>CM062819.1:1151144236-1152434696 GCA_031772625.1 Pinus tabuliformis
TACTTGTATTGTGGGGGCTCTCCAGTGCTCTTCTTGGCTAGGGATTGATAATTTTCTTATTTTTGGTGACTCTCTTGCCTTGATCAACTGGATTCAGGGTCACTGCTATCTTGAGGTTCCTGCACTTACCCCACTTCCACTTTCTCTGTTGTCTGATGTGCTCTCAAAAGCTGGTCTCTCTCTGCCCGGGCTTTATGTTCTTTGAAAAGTTCTCTGGCCCGGGTTGTGATATGAGATCGTTTGAATATTAACTCTCATCTCTGCTGCGGTGTTTTGGTCTCTTTTATGCCGTCATCTTTTTGGGTAGGGATCCCTGCAAAGTCCCCTGTTTTTCTTCTTTCTTACCCATCTTCTTTTTCAATAGTGGTTCTGTCATATGGACGATCAAGCTAATTTACATAATCTGATGAATATGCTCTGATATAATCTTAAGAAAATGTAACTTTCTCTACTCCTGGAATGAAAGTCTGTTTTTTTCGTGAAAAAAGGAGACCAAGTGGCGGTTGTGGATTCGATGACTGCAATAAAATATGCAATCAATGCAATTTATCTTCTATTCTCGGTGGATCTGGTGTTCTCCATGCAGCTGGAGTTCACCATGTTGTGCGCAGGATCAGTGAGGACAAAAAACACGATGAACATAATGCTTACCAACGTCATATACGCGAAAATAGGTGGAGTGTTCTACTACCTCTCCGGCTTCGCCTTTGCCTTCGGCACATCCAGCAGATTCATCAGCCATTCATTCTTCTCTCTGATGGGAATCCCCAATGATACATAGGATTACAGCTACTATTTGTATCTGTGGGCTTTCACCATTGCGGTGGCGGGCATAACCAACAGATCCATAGAAAAGCGCACTCAGTTCAGAACATATTTTACATACTCGAGGATGCTCACGGGGTTTGTTTATCCGATTGCGTCGCACTGGTTCTTGTCGAGTTATGGGTGCGCGAGCCCCAACGGAGACAAGGGTTTTCTCTTCGGGTCGGACCGTTGATCTTCATGTCCGATACAGGTCTAGTCGTTGAGCTTCTCAAGTTCAATCATCATCAAAACACCAAGTTTTGTTCTTTGAAACAGCATTTTTTGGTTCAAAGAAGAATCACCAAATTTTGTTCAAAGGAAAGCACGAAATTTCGTTCATGGCTTCCGCTAAGGACTCCCCTGAATTTGGCAAACATGTATCCACTAGTTTTTGCCCCTCATATTGACATCACTGAAAACACAATATTCAATAAAATCCCACAAAACCCATACTAACAACTAAAATAGAGCCATCACCCACTAATCCCACAAAACCTATACCAACAACTAAAATAGGGCCATCACCCACGACACTAGTGCCTAAAGCCATAGACTTGCTACTAAATCCTATACCAACAACTAAAATAGGGCCATCACCCACGACACTAGTGCCTAAAGCCATAGACTTGCTACTAAATCCTAGGACCTTAGAGGGTGGGCAATTTGCAACTCCACTAACATTCACAACCCTACCTAATGTGAACTTGGGAAATGGGAAGTCCTTGAATCTAGGCCTAACATGAAAAGTAAGCATTCAAGAAGTTAAGTCACAAAATCTTTTGCACCTGCATTCATAGGTTCAATATAAATTAGTGTTAGTGACCATTTGGAATAAGCACTTGCCCATATCTATAAGAAACCAATTTAACAAACAGAGGCAAGTTAATTAATAATGTTGGTAACTCAAACAATTAGCCCAACCATGATCATTAAGGCTAAAATATACCTATCATGAGTAAACATAAGTGATATTACTAACAATATTCCAAGTTCTAAGTTGTAACACACGAAGAGCCGGAACACCGTAGTTTAATAAAAGGAAAACACACTTCGATCTCAAACACTAGTAAGAGTTCAAGGAGACCCTCTTGGCCTCCCAATTAATCATGCCCTAAAGATTAAATGCCTCATCAAATTATATCTTCTACAAAAACAAGGAAATAACTCCCCTAGTCTCCAAATGCATGTGACTTAAGTCAAAATATTCGTGGTTTGTAAGGGAAAAAAAACTGAAATCCTTGAAATCCTAAGAATGCTTTGTACCATTGTTAACCAAGGCTATGAAGGTATCTTATTCCTCTCACATTGTAGCTTCCTGAAGGTGACCTTAACAACTCGAAGGAAGCTTGTACCCAAGCCTAATCATGCACCCATAATTGATGTTGCAAAATCCTCATATGAAGAAACCACCTTAAAGGCATGTAGGGAGGGGTTCACACCCTTAATACCTAAAGGAATATCAATCGACATTGGACTATATACATTCTCCACATATACACTTAATATAATTGCAATTTTTCCTCTAGGTGACTATATTTTCCTTTGAGGGAAGAGGTGGCTATTCGTCCTTAGGATTTGGCGAACTTGTAACTCAAAACTTAAAAAAATTGCATGCAATGAGCATACTGTTACTTGTAAAGAGCCCTCATTGACAGAACAATTAAGGGAAACATATTTTGGAGGATAACACTCTCGGGAGTGGCCAAAATTCTAATATACATTGTCCTTACCCTCATTATTAGGCTAGGATTGGCCCCTAAGGAAATATTTTTCCCCTACTCCATTCAAACTAGCTAAGAAGAAAAATTGCATTGATTGTGTCATTATGCTTATTAAAATATGTCACCAATTTTGCACCCACAAAAAATTGTGTTGTTGTCAAATTGCGTCGCGCTCGTTCTGGTCGAGCCACAGGTGGGTGATCCCCAACAGGGTTAAGGATTTGTTGTTCGGGTTTGGTGCCATATATTTTGTCGGGAGTGGCATGGTCCATCTAGTGCAAGGCAAGGACGGGTTGTGGGGCGCATTGATCGAGGGTCCGAGTGTGGGTAGGTTTGATGGTGGGAAGGTTTGAGGCAATTTCCATGCAAGGCCACAAAGTGGTGCCCGTGTTGTTGGGGACCTTTTTGCGTTGGTTCGGTTGGTATGGAATTAAAGCTACTTCCTATATCCAAATCCTCAAGCCAAGGTTTAGTATATCATTCATAAACTTCATAAATGTAGTTGGTGCATGCATTGCATATGCCAAATGGCATGAATAACCAGTGATATAAAACTTCTTTGGTTTTGAAGGCGATCTTCCAAGTATCTTCCTTTATAACTCAAACCTAGTAATATCCAAATTTTAAGTGCAATTTGGTAAAGCATTTGGCTTGTTGTAACTGATCCAATACATTATCTATCTTAGGCAAGGGGTGCTTGTTCTTGAGTGTGATTTTATTTAATTCCCTATAATTGATACATATCCACCAAGTCCCATCGTTTTTTGGCAGAATGAGAATGGATGACTCACATGGCAAAGTACTTGGTCGAATGATACCCTATTCCAATCGCTACTACAATTGCTTCTTCACCTCACTTGCTTTGATAAAGACAACCCAATGTTTGGCAACAGGGACTTGGTCAAAAGTTGCGTCTCATGCTTGACTTCCCTCCTAAGTGATAGCCCTTTAGACTCCTGGAACATACCCATGTATGTTTGTAGCAACTTTTCCATTTTTTATTTTTGTTTCTTGGTACACCCCTCCAAGGATGGATTTTCTCTCATTAACTCTTCTTTAAACCACATTTCTCTTAAAAAAACAAAACGAACTTATTGCTAAAACCAATTAGTTTCTTAGCTTGGTTGGCACTTGCTAATGAAATTTTGGACTTGCCCTTGTGTGCATTGATGGTAAAGGATTTTCCATCCTTGATGAGGCAGTGATGGTTGGCTTTTCAAATGGAGATTACATCTCGCGTGTACATAGTAGAGACTCTCACACACCACTCCACATACATCAAAGAGAACTATAGCTAGTTTTAATTCATTAATAAATCAACTTTGATAGCAAATTTAATTTTTCATTGTTTAATTACTTTTATTTCTGCATCCTTATTTGTTAATGGAAACAGATACAGAATTGGAAAATCATGAAATTTTAATCCCAATAACTAAATAATTAATCACGAGTTAACAAACTTATGGCCAAAGACCTCAAATAAGATAAGTCATTATTTTCATGATTATTGCTGAGATAGGCTAAGGACCGTTAATTCTCAAAAATTTCTAGATATATGTTGCCTTAGTTTAGAACTAATCACGAGTTAAAAAACTTATGACCAAAACATAAAATAAGACAAGTCACTATTTTGATGATTATTGCCAAGACATATTGAAGACCATTAATTCTCAAGAATGTCTAGATATATGGTGCCTTAGTTTAGGACCTAAAGGGTTATTATACAATCAACCCCCCCCCCCAAAGGACATGTGGAGAGAAAGGTATTCTGTTGGTTTTATGAGTATGTGTGAGCGAATTTGAATAAGTAGTTAGCACATCATTTTCCAACACATTATTGAAGGGGGCAAGGTCCACTCCAATATGACATGCACGTTATAATATTAGATTAGTTTAATAGGATATTTACTTCATTGTTAATGGAATTTAAGTGTGACATTTTAACTTTTTACGGTTTATTTTGCTATGGACATTGGGTTGCAATTTATTACTCCCTAGATATAGAATTTCTCTTTTTTCTTTTTAATTCAATTTCTTTCCCTTAAAGAATCTAAAATAATATTTTTCATGTTACATTTAAATTAGTATTTTTCATGTTACAATTTATTGTGAGTAATCGTTTACTTCGTGTATTATAGATTTAGGAAAACTATAGTTTTCTTTTCTCGATAGAGAATCATGGAGTTGTTATCTATTAAACCATTAAAATTACTTACAAATTAGTTTTAAAAAAGAAGATTATATTTTAAATTTGTTAGATAGTTATGCTTATTGCAATAGTTATCATTGTAATGTTTTGTGATTTTTTGGGAATATTAAATTTATTGCAATAATTGTGATGTCGCTAGCAAGGATTTGATCTTAGGTGGGGGATATAATGTCCATGTTGCCCAACCACCTAAGGTAACCCCAATTGACAATGTGATTTTCATTCATGCAAGAGTTACTTTCTTTTATGCAAGAGTGATTTTCTTTTATGCAAAGAGTGACTTTCTTTATGCAAGAGTTATTTCCTTTCATATAATGTGTGATTTCCTTTCATGCAAGAGTGATTTCTATTTCCCAACAAGTGTGCTTTACCTCTTTTCTAATGTTTAATCAAAAGTTTGTAGGAATATTGCCAATAGTTTGAGACTTGGTAACTATTGAAACTATAACTGCCAAATAAACTTGTAAAAGAAGGAGGTGTCACCTATATATACAATGTACAATATCTTATAAGTTTCATATGAAACATGGATTGATAATTAAATGTATAGACCCTTTTGTTATTGCTCTAAGTATTTATGAAGGAAATTAAAAAGCCTATCAATAAGTATTATGATAGTTGAGAGATAGGAATTAACTTTGGAGTGTGATGAGAGATGAGTGAGATTTAATTAGACATTGAGTTTTTTTTGTAACACCATCCTCCTACATCTACCCGAGCAGCCGGCCAACTGGGGTAAACATGCGACGATAAACCACTATGATATGCTTTAATCTCCTAAGTCACGTTAAGGAACTGGAACCAATGAAAACACACTATATAAACATTCAACACCAACATTAGGACCCGAAACTAATCCAACCTCTATGCCAACTAGCCCCTGCATCCCACTGATATTTTGGACCACTTGACCTTTGGACGCTCTCATGCTATGGGCATGCCAACATCCATGGACCTCTAGACACTCTCACAGTCTTGCAAGCCAGCGTCCAGGGACTATTTTTCTCAGTTCTGTGCCAACGTCCCCGAGATTTAAGCCACATTTTCAAGCTGAGAGCCCAAGTCATTGCCCAAAATTGGATGACACCTTCAGAGCAATAAGATAACATCGAAATAACATTACTAATACAATTACTTGAATAAGACCTTGAATGGATCCCTGCTTGCCATGACATACATTTCCTCAAACATATCACAAATATGTAATCTACTAGTGTAAACAATAGATCTGAGCATAGGGGTCTCATACTTATTTGAGATTCGCTATGAGGCAATTTTTCCTTGTCAATTAGTTGAAGTTTCATCCATTAGGACATAGATACATTGTTCATTCATACACAAGTAAAAACATGATGGGAGCCATACATAGCCATTGTCATAATACATATTCATAACTAACATAATGACAACAGAAATACCAAGGATACAATAGCCATAGAGTCCACATATAAACCAATATATTACTCATAGAAGTACAAGGAGAAATGACCTCATCTTAATGATGCAAATGCCAACCCGGTATGGGACTACCATGTTCCACCTGACCGTAGAATGACTAAGCCAAATATCTCTTCAGCCATTCACCTACATGCCATATTCCAAGCACGAATGTGTGATCTCATAGAACACATTAATCCAAAACCATCCAGGGCTTCTAGAGGCCCTCCACCTAAACCCATCAAGACAGTGATTCCAACTTACGGTCACACATCACAAAATCATCATCAGATTGGTCTCTATCCAAGCTTCCAGGGCTCCAAGCATTTGTTCCAACCAAGGCTCTACGACTAGTAACTCAACCCACAACTTTTATCGACCTCCAAAGAATTTGTCCAACCAAGGCTCTAGGACTAGTATCTCAACCCACTAAGGAAACATGAGAACCAACCCAAAACAAAATAAGGAAATAAATACACAATCACCATGGCTATCTAGTAAATGCCAAGGCTAGGCAATCCACTGTCAATCCCGACAATCCTCCATGCCAATAACAAATCATAACCAACAAACCACATGCATATTCCATGCATTCCAAAACTTGTGAGCAAAACATACATGCAACTCAGTACCTATAAGAAAAATCTGTCGATCTTGATGTCCTCTTGCGCTTCCTACTCTTCCTTTGCTTTCTTGCTCCAAAACTCCAAGTATGCCACACCCTCCAAGAGTGCTCCAAGAAATATCTAAGTGTCCAAGACTATGAGAGAGAGAGAATAGAGAGAGAGCTCCACAACTAAACTAACCAAGCTTACCCACTAATCCTCAGAAGCCTTTTTATTAATGAGGTCTCTATTTTCTTCATTTTCCATTATTTTCCTTCGGTTTCCTCCTCACATGCAACCGTGACCTTTCACCTTCCTTTTCTCCTAATTTCCATTATTTTCATAAATAAAATGCCAATAAATGCCTCATGCCTTTCCAAAGTCTTTCCCAATTTCCTTAGCCATAATAAACCTAAGTGACACCCCACTAGGATTTTGTTCCCACCATTTAGCTCAAAATACGTGTCCCGTCACCGTGGCCTTATATATATTTTACATGGATTTTTAACCAAGGTTGTTATAGAACACTCCCCCTCGAGGGAACACCATCCTCGGTGTTCAATGACATCTATAACCAGTAAGACCGCTGAAAATAAAACATATTGCCCATGCAACTTTATAACATAGCTCGTTGCAATATTTAAAATGACCATCTACTAAAACATGATAAACATACCATTTACTGGAGCTTTATAACACATCTCACTATGGTATTTATAATCCACATATAATTATACGCATTTTATTTAACTAGAAAATAAATATACTTTCTATGGAGCTTTATAAATCCAGCTCGATACAATATTTACAATAATACACACATATACACATATGCACATTTTCTCAACCAACAAATAGAAGGATATGATGCCTGCATCCAAAAGACGAGAATCCATAGGCTCACACCTCCACCCTTAAGTAATACCAGGATTCACCTCATTCCCAGGAAGTCCAGAATCCACTGCCAAAGTCAAAACTTCTTCAATGTCCAGCGATGCAATCCTGTACCACTTGTCCTCTCAATGAAAAATTAACGGCTCATTGTTCCAGGGCACACTCTCAATGTGCATTTGATTCCATTTGGCAATGCTAATGACCAAAGAAAATTCATCCTCGACCTTCCCTTCTTTGCTACATAGTCACTTAGGAAATCCAGTCACCCCCTTCCGTGCAGTCACACACCTTCCAAGTTCCTTTGGAACCCCCAACTCGAGCAGTCCATCCCTGGGAAGGCTTCCTTGCATCGGAAGATATAAAAACCAAGGCATATACCTGCCTCAAAACCATCATACTAGTCATAGCATGCTCATGGAAATCAATGGACATTATTGGGTACCAGTCTCCCACAATGGCCCTGTTCCTGAAGTGCTTTACCAACATATTCCTGCATGTTCCAATTTCTTTCACTACTGCTACTAATTCTTGTCATCAGTTTCAACCACCCAACCAGTCATTTCATGCTTTCTTATACCAAGCACATAATTTCCATTAGATTCAAAATAAATTGAAATAAATTCAAATCATACCTCATTGGTGGCCCGTCAACAAGGTACACTTGCAATTATGTTTACTTCTTGTAACAACAAGTCAAACTAGTTGATGTGGTGCTCAAAATTCAAAGTTGTCAGATCGGTGTGGAACCTGAATGACCACGTAGTGTTCGTTATCCTGAATCCAACAAAACTCGTTTTGCACGAAACAAACTATGTATGCTCTTAGAAACATGTTATGTTCATTTTCCTAAACAGGCGAATTTAAAAAAAAATGACAGTCCAGTTAGTAGTTTGTATTTCTGACGTGGTGCTGAATAGGCATGCCTACATGGTAGGATGACTATGCATTGACTATTTTCCTCCAGTGAATTAGGTGGTGCCAAGTGGCACGATTTCATTGGTGTTGATTTGGGCGATTTTCATTGGTTGGTTGGTGGCCAACCATAGGCTATCATGGGGCCCAAATAGGGGCCGCCATGTGGAAGCCTGAGGGCCACCAAAATTTCTTAAGGGTCGAATGGACTAGGTGGGGGTCGAACACCATATCTCCGTCCAACAAAAATTGCAATCTACCATCATGCCACTTTGTTGCTTATTATATATTGACATGTGACATATATTTAAACTTAAGGTTATGTGCCATTTGGGAAAGGAGCCAGCCCCTGGGCATGTGCAACCCAACAGAACCACAAGCGGATCGCAGTGGGGGCCCGACCGGCAGGGTCAGGCCATTGGCCTTAGCCTCGAGCACGGGCCCCCCATGTGGCCTGAATTTTCAGAAATAAGGCCGGATTGGGCATTTAATCACTTCAACAAATTCATTCGAAATTTGGTGGAATCAACACCCAGTTAGTGGGAATTGGGGAAAATTTGTAGGATGGTGCCATATTTTGGGGAAATTGTAGAGCAAATAGAGCAAGATCTAGGGGAAGCCATAACTTCTTCAGTTTTTTACCAATTCAGGAGCACAAAGAGGCTAGATAGACAATTTTTGGGCATTCTGAAGCCATTAGAGCAAGTTTTAGAGATATTTGAGCATTGTAAACTGATGTATTCACGCTTTTGATCATAATAGAGAGGGTCAAACCATTGAAAGATGGACCAAGGAGACGTATCCCAAATGAGGTGAACTCCTTCATCATGTGCTATTGTGATATTGTTTTGGTGATGTTCTTGTTTGTTATATGCTGTTGTTCAGTCATTTGATTATGTTGATTATGTTAATTTGTACATGAAATTTACATAAAAACACTAAAAAACTCATGATAAAACATTCAATTAACCTCATGAATCCTTAAGAACTTTTACATATTCTGAAGAGGAATTTAGCACAACAAAACTAATTTTTCCATTCAGATCAAGTTTGGTATCAGAACCAAGTTTTCTTAGTGCAAGGAGGATTTAACTATTTTCAAGTGAATGTGATGCTTACAAGGTTGAAACTCAAGAGAGGAGAAGGAAACTTGGTTGAGGGCCCTAAAGTTGGGACAAAGATAAGGAGAGCAATATTGCCACAATCTCCACCACTAGTTCTACCTCAAATTGCAGTTGAAGCTTCAGCAAGCATGTCACATGAAGGAGAGCCTACAAATATGTCAGAGGATGAGAAGGTTTTTAGGAAGGCTTTCTTTGACATGACAGAGATGGTGAAAGTCCTCTATGAAGAGAGGAATACAAGACTGCAGGGTGAAATCTCCAAGCCTCCAAAAGGAGAAGGTTCTTCAGGAGGAGGAGGTAATGGGAATGGAGATAAACCTCCACCATCTCCACCATCATCTTCATCTTCACAAGCATCTCCATCCTCTTCCACTAATAAAACCCTTACTCATACTCATCAACATACCTCAAAAGGAATTGGTACAACACCCTTGTTAAAACTTGATATTAAATTTGAGTTGCCTATGTATAATGGTGAAGTGAATGCAAAAAAGATTGACAATTGGGTTTTCCAGTTGGAGGTCGATTGCAGAATTAAAAACCTTCAAGACGATGACACAAATATTCAGCTAGCTTCCTTGAGACTGGAGGGTGCAACACTAATATGGTGGGAAGCCAAGACACAAGAAGTGATAAAAAAACGTGGTGAGATCTCAATTTATTGGTCTAATTTCATTACTTCAATTAAAAGAAAGTTTTACCCTCTAGCATATATGCAGAAAGCCATCATGAATTGGAATAACTTTAGACAACTTAAAGGTCAAAATGTGCAAGATTACACCCAAGAATTTAGAAGAAGGTATCTAATGTTAGGTGTAGATTTGCAATCACAAGACACATTGTTGAAGTATATAGGGGGTTTACACAGTTACCTTAGGCATATGATCCTTATGTTTAATCCAAATAGTCTAGATGAGGTTTGTGTGCAAGCCACTCATCTTGAGGAAAGGGAAAAATGTTCTAGAAGAGGGTAGAAAAAATCCATTTAAGGGTGGAGAGAAAGGAAATGGTTTCAAAGGAAAGAAAAATGCATCTATTAAAAAGGAAGGAGAGAAAACAATATGTAAATAGTTTTCCAAAGAGGGTCACGATGAAGACCATTTTTGGAAGCTTCATCCAAAAATGAGGCCTAAGAAACTCAACAACAAAGGAAAAGAAAATACATATGCAATCATTCAAGAGGATTTGGGATCTGATTCGGGTGATGAAGCTAAAATTACAGCCATGGGTATAAAAGGAAAATAATCCATTGCTAGCACTAGTACATCAATTTTTCACACTAAAACTCCAAATGAAGAAACAAGGATTGAATTATTTCATGTGAGGGTTATTGCAAAACATACACAAATCGACACACTATTTGATAGTGGGTCTCAAGCCAAATTGATATCTGAAGTCTTAGTCAAGAAAATTAATCTTGAAACCGTTCCACATCCTAAGCCATATCCATTGGATTGGATATGAAAGGACACAAACTTACAAGTTACAAGGAAATGTACTCTTCGGTTTGTGATCACAACAAACTTCATTGACAAAATTGAATTAGATGTTGTATCGCTTAATATTTCAGGAATTGTTTTGGGTAGTCCTTACCTCTATGATATAAAATCAATCTTCTATCGCCATGAAAACAAGTACCACTTGTTCAAAGATGGTGTGGAGTATATTGTGAGAGCTCATCGCAAGAAACTAAATATTTCATTAGTTAATGCAGGGAAAATGAAAACACTAGTGAATTCAAGCAAGAATTTAGTGCTTATTATGATCAAAACAAGAATGATGTTGATCATTATGAAGCATTTGAAGGTTGTGATACAAAACTGAAATTTGATTGTGTTGATGTAGTTAACCAATATGATGAGATGTTTCAAGAACCAAAGGGATTGCCTCCCAAGAGGGGAATCCAACATGAAATACCATTGTGGCAATATTGTCATCTTTATAACATTAGCATGTACAGGATGTCAATAATGGAAAATGCAGAAATACAAGCAAACCCAAGACTTGTTGAACAAAGGGCTCATCCTACCATCTCCTTCGCCATATGGGTCACCTATTTTTTTAGTGCCCAAGAAGAATGGAAATCATGTCACTAAGTGGAACTTAAGGAGTGGCTATCATCAAAGTAGAATTGCTGAAGGAGATACATGGAAGACGACATTCAAAACAAAGCAAGGTTTGTTTTAATGGCTAGTTATGCTTTTTGGTGTTTGTCATGCTCCTACTAATTTCGTGCCTATGATGAACGATGTATTGGATCCATTTCTAGATGAGATATTATATTTAGATGACATCTTATTTTTCAGAAAATCTCTTGATGAACATGTCATGCATGTGAGAAAAGTACTTAATGTCTTGAAGAAAGAACAGTTGTTTTTGAACATGTCAAAATGTGAATTTGGTAAAACTTCTTTGATGTGCTTGAGGCATATTGTTGGAGGAGGTGAGTTGAAGATAGACCCCTCCAAGTTCGATGTCATGATGAATTAGCCAATCCCAAGACAATCACTGGAGTAAGAAGTTTTTTGGGAGAAACCCAATATTGGAGAAAGCTTATTGCTAACTTTTCTTTTATCGCAGTTCATTTGCATGCATTGACTAGTATGGAAAAGGTCTTCCAATGGGGAGGCAAGTAACAAAAGGAATTTCATGTATTGAAATAAAAGATCAGTTCAACTCATGTACTCGCAAGCGACTATGCCATGGGCACAATCCCCATGTAATATGGTAAGCCCATTTCATGTCATTCAGAAATTTTAAATGGCACAGTCACAAAGTTGCAACAGTCAAGGACTTTCGATGGATGGGATCCTTACAACAATTCCTCTTGGTCAATAGGTATAAGAAAGGTATATACAACAAGGTTGATGATACGATTTCTAGGTCTATTGTTAGTGCACTACTTTACTCAAGCATAATTTTGTTTTGCATGAAATTTATGTTCAACAATATGCATACTTTCAAAATGTACATTTAAGCTTGAGTCAAGAGAATCAAGTAGGGGAATTTGATTACCATTTGTGTCATAATTTGTTGTGCCATCTTGGTAAGAAGGATGTTTCTATTGTTGGTGACATGGACAAAGCCAAGAAGTTCATTGAATGATTCCAAATGGCACCTCAAACAATTCAAGATCAACTTGAAAAGAGCCAAGGCAAGTACAAAGCAAGGCATGATAAGCATCGTGTGGATCACTAGTTCCAAGTCGGTGATGAAGTTTGGCTTGAAATTAGAAAAGAGAGGCTCCAAGGAGAAGGTAAAAATCTGAAACCAATTCGATATGATCCATTCAAAATTCCGGAAAAGATTGGTGACAATGCCTTCAGGTTGGATGTGCCTTCATATGTGAAAATTTATGGTGTTGTTAATGTGGAAAATTTAAGGTTGTATGAGCCTCCTTTGATTAGAGATCAAGGAGAGAATGTTCAAATTATTTCCATTGAATATTTCTCTCCTGAATACCTTGATGAACTACATCAAGACACCATTCTTGTAGAAGAACAAGGTCTTCAAAACGAGGGAGTGTGGACTACCTTCGAGTGTGGCTCAAAGGAACAAATCCTTCCAAAGCCAAATGGATCGAGATAGGAAAGGTGAGGTAATTGTAACCTCACCTGCTGAACAATTGAACGTGATCTTTAGTTTCCAAAAGATTCCAGTAGGGAGGAGTGATCGGGTGCTCAAAAAATTGCTCAAAAATCAAAGTTGTCAAATCGATGTGGAACCTAAATGAACGCGTAGTGCTCATCAGCCTGAATTTGGTAGAACTCATTTCATGTGAAATAGACTTTGTATGCTCCTAGAAACATGTTCTATTCGTTTTCCTAAACATGCGAATTTTTTCGAAAAAAAATATGACAGTCCAGTCACTAATCTATAATTTTGACTGGGCATGCCTACGTTGAAGAGTGATTGTGCATTGAATGTTTTCCTCAGGTGAATTAGGTGGTTCCAAGTGGCATGATTTCATTGGTGCTCATTTGGGTGATTTTCATTGGTTGGTTGGTGGCCAACCACAGGCTGCCACATGGCCCAACCAAGGGCCACCAAAATTTGTTAACGGCCGGATGGACCGGGCGGGGTTTGAACACCAGACCTATGTCCAACAAAAATTTCCATCTACTGTCGCACCACTTTGTTGCTTATTATATATTGACATGCGACATATATTTAAACTTAAGGTTATGCACCATTCGGGAAAGGGGCCGCCACAGGGGCAAGACCCTAGGTGCGTGCAACCGAACACAACCGCGGATGGAGCAAAGTGGGGGCTCGGCCGGCGGGGGTGGGTCATTGGCCTTAGCCTTGGGCACATGGACCCATGTGGCCTGAATTTTTGGAAATAAGGCTGCATTGGGCATTTAATCGCTACGACAAATTCGCCCAAAATTTGGCGAAATCGACACCCAGTTAGTGGAAATTGGGGAAAAATTGTAGGATGGAGCCCGATTTTGGGGAAATTGTAGAGTGAATAGAGCAAGAGCTAGGGGAAGCCATGAATTCTTCAGTTTTTGACCAATTCAGGAGCAGGAAGAGGCTAGATAGGTATTTTTGGGCATTCTGGAGCCATTGGAGCAGATATCAGAGTTTTTTGAGCATTGTATACTAATGTATTCACACTTTTGATCATAATAGAGAGGGCCAAGCCATTGAAAGCTACACAAAGGAGACGTAGCCCAGGTGGGGTGAACTCCTTCATCATGTGTTGTTGTGATACTGTTTTGGTGATGTTCTTATCTATTGTATGTTGTTGTTCAGTCATTTGTTTATGTTAATTTGTACATGAAATTTACATAAAAACACTAAAAAACTCATGATAAAACTTGCATTTAACCTCATGAATCCTTAAGCACTTTTACATATTCTGAAGAGGAATTTAGCACAACAAAACTAGTTTTTCCATTCATATCACTAGCATCTTTGACCAAATCATCATGTAGAAGCACATCACATCTGGTTAGCTCAAAACACAACCATCATAGATCAAAATCATAAATCACATGTAACCATCATAAACCAGAATCATAGATCACATGTAATCATCATAGACCAGAATCATAATCTCATGCATAATAAAACTGAGATAAAATATTGATACTTATCCTTCGTTGATCCTTACTTCTGCATTTGTTCTTATTTTGTATGCACACCAGATCGGTGCCCACACCCGAAAAACACCCAGTGCCTTCTCCTCAACTATGTGCACATATACGTAGTGTGTATCATACACATACAACCACACACAACATATAACACCATGCAATACATGCACCTTCACCTAACACACAACACATACACCTACACCCAATGTACAACACAACACAATACATCTATACTTGATGTACAACACCACACAACACATATATGCACACAAAGTACAAGATAATGAATACACATGTCACGATAACATAGCTACATAATTCACATACATAGTACTGCATGTACACAACACAACATGTATGACATGCACATAATACCACATGTACACCAGTGCTACATGTACAACATATCCATAGTACCACCCATACAAAACACCACCTGCACAATGTGTACACAACATCATATGTACACGACACCATCTGCACAACATGTATAGAACACCACATGTACATCATACCACCTGTACAACGTGTACACAACACCAGATGTACACAACACCACATACACAACATATACGTGACACCACATGTACACAACACCATATGCACGACATGTACATAGAACCACCTGCACACAACACCATATGTACAACATGTATACGACACCACATGCTCACAACACCACTTGTACAATAATGCACACACCACCATATGTACATAGCACCATATGTACAACATGAAAAAAAGATCATATGTACATATCAGTGCATATACAACATGTACATATCACCCTTTGTACACAACACTGCATATCCAACATGCGCACAACACCATATGCACATAACACTGCATATCCATCATGCATATAGTACAATATGTACACAATACCATATATCCAACATGTACATAACACCATCTATACGCAACATCGCATATGCAATATTCACACAACACTATCTGTACTACCTTGTACATAACATTTGTTAAACACACATGGACAGCAAAGACAATATGAAAGATAAAACATGTAGTACAATTTTATTAACAAGAGATTTACATTTATAGTACATTATGTGACTCTTGGCTTTCAGATCCCAAGGTCTCTTGGAATGCTTTTGTCCATTCAGCTTCCACACTAACCCATTTAGGATTAGGTGTCCAACATTCCCCCCCTTAATCCGAAGGGTTATGTATGAGTCCAAGAAGAGAGCTGTAATACAAAATGTGCAAAAAATGCATGGTAGCACTAAGCTGAATGTGCTCTATGAAATGTTGGTATAAAGGGCAGTGGTTTAAGGATGACCACCAACACTGGAACGCTTCCAAAACTGGCAAGAAACTGAAGTTTTCTGCTAGAGGAAGTGATCCTATTGTTTTAAAGAGGGAAACCTTCAACCATAAAAGGGAGGTCTCACCTCACATAAAAGGTAAAACTTCAACCTGAAAAGGGAAGTCTCAACTTGTGATGGTTTAAGGATAACCAACAACTTTGGAATGCTTAATGCAATTCCTGGAACTCTTCCAAAGCTGGCAAGAAGCTGGTGTCTTCTGCTAGAGGAAGTGTTCTCAATTTTGTTCCTGGAACTCTTCCAAAACTGGCAAGAAGCTGAAGTCTTCTGCTAGAGGAAGTGTCCCAGATTGCCAACTGAAGGCATGCTCAGGGGCATCTTTGTCTCTGGCTACAACTCTGAAACTGGTGTGGCAGGTTGTGGCTCAGGCTCGCTTGATGTGACTTTGAAGCTTGTAGATGACCATCATTTCCCCCCCTGTCAGATACAAGGTGAGAAGATGGAGAAAACTCAACTGCAAGACTGTTCAATACTCTGGAACAAGTTCTAACATGTGTTTGGAATATCTTCTTGGCTTTTGATGCCCATTGCCAAGAAGTGATCCATCCAAGATGAATCTTTGTTCTTGTAGGACGTTTATTTCTGAAGCATCTGTGTGAAGAATGACTGGTTTTATGACAATGCTTACATGGATGAAGATCAAAACAGTGATCTTTCAAATGACCAACTTGGTCACAGTGTTGGCATTTCACGATCTGTTGTTTTTGTTGTTGTTGTTGCTGTGGAAGAGGGGCAGAGTCTGGAACAGCTGGAGGTGAACTGTCATGAGGAGCAAGTGAACTGTCATGAATGAATCCAGCACTCTAAAACTGAATGGGCTTGGCATAGTCTGGAATATGAAAGGGCAAGTCCTTGTCATATCCAAGACCAGTTTTGTGCTTGTTGTGGACAAGTTGTTCCCAAGGTCTGATGATGGGCTTGGGAAGTGCAGACTGAGTTTCTGCATCTGCATATACAACTGCTGCTTTATTTGAATGAACTGTAACATTATTAACATGCTGCTGATGGGTGGTTGTCTCGATGTTCTGAACAAAAACAGGTTCAGAATGGTGTCTATTTTGATGTAGCTCTTCTTGTTGTAGCTGTGATTCAAGCTGCAAAAAATCGATCTTTTCCTGTGCATTTTGTAGACATGTCTGAATTTCTGAGAGAGATCCTTTTCTGATTTGTAATATGTCATCAACAGTAGATAATATCAGAGTTTTAAGGAACTGTAATACTTCACTGGTTCTAGCCATTTTTTTTTTCAATGTCTGATTTACACCTTAAAAAACTGATCACAACTACTACTCAATGCAGAAAAGTAATATCTACTCACAGTACACAGCAATATCCTTTATAAATGTCAGCAAATGATCAGTGTGCAATATAAAGGATTACAATAAGCTCACCAAAATCTTTATGCAGCAGTGGAATCAAGGAATCAATGCACTATAATGAGTTTTAAATACAATGCCACAATTTGGGCAGCAGCAACTGCAAACTTGTTTGGATCCTTCAAGTACTCCTTCAAAAATGATGGTTATCAAAACTTCAATAATTATAACACCATGTCATGGGCATTCTTTGAACTGTAATTTACAGCGGTCAACCTCAGCAAAGCATTAAACATATGAATGGCACCAGCAATCAAATCGGATCCAACTATAGGAACAGAAGCATAGAATCTCGGTTGCAAATGGAATTCGAACTATTCAAAGTGTATTTGAAACCAATCACCATACCATTGGATCATATACCATTCAGGCCTCATACGAACTTATTTAAAACAGCAGCTTCAACGTATTTCAGGCAGCATCATAACGTATTCAGGCAGCTTTAATCACAGTTTTCGATGCATTCAATACAGCTCCAGGTCAGCACACAAATAAATCAATGAGCGATATACAAAACTGATTTCTTTCTCTGCAATAGAGACTTAATGTCCAGCACATACAGTGCACATATTAAGAGCAATAATCATCACAAAAAGAAAGGACCTTTCCAACGAACGCTCGGGGCATTGAATAAATTTTCAGCAGACATTTGACGGACCATATTTTTAGTGCAAACAACAAATATACACCAGCCTCTATATAAATATATAGCCGAGAATACCCATAAAAATGGTATTATTCGTTGTTGAGCAGATTACGGATGAAGCCACATTTCTGGTTGATTTCTTTCATGCATAAACAACACTCCTTTGCAAGAAAAAATGAATGTCTTCCACAATCTGCAGTTGAAGTACAAACAGTTCGAGCACTCCTGAAGGTAGAACCAGCACGCTAGTGAAGAATGAGTTCAGCTCACTTACATAATGCACAATTCATGTGTTAACTTCACCATCTACGTTGGACCGCTACAAGCAGCTGACATATGGGTAAAAATGATACATAATTCAGGGTTCAATTTCATCATCTACATTAGAACTCTACAACTAACTGTCATATGGAAAAACGTGATGCACAATTATGGTTTAATTTGATCACATATGTTAGACCTCTACCGGTCTTAAATGGCTCTGTCAACTTCTCCTGAGAAGAGCTTTATCAAAAGCATCACTGTAAAATACATACATCCCAGCTCAAATTATAGTTGCGGCTTGTGAGTGAAAGGATCTTTTATCTATGTTACCAGAAAATTCTTATTTCGATCCAACAGCTACAGTGATAAATAGAAAAAACAATGCCAGATGCGTGATTTGTCACATGGTTTCTATCAATATTGAAACCCTTCAGAATTGCTCACTACCCACTTGGAGATATTCCGGTATAAACTCTTTCTCTTGCCCTAAGAAATATCTTGTAACAACCCATGACCAAAAGGTTAAGAGCCTTGCGCTCTAAGTATAGAAGAAGGGTCGCTGAAATAAATGAACGCAAAGGACTGGAATCGCTCAAAGACTACAGAACTGCAGCCCGAGAAAAAAGATCAAACTCAAAACCGCGAGAAAAAATCGAGGCAAAAATATTCCTCTACACAATCCCGCAGGCTCGAACCTCAAACAGTACAATTTTCACCATTTTTCTTGGCCCTTTGATAGAAAAGATCCCTCAAATTACACAGGCAAGAGCAGCAGTCGCAGACCTTAACTTGCTAGATTATGAGATTCCTTTCGTTGAGCACACAGACGGTTCCAACCGGAGACTAGAAATCCGCAACAATACTCAACAGAAAAATTTTGTTTTCATGGCAATGGGTGGCGCAACAATTCTCAGCAGAATGGATTAAATTTTTGTTTTCATGGCAACGGGTGGCAGACATAAAACACTGCAACAATTCTCAGCATTGTATACATTATGAAAGCAGCGTTATATACATTGTATATCCAATAACTGAACCGACAGCGTCCAAGGCATATACAAACAGCGTGTAAACAATGCATATACAAACCCGTTACCAGTTTTAATGCACTGCACATTCAGAATGATGATACCAGCTGCGTCCTCCACAATTCTTGGCAGCGTTCAACAATCCAGCTGCGTATGGAGTCTCTCACCTAACGTTCTCTCACCTAACCCTGTCACCGTTCAGGGTTTTAGAGTGAATTCGAGATACCAAGAAGGCCACAACAGTGATAGAGAACAGGATCATGGCTGAAGGGGTCCTCGCATCTATCATTGGCAAAAGTGGTGTATCTCCTGCCGCCAAGGCTTCAATCGCAGATCGGGTTTCCAAGCTGTATTTTCCCGAGCTGGACCGCTGTTTCACTACTGTGCTCAACGGCGTGGAGCTTGAGGGCATCACATTTCCACCCACGGTTCGACCCCCGGGGGCCACAAAAGACCTCGTACGGGAGGAGCTGGTGTTCGACAGCTACCGATCGAAGGCAAGTTCATCACCTTTACGGCAATTGGAATTTACATCGACAGCGCCATCGTTCCTCACCTCGCAAGCAAGTGGAAAGGGAAGACGATTGAGGAATTGAATGATAGTGCAGAGTTCTTCATGGACATTGTTACCTGCGAATACGAAAAATTCACGAGAGTAACCATGGTTCTCCCGTTAATCGGAATTCAGTACTCTGAAAAGGTCGCCGAGGGCTGCAAGGCAGCATGGGAGGCTGCAGGAATATATGGCAAGGCCGAAGCTGAGGCCATCGAAGATTTCAAAAATGCATTCAAGGATTAGAGGCTGTTATTGTTTCAGTAACCGTCGGTAAGAAAAAGAGCTGACTTGACAGAGGCAGCACAGGCTTGGCAGAGACGCAGGACAGAGGCAGTCAAGTTTAACGGCTATTCAAACACATTCAGTAACGCAGGTGAGAATAATCAGGTGAATTGTCAGGCAGTAGAGGCGCAGGTGTAATGACGCTCTTTTTTTTTTTAACGTTTATGACAGTCAGAGAGCGATTATTGTATTCAGAAGAACAGGCAGGCAGAATTAATGGAGCGTTACAGGTAATGAAGACTAGGCCAGCACTATTCAAGGGAGCTCAGATCGGTTGCTCAGGGAATAACAACATCTCATTTTTTTTTTTTAAACTAAAGGATAAACCCTGAGGAAGAAAACTACACAGGCCACACATCATGGCTCTGATACCATGTTAAACACACATGGACAACAAAGACAATATGAAAGATAAAACATGCAGTACAATTTTATTAACAAGAGATTTACATTTATAGTACATTATGTGACTCTTGGGTTTGAGATCCCAAGGTCTCTTGGACTGCTTTTGTCCATTCGGCTTCCACACTAACCCATTTAGGATTAGGTGTCCAACAACATTGCATAAACAACATGTACACACACTATATATACACAACATCGCATGTACACAACATCACAGAAGCAACATGCACAACATATACAACATATGAACAACAGTGGCACTACACAACCAAAACCACACTGTCTCTACCAATAAACCTTGCTTCCATTGTCTTATCTGTCATCCATGCTTATCCTAGCATGTTACGGATCGTGATGTTTTCATCTTGTTGATGTATCTCTTAGCATTAGCATGTCCATAACATAAACATAGATAGTATAATCACATAGTATCAATTCATATCCACATGATATTGACCTTGTGTATTTTTCATGACTACTCTCCCCACTTGATTGCCCCTAAACCAGGAACCTCTTCATGTCATTCACCTGCATAAGTAATCATTCCTCCACAAGAATGGTTCCTAACGACCCTGTCAGACAACAACATACATACATACATACATACATACATGTATATATATACAAATATTAACATAAAAGCAATCACGATCCATGATGACCCTATCAGACATGACATATATACATACATACATGTATACATATAAACATCAACATAAAAAAATCATGATCCCTAATGATCCTATCAGACATGACATATATACATGCATACATGTATACATATATAAACATCAGCATAATCATGATCACAACATAATTACTAGATAACATAAGGTCAAGGTTAAAAAAACTTCCTTTATCCATGCACATCATGCATAACATTAAGAACAATTGTCCCCAACATAGCCAAGGAATCTTACATCTCAAGTCCTTTTACTTTACCCTTTCTCGTTACCTTTCTCATGTTTGTACTGCCACTTCCCATTTACCACAATGGACCCAACCAATCCAACTGATTGTCATATTATTACCTTCAACTTCCTTTATACATGCACCAACCTCATCAGAATCTTACATTGTCTGCTGGATCTCATTCAGATCTGTCTGAGCTCCACTAACTTTCATCATTCCCAACCAATTCCCAAGGCTCAAAACTCAAAAGGCAATCACATGAAACAAACAAGAAGAAAAACATGAAAACCAATAACAATACGACACCACAAACAAAGAAATATGATCATGCACTAGACATAACAAAATTGTAAATCAAGCGCAAGAAAATAAAAAAAGACTAAAAGCACAAGACTAAAAACAGACATCATGACTTAATCCCCATGGTTCCCAGTGCTTCCAAAGGAAATCTCAACCTAAGCCTTCTTTAAGATTTCATGGAAGCCTCCTCTCCATGCAATCCCTTGCATCATAGTGCCATCAACACATAACTATCAGTGCATAAATAAACATAACAATACACCAGTTACCTTACCTTGTTGTGCCAAGCATGTTGTCTTGCAACTGAACACATCCACGCCATCTCTTAAGGGACTCCAATTCCCTTGTCAGATCCACTTGTAACTAGAGACTAGCTAATATAAATGTCAAATATAAGTTCATGAATCTAACACATATCCACATAATGTCAGACAAGATTAAGGTTAAGAAGACTTCCTGTATGCAAAGTACTCATTCGTTTGGAATTAGGGTTTCCAAACATAGCCAAAGGAATTCTTGCCCAATTCCTTTCTTTTACCTTTTTACCTTGTTGCAATTGAGTCTTACTATGTACTGTCACATCACCCAATTGTTAGTTATATAAACACATCAATTGTTACCTTGTCAAGCTAATACCAAGCATGTTTCCTGCAACTCTTCACACATGTCAACCACACATTCCAAATATAAATAAAACCATATCTATCAATTTTAAAACCTTTACCAAATCTAACAACCATGTCATAATCCATAGTCAACTCATAGTCATTAGACATAATGCTACAACTATCACCTATTATACTTAAGTTCATATCAACTGTCTCAACACATATGTATTATTACAACCATCTTAAAACAAGATCATTTGAACAAATACTCATATTATGCAATTCCTCAAACATTCAACCAACTTGCAAACATACCATGTTATATAAATCAACTAAACGACATAATAGACACCAAACACTCAAACACCAAATAGACATCATAATCAAACAATCAAGCACAAAGTAGACGACATAAGCAAGCTCATACCTTAATGTATCTCAGGGGAGGCTATCTTGTCTGCACAATCAATCCAGATTAGCATGAATCAACTCAAACATAAATAAGGTCATGATATCCATGATAGTCACTAGCTAACATGTTCGCATCATAAACTCATAAACAATTATTATTCATACATAATAATCACATATGCACAGTCAGTCTAGATTAGTACGACATAATATCACATCATATTAACTCATACTTGAATTTCATAACCCTAACCATTTCACTACAAGAAAAAAGGACATTGGTGAGGGGCGATAAATGTCACCATAATCTCATTGGTGACAGTCAAAAGAGCCTTCGTCACCAAAAACTGAACGTTGTCAAAAGTATAGGTGTTGTAGTGACATTCAAAGTCCACCACCAATATTGATTTATAATGACGGATAGTGACCATCACCATTTCATATGAGAAATGTGATGGACCATAGCCTCCGTCACCAAAAACTGAACGTCACCAAAAGTGGCGTCGCCAAAAGTATAGGTGTTGTAGTGACATTCAAAGTCCGTCACCAATAATGATTTATAATGATGAATAGCGACTGTCACGATTTCATATGAGCAATGGTGACAGACCATAGCCTCGGTCACCAAAAATTGAACGTCACCAAAGGTGGCGTCACCAAAGGTGGCGTCACCAAAAGTATAGGTGTTATGGTGACATTCAAGGTCCCTCCCGAATATTGATTATAATGACGGATAGTGACCGTCACCATTTCATATGAACAACAACGATTTATTGTGATGGATCTTTCATGGTTGTCACTATTGGTGTATATATATGGTGACATTCGTTGACCATCACCAAAAGCCACATTTCCAAAAGTATAGGTGTTGTGGTGACATTCAAGGTTCATCACGAATAATGACTATAATGATGGACAGTGACCTTCACCATTTCACATCAACAACAACGATTTATGGTTACGAACCTTTGAGGGTCGTCACTATTGATGCATATATATGGTGGCGTTCGTTGACCGTCACCATTTCATATTTTTGGTGAGGTTAAAAAAATGTCACCAAAGCTCATTAGTGATGGTCAAAAGAGCCTCCATCACAAAAAATTGATCATCGTCATTCCATATGGATGTCAGGGCACGATGGAATCGAACCACCAACCTCATGCTTGTAAAGTAGGTGCTCTTCCATTGAGCTAGCACCCTTTAAAGAATTATGATTTTAGAAATTAGGCCTTGAAACTTCATAAATTGTAAATTCTACAACTTTCAATAAATTAAAGTCTTGGCAATATTTTACTAAACAAGCAAAGCAGCATCAAAGTTGCCGGTCCTTACCTAATGATTATGGAAGTTATGAAAAGTGGGTGGAGGGAAAAATAGTTATGCATAAGAGAATCAATATGTTCAGTTGAATATTCAATTAGAAGTGAAACTCTGAAGACATTTATAACCTATAAATGACCTATAACTAGCAAATGCACCAAATATTGCAAAGGAAATGTCATAAGTGGATAGCATATGGAAGAAGAGCATTTATGGAAACATATGCAATATGTTATAGGTTGAGTAAACGAAAAATCTCAATGTTGTTGTCGTTTGGTGTTTAGATATCTGAATGATATCTAAACTTTTGTGCAAATGTAACACGGATCTTCATAAACCATGAACGACATATGATAAATTATATATCTATATATATATATATATATATATATATAGAGAGAGAGAGAGAGAGAGAGAGAGAAGAGAGAGAGAGAGAGAGAGAGAGAGAGAGAGAGAGATATTTCCCATTTACATAAACCAACATGCAATTTGGAATTTCACAAGTCCGCACTCAAAATATCATAACAACTAACAAATAAAAAAAATTGACTTGGACAGAAAGCAATAGCTTCACTTTCATTCTTGAGCTGCTTCTGTTTATTTGAGTTTGAACTGTGACATTCTTTATCTGACAAGGAATCAAAATCATCACTAATATTAAATTCATCCAACATGGATTTTGGATATCCCACTAACTTCTGTGTTTTTGTTGCCATGCTTGAAAACCATGCAGTTTCATGTCGATAGTATAATAAGATGTGTGCCTGCTGCTCAAGAACAAATTCCTTATTAACCATTGTTACCTAACAGAAACCAAAGAGACAACACAATATCAGTGTACACAAAATCCCCTACTGAAATATAATCATAACTTAGCTAAGAAGTCCAAAAGATGTTCTTAATTAATAAACTTTTGTATTTGGAAATATTGTTTCTTTAGATTTAAAAAAGACTATGTTGTACAACGCTTCTATCTATTTATCCATGCAATTATATCATATCATATGTCACACAATAGCAATCTACAGTACCTAAAGTAAAAAAGACAAATTTGCTCAAGAAAATAGATTTAGAAATGAGCTTTGAAAACTATAAGTTTGTCATCAAAGTTTTAATTAGTTTAACAACAAACTAGTTGGAGTTTGAAAATCAAAATCATTCATAGGAAACAAACAGGGCAATGGCCAAAGTCGCTATTCATAAGCTAGAGTCACTATTGCCATTGCAGATAAATGAAATTTGGGTAGTGGTCTAACAATTAGAGTTTATTTGCCGAGAAGGCTCGTCAATACCATCATTTTTTTTCCACGGTCTATTGTGGCTCTAGATCCAGATCAGATAGCTTTCCATTCTCAAGTTCTACATTTCAATTATTTATTTCTGGCTCACCCTTTAAAACAAAATTCTACCACTCCATTTTTTTTTTTTTTGTCAAGAGCATTGGCAGGAACTTCCCATCCTTTGTTTTACACCATCAATAACCATCCATCAATGATATAAAGAATAACAGATACACAACAAAGGCCAAATATGTGCTTGTTGTATACCTGTGTTCTAGGACTCATCTGACCTTACTGGTGCAAAAAAATCACCCTGAAAAAATAACATCCACGTGGAACTTACAAAACTTTTTAAATCAAGCTCCAAGTAAACCAATCAAAATATGAACATCTTTTTAATCAATAAAATCTTTGACTTAAAATAAAAGTGGCCTAGAATTGAATGTTATATCAACCATGTCAAGTAACTAACATCGGGTGAGAAATACAAGCCATGCACATTGGATTAGTGAAAGAATTGATTTGATAAAGCTCAAAATAAAATAGATGACTTACAACTAAGAAACACAAACAAATGATTTAGAACTAAGACATAAGGTTGCTCTTTCAACCCTGCCGTTAAATAGCTATTCTTTATGTCACAAACCATTAAACTTTTTTTGATACCTGGTGGAAGTGGTATTGTAACATTAACCTCTGATAGTTTGTGTCTGTGACTACTTCTCAAGCTCCACTCCATTACCAGCATTTAGGGCTAGATAAGATACATGCAAAAACTATCAACATGAAAATGAAATCGACATCCTTCTAAAAAAATGGGACGAAAAAAAATCCACAAATTGAAACAGACTGAAGGATACCTCATTCCTACAACTTGATTATCTTGCCATGAACAATAAAAAAAGAAATCAGGAGAAATGTAATTTTTGCCACATTTTGACAATGAAATCTTTTGCATATTCTACGAACAATTGATGAAAAAAATCAGCTAAAGCTTGTCAACATCAGGATTATAGTAAAACACAAAAGAACCAGTACAACACATATATAATCCTAAACATAAGTATCTATACATATAAGTATTTATTGAGGACATTGTATTTTGTGAAAAAATGGAAGTCAAATATTTGAAATAACACAATTTATGGTACCACTGCCTTATGAAGTCCATTCATTCGAGTATTTATGAATTCCATTCAAGAATTTCTTCAAAGTTCAAAGTTCAAACAACTAACATGTAGCCTAAAAAATATCAGATTTGAAAAGGAGATAACCCAAAGATGTAGAGTATATATCTCACATTTATATATCCTAATTTCTAGACATTGAAATGACACTTTTTAGCATACTATTGTGAATTCAACCCAAAATGCTAGAAAAAAAATATTGAAGGTTATTTTGCTAATATAGAAGTTTTATACATGCATTTATTTAAACAGTTAGCTTGCAATCTCAAACATATCTAAGGATGCGCACAATACATTGCATCTTTAGTGTTGGTGTGTGAACTTGAGACAACGAAGTCCAACATTTAACAGTTTGCCTACAATATGCATTAGCTGAATAGGTGAACAATAGTATTGTAGGTATGTGTTATGAATATATGTATTGCAGGCCAATAAGAGTATTGTTGGAATAGTCACGTCCAACCCTTCCAAGTTTGCCTATAATTTATTCTAATAGGTGAACAATAGAACTGTAGGTGTGCATTTTGCATCACTTACCTAAATCGAACACCTTCAGCATAGAAATTTCAAAGAATATGTCCAAAACTGGTAGGTAATTTTCGAAATGAAAGAATTGGCTTGATTATTTTTGGAAAAGACTAGATTCTTACATTGTTCAATGTAAATTCATGGCACTTTGTCAATCTTAGATGGAACAAAAAGGAACCAATCTAGAAGGTTATTAAAATAATCCTTACTTAGCCAAGGTTTGTGGCTGATCTAAATATTTTAGATATACTTCCCAAAACAATCACTTCCAAATCAAGCAACAATTTCCAAAACCACCCATATCAATAGAGAAATTGTTGAACACAAGTTAGGGAAAATTTGGCCAAAAAAAAAATTAGAAACGTGATTGACATCCTTAAATGTTTAAAAATTTTCAACTTGAAAAACAATTATTCCAGAGTAAATTTGAGAACACGATATAAATGGAACATGATTGGAATACAAAGATGCCTTGAGAATACGATATAAATGGATATAGATCCAAACACATAAACATGATTGAAATATAAAGTTTACCAAAGGTTTGATGTATTCCTGCACTCTGATACAGTTTTTTGATAGGGACCTCTAGAAGGCTCTAGCTTTATTTGCTATATAGACCCTGAAAGTTGGCATAGCCTTATCCTTGTCATACCATATTATTATGGCCTTACTGGTGTCTTCTCCCATGATTAAAAACTCAATATCTGAGCATATCTTTATCCTTACTTATTTAAGTAATTAAAAATAATAATGATAATTATAGAACTATTACCTGCACTGATAAAAGAATAACAATTGAAACACTAGTTCTAGGCTTCTAGCTTGGTAGCGGCTAGCCACAATTGGTTCACCATGAAGCCTCTACACTCATTGAATTACTATTAGATCTCTTACAACAACAAAAATCAAGGAAATTATTACAATTTGATCTCTTACCGTTAAAGAATTGTTTCACAGAGGCTGCCTCCACAACACCAACACCACAATGCCAACAACATTGACCTCCACCCTATGTCATTCCAGTTGTTGCTGTAACTATGACATGTGCCAAAACTTCCTTACTTTTCAACCAACCCAATTGGATAGGGTGGCCACACCCAATGTTGGTCTTCTTGTATTATAAAAAGTATATACAATCCTTGGGAATTTGCATAATTCAATCATCCAAAAAAACTTGTATTTATTAGTTCCATTGTGCATATCTTATGGAAGTCAAATTGTAAAGAATTCGTTAAACTTGCAAAGCCTTATCAAGTGAATTTACGAAGTTATATTGTGTAATGTTTCACTTGTTTTGATGAGTAGAAAGAATAGTTCTCCAAGGAAAAACACGATGCGAGTGAGATATTTTAAGCTTACACAACAAAAAATTTTATTGTAGATTTTACTCATGGAGAAAAACCACCAATCTCAAAGGAATGTTCAATTCAAGTAAAAAGTACATATTTCTATTAACAGTTCAAGACATCAAAGCAAACAGGTAATATTTCTATTAACAAGTAAAAAAGGTACATACTTTTATTAATAGGTAAAACAAACATGATTATAATGATGCCCAGATTAAAAATCAATCTTTGTATTTTGTTTACAGCTTCATTAATCTTTGACGAAGAAGTGATTTCTCCATTTTTTTCCCAAGTTGTCAAGAAAGACAATAAGAATTTCTAATGTAGACTTCACTTCTAGAATGTCATAGCCAAACTCCTTTTCCTGGATCTGTAAGACCCTCCACATGAGGGGATAGGCGTCATTATCCTTACCTAGAGTATGTTGTATCAAAGCTAAAGAATCACAAGCCTCTCCTGTAAAGAAGATAATTTTCAAGAAATAAGCTCAGAATCAAACAGAAAATGGACTGTGTAACCCAGAGTGTGGATCTCATGACATAGAATTGAAAAGACATATGTCAATTACCAAGCAGAAAACACAACTCACCAACTGCAGGACTTTGTTTATCAAAGGATGCTTCACATATCCTCAAGGCTTCCTGAGCTAAATCATCTACTTCCCTATGCCTCCCTAGATGATATAAAGTTGTTGCAAGACTCAGCATAGGAAATGAAGCTCTGGAGCATTACGAACCAAGCTAGTTGAAAGTATTCTTAGACTCCTAAGAATATATTCAGATTTCTCAAATTTCCTAGATAAAGCATTAGATGTTGCTAGGTTCTGAAGGTGCACTGCCAAAGAAGGATGATCCCTTCCAAGGGCTTCCTCCTTTATGAGTAACTTCTGCTCCCACAATAGTTTGGATTCCTCTTCTCTGTAAACAAGTAGAAGATAATGAGCACATCATAAAGGAACAATAACATAAAATTTACTCATGCAATATGACATTCCTCGATAGCTTTCCTTTACCAGCAACATCAAAGATCACCCCAAATATGATCAATTTGAAGGGCTGTGGAGAAAAATAGAGAGCAAGTTGTCAATGCCCTTCCTCCTATGGATGCAAAATACCGAGGTGTTGATAGCGCTGCCACTGAGTCTATTTGGTTTGAACAGATTTTGACCAAGTCTAGTTTTCAATGTTGTGAACATCAGTATCGGGATAAAAATCGACAAGGGTCTGCAAAAAAAAAATTGTAAAAATTGGGAAAATATCGGTAAAAATTGGAAAACATCGAAAAAATTAAGATACCATAAAAATATCTTTAAAAATCAGCAAACACTGGCTAGGCCAAAAAATCGTGATTTCAAGATAAAATCGGGATGTTATCGAGATGTTCGCAACACTCATTTTCAACAAGAGAAAACTACTCTAATATGGGAAAATAATTAGAGTGCTATCCATGTTATCAGGAAGCTAGTAGAGCATCAACTTCCCAAACCTGTAGAATTCCATATGCATTACATCGAACAATTGATTAATGATAGGATTATTGATTTGTAGTATTGTCACACACTAAGATGTGGGTTGCTGACATCTTCACTAACCCTTGACAAAGTCTCATTATGTTCAACTTCATACCTTGCTTGGGGTGAAGGAAATTGTCCCTAAGGTGGGGGTAATCTCACTCCCCCTCTCTGATTTTTTTTTTTTCTTAACACTTTGTACATGGTACCTATCATGACCTTGTAGCCAGGACCCATTTTGAGATTTAACATATTTTCCCTGTGTCCCTAAGTTGCACTTATGATGGGGCATTGGTGTACTTACATCATGTAGTTAAGTTTATTTAGATTACAATGTCTAATCCTGTGTATATTTGACTTATCACTAATTGGTAGATGAACAAGCCAACCACTTATATTTAATGCCATGCCCCTCTCACTGTATTATAAATACAGATGATCTCTTGTAATTAAACACAAGACATATATTCTTTCTGTTAGTTCTGCATTTTCTGTTATTATTCTATTTTGTATGGATTGAAATATTATGATTTCCATTGTATCGCAATAGTGGAGATGATTTAGATTCATTTTATCATGATCTAGAGAGGTATGCTACAAGAAATTAATTAATTTTTTCAAGTATCTTTCCATTTTTAATCCTTTTGAAACCTTGTGCTAAGACCAAAGAAAACCAAAAATATAATTGCTTGCAAATATTATAAAATTGTTAGTGCCAAGTTCTAACCTGTATTGTTTAAGAGTTCGTTTACTACCATTTTGATTTCCCACCTAAAGCAGTCACTAAACATTGCAGTGAAAGTGAACTTGAGAAGTAGCTTTCTACTATTATTGCACATGATTACTAAGGAATACTAGAAGAGAGCTTCTTCTCAATGATGTTGTCAAAATACATGTTTGTACTTTTCAATGAGAAAATATTATAAGCTGAAATGGTGTTCAAAAAATAAATCTCTATGAAAATCCCATGCTTGTTTAAGGGTGCACATAGATTTGTTGTCTTGTCACAGAGACACTTGGCAAACTAAATCCATTTACGTATTGTAACCCTCGAATCAGCCTTAAAAACCTTTCCAAACCAACCATGGAATGTTAGTTATGCATCCATACTCTCAGATCTATCCATGTTAACTTTGATGTTCAGTGTCTAATCACTGTGCATAATTGACTTATTACAACTTGGTAGGTGAACTACCCAACCACCTATATTTAATGTTGGGCTCCTCACGGTCTATGTAATAGATACAGGTGAACTCCTTGTAATTAAACTTATATAACTCCATGCAGACAAGGAAGAACAACAACATAAGTCTTTATGTTAGTTATGCTTCTTTTGTTGTTGTTCTGCCTTGCCTGTATGGAGCTCAAGCTAACAAATCAGCCTGGTCAACACTCTTTGTTTTAAATGTGGAGGCCACAGAACTCGGAAAAAATAACAGAGACTCAAAACCAATTTAAGGAACAAGATTATCACTGTCTATAAAATCTGTTGTGTCTGGAATACAAAGAAAGACCCTCCATTCATAGAAAACTGGGAAGAGTCTTGCAATTAAGAATTTGGTTGGCAGATATACCAACTAAGGATTTAATGTATTACCTAAGTGAACTTAAACCAAGTATGTACACTTTCACCCACTTAGAAAGTGGTAGAAACATTTCATCGCAATTTTCTTCAAGAGCACAATCATTAGCTGGAGAAGTCAACTCAAAAGAAGCAAAATCATATGAAGATCAAGATTCCAAGGGGCATGCTCATAAAATTGAACACTCCTAATGACTAACTAATGTGTATCTGGAACAAGAAATTTACAACCTTTAACATATTTTGGGTAGCCAACAAATATGCAAACCATACATTGTATGTACATTGCCTTGCATTTTTCTTTGGGGGTTTGGGCCAAACATTGCATGCAAAGACTCTGGGATAGCCAATAGAGGGTGTTCGTCCTCTCAAGGCTTGTTTTGGGGACACCCCCTGGACAAATTTTTGAGGCATGCAATTTTGAACATATTTGGCACAATTGATGGCTTCAGCCCAAAACTGCCAGCAAGGACCTCTGGAATGGATCATGCAATTTGTCATCTCCATCAAGCTATGATTCTTCCTTTGTTGTGGATAGTAGGGCATAGTATGTTGTAGGGCCTTTTCCTACCTTCATTAATCACATGAAGTCCACTCTCCATCAATAGTTCAACATGAAATACTTGAGGGTCCTTCACTACAGATCACTAGGTCTACGTCTAGGATAAGCATCTCGCAAACTCAAGTATACCTTGGATCTCTTGAGTAGATTTCACATATTGGATTGCAAATCTATACCCACCCCCTTTTCGTCAAGGGTCATGTTTTCAACCAAGTGTTTCCACTCCTTTGGTTGACGCTATGTGGTATAAAAAACTCTTTTATTTTGCATCTAGGATAGGCATATCATAGTTCAATTGTGCCTTTGATCTCTTTAGCAGATTTCAGAGATTGGATTGCATATTCACACCCACACCCTTTTTGTTAGGGGTCAAGCTATCAACCAAGTGTTTCCACTCCTTTGGTTGATGTTATGTTGTATCAACAGCTCGTTGGAGGCATTTTGTACTTGACTCACAGCTGTCTAGATATCTCCTATGCAGTCAGTTGGTCTCCCAGTCATGAAGGAACCACAGGAGCTTCATTAGAAATATGCATTCAATATTATTTTGATGGTAATGAAAATTTAGCGGGTTATACTGACTCTGATTAGGTTGGAAATCTTGATTACTGCAAGTCCAGATCTGTCTATGTCATTCATCTTGGCTCTGGTCCCAGTTTTTGGTCTAGAAAAGAGCAAGCTGTCAATGCCCTTCCTCCTATGGAAGCAAAGTATAGAGATGTTGATAGTGCTGCCACTGAGTCTATTTGGATTGAACATATTTTGACCAAGTCTAGTTTTCAGCAAGAGAAACCTACTCTAATATGGGGCAATAATCAGAGTGTTATCCATGTTATCAGGCAGCCAGTAGAGCATCAAATTTCCAAACCTATAGAAGTCCATATGCATTACATCTAACAGTTTATTAATTTTAGGATTATTGATTTGCAGTATTGTCACATAATGAGATGCAGGTTGCTGACATCTTCGCTAACCCTTGACAAGGTCTCATTATGTTCAACTTCATACCTTGCTTGGGGTGAAGGAAATTGTCCCTAAGGTGGGGGTAATCTCACTCCCCATCTCTGATTTTTTTTGTTTTGAACACTTTGTACATGGTACCTATCATGACCTTGTAGCTAGGACCCATTTTGAGATTAAACATATTTTCCCTATGTCCCTAAGATGCACTTATGATGGGGCATTGGTGTACATACATCATGTAGTTAAGTTTATTTAGATTACAGTGTCTAATCCTGTGCATATTTGACTTGTCACTAATTGGTAGGTGAACAAGCCAACCACCTATATTTAATGCTAGGCCCCTCTCATTGTATTATAAATACATGTGATCTCTTGTAATTAAACACAAGACATATCTTCTTTCTGTTAGTTTTGCATTTTCTGTTATTATTATGTTTTGTATGTACTGAAATATTACGATTGCCATTGTATCATAATAGTGGAGATGATTCATATTCATTTCATCATCATCTAGAGAGGTATGCTCCAAGAAATTAATTAATTTTTTCAAGTATTTTTCCATTTTGAAACCTTTTGTTAAGACCAAAGACAACCAAAAATAGAATTGCTTACAAATATTCTAAAATTGGTAGTCCCAAGTTCTAAGTTGTACCATTTTAGAGTTCGTTTACTACCATTTTGATTTCCAACCTAAATTAGTCACTAAACATTGCAGTGAAAGTGAACTTGAGAAGTAGCTTTCTACAAGTATTTGCACATGATCGCTAAGGAATACTAGAAGAGATATTCTTCTCAATGATGTTGTTAAAGTACATGTTTGTACTTCTCAATGAGAAAATATTATAATCCAAAATGGTGTTCCAATAATAAATCTCTATGACAATCCCATGCTTGTTTAGGGGTGCACACAGATTCGTTGTCTTGTCATAGAGACACTTGGCGAACCAAATCCATTTACATATCATAAGGCCCAAATCAGCCTTAAAATCTTGCCAAACCAGCCATGGAATCATCCTAATTAATTTTAGCTATTTTTTGTAGACCATATGAATTCTGGTATAAAAAACTAAACATTGTGTTGTCCCCCAATTCCATCTGGAGAATGATTATCCCCTATTTTTTCCTAGGTTGAAAGGGAAGTTTTATTAATGTATGTAAGCAACTTTTCTAACCAATATATGTATAATTCAAGGAAAGGAATAAACATTGGTATAGTGTAAAGGATAAAAAATATGATTTTCAAAGTTAGAGTTGAATCTCAATTGGAACCCCTAATACTTAATAAATGACACAACCACATATGACTGCTAAAAAATCACATCATTAATAAAGCATTAATATAGTGACCTAATGTTAGATAACATGATAAACATTGCATAATTTCCTCGCCATGTAACTTCTTTTGCAATCTTCTTGTCTTTATTCTCTCGTTGCTAGACCAATCTCTCCCTTACTTGCCCCTCCTCATCCTAATTTTTCTCTTAATACCCTCCCCAGGCAACGATCTTTTCTTTCTAAGAAATTTATCTCTTATCTGACACCTTCTCCCAATGCCTCATAAATGCACCAGGAGTCAATGAGGGGTTGCCTACTTTCAAGATCAAGGGAGCTCTAGAGCCCAACAAAGAGCATCAAGCTTTGCCCAAAGGTATCTAGCCAATACTCCAAAATATATTAAGGAGAAATTACTTAGGTATAATGTGACATGGCTAGGGGATGTCGTTGTTTGACAGACTTTGAAGTGCTTTGGGAAATAATTGATTGGGTTCCTGATACAAGGCATGCCAGAGTTTCCTATACTCAATACATATACATTTTTGACATCAATTAGCATTTGAATCTCTTGCTTGGCCATGTCTTGCTAGATTGAAATAAGTACAAAAAGAAAATCCTAGATGTTCTCCTGGCAGTAGAAAGGAGCCAATAGCAATGGATGCTTCAAACTTTTTCAAATCCAAATGAAAATTGCTAATCATTTTAGTTTTTTAAGTTACTTTTGTCAATTTTTTATTTCTAAGTTAGCTGATAGATCAAGCTTTCCAACCCTGTAGTATAGTTTTTTTGTTTCTTTGATGAAATTTCAAAGACAATTTGTTTGGATGTTGGAAAATTTATGGTTTTGTCACTGGTTTGGTTTCCCAAGTGGAAAACCAAGGCAAACCATAAACTGCTATGATGTTTTTCTTCAAGGCTTAAATAGATTTTTACTTTACAAAAAAATAAAAATAAAAGACATGAAAAGTATTGCAAAGGGGTTCTTTTTTAAGGTAGGACCAAAACATGGCAAAAGCAAGCCAACAATTTCGCAAACCATGTGGGCATCCAAACCAGTTGCAAGGCTACCTAAAAAGCTTAGAGGCTTTTGCAAGCAATAAGGTAGCTCAGTAGGCTGATAGGCCTAATGTTGGACATTCAAGAGGTAGAAATAATGGGATATAGCACCTTGAAGGTTGAAGCCTAATTGATAAACATGGATATGTCATCAAGTATTAGGCTATGTTTTAGCCACAAATCCTATTGCATGGAAGGGGAGAAAGACTTAAATTTACTCTCTAGAATTCACATGACCATAAAGAGTTACCAATTTTTTTTCCAAGAACAATCAAAGCAGAAGCTTTATCCGCACCTAAAGATAAGATTGCTTTTCAGTAAGTAGAAGAATCCAAAGTTTTTTGAAACCAAAACCATCTTATATGGCATCATCAACTAGAGCAAAACCACATAATGCAAAATCATGTGAGTAAGGTCTTCTTATTAAATCCATACAAATTAAATCCATACAAAGTTGGATATCAAGAAATCAAAATCCCCAGAAATCCACATGTTGGACACTTGGATTCATGGGCATGCAAGCTTGCATGTCTGACATGTGTCAAACAGTCCATCCCCAGCTACCCATACATATACAACAATCGAGGCACCAAAAATTTTCAAAAATATGTTTAGATGTGTTTGATGTGTAAGAAATGTGTTCCAACAGATCAATAAAGTGTCCCAACATGTGTTTAATGTAGCTCCTTATGTCTGCATGTCTTATTTTTCCTGTAATTATAATATTTTTTTTATTCCATATACATAAATAAATTTATATATTTTCACATCCCCTATGTCTTATTTTGGGGTTCTATTTATCCTTGTGTCAAAGGATGTAGCTAAGAAGCAACAAAGGTAATCATGCTAATCCGAGAGCACTTCATAGTGTTTTTCTTGATTTAACAGTAGGGGATAATGTATTCAGAGGAGGTTGATGGATCATTTAAGCAGGATAGATAATATTCGAAAGCAAGCTTTGATCCATTGTAAAACTCCACCTTCATAGCCTATGTTCCAGTAAGCCTGCCAAACTTATATTTGGGATCCTAGTGAAGCATCACGCTTTGAAAGCACAAACAATACCTCAAGAAAACTACTGAAAGTTTTAGAAGTTACAAATGATAAAAGGATAGCCAAATATGCTATAATTGATCTGGAAATGGAGGGGTTAACAGTTTCTCTTAATTTAAAACTCCTTGACCATGCTTAGAAGTAGACAGTACACTACAGAAACACTCCCTTGAAATGTAGACCTTATTTTGAATGTGGAAAAAATCAAGAAATCTCCCAACAATGGAGAAACGAGATGCATTAAAGCCATACACCAACTGGAAGATAGCAAGGAAGGATGCCAAAAATTTCAAAAGGGAAGTTAAAGGGTGACAACCCACTTTAATTTTACAAACATATGAGGAAAGGAACAAAAGCATTGAGGAACACATGGGAAAATAATTCTTAGATATCAACCTAAGAAACAATAAGTCGAGTAAAAACGAGCTTCTACTTAATCTGAAACTGAACCCAATCCATAAGATGAGGAGAAAAAAACATAAGAGCACCCAACAATGTTTGGTATGGACATGTTTGTGCCAATTTTGTAAAAGCATCCTTCAACTTCTAAGTGAGGAAAAGGATAATTAAGAAGAGCCATAAACTACATTGAATGAAGATCAAGAAATCAAGCCTAATATGAAAAAAAATTATATAGCCACATAATCAACATGACAAAGCATAAATGTTTTGCCTATATGAAGAATGGTGAAAATACATGGACAAATAATTAAAAACAAGATATTGAAATTGGCTGATCAAGATCTCCATCGAGGTTCCATTTAGAAGTTAGGAGAGGGGGTAGCCACAATAATGACTTGGGTTGAAAACATCGTTTGCCCACATTGTGTGTATGAATTGGTTGGCTTAACAACCCCAACTTTACTTTAAAGTGGGGAGAGAATTTGATGATCGTGGCCTATTTGATGTACACATTGACTGCATTCAAATCAAGTTTTGGGACATATTTCTAGAATTACTGATGTCAGAAGGATATTAGTTCTCTTGTTCTTCGAGAGTGTAAGGTCCTTATATGGTAGAGGGCTTTGAGACAGAATATGCATACTATTTATTTGCTTGTAGGAATGAGTACGCTTAATGCCACAGTGGCCTGGATCAACGCAGAACTAAGGTTCATGAGATTGAGTTGTGAAGATTCCCTTGAAGCTATGAATTGTGACAAGTCCCTTTCTTACTGCCATTTATACTATGTAGTGATATGTTTTCTTGAGATTAAAAGCCATCGAAATTGATATAAGCATGATTTGAGGCTCTAGTTTGTTACAGTATGTTGGTTTGACAGCAAAACGAAGTTGCTTTAGATATGCAGAAACCTTCAGAGCCAGTAAATGTTGATTACTGCTGAGCAGAGTGTTCAGACAATGTAAAGGAGTTTCATAATCTTGCAGCAGGGTCTAGGGCTTCATCATTTGAACATTTGAAAGTGGCATGATACTTATTTCAAGAAGTATAGCATCAAAGGGTCTCATTGACAACATTGAATACAATAGTGTCGTTGCAGTTATTGACCTATTGATTTTGACATATGTCAAAATTGAGGTTGAATAGAGGGTACTTGAAAAATTGGTACAGTGAAGCAAAGCATGCTAATGCTAGGGTTTGTTGCAGCACATTAGTCTGCCAACCTATGATACTATCTGTAGTTGGGCATCAATCAGATTGGTGGCATTTAGAGTTATGCTTGTGGAACATTTGATCCTTGGTACGTATTGGATTCTCTCTAGACTATCTAGATTCCATAGTATGGCAGCTAAGTTAGGAAAAATGCTAGAAAGGGCCAGGACTCTAAATCAGGATTACATAAGAAACCCTGACGTAATCAGATTTGAAGCAAGCTACTCTAGTAGGTCCTAAAGCAGTTAAAATTTGGTAATAAAGGTCTCAATATGAGCAAACTTTAAAGTCTCTTTTCTTTTTAGTTAAGAGAGAACCAACCCATTTGTGCAACCCCTATAATCATAAGGAACGGTGATTGGATCCTTGGAAAGCCCAGATTTTTTGATGCCTGAATAAAAGGGGCCTTCATAAAATGGATTGGTAGCAATCATGAAGTAGCTAATTGTCCATATGATCTCATAAAAGGATTTCTTCACCCTGGTTAAAGAAGGATCATGATGATAATTTTTCTAATTAGGAAGCTTTCTAATACAATTGCAGTATGATAAAATCCCATATTAAAGAAGAGGGGCAGATTGATGAAGGCTTAAGACGGAGCTATAGTATCCCTGGATGTCTCTAATAGTTTAACTCTGATGATATGTTATATCTCCTAAGCTGCATATGACTGTGGCTCATAAACCTAAGAATACTGACAAGAATGCTAGCAGATTGTAGATAGCTCGATATTTAGAAGAAGTCATGACCTCAGGTGCAACCATTATCAGATAATAATCCTCTCATTGAGAGGGAGTTGATTTTTTAGAAAGGTCAAATTCCTATGCTCTACTTCCGAACAATGTCAGATGTTTCGGGTTCGAGTTCGAGTTCGGCAATGATTAGGTTCGGTTTGAGTTCGAATTTTATGATGAGGTTCGAATGAGGTTCGCCATTAGGTTAGTATATATATATAGATATATATATATATATATATATATATATATATATATATATATATATATATATATATATATATATATATATATATATATATATATATATATATATATATATATATATATATATATATAACGAATTATAGGATAAAATAGTTAGAAATCAACATCATTAAACATCAAAAATGTTATCACGAACATGGAAACTATAAGGATAAATTACAAGCTTAAGCTATGACATGAGGTTATGAGTTTTGATCTATGCACTTGGTTAATGGCTATGAGGTTCGATGAGGTTCACTGAACCTCAAATTTTTTTTAAGGTTTGTCGAAATTCGAACCTCAAGGTTAAAGTTCAACGAACCTTGTGACATAGCTTCCAAAGCATAGATAATTTATGGATCTTGCTATTTTGGTATATATCTTGCTACAATTTATGACTGCCTATTGTCTGTTGCAATGTTGCAAACATCGGCATCGGGATAAGATCGGCAAGGGTCCAGAAAAAGAAAAAAATTGTAAAAATCGAAAAAATATTGATAAAAATTGGCAAACATCAGCAAAATCAAGGTACCATCAAAATACTGGTAAAAAACGGCAAACATCGGCTAGGCCAAAAAATCACGATTTCAAGATAAAATTGGGATGTTATCGAGATGTTCACAACACTGGTCTGTTGTACTGTGCCAGGAATTTGAAATTCAATATGAAGAAAAGTCATAAGCGCAAATCTTGGAAGAAAGGTTTGAAGTCTCCCTAATTTCTTACTTCAAGAAGATAGGACCATGATAGGATCCTCTCATTGATTATTGATGTTTATGTCTAAGGATGAAGATTTTTTTTAAAGTTGCCTTCGAACTTTGAAGAAAATGAATAAGAGACTAATTATTACATATTGAAGAGTTGTATGTTGGATCTTCCCAGCAATATGACAAAGAGCACCGCCAAAATCATGGCTTGATTGAGTGCATTAATAAACTATCTACAAAGTGGATGGATCTAATGATGAGCAGACTACCAGATAGATGCTTTGCACTCTAAAAAGACAAGTTTAGGTTGTGGTCTCCTTGAGTAAGAGGGAGTAAAATCAATCAAATATTTTCTTCATCAAGATATACAAGAAGCAGAGGATTGCTAAATGTTTCCTACTATATATACATCTATATGCTGCTGGATGGAGCTATGAGGCTCCTAGTGATCTAGTCTTGACTTTCAGAAAGCAGCTTGGCGCTATTCCCTATATGAAGGGATCCTTGGTCAAGATTGAAAAATTAAGCTCTAGGAACTTCTGGGGGCTTGCTGTACTTATTGAGCTATAAGCGACCATAGGGTGAGTGGTTCACCTTCCCCTGTTGTTGATGACATATGCATAGGATGAGTGGTTCACCTTCTCCTATGGCATATGAGTAGGATGAGTGGTTCACCTTCTCCAGTGGATACCCTAGTCAGAGATGCTTATAGGCATCTGTTGACATGTCGGTGGGACATGGTTCATCCTTTCCCCACATGTAGGATGTTTATTCCCTACGATCTATGGTTGACATGTCGGTGGGATGCGGTTCATCCTTTCCCCATGTGTAGGATCCTTCCTACTATTGTTGATTTGCATGCATGTAGGACATGGTTCATCCTTTCCCTACTCTCGGTGTTTTGCATGCCTGTAGGAGGTGGTTCATCCTTTCCCTACGTATGACTATGACATGTGTTTGTAGGATGTGGTTTCTCCTTTCCCTACGAGTGGTTGTGAGCAGGATGTGATATCTTCTTTCCATGTTGATGTTCTTACATCATCCTACCCATGTAGTCCGGGACACATGGGAAGTACCTCTCATTTGGCCAATGAGTTGGAAAAGGTGGTTAGGGACCATAACACTACCAATGGACGCATCGTGTACTATCGTACTCCCTATGACTAGGATGCATGGTGTTCAACAACTTGATCTGGGATCAAGGACTGACTTTTGTCAATGGAGAGTGGTAAGGTCTTGTGACTCACTCTCGATCACTTCTTCTTCATTATTACTTCATGGTTCAACAGAGAAGAGCAGAACAGAATAGTGATGACATAGATGGTACATGATGACAGGATGGTATGATGATGACAGATGGATTGGCAAGTGGAATGCTCCCTAGTTGAGAGGGAGTGTTAAAATTGGCAACTAGGGCCAAATTCCACTTTGGACAACTCAATGGATAGAGATAATCATTCAATTGAATTCCTCTTTTTGAGAGGACAAAAATCGACCTAAAGATCATGGAATTTGGTTAAGCAAATGTGTGATTTTGAATTTTTGTTTCTCCCATATAAAATTATCAAGGTCGGCCTCTCCTATATGTCGACTCACCTAGTCCAATGGTCACATCTCTTCAACACCATCGAATTGTATATAAGGAGGTGCCTTTCAACCTCATTTGACTAAGTGAAAAGGGCTCTAATATATCTGTGAGTTAACCACAACTTGAAGGAGCTAGGAGGACATGTATTGGGTATGCTTTTGGTGTGTTTTTCTTTGAATAGGTTTGACCTTGAAGCTGAATGGCAGCCGCAGTTTAGGGAAATGAAGATTGGTGAGCTTTCTCCATTGGTGAAGTATGAATCTCCTTGTAATAATTTCAGGAAGGCCACAGGATGTGTGAGTCTTGGACAGAGGAGCTGAAGGATTGTTATATGAAGCAAAACAGGCCACATATCCTAATCCCAAGTATAGTACACATGGAACCTTGGTAAGGGTTGTTTGCAGCTTAGAACCTTAGCCAAATAAGGTCAGATTTGCCTGAAGGAAGGACCGTAACATTTGTCTCTAGATTTGGGCTATTTAGGCAATATATCTTCAAGCCCTAACTGCAGATTTTCGACCACAAAACTTGTCAACTCTTTGACTAGGCTTCACTGCTCAAATTATGGGACTGTCTTTGCCTCTTCATAATCAGCAAAGGAAGCCACTTTAAGTGAATCAAGTTTGAGCTCTTTTGGAACCTATTGATTTGCTGCTTTGAATTCTATTATCTACTGGTTAGGGCAGAACTTGTCTGCTATTATTTGAAGACAGAATTACAAACTTGTCTGGGTAGTATGTTTGGCATATGGTCAGTGGTTCTGGTCATCATCTTGGCAAATCATCCTTGACATTGATTGTACTCTCATTCTCTCTCTTTGTTGAACATTCTCTTTGTTGAACATTTGATGATTAATAATAATAAGAAGATTGATCAAGGGTTTTCCCCATCTTGGGGTTTTTCCTTAGCTTGAGCCAATTTATTGTGTCCTCTTGTCTTGGCTTGTCTTCGTTATTTATTATAAATGTTCTTCTCTCAATTACTGTCATCATAATAATGTTTCACATGATTTCTAATGAGTTAATAATTGGGCTAATGAGATATTGAAGCTTTTGTCTTCAGCAAAGAACATGTGATCCTAAATTTAATAGTAAGTGACAATGTCGAAATTACAAGTTGGTCTCCAGTATGAGGACAGGTTAGAGGGGTTGTCCAACTATATTCCATGGAAGGAAAGGATCAAGTTGTTCTTGCAGGTCAACAAGATCTAGGAGTTCGTCGAGAAAGCCATCAAGAAGCCAACTAACCCAAAGGAATTGGAAGTGTCCAGGAAGAACACTGCACATGAGATGTGGATGGCTCTTCAAAATTTGTTCCAGATTAAGAACAAGAACCAAGTACTGGTATTGGAGGATATGTTGAAGTCCACCAAGATGATACAGGGTGAAGGAGTGACTTCGTATCTGATGATATTTTCTAAGTTCAAAGATGAGTTTGTTGTCATCGGTGTGACTATTTCAGATTCTGATATGGCGAGGATGGCTTTGAAAGGGCTCACAAAGAAATGGAAGCCCTTCATCAAAGGGATTGTTGCTAGAGAGAGGTTTCCAGAGTGGAATAGGTTGTGGGACGACTTCATTCAGGAGTAGTTGCGAGACGAGGATCTTCATCCGAAGAAGAGGGCTTCAGATGATGACATGGCATTTGCAGCACGAATGAAGGGTAAGCAGAAGAAGGACTTGAGTAAAGTCAAGTGTTTCAACTGTGCCAAGATGGGATCATTTTTCGTCAAGATGTTCGATGAAGAAGAAGGGAGATGACAAGAAGAAGAAAGGGAAGTAAGTCGTTTGTGTTGCCACTTTTGCTAAGATAGATGCTCTCACCAGGAGATTGGAGGAGGATGACTTTGCTATGATCTCTCATTTCTCGCAAGGTACTATCGATGAGGATGGATGGTACATAGACAATGGTACTTCAAAACATATGACAGGGTCACAAGAGTTTTTCGAGACTCTAGCTGAATGGGACTCGAAGTTGCACAGGGTGTTGGGCGACAAGAGTTAGAAGGAGATCCAAGGATCGAGAGTTGTGCCATGTAGGATGGATACAGGATGGGTGATGCGAGTCTAGGATGTATTGTTTGTACTAGGACTCACATATAGAGGCTCTAGCTCCACATGTATTGTGCTTGGAGTTAGAGAGCATGGTCTATACAGGTTGATGGGCAAGTCTATGGATCATGGGAAGAAGAAGCAGGTGGAGTAGGTTTTAGTGCAGGCTTTAGAGGTATAGGTACAAGTTCCAGAGAAGAAGGTCTAGGTTCCATAGGATCAGAGGGAGTCGAGTTATAGCGGAAGCTTACAGATTCAAAAGGAGACTTTGTAGCCCAAGAAGAGCGTTCGGTAAGTGGGGAGCAAGGGTGCTTCCACATCTACCAAGAAGGAATCATGGAGGGATTGGAAAATGATACAGGAGAAGAAATAGAAGAAGGATGCTTCCAGTGATAGTGACACTTTTGAGAGAGGCATAATTCATGCTACAACGATTGTTGTAGTGATGAGCGCCAAGAGTTGGGCGAGTGTTGCAAGTAGTGATGATGATGATGAGTTACTTCCTAGTCTTGGAAGTACCTCCCTTGCTAAGAGGGAGTGTTGATTTTTGAGTAGCTTTGGAGGTACTCCAAGCCCTGGGGTTCAAGGTTTGGAGGGGGGAGCACCACAAGAGTCACTTATGGGCTTGGATTTCCCATAAGTGATAAGAGTCAGTGATATTCTCTGTAACTGGATTGTCAGGAAGGCATCCAGAGATTGTATTTAGAAATTACTACTGCTTAATAATAAAAACCCTCAGAGTTGTTGCAGATGGGCAGGATCCTTGAGGAGTCCACCTCTCAGATCAATACCTTACTACAGGAGCCCAAATCAGTAGTAGTAGGATGGACCAATGTCAGTTGGTGCAGAGGAGTGCCGGAGTGATAGTTGCAATGGCTAGGAGCGTCGGAGACTGAGAAGAGCAGAGTAGAGTTGGCAGCAGTGCAATTGGCATAGAGCAGAGTCAACAACAGCGTAGAGGCTTCATAGGGTCAGCGCAGAGACAAGCAGCAGTCAGACTCCAACAACAAGATGCATCATACTGAACACAGTTAGTTCAGTATTTGGGATGCTTTTACGCTGTTGATGTAGTAGTAACAGCAGTTGGAGAAGGATGCAGTGTTGACAGTGGCAGGGCCAACAACAACACGGATGTAGAATTTCACAGGGAGTTGCAGTATGGATGCAGTGTTGGTAGTGGCAAGGTTAAAAACAGTACAGATGCAGCATTTGCACAGTAGTTGGTGGACAAGATGTTAGACATCAGCAACGCAAAAAGAGATGTTACGGAACAGGGTGATGCTCCAGTAGGGTGCATTGCTAGAGCACATTTCTCTCTAAGAGGGAGTGTTGATTTCTGGTAGCTTCGAATGTGCTCTAAGTCTCAAAATTTGCAGGGAGGGGATTGTTTATGGGTAGATTGTCCTCAAAGAAGGTTGTCGCAGACCTGTGGAGCCATTATGAAGCATGAGGTAATGATTAGAAAAAGATTCGAGGTCTGTATGAGGGCTAGAACAACCCAAAATTGCAACATACTAGCACACCGGAAAATTTTAAGGATGGAAATTTATCTTAAAGTTTAGAAACCCTGGAAAATCCCACTAGTCCATAATATGAAATCTATAAAATGTTTGGAGATATTTTTGTAAAAATATTCAAATTTATAATATTCTTATATAGTATATATATACTTTTTTGGTGATTTTTAGGGTAAAATAATTTCATTCTATAAAATTTGAGCGAATCACTTTTACAAAAAAATGGAAATTAGCGAATCATTTTTTTGGAAAAAGTAAAGAAAATTATCCCATGGGCGAATATTAGCCCCTAAACTTTTCCATGTAGCACGAACTCTTAAGAAAGTACTACCGCAGGTGTAGAGAGAAAGTCTGGGCAGTAAATAAGGGTTGGAAGTCACTGTGGTCTTGCCCTTGTTGAAGAAAGGGCTAACTAGGTTCGGTTTTCATAATGACTTATAATTTTGATTTCATGAAAAGAATAAACAAATGTATTTATTGTTTTCCTTGCATCATGGGTTTCATGAGCAAGAAGTGTTTTTCATAGGTCAAAGACTTCTTCTTAATGTCTTTAGGTTTTGTTGTCTTGTTATGAATATAATTAAGAATTCATGAATTCATGTTACACATGTCAAAGTTACACTCCAAGACATTGGCACTATCTCTCTTGCAGTCAGCTAAAAGAAGGACAATATTCTCCTTAAGTTAATGTCGGCCTATCTCTAGGATCTCATGTCAGCCTAAATGGCAAGCATAAGTCACTATATATATATAGAGTAACCTCACCTCATAATCGTCAAGAAATTCTGACATATTTGATCTGAAACAATACGAATCTCAGAGCGAATAAGATAAGGGTATTACGTTGAAGAAGGAAGGTGACTACAGGTGCGTAAATGTCTTAAGGGTTCTCAGACTAAGTCTGTCATCTAAGCGAAGGATCAAAGTCTGTTCTAAGACAGTGGCAGCTACAGTTAAGGGCTATATCAAGCATTGAATGGTGATAAAAGAAGACCGAAGACAAAGAGGCTATCTTGGACCAAAATAAGAGATCAGTGAAGGCTGAGGATTGTGTCTAGGGTTGCAAAAGAAAAAAAAGGGAGATCGAGACTCTCCTAGTGACAGTGTAATAACAGTGTGAAGAAGGAATGAAGTGATACAGTGCGAAGGAGGAAGACTATGAAGAGATTTTATTTTTAGTTAAGGCTCCAATTGAGAGCCTTTAGGGATATTGTCATCTAGTCATAAAAGTCTAAAAGAGTCATTGTCATGTAATGAAGGCATGTTACACATTGTAAAGAATCATACTTGTCTTTGTAAGTAACCCTCCAAGACCTTGTAACTAGCCCTCACTCAAGTCACCTTACAATGTAAGGATGATTCGAGAGAGATAATGTCGGCTTACCCTAGAGATCATATCGGCCTAATGGGCACGGACAAACAAGTATATATAGAAGTGCTCGGCCTCAATTGGAGGAAATCAATTTGGTGAAGCAAGTCTCTCATATAAGTGCACAAATCCTACTAGAAGAAGTCTCTACATCAGCGAAGTAAGAAGAAAGGATAGTGAAGATCGTTATCGACTATTTTGGGCTAGTTTACTCACTCACATGTGAAGGTAGCACATTCAAAGTTGTCAAGAGGAGGTAAAAGGATTGCAATCACATTGAGTTGATCCTGTTTGGGTGGAAGAATTCGCTAGAAGAAGCCGAGTAGAAGTGTAACGAGTCTCTCTCTTAAGGAGACTATTCAAGGAGTGAAAATTATCTAGGGTTTATGTTGTAGGGTTACAAACCTACAATAAGAGGCTGAGAATCTGAAGGTTGCCAAGAAGAGGAAGAGGAAGACCAGCTTTGAAGAGGAGGCTAGTGACTTGGCCTTGGGAGAACTCTAGTGTCAAGGGTATTTTTCATGGTCTTGGTATTAGTCAATTGAAGGTTCCATAAGAAGAATTTAGTTTGGGTTTTCCTCTCAAAGAGTGAGAGGTATTTGGCCCTGGTTTGAAGCTATAGCCGATTTGCAGGTACCAAAAATTCTTGTTCATCCTATTAGTGATAGAAAACTCAGCCTATAAATGCTGGAATTCCCATGTTTCATTAATTTGCATGATAACTTAGCATAAGGGAAGAAACATTATATTGATGACGTTTTAAAGTGGTTTCACTGGATCAATGATTTCAGGTAGCACCCTCATTTTTCACATGCTACAGTAGGGTAGGAAACGAATAAACTCCTTTGAGTAGCAGTGTAGCATGGATAAGCTCCCTTGATCCCTAAATTGGATTTCATGTTGTCATAAATAGATGACTTGTCTTTTGCTTTGTAAAATACAAATTTGTGTGGTGCTTTTACTAGAAGTGGAGGCCATTCTCATATATACATGACAAAATTCTAAGACTCTCATGCACTCCCAAGAAGAGAACATCTCTGAGTTGGAGCCTGTGTTACCCCTTATTTTGGCATAGGGTTAATACTAGTGAATTATCAAGAATTAACCAATTTGATGCTGGGAGGTTGGATATAGAAATGTCAGCTATGTTGCCCAGAGGTTGGATATATAAATGTTAGCTATGTTGAAGGATCAGCTTGTTAAAGTCTTCTCCATGATGAAGAATATGCTCACAATGGTCTTTGTGAGGAGTCACTAAAATTGTTCAATCAGCTGCAATAGAATGGGATGACAATGGATAATTTCACCTTTTCCATTGCTTTTGCAGCATGTGCTAGTTTAGGATGAAGTTCCATATAATCATCATTAAATTTAGGCTAGACTCAAATATCTTTGTGGAGAATGCTCTTGTTGACCTATATGCCAAATGTGGTAGCATAGAATAGGTGTGCTTAGTGTTATACAAGAAACTCATAAGTCTCAAAAAAAAAAATTATTGATCGAGGCCCTTAGGGCAAGCATGTTGTTTTGGGTGTATATGACAAATATTTGACCGAGAAGGGACATCATCCTGGAATTCTCTATAGTGTGAGTACAAGCAAGTTAAGAGAATTTCAAGGATGGATTCCTAGGAACTCTCATGTAGTGATTCTATCTCAAGAGTGATCCTACATTGGGAGAAAAAACCCTCGTGAATTCACTATTAACACAGTTTTTCATAGCTTTAATTGAATCTTGGTCAAACTCTTGCACTCTTTCCTAATTGCTCCACTTTCTAGGTTGAGTCTAACAACTTTTCTTTTAGCTTTTGAGATCCCATTGTCATTTGATCTATGATGCCATCTTTCAATCTATACATTCCATTCAACTTGAAATCATCAATCGCAAAAACAACATCAACTATAGTCAATTTAATCCTTTATCTAATTTTCCCATGCCTGAAAGGTCAAGCCAAGCAATCCACAAAGTTTAGGGCACAATCCATTTTATTGCTTGTTTTCCACTTGTTTCATACTAGAATAAAGTTTACATTTAAAAAGAAAGATGTGTTTACAACATCCTAGATTAATAACACCAAAAGAAAAAATACACTCCATTGGTAACCATAAAATTTTAATAGGGCCACAAGGAATTACAATTATGAAAAAAGGCAAGGAAAGAAGGATTTAAATCAAAGAAACAGTTAAAATAGTGAGCTAATGAGAATGCTATGAAGCCTAATTGATCAACTTGGGACATCCAAGGTAAGTAAACAATAAAAATACAATGCAACTAACTACCTCTTGAGTTGGTTTAATAGCCTCTAGAAGCTTCTCCTCTAGCACAGATCCTTAATCCTGCTCGTCTGATTCCATGGCCATTTCCTCAGGATCCAATTTCTTTGCTTTGGGACTCTTAGGAACATGGGTCCAGGAAAATCCGACGCCCTTTTTGGGTCTCTGTCAATTTTAGGGATGGCTGGACCATCACAATCCATCTATGCTAGAGCATCTAGCTAGTGACCACATATGATCTTAAGACATTTGATTTCCTTGTCGTAATCAATGTATTATTGCTCTGTTATATGCTTCTTCGCTAATCTTCGAATTGGAAAGGCACCTGTCATCTTCTTTGGTGAAGCCATTATCGCCCATGCCTTCAGCTTCCTCTTCCTCCATGGAATCCTGAACATATAGCCTGTTGAACGTTGAGCTGTGCTTGTCTAGAAGCATTTAGAAGTATTTTTAAGTGGCAAAGAGAGATGGAGGGCTTGGGGTTGGGCCATCACCCAGGAATGTGGGAACCTTGTGCAAATTCCCTCTTCCCTCTGTAGAACGAAATCACCATGATTGGAGGAACCAAAAATCCAATCCCTTGAATTCAACCAGATGCATTAGATCATATCTGCTATGGCATGGCTGCGCCTTTCCTTCGCCCTTCCCTAGACACACACCTTGCAACGTGACGGAAATAAACGAGGGAAATGGACATTTTTTATATTTGAAAGACAAATATCGCGGGAAATATTGAACTTAAATGAAATACATATGGGTTTTTCAAGGGGAATTAAATGAAATGTGTAAGTTTTTGGTTAATAGGGAAGTATTTCCAATTATAAATAATTATTAATCATATGAAAATTGTTGGGTTTCTATGTCACTAAACATTATTGGAGGGGATTTTGCTTGTGATATTAAAGGTGAATTATGGTGAAATTAAAATAAGTTTTGTGTGGTTAAAAAGTGCAGTTAAGTAGTAATATGATGAATGATCATTTTCAACTAAATGTTTGGTTTAGTAAGGATAAATAATTTATGGATATTTTTTATGATATTCAATATAGGGAGTCAACATGGAAAAGGTGATAGTTTGGCTCCCGCATGCTTTAGAAAATTGATATCTCTTTGTCCATAAACATTAGGGGTTGAAAAATAACATAGGCTCTAGAGTTAAGTTTGTTCCAACTTAGTTATATCTTGAACCAAAAATTGTTGTTGACCTCATGGATATGATTGGCATTTGGTGGCTTGCAGGGTAGTCTTGTTATGAAATAAATGGATGTACTAGGTTAGGTAGGAGGAACCATTTCGGTGGAACTTGGCCATAAAGGGGACATCTATCTTTGCATAGTTTTTTAAGAGAAAATACACCTAGTTGATTATGATTGTAAGGACATCACTAATTTAGAATCTAGGCTAGTGTGCAGACACTGACCAAAGAGTGATTAGTCAAACCCACAAAAGTATTATAGGTGCTTCTAGAGAAGTAGGTGTTTTTGTGCTCTCATAGATGTTCCCCTAAGCTTCCCAAAAATCTTTGTGCTCAAGGTGTTACCAGACTTCATTGGATTTATGTGTTCCCGTCGGAGTTGTTCAAAGCTGGCAGATGGAAAAGCGCCCATGATTTGGGCCTGCAAGGTTCTTTTGTTGTGGAGTGGGACAGTTTCACCAAATCCCTCATTGTCAGTGGTATTACACTATCTAAGGAGGATGATTCTTTTGAATGGGCCTATAACTCCTTGTATGAGCATGTCACAACTCGCCATGCCTATTGTGTTATATCAGAAAGCTACCCTTTGCAAAGGGTTAGTTGGCGACATTCAAAATTATGGTATTGGCCTATTTCCCCTAAACTAAAATGTTTTATGTGGCTTTCCTTAGAGAACCGTATTCAAACTTGGGACTACCTATTGTGGAAAAGTTTTCATGGCCCAAATGTATGTGTTCTTTGCACAAAAGATTCATAAATTGTCAATCTTTTATTTTTTAATTGTGCCTTTTCCAAGTTCTTTTGAAATCGCGTTTTAGAAGAGTCAAATACTCATAATAAAAAAATACTTGTTTAATTTTATTTTAGAAGATGTTGTGGAGAAGTACCCAAAACACAATTATTTTTGGTATGATGATGGGTGAGGTCAAATCTCAAAAAGGTCTCGTGATTGAGACCCATGTTCAACTCTGGTACAGTTATAGTTGAGAGCCATGTTCGAATCCCAAACCTATACAAGCATGTTTGATAACATGCTTACTATAATTAACTCAAAAGAAACAGTTGGCCCACCTTAGGAAGAACAAATTATGTTTTTTTTCCAAACATGTAACTTGATATATTACAGTTTAATGAATATTTTTTCCTATTATCATATATGGTTTTATACTTTATGAAAAAAATCACCAAGACTTCACAATGTTTTATAACTTAGTAAAAGATTCACCAAGACTTTACAAAGTTTTATTATTCAGTGCTAAGGCATACTAGAGTGCCAAGGAAGCATGCGGCCAAGATGTGTGAGGTGCCATGGTATGCCAATGCGTGCTAGGAAGTGTTAGGGGGTGTAGGGAAAACACAAGGGACCACTAGGTCAAATTAATGCATGGAAATTAATGAATAAGAGTTTGTGATAGGAAGTGTCAGTGAGTTCCAAGTGTGCTAAGGAGGGAGTGGAAAGGTATGCTAGGTAGTGATAATGCATGTTAGAGGCTAGGGCAACATGCCAAGATGTGCCAAGTGTTAGCGTGTGCCAATGCATGCTAGGGAGTGTTAGGGAGTTCCAAGGAAACACAAGGGGGCACTAGTTTCAAATGCATGGAAATGAATGAATAAGAGTGTGCTATAGGGAGTATCAAAGAGTTCTATGTGTGCTAATGAGGGAGTGACAAGGTATGCTAGGTAGTGCCAAGGAATGCTAGACTGTCAGGGAGACATTCCCAGATGTGCCAGGTGCCAAGTTGTGTCAATGTGTTCCAGGGACTGTTAGGGAGTGCCATGGAAACACAAGGGAGAATTAGTTCAAAATGCATGGAAATGAACGAATAAGAGTGTGTGATAGGGAGTGTCAATGAGTTTCAGGTGTGTTAAGGAGTTAGTGATGAGGTTATATTCTAGATAGTGCCAAGGCATGCTAAAGTGCCAGGGCATGTCAGGGAGTGGTAGTATGTGTCAAGGAGTGCCAAAGCATGCCAAAGAATGCAGGGGGTGCTAACATGTGCCACATAGTGCCAAGGGATTGTTAGATGTACCAAGTGTTATGGCATGTCAACATGTAAACTATGTTGCTTAGCTGTTTTATGACCACCATTGGATGTGAGCCTTGACTCGGCAACTTGTAACTTGTTAAGTGGGATAAGTTGAAATTGGACATGAGTAGCCTAAGATGAGTTATAATAAGTTCTTAGGTGATTACAACACAGTATAGTTGTAGTAACCATAACTTGGTCAAGCTATTGTAGTTGAGGCAAGAATTGATTGGGTTCCCGAGTCCCAAAAAAATTAAGGGTAGTTGTGAGGGCATGATAGCTAAGGAGTGTTAGGGCATGCAAAGGAATGAAAAGGCATACTAACACATGTAGAATAGTGTTAATTCATATTGAGGAGTGCTAGGGAGTTCCAAAACATCAGAAGGGAGTACTACATCAAAATACATGGAAATGAACAAATAAGAGTGTGTGCTAAGGAGTGTCAATGAATTCTAGGTGTCTCAAGGATAAAGTGTGTTAGGACAAGGTCAAAATAGGACTTGTCGGAGGCAAGCCTATGGTTACGATAAGGGGTTGGAAAATGTAATTTCAACCAAGGCATGCTAGAGTGCCAAGGCATGTTAAGGAGTGCTAAGGTGTGTTAGGGAGTGCCAAAGCATGCCAAGGAATGCAAGGGATGCTAACACGCGCCACATAGTGCCAATGGATTGTTAGACGTGTCAGGTGTTATGGCATGTCAAGATGTAAACTATGTTGCTTAGTTGTTTTATGGCCACAGTTGGACGTAATCCTTAAATTGGTAAATTGTTAAGTGGGATGAGTTGAGATTGGACATGAGTAGCATAATATGAGTTATAGGCAGTTCTCAAGTGAATAAGGCATAGTCTAGTTGTAGTAACTGTAACTTGGTCAAGTTGTTGTAGTCGAGGCAGGACTTGGTTGGGTTTCCACGTCTAAAAAAAAGTAAGGTTAGTTGTGAGGGTATGATAGCTAAGGAGTGTCAGGGCATGCCAAGGAATGAAAAGGCATGCTAACACATGTTGGAGAGTGTCAATGCATGTTGAGTAGTGTTAGGGAGTGCAAGGGGAACAAAAAGTATAACTAGGTCAAAATGCTTGGAAATGAACAAATAAGAGTGTGTGCCAATGATTGTCAGTGATTTCTAGGCATCCCAAGGATGAAGTGTTTTAGGAGAAGCTCATAATAGAACTTGCAAGAGGCAAGCTTATGGTTGTGATAAGGCATGGGAAAAGTAGTTTTATAGAAATGAATAATCTGGGTTGGGAACAACATTATTTTTCAATGACTTGGTTGAGTTCCCAAGTCGGAAAAAAATGCTATCTATGAGGGCATGACAACTGGGGAGTGCCAAGGTGTTCCAAGGAATGCCTGGAAGTACTAACACATGCTAGACAATTCCAAGGCATTTTAGGCGTGCCAAGACATGCCAAGGGCTAAGGCAAGCCATATGTGCCAAGTGTTAGGGTGTGGTGCCAATGCATTTTAGGTTGTGTTAGAGCCAAGTGCTAGGGAAACACAAGGGAGCACTAGTTTCAAATGCATGGAAATGAATGAATAAGAGTGTGATGGGGAGTGTCAACCAGTTCTAGGTGTGTTAGGTGTCAAGGAGTGATAGGATGTGCTAGGGAGTGCCAAAGCATGCCAAGGAATGTAGGGAATGCTAACATGTGCCACATAGTGCCAAGTGATTGTTAGATGTTCCAGGTGTTATGGAATGTCAAGATGTAAACTATGTTGTTTAGTTGTTTTACGACCTTGGTTGGATGTGAGCCTTGTCTTCGTAACTTTTTAAGTTGTATGATTTTAGATTCGACATGAGTATCCTAATATGAGTTATAGGAAGTTCTTATGTGAACAAGGAATAGTCTAGTTGTAGTAACTATAACTTGGTCAAGTTGTTATAGACGATGCATGATTTGGTTGGGTTCCCAAGTTGCAAAAAAAGTAAGGCTACTAGTGATGGCATGATAACTAAGTAGTGTCAGGGCATGCCAAGGAATGAAAAGGTGTGCTAACAAATGCTATACAATGTCAATGCATGTCAAGGAGTGTTAGGGAGTGTCGGGGCACCACAAGGGAGAACTAGGTCAAAATTCATGGAAATGAACAAATAAGATTGTGTGTCAAGGAGTGTTAGTAAATTCCAAGTGTCCCAAGGACGAAGTGTGTTGGGGGAATTTTAGAATAGGACTTATAGGAGGAAAGCCTAAAATTTTGATAAGGGGATAGACAAAATCAATTTCAAACAAAGGGAGACTTTGGGTGTGGCGCCAACACATGCTAGGAGTGTTAGGGCCAAGTTCCAGGGAAACACAAGGGAGTAGTAGTTTCAAATGCATGGAAATGAATGAATAAGAGTGTGACAAAGAGTGTTAGCTAGCAAGTACAAGGTGTGTTAAGTGTCAAGGAGTGCCAAAGCATGCCAATAAATGTAGGGGATGCTAACACATGCTACATAGTGCCAAGGGATTATTAGGCATGCCAAATGTTATGGCATGTCAAGATGTAAAATTTGTTGCTTAGTTGTTTAATTTAATGACCATAGTTGGATGTGAGCCTTGTCTTCGTAACTTGTCAAGTTGGATAAGTTTAAACTATACATGAGTAGTCTAAGATGAGTTATAGGAAGTTCTTAGGTGAACAAGGCATAGCCTAGTTAAAGTAATTGTAACTTGGTAAAGTTGTTGTTATAGTTGAGGTAAGATTGTGTTGGGTTCCCATGTTGCAAAAAATGTAAGGGTAGTTGTGAGGGCATGATAGCTAAGGAGTGCCAGGGCGTGCTAAGGAATGAAAAGGTGTGCTAACATATGCCAGACAGATTTATGGTCTGATGGTTTGATTGAATTTTATGGTGTTATTTTCATTTTCTACTTTGCATAGCACTATTTTTCCTAGTTTGGAACATTATAGTTAGCGAGTTCCAGGTGTGCTAAGGAGGGAGTGACAAGGTATGTTATGCATTGCTACCAAGGCATGCTAGAGTGCTAGGGAATCATACCAAGATGTGCCAAGCGCCAAGGCGTGTGTTTAGTCAATTTAATGTTCTTAAATTGTAAGCATAAATTATCGACTAGGGCAGCTAAACTTATGAAGTACAAGTGCACTGTATGTGCTAGAAGTTGTTTATGTCATTAAGGTGATTATGTTATTGTTATCTAAATTAATGTCAAACTCTAGAATCAGTATTGAAATGATGTTATTGTCTATACTAGGATGTTATTTTTAAGGTTTGTTAATTGATTACTCTAAATGATATCTCTAGAGTTAGTTCTAACTGAGTTGAGCTTTTTAGAATGGTTGAATAATGATCTTAACTCTTTTCAATGAATATATTAAGTTAATATACTTTTCAACTTATTAATTTTTTTTGGGTTTTTATGCTGCAACTGAACAAAGCTAGTTATGAAAGCATGAAATGATATAAAGGAGATCCTATTTTATCAACTTAAAAGGTGAAATGTGCTTGAGTTCATATGTTGAGAAAGATTGTCACTCATATCTATTGTAAATTCATTCAATGCAAACGTAAAGCAGAAACGAGATTACTAAGCTATGAAATAACTAAAGTATGAATGCAACGAAATGACTGAGTTATACTAGGTATAAAGCAAACGAGCTAATTGAGTTATGCTAGATGTAAAGCAAACAAGATTATTGAGTTATGCTAGGTATAAATCAAACGAGATTACTGATACAGAGATCAATCAAGTGAACCTAGTTTCAAACTCCATTGAACTGCATCCTAAAAATATAAAAACAGAGCATCCATAAATTAAATCTATGAAATAAAAGAAAATCTAATTGTAGTGAATCAAAGACTTGATCTGCACGCAGGGGCCCTCCATGAGGCAGTGAGTAGCTTTAATCAACAACACATAAAATGTATGAACCAATATCTTTGCATTAATCGGAAAAGAGTTTCTACATGATGCTTCAAAATTACATATGATGGAGCACCCTTAACACAGAGTTGCCATTGTTCTTATAGAGTTTTTAATTAACAACATGAGAAATTCAAGCCTACAGGTCTTCGCGACAATCCTTATCAAAACCAAATCATATCGCTTATTCGTCGATTTGATATTGAAAAAGAAAATCGATAATATCTCTTGAAACTCGGACTCTATTTTGGCACGTTATCTTTATGGTTGACTATCATGGTTGACCATGTTGTAGTGCAAATATCTTGATGGATTAGCTTGAGTAAATAGGAAGAAATCCATGAGAGGATCATTCCCTATCTACCCATATACTCCTTTTTTGAGTAGGTGCACTCGAACCCTCTCAACAATGGAAGTAGCTGGAGATCTGTTGATTAGCTACAAAATCAGGTCAATTATGTAGCTGCATGTAAACTTTAATAAAACAATAAGGCATATTGACAAAATATGAAAAAGAGGACATATGAAGGATTTTCTTAACAAAACCTTATATTTATTGTATTTATTTGGATGATAGTGATAGGAAAAAGGAAGTAACATGGACAAAAATGGTGTCAAGGTAAAGCAGTTCTTGGACTATACAGTGTGCCAATGTGTGCTAAGAAGTGTTAGGGAGTGCTAGAGAAACATAAGGGAGCACTAGGTCAAAATGCATGGAAATGAATGAATATGAGTGTGTGACAGGGAGTGTTAGCGAGTTCCAAGTGTGCTAAGGAAAGAGTGACATGGTATGCTAGGTTGCGCTAAGTCATGCTAGATTGCTAGGGCGACATGCAGCCAAGATGTTCCAGGTGCCAGGGTGTGTCAACATGTGCTAGGACGTGTTAGGGAGTGTCAAGGAAACACAAGGGAGCACTAGGTGAAATTAGTACATGAAAATGAACAAATAAGTATTTGTGATAGGAAGTGTCAGTGAGATACATGTGTGCTGAGGTAGTAACAAGGTATGGTAAGCAGTGCTAAGACATGCTAGAGGCAAGGGAAACATGCCAAGATGTGCCAGGTGCTAGGGTGTGCCAATGCATGCCAGGGAGTGTTATGGAGTGCCAAGGAAACAAAAGGGATCATTAGTTTCAAATACATGGAAATGAATGAATAAGAGTGTGTGACAGGGAGTGTTAGTGAGTTCTAGGTGTGGTAAGGAGGGAGTGACAAGATATGTTAGGTAGTTCCAAGGAATGCTAGAGTGCCAAGGCAACATACCAAGATGTGCCATGTGCCAGGGTGTGTCAATGCGTGCCAACAAATGTTAGGGAGTACCACAAAAACACAAGGGAGAACTAGTTCAAAATGCATGGAAATGAAGAGATAAGAGTGTGTGATAAGGAGTGTCAACGAGTTCCAAGTGTTCTAAGGAGGGAGTGACAAGGTTATATGCTAGGTAGTGCCAAGGCATGATAGAGTGCCAGGGCATGTCAAAGAGTGCTAGGGTGTGCGAGGGAGTGCAAAGCATGACAATAAATGTAGGGGATGCTAACACATGCCACATAAGGCTAAGGGATTATTAGATGTGCCATGTGCTATGGCATGTCAAGATGTAAACTATGTTTCTTAGTTGTTTTATGGCCATGGTTGGACGTGAGCCTTGAATTGGTAACTTGTTAAGTGGGATGAGTTGAGATTGGACATTAGTACCCTAATATGTGTTATAGGCATCTCTTAGGTGAACAAGGCATAGTCTAGTTATAGTAACTATAACTTGGTTAAGTTGTTGTAGTCGGGGTAGGACTTGGTTGGGTTTCGGCCAAATCTTAAAAAAAGTAAGGGTAGTTGTGAGTGCATGATAGCTAAGGAGTGCCAGGCATGCCAAGGAATGAAAAGGTGTGTGAACACATGGCAAAGAGTGTCAATAAATGGTGAGGAGTGTTAGGGAGAGTCAGGGGAACACAAGGGAGAACTAGGTCAAATTCCTGGTAATGAACAAATAAGAGTGTGTGCCAAGGAGTGTCAGTGAATTCCAGGTGTTGTGAGGATGAAGTGGTTTAGGAGAAGTTCATAATAGGACTTGCAAGAGGCAAGCCTATGGTTGTGATAAGGCGTGGAAAAAGCAATTTTAGAGAAAGGGAGACTTTGGGTTGGGCACAATATTATTTTTCTAATGAATTGGTTGGGTTCCCAAGTCACAAAAAAACTAAGGTTATCTGTGAGGGTGTTAGTGTCAGTTAGTTCAGTCTGTCACCAATGATCAAATATGCTCTTACAAGGTGTTTTTAGGGTGTTAAGTCAAATTTTTGTCATTTCAGTGAGTCTTCAAATAAAAATTTGGTCACTGGCTAGTGTGTCTAGGGCTATTTCCACTCTCTCAAGAATTTCATATGCCGGTCACTTTTATCACTCAGCTGAGTCTATCATCATGAAAACATCATTAATATCACTTTAGTCACATCATCATGGTCTCTGTTCAGCTCAGTGTCACCATTAGGTCATTAGGGTTAAGGTCACAAAATCAGTCATTTCATGTATAAATCTAGAAAATGAGGAGTAACAATAGGTAAATTTGTTCAATAACACTTGATTTCAAATGTAATTTATGTTTTTAGATGTAATAATGTTCCTAAGGTTCTAAAATTACAAGAATAGGTCCTAAGGCTACAAAACTAAAAAAGAAAGTGAATTGGTGAGGTGGGCCATCCTACCTCATTAATCACTTAGACACCAAAGGAAAATTATAAAAGCACATGGAGGAGCTCATTCACACTCATTTTCACTTGTCTACCATCCTAGCATCAAGATCCTTCCTCTTCTTTGTAAAAAATTGTGATTACATAGCCCTCACTGGAAAAAATTGACTCTCGATGTGCCAGAGAGCCTTTGTTGCGCACCTGGACAACACGCTGCACATAGGAAGACTTCATTGCGCATGGGGTAGAGTTGTCCAAAATTGTTGTTTGACCACCAAAATTCATTTTTCAAAGCTCCTCTTCAGTCATTTCATCCTCTAGGATCTACAACAAGTAAGTTTAATCATTTTCATGCCCTCCTTTGCCTCATATGTCAAGAAAATGATCAAATACTTCTTCTTCTAGGGTTTACATGATTTTCATGGTTTTGATCCTCAAATGATGAGTTGCTGCCCTAAACCCTATATTGATTGTCCCTACACCTCTGTTTTCAGCTAATACACCATTTCCATCCATCACAAATCCTTATCCCCTCATTTTATATCACTTTCCTCTAAACCCTAATGTATCCTATCTCTTTCTAGTATAGGCATGTGTTTTGGCCTTTTCCACCCCCCTCCCCTCACTCATTTCCCAAAATTCCTTTTTCCCCTACTCACTAACATAATCCCCCACCCTCCTAAATTTCCTTACAAATTTAGGCAACTCCTAAGTCCATCACACCACCTCATTTCCTCACTGCAACAAATTTCAGTGTTTTTGCTTTCCTTTCACCGAGGGTTTGAAGTATGGAGCTTGACTCATCACCATAAGAGAAGAGGAAGTACAACAAGGGGGGAAAGATACTGAGGTTTGAGCCCTATAATTGCAATGAATTCATGTCCTCCCCATTTGTCATGAAATGCCATGAAGATGTCAAGTGTTTAAGGTTTTGTCAAAGAGTGCAAGAAGTGGCTGGTTACCATGAGAATCTCACAGGTATATTTTCCCTTGCCTTGAAGGAAGACAAGATCACCATTGTAGGGACTGATTTCATATTTTCAGTGGATGACATCTCTCAAGCTACAGGCATACCAAACCATGGTGAAAATTGGTTTAAAGGCATGAACATAGACCTAGAAGAGTACAAACCCTACTTGAAATCACAATACAAATGAGATCAGTCACATGTTTTCTCATCAGATACTTGTTGGAGAGATATGCACCATTGATGAAGGCTGTCGTGAAGTTCTTCACATGTGAGGGCAGATTTTCTAGGCTATATCAATACCACATAAGACTGCTCATGCACTTTACAGATACCAAGTCTCTAAATTTTTCCAGCTATTTGTATAGGAGCCTAACCAAAATGTCCGAAAGGGCACAATTGAAAGGCAAAGTACATTATCCCAGCCTATTTCACCATAGCCTGATAAAGGTTATAGTACTCCATCAATTGAAAGAGAAGAACGTGACATGGGACACCTTCATTGAGGCAACCTTGAAAATGCATATAACCACTTCACCAAGCCAGCACCAAACCATGATGTCAGTACAACCCATGGAGGTGGGGTTATCAAGCAAACATAATGAGGTTTCCAAGGAACCTAGGCTTGAGGTGACCTAGACACATCAGAGAGGCAAAAGCCTTGTGTTTTCTCCTCAAATTGAGGAAGGGGCCAAGCCTACTACATCACCAGAACAAGGATCACCATCACATCATGAGGCTTCTCTGCATGATGAGGAGTCCATTGAGAATGAATTTGACCTAGTTGACTTTGAGGCACATGATGAGCATTAAAACATGCAACAAGTCATCAAAGAGAAGGATTCTCAAATCATGGCGCTCAAGGAAAATTTTGAAAGGGCCAAATTCATCATTTCATTCCTTGAGCAAGAAAACAATCAACTTAAGGCAAAACAACTAGTCATGGAGAAAGAGCAATTCAAAGCCAAGAGACAAGAGATGAAAGGCAATGCAGTGGTGCACCATGAGGACACTAAGAAGCACGAAGGACATGTGGCAAGGAAGAGACCAAGGACAATGGGTCTTAGGATGGCACTTCAGAGCGAAAGAGAACAAAAACCACCAATGGAAGAATTGACCTTTAAAGAGAGGATGGCCATGGAAATAAATGAGGACAGGGAGTTTTGGCTTGAAAAAGTCAATTTCCACCTTGAGAATATCCTTGACAAGGCCAACAGGGATAACAAGTTGCAAAATAAAATGGCCATCCATTATTACACAAGGAATCAGGTTGCCAAGGTCAAAATCAAGCAGTTGAAGGAAAAACTCAAGGAAACCCTAATCAGCCAAGAGGAGAAGGGTAAGTTAGATTTCCTTGCTGATGCATCCATGATTGCATAACATACCTCATCAGGCATCTCTGGCAAATTTTGGGAGGATTTGGAGAAAATTTTGTGTTTTGGTGCAAACTTGCAACTTTTGGGCAATTTTTTGTCTAGGAGCACATCAAGCTCATGATGCGCTTCTTCCTCAGGGCTCCAAATTATGGAAGATCAAATTTTTTTGAAATATTATGAGACCCTATAAAAATCCATTTTCCCACTTTCCTATTCTGTGGCCAAAAATCACCTTTATACCCCTCTTTTTCCATTTCGTTGTGCACCTGGAGACACCTTGGGAGAATGGTCGTATCTTAGCCAAAAATGGGTCATTTTGAGTGAACAAATACTCTAAAGACATCTAAACTCTCCCATATTTCAATAACATGCTTTAGATAGGGATTTGGACTTCAGAAAGGCACTCAAAATGGCCTCCAACAGCTCGGTATACACCTGGAAATTTATGAGATTTTTGTAAATGTTTCACTGTGTAATTTTTTGTAATTCCAAGTTTGACTTTGGTAAAAGTCAAAAGGGTGAAGTAGATGAATGTGAGGGGTAAAAGTAAATGTAAATAATGGGTGGTTAGTCTTTGTAATCTATTTTGATGTAAATTTGACCTCATTTATGAGAGATGTTGGAGTCAGTGTTAATCGTAGAAGTTGTTTTTAACTTCCCTAGAAATTAGGGTTTGGTTAGAACACCTCATGGAATAGTTCCTATAGTCATGGATTCGACCCTTGAGAGTGGGGAGATGTTGTTTTTGTCTTTATGTATCAGTTTCTCAATGATATAACGGGTTGGATTTCAGAGGAGAGAACTATTGTAGCTAGTACTTAGACATTTTCTAGAAATCAAAGGACACAGTTTGCAACTATTATCTAGGAATTCATGTGTAGTAAGTTTGTGATGTTGTTTTTTCTCTGTTATAGTTTTATATGAAATATATTCATATTCTATTTCCATTCATCAATTCTTGAATGGTTTTCCTTACATTTTATAAACAAGATTCTTTGCATAAAGCTCTATTTTGATGGAAAAATCATTATGTGTTACTTTCTTTCTTACTTAATGAATTCATGTTTCATGCTCATTAAGACCTTTTGCTTCTTCTAAACATTACACTACATTGACAAACCCTAAGGTCCATCACAAAATTAATGCTACCTTGCTCCTTTATATATTTTATGTTGTAATCCTTTGATCCTCTGACCTAGCTACCTGGTTTTTCTCCCTTATCTAGCAACAAAACCCTAAATTTTATGAAACCCACCTGAGCCTAGCTGTCTAGCCTAAAATCCTTTACATTCCAGTCATCTCTTAGTTGTGATTTCATAGAGAGAGCCCTCTCTAGTTTGGTAGGGCTAGCTACCAAACTAAAAGCTTGGTCTGTAGTTACCTCCGTCGATCTCCTCATCAGCCTCGGACGTTGTGGAGGATAACAGAGGGCATGACAACTAGGGAGTGCCAAGGTGTTCTAGTGAATGTAAGGTTCCCAAGTCATGGAAAAATGTAATGCTAGTTATGAGGTCATGACTGCCAATGTGTGTTATGGAATGCTAGGGCATGCTAACATGTGCCAGATAGTACAAAGACATGTCAAACAAGCTAAGATGTGCCAATTTCTAAGGCATGCCAAGATGTACAAGGGTGTGACAATGCATGCCAGGGATGGTCAAGGCAACAAAAAGGAGGAACATGTTAAACTACAAGTAAATGAGCACATAATAGGGTTAATAAGTCATTAATTTACCTTTTCCATGAGGGGCATTCTAGGCACACCAACACTAGGTGCCAATAGGTGCCAACTGCCAAGTGCCAAGTGTCAATGCATTCTAAGTGCCAAATATTCCTCTGTTTCTTCTCATCTAGTTTCCAATAATTGATCTCAAATAATTTTAATATTAAACCATTCCAAAGCATACCAAGTCATCTCAACGCATGCCAAACATGCTAAGACTTGCCAAGTGCCAATGTGTGTCAGGGAGTGTGATGCATGCTATGAAGTGGAAGAGCATATCGAAGAGTGTTGAGGTGTGCTAAAGAGTTCCAATGCATGTTTAGGAGTGTTAGGGAGTACTAGGACAACACAAGGGAGAACTAGGTCAAAATGCATGGAAGTGAATGAATATGAGGGTGTGTCAGGGAGTGTCAATGAGTGCTAGTTGTCATGCTAAGGAGGGAGTGACAAGATATGCTAAGCACGGGTAAGGCATGCCAGGGAATATCAGGGAATGTCAATAAGTGCTAGAGTGTGCTAGGTGTTAGAGCCTAAATTTACCTCAAGCTGAAAAGGTAAGGTTCTAGGTCCACATCAAACCACGCTCAGCCTCGTAGCTAGCCCTACGAGGACAGGGGAGGACTCTCTCCAGGTCAATATCAGCAAAAGATAATCGGATGGGGCTTGAGATGACTGATTTAAAAACTAATATTAGGCTAGGTATGAAGTGCAAGGATTTGATTTGATTGTTTTGGGGGTTTTTTGGTGGAAAAAGGGAAAGACAAATTTGGGTGCGGGGATGAGGCCAAATTTTTGCAAAGTTCCAGTTGGGGCAAGGTAGGCAGTAGTTTTGATGCTTTAGATGAAATGAATGGATAGAAAAGACCGCTGAGGAGCTGAAGAGGGCAAGAGGCTGCAAGAATCCTCTCCAAACAGATGAAAATATGTAAAACTTAACAAAGTTCCAGACAGAGCACCATAAGCTAATGAATTCTACCTTTGTCACTCAATTTGTTTAGTTTCAGAAGCAAAGAGAAGGGAAATGGCATATATGAAACATCAATGAACTAACAATTACATGAAGAAAAACACCATCAAAACATAGAGCCACAAGGATCCTAACAAGTGCTACAAAACCCTGGTCTTTCCTTTGCCAAAAATGCAGAAATCAGATGTATAATGAAGTGCCAAACAATCCCAAGTGTCCAACCCTGAAAATGACTCAGAAATAACATGATATAGACAAGCCTAACTCCTTCCCATGCCTCTAGGGGTCAAGCTCATCATTCTAGGAGCTATTTCAACCATATCTAAACAAAGAACTGAAAAATAGGCAATGAAACAACTTGCCTCTATATGCTAGGAAACTTATTCATTCATTTAATTTTCACTTTTTAGTGAATGAATAACTAGAACAAGTAAAAATGTGCCAAAATTACATCATGGTCATCAAATTACATCAGGGTATATCAATAGTTACATCAAAAAGTAAAACTGGTCAAAACTGGTTGAAATTCTGAGCTGGAGAGTGAAAAACAAGCCAAAATTCTTTATGCGTCGCGCCCAAATTCTCTATGCATCGCGCCACTTTGGAGCTGATTTTGAGGCACTTCCTAAAGTCCAAATTGAGCCCAAGATAGCTTGTTGGAAAGCCCTACCTGTCTACTTTCCCGCCCAAGTAAAATTTCTGGATTTGGATGTCATTTTCCCCTCCAAAACTTCAATCTCCCAAGACTGCTTCCTATGTGTCAAAATAAGGGCAGTGAGGTCATTTTTTGAGTGTTTTTTGACCTTTTGAGGGCTCAAAACCTGCCCAAATTTCTTGGACATAGGTAGGAAAACATAATTTATCATTAAAAATCTAGAAATACAAAGTTTCTTGGATTTGGAGCCCTCTAGCGAAAGCGAGCACCACGTGGCGCGGCGCATAGGGAGGAAAACCCTATTTTTTAGTGAACAAAATTTTCAAAATGAAAAAATTGCTCCAAATTTCTTGAAATTTGGGCTGAACCTTCTTCATCAAGAGATATGATGGGCCAAGGATGCCTCGGCCAATATCCGGAGTCGATCATGCTCTTTTTTCCTCTTTTGCCTTTAAGTTTCTTATTCGTGCCTTGCAAACCTTGTTCCATGCCATGTAGTGGAAAGCCATGTGTCTCAGCAATGATTTGTCCCTATCAGCCTTGTCTAGCAGTCTCTCTAAGTGGATGTTGACTCTTTCGAGCCAAGACTCCCGATCATCATTAATCTCTTTCTCTAATGAAGTGAATCCAATCCTCCTCCTTTGGGTAGCTTGACGATTCTCCCTGGTGTTTTGTAATTCCATAATCACCTGCTGATCTTCAAGTTTCTTTTTCCTTTGCTCCAAGTATTTTATAATACACTTAGCCCTCTCCAAGTTGAGGTACAAGGCTTTGATCTCTGTCCACTGCTCTTGGATGATATCTCTAAGGTTGGCACTTTGCGGGCCCATGTCAGTATCGTCATCCTGAATGAGAATGAAGTCGGTCTCTCATTCACCTGAAGGCCCGTCATCCTACATTGGCCTCTTGCCTTTGTCCTGTACCTGTGGTGTTGATGTCGGAAGCGAGGCCCCTTCCATCCCAGGTGGAGATAACACTCGCTTTGTTGCTGCAAATAACTGTCTAGCGCCCCTCTGATAAGTAATGAATACTGGCATAGTAGCAGTATGTGTCTCATGAACTTCATGCTGATAAGAAGGTCCACCTGTCACATGTCCAGCCTCTGAAGATCCCTATGAAGCTCTGAAAAAGTCACGAGAGATAAAATCATCCCAAGTGATGCCCTGTAATCCAAGCTGATGAACCACCACAATCTTGATGAGAGCAAAATGATAAACACTGTTAAGTTGTTGCTGAGGGGTCTTGTGCTGCACAAGGGTGGTCATCCTTTCTATATTTCAGCATATGAAATAAGGAATGTTCATCATCCGTACCCGAGTGAAATGCATCAGCAGCCTGATGTGATAAGCATACAAGTGGGAGAACCATCCCTCACAGCTGAAATACTTCATGATCAGTTTCATTAAAGGCGCATATTCATCTTTGAGGTACCGAAATGGAAACACTCTCTTGAGCTGTCTCAAAAAGTTGGGCTTGATGTACGGTTCATAGTGCTGCCGGTCAATTTTCTGCCTCTTGTTCCATGGTTCTCCAATGTTTGGTATGCCGGTTGCTAATGAAATGGAATCTGGTGTTAGTGTGAAAGTGACACCAGCTAAAGTGGCATGATCACCATGTAAATGCAGTACAAACAGATGAGCCAACTCATGATGAAATTGAACATTAGCAACCTTCTCACAAAACTCATAACATGACTGATGCCGAAAACAAGAGATGGCAAGAGGGCAGGCTTGTAATTTAGTAAGGGTGATTGCTTCTTCTCTGATATGTCTACCACCTCTATGAGGCCTCCTGGGTGCATGTTCCTCCATGGGTGAGTCACTTTGGGTCTCCACTTCATAATCAGATGAATGATCGGATGACATAACTGCTGGTATACAAATTACCTTGGAGAAATGGCTGCTGATGTATGAAACTGTGTTGGACTGCCTTTTGGTGATGTACTTGAGCTTTGGCACCAAGGGGAAAACAGTGAAACAAGGGACTGCAAAGAGAGGGGAAAACAGTGAGGGATTAGGGACTGTTAGGATAAACTCAGTTAGGGAAACATGGGAGAGTTTCAAAATTTATGTATAGGGTTGGTAATTTTTGTATAGGGTTAGGGTTTGGGGTTTTGAATTTGAGAATTTGGGAAAGGGAATTTGGGAGAAGGAATTAATGAGCTTAGGGGGATAGGGAAACTTAGGAAATGATGAAAACAAGGGACCAATGGGATGAGGGAGTGAATTTTGGTGACAAAACAGTGATTTTGAAACCCTAGCAACAAGTTTCCTTGAGGTAATTTAGGAGGTAGGGTTTGATTTTGTTTGAACCATTACCATCCATCAACCACCATAGCCTAGCACAAAATTGGATGAAACACAAAGATGAAGACTCTACCTGGCAAATCCGTGCTTGTTATTGGCAATTTGGAGCAATTGTTAGCAGTTTCAGGCCTTTAGCTATGTGCGTCGCGCAGCACGCCCAATGCGCCGTGCCCCACCAGTGCACCGCGCCTATGTAAAATAACATTGTGTTTTGAAGCCCAGTGCATCGCACCTCCTGCTCAGTGCATCGCACCAGTATTTTTAGAAAAAAATTTGCCCAATATCCTTACTTGTTCACAAAAACCGATTTGGATTGCCTCCTCTTTGCTCTTGGAATGAAAATGAGCCTTCAACACTTGGAGACATGTTTTATACATGAGCTTTTCAAATTCATTTTGCCAAAACCCACTTTCATAAAGTTTTGCAAATAGCTTTTATTTCAACCTCTATTTTTGTACTTTTTATTGCTTTTGGACTTTTTGATGAACTTAATAACTTGAGCTTTGCTTGATTTTGCAAGTGTCGGAGCTTCTTGGGCTAAGGAAAGAAACCAGGGTGCAGATGAAGAAATTTGCAATGAAGAAAACAAAATTTACATAATTTTAGTACAATAAAAGCTGAATACTTTGTTTTTTCCTGATGAAATTTATTGATGTTGAAACATCCTCATGGCCTGCTAGCAATTTTTGAACACTCTGACACATTTTTTTGACAAAACCCTAATAAAACCCTAGACCTAAGTGACCATGAAACCCTAAAGACAACTTTTGCAATTTTCAAGATAAAAAGATTGTATATGTTTTTTAAATGATGAGACAACAAGTAGATAACGTGAGGGGAATAAGTGACAAGGCCCTTCCGTCAGATAATCTATGCTTCCTAACGGAATGCAACTGACTAGATTGGATGAGATGCCTAAAAATGAAATGCAACAAAGAGTTTTTGATCTCTGATGGAGGGATGTAAAGACCGACTCTAACACTAGGTAGTTCCGGGGTGTGCTAACATGTGCCAAATAGTGCTAAGGCATGCAGCCAAGTGCTAAGACATGCTAGGATGTGCATGGTGCCAAAGTATGCCAATATGCGTCAAGGAGTTTCAAGGAAAAAAGGAATAACCAAGCTAAAATGCAAGGAAATGAACACATAATAGGGTTAATAAGTTGGGACTTTATCTTTTTCAAAAGGGGCATGCTAGGCACACTAATAATATGTTCCAATACATGCCAAGTGCCAATGTGTGCCAAGATCTAATGTTTGTTAATGCAATATTATTCCAAGGTGTTCCAGGGCATGCTAGGGACTACAGGGCATGCCAACATGTGCTTGGGTGTCCTACTCATGGAAAGATGTTCTTGGTACAAAGATGTTCCAGGTACAAAGATGTTCTAGGCACAAAGATGTTCCAAGACATGCGAGGTGCCAAGGAATGTTAGTGTATTGTTCCAAACCATGTTAAAGTGTGCCATGAGTGTTGAGGAGTGCTAGGTCTCTCTCATTAATATAATTGACAAAGCTTGACTATGTATTAAATAGTATAGTTCCTACACACACTAGTGGAACTTTATTTAAAGGAAATTTGTTAGATAATAAACCTAATAGAGATGAATCATGTGTTGACTCATAGGAAAACTATATTCTTATGACTTGAGGGAAATGATATAGACTAATTACTTCTTAACAAATTGTCTGACTATTATAACCACTACGACATTGGACAGATAATGAAAAAGACTCCATAACAATGGTATTAAATTGTTAACTTTTGACAAAAAATATAGTAATAGGTATATAGCGTCATCAAAAACTCATTGGAATGATCAATGATGATGAACATTTTTTCACCGTCACCAAAAGTAACCAAAAATAGCATTGGTGAGGGTCAATAAAATATCGTCACTAGAAGTGTCACCAAAGAGAGAATTAGTGATGATCCTTTAACGACCCTCACCAAAAGTGTCACCAAAGAGAGAATTAGTGACGGTCCTTAAACGACCCTCACCAAAAGTGTCAGAGAAAATGGCTTCGGTGACAAACCTTAAAGGACCATCACTATATACATTTACAACAATGATTTTTTAAAGACCGTCACCATATGCGACATTGGTGACGGACCTTAAAGGTCTGTCACAAGCATGAAGCATCATCAAAAACTTGTTGGAATGATCAATGATGACGAACATTTATTGACCGTCACCAAAAGTAACCAAAAAGATCATTGGTGACGGTCAATAAACTATCATCACTAAAAGTGTCATCAAAGAGAGAATTAGTGATGGGCCTTTAACTAACCTCACCAAAAGTCTCACCGAAGAGAGAATTAGTGACGGGCCTTTAATGACCCTCACCAAAATTGTCATTTAAAATTGCTTTGGTGACAAACCTTAAAAGACCATCACTATATACACTTACAACAACACTTTTTTAAAGACTGTCACCATATGTGATATTGGTGACGGACCTTAAAGGCCCGTCACAGGCATGACCCTCGCCAATGACCTTTTTTCTTGTAGTGTTTGCATAGGCCAATCTAACTTAGTATGATACATATAACATCAAGATCTTAATATAATAACCCTAATCATCAAGTTACTATCATATAACAACAAAAAGTTATACATCATGCTCATCAACAACATATAACCTAATCATCAAGCTAACTATCGTATAACAACAACAAGTTAACCTATAACATGCTCATCAAAAACATATACAATAATCATCAAGCTAACTATCATATAACAACAATAACAATGCATACAACCACAATTGATTATCATTCACGACTGTCTGACACATGTGCATATGACTATACTAATCAGCTAGCATTTATCATGGATGTAACCATAACATCAATAAAATGAAAGGCATACACATAACCATAATGCATATAACGATCCTTAACCTACATACCTGCATGCCCAACATAAAAACTTGATGATGTGCTCTTGCCTCAAGGTCCAATGTTGCAACTTCAATTTAATGATCTGCATCTCCTGCTCTATCTCAGCGAACACATTAGCATCATAACATACCAATATCATCATGATGACCTAATTGCATACAATGACCTCATAATGCATAACTAACCTATTATGCATGCATAACCATAACCATAGCAATGCATGCACAACAACATATAGACACTGACATGCATAAAAAATGCATATACAACCATAGACTCACGATGACACATCCCACAAAAACACCATCAACCTTCACATGGAAACCTCACTACCACCATGATTGACACCGTGCAAATGCAACAAGCACATGGACTACAAACATAAGGAACACATATGCAACCAACATGAATGCATTACCAACACATTTTCCATCCAATCCGAGGGTGAACCATGCTCTGATACCACTCTGTAACACCCTCCTCCCACATCTACCCAAGCAATCGGCCAACCAGGGTAAACAAGCGACGAGAGGCCACTATGATATGATTCGACCTCCCAAGTCACGTTAAGGAAGTGGAACTGATGAAAAAACACCATATAGACCTTCAACATCAACATTAGGACCCTCAGGAACCAATCCAACCTCTCTACCAACCAGCCACTAGGTCTCACTGACATTTTGGATCACTTGACCTCTGGATGCTATCATGTTATGGGCATTCCAACATCCAATGGCCTCTCGACGCTCTCACAGGCCTGCAAGCCAGTGTCTAGGGACTATTTTTCTTAGTTATGTGCCAGCGTCCCCAGGATTTATGCCACATTTTCAGGCCCAGAGCCCAAGTCACTGCGCAGAATTGAATGACACCTTTAGAACAGTAAGATAACATGGAAATAACAATACTAATGAAATTACTTGAATAAGACCTTAAATGGACCCCTACTATCCATGACAAACATTTCCTCAAACATATCATGAATATGTAATCTGCAGGTGTAAACAACATATCTGAGCATAGGGGTCCCATACTTATTTGATATTCGCTATGAGACATTGTTGCCTTGTCACTTTAGTTGTAGTTTCATACATTCGTCCATATATACATTGTTCATTCATAGACAAGTAAAAACATGATGGGATCCATACATAGCCACTGTCATAATACATATTCATAACCAGCTTAATAACAACAGAAATACTAAGGATACAATAGCCATAGAGTCCACATATAAACCAATATATTATTCATAGAAATACAAGGAGAAATAACCTCATATTAATGATGAAAAGCCAACCCGATATGAGACTACCAAGTTCCACCCAACTGTAGAATGGTTGAGCCAAAGATATCCTCAGCCATTCACCCCCATGTCATATTCCAAGCATGAATGCAGGATCTCATAGAAAACATCAATCCAAAACCATCCAGGGATTCCAGAGGCCCTCCACCTCAACCCATCAAGACAGTGATTCCACCTCACGGTCGAACATCACAAAATCATCATCATATTGGTCTCTATCCAAGCCTTCCAGGTGTTATAGACATTTTTGTGCCATACAGCATGAAGCATGAAATGTCCATAATCTAAGGGATCCAAAGTCCCTAAACATGTTGTTCCTACCCCTAGAGGAACAAGGTCAGCAAACCACAGCACTCAACAAAAGTTCTCTACCTGAAAACACTCAAAAACAAGGTAATTCGGGATCATGTCAACTGCTCCACTGAGCATCTGCGTTGAATGTCAACTGCTCCACTGTCTACCTGCATTGAATGTCAACTGCAAAGAAGGCTACCTGCACTGGGCGAGTTTGGACAAGTGGCACAGTCATTCCTCAAGGTGTCAATGCCCAGGAAGCTTCCAAAATGACACTTGGATAAGGGAATTCGACTGGTGATGAGTAAGAGGTTCCAAATCTCCAAGTGGAAGCAAGAACCTCCAAGTGGACTTAAGAACTGAAGTGGGAGAGGACACTAGTCAGCTTCATGCCAGCCTCAAGCTGACTCATCCTTTCTCCAAAACTCCTATATATAGATCTCTCTCATGAGGTCTAGGGAGGCTGGAATCTGGTGAATATAAGGAATTGTTGTTGGTTTGAGTTTAGAACTATTGGGTGATTTGCTTTGAAGGAGGTGAAGAGGAGATTTCTTTCTGCTAGGAAGGTGATGCTGGATTGGGCCTCTTATGGTTGTATCACTTCCTGAACCTTACTTCTTCCATTAATAAAGCATTTGAGGTTCTTCTATATGCATGTGTCTCAATGGTGTATTGTTATACTTGTGTATTTGATTTATTCTAATCCTTGAATCAATTATGAATGTATACTTCTTGTAGTTTCCCTCTCTTGCCATTTTGCAGGATCTTGGTGTAGCTGGGCCAGTGAAAGAGCAAGGAGCTGAGGGCAAGCAGCAAAGAGAGAAGATTGGATCAATCATTAGCGAAAGACATCGGTTAGTGGATCTCTTTCTCCCCTCTTTTACATCTCATAAAGAAGTAATCTCGAATAGCTTTGCTTCGATTGTTGCTAAGGAACTATCACCCTTAGAGTGGGATAGGGTCATTCCATATTGGATACTTTTCCCAACAACAAATTGGCGACTCCGCTGGGGATCGTATCTTGTTGGCTGTTTGTGTTTTTTGCTATTCATTTCCTAAACACAGGGAGTACCGAATCGAACTGCATTTGGATCTTTCAAATGCAAAGTAGAGGGCAGCTACTCTGGCTCAGTTTCTGGGCATGTTTATGATTTGAAGAGCTGATCCACAAGGACTCTGAACAGCTCTTAGTGATAGCTTTTCATCCTCCTTTGAATCATCCTTTAGTGTGTACTTGATTGGTAGCTTTGATTTGGCCAAAAACTGTTGATTTTTGAGCAATCTGAGACCCAGAACCAAGAGAAACGAGAGTTTCTCTCTTCATTGCAGGCACTGTGAAGGCAGTCTACATTTCATCGCAGGTCCCGAAGGGGCTACCTGCGCTGAATGTCAAACTGACTATGTTCTACCTGCGCTGAACCAGTTTGGCCTTGTGCAACTGGGGTTCTCTGCTTTCTGTTGCCCTGTTTTCATCCCTATTTTTGCAGCCTGTTATCAGTCAAAGTACCTATCTGAAACCACCTTTCTTTACCACTATTCCACCTCGGTTGTATAAAGAAACTGTATTTGTTCTTTGTGTATTTCTTACATCATTTGCAGTTTCCCATAACGAAAGTGAACTAGTCTTGTTGTGGCCTCTTAGATCTAGACCTGTGATAAGTGTCGTTCTGATCTTAAGAGTTAGTTTGTTTACTGTTCATAGCTGATTGAGCATTTGCTTTCGTCATATGGTTTGAATTTATGTGTTTCTAGTGTTGAAACAAGTAAATCTTAAGGTGTCTTTTGATTTTGGACAAAAGCTTGTTTTCTTTCACTTGAAATTGAATTCAAAGTTATACAACAGCTTTCTTTTTGTAGTACACCAACATTAAGAAAGAGAAAAGAAATACTTGCATTGTGCATGTGCATTTTGACAGCTTGCATGTTGATTTAGGAAAAAGTGCATTAGTGTGTGCTCTATGATCTGTGTGAAACGATGATGTCTTTCTTTTCCCTCAGTAGTTAAGATTTTCATAAGTTGAAAAGATTGAAAAAGCTTGCTTCTCATCTTTAGACTGCATTTAGGAGTTGTACCATACATCTCGTGGTGATCCATAAAGGCAAACTGCTAAACAAGATCAACCTAAAATAAATTGAATTTACATAACAACGCTTTGAAACATAACGCAAACACATAGAGTTCTAAGCTAGAGACGTGTTCCGGCGTCGTTAAACGTGATATCTTAGCGTTGAGTGGTTGGGTGATTCCTCCACGGTGAAGCGATAAGTATCAATACAGACTTGTGCTCCCATGTACCGTCGCGTATATATTGGGAGACCCCTATAGGAACAAAGCCTTTATCCATAGGAAGCCGTGTCGGTCGCCCTACTGATCGCAATGCAGTGAACACAGTATTCACGAAGATCGACCACCCGTACCGTAAAACGTATTTTGTGGTTTTGCGAAAAGTTTGGCACACCCTCTGCCTAGAACTCCAGAGCAGTTTCTTTTGGCCTTTTTCAGACTCTATAACAGAAAAAGTCCATCCGAGCATTTGTCACTTCGGGCTCGTTAAAACATCGAAGGAGACTAGAGTCATCTTTAGCTTTTTCTCGACTCTTTAAAAGTGAAAAAGCAAGTTGTATCTAAGCGTCGTTAAAATTTATTTTAAACGAGATAATCATCACCATTCCCTCATTGATCTTCGAAGTTAGTCTTTTGGCATCGTAAGTTCTTGTAGAATCGCTAAGAAATCTTTTGGATAGACTAGATATGTCTGAACAACCGTCGACATCTAGGACTGCATCGTCCGACACAGCAGCAGCAGAGCCTCCTACTGCTACTCCAACGATGTTCGCTGGTATACCATCTGTCCCGGAAAATTGTCAACAACAAGTCGGAGTCCAATCAGGGACGACGACATGGTTAGTTCCTATTTCTTTATCTGGATTATCATCTGGTATTTCTTATGTTGAAACTCAACAAATTGATCCAATGTGTCTTCAAAGGCCAATTTACCCTTTAAGTACTGGATTTCCACCATATGGAGGACAGTATGCTCTTTCATTGTTCCCTCCCAGAGAACAACCATATGGGAGTTTACAACAAAGTTCAGGTCAAACTGGAATTACATCCAGTTGTTGGGTACCAATACTGCCTCAACAACCAGGGGTTGTATATTCAATGCAACCAGTACACCCTGTGTCGAATATTCCCACCATACCTGCTATAGTGAATGTGTCGCAAGTACAAGCTCCACCTGTTGTATGTCAACCCCAAGTTTCTCAGGTTGCCATACAACAACCTCTTGTCTCAACGACTCAATCACAATCTCAGGGTAGTGCCTCCTTATCTGGAGCGACTCAGGCTCAAACAAGTACTGTGACTCCTCATCCTGGTCAATCATCCAGTATTGGTCAACAGCAAATGGTCCAACAACCAGAGCTGGTTCAATCTCAACAACCGCCATTCCAGCAATCATATCAAGGACCTGAGCAACAAGTCTTTGTAAGTAATGGGCAACCATACTATAATGGTTATGCCCATCAACCTTGTCAAAGTTGCCAGCATTATGCTGGTTTGCAAAGACCCATTGCTCAGGCGATCCCATCTTATCCTGGATATGCTTCGCCTAACCTGAATCAACAGTTGCCCTTTGTAGCAACTCTAGAATTACCAGATCTAAACCGGCTGACGAATGATCCAATTGCTTATGCCCCTTGGTGGCCAGCGATTCCACATAAACTTCCGTCAAATATTCCTAAATTTAATGGAAATCCTGGTGAAGACCCGTCGAATCATGTGATGACATTCCATCTATGGTGTTCATCGAACACCCTGAATGATGATTCGATAAGACTTCGCCTCTTTCAGAGGACATTAACGGGTCCACCGGCAAAATGGTACATTGAATTGCCTAGAGCTTCGTTCGACAACTTCAGTACCTTAGCCACAACCTTTTTAACCCATTTTCAATTACCAATAAGGTATGAAACAGGAACAGAACTCCTTACCAACTTCAAACAGACGACTGCCACCCACATATTTGATCATATACATGAGTGGCGACGTCGTCGTAGGATGGTAAAAACGTACGTTCCCGATCAGCTATTAGCTGAATGGTTTATCAAGTCATTACTTCCTACCATCACGGAAGATGTGGCAAAGGGGGGAGTCGTGACGGAAGAGCAGGTTATCGCTCGTGCGCAATATCTGGACTTGGTCTATACTCAGTCCGGCACGCTCTACGACAAAATACCTGACGCCCCTAGACCGGAATTCTCAATTCCTCCTCCTCCTAAATCAAACAATGACTCTCACGCCGACGATGGCGTGATTAGAAAACACAAAATTTCTAGTCAAAATGCAAATGAAGAACTTCTTGCCTCAGAAGTAAATGCCATGTCGACCGACAAGGGCAAACAACTGAAGCAACCAGGGGGCAAGAAGAAAAAGAAAGGGAGAAAAAGGAAACCCCCGGCAGGGTGTCATATATGCGATGAGGATCATTGGACGAAAGATTGTCCACATATAGCTGAAGTTAAGAAACTCTTTAAGAGTTCAAAAACCCCAGTAGTATTGACTGATCCGTTTCCCAACCCAGGTCAAAATCTGGTTGCTAATCAAAATGCTTCCCGATCCCAAGTGCTTATGTTGTCTGTCTCGAAGCAGCAAAATGATGCTTTGACAAGGAATAAAGATTACGGGAATCCACGGCTGTCGAATAACAAGGCTAATGAACAACCTGACCTACTTCAGGAAGATTGCATTTCCCTTTCAAGGAAGAATTACAGTCGTCGACCAACAAACTTTCCTCCCCGACAGTTCACAAGTTACGGGAAGCATTTCAATGATCCATGGAACCGATCATTCGCTTCAAAATATTGTAGGCCTCCTAAAAGACCCTGCCTTAATGGGTACTTTCGCCCTACCGCCTCCAAGTAATCTGGCGGGAGTGGCCACGGTGGAAACCTACAAAATGAAATCTTCTGTATCTAATGGATTCGGAAGATTCCTAAATATTTTGTCGGCATGGATCATCGCCCTAATAGAAATACTGTAAATACAGTGGGCTCCGAGGACGGTTCTTATCTCGTGTCAACCTCGTTAAAAAATGAAACAAGGAGTCATGAGGATAGTTCTTTTACTGTGTCAACCTCATTAAAAAAATGAAACAAACCCCCTTTCCAAATCTCAAAGGTAAACCTTCATTCCAACCACCGAGTTGAATGCAATGAAGCTTGGGGGGCATGCACCTCGATTTGCGTTATTATGCTGAGGGCATGCAAAATTCAATCGAGCAGTTTTAGCATAAAGTTCATGCTCGTTAAAAAATAAACGCAAGATCTGAGCAGTTTTAACGCGGAATTCATGCTCGTTAAAAAATAAAACATAAGCATTGAGCAATGTTTGGTGCATTCAAGCTCATTAAAAAATGAACCTATTCTGGTAAATAACCATTGTGTATGTAACCTTATCTGCCATAAAAGCCCATGGTCGTGTTTGCACCTGCCACCTCCACTTTTCATTTGGCCGACCGTTCACCTCCATATGATTGTTTACCCATTTTGAGGAACAGCTGCGAAGAGTGATTTCACCTAGCCATCCTTGTGACACTGCCGTGATTGGAAAATTCCAACCTGTACCTGGAATCAGTTGCTATCCATGTTTATCACTCGTTCCTCAAAAGACGAGTCTTCTTTAAGCTCTTTTCAACTGACTCGTAAAATATGAAAAGTTTGCCGAGTTTTGGCCTTCCAGCTCGTTAAAGGACCGGAAGAGCTATCCCTCCTCTAGATTTTAATCTTTTTGGACCTGAGGGATTATTACACAAAAAGGTCGAGCGCTTGTTTTATTCGGCTCGTTAAAGTTATCGAAAACTCATCCCTTCTGTATTGTTTTATACTTTTTCGGACTTAAGGGATTAGATGATGAAAAAGGAATTTTGGAGTTAACTTTATGTATCTTTTCAGACTCTCTAAAAATGAAAAGGACCGAGTTTTCCTTGTCGTTAGACTCGTTAAAATGATTAAATAGCGACAAACTCATCTTTAGACGAGAACGAGTTTCCCTATCGCTAGGCTCGTTAAAACATAGCGATGGGCTTTCCCGAAGGGCAGGTTATAGAACAAGCATATGTTATCCTCCTCAAGCTTGACAAAAATAAAGAGGTACTGGTCAGAAATGACTGGGGAAAAATTGGTAGAACCTCAAAGCTTTAATGGTAGCAAGTCGCTCTTGAACATGACACTTTTCCTCCGTACCACATCGGGTTGGGTTGTTTCATTCACCGGTCTCATCACCATGGTCTCGCCAAACCATCCACATTTGGGGTAATGCTACCGATCCATCGCATCAGTGTCATTATATGTTCAAGAGATGTTGTTCAGAAAGAGTCAACCGTGTCCCATCCACTACCATACATCATCTTTCATCCTTTCATGACCGCCACCTTGAATCATATTTCACAGATTGTTTTCACCTCCATTACAATCATTAGCTCCGTTCCGTGTCACTGATGTGGGATTCATTAAGGCCCTCCTTTGACGGATCGCTTCTTGTCGACTTTAGCTCATTATCCGAGAAGTTGATCTAGGAACAACCCCCTCAGTACTTTGAAGCTTGCATGCCTCAATGGCAAGTTTCTCACTTCCGGCGACAGGTATACATCAATGACCTTCGACCGAAAGATTCTGCGTGGTGTTCGACGCCAAGTCCTTTATTCACACCACGTGGATTGTACTGGCGTACCTTGAGGGTCATCATCATTATCGGTGATTCCTCTCGCGCTTGTTAACGGTTTACATCATTGACCGGTAATCAAGCGATGTCTTTCCATGTTCGACTCCAAGAAATTCTCACATGGATCGACTTGTACTTAGAGTGAAGATCAAACGAGTTTGAAGACCCCGGATCTAGTTTCATCCATCCGGGCTGCGATATATATTCAGGAAATATAAAGACATTTGACATGTACATCATTGCAGCAGATGATCATCCTACTCAAAGGATGATAATTTTCACCAAAATTATCAGTCTACTATCAGACGATCGTCTATTCTATGTACCAAAATGAATTTATAAAGCTGAGCATGGGAATGCCCGCCTCGGCTAGATTATGAAAGCAGTATGAAAAATAATGTATTGTATTGTATCTTATTACAGGTCACCCCTCAGCGATTGAATGAACTTCGGATCCTCCTGATAAAGCATTTCACCCGATAAACGACCTCATACTTTAGGGGGCAACTGTTATAGACATTTTTGTGCCTTACAGCATGAAGCATGAAATGTCCATAATCTAAGGGATCCAAAGTCCCTAAACATGTTGTTCCTACCCCTAGAGGAACAAGGTCAGCAAACCACAGCACTCAACAAAAGTTCTCCACCTGAAAACACTCAAAAACAAGGCAATTCTGGATCATGTCAACTGCTCCACTGAGCATCTGCACTGAATGTCAACTGCTCCATTGTCTACCTGCGTTGAATGTCAACTGCAAAGAAGGCTACCTGCACTGGGCGAGTTTGGACAAGTGGCACAGTCATTTCTCAAGGTGTCAATGCCCAGGAAGCTTCCAAAATGACACTTGGATCAGGGAATTCGACTGGTGATGAGTAAGAGGTTCCAAATCTCCAAGTGGAAGCAAGAACCTCCAAGTGGACTTAAGAACTGAAGTGGGAGAGGACACTAGTCAGCTTCATGCCAGCCTCAAGCTGACTCATCCTTTCTCCAAAACTCCTATATATAGATCTCTCTCATGAGGTCTAGGGAGGCTGGAATCTGGTGAATGTAAGGAATTGCTGTTGGTTTGAGTTTAGAACTATTGGGTGATTTGCTTTGAAGGAGGTGAAGAGGAGATTTCTTTCTACTGGGAAGGTGATGCTGGATTGGGCCTCTTATGGTTGTATTACTTCCTGAACCTTACTTCTTCCATTAATAAAGCATTTGAGGTTCTTCTATATGCATGTGTCTCAATGGTGTATTGTTATACTTGTGTATTTGATTTATTCTAATCCTTGAATCAATTATGAATGTATACTTCTTGTAGTTTCCCTCTCTTGCCATTTTGCAGGATCTTGGTGTAGCTGGGCCAGTGAAAGAGCAAGGAGCTGAGGGCAAGCAGCAAAGAGAGAAGATTGGATCAATCATTAGCAAAAGACATCGGTTAGTGGATCTCTTTCTCCCCTCTTTTACATCTCATAAAGAAGTAATCTCGAATAGCTTTGCTTCGATTGTTGCTAAGGAACTATCACCCTTAGAGTGGGATAGGGTCATTCCGTATTGGATACTTTTCCCAACAACACCAGGGCTCCAGAGTGTTTGTTCCAACCAATGCTCTAGTAATAGTAACTCAATGCACAACTTTTACCGGGCTCCAGAGCGTTTGTCCAACCAAGGCTCTGGGACTAGTAACTCAACCCAGCAAGGGCTCAAGAGCATTTTTCCAACTAAGGCTCCAAGACTAGTAACTCAACCCACCAAGGGCTCTAGAGCGTTTTTCCAACCAAGGCTCCAAAAGTAGTAACTCAACCCAAGATGATACAAGGCTCCAGAGCATTTGTCCAACCAAGGTTCCAGGAACTAGTAACTCAACCCAAGCTAAGGAAACACGAGAATCAACCTAAAATAAAACAACGAAATAAATCCACAATCACCATGACCATCTAGGAAATGGTAAGGCTGGGCAATTCATTGTCAATCCCAACCATCCTCCATGCCAATGACAGATCATAACCAACACACCACATGCATATACCATGCATGTCAAAACTAGTGAGGAAAACATACATGCAACTCAGTACCTACAAGAAAAATCCATTGTAGTTGTTGATCTCGATGTCATCTTGCACTTTCCTGCTCTTCCTTTACTTTCTTGCTCCAAAAATTTAAGTATACCACACCCTCTAAGAGTGCTCCAAGAAAACCCTAAGTGTCCAAGAGTATGAGAGAGAGAGAATAGAGAGAAAGCTCCAAAACTGAACTAACCAAGCTTACCCACTGATCCTCGGAATCCTTTTTATTAATGAGGCCTCTATTTTCTTCATTTTCCATTATTTTTCTTCAATTTCCTCTTCACATGCAACTTGTGACATTTCACCTTCCTTTTCTCCTAATTTCCATTATTTTCATAAATAAAATGCCAATAAATGCCTCATGCCTTTCCAAATTCTTTGCCAATTTTCTTAGCTATAATAAACCGAAGTGACACCCCACTAGGATGTTTTTCCCACCATTCAGCTTAGAATATGTGTCCGGCGACCGTGGCCTTATATATTTTTACATGTATTTTTAACCAGGGTTGTTACAGTTTTTAGCTCATTGTAATAAGTTCTTTGGTCATGTTATTTGATAGATGAAGGCTTGTGGCTAAGGAGAAGACTAAGATATTGGAGAAGAGAATACATAAGAAAGACTCAAGGTATCATACTTGTTACTCTTTTATTAAATCAATGTAGATCTATCTCTCCCTACCCCCCAAGCTCACAATATCTCTCTAGTTTATTGATCATTTTTTATCTTTAATAAGGGTTTGGAGATGTTTCTAGTTTCTCGGCTAGCTAAGTTGTAATACACCAGTTTGATCCCCAAATTAGAAATGTATATTGGTACATGATGAAAGGTTTAAGATCCTAGCAATGAAATATGTTTTGAATATTATAAATAAAATAAAGTCATCAACTACATACAAATAAGAACAAGAGATATAAGGGGTTGTGATTCCATGTGAGAAGAGTCTAGCTAGAGAGGCTAGACAAAATTATTAATATATTATTTTAACCCATATTTGAATTACTTGGGAAAAAGAGTTACATGAGCTTCCTGGGGAAGCCACATGGCGCATTATGAACACTCACATATTAACTATAATTTCTATGGTTGAGGGGATTATTCCTCATTTTTTTTTCTCAACCTTTCTTATGCTTGATTCTTGGGGAAAAGAGAATGCTTCGGTAGTAGACAACCATTACTAGTTGGTTTTAAGAAAATATGGACTCTTTTACAACAATGAAAAGACGCCTAAGTTCATAAATACATTAGCATTTTGAGGAAAACTATCCATAATTGAGAATCTTTGTAGCTTCCAACATTGAGATTTCCTAAACAAATTGTATTGGAGCACTAGAAAGAAATGGAATAAGATGAGGGACTGCATTGTAAAGAAGGGGGTTTTTTATCTTAATTATGCAAACCAAAGTGGAAAGCGAGTTAGTAAACTGAGTTTGTTGTGTGTTTTATTGAGCAGACTATGACAACTTGTAAACATTATTTTTAATGTGTGATTAGGGTCATCCTAAGAACTCATCCTTATAGATTAATAACCTCATTTCATAGGTGACCTACTACTAAGAGATTTGGGTAGCAGTGTCTATGTTTGACTAGAACATATGATGGCTACAACCAGATAATGTGGTTATTTTATGTAAATGCTCACTATATATTTATTCATATTGTGTCAAGTCTATGCTTTCTCATTAATTGATGTTGTATATATCTTATATTGCTTTGCACTATGTGATAAATATGATTTCTTGAGTATATACATGTTTTTGGATGGATTCGCATGATTTTTTTTCCATTGCATTCTTTGTGTTTTGATTTACATAGTATCAAGAAATAAAAAATGAGTTCAAAAATGTGTATTTTTGAAGTACCTATTGATTTGGAAACCATATGGTTTGGTTTAAGAGCATAAATTTATGATAATATGGCCTTACATGTAGCTATGTACATTACATTGTTATACTAAAGTGAAGGTTCTATCATTATACTTGTATAGGCAAAGTTCAATGTAAATTTGTAAAATTCAAGTTTATAGAATTTGAATGTATGTTGAAATTGAGAAGAAATGAAGAAGTCCTCAATTTCTCGACAGAATCCTATGTGTAATGGTTGCAGAATGTTTAATAGGAAAGAATCAAGTCAAAATCATCCCTATGTAAATTATATTTGAAAATTTAGATTAGTTTGTTTTAGAAATGAAAATTTTAAATTTATCATGGACTTGGTTAAAATTTCTAAATTGCCAAATGAAATTTTTGAAGACCATTGAAAAGAAGTCCATGCAGTTCTAAGACCGCTAAAATAATTTAGTGCATTTTAAAGACTACCAAAAATCCCAGCTTATCGAAAAGAACAATTTTTTTTAATTCACTAAAAGATTTTTAGAGAATTTTTCAAAATCTTTTGAAAGAGTTTTTACAGATTCGACCGAAAGTGTTTTCAAAATTCACCGAAAGGGGTCTTTCCAAAGTTAACCAAAGAACATGTTTTCCAAGTTCACAAAACGGTCAATCCATTTTGTGGGTTATCAGAGTGCATTTTGTAAGTTCTTAAAATCCTTGGGATCCGTAAAAGATAAAATTTTGATTTTGCTAATTACATTATTTTGTAGGTTTTTTTCAAAGAAAAAAGCTTCATAGATTATATTAAGTCAATATAAAAACCATGATAGGATACAGATACAAAAAAGAGCAGCTTGTGAAGCCACAAGTCAAAACCATCACTTGACGGAAACATGAAGAACAGATGTGAAAAAAGCACCTAGAACAGAAGACACATAGTTATATCAGAAAAGGACTGAGAGAAGAACAAGATGAACCATATACAAAACATCCAGAACTGGGCTCAGATTCAAAGCAATAAGGCATAAGAAAGCATATGCTGATAGAAGCTCGTTGAAACATATCCATCATTATACCGAGGACAAAAAACGCCAAAGCCATAAGACGGGCCCTAACTATTTGGGCAGCTTCATTGGGATTGAGTCAAAGATTGCAAAAGTGTTATGCAGGATGGAATTATAGGGGATCTTTGAGTCTCTGAAAACCTTGTGATTTCTCCATTTCCACACCATAACATAATGATGATGAGAACACGCCTAGGCTCCCTTTGCCTGCTCCACCATTCGAAAGCTGCATGGATAGAAACAAAAATAATATGAGGAAAACCAAAAGAGATGGCCAGGTCATACCAGATTTGCTGAGAGGATTTGCATTGGAAGAACATCTGAATATTAGACTCCTCATCTGCTTCGCACATCAAACACCTACTTGGGCCATGCCAGCTTCTTTTCCTCAAGTTGTCCCATGTCAGGTTCTTATTGTTAAACACTAACCATGAGAAAAGAATCATCTTAAGAGGGCAACCCAATTTCCAGAAGACCGTCAGAAATTTTGAGCTTGTAGGCGAAACCTTAGAAGAAATAATATCAGAATAAATATCTTTTACTTGAGCTGTCATATGATCATTGGACAAGGACCATGCTAGGTGGTCATTTGGCCCTCCACGGTGAATCTCGCTTACCACTAGAGTATCTTTGACATTGTTCCAAGATGAACTCAATTCGACTGGCAAGCCGATATCAGAGGCATCCTTCCATAAGGGTGTATGGCCGCTCCAGTCAGAAATAAGCTTGTCCCATGTAAAATAACCAATTCTGTGAAAGGAAAAAATGAGATTGTCTGGAATGGAAATGCTTCCCCGACAGCATGCAATAGGATCCAAACCAATTATGATATTGTTTCTAGAAAAAATCCTCCACTTTAGATTCTTCAAGAAATATTTCTCGACCTTCCTAAGACTGAGCCATATGGCAGATCCTTGTTTAATTCCAATTGCTCCTGTTCTGAACCAATATTCAAGACTTTTGCCTTTCATATACTTTTGTTTTACTGTAACACTCCATGGCCCATCCCCAAAAATGCCTCTCCAGAGCGATTTACATAATAGGGCCTTCCCAAAAGCCCTCAGATCCATTAAACCCCATCCCCCGAGATGCTTAGGCAATGAAATAATGTCCATTTTGGAGAGATGGAATTTACTCTGTTCAGATTTTCTGCCCCAAATAAAATTTGCCGTGATCTTGGTCATCTTTTGAATAATGCATGCTGGAAGGACAAATAAATGGGCCCAAAAGACCGCCAACTGTAATAAAACAGATTGAGAAAGGATGACTCTGCCTGCCAAGGATAGACATCTATGCTCCCATGCCGATATCTTTTTATAGAATCTTTCTATCAGCCATTGCCAGTCATTCCTTGTGTAAGCTTTAGCTTTAAGATGAAAACCTAAATATTTGAGGCCTTCCTTGATCGATCTTGACTCTATCCCAAAAAGCTGAGAAATCCAATTCACCACTTCCATATTGGTATCATTGTGATAGAGTAAAGATTTCGCTTTGTTAATAAAAAGCCCAGAGGCTTTTTGGAATCTTTCGAGAATATCTTTTAAACATGTCCATGATGTTCTGCATAACATTGCAAATAAGAGGATATCATCAACAAAGAGGTTGTGCGAAATGAAGTTGTGCCTACAAATCTTAATAGGTCTGCAATTATTTTCAACTACCACTTTATTGATGTGGATGCTTAGGGAGTTCATAGCCAAAATGAATAAAAGAGGCGAAAGGGGGCATCCCTGACGCAAGCCTCTCTCTGCTTGAAAAAAATGAGAGGGAATGCCATTGATAATAACCACATAGTTAACATTCACTACGCAAGCCATGATCCATCGGATGGAGTTGGATCTCAGACCAATCTTTGCCAAAAGACTTTCAATAAAACCCCAATCTAAGCAGTCGTATGCTTTTTGTAAGTCAATTTTCATGATGGTCGCTTCTGTATTATGAGAAGACATAGAGAACAGGCACTCCTGAGTATTAGCCACAACATCCAGAATATTGCGTCCCTTTAGAAAAGCGTGTTGGTTCCTAGATAAAAAGGAGGCCAGTGTTCCTTTAATTCTTTCAGCAATAACCTTTGTGATGATTTTGAAAGAGATATTGCATAAGGATATCGGTCTAAAATCATGAAAAGATTATGGCACACCCTTTTTTGGCATTAGGGAAATCAATGTGGAAGTAGTGATATGGTGTATGTTACCAGACATCGTAGACGCTTCCACCATCCTTAGAAGATCCTGTTTAATGAGGTCGAAAAAGTGGATGAATAATTCAATTGTCCAGCCATCCGGGCCAGGGCTCTTATCTTTCTTGAAGGACTTCATAATTCCGAGTAGCTCATCTTCTGTGATTGGCTAGAACAAGGCCTCATTCTTCTCATCATCAAACATCTGAGGAACCAAATCAATACCCCATAGAATGTCCCGAAAGGTGATATCATTCCTTCTGCTGTATTGTTTCTTGAAATGACTGACAGCCTCCTTTGTGATGTCATCTTGAGATACAGCGAAACCTCCATTTCCATCCCTTATCTTCCATATGGAGTTTATGTCACGTCTGGCATTAGCAAAGTTATGAAAAAACTTAGTGTTTTTGTCGCCTTCCTGGAGCCATAAAGCCCTGCTTTTAAGCCTCCAAAAGGATTCCTCTTGCTTCAGCAATTTAAATTTTTTCCTTTCAAGCTCTCTTATGTTGCATTTCATGCTGAAAGAGCACGAGTTTGCGTCTGATAATTTCAAAAGGCTATCTAATTCTTGTTGGAAAGTCTGAAGTTCCTGCCTATTTTTCTCCCTTTTTTGAATTTGCCATTTCTTCACTAGCTTTCTAATTGCTGCCATCTTATCTCTGAATGTTAAAAACGAGGGGAGCTTAGCCTTTGCTGTTAGCTCTTTCCATGCATTGGAGATGTATTCATTAAATGTTGGGTCTTGTAAAAGAGTTTTGTTAAACTTGAAGGGATATCCCCTTCTGGAACCCTTTTCCGGCCATGATAAGAGAATAGGTCTATGATCCGATACAAGTACATTCCCCACTGCTGACAAAGGCATACCCATCTTATCTATAATGCTGATATGAACTAGGAACCTATCAATCCTTTTAGCAATATAGGCCTTATCAATTCTGCCATTAACCCATGTCGGCTTCATTTCCGGAGGAACGATATCCACCAAATTTTTATTTAGTAGCTCAAGCTTTATGATATCAGCAAGCGGGTCCTTTTTCTTCCCGAATCCCCAACATTCTTCCGAGCTCAGTGTTACATTTAAATCGCCTGCAATTAAGAGATGTTCAATATCAAACATATCTGATGAGAAAAATTTTTCCCAAAAGGGAGCTCTATTTTTATAAGGCGCATAAATGTTTAAGATATTAATAGGAAGATCTTTTCCCCTGATGGATGCCGAAATGATGATCCCAGCAAAGCATTTATATGCTTTAGCTCTTATTCACCTAGGATCCCATAGAGTTGCTAGATCGCCTGACAATCCTTGAGCCTTTGTAGCCACCATATACCAAGATGGAAGCATTTTCCTGAAGTAATAAATGGTGGCTTCGCGACTGTCCATAGTTTCTTGGATAAGAATTACTCCCGGCCTGGAAGAGTAGAAGAAATTCTTCAGCGTTAGAAATTTGGGGTCAATGCCAAGACCCCTGATATTCATAGAGATAATAAAAGTCATTTGGAGGATTCACCAGCCGTGCTTGCTCTAAGAGGCTGTGAATCTGGCATGCCATAAATAGGAACATCAACCAGAGAGAGATTTCTAATCCTGTTGTCTATAACAGTGGTCCTTCCTCTAAAATGCCTGTTGCCACCCCGATTCTTTTTCCTTACAGTTATATTTTTTGCAGATTCCAGGCTAATGAACAGCGAAGCCTGGTTCCTAGGTTTGTGGATAGTTAAAGGCTCCAGTTCGAGAGACTTTCAGTTGAGAAGAAAATCCAAATCACTATCATAAGGATTAATTGGGGATGAAATAGGGGAGTTCCCTGGGGTGATAGACACACATGGTTCTTTTCCTTTAATATGGGATAATAGATTTTGATTAGGGGGTGGTGATGAGGACGATATAGGAATAGGAATGGATTCGACGGAGAAGTCCTTTACTCGGGGAAGGAATAACTTTATCATCTCTTGGTTCTGGAATGAGGGAGCACTGAAAAGCTATAGGACTGCTTATCAAAGAATTATTGATATTACCTGGACTGCCAGATCTATTTTTTGGAAATAGAGGGGGGTCCTGTGAAAATACCCACGAGGAAGCTATTGAATTGGGGAGATGGCCTTCCAGCAACTCTGTGGAGGATGGGCTAGTCGATGAGACCTGTCTCCTCGCCTTTTGTCCGAGGCTCCTATTCTTAAGAAGCTTGTGATTAGGACAATTTTTTATTAAATGGCCAGTTTTATGACAAACTGCGCATCTGAACGGGATGCCCCAGAAGTCCAATCTTTTCTTGATTATCTGATCTCTCCAAGCAATCTCAATGTGATCTGGATATCCCCCCCTGTACGATTTTTCTATGAGGACCCAAGCTATTCTCTTATCCTTTTCTCCTAGACACCAAGGATCAACGTAGATAAATCTGCCTATAGAATTACCAATTTCCTCCAGGGTTTCTTTTGACCATAGTTCTAAGGGAAGATTTGGAAATTTTACCCATATGAGGTTATTTGAGGGCGTATTTTTCAGCGGATCAAACCCAATATACCACCTTTAAAGAGCAAGGAAGCTCCTTTTAAACACCCATGGACATTTTTGAATAGCTTCAGCATCAGCAACATTAAGAAAATGGAAGCAGTACCACTCCATAAGGTTTGATATAATAGGTATATATCCTATCACTGGTTTCCAATGGATTGCTATCCATTTCCTCATATCAGCATCATTCATTTCGGGGAAATGCCATCTACCTATAAGGGCAAGGTTCTGTAGACTCTCAATCCTTTCGTTCAGATGCACACTATCAATCTTGATTGCAGAAGGCGGAGCGGTAATTTTAACAGGTTTTCACGTCTTGTTATAGCAGTTTAGGTGCTCATGAAAGCCCTGTTCTTTCTGTGCCCCTCTATCTTCTCTATGGGATAAGTGATGGGACCTTTCCCTGTCAGCATCTTGGAAAGATGGCTTTACAACCACATCATCTAGTGTTGTTTGCTAATTACCGGATAACGTGGCATTCTCCCATGCCCTCTCAACCTCCATGGTGGCCCGGATCAGGTCCTCTGTGGAAATTGCATCGGGCTCTCCGTCCATACGGCTCCAAAAATCTTACCTTGGATTTCGGTAATATTTTAGTCAGTTGCCAAATCCGGATGAGTACTGAAAATTTAAAGCCCTCTGGCCTCCGTCAAAAGGAGGACCTGGATAGAATAAATGCTTGGATGGGAAAAGGAGAGGGCAAGGAGTTGTCCTGACACCGGGATAATAATATAGAATAATCGAGAAATCATAAAGGACACTAGCCAGACATCTCCAAAATTAATGCATGTACCAGCTCAGCATAAATCAACGGAAAGGTTCGGCATCTTTACTTATGTCTGATGGCATCTGGCTATCATTTAGACCACAAAAAGGATGTTCCTAGGAATTTGAAGATTTTCCAGGTAGAAGACAGGATATTAGAGGACAAAGCTTTCTAATCCCGATGCCAATTTGAAATTTTCATGAAAAGGACGGGCAGGAAACCGATCACCGGAAGAATTTTCCGGCAAAGGGGAGAGCTACTGAGCCACACCAGGGAGCTGGGAGGATTCGAAGGCAAGACTTTTGAGAGCTATCTAAAGTGATGGAGAATCATTACATGCAAAACAGTAGCAATAAACCTCAAATATACACCACCAATCACCAATTCTGAACCTTATATCTGTACACGGCTTGTAAACTACTATGAACCTTCTGATTTTGTGTAAAAGATCCTTTAACATCTTGATGTTTCAGACTAGAAAAACTTCATGAATTTACGGTGACTAACTAGAAATATAACAAAGATTTCCGGTTCTAGCTAAGAAAACTTATAGAAATAAAACCATAAAAACCACTGAAGCTATGAATTCCTTTTATGAGGCATGAAAACGTGTTTAGGGATCAACATTTTGCAAAGAAAAGGAAACCGAATACTTACCATTACCGCGAGCGTCCACCACGAGCGAGAGCGCCAGAGACCGCATTCGCATGAACATCAATCCATCAGCACGCAACAAAGATTTACTGTGTCTAAAGTAAATTGCAGAGGACAATGTTCCGGACTAAGGCGTGGGAAAGCAAGCGTGAACCTCCCCAATCCAGACATAGGGAGGATGAAAGGCCAAAAGGGCAGAAGGCCGCGCGCGTTGAAGAAGGGACAGTTTTATAGAATTTGCGAAACCTTATGGAATGTACACCTTAACAGACATTTGTCCACCCTACGATGCACATGCATGCATGAAGCATGACATGTAGCAATAACCTTAACGAGGATGTAGGCTAGTATACCTTCATGCAGATGCAGATAGCTAATGATAGGTGTGAGGAGAAGGTTGATAATGGGAGGGCATGAGGCGTGGCGTGTTCTCGGAATGACTCGAAAAGAGAGATTTCAGAATCCAAAAAAACCATTGGTCCAGGATTTGTGCTGTTGATCGCTGGTTCGTCACTCGTCAAGACGCCTCATGCAGCCTTTGATAAGATAACTCGCTGATAGGCTGGCCTCGTAGCTAGAAGATGCTGGTAGGTCTCGCTGAGAAGATGCTGGCAGGTCTCGTTGTAGGCACTCTCGTTGTGGACGCTCCGGCTCCGGCTCCGGCTCTCACTGTGGACCATCAAAAAACAATACGCAATAGTTGGATCCACTTAACCTACAAAATAATGTAAAAAAAAAAATAATTACATTATTTTGTATGTTACCAAAGTGCATTTGGTAAGTTGATGGTAGCAAAGAATTTTTGGGTTCACTAATAGACAAAATTTTGAACTCGTCGATTAAACAATTTGTAGGTGGCTAAAATGCATTTTGTAGGGCGACGATGGAAAGAATATTTGAGTTTGCCGAAATATTTTGGACCCATTAAGTAGAGCATAACCAAAGTGCATTCTATAGGTTGGTACGGGAGAATAATTTTGGTGATCTCCAATAGAAGATATTAAGCATCCTCTTATGGGAGAAATTGGTTGATCGCAGTTAGAAGGATTTTTTGGCTCATCAAGGAAGATGATGACATGGCCGAATCAAGTTGGACTAATGGACATCAGTGCTATTTCAACAAATATAACTAGTTGTCATATCAGTAAAATGATGGTGTAAAACAAAGGATCTAGAGCCAAAAACTTGTTTTGGCCCTAACATGAGTAAATTAACTTTAAATCAAAGGAAATTTCTGGTTTACATCTCCACTATGAGTGACTACATAAATATTAGTGAGTACCAATATCTAATTTTGTTTAATTTTCCAAAAAATTGTAAATCAGTAATTTTTGAATAATAGGGTCATACTCTTTAACAGAGGGTTTTCCATTGGCATTTTTTTTGGCCCAAGTAAGGTTTCATCTAAATTTTAGAGTAAAATAGAGACACAAAAATAATTATTTTTTTTTGGATTTTTGGGGAGATATTTTATAATTCTAGAGGAGGAAAAGTGATACTAGTTCACAAAATTGGAAAAAATTATATACTCAATATTTTATCTCCTCATAAGATAGATAATTTTTCCTTAGTGAAGCTTTTCTAGAAATATTCCATTTGAGCAATAGTTAGTTTCACTAAAACTACAGTGGAGGAAATGTAAGAAAAGCAAAGTTAACAATTCTAGAATGATACAAAAATTGATAGAAACTTTAGGTTTGAAACTTTTAAGTTGTAGCGTACTCACAATCAATAATAATATTTATGCCCATATAAAAGTTTTATCTGTTCATAACAAATTCTCTTATATAAGTGGTAGAAGTTAACCTTTGGAGATAATTACACGGTAAAAAGGGGATGCAATGGAACAAAAATGGGGAAAAATTAAAAGTTATAACTTTTGGATTAGAAAGAAGAGGGAGGCATGGCAATAATTACAAAGTTGATTTTAAGGAGACAAAGGGGAATAAAGTCTAATAGCCTAATAAATGATTTTTTTACAATAAACACAATTTTTAACAATAATGGTTGCTTACATATTTTGTAGAATTGGGGTACAAGCAGAACAAGTCAAACTTAAGATTACAAATAAGAAACATGGAAGATGCATAAAGATCCTATATTCATGAAAGATAAGCTAAAGACCTTAACATCAATTTAGGTAATGAGGAAAAAATGGAGTGGACATAGAAGTAGAGTGCAGCCAACATAACTAGTAGAGACTGCAAAGAGCTTGGAAGATGTAAGTGCAAAGTTACATAGATGATAATGAAATAATAATAAGATCAAGAGGAACATAATCAAATAAACATGGGTTGTTTTAAAACCTAAATTAGTTGCAAAAATAAATGAATAATGGATCAAATTCAATATATGAGGAATAAGTTAGACCTCATGCAAGGAGGGATAATTATATAAGATATAAGCACTCAATAAATATTAATAGAGCTCAAATACATCACTACTCAGGTACATATTTAGCTAGGAAGGTTTATGCATCCGAATAGTTAATGAGTAGCCTAGAAGTGTCTCTTGTTAGGCATCAAAATAAAATATGAGTTGGATGTGTAAGGTGAGCTTAGGAAGATTAAGTCATAAAACTAGATGGTGAAAAACAAAGTTACCAACTTAATGAGAATTTGATTCAATTTTCGCTTTTCTAGGAGTTGCATTTATTGCTAATTTTTATGTTTATTTTCAAAAATAGTAATGCAACATCACAATTTTTCCATTTCAAGGTTAAAATTACAAGAATTTTCAATCATGACATTAAAAACAAAATATCATAACTACGAAATACATAAAAAAACAAAAAACAAAAAAAAAAAACAAAACACTCTAATATTATGCAAAAGTGGTGATGCAACATCACCCTTTTTAGGATTAAAATTCCAACTTTTTTCAACCATGACATTAAAGACCAAATATCATGACTAAGGAAAGCAATCAAGACCTAAAGTATGTCTACCTTCCTTTTCTTTTATTTATTTTTAAATGTTTTTTGAAGGTATTTTTCAAATTTGATTACTTTTTTAGGATTAAAATTCCAACATTTTTCAACTATGGCATCAAAGACCAAATATCATGACTAAGAGCAATCAAGACCTAAAGTATGGCTACCTTCTTTTTATTTTATTTTATTTTTAAATGTTTTTTAAAGCATTTTTCAAGTTTGATTATTTATTTATTTACTTTTGAGGTTAAAATTATGAATTAATTGACATTATCACCTTCATGACTAGTACTCTTGAAAATAAAAACCATAAAATAAATTGTAAATTTAAAAGTGGTATATATATATGAATGATTATTTTCTTAATAATTTACATTAAAAAAATTAAAATGAAAGTATTTTTTTGGGAATTAATTTATAAATTAAAAAAAAAAAAATTACCCTTTTATTATTATAAAAAAAAATAAGTAAATAATTTTATTTTTTTCTTAAAAGTCAAGAACAAAATAACTTAAAATACATGTTTAAAAAGGAAAATAAAAATAAAACATACCTCGATTCTAAACCATAGTAAGAGTTCAAGCTCAATTGATGACATTCCAATGATTAAATGCCTTCTCATATTACCTTCTCTATGTAAAGAGAGAAATAAGTCCCCTAGTCTCCAAATGGGTGTGACCTGAGTCAAAATACTCGTGTTGTTCGTAAGAAACAAAATTGAAATCCTAAGAAATCTTTATACCATTGTTAACTAAGGCGCTTAAGGTATCTTTGTGGCATCCTCTAGGTGACCTTAACTAATCGAAGGAAACATACTTTCGATTACCGAAGTCTAATCCCGCCCCTGTGATTGATGATGCAAAATCCTTAGACACGTAAACTTCCGTGAAGGCATTGAGAGAGATAAACTTCCGTGAAGGCATTGAGAGAGAGATTAACACCCTTGATCACTAAAGGCACATCGATTGACATTAGACAATCTACATTCTCCACATCTAGACTCAAACTCACTACATGATTTTCCTCTAAGTGACTATATTTTCCTGCGAGGGAAGAAGCGAATAATCCTCGGGCTTTGAGCTTGAAATGTGAACCTTTAAACTTTACATATAGTTATTAAATTACTACTTGTAAAGAACCCTCATTGGGAAACATATATTAAAGGATAATACTCTCTAGAATGACCACACTTTTAATATACATTGTCTTTACCCTCATTATTAGTCTAGGATTGGCCACTAAGGAAGGATTGTACCCTTGTTCTACTTACACTAGTTAAGAAGAAAAACATCATTGGTTATACCATTATGCTTAATAAAATGTGACCTATTTTACACCTACAAAAAAAAATGGTGTTGTTATTAAATATGATACTAAAGCTAAAACCATGACCATACTAGCTGATAACATAAGATAAGATCATGACCATACTAACTCATATCATAACACAAAACCCCCAACTGTACTAGTCATTAAGCATGTACCTATAGTTGTACCACCTTTCGAAATATGCCTTAAACCTTACTATCAACCTATGTATCTATATTTGCATCCTTTATTAATAGTGACTATACCTTTTCCCTTCCAAACCTCCTTTGCATCTATATCCTTGCTTTTGCTTCTCACTTTTTTTTACTTTTTTTTTTTTCCGAAGGTGGTAAAACCTATCAACTCAGGTGTCAAACCAACAGTGAGGACAGCCATCTCTGGCTGCTATCCGCGAATGCTGGGTTTGACTCATCACTGTTAAATAGGAAAACCACGCCACCTGGCATAACCCTGCTGGTGGTCCGTAATCGGGAGCAGGCTCTCACTCCTGCCAGATGCCTCTGGGTCTTGGGCCGTTAACCTGTTTCCTTACGTCCGAGGAAGACGAGCTCTTAGCCAAGCAGAAGCAGTTTTACGGCATACTCCAGGCCGATCACTTTTTTTTACTTAGTTAAATGAATTTTGATAAAATTGTTTTGAAAAATATATTTTAATTCCAGTTAAAGGTGATTTATATCTTAGCTTAAAAGAGCAAACATTTCTTAAAATTTTACTTATTCATATAAAATGCCGTTTTATTAAATTCAATAATAATTAATTTCAAGATTTTTATCATTTTTTTAAATCATTATATATTAAAATTTTTAAAAATAAAAAAATTATGAATTTATTTATTTAAAAAATATTTATTTGAGGCAATCTTTTAAAGACGTTATCACTTGATGCCATACTTAGAAAGGGAAAAAAATATAGATGTTGACTTTTTAAAATGAAATAAATTTATACTATAATAATTTTAAATTATTATAATTGAATATTAAAAATATTATATTTATGAATTTATTTATTTTGATTTAATAAAATGTTTGAGAATTTTTTTTTTTCATTTTAATATAGCAGATATGTTGTAATGTTTTGTTTAACATTTTGATAGGGTAAAAATTAAATAAAAATATAAAATATAAAATTAATGATTATATTTATAATTAATTATAATTAATAATTAAGTAGCCTAGATTTATTTTAATTTTGGATCTACTAAAAGCCTAGATGGACCAAATCTCTTGAGGTGCAAACTTGTTTTAGATCTAATCCTTGTGGGCACTTGGTAGATCTGGTGTTAAGATGGACCTAGCTAATTTTAATAAAATGACTTTATTAGGCACAGATTAACTAAATCGTTTTTTGATTTCCATATATATACTTTTAATGATTTTCAAGAACCAATAAATCCATTTTTATACTAAAAACACAATTTAAATAACACCAATATAGATTCATCTTAAGTAGAGTGATCAAATTTTTTCACGTGCAAACTTCTTTAGAGTGCAAAATACAATGTATTATTTTTCATTATTTAAATTGTATTTTTAAATGCTAAATAGAGTATATATAAGACCAAATAAACATTTTAACCATAAAAACTTAATTTTTTTCATGATATATACACATTTTTTTTAAAATGATATATAATATATAGGTAATTTACATTAAAATATTTTACATTACATGTACATCTAAACATTTTATCACACAGCTTAAAATGGTTATGGTTTTTTATTATTAATATATTTTAAATTATATGTCAATATTAATTCTTATTACAATAACTCATATTGAATATTTTTTTATATACAACATTTTTTTTTTGTTAAGCTTGGCAGGACCTTTTCATTTTCTATTCAATCATAGGAAAATTTACACCACATAGATTGGCTAGGTGGCCTCAACTTGCTTAAATGGGAAACCAAGTCTATTAGCCACCTATCCACATTGTAAGCCATCAAAAAAGAATATAGTTTTAATCTCTCTAACCAAGCTATATATGTCTACGTTTCATGTTCATACTCTATATTTCTATCTATACATATACTTGCATGACAAAAATTAAAAGCTAACCGCATATAAAACAAAAGTAAACATAGGAAAATGACTAGCCCTTCTGCTCCTCCAAGGTCGATTCCACAGGTGTCGGGTCCTTGACTGTTGATCCGGGCATCTCAGACAATTCTAGGATGCATGGAATGTGTCTTTCAATTTTGTCCAGCCTAATGTCTTGCTTATGGAGTTGGAATTGTATTTTTTGCAGGTCTTGTTTGTAGCTTGACATACCTTGGAGTGAAACTGCCATGCCTACCAAGATCTGTTCCATAGGTTTTCCCAACAGTGTTTTCATCAACCAATAAAGGTATAAGGTCTGTTTGAACTACGTAATTCTTCCTTTGGTGTTGCCAGGATCCAGGACTAGGGTCCTCCAGTTTTCCATATCCTCCTCGGTCTCACTGCCCTGCTTAATTTCCTCTTCCCATTCTTCTAACAACGTCTGAATTCTCCCGGATGCGGGTGATAGTACGGGTGGCAGGGAGGAGCCACATGCCAGCCATGTGGAGCCTTAACCTCACGCTTAAATGCTAATGCGTCTCTCGCCGCCGATGTTTAAACGCTCAGGTGAGGGTGATGGGAATTCAATGCAGCATCCTAGTTCATTGGTGCTACTACAATCTGCAGTTATGGCGAACAAGTTTCGAGGGAATGTTGAGGTTATTAAGGTGGTGGAAGGTATGGAGCAGGGTCAAGCTCAGTGTTGTGGTAACAAGGTTCAAGCTCCTGCGCGTTGTATTGTTTTACAGGCCACGGCTCTTGCTGTCAAAGCCAGTTTTCAAGGTGGAAACTCTGTTGGTAGCCGCTTTAGCTCTTTTGAGTGTTGTCCCAGGTCTGCTGAGAGCGGCGCCAATTCAGTTGGGAGCCGTATTCAGTTGGGAAAGTCTTCAATTGCAATTCTGCTTCAAGCCGCTGGTTCACCTGCAAACATGGTTTGACCCCGGCAAAGACTGCTTAGTCGACGAGGCTCTGCTCGGGGAGGGTCTTCTCGTCCTCCGGCTACAGAGCCCCATTTCCAATGTTGCCGCTGTAATTGCCACAGAAGGGCAGAGGCCAACCCCCTCCATGCGAGCCAGTTCATGGATGCAAGCAGTCCAAGCTCCGAACCAGACCCTCTCCCTGCGTTTGGCTCTGCCATCTTTACTTTTGGCAGCTCGAAGAATAAACCACGCATCAATGCTCACATTTATGTCTTATTCATCGAGGAAACTCATGATGGTGAAGGTGGAGTGCGCAATCAGGAGGAGGTCCCAGACGAAAGCATGGAAGGTGACGAGGAAAGACTGGCGGGGGCTCCTGTGCAAGCTTCCTCTTGCCCTCAGGCTCAGCAGGCGTCGACCTCCAAGGAGAACACTGCTGAAGACTGGGACTCCTTCCCCATTGCAGAAGAGCGAGAGAAGTATGGATGGTGCAAAATTGTCGAGGAGAAGCCGGAGGATTAACCTCCACTGGTTCAATCTGTCGTCTTCCACAACTGTGCAGGTCCTGTTCCGGTCTCATATCTATGTCTATGTCTCTCTGGTTTATGTTTCTGTCTATGTCTGCTTTGGTTATGTCTCTCTAGTTTACATTATGTCTATGTCGGCTCTGGCTGTGTCTATAACTCTTTTGTTGCCCCTACGAGGGCTATACTACTCTGCTCCGGTGCCCCTGCGCGGGATGTTTTTTTGCATGGGAAAGATTCACTGTCATATTTTAATGTACTGTGAGGATAGTTTTGTCTGGTCGAGCAGCCCTTGCGAGGGCGGGTCTGGTGTTGAGAAATCTTGCTCCAAAGAGCCACAGTCGGCCTTGGGCAATCTGAATATATGCCTGTAATGTTTTTCTTCTGTACATAATAAAATAGATTAGATTTACCGAGAAAAAAAACAACGTCTGAATTCCTTCATCAGTACCCTCACGGTAAGCCTCGGCAGCTTCGCTGATAAGGTTTTCTACCGATTTTCTCCCCCCGCAGGGCTCTGACGTGCTCAGCTCCCTATCCTTCCCGGGGACATGGCCTCGCCTTCCTCGTCCGTGACCTCTCGCAAGCCAAGCCATATCAGAAATTCCTGAGACCTGTTCACAACCACAGTTTGTTAATTGAAAACAATTTAATATAATATGGCTTTGGTCCCTTCCCTGAATTGCATTGCCAATGAGGTCAGCCTCATCGTGCTCCTCTCCTATCCTTTTACTATCGGAACCAAAGCCAGAATGGGCGGAGAACTAGTCCCTAGAGGGGGCCAGGCTCCAGTAACCCTCTGTCATGCCACACCTCCATACCCAGTACCTCATAGTCACAGTGAGGTAGGCATCCCCTTGCCAAGGCCAAACAAGTAAGCCCAGCCTCAGGGCAATGGATTGCCAAGCAGTAATTGTAAACCCTTTCTCCTTAGCCTAGGATATTTTAGTAAGGCCATTGTCTTTTTCATACCCAACTTTCCACTCTAAGTCCCTAGTAGTTCCATATCCACAATAGAGTTTCATAGTATCCTAACAAGTGCATTGGTTGTAGCAGTATGTCCTTTCTCCTATATAAATTCTTGATTGTTGCCCCCTTCCCCCAACATCCGTCTCATTTCCACAACCCACATGCTTCCTGCGACCAACTTCGCACCAACCACAGGTTGTAGTACTCGGGTTCTCCATACCAAACAACATAGGGTCAACACAACAGAGGCCATAGGTGATACCTGGCAGGCGCAAGACATAGGTGCAAAACCAAGCAATTGCAGCCAGTTGCCTACCCCATTTCCACCAACAATTCTCAAACCCCCAATTGAAATTCCTACTTTTCCCCCTCTCCCACCAGCAAAAACCCAAACAGGTGGTCATTGCAATGGAGGAGAAAAGCCAAAAAACATACATGTATGCAATTGTAGGCTGTGTCCAAGCTTGATGTCGAGGATGCCATCACCCTCCCTTTCCCCTGCACCAACTCCTTCGTCTGTGAGCCAACACTCCAACTTCACCCACTTGTCTGTCGTGCTCTCCTATACATCCTACCTCACCACCTTCTCTACCACCTTTCCCACCACCCTTGCATGCACTCATGCCAAGGGTCACCGCACCCACCCTCTTGAGTGTGTGGGGGCGATGGTACATATATCAGAGGTACTTGTCATTACCATCCCCAGGCTATCCCAACCAACGACTCGCACCCTGATCAGGGTCTTGTGTTTCTGGGAGGTTATTTTCCTGGCTTTGCTTGTGATCCTGATCGAGTATTTCCACAGGGGTTTTAAATATCTCATCCCAAGGTTGGATTGGCCATAGTTTTTCCAGCGGTGCATTTTGGTGATTGCAACCCCAGTTGGCAAGAAAATATGCTCCTTTATTCCCTTATCTTCTAACATGCCGAACCATAATGTAATCAAATTTTTTTATTACTTCTCCTATCTTTTGGATGAGTCAAGATGTCCTCCAACTTTGGCTGAGCTTGTTCCATTTGGTGCCATTGTTCAACTTTTCCAGAGTGTTTATGACCAGACTTGAGTCTCCTTCCGCCACTAAGTTTTGATACCCCATTCTGACAACTATTAGAAGTCCTTGTCTTCCTGCAACAAAATCCTCCTCATTGTTACTTGCTATCCCACATGAGTCAACATAAATTAGATGAGTTTTGGCTTGGGGGTCCTAGAAGAGGCCACCTAGGCCTACCACTCCCAGATTCCATTTTGACGCCCAGTTAAAATTGAGTTTTATGAATCCTTCTCTAGGGGTAGTAAAGTGAGCTAGGGGTATCGAGTCTATCTGGTTTTTCTCCAAGATGATGGAGCTATCATTTCTAGTGATAGGTTGAGTTTATGAAGGATTCGAGCTTCTTTGGGGGGAACTTTCCAATCTTCTTGATGCCATTGCTTAGCTAAGATTGTTTCCTTGACGTTCTAGACTATTCCTTCCCACATCTGCTCTTGAGTTGTGGATTTATTCTTAAAGACTCTGTGGTTTCGCTCTTTCCATATAGCCCATAAATTAAATCCTAAGGCCAGGCCCCATGCTCGATTTAATACCGGGCTTGAGAATATATGGCTCCTCCAAAGGAGGATTGTTTCCTTAATGCTATGATGATCTCGATCCATTATTTCAAAAAATCCTTGAATTTGCCGCCATTTCTGTTCAGCGAACAAACACGTGTTAAGCATGTGCTTAAGATATTCTCTGTGTTGGTGATAGAGCCAGCAAAAGGAAGGACCTAGGAAGCTCCTTTTCTACAATTGATCCCAGGTTAGGATCCAACCTTTGCAGACCAGCGAAAGGAAGTGAGTTACCTTAGGCCACCATCCTCCCTTCCATATTTTTTTCTGTATGATGTCTTTCCTGACTTGACCTTGTCCTACTTGAACGTCATATGCTTCTTTTATGGTGAAGGTTCCTTTTGTAGTATGCCCCCATCTCAAGATATCAGGATCATTTTGAATCGTTAATTGTCTCAATCTCAGCTCTTTGTCTAGCACTGTCCATTGGTCAATATCAATGGCCTGGCACCAATCTTCCTTCTTTTTCCATCTCTTCTAGCTTCCCATTCCTTGGTCCTCTTTCGAGAATTGTTCCACTAGGTATATATTCTTGTCACTAGTATATAGGTATATGTCCTTGAGGTCTTGCTTTTCTATCATTTGTTCTCTTTGTTGCCAAGAGTCTAGCCAAAATCTTGTTGTTTTGCCCTTACGGATCTCCCAAAAGGCATGCTGGTTTATGAGGTTCCTATTTTGGGTTGCCAAGTTCCAAAGTGTCGATCCTTTTGGAGGGCCTCTATATCTTAGAATGTCCTCAGTTCTCTCAGGCATATTATATTTTCTTGTCCATATTTGTTTCCATAGGTCCTTTTCACCTCCTATCCATCTCCACCATAGTTTTGTACCCATTATTTGATTCAAAATATAAGGGTCTTTGAGGCCTAGCCCACCTTCCGTTTTCTTTTATCACCAGGCCTTGCCAAGGTACCAACACCCATTTTATGATATGTTGAGCCCCTCCCCACAAGAATTTCTTGCAGTTATCAACCATTTTGGAGCACACAACTTTAGGGGAAACCATGCTTGAGAGTTGGTAAATGGGTATTGATTACAACACAACTTTAAGAAGAACAGTCCTACCAGCTAAGTTGAGGAATCTAAAGGCCCAACAACTTAGCTTTCCCTGAAATTTTTGGAGGATTTGCTGCTAACAGGATGATTTTAGAGGATTATCAGATAGGGGCATACCTAGGTATTTAGATGAGATACTTCCAGTACTAAACCCCAAGATCTTGACTAGATGGGTCTGGACATTCCCCTGGGTATTAAAGAAGAAAATACAAGATTTGTCAATATTTATCTTTGTCCTAGAAGCCTCCATAAAAGTGCTAATTCCTTGAGAGAGACCTGGCATAATAGCATGATATCATCCACAAATTTTTGGTGGGTGATGACTAGGTCGTTACCCCAAATCCTCAGGCCTATAAGCCTAGATTCTCTGACCTCATTTTTAATATAACGACCCAACCCTTCTGCAGCAATAATAAATAGAAAAGGAGATATTGGATCACCTTGCCTTAGGCCCCAAGTTGGATTAAAAGTGGGGGTAGGAGTCCCATTCAATATATAGAAACGACAGGGGAGGTGATCATGGCAAGGATCCAATTTATCAATTTTTGGGCAAAACCACAAGCTTTAAGAATCCTGAACAGATAGGCCCAACTAAGATGGTCATAAGCCTCGAAGAGGTCCAACTTAATCATCATACCTGGAAGCCTTTTACCTTGAGAGAGTGTACTACTTCTTAAGAAGTGATGAACCCATCCAGGATTTGCCTACCTTCTACAAATCATGTTTTCTTCGGAGCGATGAGATTCGGCAAGAGGGATTTTAACCATTTTACAATAAGAGTAGCAATGATTTATAAATAACATTACATAAGGCAATAGGACGAAATCCTTTCGGTTCTTCAGATTTAAAAGTTTTGGGAATAAGAGCAATAAAAGTGGAGTTCAGGTTGGGGCATACCTTTTGGTTGTGGCGAGATTCATCTACTACCTCTAGGATATCCTAACCAATGAATTTCCAGGTGGCTTGGTAGAATTCTACTGTGAACCCATCCAGGCCTGGGGCCTTATTTTTCTACATTCCATTGACAATCTCTTCCACTTCTTCCAAAGTAGCAACTCTCATCAGGGCAAGGTTCTGATCTCGAGTTACTAGTTGGGGGATATGCCGCATGATTCTTTGGATTGCTTCCATTCTATTCTCTTGAGGTTCTGAGAGAAGGTATTTGAAGTGGTTTACAAGGAGCTCCTCCATTTCTTTATGTTGGACTCGGCGGTGCATGTCCTCATATTTTAGGGAGTAGATTCTGTTGTGCTATCTGTGATGAACCATGAATTCATGAAAAAATCTTGTGTTTCGTTCACCTTCCCGCAACCAGTTTACCCGTGATTTCTATTTCTAGAGGATCTCTTTTTCTTCTTTCCTCCAACTAGTTCATTAACTGTCCTTCTTCTTTGACAAGCTCTTTAGATCTCCCTTCCTGTATGATTTGTTGTTGTACCTCCGTTATGCGCTTTTTGATCTGGTTTTGGCCATTCATAATGTGTCTAAATTCTTCTTTGTTCCATTTCCTAAGTTTCTTCTTTAATTCTTTGAGTTTAAATTGGAAAGTATGCATGTAGTTCCTCCTTTGTTGCTCGCTTGTTTTCCACTATTCCTCTAGTCTTTTAAGGAGGCCCAAATCTCTTAGCCAAAAGGCTTCAAACCTGAAAGGTCAGTTCTTAGGTCTTGCTTTTATGTCCACTTACAATGTTATCGACCAATGATTCGAACCCATACATGGGAGGATCGATGCTTCCATGAATATATCTCTTCTTATAGCTTTTTCTAAGATTAGGAACCTATCCAATCGTGAAGAAATTTACTGGATCTCTCCCCTTCTATTATTCTAGGTATGTACTCCATTAATTGTTGGCAGGTCAACTAAGTGCAATTCTGATATGATATCTCCAAAGGCTTCCATGTCCGAATTTGTTCTTCTCATTCCTCCCTTCTTCTTCGCTAAAGAGGTGATCATATTAAAATCCCCTCCTACTACCCAAAGGTCTTCTCGGTATATATTTCTCATGTTTGCAAGATTTTGCATGAATGCGCCTCTTTCTCCCAGGATATGTGGCCCATAAACTCCTGTAAGAAGCACCCATTCTTTGGATCTAATGTTTCAAAATTTACCTGATAGTATTCGTGGGAGGCTAACCCAGTCTTCAAACCAAACCTCTTCAGGATTCCATACGATCGCAAACCCCCCAACGTTGTCACTTGCATCTTGGGCCATGGTTTGGTAATATGATTTAAAATTATCCATAATCCCTTTCAATTTTGTTTCACTGATTTTAGTTTCCTGTATTATCATTATACTTGGCTTATCTTTCTTTAGTCTCTCTTTGAGGTACCTCTGTTTTCCTCTGCTATTGAGGCCTATTATGTTCCATGATGTAATAATCATTTCAACAATTTCAAGGGTTTTTGAAATACCGCTTAAAATGGAACTACTCTTCCAGAATTTACTAATAGCTTCCCTACCATCTGGATGGATTCATTCATTGTTCTTCTACCCTGCTTCTTTCACCCTTTTCTTAGGGTTCCTGTTTCTTGTCCTTGACTGACTTGAGACCCTAGATGATATGGTTGAACTATGATATCTAAGCCTTGTTTGGCTTTGTACTATTGGAAAGTTTCCTTATAGAGTTGCTTCTGATCTTCTTGGATGAAGCGTTCATCCAGGTGCCTCCATGCCTGCAACAAATGTTTCATCACTTCTTCTTTAGTGCCAAGGTCCTATTTCAAGTTATCAATCTCCATTGGATTTTGCTCTAGCATTTGCATTGTGTCCTCCTTTCCTTGGATCACTACTGCCTCCTTACTCTTCAATTTATTTCCTTCTGGTTCCTTTTTTTACAAACTTTCTGTTTCCATGATACTATCAGGGGTTAGCTCCATGGTTTCATCCTCCTGGAGAACAACAAAACAACAGGGGCTCTTTTCTCTTTCTCATTTTGAATTGCACTTTGCTTGCCTATCTACCTTCGATTCCTTTTCCTCCTGTGCACCTCCTGAAAGCCTTTCCTGTCTTCCCTTGCCATCATTTCCCCTGCCCTTTTCTCCACAGAGGGGTTCTCATTCTGGTTTAACGGGAAAGCTCGGTACAAATGGACATATTCATGGCATCAATGGCATCTAAATGAAATATGTTCATAGTCTAAAGGTTGTTTTCATATCTCGTCATGGTATTCCAGTTTTATATAGTCTAGAAGCAGCTTGGTGATATTCATGTAGACACAGATGATGTCATAAGAGGTGGACCTGCCTTTTCGCATAGAGTCTGCAAATTTGAAAAGGTTCCAATAGAGTTACCAATCCCTTCCAGGATTTATGGATCCCAGAAGTCCATTGGTAGGCTAAAAAGTTAAACCGAGATTGGGGATGTCGGATGCTTTTCCTGATATGGGTTGTGGCATTCCTCCCAATGTAAAAGACCTGCATTGTTAAAGAAATAGGGTCCATCTTCGGAAACCCTCTCTTTGTCTTCAAGGTTAGAGAAGATCACTGTGAAAAAACCTTTTGCCCCGAGCTTGAGATCAATGTGCCCTCTCAGTTGCCACCGCTGCTGGATCCATTTGATTAGTTCCTTCTCTGTTGGCTAAGCCCCGATGAATTTACAAATAAGGGCGTGGGCCTTCATGTATTTTCGATATTCCTCCAGTTTATTGTTTGGAATAACAAATCTTGGTTTCTTAGCTGCCCTCAGCAGACATTTACCTCCCAAGCGTGCTTGCCATTTAGCTCCCAAAATTGGCATTCCTTTCCCCATCCTCTGTTGCTGTCGGCTGCTCCATGCTGGCTAGATTCTCCTGCTGCGATATTCCGGTAGGAGGGGATCTCTCCCCCCTGCCATTCCACTCATGGCTCCTGTCAACAGGTCTGCTATGATTCGATGATGCAGTCCCTTATCCGTCTCGAATTCTTGCAGGGTTGTCAGGATGGATCCGTAAAAACCCTAACTGCTCACGCTGCCATCACCTGCCCCCTGCTATTGACAGAGATTCCTTTTTTCTTTTATATACAACATTAAAATATTTTATTTTAACATTTTTTTTATATATAAATATCTATGAAGTTGACATGCACATAAATTAGTTAACGCACATAGATCTTCAAATAGTTTATTTAAATCTTTTGTTGAAATCTTTTTGAAAGTATAAGATTTAAACATCTTACTCATATATTTTTTTACTTCTCTTCTTTTTTACATCTCCTTCATATTGAGACAAACTTATACATCCTTTCATATTGAACTGTAGAATAAACCTATTAGCTCAAAAACATTATACTCATAAAAAAATCATATCATCAAATTCATTAAAAAACCAAAAAAATAAAATCCACAATTAAATCACCTTTTTAACAAAAACCCAAAAAAAGCCACAATTACCCCTTAGAGAACCATTGTTTTGGATTTAATATCTATAATGCAACATTTCTAATCCTCTGAAGAGGTGGTCCAGTCCCACAACTAATATTCACAACGAATGATGGATAAACTCCACATTTGGCATTGTCAATGCAGGCAAATGTGAGTCAATCCAATTTTGAGTCGACCTGCTTCCCATAAATAAAAGTAAATACACCGGCAGCTATCAACAGATGATAGGGAAATCTATGAGCTTTCCAAGTCACAGGTGATATATGATAAGGGAATCTACAAGCTTTCCAGTCACGGGTGATCAGATAATAAATTATGCCGCCATGCTAAAACCTACCTTTCGGCATGCTTACAGATAACCTATTTACAGATTGTCATCCTACTGTTCAAATAAACTCTGCCGGAACTTCACTGTCACCGTTGGCTGTTGTTACTTTCCAACAGTGTGACGAGTCTCAAAAAATCGATCATTACGGATACCGGATTCTGATATCCATGGATCCACCTTTCAAGCCAAAGAACATGGCCTTCACTTTCTTCACGCATGATCTGTACAAAAGCCTTCTGTTTGAAAAGGCCATGTTCAAGCTACACAACATCGCAACTTCAATTCGCTGGTTTTATTATTTTGTTTTCATAACAGTTGGTCCCCGTTTGAATCCACTAACTCTCTTCTAATCTCAACGACCATCTGGGTCCTCACAATATTCATCGGTTTAGTTTGCAACGCTTCTTAATTTTTCATGGAAAACTTAGATATAATGAAAAGAACGGCCAGGAGTCATTAATAAAAAATTAATTTTAATAAATAGTTATAATATTTTATAAATAAGTGCTACCTAGTAGCTAGTACCTATGGCTTAATTTAAATATAGCTAATTAGAGTATAAATGGCTGGCGGGGCTGATAAGGTATGACAAGGTATGAGATGATAAATTAAAACCCTAGTAAAAAATACAAATGAAAGTGTGTTAAAATGTTGCTTTTTTGTGAGTGCCCTAACTCATTGGTTGGAATGAAGCTTTATAACTTTATTTTTCTTTTGTAGTGTCTGGTTCAAATTGATATAGAGAAATTTAGTTACAACTCAATCAGAGGTCAATTCCAAGGAACTTGTTTTGCACAACTAATTGTCTTCTACAAAGTTCATGGGAATTGAACATTATTGATATAGAGTTGAATGCAATTGTGTTTGTGGTGGTAAAGACACGAGGATATGAAACAAAACTTTTATTGTGACCACTCAAATGATGTCTCTTTCTTTCTTTTGTAGAGCAAAATTGAGTTGAGATGATCTATAGTTTGTGATTTAATATTAAATTATTTTTTAAATTAAATTGTAAAGAGATGTTAATTAATATCTATACGAATGTTTTTCTATTAATTTAACAACTAAATTATAACTAGCACATTTATATAAATTAAATCATTAGTAATTATAGATGGATATCAAAACACTTAGTTTCTAATCAAAATACTTAATTCCTAAAACATTTCATATTGTGAAAATAAATAAATAAATCATTTAAAAAATTTAAATATTAAAATAAATGAAATATATCACTAGCCCTTTTCAATTTTTTTCTAAATATTATAAGTTTGTCTATGATTTGTGATTTAGTACTAAATTGATTGAATTTGACAATCATTTTGAATAAAACCAGGAATAAAGTTGGAGTAGATTAAATCACTTCAACAAAATACCAATTTTCTGCATTTGATTCAATGAAAGAAGATAAAACAACTTTAACAAATCAATTGAAACATATGAGAATTGAAGATTAACCTTCCAATAAGTGTCGAACAATCTCCAATGACTTGAAACAAAATATGGAACTCAAAATGGGATCCTCATAATATTCTAGTTGGAGTTTCAAATCATTTGACTTGCAAGAACAATAGACATTAATCACATACAAAAAAAAGAGTTAAATAGAAAAGAAATAAAACTGAAAACAAAACATTATTAACTAATAGAAATGGAGTCCATAATAAGACCTCAACCAATCGCCTTACAAATAAATTTAAATAATAATAAAAGATAACAAAAAAATGAATTCTCAAATTTGAACGTAGCATAAATTTTTTATCAAAGACAAACTAATAGGCAGTCAAAGGCAAAATTGAATGCATATAATAATTAAGTGATATTTATAAGTTATTTTTATCTAGATTTGAATGTGTTTTTTTTAAATTACAAATCATTGAAATGAAAACCAAAATTACCGAAAAATAAATAATTAAGTGATATTTATAAGCTATTTTTATTTGGATTTGAATATGCTACTTTTATAAGGAAGTATATGTTTTTAACCATTATGCTTAATTTATTAAATCCAAGATTACTGAATTTTTTGCAATTTTTTTACTTCATTAATTGAGAAACAAGCATTATTTGAATATTATAATTATGTCAATCCATTAGTCTTTTTCCAATGGAAAAATTGTAATTTTATTCATATTGAGCAAAATTACATGTTGTAGATGTTAAATTAGCATATGTTGTATAAACTTGTCCTGATACATAGGATCTAAAAGAACAATAATTTATAATCTATCTATGCTTTCCTACGTTTCTTTTTTTCCACCTTCCGCCAACCTCCAATGTTGGGAGTGGAAGTTACAATGGACATTTATGCCTCTTTGGTAGTAGTTGGGGTTTCTTTGTCGGAATCTGAGCTTTTTGTTGAGTGTATTCACTCGTTGCCACCGATTTCTTTCCCTGGAATGAGTTGCTCACTTTTTTGTTGTGAGTCGGTTGTCCTTGGAACTAACGCAGAGAAGTTCTGGTTCACATCATTTTGTGATTTAAATTGAGTGCTTTGTTCATTGAAAGTTAGGATATTTCGTGGTTGTTCGGTTTCTGGGTGCTCTTCTTCTTGGAATGTGGTATTTTTGGTAATTTCTTCATTTTTTTCCTCTTCTATATCCTCTACCAGAGCGGCTGAAAATTGCCATCCTTTTGGCTTTGGAGGTTGTCTTCTTTTCCTGTCTTCTTTGTTTTGTGGACAAGCACTTTGTAGATGACCAGTTTGATGACAAATGTGGCATTTGAAGACAGTGTTTTCATAATTAAGAGGCTGGGACCATTGCTTTTCATTGTGGAATAAGAGGATGTGGTCTGGTAACCCTTGATTGAGATCAAACTCCATGTAGATTCTGGTGAAAGTGTAGATGTCCTTGGTAAGATGCTCACTGTCTACTTTTAAAAATTTCCCCAGAGCATTGCCAATGCCTACTAATACTTTGATATGCCAAAAATGTAGCGGTAGGTTATATAGTTTAACCCACACAGGCATTTTGGAGACCACCATGGTATTTGGATCAAATTCTGGAAACCATGATGTCAAGAAAAGTCCAGTGTTACCCTAGAACCATGGTCCCTCATTCAATGCATATTCCTTGTCATTGACTGTGTAGAATTTGACAATGAAAAAACCTTTAGAGAACAGGTGTATATCACATTTTTCTATCCATATGGAATAAATCCATTGACTTAGGGCTTCCGGTTTAGGCCAAAACCCGTTAAATATGCATATCACTGCTTTTGATAAATAATTATCATGTATTTCATTTACCTCAGGCATAGTGATCGATAGAGCTAGGTTCTGAGTTGCCTGCTCAATGATGTAGGCACCAGGAGCTGTGGCTTGCTGTTCTAATTGTATTTGAGACCCCATTTCCCCCTTTATTGCATCTTTGAAAGAAACCGGTCCTTTGGAGCTCGTTCCAGAGCAGCCACCATGGAGGCTTGTGTTGAGGTAGATAGTTGAGTCTCTGCCTATGTCGTATTCTTTTATCTTGTGTTCCTCCTGCAGTGCTTTTCCTGCGTGAATCAAGAGTTGTTTGCAAGGTGGAATGCCCAACCTTTCTTGTATCCTCTGTTTGAGGGTTTTGATTTCCTCCCAGCTCCCTATTTTTATGCATATTGTGTTTCCTTCCATGGTTCTAATAAAAATGGTAATTTGTTTACCTTCCAGCATCTCTGTTATTGGGGCTTCAAGATCCAGTGATGGGATGATCACCTCTTCCTGTTGTTCCTATCCAAGCGCCAAAACTTGTTGTGAATCTAGTCCGATTTGTTTCCAGGCTTGTAGTATTCCCACATGATCTGGTATAACCTGTAGATAATTCAGGACCGTCCTTATGTAGAGATTTTCTTTTAAAATGGAATGGGGATTAGTTGTTAAAAGCCCAGATGCTTGAAGCAAAAGATCAAGAAGTAAGCTTCCAGATATTTCATGCAACCCTCTGTCTCCATTTATTTTAGCACTAGCGGAACGATATTGGGCATCGTTGATTTGGGTAAATCCTTCCAGATCGAGGGCAGATCTGTCTTCTGGTAGTTCAGATCTGATGGGATATGTCTCCATCCATGGATAAAATTTTGATCTCGCTCAAGAGTAATCAATCCTTGCCCATGAATGGATCTATCCGTTTTTGAATGATGGTTGTTTTGGATCAGCATTTGTCTGGCATATTCTCCATGGATGCCTTTGTTTCTATTGTCTGGGAGGTGAAAACCCTGTCCGGATCTACCATATCTTCCCGGTTGCTGAGCAGAGAAGCCACTTCAACGCAAGAGGGTATTCCAGCTGCCCTCGCCCTCAGATCTCTCGTTCCTAGATTACGCATCAGTGATGTCGTGCCTGTCGGCATTGGGCTTTCCGTGAGCAGCATATGGCTACGCCTCCCGAGCCTGAGTCTGTAGGGAGCATAAAATGAGCTAAGGGGCCTTGACTGAGCACGTGGGCATGAGCATGAATCAAATGCAGATGAAAGTCGTAGACGTGGGGAGCATGGCTTCTACTCTGATGGGTTTTTCCTCCGCATCTTGGCAGATCTCGCCATGCCCCTAGCAGATCTCGCCATGCCTCTGCCACTGGTGAAGAAACGTGAGCACTGAAAGTGCATTCTCCGTCAATCCACTAGTCTATTTGAAATTTTAATTTAATTATTAATATCTTTTAGGTGGATGGTAGATATTTTACCTCTACTGAATATGTTGGAAGTAATGCTTCCATATCATGTGTGTGATGTGTATTACAAGTTGTCATTCCAAGGTGATATTCTAGATGTGGTTGTTTCCCATGTGTATGAGTTGTTGTGTCATGTCCCAGTCATAGATCCACTTTCTTAGGATCTAGAATTTTGGAAGTTAGTAATTTGTATCCTATATATATTTAACCTTTGTGATTTATGAGAGTGATTTGTGTTGTGTGTAATTTTTCTCTCTCTTTCTATTTGACTCCCTCAAGGGAGAGCCAAGAATATGTAAATGATCGAGAGTGTTATTGTTTTTGTACATATTAATATAGATGTGTGAGAGTTTATTTTTAGTGTGTGATTGAATATGTAAAGGATCGAGAGTGTTATTGTTTTTGTACATATTAGTATAGATGTGTGAGAGTTTATTTTTAGTGTGTGTTTTTTTGTATGATCCTGTGTATAAATCTATTTATTTGTTTGCAACTTCTTCAAGCATTGTGAGATCCTTCCATTATCTTGTTATCTGTAAAGTTTTGTTTGTGCTTATCTGCCTGAACCTGCAAAGGAATTAAATTCATGTCTGGATGGGTTTTGTCAAAGATGTGTGCACTATCATATTATAAATTTGTAAAATCATGCCCATGAATTGTACATGATGTTGCACGAATATGGATTTAAGATTTGGTTCTAATATCTGGAGGTGACCAATGATATATGTCAAAAGGGTTAAAATTGGAGGTAGATCTCAATTTTTCGCTTCTTTGGGGAAGAGATCTTTGCGTCAGATGTTTATGTTGCAATCTTGTTTCAATGTCAAATTTTGGAGTTTTCATTTTAAACATATTCAGTCTGGTCAGCTCAATATGTGAGTGTAAGTTTTTTGGAATTGACCAATCTAACAAATGCTTCTTTGTGAAAACGTGAAAGTTCCAAAACAAATATTGAACCAGTTGAATAAATTCTGACCTTTGCTAAGGAGGGAAGTGGTGACTTGTCTACGCCTAAACGACAACTAATAGTTTGATGATTATTGAGTTTGTAGTTGTGAAATGTTTCAATTCTGGTTATAAAAAGGTTTGGTGGTTCTTAAGCTGGAAACCCCAGTGTCTGAAACATCAATTCTTGTAAGGTCAAGTTGTTTGATCAACTTTTGAACACATTTAGTATCCAGGCTTCTATCCTAGCAACTGATGGATAACTGAAAGCGAAGTATCTGAAAGATGGTGGTTGGTCCATAAGATGGTTGATTACTTGACAACTCTTATCGTGGAAGCCCCAACGAGCCGAGATTTCAATATTGTTGATCTCGCAATTTTCATCAACGATGGTCAGAGGCGGTTACATTTTAAATGGAGGTCAAATGACAGCTCGAAGATGTGGTGGTGAAAGAGCGGTGTTTGCGAGATTCTATAGTGGATGTGAGTGTTGATGAACACTGGTTAGACACAGATTATCCTTCTTGTTGAAATGTGTTTTCAATGTTTTCCATATAAGCATTAAGGCAGTGTGTTGGAAGTAATGCTTTCATATCATGTGTGTGATGTGTATTACAAGTTGTCAGTGAGTATTCCAAGGTGTTATTCTAGATGTGGTTGTTTCCCATGTGTATGAGTTATTGTTGTGTCATGTGAGGTGTTATTTTAGATGTGGTTGTTTCCCATGTGTATGAGTTATTGTTGTGTCATGTGAGGTGTTATTTTAGATGTGGTTGTTTCCCATGTGTATGAGTTATTGTTGTGTCATGTGAGGTGTTATTTTAGATGTGGTTGTTTCCCATGTGTATGAGTTATTGTTGTGTCATGTGAGGTGTTATTTTAGATGTGGTTGTTTCCCATGTGTATGAGTTATTGTTGTGTCATGTCCCAGTCATAGATCCACTTTCTTAGGATTTAGATTTGTCCAAGTTAAGAATTTGTATCCTATATATCTAATCTTTGTGATTTATGAGAGTGATTTGTGTTGTGTGTAATTTCTCTCTCTCTTTCTACATATGAAATGAGTTATGGTTTTTTTGGCACGTGTTATTGGTAAGCCATGGTATTGGTATTGACCCATGGTAATATTACGTGTTATTGATAATCCATGGTAATGTAACAAAGTTGGCTATTTATAGATTAAGATAATTATTGATAAATTAGGGATAAATTTCCATGATTAAAAATCTTGTTCCATGTTTTTTAGATATGTATATGTTTAACTCATTTATTAATTATTTTTATTATTATTATTTAATAATAATAATAATAAAGTTATCATTTAATTAGTTTTTTTTTTATGATTTTTTTTAATTTTAACAATGAGATAGATCACATAATAAGTGATATAGTAAGTGTTTTGTGCTTATTATGGATTGATGTCTATGGGCATTTACCAACCATTTAATTTATATGGCCATATAAAAAATGGATATTCATAAGCATGGAGACACTTATTGGATGGTACATCTCACATTACCTCAATTTAAAAAAAATCACAAAAATTAAGTAAAATATGTTTTTTAATTAAATTGAACTATCTTTAAAATAAATCTCGACCTTTTATTCTAAATTACTATTAAAAATATTGCATAAATATTTTATTAAAAATAAATCTATACCATCCATCTAATATTTATTAAGAATTAAATTAAAATTTTATAATGCCTATTCCATAAACACATGTAATTTTTTTACTACTAATCAATTACAATAGTATTTCATTACCCATGACTTCTCATTACCCATACCTAAAAAATCATAACTCATTTCATATGACACTTGTTTATATAATATTTTTTTAATCAATAACTTTAATGAAAAATAAATAAAAAACATAATTATTTTGAAAATAGTATATACTACTATGAATATTCTAAAAAAAATAAATCTTATAATATAATTAATAATTATAAATAATTAACTTAAAATTCTAGAAATTAGATTCCAATATAAAACATATTTATCAACCTAATTTAACAAATCTTATAAAAAGAAAGGAAAAAAAAAAGCGCCATATCACCAACACTATTAAATGCAACAGTGCCTATCCTGAAGAGGTGGTCCAGTCCCACAACTAATATTTACAACGAGTAAGGATAAACTCCAAACACTTGGCGTTGTCAATACAGGGAAATGTGAGTGAATCCAATTTTGAACCAACCTGCCTCTCATGAATAAAAATAAATACGCCCACTTATAAACAGATGACAGGGAAATGTACGAGCTTTAAGGCCATCTATAAGCTTTCCAGTGACAGATATATATGATAGAAGAATCTACAAGCTTTCCAATAATAATGTCGCCATGCTAAAACCAAGCTTTCGGCATGCAGGATATATTTTGTCCGTGGCGATGACAAACCGGCGCTTCAGACCCACCAGTATTACACATAACCTATTTACAGGTTGTCCTCCTGCTCAATTAACCTCCCCGCAACTTGACAGCCACACTTGGCTGTTGATAATTATCCATCCTACTGTGTCGATTCTCAGACGACGACAATCACAGATTCTGGATTCTGATATCCATGGATCCCACCTTTCAAGCTAAAAAAAAGCATAGCCTTCACTTTGTTCACGCATGATCTGTACAAAGCCTTGTGTTTGAGAAGGGCACGTTCAAGTTCTAAAAGGTATTTTGACTAGACCACTTCAATTCGTTGCTTTTATTTATTTGATTTCCATATCTGTTGGTCTCCATTTGAGGCCACTGGTTCTCTTCTAATCTCAACTACATTTGAGGTCACTGGCTCTCTTCTAATCTCAACTACCTATTGGGTCCCTCAGAATATTCATCTGCTTTAGTGTGCAATGCTTACTAATTTTTGGAATGAAACCAGCTCTCAGTAAACTTTCAATATCTCCCTGTGGAATGGGATCTCAACACATTGGGAGCACTAGTAAAAGACTAATTTTAATGTCATGAATGGGATATTTTACTTCAAAAATCAATTTTAATACCTAACGAAATGTCCGCTATAATATTTTGTAAATGGTTGGGTGATATTTTATAACTTATTTTTATATATATTTAGTATATGATTCAAATAATTATAATTAAATATAGATTATATTCGTATAAATTTGTTTTAAATTTAAATTTAGAATTAAATGATGAATTTTTTATTATTTAATTTCATGTCATATAATAATTTTTTTTATATAAGTAATATAAAATTAATGATAAAAAAAATATAATTTAAAATATTGTATTTTTATTGGTATTTGATAAATTAAGATTAAAAATAGATACATTAGTGTAATTTACATTTTATTTTTTAACAATTTTTTATATATAGAAAAAGAGATTAATTTATTTTGTATATATATTTTTGATATTTTATAATAAATTTATTAAAAAGTAATATTATTGTTATTATGTTTTAAGCTTTAATTAAAAATATAAATCAAAATTTACTACAAAATCTAATTTTATGTTAATGTAAGTACTTTTTAACATAGTATTATAAATAATGAGTAACAATATCTCCTCTAGATTGAATTGTAAAGAAATTAACATTCTTTATAAAAACACTTAAAACTAGTGTAAATATATAAATTAAATGGTTAGTATATGTCTATAGACATCAATTCATTATATATATATATATATATATATATATATATATATATATATATATATATATATATATATATATTTCCCATGGAAAAAGTCGTAATTTCCTTTATTAATAAGAAATTACATTTTGTAGATGTAGAGCATATACATATGGAGGCCATGCCTGACAAAAAACAAAACTGATGCTGGAATACTTCATCCCGTGTAGGAACTATTCAAAAAATAAGCATTTACATGCTGATGTTCTCTTCGCAGAGAGACTAGTTCTGATAAAAAGAAAGAATTTATATAAATATTCACATATGATCATTTAAATAAAAACTGTTCAAAATTGTGCCTGTCTCAGAAACCAGGATCTATGAACAGCCTATGGTAGTACTGATATGTGCTGCCCTCTCAATCCTCCTGTATCAACCAAGTACCATCATCCATGACCGCTGCTTCCTTGGATAGATGGTTGGCAACGGTGTTGCACTCCTTGTAAATGTGTTGACAGGAAAAGGAGTCAAAAAATGTGATGAGTCTAAGAGCTTCATCTAGAATATGCCTTAGTGAAAATGCATTGCATTGAGATTTCTTGTTTAACCAGTTGCAGACTATTTTAGAGTCACCAAATAGTTGTAAGTTTAAACACTGTTTGTTCAATGCAAAGTGTATGAGATTTTTGGTTGTTAAGAGCTCAGTGAATTTATTTGTCCCTCTGCCTAATCCCATTTGAATTTTGAATGAGTGAGATTCAGATAAGTGTAATATAGCACCCCCTCCACATCTAGTCTCCTGTGCCGAGCCATCAAAATAAGCCCATGGTTGGGTAGTGTTGATGATTCTGGATATATGCTTCTTTGGGGTAGCTGAGGGCCTTCATCAGGAATGGAGTGGTAATCGGCTAAGATTTTGGTCAAAGTAGAGGGCCAATTTGGGGACTTTGCTGAAAAATAATGTGATTTCCGGCTATCCATATAGCCCAGCATATGAGAAGGGGAAGGTTCCTTTCTTTTTCAGAAGCTTCTGTCCACTATTGATTCCAAGCTTCTACAATGTTATTTCCCTGCCATTGGGGTGTAATAGGGAGCGAAGTGTATATGATGTTCCAAAGCTCTTGTGTACAGGGGTAGCTTAGGAAAATATGATCCATGTCTTCACAGCTATTCTTGCAGAGATGACACCAAAAAGGGCTAAAAAAGGATCGTTTCATCAGGTTAGCACTAGTCGGGACCTTATTATGTTGTATGGACCACATGAGAAGCCTCGTTCTGGGGGCCGCCTTCAATTTCCATATGAGATTCCACCATGGTTCAATAGTGGGAGGCTTGTGAGGTTCCATCAACACCTGATATCCTATTTTGGGGGTGTATATACCGTGTTTGGCGAAAGCCCAAATAAGTTCATCACCCCCCTCTGTGATTCTTATGTGAGCTTCAACTAAAACTTTTATGAAGTCCCGCCATTCTTGTTGTCCCCATTGTGGAATGTTAAGACGGGTTCGTGTTTTCCAGACCTGTTGAAGAGGAGTAGATTGAGCATTGTCAACAATATGACAAATGTACGAAATGCCTTGCTTGGTTAGAAAAGCTCTCAGCTCCTCAGTTAATTTGTGGGCGTTGCCACATCTGACCCAGGGGTCCACGCCTAAACGCACCTGTGCCCCAGACCGGATTCTCCATGTCAATCCATTTCATATGAGTTCCTTGGTGTTTAGTACCACCTTCCAAATGATGGAAATGTTAGCTGTGTTCTTATTGCTCTGTGGTTGTAGGGGGATATGTACTTGGAGATGACCACCATCGTCCATAAGCTGTGATTGTTGAGTAGCTGCCATCCTAACTTAGCTGCCAAAGCTTTTGAGAACAAGTCCAGCCTCTTGATCCCCCATCCTCCCCATCACTTAGGTAGAGCAAGAGATTCCCAGTTTGTCCATGCAAAAGTCCTCCTGGGCTGCTTTCCTTTCCACAGGAAACGACAGCAGATATTTTGCAAACGGGTCAGAATGCCTCGAGGTATCCATGACAACGACATCCAATATACAGGCATTGCTTCCAGAACTGCCTTAATTAAAACCAATCTCCCTGCTCTGGACAGATATTTGTGATACTAGATGTTTAGTTGCTTTTCTACCTTGGTTATAAGCCATAGCCAGTCTGCAATTTTGTATCCAAGGGGTTTTAACCTGTAGCCTAGATACTTCAGTCCTTCTTCGAATGGCAGCACAGTGAAGGCGAATTGCCTGAGTGCAAATTGAAATTCCAATTGGGAGCATCCTGTGGTAGTGATAGTGGACTTTGCCTTGTTTAGCACCATTCCCGTGGCTGTTAGGAAAGTCCCCAATGCATGTTGGAAGGATGTTAGATCACCTATACCTCCATTAAGGAAGATAAGCAAATCATCGACAAACAATAAGTGGGTCAGTGTACATGCATTGGTGATTTTGATTCCCCTGACTCGTCCTTGTCTGTGCTCTTCTCTGAGTAATATACTGAGGCCTTCCATTATGAGAAGGAAACGAAGGGGGAAAAGGGGACAGCCCTGCCTCAACCCTCGCTCCACGTGAAAAAATGGAGAGGCCGAACCATTTACTAGCACACTATAAGATACATTGGTGATGCAACTCATGACCCATTTAATGAAGGAGAAGGGAAAGCCTAAGTGGGTTAACAGGATTCGGATGTAAAGCCAATTAACTATGTCAAAAGCTTTGGAGAGGTCGATTTTCAAGATCATTCCTTTGAGTTTTCTAGTCTGGACAGAATGGAGGAGCTCCTGTGCAGTGCTGACAACCTCATGTATCTATCTGTTCTGCAAGATAGGTTTGAGTCGGTTTGCATTGATTTTTGAGATGATTTTATAAATGCAGTTGCAAAGTGAGATTGGTCTAAAATCATCATAGGTCGAGGGCTTATCAACTTTAGGAATGAGAGCAATGAAAGTGGAGTTGAGGCCTTCCCACATCCTTCCCTTTTTGCGACATTCTTCTATCATTCTTAAGAGATCCAACCCTAAGATGTCATACAAGGCAATATAGAACTCTATTGTCCAGCCATCTGGTCCCAGGATCTTATCCTTCTTAAGCCACTTAAGAGTAGCTTCGAGCTCATCTAGGGATACTTCTTTGGTAAGTTCCTATGCAGCCTCCCGATCCACGCAACTGGGGAAAGTTTGAGCTATACGCATTACTTCGACCAGAGTAGCTGTGGGGGGTTCCTTGAAGATGTCTTTGAAATGAGGGTTTGCTAGAGTTGAAAATTCACGAAAAAATTGCACTGAGTGTCCTTGTCCGTTTTTAAGCTCCCATATAATGTTGATCGCCTTCCTCCCATTTGCATATTTATGGTAAAAATTTGTGTTGATGTCCCCCTCCTTGAGCCATATTGCTCGACTTCGGAATCTCCAGCTCTCTTCTCTGTCCTTCAAGATTTGTGTCCTTCTTTGTAAGAGAGAGGCCATTTTGTCTTTTTGTTCATGAGAGTCAATGATTCCTCCAGTGCCCTCTTCCAAAGTAAGGATTACCTCCGCTGCTACCCTTAGCACTTGCTCGTCCTGTTCTCATTTCCTTCGAGCCCATTCTTTTGAGAGGGATTTCAATTCCTTCATGTTATGTACAAACCCCTCTGCTATGTTCCCCTCGGTGCCAACTAGGTGGGTCTTTTAGAAATCGCCTACCATCCTTGTATAGGTCGCATCCTTTAGCCATGTGGAGTTGAATTTAAAAGGTGCCTTTGGTTTTTGGCTGGCGTCTTGTATCTCCAGGTAGATGGGTCTATGGTCTAATACACCACTCGTGCCAACCCACTGTCTGATGTGTGATCCATTGCTGACCAGTGCTTCTTTGATGAGGAATCTGTCAAGCCTCCTATCTAGGTTGTCCTCACCTATTCAGTTGTTCCTCCAGGTAGGTTGTATTTTAGCAGAGGGGATATCAATCAAGTTTTCCTCCTCCAATAGATTCTCAAAAAATATTGACAGGTTGTCCACTTGAGCTTGATGACCCCATGATTCAGCATAACCTATGGAGAAGTTTAGGTCCCCTCCCAAGATGATGTTATCTTGTAGCAAGAATGATGAATTTAGCAGCTTCTGCCAATATTCGGCCCTGTCTCGGCAGGGACCGTATACATTGATGATTCTGAAATTGGCTTCTAGGGAGGATGAGAAAATGTCAGCTCCCATATATCCAATACCTCCCAAAACATTAATCAATTTGATGGAGCGAGTACATGCACCCAAGGCCATCCCTCCAGATCAGCTTGTTGCATCAAGTGAGTGAAAGGATCAGCCCGGGAGCCAAGATTCAAGGATAGAAGATATTGAGTAGGCAGGTCCTAGGGTTTCTTGTAAAAAAATGATATCGACAGCTTCCAATGAGATCAAGCGTCTCAAGGCTAGTTTTTTCTCAGGATATATATATATATATATATATATATATATATATATATATAAGATATAAGATATTTATATATTTTATACATGTTTGTTATAATATTATGGTTTATCTATATCACGTGATTAAAAAATATAACTTATTTCATATGATATTTGTTAAAATGATATTGTTTTTATTAGTTTTTTTTTATCAAGTAAGAGTAAGACCTTTTATTCATCTAGCCAATAATACATAATTTACAAGAAGCCGCACCAGCTCTGTGAGAGTTCAACAGGCAGCTGGGCAAGCAAAGTTCTGGACCACGCACTCAAAACCATGAGAAGCCCGAACAAGCAAATAAGGGAGAAACTTCCAAACAAAGTGTACAAAAGGAAGCAGTAGACCCTCTGGTCGTACTATCGAGGACCAAAAGAAACCCTGAATGCCTTGGAAGACGGGTCCATAGAACTGGGGCCCACAAACTGCCACAAGTGACTCACCAAGGGTCCATAAGACTGCCACCAAAGACCAGCTATAGACAACAGAAAGCAAGAAGAGCTGCAAACCATACAATTCGACCTGCCAGGATCAACGTACATGCTCTGAAGCGAGCCCACTACAAACCCACACAAAACCTATCATGCAGACCTGACGAAAGCTTTAGGCTAGCTCTCTAAACTCTTTCAGGTCCAAAACGCCAAACCAACATGCACAAACAAACTAACACCGTTGATCACCCGATGAGGATCCAACGGTCTACTCGAATATCGGGTGGACAAGTAGTGCGAGGGATAACCACCCAATGTAGGCGGTATTCTCTCACCTCTTGCAGCTATGTGTCGCACGAAGAGTGGAATCGGGGCCTCCCTAAAAAAACCAGAAACCACTTGGACCCCGCCCGATAAACCACTTATGGTTTTAGAATCAAATGCCTCGTGGAATAGCTTACGTGCTCTTTCGCCAAGTGATAGCCTTTAAACCAGAACATTGGACGATTCTTGTGCCTTCCTCCCAGATTCTCTTCCAACTCCCAAACACCATCAAAATTAACACATGAAGTTTTGGTCAATGGACAACCAAACCTGTGGTACTTCCAGAGTCAATGCTCTCGCCACACATCCAATGGAATACCGAACTTTGGATTGCAGCCAAAATCCAAAAAGGGCAGATAGTTTAGGGATCCTTGTCCTCCCATTTGTCTGCTGAACCACTTCGATCCTTCCTATGAAACCATAGCTCCAAATCTTTGTCCGCCTGATAGAGACAATCCTCCAACAATTTTCCCGGTGGTAACAAATCCCAGGCATACTGAGAATCACTATTCATCTTAGTGACTCCTTCGTTCGCCAAACGGTCCACTAACATGTTAGTTTTTAAGGTTTGCAAATGGGAGTGGATACGGTGAAAGACCTACAGAAGCCTCCAATGCTTCGAAACTTTATCTGGAGAAGTGCCATTGCATATTTTCTTGGCTGCTCTAATAATCAATTCTGAGTCTACTTCAATGATAACATTATGCGAATTTGATTCCAACAGGATTTCCAAGCATTGCTCCAGTGCCATGAGCTCTGCCATGTTATTCGTGGCCTTACCCAAGTGGCCATGGAAGATCTTCTTTATTTGACCCTATTCATCTCTTATAGCACCCCCAAAGCCAGCTAAGCCTGGATTTCCCTTAGAAGCTTCGTCTATATTAACCTTTAGGAAACCACGAGGAGGAGGCTGCCAAATGTCACTATCTGCATTTATTTGGCTTACTCCCTTGATTAAGCCCTATGGGCTGATGGACTAGAGACCTAAATGTAGTAAAATACTCGTCTCTTGGAGTAGGGGAGGATCCTTAGGAAGTGTCCTCAACAGGCCTTTTACTGTGTCTTTGAGCCGCCTTAAAATTAGGTCAATAATGTGTTGTGGCTTTCTTGCTTTGTTTTTGAAGATCTGATTGTTGCGCTCTTTCCAAACATTCCAGATAACAAAGCTTGGAACCAAAATCAAGGCTTTATTAATAATTTCATTCCCTGAGAAGTTGTTCCTCCAATTCTTCAAAGTATTGGATATGTTGAGACTATCCCTATCTGATTTTTTAAAGATTGAGGCTACCCAGTCCCACACGTTGGATGTGAAAGGATAGAGGTTGAGAAGGTGATTCATCCTCTCCTCTTGTGAGCCACAAAGGTAACATTTGGAAGGGCCAATAAAGCCTTTTTTTAGGAGATTCTCCCAAGCTAAAATTTTCCTTTGATGCACTAGCCAGATGAATAATTTTATTTTCATCCAGTGGGGTCTCTGCCATAGTTTCTTCCAGACTTGATCAAGATTCAGATAGTTAAATCCTGTTACTTCTTGTTTAGCTTCTCTGAGGTTAAATTTACATTTGGTGTTCTTTCCCAATCTTAATTGGTCAGGTAAGGAGGATACAAGAATCCTTTTATGCTCTAGAGCCTAGGTGAGAGCTTTTGCCTGGACCTTCAGAGGATTCTCATCACTGTAGCCTAGATCCTTCGAAATCCTCCATTTTCCATTATTCCTTTGCTGGTCCCAGAAGTCTTTGACCATAAGAATACCTTTGTTGTCTATGTTACTCTTGAGAGCTGCTAAGTCATCCTTATAAAGGTTGGGTTCCTGCTTCCAGTTGTCCTCCCAAAATGTGCTAGGTTCCCTGCTCGAATTTCCCAGAAGCTATGTTGTTGAACAATACTTTTATTTTCCCAGGCAAGGTTCCAAATATGGGAGCCCCTAATTTTCCTTGACATTATGATGTGATCCTTCTTCTGCCAATACTTGGCATATTTTTGTTTCCAAACCTTAGCCCAGGGACCTGTCAACTCCTTAATCCATCTCCACCAAAGTTTGGCTCCAGTAACTCTACTGAGGGTTTCAGGGTCATGCAGCCCTAAGCCACCATGGCTTTTGGGCATGCATATTTTATCCTAGGAAACTAAAGCCCACTTCTTCTTCTCTTCTCCTCTGCCCCACAGAAAATCCCTTTTTATGCTCCTGATATGCTGCTTAATACATTTAGGAGTAGGAAGAGCTGAGAACATGAAAATGGGAATTGCCTGCAAAACCACCTGTGTGAGCACAAGGCGCCCTACCAAATTAAGTGACCTGCATGTCCATTTTCTGACCTTGTCCTGAAGTTTGTTTATTATTGGCTCCCACACTTTCTTGCTTAGAGGTTTATCAGTAAGGGGTATGCCTAGATACTTGGAAGGTAGCTGTTCCCTTTGAAACCCAAGAATTCTGGTAATATTTCTCTGAATAGCAATGTTAGTGTTAAAGAAAAAAACTTTTGATTTTTTGAGGCTTACCTCTATCCCTACTGCCATAGCAAAGTCATTTAAGATGTGTTTGATTTCTTTGGCTTCCCTGACTGTGGGTATGCCCTGCAGCATAGTGTCATCCACAAATTGTTGATGAGTGTTTGCTACTCCATCCAAGGTGAGCTTGATACCTTGGATCCGACCTTCAACATTTGCCATTTTAATCACTCTGCCTAGCCCTTCCATCATGAGAACGAAGAGGAAAGGAGAGAGCGGATCTCCCCGTCTAAGACCTCTGGAGGGTGTGAAGGTTCTTGAAGGAGCTCCATTCAGCAGTATGGAAAAACTGGTCATGGTGACAAGTACCATAACCCATCTTATCCAATTTTGGTCAAAGCCATAGGCTTTTAGAACTGCTCTTATATAAGACCAACTTAGCTTGTCATAGGCTTTCGCTAGGTCCACCTCATGAGCTTGGATGATGTTGTTGAGGATTTGTCCTCCTTCCACATAGCCCGTTTGCTCCTCCAAGATGAGATATGGTAGAAGGGGCTTGAGTCTATTAGCTATCACTTTCGAAATAATTTTGCACACCACATTACATAAGGCTATGGGTCTGAAGCCATTTGGAGTCATGGCATTTTCCTGTTTTGGGATCAAAACAATGAAGGAAGCATTAAGAGCCTTCAAAACCTTTTTGGATTTTCTTGAGTCTTCCACCACCTCAAGGATATCTTGTTTGACTGTCTCCCAGCAGGCTTTGAAGAAGTCTACATTGAATCCATCCAAGCCTAGAGCTTTTCCATTTTGCATTTCATTAATCACTCCACTGACCTCCTCTTTCGACACTGGATTGTTAAGATTGTGGTTGTCCTCTCCAGTGACTAGCTGAGGGATATACTGAGTGAATTGGTCAATGAACCTGGATCTATCCTCTAGAGGTTCCTCTGCTATACTGAGGAAGTGTTCTACAAGGACCGATTCCATATCATTGTGAGAGAAAAGCTCTATCCCTTGAGAATCTTTGAGATTTGTGATTCTATTATGTGCCCTATGAGCCATGGTGGATTTGTGAAATAATTTTATGTTCCTTTCTCCCTCTCTAATCCACTGTACCCTTTATTTCTATCTCCAGAATATTTCCTCTTGCAAGCATTGCTCTTCCCATTCTCCCTGCATGATCTAGAATTTATCCAGGATAAATAATGAAAAGTATTACAGACTCATGTGCATGGATGTGCCTATGTTACTTATGAAACGGATCGATAAGATTGCTAGAATATGTAGACACTGAGGCAATTTAAAGAAAACATAACAGTCAAACATGTAAACAAAACAAGTTTAATAAGAAGTTCACCCAATGCTCCTGGGCTACATCTCTTGGTCCAACCTTTCAGTGGTGGCCTCTCTATTATGTTTTCAAGCAGAGTTGTTACAACAGTGAGCTTAATTCGAGTCTCACTAACAGAATGAAGTCAGTAGGAATGGAGTGCACATACTCTCATTACTGAAACTTGACCTTTGAGGGTCATAGTAGTATGACAGGCCTACGCCGAGGAGTTTGCTTGAACCTCTCAAGCTTTCAATGGAGTACACAAACTCTTTGACTCTCTCTAGATCTGTCTGGATTGATGCCACCTTCAGGTCAGCTTGGCTTCTACTCTCTGTTCTGTGCTATTATCTTTCTGCGTCTCTATGTGTTGCCCCCTTCTACTTCTATCAGTTCATGGCTTTTAAGCCAGCCTGTTCTTCTGACTGCTTGTTTCCACTTCCCGGCCTTCTGGTTTCCTTTCCTCTGTCCATTCGAATTCCTCTGCTCTGTGTCATCATCACTGGGTAACGCCTCGCAGGGAGGTGGCCACCTGTTTGCTAACGAACTGGGTGTCAGATTCCCTGAATATTACTCGAATGGTTGTTAAATCTGTTTGCTTCAAGATCACCCACGAACACGAATCGTTTGCCAACTCATCATCCACGTCGGACTTCAAATCCCCTGTCATCTTGCTTTTTTGACCTATCAAATCTGGTCAGTCATCGGGACGTATCTCTTCTGTCGATCTAGACCCCCCAGATCCTATGGTTGTCATTCATATCGGGCGGACAAGTTGCACGATGTTTACCCATCCGATGCTGGTGGTTTTCTCTCTCATCCACCGGACACGTGTCGCTCGATGTGTGGCATCGGGTGGTGCTCAGTCAAAACTGCTTACTGCCTCGAGGCCTTTCGATATCCTGTCGGTTTGTGGAATCCCACGTTACAGAACCGAAACAGTTACTTTTCCGTTTTTCATAGCAATTTCGGGTCCGAGCGCTTCAGGGCTTTCCTTCACTAAGGGGGACACCCTGCGATACGTGATTAGCACTAATCGCGTATCAAAATCCACCTATGTTTCCCAAATTAGCCTCCGTTTTTTCCAGTTTTGTGCCATTGCACTTTACCATGGGTCAATGGTCTGCACGCTTGACCGAGGGTCCTCGTTGCCTCGCTCTGGCCACAACTGCAATGGTTATGAGGATTCCTTTTGATAGCTTCGATATATTCTAGGACTTGAATCTCTTAGCATAATTTGAAACAGTCATGAAAACTTAGAGAGTTTCTAGGATCCAATTTGGATCACGGCCTTCCCACTGAAAAAGCTTTTGGACCATCAAAAGTTGGTTTTCTTTTAAGCATCAATCAAGTGAGGGTATTGCTTCCTCGCTTTCTCAATTTCTATCCATTTCGCATTGCTTGGATTTGAACCTTTGAGTCTGATCTTGAGGTACTCAACATCCCCTCTGCGTGTAGTTCTTACCTTCCTTTCCAGAACTGTATCTTCCTGCAACTCATTAAGATATTCAGGTAACAAATCATCAATAGAAGGCAATTGACTCTGCTCTTTGGGATATTCAGTTAATGAAGGTTCAAATAGTCTCAAGCTGTCTGCATTAACAATTGAATAAATGTGCATGTAAGCTGGTAGATCAAGGTGAAAAGCATTCTCACCAATTTTCTCAAGTATCTTGAAAGGTCCATACATTATTGGCTTTATCTTCTTACCTTCACCTTGCATTCTGTCTTTGCTGATATACAGCCAAACTTGATCACCAACTTGGAAACTATGCTCCATCTGATGCTTGTAATGCCTTGCCTTGTACTTGGCTTGGCTCTTTTCCAGCTGTTCCTGTACTTCCTGGTGAATCTCTTGGATTTGTTCAATGAACTTGGTTGCCTTGTCCACATCATTGTGTCCATCAACTGCTATGTCTTTACCAAAGACAAAATCCGAGGGAGATCTTGGTGTGAAACCAAAATAGGTCTCAAAAGGATATATATGTGTAGAAGAATGTTTAGCTCGGTTGTAAGAATGTTGCACATAACATAAATGTTCATCCCAAAGTTTGGGATGCTTGCTGCAATAGCCTCTGAGCAACTGGATCACTGTCCTGCTGACCACTTCTGTTTGGCCATCTATTTGCGGATGAAAAGCTATGCTTTTCTTCAGCCTGGTGTCCATCAATTCCCACAAACTTGACCAAAATTTCCCAACAAATCGGGTATCTCGATAAGATATTATGGAAGTGGGTAATCCAAAATGAACCCATACATGCTGAAAGAACAACTTTGCAGTTTTTTCAGCTGTAATATGTTTGTTACAAGGTATTAAAATACACATTTTGTTGAACCTATCCACATCAACATATAAATAGTCATGACCTTTCCTAGATTTAGGAAGTCCTCCAACAAAGTCCATGGAAACACTTTCCTAAGGATGAGAAGGAACTGATAGTGGAGTGTACAAGCCTAGTTTTCTATTTCTGGGCTTGCTTTTAGCACACATGGTACACCCTCTTACATATCTAGAAATTGTCTCATTCATTTTCGGCCAATAACAAAATCTTTGCAGCTGTGCAACTGTTTTACTTACACCAAAGTGAACTGATATTAGAGAAGTGTGTGCTTCTCGAATTATCTTTACTCTTTCAGTTTGTGGAATGCATAGCTTCCCAAAATGATACAAGAGTTGGTCCTTAATATGATAATCCAAATCTTCTACTCGTTTTCCTTGACTTAAATTTGCATATACATCTTTAAAATCTATATCTTGAGCATATTGTTCAATGTAGCTCTCATGCAATACTGAATTATGCTTAAGTATAGTAGATGCATTTATAATTGGTCTAGATAACATATCTGCAACTTTATTGTGTATGCCCTTTTTATATCTGATGACTAAATGAAACTATTGTAGAAAAGCCATCCATCTATAGTGTCTTGATTGCTGCAACTTAGTTTGGGAGTGTAGATATTGAAGTGGTTGATGATCAGTATGTATAACTGTCTCTTTGCCCATTAAGTGATGTTTCCACTTTTTCACACTCTGTACTAATGCATACAATTCTTTATCATATGTGGGATAGTTAACTACTGCAGAACTAAATGTCTCAGAATGATAACATATGGGTTTACCGCGCTGCATCAACACTGCTCCCATGGCATAGTCACTGGCATCTGTTTCAATCTCAAATGGTCTTTTATTTCAAGGTGTCGAAGGCTTTCTGTTGTTTGCCTCCCCACTGAAACACCTTATTCAATCTTGTTAAAGCATGTAAGGGAGCTGCAATTAAGGAAAAGTTAGAAATAAACTTTCTCCAATATTGTGCTGCTCCTAAGAAGCTTCTAACTTCTGTAGCAGATTTGGGTTTAGGCCATTTTACAATGACTGAAACCTTTGAGGGATCTATCTTCAATTCACTACCCCCTACTATATGTCCCAAATAATTTAAAGATGTTTTGCCAAATTCACATTTTGAGATTTTAACATAAATTTCTTCTCCTTTCAAAACATCCAGTGTCTGCTTAACATGCTTTAAATGTTCTTCCCACGTTTTGCTAAATATAAGAATGTCATCCAGATATACAATAACAAAATCATCAAGAAAAGGTCTGAGCACATCATTCATTACTCTCATGAAAGTAGAAGGAGCATTAGTTAAGCCAAAAGGCATAACCAGCCACTCATACAATCCCTGCTTTGTTTTGAAAGCAGTCTTGCATGCATCTTGCTTTGCAACTTTGACCTGATGATAGCCACTATGAAAGTCTAACTTGGAAAAATAAACAGCTTCTTTCAACTGATCTAATAGATCATCTATGAGAGGAAGGGGATAACGATTTTTATCGTTATCTTATTCAGTGCTCGGTAATCAATGCACATTCTGCACGAGCCATCTTTCTTTTTCACCAAAACAATTGGAGACCCACATGGTGATGTGCTAGGTCTGATGAACCCCTTCTTGAGCAGCTCTTGTACCTTATTCTTGATTTCTGCATTCTCTAAAGTGGACAACCTGTACATTTTGACGTTAGGCAATGGAGCATCTTGCTGCAAATTAATATCATGCACTATTTCCTTTTTGGGTGGCAGACCTTTAGGTTCTTGAAACAATACATCATATTCTGAAACAACTTTTTTTAAATCAACATATTGTTTAGCATCACAACCCTCAAATACATTGGTTTTATAAGGTTTATTTCCCTTTACAACCATCAGTAAAAATTGTTTGCATGAATTTACAATTCATTTCATCTTCCCTGAGTTTATGAGAGTATAATTATTCTTGAGCTTATGAGCTCTTACAATATATTCGATTCCACCTTTAACGAGTAGATACTTGTTCTCAGCTCTATAGAAAATAGCTTTTCTATCATACAAGTAAGGACTTCCTAAAACAATTCCACATATATCCAAAGGAACTATATCTAACTCAACCTCATCTACAAATGCTGACCCAAAAGAAAACTTAAGTTTACATTGTCTAGTCACTTGTAGCTTTGCTTTATCACATAGCCAACCTAATGGATATGGTTTCTTGTGAGGTGTGGTTAGTAATCCCAACTTCTTTACAATTGCTTCAGAAATTAAATTTACTTGTGAGCCACTATCAAACAAAGTATCAATCTTTTGATGATTGGAAATAACTTGAATATAAAAAACTCATGTCTTTTCTCTCATTTTCTTCATTTCAGTAGATTATGCAGAATTACTAGTAGATGCTTCAGAATTTTTACCTTTTATACCTATGGCTGCAATTGTTTCTTCATCTCCTGAGTCTGACCCCAAATCCTTTTGAATAGCTGCAACAATCTTCTTCTTCTTGCCCTCGAACTTCTTAAGTTTCAGCTCCGGATGCAAAATCCAGCAGTGTTCATCATCATGCCCATCCTTCTTAGAGTGAGTGCATGAGGACTTGCTCTTTTGTACAGTGTTTGTCTTCCTCTCTTTCCATTTATGTTTTCTTTTCTCCTTATTTTTGCTTGAAATGGGTTTGGATGATCCCCCAACTTCTGGGTTCCCATTCTTACCTCTAGCTTCTAGATGCGTAACCTGAATGGATACCTCATCTATGCTAGTGGGATTAAACATGAGGATAATGTGCCTCATGTAGCTGTGTAGACCACCTATATACTTCAACAAAGTCTCAGGTGAGTCTAAATAGATTCCTAGAATCAAAGCTCTTTTCCTAAATTCTTGGGTGTAACTTTGTACACTTTGCCCTTTTAGTTGTCAAAGAGTTTTCCAGCTCATCATGGCTTGTTGCATGTAGGCTAGTGGATAGAATTTCTTTTTAATTGCAGAAACAAATTCACTCAAAACAGAAAGAATCTTACCGTGTTTCTTCATGTTAGCTTGTGTCCTGCCTTCCCACCATACCGAGGCGGTGCCTCCAAGGTGTAGGCTGGCCAGCTGAATCTTGCTCTTGTCTGAGTCAATGCTCTGCACTCTGCAATAAACATCAATCTGTCTGATCCAATTATCCAACTTCTCTGCATTCAACTCTCCATCATATATCAGTAAATCAAATTTAACATCTAATTTAATCAAAGATGTCTTCTTTTTATTCTCAGGGCTATTATGAGGCATGAGAAATTTTTCTTCTTTCCCTTTGCCTTTAGAGTGGTCATGGAGGAGAGATTCTTCTACTCCTTTGTCTTGCTTGGAGCTTGATGAATCTTCATCTCTATGTTTCTTATAGTCCCTATACATTTCCTCCACCATGGATTTTAGGGTCATAAAACTATCCATGAACTAGGGGTCTGATTCCAAGGGATTTTCTTCTGACATTTTCCTCTTAGAATAGACTCTTCCAATTTCCGGGTTAGTTTCAGCCAATTCTCCTTCTCCTAATTTAAGCTTTGATCTAGTTAGCATTCAACAACAAAATCCAGCACAAGCTTGTCTAACCTTAGTAACCCTATGCTCTGATACCACTTGATCTAGAATTTATCCAGGATAAAGAATGAAAGGTATTACAGACTCATGTACATGGATGTGCCTATGTTACTTATGCAACGGATCGATAAGATTGCTAGAATACCAAGACACTAAGGCAATTCAAAGAAAACATCACAGTCAAACATGCAAACAAAACAAGTTTAATAAGGAGTTCACCCAATGCTCCTGGGTTACTGGTGGGCTCCAGTATTGTAGCAATAATGCTACAACTCCTGGAGCTTCCTTCTCTAATTTTATCAACCCGGTAGTTCGTAACAAACTTGGAAGCGACGGTGTTGTATGCACAAGTACTAGCTCTTGTCGCAGCTGTCACTTGGTCAGCTGGCACAAGTCCGTTGGGGCTCAAGCCAACTTCTATATGTTCGCAGAAGAATCTTTTTAAGTGATGAATGAAAGCTATCTCAAAGGGAATTAACCTACTTTGCAAGAATGAACTGAAAGCCAACAAAACATAGAAACCCTAGTAAACCCTAATTTGACCAGCTTAATCCTTACGATGCAATGGTGGGAATGCAACTTCTAAAAATTATGCCATTACTTCTATTGGGATGAGATGCATGTGTTTAAACTACTTTCATCTGAAGAGAACATGTTTTTGTATTTTTGCTCAAGTTGGTGGAGTTATTATGACTTTGCTTCTTACTAGGTCTTGACTGTGCAGGGGTAGAAAAAGGGGAGGAAGGCTTGAAAAAGGTCAGGAAGACTCTGAGAGGGTCTAAGGGATCCCTTACAACATTCCACAGAAGTTCACAAAGTTCAGATGCCTGGAAACCGTGTTTGCAAGCGTCTACAGGATGTCTGCAGGGGATTCTACAGGAAGTTCAGGATTTCTACAGGAAGTCTGCTAACTTCTACAGGATGTTCTGCAATAGGATTTTTGGGTGATGGGTGAGTGAATGAGTTGTAGGGGTGGATAAAGAGGTAGGAGGGGAGCTTGTGATGGCTTATGGACAAAGAGATGAGATGGAGAGGGAATGTGTAAAGCTGGTTGGTCTAGAGGAGGGTAGAGGCAATGGAAGGCCGAAAAGATAGAACAACGTGGAGGATAAAAGAGTTGGGAGGCAAATGATCTAGCTGGGAGATAAGTAGATGGCTCAGGCATGGCTCAGAAGGATAAGGAAATGATAGAGTGGTGCTGCGCAGTGTAAATGAAACAAATCACCCGTGTCTTGCACAAAACCGAGAATTCATCAACCTATTCTAACTGTTTTATTAGAAACCAAAGAACAGCAATGTAGTTTAAGGGAAAATCGTGCATGGTGCTGAAACAAAGAGTTATTCTACAAGATCTAAATGCATAGACACTTCTTCAACTGAAAATATTACGTTAAAGCTTGCATGAACATACAAAACTGTGTTTTTGGTGGGTGGCACGGGCTGCACTTCCGGTCCCCAAACAGAGGTGAAAGTGAGGGTGCATTCAACCCCTTTTTTGGAACTCTGATTAACTCCAATCCTTACTCTAATCTAAACTACTGAAAGCAACTTTGTTCATAACACTAACCTATGTAACCACACCAAGAAATCTGAATCAGCAAACTGTGTTTCCAAGTGTATGTAAAGGAAAAGAAATATAATGTTGAACGAAAGACAAGTAACAATACAAAGAAAGGAGGCCTATTGCTCTCAGGTTGGGCCCAACCCTGAGAGCTATAGCTCCTCTAAGAACTCAGAACTGAACTTGAATCTGCCTGCCTTTTATTAAAAGATCATAGTCATAAGTCTAACAACCTGCCAAAAATGGCTTACAAAAAGCAAAACAGAGCTATAGCTCGTAATTTAGAATCTGCAACAAAGGTTCAAAAGTTCCCATCGAAGGCTACAGCCTCAATATTTATACATTATGAGGGCCAAGCTGGCCTCCTAAATTAGTGGGGCTTGGCTGACCAACTAAAAGTAAACTGTTGTTCCCTTAGAATCCGTTGGCTGCCTTCTAGCTCGGTGGTGATAGCTGTTGGAGCTCGGAGTTGAGGTGGAGATCACGAGGAAGGCCATTCAAGGCTGTGGACAACCTTCCTACAAAACCGCAATGCCACCTTGGCTGTCTCCTTGCCTCCATCTGCGTGGTTTTGCTCCATTTAATGTCAAAAAACCTGAAATAAACATGTATTAGCCACCTAGGAATAGTGACTGCCCTCCTTCCTACAAATAACATGAATATACTAAGAAATGATGCATAAGTGATAAAAAATGAAGGGTTGAGCAAGGGTAAGTAAGCCAAATGAGCCCAAAATGTTACCAAATCTGGGGCTCATCATCACCCCCCAGCTAAAATATTTGCTCATCCTTGAGCAACTAGTCCATCTCCTCATCCTTCATTGCCTTTACTGCCACCCTTACATCCCAAGCCTCTGTAGTAGTGTCCTCCTTGCTGATATGGAATCCAGCCTTTCTGTTCACCTCTTCCCACTATTCATTATCATCTTTCTCTTTGCTGCCTTCCATCAATCCTAGCAGCAGTGGTGGGCTTAGTTTGAGGCCAATCCAGCTGGCCTGGAGATTTTGCATGGATTTCTTATAGAGGGCCACCCGTACTAGAGCTTCCCTCATCCGAGTTGGGGTATGATACTCTCTGATTTTCAGACTATGGGCCAAGGTATTCCATCTGCGGGTGCAAGCTTGGACACCATTGTCTCCTAACAGTCTCTCCATGTCCTCAAAATGCGCTATGGCTTGGGCCTGCTGATCCATATATCTCAGTGAAGCTTGAGGGTCAGTGGACAAGTGTTGGTGTGCCGAGATTAGTGCAACTGGATCCCCTGGTTCTGCTCTAATTAGAAATGGCTCATTCAACTCCCGGTTCATGACCGCTTTGGCTTATGCTGCTCTTTTTTCCTCATGGTTCAACCATGAGGCAAATGCCATTAATTGCATATCTCCCAAGGCCGTATTGGGATCCCATGAAATTACATTAGGCAGGGCCAAATTATGGAGGTAGAACTTCGCTAATTTGGCCTTATCCTCTGATGAACTAGTACTGCATACTTCAGTGAATTGCTGTGAGTCTTGGAGCTGAGAGATACCTCTTTGCGCCAAGGTATTGATTTGAAATTGCAGCCATTGGTCTTTCAGGTACAGGCCATAGGATTTGGCCGACTGTCTGCATTGTATAGCATCCATGGCCCAACTGGCTATGCAGGCCAATTGTGCCTCTTTCTGCTGCAGCTGTTGTCTGAGAGCTTGCACCTCAATTTGTGCTTGTTGTTCTGCTTCCTGTAGATGTGTGGTTGGCTCCCCAAGACCGGTGTGCAGTTCCTTTTTACCTTGCTGTTCTGCTGTGGTGTCATTGGAGGGTGTACCTGTTCCTGTCCTCAGCTCCTGTAGTTGCAATCTAAGCTTTTCGTTTTCTTCCTGTAGGAACACTCTTTGGAAATTTGCCACGTGTTTATCCATGGCCAATTCACTTCTGGCCTCCTTGAGCTGCTCCTGCAAGGGACCTATGTCCGCCACACCCTTTGACTTGGCTATTTTCATCCACGTGTGTGTACGTACTCTCTCTTCCTCCGGTGCAAAAAACAGTGGCACAGTGAATTTCTGAGGTATAATTTTGCCAGCCTCTAAAAAGTTGTAATATGAACTCAAACTTGGCTGAGGGCTAGGCTCTGGAATGTGCTCTTTTTCTACTTCTCTTGGTGGCTCTACTTCGCCCTCCCTCGGTGGTGATAAGGGTGCTTCTCCTTCCATTCTCTCTATTTCTTTAAGCCTAGCTAAGGTTTCCTGTAGAGCATCCTCAGCATCCTGTAGCCGAGCTTTTGAAGCCAATTGGTCTAACCTTTCTTTCCAAGTAGTTTTCTTCGGGCTCCCCCTCTCATAGGTCACTGATATCCTTGAGGGGGACCTCTCCTTGGGCGAAGTAGGGGCATCATCTATAGTGATTGGGCTGCTGGACGGAGGCTGTGGCTTGCCCGTCTTTATTCTCACACTTCTCCTAGCTTTAAAATATAGAGGGGTCTCCCTCTTTCTCTTCTCCTTTGGCTTAGGAGGTGTGCTGAGGGCGGCCAGCACAGCTGCTGCCTCCCTTGCAAGAATGTCAGCTTTCTTCTCCTTGGGTTTCGCTTTCTCAGGGCTTCCTGTAGAAGACCCTTTTTCGGTTGATTTCGGGCTTCCTGTAGAAGGCCCTTTTTCAGCTGATTTCGGGCTTCCTGTAGAAGCCGGTTTCGGTTTTCCTGTAGAGACAGGTGGCACCACTTTAGATTTCTTTGCTGAGGGTGTTTTACTTTTCGACTTGGTTGATGCTGCTGTCGAGGTGCCTTTGCTGACGTGGACCTGCTCAGCCTTGTCCACTCTGCTTTGTAATCTTTTCTCTCTGGCCGTCAACATGGGTGTGTCGTCCTTCTCTTTGGCACCCTTTTTCTCTTGTTTCTTCTCTTGCTTTTTCTTCTGCTCTGTGGTCGTGGTCTTCTGCCCTTTTTCTTTCTTCCCTGCGGGCACTGACTCCTTCTCCTCACTGCTAGATGAACCGAGCTCTTCGGTCAACATCTTTATATCACCATCCTTGGTCAAATTTCTGAAGGCTTCCCATGAGAGAGGAACCTTGTATGTGTGGAGCGCATCCTCCACGAGGAGTTTAATGAGTCCATGGTGTGCTACCTGGTCTGGTGTGCCTTCTTTTAACTTGGTGGCACATTCAATCATAGACTGTAGTAGAAAGTAGGGGATACTCAGTTTGTTTTCTACAGGTAGGTCCATCTGGTGCCTTAATTCCGTGAGTAACCGAAAATGGTACCCATATACAATGCTAAAACGACCTTCGCAGGTGATGTACTTCATAATCTGTAGACTAACTTCACTCCACAGTGGCAGTAACCTGGTTCTACGAACCCCATTTTTATCTTCTGAGAATTCCTCCTCTGGTGGAAAAAATTCTTTCTTAGCCTTTTGGCCTAGTTTCCTTTCTTCTTTATCCCATGGTAATCCCATTAGGAGCTCAGTAACTCGGCTGATGAATTGTGGGTTGAGTCTGAGACTCAAACCCCTGAAGTTGACGGTGGCCAATGTTTTGGATTTCGGCTTTAGAGCTTGCAAAAACTCCTCGGCCACCTCATCGTCATAGCCCTGCAATTTGTCGCAGAACGACATCCATTGCGCTTGTGTGAATAGCTCCACCACCTCAGGATTCTCTCTTAACTTTGTTGAATCGGTTGGTTCCCTTCTGATGAACCCACCCGGCATGGTGAAAAAAACTGCTGCGTTAGCTGGAGGTGGCGAATGCGGAAGAAAATTGGCCGACTGGGACAGAGCGTAGAATTACGCCTCTGTCACGCATACAATTCACGAAAACTTATCCTCGAGGACCTTAACACAGCTTAATTATACTGACATCCTGTAGGACGACAATTCATGCAACGACAGACAATACTTGCAAAATTTTTTATGACCAGACTGTAGAACGTCGACTCTGCCACCCTCGAAACCAATTGCATGGAAGGTTCAGGCTTACCTTTTTAATCCGCCACCTTTTGACGTGAGGAACCCAATTTCCTGTAGAAGTAGCTTTCCTGTAGAAGCAGTGCACGAATTCTGGAGGATACTGCAGTGGGTCTGCGCTCTCTGTGCTGCTTAACAGGCGTTCGAACGGCCGAATACTTGGAGTGTCGAGCTTCAGAGGAATCTGGATGCTCACTCGACTTTCAAATGGCGAATGATAAATGCGTGAGGTGGCAATCTAGCCGATTAGATTTGAATCCGGCGGAATCCGTGGCGCGGGGGTGAGCTGTCCCTGCCGGACCCGTTGGACGACGTCACTCCATCATTCTTCTGCAAGTTCCCTTACTGCCGCATCATTCCCCGCAGATCCGCCGCCGTCATTCTGTTACAACTCATTTCTCCCCGACTGGATGGCTCTCACGTGTGCACTGCCCGTTCCTTTTGCCACGACCACCGCTTACCATCCGACTAGACCATCTGACTGGTCGACGTGGCCAGTCGATTGGCCATACAACCGCTCAACCCATTCACTTCACACTTGCAAACATTTTCAAAGTAAAATTCATGCAATTCGACGGAAGAAAGGGTCGAGGCACTTACCTGTGCGGCCGCGACATGATTCTTCGGGCTTTTGGACGATGATGAGTAGGTTTGTTTGCTGTTGCTTGATTGCACAGGCCCGGAGGTTCTTCTCCACAGGCCGCTGACGATGAATCTTATGATTCGGCTGCATGTGCCTGCGTTTTCATTGCATGTTGCAGGCGCTTGAATGGTGTACACTCTAGTTGGCTTAACTGCTACGGGACTCCTGCAGGATGTCTTGTAGCAGTTTTTCCTCCTCGGGTGCATGTTGCACGATGAAGACAGTGGCCTCACGATCACGCTCACAGGGCTCTTGGATAGCTGGGATGGATATGGTATGGCATCTCAGTGTTTTTTCATTTTTTAAAATGCTTTCTCTTGATAACTCAATGATCTGCTTTGATGGTGCAGGTATCTTCATTGCATGTCGACAGGGGTGGTAGAAGGAGGTGACAGCAGTGTGTGAGGGAGAAGATGGTAGCTTGCATGCGTCTATACCGGACCTTGGTCGTTAGATCTCCTCATACAATCAGTTCTGGGCCGTCCAAAACTTCTACAGGAAGTTTCCTGTAGAAATACAGAACTTCCTGTAGAAAGTCTGTACTTCCTGTAGAAAGTCTGTAACTTCCTGTAGAAGACTAAGCTGTGATGAAATCGTGCCCATACCTTGGAGAAGATGAGTATTCTTGGAGGAGGTGCTGGTGAGGTCTCCTGGCAGCATGATAAGGATCCTTGACTTTGAGTTGAGAGACCTCCTCTCCTTCATAGAACACCTGCAACCTGCATGCATTTCCACATTATAAACTTGCTGTCCCTGGCTTTTTTGCTTATTGTTTTTTTTCTTTCTTTGCTCTTCTTTTTTCTTTTTCTTTTTTCTTTTTTTTTTTGAAAGATAGCAGGGGTGCCTCAATGAGGTTTTCACCCTTGCCATCTGCCTTAAGCGCCTCAGAGAGGTTTTCACTCAAGGATCTTTTTTCAAATCTTTTTTTTTTTTTTGAAAGACAATAGGGGCGCCTCAATGAGGTTTTCACCCCTACCACCTGCCTTGGGAGCCTCAGAAAGGTTTTCACCCAAGGATCTTTATTTATTTATTTTTTTTTTTTTTTTTTTAGATCTTTCAGGGTATGCCCAAAGCAGAGGCAGAACCCTTCTCTATGACCAACACTGATTTCTCCACAGTTTTGATGAACTCCTGTCTGGAGAGAGGTTTCCTGTAGATCTTCAGTCGATGGCCATTGACAAGCATGGGGATGGCCTCCTCATCAATGGTCCGAATAAGAACAGATCCATTGTCATGACATTTTTCCACTGCATATGGTCCCAACCATCTGGTTCTCAGCTTCCCCTTGAAATCTTTGTGCCTGGAGTCATACAACAGTGCCCAATCTCTTGGCTGGAATTGCTTGTCATTGAGGTGTTGGTCATGCCACACCTTTCTCTGAAGTTGAACCACTTCTGAGTGAAGGAGGGCCTGCATTCGGTGCTCGTCCAGTCCATTCAGCTGCAATAACCTTTCTTGTTGTCCATAGCTAAGATCTAGGTCCAGCTGAGCTGCCATCCTCAAAGTGTTGTATTCAAATTCAATGGACAACAAAGCTTTCTTCCCATAGACCAGCTCATAAGGTGTGAAGCTGGTTGTGGTCTTCCAGGTGGTGTTGTAAGCCCATGCGGCCTCAACCAGGCGATCTGCCCAATCTTTCCTACTGCTGCTCACCACCTTAGTCAAAATCCATTCCAGTGCTCTGTTGGTGACTTCCACTTGCCCATTTGCCTGTGGATGATAGGGGGTGGAAGTCCTATGCTTGATTTTGTGATGAGCTAGTAGGTCTTCAATTAAGTTGGATGTGAATTGGCTTCCTTGATCAGTGACTAGCTCTCTTGGGTAGCCAAATTTGTAGAAGATGTTCTCTCTTAAGAACTCAGCCACCTTCTCTTCTGTTGCTGCTTTGATTGCCTTAGTTTCTGCCCACTTTGTCAGGTAGTCAGTGCACACAATGATGTAAGACCTTTGCCTCGAAGGAGGGTTGATTGGACCCACAAATTCCATACCCCACTTCTCAAATGGCTCAAGAGTCACTTGAGGTTGGAGAGGCATTTCATCCCTTTGAGTCGGTTTCCCCATTCTTTGGCATCGGTCACATTCGCTGATATACCTTCTGACATCTTGATGAAGTGTGGGCCAATAGTATCCTGCCTGCAGGATTTTGAAGGCAGTCCTCTTTGCTGCAAAATGTCCTCCACAAGGCCCATCATGACAGGTGAGGAGGATATCAAAGACTTCCTCCTCCCTTACACAACGCCTTAAGATCTGATCAGGGCCAAGCTTGAACAGGTTGCCCCCGATCCAAGTAAATGAGGCACTTTTTCTGATGATTCTGCTCTTCTCTCTTGCGGATAGGTGTGGAGGGAACTGTGCTGAAACAAGGTAGTTTGCTATATCAGCAAACCATGGAGAGAGTACTGAGATAGCAAACAGATGTTCATCGGGCATTTGGTCATCCACTGTTCCATCCTCATCTGCAGATAGATCCAATCTAGATAAAAAGTCAGCAACAACATTTTCTTTACCTGGTTTGTCAACAATGGTCAAATCAAACTGCTGCAACAAAAATAACCATCTAATAATACGAGCATTCACATCTGGTTTATTCATTAAATATCTAATTGCAGCATGATCAGTATCTACAAATGTTTGATAGCCAGTGATATAATGTCGGAACTTGTTCAGTGCATGGACCACAGCCAAGAATTCTTTCTCGGTTACAGTGTAATTCAGTTCTGCTTTGGACAAGTTTTTGCTGACAAAGTAAATGGCATACGGAAGTTTTTGTTCAACTTGTCCTAAGGCTACCCCTATGGCTTTGTTCGAGGCATCAGTGTGGATGTGGAAAGGTAGGGCCCAGTTGGGACTCTCAAGATTGGGGCAGACACCAACTTGTCCTTTAATTCATTCAAAGCCCTCTGACAATCGTCAGTCCATTTAAACTCCACATCTTTTGCCAACAAACCAAACAATGGTGAGGCTAGCTTGCTGAAGTCTTTAATGAATCTCCTGTAATACCCTGCTAATCCTAAGAAACTCCGAACATCCCTTACATTTTGGGGAGGTGGAACCTTCTTGATGAGAGCAATTTTGTTAGGATCCACCTGTAACCCTTGGCAAGAAATGGTGTGGCCTAGCACAGTCCCTTCAGTCATCAGGAATTCACATTTTTTAGGACTAAGGGACAGGTTCATCTCAATGCATTTGGTTAGGACTTTTCCCAGATTGGACAATGCTTCCTTGAAGTTGGACCCATAAGGAGTGAAGTCATCCATATAGATTTCCACCGCATCATGGACCAGCTCAGAAAAGATGCTCAAGACGACTCTTTGGAAGGTAGCAGGAGCATTGCATAGCCCAAAGGGAAGAACTCGGTAGGCAAAGGTACCCCAAGGACAAGTGAAGGTGGTTTTATCTTGGTCTTCCGGGCTGATTTGGATTTGGTTGTACCCGCTAAACCCATCCAGGAAAGAGAAAAACTTCTTTCCTGCCAATCCATCCAACACTTGATCTATGAAAGGTAGAGGGAAGTGGTCTTTCTTGGTAGCTTTGTTCAGCTCTCGGTAGTCCACACAGATTCTCCACTTCCCATTTTTCTTGGGAACCAACACCAGAGGGGACACCCATTCGCTATCTGAGATGGGGTAAATGAATCTGGCATCCAACAGTTTTTGCAATTCTTCCTTGACAATGTCCTTAAGGGCTGGATTCATTCTCCTCTGGGGTTGCCTAACCGGTTTACAATCCTCCTTGATGTAAATGTGATTGGTACAGACCGAAGGATGGACCCCTTTCATCTCCTTATAGCTCCAAGCAAAAGCATCTAGATGACTGGCCAACAGACTACACAGCTCCTTCTCCTGGGAAGGAGATAGGGAGGAGCTGATCTTTAACATTCTCTCAGGGTCGAACTCCACATTCTTGACTCTGGGAGTGACAGGGTTGGTTGCACAAAGGTCCACTAAGGTGCTGGCTTGGGCATCCTCCACCAATTCCTCTAAGGATAGTGCACTGGGAGGTGGATTCTGGATCAAGGTTTCAATCAAATCATCCTCGGTTGGGGGGCCTCCCCTAGTGGTGTCTAGGGTGCACAAAGGTGCTGAGTACACCTCATCTTCTTCTCCTTCCTCCAACCAAAGTGGTAAGTCATGCACTAATGAGGGTTGGGCAGGAGGGTATAGGACTAGCTGCTTGGACATAGGACCATTTTTTATGGTCATGTTTCCTGCACGGCAACTTATGTAAGCATCTGCAGTGGCTAACCAAGGCCTTCCCAAAATAAGAGGATATCCAGTGAGCTTTTCCTTTGGTTGCAGCACCAAGAAATCTGCAGGATATTCCCAAGAGTCAACAGAGACCAAGACATCCTCCACAATCCCTTCGGGAGTCACGGTGGAGCGATCTGCTAGTTGCAGGACTGTCGAGGTCTTCCTCAAGGAACCCTGAAGGTTGAGTTTGAGCATGGTATCCCTGGTCATTACATTAATGGCAGCCCCCAGATCAATCAAGGTGTGAGGTATGATGGTGCCATTGATGTGGACATCTACTACAGGACTCCTAGGATCCAGGTACTTTGGGCAGATGACTTGTCCTAACATAAGGTCAGACAGTTGTCCTAAGACATTGATGGTTGAAGCATCCCTCTTTCGCCTGCCTGGGTGTTTGAAACACTTTTCCTTAACCAGTTTGTTGTATATCGGTACATCTTTGATGGCTTGGAGAAGTGGTATTTTCACACACAACTGCTTGAGCTCTCCCAGAAGCTCATCCTCCTCTGGGTTGGGTTGTGTGGTGGCTGTTATTCTCTCAGGAAAGGGTGGAATAGCCTTTGGTTCACTTTCCTGTTTGTCTTCCTCGTCCTCTGGGGGAGGAGGTTGGCGATCCGGAAGAGTCTTTCAAGATCGAAGATTGATCTCCTGGATCTCCACAACATAGGTAGGGCATGATGGTTCCCCAGTGTATACCTGCTGGGCCTGTCTCTTGTTGGGGTTCGGGTTCGGTTGAGCAGGCATTTGAGGTTGCCTTGGAGGAGCAGGAGGTAATGGTTGCGGTTGAACTGGTGGTGGAGGCAAAATGGCGGGAGGAGTGTTGTACTGGGGCCTCCACCCCGACTGAGGTGCATTCCACTGAGGCTGTGGCTGGGCATGTGAGTGATATGAATGAGTAGTGGGTTGAGTATGGTATTGAGGTGGATAAGACCATGGAGGGGGCACATACCAAGAAGGATGAGCAGGGGGACCCCAGGAAGGCATAGGAGTAGATTGGTTGGGGCTGTAATAAGCTTGGGGTGCCCCTTGCATCCCCTGCTGGTAAGGTCTAGGTCCTTGTGGCCTCCTTTGGTTGAGGAAATAGAGAGGTTCAGTTGGGGCTTCTGTCCCTTGATACATGGCTTTAAGCCCAGGTAAGGTTGGACATTGATTTGTGGGGTGGTCCTCCTCACAAACGAAACATACTTCAATCGAATGCAATGGGCATTCGTTCTTAGGGTGTCTCCTTGTACACCTAGGGCAGAAGATAGCCAAGGCCCTCTCAGCTTCTTCCTTCTTCTGCTGGATCCTGAATGTATCCAGTTGCATGGCAATGGTCTGTCTCACCTCACTTTTGAGATCCTCTAATTGATTTGCAAACTCATGTTTGGAGAAAGAAATACCAGCTGAGAGGAGGTTTCCTCTACCTCGTTTCCGGGCTGCCCTAGAGTGGTTTCTAAACACAGTCTTTATGTCCTCATAAGGCAGTTGGTAAATATCTCCCCCAGCTAACATGTGAAGGGTATCTAAGAGGTCTTCAGGGACTACTCGGAGCAGGACCAACTTGAGAGATTCAGGGTCAAGTCTGCACCTGGCCCGTTTATAGCTAAGTTGGAACCTTTCCTCATAATCCTCTAAGGACTCATCATTTCCCATGGTCATCCGAAAGATTTCTCCCTTGGTTTCCTTGGACCTACAGTAGTCCCGGTACTTGGTATTGAAAGCTTGCTGCATCTGAGCCCAAGTGGTGATACTGTTCCCAGGTAAGCCCATGAACCAGCGTAATGCTGCATCCTTAAGAGTCGAAGGGAAGAGTTTCAGCTTCTGCTCATCTTCAGTATAGTCATAGGTTCGACAAAGGACAGCAAAATCAAACAGGAAGGTATCAAGATCTTCAGTAGTCAGTCCATGGAAGTGAGGTAAAGCGGAGGGGCTAATGTTCTTCATTTTCATGTCTCCATTGGTCTCTCGGATGGGGAAGGCACCTTCGATTCTCTCATCTTCTCCTCTATTGTCAGCCATAGCTTCAGATGGGATGGTCTCTAATTCTTCTTCTGCTATAAGATCTTCGTATATCTCAGGAGGTTCACCTATAGGTTCTTCTGGATCACTGTCACCGAAGAAGAGAGAAGGGTGACTCAGTGATGTGGTGGGGGTGTTGGGTAAGAATTTGCCTATTTTATCTCGATTCCTACGAGGCATGAAATGGAAAGACTTTTGATTGCTTTTGTTTCTTTTTCTGGTACCTGCAAAAACTGAAACAGATTGATCTACAACTAACTATCTTGCTGAAATGAAAATGCAGAATTGAAATGAAAGCAGGAAAGAACTAATCTACTTTGCTCAAATGGGATTGCAGGAATGGAAATGCTAGTCTACGCTTGCAGAATTGAAATGCTAATCTATGCTTGCAAAATTGAAATTGCGGAATTGAAGTGTTAATCTATGAAAGCAGGAAATGTCTATGCTACTTTTGCAGAATGGAAATGAAATAAACTACTTGGCAGAAGGCGAGAGTAGGAAAATAGAAGAAAAGCAACAGTTACTAATACTCTGACGCTTCCCCGGCAATGGCGCCAAAAAGATGGTGGGCTCCAGTATTGTAGCAATAATGCTACAACTCCTGGAGCTTCCTTCTCTAATTTTATCAACCCGGTAGTTCGTAACAAACTTGGAAGCGATGGTGCTGTATGCACAAGTACTAGCTCTTGTTGCAGCTGTCACTTGGTCAGCTGGCACAAGTCCACTAGGGCTCAAGCCAACTTCTATATGTTCGTAGAAGAAGCTTTTTAAGTGATGAACGAAAGCTATCTCAAAGGGAATTAACCTACTTTGCAAGAATGAACTGAAAGCCAACAAAACATAGAAACCCTAGTAAACCCTAATTTGACCAGCTTAATCCTTACGATGCAATGGTGGGAATGCAACTTCTAAAAATGATGCCATTACTTCTATTGGGATGAGATGCATGTGTTTAAACTACTTTCATCTGAAGAGAACATGTTTTTGTATTTTTTCTCAAGTTGGTGGAGTTATTATGACTGTGCTTCTTACTGGGTCTTGACTGTGCAGGGGTAGAAAAAGGGGAGGAAGGCTTGGAAAAGGTCAGGAAGACTCTGAGAGGGTCTAAGGGATCCCTTACATCATTCCACAGAAGTTCACAAAGTTCAGATGCCTGGCAACCGTGTTTGCAAGCTTCTACAGGATGTCTGCAGGGGATTCTACAGGAAGTTCAGGATTTCTACAGGAAGTCTGCTAACTTCTACAGGATGTTCTGCAATAGGATTTTTGGGTGATGGGTGAGTGAATGAGCTGTAGGGGTGGATAGAGAGGTAGGAGGGGAGCTTGTGATGGCTTATGGACAGAGAGATGAGATGGAGAGGGAGTGTGTAAAGCTGGTTGGTCTAGAGGAGGGTAGAGGCAATGGAAGGCCGAAAAGATAGAACAACGTGGAGGATAAAAGAGTTGGGAGGCAAATGATCTAGCTGGGAGATAAGTAGATGGCTTAGGCACGGCTCATAAGGATAAGGAAATGATAGAGTGGTGTTGCGCAGTGTAAATGAAACAAATTACTCGTGTCTTGCACAAAACCGAGAATTCATCAACCTATTCTAACTGTTTTATTAGAAACCAAAGAACAGCAATGTAGTTTAAGGGAAAATCGTGCATGGTGCTGAAACAAAGAGTTATTCCACAAGATCTAAATGCATGGACACTTCTTCAACTGAAAATATTACGTTAAAGCTTGCATGAACATACAAAACAGTGTTTTTGGTGGGTGGCACGGGCTGCAATTCCGGTCCCCAAACAGAGGTGAAAGTGAGGGTGCATTCAACCCCTTTTTTGGAACTCTGATTAACTCCAATCCTTACTCTAATCTAAACTACTGAAAGCAACTTTGTTCATAACACTAACCTATGTAACCACACCAAGAAATCTGAATCAGCAAACTGTGTTTCCAAGTGTATGTAAAGGAAAAGAAATATAATGTTGAACGAAAGACAAGTAACAATACAAAGAAAGGAGGCCTATTGCTCTCAGGTTGGGCCCAACCCTGAGAGCTATAGCTCCTCTAAGAACTCAGAACTGAACTTGAATCTGCCTGCCTTTTATTAAAAGATCATAGTCATAAGTCTAACAACCTGCCAAAAATAGCTTACAAAAAGCAAAACAGAGCTATAGCTCGTAATTCAGAATCTGCAACAAAGGTTCAAAAGTTCCCATCGAAGGCTATAGCCTCAATATTTATACATTATGAGGGCCAAGCTGGCCTCCTAAATTAGTGGGGCTTGGCTGACCAACTAAAAGTAAACTGTTGTTCCCTTAGAATCCGTTGGCTGCCTTCTATCTCGGTGGTGATAGCTGTTGGAGCTTGGAGTTGAGGTGGAGATCACGAGGAAGGCCATTCAAGGCTGTGGACAACCTTCCTACAAAACCGCAATGCCACCTTGGTTGTCTCCTTGCCTCCATCTGCGTGGTTTTGCTCCATTTAATGTCAAAAAACCTAAAATAAACATGTATTAGCCACCTAGGAATAGTGACTGCCCTCCTTCCTACAAATAACATGAATATACTAAGAAATGATGCATAAGTGATAAAAAATGAAGGGTTGAGCAAGGGTAAGTAGGCCAAATGAGCCCAAAATGTTACCAAATTTGGGGCTCATCAGTTACGTCTCCTGTTCCAGCCTTTCAGTGGTGGCCTCTCTATTATGTTTTCAAGCAGAGTTGTTACAACAGTGAGCTCGATTCGAGTCTCACTGACAAAATGAAGTCAGTAGGAATGGAGTGCACAGATTCTCCTTACTGAAACTCGACCTCTGAGGGTCACAGTAGTATGATAGGGCTACGCCAAGGAGTTTTCTTGAACCTCTCAATCTTTCAATGGAGTACACAGACTCTCTGACTCTCTTTAGCTCTGTCTGGCTCGATGTCGCCTTCAGGTCAGCTTAGCTTCTACTCTCTGTTCTCTGCTATTAGCTTTCTGTGTCTCTATGTGTTACCCTCTTTTGCTTCTGTCAGTTCATGGATTTTATGTTGATATTGCAACAAGATGATGGAGCTTAGTGAAAAGAGTCGCCTTCAGTAAGTGGGCCCGCAGGCAAATTATGGCGCAAGTTCTATTTTTGATCACAGTGTGGGTGATCACAGTGTGGGTGACCACAGTGTGGGTGACCAAAGTGTGAGTGATCACAGTGTGGGTGATCAAAGTCTATTTTTAGATTGGCTGTCAAAAATAGAAAAGTCAAATATTATTGTCTCATAATAATGTTTGGACTATAAACTTGATCTTATTCTCTTGGAGCACTTCAGTTTGAGCTACAGATGTGGCCCATGCAGCTGTCAGAAGGAAGTACGCTTTTCTTATGAGTCAGTTGAGTTTTTGCATGCATGAATTCAGTTAGAACTCAATCAGTTGAGTTTGGTGGAGTTGATTGTGGAGTTGATGGAGTTGTGTTCAGTTTGACTTGGTTAAACTAGTTGTAGTTAGTCTAACTGCAAATAAACTAATGATGAGTTGTTAAACTAATTATTAACTCATAATACAACTATAGAATACATCAGTTAACTCATTTCATGTCAGTGCATGTTCAGTTCAGCAGGGACAGGTGTTAGAGAATCAGATTGCTATCAGTTGTGACTATAGTTGTGCATCAGATCTTGCACAATCAAGGGATTGAGTATGCCAATGAGTTTGCTCATGTATTTGCCTAGTTTGTAGCTTCTGCTCACGTCTTACACATTGTGAGTGATTCTTTGGAGGTAAAATACGAGTTTGGTAGACCATTCTCATTCATTCTTGAGTAGGTATTGAGCAGTGGAGGCAGGAAAGCAGTGGAATAGATTTGGAGATCAGATCTTAGCTGTATTGTGTGTAACAGGTGGAGCTGGTACTGGATTGGTTGTGATAAGCATTGTACTTTGTAATGTACATGGTCTCAATCATTAATATACAGATAGTGTGGGGTTTTTAGCGAGATGCTTTCCCCGGGTTACATACTGTGTTAATGTGTGAATGCTCTTGATGTTTTATTGTTATTGATGCTGCTATATTGATGGTCAACATAGAGGAGCTTATGTATTGTGTATGTATTCCACAATAGTACATGATCAGGATAATCTCCATTGAATATGTGTTAAATTATTCAAAATTTCTACATGGTATCAGAGCTAGATGAATTGTAGAAAAATTCTACATGGTATCGGAGCTGTTGATCATCAGATCTACCATTCAGGAAGTGTTTACATTCTATTTCTTCAGGCAGAGTCTGTAATCGGGCCAGGTAGCCTCTGGATTCATCCTTCCTTTGGGAGGTGAGATATCTGGTGAATGCCCATACATTCAATCTCTGTACGAGAAATATTGTGTTCTCACGAATCTTGGATCAGAAGCGGTTGAGTTGGTTGCTGGTGGAATTCGAATTTGCAGCAGTGTTGTTGAAATGTCTTTCAACGGATTGCGAATGTTATTCCAAAGCAAGAGCGACCTGGCGCTCAAGGATAAACTCAATAACAATAAGTATGAGAATGGATCTTCATCAAAGGTATCTGATGAAGAGAATTGTGCTTTGGCTGCCAAAGCAAAGAAAGGGAAGAGCAAGAAAGCTTCTCAGTCTGGTGCGAAAGGCAAGAAGCAGGATATGTCCAAGGTGAAGTGTTTTCACTGTCACCAGCACGGACACTATGCCACTAATTGTCCGCAAAAGAAGAAGAACAAGCAGGTTGCTGGATCTTCAGCAGGAGAGGCTCTAGCCTCACAGTTTGAGCTTGATTTTTCATTCATCGCATGCTTGGTTTCAAGTGTGATGGGATCAGTGTGGTTCTTGGATAGTGGTGCGTCTTTTCACATGACGGGAGATAGAGATTTGTTCTCTGATCTGGAGGACAAAGATCTTGGAGTGCACATCGAGATGGGCGATGATGGTAGATACAGTGCGACTGGTATCAGTACCATTTCCTTTGGGAGGGAGTCTGGTAAACCCTTCGTATTGAAGGAAGTCATGCATGTTCCAGGATTGATGAAGAATCTCATCTCAGTGGAGATGTTAGAAGACAAGGGGTATGATGTTGTTTTCAGCGAGGGAAAGGCTTTCCTGCACAGCAAGACAACTGGTGAGACCCGGAAGATAGGGGTTCGAGTGAGGAACCTTTATCAGTTGCATGTAGATGGATGCGCAGCAATGGCGGGCAAGGCAGAAGGATTGGTGAGCCGGGATGATGGCGAGTTGTGGCACAGGAGATTGGGTCACCTTCACCATGGAGCCTTGAAGATACTGCAGCAGATCACTACAGGGCTTCCTAAAGGCACACTTGCGCAGTCAGATCAGTGCAAGGGGTGTACTTTGGGGAAGTTTGTGAAAGCCACCTTTCACGAGAAGGATAGTCGTGCCACGACGATCCTTGAGAGAATTCACACAGACGTGTGTGGACCTTTCTCAGTTGCTTCGACAGAAAAACACAGGTATTATGTGATTTTTGTTGATGATTTCTCTCGTAAGTGTTGGATCTTCTTCATGCAGAAGAAGAGCGAGACATATTCAAAGTTCTGTGAATTCAAAGCACTAGTCAAGAAGGAGTCGGGGAAGAAGGTGAAGGCTCTTAGGAGCGATAATGGTGGTGAATACATCTCGAACGAGTTCAAGGATTTCTGCAAGGCAGAAGGGATTCGTAGAGAGCTCATAGCTCCCCATAACCCACAACAGAACGGGGTAGCTGAGCGGAAGAACAGAACGATTGTGGGTGCTGCACGGGCAATGTTGCATGATCAGGGCCTACCCCTTCACTTGTGGGCGGAAGCATGCAATACAGCAGTTTATGTGCAGAACCGTTGTCCTCATAGGATACTTGGCATGAGTACACCTGAGGAGACTTATTCTGGTAAGAAGCCTGATCTTTCTCATTTGAGGATTTTTGGTGCTAACGTTTACATGCATGTGACGAAGGATGCTAGGAAGAAGTTGGAGCCGACCGCAGAGGTTGGGATATTTGTGGGGTACACTGATACACCCCACAACTATCGTGTGTATTTGCCAGACATTGGTAAAACTGTTGTGCGACGGGATATAAAATTTCAGGAGGAGAAAGCCATGAAGTGTTTGCTTGAGAGGGAGCTACACTTGCATGCAGATGAGGAGCTATTAGTTCCTAAGGATGAGCTTTAGGACGTGGATCAGCCACAGGACGAGGTTCATGGAGTGGAAGAGACCACTCATGCAACGCCAACCATCAGAGGGCGAAAGCGCTTGACAGAAGCTGAGCGACTGGCTCAAGATGCAGAGAAAGTTGTAGGACCACCTACAGCCCAACGCAGGCAGAGACAGTCACCTGATCGGTACACTGGATACATGGCTCTGATGAGCAAGTGTGTTGTGACTGAGCCATCCTCTTTCGAGGAAGCTGTGGAGGATCCCGCATGGGTAGACACCATGGTCGAAGAGTATGATTCTATTGTCAGAAATAGTGCATGGGAGATTGTTCCTAGACCGGAAAGGAAATCAGTGGTGGGTTTGAGATGGATCTACAAGGTCAAGCAGGCAGCTGATGGGAGTGTGGAGAAGTACAAGGCAAGATTTGTTGCCTGAGGCTTTTCACAGATAGAGGGGATCGATTATGAGGAGACCTTTGCACCTGTCGCAAGGTATTCTTCCATACAGACGATTCTTGCTCTCTCAGCGCAGATGGGATGGCACATTCATCAGATGGATGTGAAGACTGCGTTCCTCAATGGAGTCATTGAGGAGGAGGTGTACATTGAGCAGCCCGAAGCCTTTGAGGTCTTCAGCAGTGAATCGCATGTGTGCAGGCTCAAGAGAGCGCTGTATGGGTTGAAGCAAGCACCACGTGCTTGGTACACACGGATAGACAGCTATTTCACAGGACTTGGATTCTCCAAGAGCGAGGCGGATCCTAACCTATACCAGATTGTGGTGGAGGGTAAGTTGCTTATCATTGTACTGTATGTTGATGATTTGATTCTAACGGGTGATGAGCTGTTGATACTGTCATGCAAGAAGGATCTTGCTATAGAGTTTGATATGAAGGACTTGGGCCTCCTTCACTATTTCCTAGGATTGGAAATATGTCAGCGCAGTGGTGGACTGTTTGTTTCTCAGGGAAAGTATGCTCGGGAGATACTGGAGAAGTTCAACATGCATGGCTGCAAGCCTGTTGATACTCCTCTTCCTGGAGGTTGGAGGAAGGAGGATGCCACTTTGGGAGAAGAAGTGGATGCCACTGTTTATCGACAGTTGGTGGGGTCGCTAATGTATTTGGTCAATACATGACCTGATATATGCTATGCAGTTAACCAACTTTCACAAGCTATGGTTAAGCCTACAAAGCTCTTCTGGAAGGCGGGAAAGCATGTATTGCGCTACTTGAGAGGCACATCAGGATATGGTTTGTGGTATAGACAGGAGGATGAGGTGAAGCTATGTGGCTTCACGGATGCAGATTGGGTAGGGAGCCCAACGGACAGAAAGAGCACATCAGGAGGGGTTTTCAGTATTGGATCGATAGCAGTTTCTTGGTACAGCAGGAAGCAGAGATCCGTGGCACTCAGTTCAGCGGAGGCCGAGTATATGGCAGCAAGTTTGGATGCATGCGAGGCTATATGGATGAGGAAGATCCTGGTTGGTTTGTTCAGTTCTCATTTGGATCCTATTGTGATTTACTGTGATAACCAGAGTTGCATTAAACTCTCGGCTAATCATGTATTTCATGATAGATCTAAGCATATTGACATCAGGTACCATCATATCAGAGATTGTGTGCATCGGAGGATCATGTTGCTTTCATACATTCCAATGGAGGATCAGGATGCTGATATTCTGACGAAGGCTCTCACCAGGGGAAAATTCGAGTACCACCGAGGCAGGATAGGGGTTGCTGATAATCCATATCTTGTTGAGAGGGAGTGTTGAGATTGCAACAAGATGATGGAGCTTAGTGAAAAGAGTCGCCTTCACTAAGTGGGCCTGCAGGCAAATTATGGCGCAAGTTCTATTTTTGATCATAGTGCGGGTGATCACAGTGTGAGTGATCACAGTGTGGGTGACCACAGTGTGGGTGACCAAAGTGTGAGTGATCACAGTGTGGGTGATCAAAGTCTATTTTTAGACTGGCTGTCAAAAATAGAAAAGTCAAATATTATTGTCTCATAATAATATTTGGACTATAAACTTGATCTTATTCTCTTGGAGCACTTCAGTTTGAGCTATAGATGTGGCCCATGCAACTGTCAGAAGGAAGTACGCTTTTCTTATGAGTCAGTTGAGTTGTTGCATGCATGACTTCAGTTAGACCTCAATCAGTTGAGTTTGGTGGAGTTGATTGTGGAGTTGATGGAGTTGTGTTCAGTTTGACTTGGTTAAACTAGTTGTATTTAGTCTAACTGCAAATAGACTAATGATGAGTTGTTAAACTAATTATTAACTCATAATACAACTATAGAATACATCAGTTAACTCAGTTGCATGTCAGTGCATGTTCAGTTCAGCAGGGACAGGTGTTAGAGAATCAGATTGCTATCAGTTGTGACTATAGTTGTGCATCAGATCTTGCACAATCAAGGGATTGAGTATGCCAATGAGTTTGCTCATGTATTTGCCCAGTTTTTAGCTTTTGATCACGTCTTACACATTGTGAGTGATTCTTTGGAGGTAAAATACGAGTTTGGTAGACCATTCTCATTCATTCTTGAGCAGGTATTGAGCAGTGGAGGCAAGCAAGCAATGGAATAGATTTGGAGATCGGATCTTAGCTGTATTGTGTGTAACAGGTGGAGCTGGTACTGGATTGCTTGTGATAAGCATTGTACTTTGTAATGTTACATGGTCTCAATCATTAATATACAGATAGTGTGGGGTTTTTAGCGAGATGCTTTCCCCGGGTTACATACTGTGTTAATGTGTGAATGCTCTTGATGTTTTATTGTTATTGATGCTGCTATATTGATGGTCAACGTAGAGGAGCTTATGTATTGTGTATGTATTCCGCAATAGTACATGATCAGGATAATCTCCATTGAATATGTGTTAAATTATTCAAAATTTCTACATTTTAAGCCAGCTTGTTCTTCTGACTGCTCGTTTCCGCTTCTCGACCTTCTGGTTTCCTTTTCTTTGTCCGTTCAAATTCCTCTTCTCTACGTCATCATCACTGGGTAACGCCTTGCAGGGAGGTGGCCACCTATTTGCTAACGAATTGGGTGTCAGATTCCCTAAATCATACTCGAGTGGTCATTAAAATTGTTTGTTTCAAGATTGCCCGCGAACACGAATTGTTTGCGAACTAATCATCCACGTCGGACTTCAAATCGCCTGTCATCTTGCTTTTTTGACCTATCAAATCTGGTTAGTCATCGGGATGTATCTCCACCGTCGATCTGGACCCCCTAAATCCTACGGTCGTCCTTCATATCAGGTGGACAAGTCACACGACGTTTCCCCGTCCGATGCGGGCGGTTTTCTCTCTCATCCACCAGACGCGTGTCGCTCGATGTGTGGCATCGGGCGGGACTCAGCCAAAAATTCTTACCGCCTCAAGGCCTTGCAATATCATGCCGGTTTGTGGAATCCCGCACTACGGAACCGAAACAGTTACTTTTCCATTTTTCATAGCGATTTCGGGTCCAGGCACTTCGGGTCTTTCCTTCACTGAGGGGGACAACCTGCGATATGCGATTGACATTAATCACGTATCCATATCCACCTTTGTTTCCCGAATTAGCCTCTGGTTTTGCCAATTTTATGCCATTGTGCTTTACCATGGGCCAACAGTGTGCGCACTTGACCGAGGGTCCTCATTGCTCTGCTCTAGCCACAACTGCAATTGTTATGAGGATTCCTTTTGATAGCTTCTATCTTTTCTAGGACTTGAATCTTTTAGCCTAATTTTAAACAGTCATGAAAACTTAGAGAGTTTTTAGGATCCAATTCGGATCACTGCAAGGAGTCAGTTAGCTGTTGCCGCTCCTCGGTAAAGCCATCTATGATGTTGATCTGATTGATCTCCTGGAGCTTCTGCTTAGCTTCTCTTTTGGCTTTGAAGATATCACCAAATTCTTTTTTGTTCCAATCTTTAAGTTTGGATTTGATATGTTTGAGTTTCTGTTGGAGCATGAACATTTTAGTGCCTTGAATGTTCAAATCCTCTCACCACCATTTGTCAATATTACTGGTGAATGTAGGGTGAGAGAGCCAGGCATTTTTGAACCTGAAAGGTCTGTTTCTTGGTGTTCCCATAAAGGTGGCTTCTAGCTGTACAGGCCAGTGATCTGATCCTCCAAAGGGTAGAATAGAAGTTGTCATGGCAGGGCCTCTGAGAAGGAGGTCCTCTGAAATAATAAATCTAGCCAGTTTGGAGGCAACTTGAGAAGTCCCTCCCCTCTTGTTGTTTCAGGTAAAGGTTCCATTCATTGTTTCAGTGTCCACAAGCCCCATGTTCATTATGAAGTTCTGGAAGGCCATGGAGTCTCTTCCTAATTGTTTAATGCCACCTTTTTTCTCTGAGAGAGATCTTATCATATTGAAATCTCCAGCAATGATCCAGGGCATGTTGGGGTGTCTTGCCCTTAGATCCTCAAGGGAGATGAGAAGCTTGAATTTTTCTGCTAGCTTTTGAGGTCCATAAAATTTTTTGATCATGTATATTTTCTTATCACCTACAGGTTGACAAACCAAATAAAGATAGTAGCATCCAGGATTCCAAATTTCTGTGGATCCCACAGCGTGAGAATCCCCCTGCCGAGTTGCTTGCTTTAACCTTTAGATACTCATACTTGATTAGCCACTTATTATGAATTTTTCTAATCTTATCCATTGAACATTCTGTCTCCTGAATAAAAACCATATCTGGTTTTTCTTCTTTAATTCTATTACTGGGATTCCTTTGTTTCCTTCTATTTCCTATGCCTATAATATTCCAGGTTGTGAGCTTCATTAAGAAAGGTTAGTAAAGGAATAACTAGTAAGATCTTTCATCTTACCTAAGTTAATCAGTAGTTTCCCACATTCGTTCAGCAACTCATTCTGTCTTTTTCTTCCTCTTTTCCTACTTGAGTTCCTTGGAGATTGTGCCTGTACATTCTCCATCATTTTGACCCCACTATGCTCCTGGATTTCATGATTTCTTTTGACTCCAATTCCCTTCGATTGTGATCTCCATAGAAAGCGTTGTTGCACCCTGTCATAATCCTCTTTTGGCAGGGAATCTACTCCTATGATTGTCCCTTGTTCTAGAAATTTTTCTAGATCTAGATTTTCCCTATCTAAAATCTCTTGTAGTTCATGTTCCTCCGTTCCCGCTTCACTTGGAGTCATCTCATGGTCCCTACTTATATCCATACAACTTGGTAGATCGTCCTTTTGCTGGTTGTTTACTATGATATCCTCCATGTCCGCTTCCTTTTCCTTCTCATTGTTTATGTTCTCCATAACCTGGACTGTTTCCTTGTTGCCCTCTTCTTCCTTTAGGATCTTGAAACGATTGTTTCTTGAATTTCTATCCTCATTCATCTTCTTTTGTGGGCGTTAACCACCTTTCCCTTTGCTCCTGACCTTGATAAAACCCTCGTGATTTTTATTCCTTAGTAGTTTTTGCATTTCCTTCCATATTGTTTGTTGGGCAGTCTTTGAATAAATGCCCATGTTCATGGCATTTGCGACACCTAAATGGGATGTGCTCGTAGTCCATAGTCTGCACCCATTTTTCATCATATACTTCTAAAATTATCGCTTCCGGAAGGGCTCCAGATAAGTCCATTTCCACACATATTTGGGCAAAGGAGGTATATCTTCCTTTCAGAGTTGCCTCTGAGATCTTTAGGAAGTGCCCCAGCTTGTTGCTTATTGTTTTCAGAGATTCTAGTAGCTAATAATCTAGAGAAAGGGAGTATAGTCTAATCCATACTGGTACCGATGTGAATGTTTCACGTTCCAGGACGAAGTTCATCATCCATGGCCGCATATAGAGTCCCGCTGCAGCGTAGAAATATGGTCCTCCCTCGAAAACTCTATCTTTATCCTCTAGGCTCGTGAACACCACTGTGAAGAAGCCTTTAGAACTTATATGTAGATGTATTTCCCCCTTTGGCTTCCAATGGCTCCTTATCCAAATGTGTAATGCCCTCTTCGTCGACCATAACCCCATAAATTTGCATATGATTGCATGTTCTGTCATATGATCCCTATGTGCTTGAAGCGCTGGATCGCTCAATATGACCCAGGGAATAATGTTCAACTTGGGTTTGTAGACCCCAGTTGTCCTTATGGAGTTAGGTTTTCCACTGTTGCCTCCATTCTCCTTCTCCTTATTTGTTTCTAGCTGATCCCCTTCGTGTTCTTGAAGTCCGCTTCTTCCCAATGTTCCTTTGCTTCTTGCCTCTGATACCTTCTCTAGAGGTTTTTTAAAATGCTGCTTTCCCATGTCCTTACTTCCATCTGTAACTACCTGACTATAGGAGGGAGCAGCACTCCCCCCTGCGCGTCCCGCCATGGTTCCCAAAGTCAAAACCCTAGTGCCAACTTCAACCCTAGCTCAAGTTGCAGACCGATCAATGGTCCTCCATATATTTTTTTTAACAGTTAATTTAATCTTAAAAAAAACATAATTAGTTTTAAAATAAATTTCAAACTTTGAGTAAAATTTAAAGCCCTATTATGTAATTAGTAAAAATTCATAACATAAAAGCATTTAAAATAAAAGCATTTAATAAAAGAATATTATAAATAAAATCCTTATTATTTCATTATTTTATTTTTTTTAAATTATTTAATATTTTGTAAACCCAAAAACATAAAATTTTATAATGGAATTATAACGAAACTGTATAAGATAACTATGTTGACCACCGAAAACAAGCACAATTTGAATATCAAAATTGATAAGTGTGCTACAAGAGCTACTTCACCTTAAACCTGGTTTGATCATATAATTTTTATTAAAATATGACCAACAACGAACTCGTTTATCTCAACCAACGCCAAAAATTTTAAACCCCATCTGCATCAGGCCACACTTTAGTGGCTGCAAAATCACAAACGCTGCTAGCCACTAGCATTCAATGGCCAGCAAACGTGTCCCAGATCAGATATGTGTGGTATCCACGAACAAGAGCAATAATTGAAGAGATTAAACATATAAATTAGTGTATTGGTTGAGAAGAATGACACGAAAATAGTTGTTGGCTGAATTTCAACAGGTACGAGAAGGACCGTTGGTGAGGCCAGAATCCAGAGGAGTCTTACCAGACAGTCAATGCTCAAGACCAGTAGAGATGGTTCTTCCATATCGGAGGCCTTCCCTTTTGTACGCCTGATTCTCAGCTACCAGACTGTGTTCTCGGCTTTTTTATTCAGTCGATTGGAATTATTCGACTGATAGATCTGCCATGAACTCTTGCTGAGGATACCAATCTCAAGGATTGGGAAATGGGGGGCACATTCGAGAGCCTGTTAATGTCTACTGTATCGTCGGGGTCTTCCATAAATGGGACTCTCCAAGGAGACCAGGCGGCGGTTCTGGATTCGATGACTGCAATAAAAGATGCAATCAACGCAGTTTATCTTCTGTTCTCAGCGTATCTGGTGTTCTCCATGCAGCTGGGGTTCGCCATGCTGTGCGCAGGATCGGTGAGGGCAAAAAACACGATGAACATAATGCTCACCAACGTCATAGACGCAGCAATAGGGGGAGTGTTCTACTACCTCTTCGGCTTCGCCTTTGCCTTCGGCACATCCAGCGGATTCATCGGCCATTCATTCTTCGCCCTCACGGGCGTCCCCAACGATACCTACGATTATAGCTACTATCTGTACCAGTGGGCTTTCGCGATTGCGGTGGCGGGCATAACCAGCGGATCCATAGCGGAGCGCACGCAGTTCGGAGCTTATTTGATATACTCGTGTGTGCTCACGGGGTTCGTTTACCCGATTGCGTCGCACTGGTTCTGGTCGAGCTACGGGTGGGCGAGCCCCGACAGGGACAAGGGTTTGTTGTTCGGTTCGGGCGCCATAGATTTTGCGGGGAGTGGCGTGGTCCATGTGGTGGGAGGCGTGGCGGGGTTGTGGGGGGCATTGATCGAGGGGCCGAGGGTGGGCAGGTTTGATGCCTTCGGAAAATCGGTTGCCATGCGGGGCCACAACGCGACGCTCGTGGTGTTGGGGACGTTTTTGCTGTGGTTCGGTTGGTATGGATTCAACGCCGGTTCTTTCATCCAAATTTTGACCACGTCTACCAGCGGACTGCTGGAAGGGAACTGGTCGGGAGTGGGGCGCACCGCGGTCACGACCACGTTAGCGGGCTCCATGGCGGCTCTGACCACGCTTTTCGGAAAAAGGCTCCTCTCCGGGCACTGGAACGCCCTCGATGTTTGCAACGGGTTGCTCGGCGGATTCGTGGCCATCACTTCCGGGTGCTCCGTTGTCGACCCCTGGGCCGCCATCGTCTGCGGGTTCGTGGCGGCGTGGGTTCTGATCGGATTCAATGCCCTCGCGCTTAGGTTGAAATTCGATGACCCTCTAGAGGCGGCGCAACTTCACGGCGGCTGCGGGGTATGGGGGGTGATCTTCACCGGGCTGTTCGCTGCCGAGAATCATATGGTGGAAGTCTATCCGCCGGCAAATGGAGACACGACACGGCCGTTTGGGCTTCTAATGGGAGGCGGGTGGAGGCTTCTGGGAGCTCAGGTTGTCGAAGTTCTGGTCATTGTTGGATGGGTGACGGTCACCATGGGGCCACTGTTTTATGCTATGCATAGGATGGATCTTCTCAGAATTGGCAGAGAGGAAGAGACGGCCGGAATGGATATCTCTAGCCACGGCGGCTTTGCTTATGACCATTCACTTCCCGACGAGGGACCGTCTCGTCGGTATATCGATTATTTGCAAAAATAAATTGTCGACCATTGATTCCTTCAAAATATCTTGAAATAAATATAAATTAATTCAAAGGTCTCCCAACTGGTGTAGGCCTACCGCACTGTGATATGGTACAGATTTCTTTATAACATTTTCTTTCGTTGCTAAAAGTTAAGTTATATTTTATAGGAGTATGTATGGAATTTTTTGTTTAAAGTATGAAAATCTAAATGTAAAATTACAAAATTGTGTTCGAAGAAAAGCTAACCTTCTAAAATAATTTCTCTACGCTCGTTGGAAGTACATATTTCCTTGTATCCGGGAATATCATACTCCAAAACTATGTATGCATCGAATTATCATATAAATAATTTATAAAGTTGTTATTTAATGGAAAAAATATTAAAATATGACATTCAATGATGGTGATGGCATACTATTCAAATATTTAATTTCATTAATTTTGAAGGGAATTTGAACTTTTTGAATAGTGAAATGAAACAATTTTAGGTTCATGAGTCGAAGCATTTCCAGTGCTTCCATTTTATATATAATTTTGTTATTTAATTATAAATTCATATTTGTAAATGTAGTTGACATAGGTTGATATTTAATTTAAGTTGATTCATATTATAGACCAGTTTGATATTTAATTGTAGAGTCACTTTAGTAAATATGGTTAATATTTAATTAGCACAAGCGTATTAATAGATGTAGCTCACAAATTTTATATTCAATTATAGAACTTGAACTAGTAAATTTGGTTGATACATGTCAATGGATGTATATCAACCACATTTACTAATTTGGTTGTGCTAGTTGACAACCAACATGCATGGAGAGGATTACTAGACCATCATGGTTGACTATGGCTAACTATAGTCAAATTATGGTTGAGGAAAGTTTATTTATGGTCAACATATACTTGAATATGGATCATCGTGGTTGACCACATTTAACTATAATTGACCATGATAGATTATGATTAACTATGGTTGTCCATGTTTGATCATTGTTGACTATGATTGCCTAGGGTTGGGAATGTTGATTGAGGTTTGACCATGTTAATCATGGTTGAAAATAGTTTGACCAATTTGACCATAGCTTTCTATGCTAGATTATGGTTGACCACATTGACAATAGATAGCCCTGGTTAACCATGGTGACCATGACAACCTTGGTGGACCATGTTGAACCATTTTAAGCATGGGTTGACCATGGTTGCCCATGGTTGCCCATGGTTGACTATGGTTGATCATAGCTGGCCATGGTTGACTATGGTAGATTAAGGTTGACCATGATGACTGTATTTAACCATCGTCAACCATAGTTGACTTAGGGTCAACATGGAAACCATAGTCAACTATGGTTGACTACCATAGTTAACTACAACCACCCATAATCAACCATGGTGACCATACTTGACCATGGCTGACTATGGCTAATCAAAGATGACCATGGTTGCTCATGGTTGAATGAAGTTTACCATGGTTGACTATGATTTCCCTTGGTTGGCTAAGATTGACATGGTTGACAAAGGTTTGACCATGGGGAATGTGGTTTACCAAGTTTGACTAGGATGCTTACGAGTAACTATGGTTAACCAAAGATGGCAATGGTTGACCATGTTGACCATGGTCGATCATGGTTGACTAAGGTTGGCCATCATTGACCATGGTTAACCATGTAGACTATGTTCACCATGGTTGGCCATGCTAACAATGTTGAACATGGTTTGATCTAGTTGACCATGTTGCTCATGGTTGACCATGCTTAGTCATGGTTGGTTATGGTTGTTCGTGTTCAATAAAAAAAATTAATGGTGGCAATCAACGTATAGCAACCACTTTTAAAAATATGGTCGTACTAGTTGACGATTGGCATGTGTGAGATGAATTAGTGGACCATTATTGACCATGGTTAAAAATGGTCAACTATGGCTAACTATTGTTGTATGTGGTCTAGTTAAGGTTAATGGTGTTCTATTTTAGTGAAAATATAGTTGACAATGTGTGACCATGGTTGAATATGGTTGACCACTGTTGTCCATATTTAATAATAGCTAACTATGATTCATTATTGTTGACCATGTTTTTCCATGTTGAACATGGTTGACCATGATGTCTATGGTTGGAGATGGATGACCATTGTGCCCATGGATGACCACATTTCACATGGATGACCATCCTTCTCGTGCTTGACCATAGTTGGTCATGGCGCCCATGGTTGACCATGCTCATAATTGACCATGATTCAACATGATGTTGGCCATGCTACTAATTCGTGAATTTCTACGGATATTCTAATAGACAGTTCGTCACAACAAATTTGATAAAATAGGCTTAAATATATATTATGAGGGTTAATTTCCTTAGATTCGATATTTTTTTTAATTATTGTTTTTTTTGCTTATGCATATAATAGATAAAATGTGGAAAATAAAGAATAATAAAATATAATCACTCACCAACCACAATAAACAAAATATGTGTTTTAGGAAACACTTACGTGAGAAAACCTAGCTAGAAGGTGAGGCTCCTCTGCGCTCTCTTTCTATGGAATAGAAATAATGCAAGTACAAAGGATAAGACACTCTCTATGGATTTATTTGAGACATATGGCCTTATGGGATACTACAAACTCTAAAACCCCCTTTTTATGATCTCTCACTCCCACTCTCTATTGCTTTTCTCTCATAGTGACATTGTTATAACATAGCTTGATAGCTAACGAGGGGTTAGGTTTGACTCCTTTAACCCTCAACCAAAGTTACAATTTTGAATCTTCTATATTCTTCTTCATAAGATTCACATGGCTAACCCCTTTTCCATGAGTAACAGGGGCTAACATGACATCCTCTCGAATTATGGTGGTCAATCAAGACAAGACAACTTTCAGGAGGCATAACTTTTGCACACGAATTCTCATTGACATCTTTCTTGCATTGTTGGAAAGGTCTCTAAGTTTAGAATAGTTTCACAAGGTCCATGCTTAAATGGAAAGTTTTACCCCAAAAAAACATCACTTAAGGCCTCAAAATGTCCTCAAAAGTTTTTAGACCCTAAATCTTTAAACTGGGTCCTACCAACAAAACTTCTCTTATATGCTAATTCCTCCAATATTTCCATTCTAAAAGCATCGATATGGATGACAAATTATATGGTGATCCAATCCAAATCAACTACCCATGACCACTACCATGTTATCTGTGGTTGATTATGTATGACCATATTGCCCATGGTTGAACATGGTTGTTTAAAATCACCCATGTTGACTATGGTTGACCATGACCATAACCATGGCTTCGATACAAATGGTTGTCCATGGTTGACCATGTTGACCATGGTTAAGCATAGTTATCCATGATTGACCATGTTGGCTATGACCAATTAAGGTTGACCATGGTTGACTATGGTTGATGATGGTTGACCGTGGTTGACTTGGTTGTGGTTGTGTTATTCAACCAACTTTTCAAAGTTGAGTTGTGTTCATCACATTATTACTTCAAATAATGTTTATCATATTGCAATGTTGGGTAATGTTTATCGCATTATGACATCAGGTTATCTAAGACATTACAATATCAAGAAATGTTTATCTAGATTTGTTCATCACATTGTGATATTAGATAATGATCATCACATTCTGCCATTAGGTCATGTTCATCACATTATGAGATTGGCTAATATTCATCATAATATGACATCAGGTAATGTTCATGTAGATTTGTTTGTCACATTGCAACATTGGGTAACGTTTAGTCACTTTACGATGTTGGTTTATGTTTGTAACTTTATGATGTCATGTACTATTCATCACATTGTAATGATCAATAAATGATCTTCACATGTGGATGTGAATATATATTCATCACATTATGAAGTTAGGAATTGTTCATTATATTATGACAATAAGAAAATGCTCATAACATTTCAATGTTGAGTAATGCTTGTCACATTGCGACGTTGAGTGATGTTCATTGCATTGCAATATTAGGGGATGTTCCTCACATTGTAACATTTAGAAATGTTTTTAAAATTGCAGTGATGTTTAAAGAATATCCATCATGTCGTGAGTTGGGAAATGTTCATCACATTGTGATATTCAAATATTCAAAAAATATTCATCACATTGTGATGTTGAGAAATGTTCGTCATATTGTGATTTTGAGAAAAGTTCATCACATCGCAACATCAAGAAATATTCATCACATTGTAAAGCTAGGTATCAAATTACGAAGTTAGGTATTGTTCATCATATTATAACATCACATTACGAAGTCAAGTATTGTCCATCACATTATGACAATTGAGAAATGTTCATCACATTCTAATGTTAAGTAAGGTTTATGACATTGTGACATCCGGTTATGTTCATCACATTGCAATGTTCGAGAAATGTTCATCACATGTGATGTTAGAGATTCTTTGTCATTTATGATGTTAAGAAAGTTCATCACATTAAGAAATCACATTGTGACATTGAGAAATATTTGCTTGGATTTTTCATCACATTGCAACATCAAGAAATGTTCATCACATTATGGCGTCCGAAAATGTCCATAACAATAAGACAAATGTTCCTCACATTGTGACATCAAATAATGTTCTTCAAATTGCAATGTTAAGTAATGTCCGTCTCATTGTAAAATTAGGTAATATTTAACACAATGCAACACCAAACAATATTCATAACATTGCAACACTCAGTAATATTTATCACATTACAAAATTGAATAATATTTATCACATTGTGACATTAGACAATACTCATTCCATTATGACATCAAGTAACATTCATAACATTGTGATGTTAAGTAATATTTATCCCATCATAATGTTTGTTTTAATTCATGACATTTCAACATTGGTTATATTCATCATGACATTGCAATATTGAATTATGTTCAATACATTGCGAAAAGGAAAGTTTAGCGAAATTTTCTAAAAGTATTTCTAATGAAGTTTTTCCTTTATCAAAAGATAGACCTTTAGTACAATTCAATTGGATCGTCGACAAAATAAATTTGTATTATACTTTAAGAGATTTGATGGAATATTTTTTAAAACACGCTTAACCTAAATCCCTCCTTATCAAGATTTACATTTCATTCAAACCTAAGTATATATATTTCACTCAAACGTGATAGTATATATAGCAATGACGTGTATAAAGGCAGTAGTGATTTACATTCATTATAATAGATTTTATATATTTAAATATAACATTTTTAATTGTTTATAATTAAACGTTATTATTTTTTTTTAGTTTATTTTGATGTATTTTATTTTATTATTTAAAGTTTAATTAACGTATATATATTTCACTCAAACGTGATAGTATATATAGCAATGACGTGTATAAAGGCAGTAGTGATTTACATTCATTATAATAGATTTTATATATTTAAATATAACATTTTTAATTGTTTATAATTAAACGTTATTATTTTTTTTTAGTTTATTTTGATGTATTTTATTTTATTATTTAAGGTTTAATTAACGTATATCATAAAAGGAAATATTAAAAAAATATTTTAAATTATTCTACAAATTAATTTATGAAAAATAGTTATTATAAATAAAAAATTTTGAATTAAAAAAATTGTGGTGATATTAAAATACTTCTTCGAGTATAGAAATAAAATGTTAAATAATCAAATTTTAATGGGGCAACTTGCTTGGTGATTGCCATGATATGAAGTTTTTGTGAATTTTGAGGTTCAAATCCTCACATGATTTACCATGTAGGCCATGTATGGGGCACACATAGGTTCACCTTAAAGACTATATTAGTAGTGGTTCAAATCAACCCTATGTCATGCGAGTATGAGCCTAGCCCAATTCTTAATTCCTATAGATGCAAAAAAAAATGTTAAAGAATCTTGAGAAATATCTTACCTTTTTAAGTTTTAATCGATATAAATAATCATATAAAATAATTGCTTGTAAAAACTAATTACCAATTATTTTTTAATTAATTTCCAAATTCAAATGCATGAAGGAGGCTATGGGCAACCATAGTGGCCAATTAGGAGGAAACTAACAACCAATAGTGTTAAAGAACCCATTTCGGCATCAAGGGGCAACAGCTACCTAGGAGGAAGGTGTACCTCCACAATTCCAGAACCTAACCGATGGGAAACACCCCAGATCCCACTAATTGGGACATTTACATGAATGTAATAGATATCCTATGTAGGTTTTAACCTTGTACAAAAATTAACTACATAAAAATTCTAAAAACAGAAAAATAAACAATGGCAACAACATAAAACATAGATCATATATACAAATATTTTCCCCTGGATCCCAAAACTGGGACTACCAGATTAATTTTTCATTATGTTCCTTTCAATGTTACAATACATACATACATACATACATATACATATATACATACATACATACATACATATATATATATATATATGAGACGAAGCATTCATAAACCCCAATCCATTAACCATGGATTACAACATAACCATAGTTCCCTTAACCAGATCTACAATATACCATGGGCAGAAAACCATCATGCCCAAAACCATGTGCAAAACCCATGCAAAAAACCATAGGTAGGTCTGCCCACCTAATATAGGGTCCAAAAAAATTTTCTCGGGGCACTGCCCCAGACCCCATACAGGGGAGATAACACCCCCCTGAAACCCCTCGACAAAGGGGGTTTCGCCCCCCTTGTGAAACCCCCGCGCGTGAGACTAGTCGTGGAAATAATATAACACACACCCAACATCCTACTACAAACCTATCATCAAGACTATGTTCTCCTTCTAAACCTAACTCATCATCAACAAAGGCAATGCCATCTACTATGATCCTACCATTAATAATCCCACAACCTCCCTGTAACACCCTCCTCCCACATCTACCCAAGCAATCACCGAGCTGGGGTTAACATGAAACAATAGGCCACTATGATATGATTTGACCTCCTAAGTCACATTAAGGAAGTGGAACCGACAAAAACACACAATATAGACATTAATCATTAGTTATAGGACCCTCAAGAACCAATTCAATGCTTTAGACAACTTGCCTTGGGGTCCCACTAAACTTTTGGATAACTTAAGACTCAGTCACTCTCATGCTATAGGCATGAGGGCGACTAGAAACCTAAAGTCACTCACACAGGCTTGCCTGCCAACGACCAGAGACCAAAACTATCAGTGCTATGCTAGTGATTCTGGGATTTGAGCCACTTTTTCAGGCCCAGAGCCCAGGTCACTGCTCAGAATTGAACCATCTCTTAAAATAAAAAAAATAACATGGAAATGATAGTACTAAAGCAATCACTTGTTCAAGACCTTGGCTGGATCCCTACTAGCCATGATAGACATTTCGTTAAACATATTGCAAATGTGTAATCTACAGGTGTAATTAACAGTTATGAGCATAGGGATGTCATACTTAGCTAAGAATCGCTAAGAACCATGGATGTCTCAACAAATCAACTTCCATTCCATCCACTAGGTCATAGATACATTGATCATTCAATTACAAGTAAAAACATGATGAGATCCACACATGGCTGTTGTCATAAAACACATGCATGCATAACCAAGATAATACCATCAGAAATACTCATGAAAGTACAGTCCTATAGACTACATATAATCCATCAAAATGCTCATAGAAATACAAGGAGAAACAATCTTTCATTAATGATGCAAATTCCAAACTCAGGATGGGACTTCCATGTTCCACCCTATCGCAAAATGGTTGAGCCAAATATCTCTTCAACCATTCACCCCTGTGCCATATTCCAAGCATCAGTGTGGGATCTCATAGAAAAAATCAACCAAAAAACATCCAGGGCTTCTAGAGGCCATCCACCCCAACCCATCAAACAGTGATTCCACCTCACGGCCAGACATCACAAAACCATCATCAGATCAATCTCTATCCCAATCATCCAAGGCTCCACAACGTTTGTTCCAAATAAGGCTCTAGGACCAGTAACTCAACCCAAAACTGTTGTCGAGCTCTAGAGCATTTGTCCAACCAAGGCTACGGGACTAGTAACTCAACCCAAGTTGTTTCAGGGCTCCAAAGTGTTTGTCCAACCAAGGCTCCAGGAACTAGTAACTCAACCCAAGCTAAGGAAACATGAGAACCAATAAAAAACAAACAATAAAAGTAAACCCTAAATCACCATGGTTATTCAAGAAATAACAAGGCTATGCAATTCACTGTCAATCCAAGAAATCCTCCATGCCAATGAGAGATCACAACCAAGAAACCACATGCATGTGCCATGCATACCAAAACTAGTGAAGGAAACATACATGCAACTTGGTCCCTGCAAGAAAATCTAATGTAGCTGCCGATCCCGATGCCTTCTTTCCCTTTCCTACTCTTCCTTTGCCTTATTTCTCCAAGAATCCAAGTATGCCACACCCAAAAGAGTGCTCCAAGAAAACTCTAAGTCTCCAAGAGTATGAGAGAGAGAGAGAGAGGATAATGAGAGAGCTCCAAAACTGAACTGACAAAAAGTTACCAACTGATTTTGAGAAGCCTTTTTATGAATGAGGCCTCTATTTTCTTCATTTTCCATTATTTTCCTTCATTTTCCTCCTCACATGAAAATTGTGACCTTTCACCTCCCTTTTCTCCTAATTTCCATTATTTTCATAAATAATTGTGCCAAAAATGCCATTTTTCCTTTCCAAAGGCTTAGCCATTGCCTTTGCCAATTTCCTTAGCCATAAACAATCACAAGTGATCCCCATCACTAGTATTATTCCCAACATTCATCTTGGGATAAGTGTCCCATCATCTGTGGTTATTATTTTGGCTTTATTTACTTTTATTACATGTAAATTTTCACCTAGGCTATTAGGGAAACACCCCAGATCCCACTAATTGGGACATTTACTAAATGCAATAGATATCCTATGTAGGTTTTAATCTTGTACAAAAATTAACTACATAACAATTCTAAAAACAAAAAATAAACAATAGCAACAACATAAAACATATATACAAAGATTTTCCCCTGGATCCCAAAACTGGGACTACCAGATTAATTTTTCATTATGTTCCTTTCAATGTTACTATATATATATATATATATATATATATATATATATATATATATATGAAGAAGCATTCATAAACCCCAATCCATTAACCATGGATTAGAAAATAACCATAGTTCCCTTAACCACATCTACAATATACCATGGTCAAAAAAACATCATGCCTAAAACCATGTGCAAAACCCATGCACAAAACCATAGGTAGGTCTGCCCACCTAATATAGGGTCCAATTTTTTTTTTCCCGAGGCATTGTCCCAGACCCCATACAGGGGGCTACCACCCCCCCTGAAACGCCCCGACAAGGGGGGTTGCGCCCCCCTTGTGACCCCTCCGCGTGTGAGACTAGTCATGGAAATAATATAACACATACCCAACATCCTACTACAAACCCATCATCAAGACTATGTTATCCTCCTAAACATAACTCGTCATCAACAAAGGCAATGCCGTCTACTATGACCCTACTGTTAATAATCCCACAACCTCCCTGTAACACCCTCCTCCCACATCTACCCAAGCAACCACCGAGCTGGGGTTAACATGAAACAAGAGGCCACTATGATATGATTTGACTTCCTAAGTCACGTTAAGGAAGTGGAACTGACATAAACACACAATATAGACATTAATAATCAGCTATAGGACCCTTAAGAACCAATTCAATGCTTTAGAAAACTTGCCTTGGGGTCCCACTAAACTTTTGGACAACTTAAGACTCAGTCACTCTCATGACATGAGCATGAGGGCAACAAAAAACCTAAAGTCACTCACACAGGCTTGATTGCCAATGACCAGAGACCAAAACTTTCAGTGCTATGCCAACAATTCTGGGATTTGAGCCACTTTTTCAGGCCCAGAGCCCAGGTCACTACCTAGAATTGAACCATCTCTTAAAATCAACAAAATAACATGGAAATGATAGTACTAAAGAAATCACTTGTTCAAGACCTTGGCTGGACCCCTACTAGCCACAACAGATATTTCATCAAACATATTGAAAATGTGTAATCTATAGGTGTAATTAACAATTATGAGCATAGGGATGTCATACCTAGCTAATAATCTCTAAGAACCATGGATGTATCAACAAATCAACTGCCATTCCATCCATTAGGTTATAGATACATTGATCATTCAATTACAAGTAAAAACATGATGAGATCCACAGATGGCTACTGTCATAAAACACATACATAACCAACATAATACCATCAGAAATACTCATGAAAGTACAGTCCTATAGACCACATATAATCCATTAGAATGCTCATAGAAATATAAGGAGAAACAATCTTTCATTAATGATGCAAAATCCAAACACAGGATGGGACTTTCACGTTCCACCCAACCATAGAATGGATGAGACAAATATCTCTTCAACCATTCACCCCCATGCCATATTCTAAGCATGAGTGTGGGATCTCATAGAACACATCAACCAAAAACCATCTAGGGCTTCCAGAGGCCATCCACCCCAACCCATCAAACAGTGATTCCACCTCATGGCCAGACATCACAAAACCATCATCACATCGGTCTCTATCTCAGTCATCCAAGGCTCCAGAGATTTTTTTCCAAACAAGGCTCCAGGACTAGTAACTCAATCCACAACTGTTGTCAAGCTCTAGAGCATTTGTCCAACCAATGCTATGGAACTAGTAACTCAAACCAAGTTGTTTAAAGGCTCCAAAGTGTTTGTCCAACCAAGGCTCTAGGAACTAGTAACTCAACCCAAGCTAAGGAAACATGATAACCAACCAAAAACAAACAATGAAAGTAAACCCACAATCGCCATGGTTATCTAGGAAATAACAAGGCTATGCAATCCACTATCAATCCAGGAAATCCTCCATGCCAATGAGAGATCACGACCAAGAAACCACATGCGTGTGCCATGCATACCAAAACTAGTGAAGGAAACATACATGCAACTCGGTACTTGCAAGAAAATCTAATGTAGTTGCCAATCTCGATGCCTTCTTTCAATTTCCTACTCTTCCTTTGCCTTCTTGCTCCAAGAATCCAAGTATGCCACACCCACAAAGAGTGCTCCAAGAAAACTCTAAGTCTCCAAGAGTACGAGAAAGAGAGAGAGGATAATGAGAGAGCTCCAAAACTGAACTGACAAAAGGTTACCAACTGATCCTCAGAAGCCTTTTTATGAATGAGGCCTCTATTTTCTTCATTTTCCATTATTTTCCTTCATTTTCCTCCTTACATGCAAACTGCGACCTTTCACCTCTCTTTTCTCCTAATTTCCATTATTTTCATAAATAATTGTGCCAAAAATGCCATTTTTCCTTTCCATATCCTTAGCCATTGCCTTTGCCAATTTCCCTAGCCATAAAAAAATCACAAGTGATCCCCATCACTAGTATTATGCCCAACATTCAACTTGGAAAAGTGTCCCATGATCCGTGGTTATTAATTTTCCTTTATTTAATTTTATTACATGGAATTTTCACCTAGGCTAATATAGAACCCTCCCCCTTGGGGGAACACCATCCTTGGTGTTCAACAACACTTATCAACACAAAATTGTTAGGATATTCTGACACATAGGAAATAGTTAAGTACAACTTGGTCTAGTATAGAGTTAGGTAAAGTGTGCTTCTTTACTATGTACATTTTGTAACTTACAATCTGACGGTTATGATATGTAGTGATACGACGGTTCATTCTCTCCTCGGTATTACGGACACTTGATTCGTGGCTTAATACCCGATTGGTCCATGATCTCTATTTAAAGAGCATGGAGGGTCATTTGTAGGTTAACCATTCATGAGAGAAGCTTATGTAAATTTTCATTCTTTTATTAATAAATTGCCTGAAGTGGCCGCGTTGGCTCAGGCCGTGGACTGTTTCCCTCTTTGAGGGTTTTAACCACGTCAAAAGTATTGGTGTATTGATCTGTGATCTATTTGTGAGCAGTGTCCTTTGGTGTTCTGTCTGAGGAACTTACCCTGTAAATTCCTACATGGTATCAGAGGTATTTGAGGGCCGCGTCTGTTGGTGATCCAAATCTGAAGCTGGTAGAACTGCATCTGACTACCGTTTCCTAGATCTACTGTTTCTGACTACTTTCGGGCCGAGAGGACTACTCTGTTGTGTTGGGAGCATCTGTTCCAGTGAGGAACCCCTTTCGTTTCACGCGAAAAGGTTTCCGGTAGCCCTAGCTGCGTCATTTTTAAGATCTGGAGGTATACAGTGTTTATTTGCAGTTTATAGTTATTTTCTCTCTGTTTATTTCGGTTTTGGTTTATTTAGCTTTTTTATTACCGGATCTATACCTTTCATTTCTGCGTATGCTCTTTGCCCTGCGACTCTGTGCGATCTGGGAAAATCAGAAACAGAAAGGAAGGGTTTTTCTCATGCGTATGCTCTTTTCTGCTGCGCCTTAGTGTGATCTCAGAAAATCAGAAACATTGAGGAAAATATTTAGTTTCTGGCTAAAGCTAACTTCGAGCCGCAAGGTTCGGTTTTTTGTATGTCCGTGTTGGGTTTTGTGTTTTTTTGTTTTGTAGGGAAAAAGAGCTTTCTCAAAGCAAGCACGCAACCCAAAGCATCAACCCCCCCCACTCTCCTCTCTCTCTCTCTCTCTCAAACGTTTTGTTGAGGTCTTGGGTTCAAGTCTCCATTTTGTGGGGGCAAGTTTTTCATTTTCGCACATTCCCGCACTTCATCGGCGACTTCATCAAATTTTCTTCAAAAAGCCATAACTTCTTCATCTGGAAGCCATTTTCAGAACCGTTTTTTTTGAAACAGCCTAATTTTTCGAGATATTTCCATTGAAACACTTAGTTTCAGCATCTATAGCTTCAGTGTTTTTTTTTTTTTTTTTTTTTCAATTGAAAGTCCATGCCAAGTTATTCTTGACAGCACCAACTACTTCCAATGGTGGTCCTACATTGTGGATTTACTTAGAAGTAAACATCTTTATAGAATAGCCACAGGCCAAGAGACCAAATCGAAAGACGAAGACAAGGCAGCTAAATGGGAAAATAGGCAAGACCAAGCACGTGGGTTGATAGGGATGTCTATTTCTCCAGATCTTAGATTCCATATTGCAGAACTTGATACTCCTGATGAAGCAATGAAACAGATTACTAAAGTCTTTGGAATTAAAAATGAACTTAAAGACCATCAACTTGAAAATGAATTGCTTACATTGGACCCCAATAATTTTTCTTGCATTCAAGATTTTTTTTCCAAGTTCAAGACCCTTAGACTTCTCTTGGAAGGTGTTAAGGTTAAGAAAGAACATAGTAGCCTTATCTACTCCATTCTTACTAATTTGGGACCAACCTATTCTGTGTTTGTTTCCACCTTCAATTCTACAAGAGAAGCCTTCATTTCTCAAGGACAAGCCTACAAGTCCCCTTCCTTTGATTCCTTTTGTGATTCTTTAATAAGAGAACAAGAAAAACTCTTACACCTTGGTCTTCTTCATCTTGGAAACTCTTCTAAGAAAGCGTTAGCCGCCCAGCAGCAACCAAATTCAAAGAATCCTAAGAAGTCGTATCCTAAAAGGAATGGTCCTAAACCAAACAAGGGTCCTATGCAATTTCCGCCTCAAAATGAAAAATCATTTCAACAAAATGATAAGACAAATAAAAACAAATGGAAGAATACTGATAGACATTTCAACTTTTGTAATCGAGATGGCCACTTAGAATCCAAATGCTTTAAGAAGATGGAAGCCTTGGAAGCAGCAATGAAGAAGCATAACATCCATTTGGAGCAATCTTCAACTTCAACTTCATCTTCAGGAATGGCATTTTCTGCATGTGGTTGTCAAGCATTTCGGTTTGGCTATGCACTAAATGTATCTTCTTCTTCTCATTCTCATGAGTGGCTCATTGATTCTGGAGCTTCTTATCACATGGCCAAAAACAAAGCCATGTTTTCTTCTTTAAATGATTGTAACACCAAAAATATATATGTTGGTGATGATAGATCTCTTAGTGTTGTAGGGACTGGAACTGTTCATCTAGACAATGGTCAGTTTAATGATGTATTATGTGTTCCAACCTTATCCTGCAACCTTCTATCTGTATATCAGATAACCCATTCAGGTGAAGGTAAAATCGTTGAATTTTCACCTCACGATGTTGTAATTAAGGACCTAAGAGATCCTAGACAGATTTTAGCTACTGGCATTGCTGATGATTCTACAAGGTTGTATAAGTTTCACAACTTTGGGTCATCAAATCTTCCCTCAGTATTTGTTGCTCATAATGATGAAGTGAGCAAACTTTGGCATGAGCGATTTGGTCACTTAAACTATCGCTCTCTTCAGAATCTATGTAAAGAAAATATGGTGACAGGTCTTCCAATGGTATCTTGCAGAGATGGTGTTTGTTCTGGATGTGTATTCGGAAAACATCATCGGGACAATTTTGAAAAACGTGCCTCTTGGCATGCCTCAGCCCCTTTACAGCTCATGCATAGTGATTTATGTGGACCAATTCCAGTTGCTTCATTCTCTGGCTACAAGTATTTCTTAACTTTCATTGATGATTTCTCTAGATGCACTTGGGTATACTTCTTAAAACTCAAGAGTGAACTATTTAACATGTTCTTGGCCTTTAAGGCCTTTTTTGAAAAACAATTTGGACATCAAATTCTTAAGCTAAGATCTAATAATGGCGGAGAATATGTTAAAAACACATTCATCAACTTTTGCACTAAGAATGGAATTCAAATGCAACATATTGTTCCATATACTCCACAACAAAGTGGTGTAGCTGAAAGGAAGAATCGCACCTTAAAGGAAATGGCTAATTGTATGCTTCAATCTAAAGGACTTAGTCTTAATTATTGGGCAGAAGCAATTAATTGTGCAAATTACATAATAAATCGCACTCCTACTAAGGTTTTAAAGAATATCATTCCAGAAGAAGCATGGAGCTCAATCAAACCAGATGTAAGTTGCTTTCGTGTTTTTGGAAGTGAAGCATGGGCCCATATTCCAGATGAGAAACATAAAGCTTTAGAACCTAAGAGTGAAAAATGTATTTTTGTTGGATATTCTGAAGATTTCAAAGGATATAGACTTATTCCACTTAAGTCCAAAAATGTTATCATTAGAAGAGAAGTAAAGTTTGCTGAAAAATATCGGCCTGTGAGCCTAGTTCGGCGGATGTGCCACCTCTCCCTATCTCTTCTACTTTTGAAAATATTTCTTCTTCAGATGATGAGAGAGAGGATGAAAATCCTCCCCCACCTTCTCAGGATCCTCCTTCAGCGCCTCAGCTTCCAAAATGGGTCCGTGATACTCGGGATGCATCAGGTGATCTTGCCGGTGATCCTACAGATTAGCGACGTACACGTTCTCAGTTCGAGAGAGCCTCTTCTTTACTGGCTCAAGCTTCAGTGAATTATGATCCTGACACCTTTGCAGAAGCTTCAGGCCATCCAGATTGGGAAGCAGCTATGAATGAAGAATATCATTCATTATTGGCAATTGATACATGGGATCTTGTTCCTCTACCAAAGGGACGAAAACTTGTTAGATGCAAATGGGTTTACAGAACCAAGTACAGACCAGATGGGAAAGTTGATAAACATAAAGCTCGTCTTCTTGCTAAGGGTTTTTCACAAGTTGAAGGCATTGACTATACTGAAACCTTCTCCCCTATTGCCAAAATGAACTCTATCCGCCTTGTTCTTTCCCTTGCTGCCTCTTTCAAATGGGAAGCCCATCAGATGGATGTTAAATCCGCCTTCTTGCATTGGGACTTGCATGAAGAAATCTATATGGAACAACCTATTGGCTTTATACAAACAGACTCCAGCCTTGTATGTTGGCTTAAGAAATCCCTTTATGGTCTCAAGAAAGCTCCTCGAGCTTGGTATGCCAAAATGGATAACTTTCTTTTAGAAAATGGCTTTTCTAGGTGTCATTCTGACCATACTGTATACACCAAGAAAGTGGGCAAGTCTCTTATCATTCTTGTTCTTTATGTTGATGATCTTATCCTGACTGGTAGTGATCCCAACCTTATAAACCATGTGAAGTCTAGCCTTAAAAGGAAGTTTGAAATGACAGACTTAGGACACTTACATTATTTTCTTGGTCTTCAAGTCTTGCAATCCAAGGAAGGTATTTTCCTTTCCCAATACAAGTATGCTGTGATATTCTATGCCATTTTCACATGGAAGACTGTAAGCCAACCCCTTCTCCCTTTCAGTCTGGAGTCAAACTTTCAGTCACTTGTACTTCTCCTGAAGTTGATGCTACCTTATACCGTCAACTTGTAGGAAAACTTTTGTATCTAACCCATACTCGTCCTGACCTTTCCTTTACTATTGGCCTTGTTGCTCGGTTTATGCAAAACCCACATGAAAGTCATTGGAAAGCAGCTAAAAGAATACTTCGTTGTGTTCAAGGTACAGTTCAGTTTGGGATTCATTACAGTGCCGAAGCATCTCCTCTATTGGTTGGTTTCACTGATTCTGATTGGGCTGGTGACCCTAATGATCGGAATTCTACTGCAGGTTATGTGTTCACTCTTGGTTCAGGACCTATTACATGGGCTTGCAAGAAACAAGGTGCCATTTCTCTTTCTTCAATAGAAGCAGAGTATCGTGGTGTTGTAGAAGCTAGTAAGGAAGCCTTGTGGCTTTGTCAGATCCTGTCAGAGTTTGGCTTTCAGCAGCAGCATCCGACTACACTTTGGTGTGATAATCAAAGTGCCATTCAACTATGCAAAGATCCAGTCCAACATCAGCGCAGCAAACACATTGAACTGCACATGCACTTCATCAGAAAGCTCATTCATTACCATGTTCTTGAAGTGCAATATTGTTCAACAAATGATCAAGTTACAGACATCTTTACAAAGGCTCTCACAGAGGCGAAGTTCACTAAAATTCGATTTATGGTTGGAGTTCAGGAAGTTGTCACTAAGGGGGGATAGGCTCTAGTGCCTCCTTCCTTCTCCTATTGTGTCATATTTCTAAATCCTTCAATCCTATCCCAAGTTGTTCTTAAGGGGGGATGTTAGGATATTCTGACACATAGGAAATAGTTAAGTACACCTTGGTCTAGTATAGAGTTAGGTAAAGTGTGTTTCTTTACTATGTACATTTTGTAACTTACAATCCGACAGTCACGATATGTAGTGATCCGACGATTCATTCTCTCCTTGGTATTAGCGACACTGGATCCGTGGCTTAACACCCGATTGGTCCATGATCTCTATTTAAAGAGCATGGAGGGTCATTTGTAGGTTAACCGTTCATGAGAGAAGCTTATGTAAATTTTAATTCTTTTATTAATAAATTGCCTGAAGTGGCCGCGTTGGCTCAAGCCGTGGACTGTTTCCCTCTTTGAGGGTTTTAACCACGTCAAAAGTACTGGTGTATTGATCTGTGATCTGTTTGTGAGCGGTGTCCTTTGGTGTTCTGTCTGAGGAACTTACCCTGTAAATTCCTACAAAAATTGCTGTAAGAAAAATATATACTATCAATGGAGCTTTTAAATTTAGCTCGATGCAGTATTTACAATGATCACCCTATTAAAGAAAACCAACATAAAAACATAATAACATGACATCATAACAACATACCACATAGTGGAGCTTTATTACACAGCTCATGGCGGTATTTACATCCATATACATATGTACATAAACCAACATCATCAAAACATATACCAAAAAAACAAGCCAAAACTACTTTGCCTTAATCGGAAAACAAGGAAGGATATATAGCCTGCATCTGATCCGACTTCTCCCATGTAACTTCATCTGGCCCCAAGTGCTTCCATTGCACCTTAACTTTCTCGATTTCTCGGATCCAGAGTATGAGCACCTTTTTCTACAATATACATTGAGGCTCCAACTGGAATTCTCCATCTGGTTCCACCAGCAATACAGAGCTGGCAATCACATTATCAACATCCTTAACATACTTCTTAAGCAAAGATACATGGAATACATCATGGAATTTCATTGTCGAAGGTAGTGCAATTTGATAGGCTACTGGCCCAATCCTCTCAATGATGCTGAAGGATCCACAAAACCGTGGAGCCAACTTAGCACATGATCAAATCCATAATGATATCTTCTTCAGTTTGATGCACAAATACACTTGTTCCCCAATCTGGAACTCCTTGAACAATCCATTCCTATCTGCATAACTCTTCTTCCTATCATGTGTTGCCTTTAGATTCTTCTTTATAACCTGCATTTCCTGTTCCATGTCTGCCAACATGTTTGGTCTAGTCAACACCCTGCTAACCGGATCACTCCAACTGATGGGAGTGTTACAACTCCGCCCATACAATGCCTCAAAAGGACTTATTATCAATGATTCCTCATACCCATTGTTGTACATGAACTCTACCAAGGGGAGATACTTGTCCCATTTCCACTGTTGATGAATCATGCACATCCTAAACATGTCCTCCAATATCTTGTTGACCCTCTCTATTTTTCCATCTATTTGCGGATGATAAGTCGTACTGAAGGCCAACTCTGTGCCCAAACCTACAAACAATCCCTTCCAAAACTTGGAAGTGAACTTCACATCCTTGTCTGACGCAATCTTCTTTGGAACACCATGCATTCTGACTACATCTTTGATGAATACTTGTGCTACATTGCTAGCTGAGAATGTAGACTTAACTGGAATGAAGTGTGCAACCTTTTTAAACATGTCCACAATAACCATGATGGAATCATGTTGTCTTACTATCTTTGGAAACCATATGATGAAGTCCATGGAAATTACCTCCCATTTCCATTCTTGAATTGCAATCGGTTGTAGCAGCCTACCTCAATGCTTACATTCTGGTTTCACTCTGCTACATCCCTCTTCAAATTTTGCCAATAATAAAATTTCTTCACCATTGCCAGTGTCTTTTGATACCCTAGGTGACCCGAATATGGTTTTGCATGAAACTCCCTCAAGATTACATTCTTGAATTCACTGATATTTGGCACATATATCTTATCTCGTAACCTAACCAATCCATCTACCGTAAGACAATAATCCATATCCTCTGCACCTGCACCTGTACTTGTACCATCACCTATACCTGTAATGTACCATCACGTATACCTGTGATTTGCAGCAACCTATGTACAATATCCATATATTTGACATCCTGTTGAACTGCCTACAAGATCTTATCATGTAACTATGTCCCATAGGAGCTCATAGATGCTAAGTGATTTACCTCTATTCGCATGCTAAGAGCATCGACCACTTTATTATCTTTACCTTTGATATATCAGATCTCAAAGTCAAACTCATTGATCGTGGCCAACCATCTAGCCTACCTGGCATTCAGATTCAACTGGTCAAACAAATACCTCAATCCAATATGATCACTCATAAGTACAAATCTCCTTCCAAGAAGATAGTGTCTCCATGCCTTCAATGCATGTATGATCGCTGCTAACTCCAAATCATGTGTAGGGTAGTTATTCTCATGCTCGTTTAATTTTCGGGACTCATAACATACCACTTGTCCATCCTGCATAAGGACTCCACCAAGTCCTCTCTTCCAAGCATCTGTGCACAATACAAACTATTTGTCTAGATGTCCTAGATTTAGCACTTGTGCATGTGTCAATAACTACTTAAGCTGCTCAAAGCTAGCCTCACACTCCTCAATCCATTTGAACTTATTACATTCCCTCTTTAATGATGTGATAGGATAAGCAATCTATGAGAAGTTCCTGATGAACCTCCTATAATAGTCTGCCAAACCCATGAAAGATCCTACATCATCTACATTCTTAGGAGCTACCCACTCCATGATGGCTCTTATATTCTCTGGATCTACTACAATTCCCTCCTTGGAGACAACATGCCCCAAGTAGTGTACCTCAGCCTGAAAGAAAGTACACTTGCTGATATTAGCATACAATTGATGCTCTCTCAACAACCTCAACACTACTACTAAATGTTCGACATGCTCTTCCTCATTCTTAGAATATACCAGTATATCATCAATGAACATAATAAAAAACTTATCCAAATATGGATGCAACACACTATTCATAAAACACATAAATGTAGATCGAGCATTAGTTAATCCAAATGGAACAACGACAAACTCATAATGCTCATACCTGGTCCAAAAAGTGGCCTTGTAAATTTCTTCCTCTTTGATGTGTACTTGATAATATCCGGGTCTCAGATCAATCTTCGAGAAAACTGCTTCTCCCTTCAGTTGATTGAACAAGCCATCAATCCTCGGTAACAAATACCTGTTCTGTAGAAAATTTGTGATAGGTTAACCCAATAATGCAATATAAATCAAAGAAAAATGTTATAACCTACTTCTACTATCAATTTGTGGAAGCTTAAATATCGAGTTGAACAATATAACCAGAAGAAGAAGAATCAATGGCACAATACACATGAAAATACTTTAGGGAAAGCCTCAACTAAAAACCCCACACTATTGTATTATCATACAAGGTGGAAATACATAGGAATTATACAAAGCCTTAGTTCTCACAGCTAGCCAACTCTCAGTACAATCCTCACAGATGCTCACACGAAATCTTGGCTTCTCTCCAGCCTTCCTCTCTGCCCTCCAAGCTCCTATTTCCTTGTGTTGTTCCTTTGGGATGATTCACCTTCAACCAAGTGGAACACTCTGATCTCACACACTGTCAGAACTGCACAATCCTCAAGGAATGATTCCTTGACTTCATGCATGAGTTTTCTTTAAAAGAAAACACATGCAACTGATAGTACACTGTCCTTGTCTTTAATATCAACTGGGTCTTTCTCAGAATAGAAATGCATGAGTTTTAAATGAGGGAATCTTCAGTTAATTGGAGTATGCTAGTTGAGTGCATGCATTCATCAACTGACTGTTAACTCTCTATTAGTTCTTTAAATAGTTTGGAACTAATTTAACTAGACTTAACTTAGTAAACTGAGTTAACTAAGTACAACTCAACTATAACTCAATCTTATCTCCTTAATTTAAGGGATAACTCTTGCATGAATTCAGAAGGGCTTCAACTTGAATTTCTCCAACTAATTAATTTAAAAATAAATTAAGTAATTATTTCCAAGTAGCTATTAAGAGTAAATTCGATTTTAATTCACAATTTAATTCAAGGACAAATTAAATTGGAATATTCTTGTTGCCACATTTCAACACTCCCTCTCAACAAGAAAGGGATTATCTGCCACCCCGATCCTGTCTCTATGGAACTCGAGTTTACACTTTGACAATGCCTTTGTTAAAATGTTAGCATCTTGCTCCTCTGTCGAAATATACTGCAACAACATGATCCTCCCATCACCAACAGCTTGTTTTACCTTGTAAAGCCAATGAGAACTCACAATTGACTTGTTCTCCGGTCTTAGAACCACATCCCAAACACTGTTATGAACTATGGAGTCATACTTCTCCACCATAACATCAACCCAAATTGGCTACTGCATTGCTTCCTCAAAGGAAGATGGCTCGGTCTCAACACATTCCCCGGCAAGGGCCATGTATCCAATGTACCTCTCAGGTGACCTCCTTTTTCTACGCTAAGAAGATGGTGCTCCCACATTCTCTCTCATCCTCCAACAATCTGTCAGCTTCTCTTGTGCACTTTTGTCCATCTCTGGAAGACTCGACTTGAGTGGATGTCTCCACTCCTAGAACTTATGAATTTGGCTGCTTCGTAATCTGAGGCTCCTCCTCCTTAGGAACTAACAGTTCCTCCACAACTTGTAGTTGGAGCTCCCTCTCGAGGGAAACTTGCATGGCTTCCTGCTCATCAAACTTGAGATCTCTGCCAACCATTTTCCTCCGACTGGTAGGCAAGTACACCCGATAGTTGTTAGGTGTATCAGTGTACCCCATGTTAACACCCAGGTTGTTCCCTTTGACTCCTAAGGGAATACGGCCGGGGTAACCACTAACCAAGCTTTGGATTACAGGTTCTAGCCTACCTGTAATCAGAGAGGGATCTCTCTTTTTAGATTCAACTTTGTTTTTTGAAGATTTTAGGCTAGTTATGAGGTGAGAGTTTTGTTTGAATTTTGGTTGTCGGCTATTGTTAAAAGAAGGGCATGCAAGCATCAAAGGGAGTTCAGTCCATTGGGCATGTGGAGTCCAGAAATGAAAAGCATTAGAAATCTGTGATAAAGAAAGGTTCACTGCAGGGCCAGATGGGTATTCATGATACAAACTTTGATTTTTTAGAAAAGAAACGGTATAAATTACACCAGTAAAAGGCAGTTAAGAGTTCTTTCACAGTGCAACAGGGAATAACGGACAAATCCTAATCAGTAGCAAGTGAGAATTACTGAATAAAGACTTATCATGTGATTAGAGCAAACAGGAGCATTTAAGAATTCCATAGTTGCAGCTAACCCTGGAGAAAACATATTTAGTAGTAAAGATTGAGTTTAGGGTGTCTTTAGTGGACAAATCCTGAACTATTCTTTTTCTTTTCTACCAAGACTAATCACCATGCATCACAGATGGATTATGCAAGAAATGAAAACACAAATATGGAGAGAAAACACTTATTGTATCACGCCATAACACGAGAATCCTGCAGCAGTCAATAGTTTCATCACAGCACGTCCAAGCCAAACCGATTTTTTTTTTTTGGAAACCAACAGCTCCTTTGCATTATATCTCTCAGAGGATATACAGCCGAGTTCTCTCGAACAACTAAGCAACAACAACCCTCCAATAAGCTATGCGGGGGTGCATATATACAAAATATCACAAAATATCTCAACAATGAGTTATTGCACAATAACTGCTCTTACCAACTTTCTAAGATATTTCTTACAAAATTTAAAGCTACTTAAATAAATATACATCAGCTGCTTGCTGTTTGTCAGAAATTCTTTGACTTTTGGGTTTATGGGCCATTTGAGCTCCTTGCGGCGATTTCGATTGCTTTTGCCTTTATGCTACCGTGTCAGGGCACTGCTGTATTCGGACAGCTCATCTGTGATGCTCAAGCTGTGCATAGCCACTGTCCACCTCATTCAACTGTTTTCTTGTTGCTGTGAAAAACTTTTAGACCAAAATTTAGACTTGATTTAAAGCAAAGTTTTAATCATATTCATCCACCACTCTTTAGTGGGCATTTGATGTCTCTGCATCTTGATTAGGGTCTCATCTACCTCTGTATACTTATAATAATTAGGGGGCACTTCAAAAAGGTGCTTAATTTCATGTTCAATGAAGAATAAATTCTCTAATTTATCATAAATCTCTTGCCCTGATGGTGGCCCAGCTCCTTCTGGACTGCTTGCTGTAGCTGTCAACTGATTAGATGTATATTTGTTGACCCTTTTAGCATACTGTTCATGGGACAACAGTCTTCCTACACTGGTCACTAGGCTGGGAAGCCCTCTGCCATGCAATGCTGTGATTTTGGTGGCAAAAGCATTGACCTCTACTTGAATATCTTGGCACTTTCTTTCTAATGTCTGCAAATAGTTCCTAAGGGTGAGCACCCTTTCGATTAACAAAATTGTATCAGTCCTATCCCTGATACCCATTGTTGCCAATTGAAGGCCAGTTCTATTATTTAGGAAATTGATCATCCTGGTAGCAATATCAGGCATACTTCCCAGAGAGGCTCTGGCCCTTTGATTTTCAGCATGAGCCCTGTTCAGCAGATCCATTTGCTCATGAATTGTCTCTATGTATTTCTACTGATCTATGATTGACTGGCCAATCTTAGCCCATAGGATCTTCTTGACCTTAGTTATGACCTTGCTCATGGTGAGCTCCTTTTCAAGCTCTTTGACCCTTCTTTCTAGAGCCCTAACTTCCCTGGTCCTTTTTGCCACTTGCTGCTTGGATTTGTCATATTTCTCGTCCAGCTAGGCCAGCTTTTCTTTGGCATCCTTTAGCTCAATCATTTGGGTTTCAAGAGCTCGTAGCTCCTTCATCATATCTCGCATACCGAGGCCTGGGGCTTGCTCTGCTGCTGCTTCCTTTTCTATGTCTTGAGGCTCAGCAATTGAGGCACTTGCTTCTGTTGTTTGTACCAGGGGAGGACTTATAATTTGAGGAGGCTCCTCAAGATTTATTACTGGCTGAGAGGGCTGAGGTATCTGCTCTCCTTGTTTTTGTTTCAGGGCTGCCTCTAATGCACCCTCTGTTGCTACCAATCGTCCTTCTGTTTCTACCAATTGTTTGTGTAATGTCAACAGCATGGCCGCTACATCTTCATCCTTTCTCTGCTAAGCAACATCTTCTGTTTGGGGGTGAAGGGTTGCTGGAAGTTTGACCATCTTCCTCAAAGCTGATATATCTTCATCTTTTTTCTTCATTAGCGCCTGCATAGCTTTGGGATCATTTGGGTCATGCCCAAGCTCTATGATGATATCTTCCAAAGACTTAATCCTGTTGTCTTTGGCTTGAGAAGAAGCTTTCTCCAATTCTAGTTGGGCAGTAGTATTATGGAGAGAATTTTGCAGTTTGTGTGCTAGAAGTGTTTTATCTGCAAGAGTAGAGTAGACCATCTCACCCATTTGCTTATGCAGCTCTATTTGGTCCATTGGGTGGATGTCTTTTGCGAACACTTCTAGGTTGGTTCTGATGTAATCTGCAGCTGACTGTGGCTGTAGCATGGCAGGCATGAAATGGCTCATAGTCATCTTCCCTTCTGTAATGTCATATGCTGACATGAGCCTCTGTTGATTGGTGGGAGCCATCTTGAGCAAATGATTGTAAAGCTGGATTCTGACTGGCTCATTCCTAGCTTTTATATCCATAAATTGCTTTTTGATTCCAGACTCTGCCCTTCTTTGCTGGCTTGAGGAGCTGACCTCTCCTCCAAGTGGTCTCTCTTGTTCCTGCTGGAAGGAACTGGCTGATGCTTCCATACTAGGGGGGCCCATACCCATGGATGGTCCAATAGGCATCTCTTCTTCAGAAAAAGGGTTTAGTCTTTGCCTTTTCTCCCCTTGTTGACTTGCTGATGTAGTAAGGGGAGTTTCTTGCTGTCTGTCCCTCTTCCTGGCTCTCTCTTCATTCATCGGGGTTTGGAGCACCGAGGTCTCCACTGCTATTTCCTGCCTTGGAGGCACACTTTCTTGAACCTGTTGCTCTGTGGATACAGGGGCCTCAACCATTTCTTCTTGCTGTTCTGCTGTTGGGAGTGTCTGATCCTACTCCATTTCTTTCCCCTTATCTGTGCTAGCTGCTAGAGTAGTGGTTTGAGCTGCTTACTGGGGAGCTGTAGAAGATGAGGCAGCTGCTCCAAGTTGAGTATGATGAAAAGAAGAAACCTGCCCACAATATTCCAAGTCAGCTTCCTTCTCAAGTGTCTTTGCTGCTTTTTGTGCTATTTCCTCTTTAGAACTTGCCTCTTCTAGGGTGCCCTCTTTCCATTCTAATTGATTTGCATATTTTTCAATATGTGGTAACCTGAGATGATCATAGCTAGCCAATTTATATTTGACCCTTCTAAGACTAATGAAGTGATTGGGGTCATAGGGTAACCAGAGGAAACTGGTTTGCAACTCGAGGCACTTCAGGATCTTATCTGCTTCTTGCCATGCCTCTTCTCTTTTGTTATAAATAAATGGGCCTAGCTGGTTTTTGACTTTGAGCTGTGCCTTCTTATTTTTGCTGTGGACATGGATCATGTCTGCATTTCCAAATTGTCTGAAATATTCTAAAGCAAAAAGTCTCATAGGGACATATCTTGGTAGCCTGTATGGGGCTAACTCACAACCATATATCCTGATCACTGTATGGTGTTGGTAGAAGTACCAATCCCCAATGCTGTAGGCCTTTGAGAGCTGGAGGATTCTTTGCATCTCATCTGTCAATCTTGGAGGAGGAGAACTCAACAACAAGGACATGGCTGGGTGGATGAAAAGGTCTATGAATTCACAGTAGCTATATGGTGAAAAAGAGGTGTGATGAAAGATTGAAGACCAAAATACCACAGACCTTTGGTTCCCCTGGGCATCAAACTTCTTGAGAGTAATAGGGAAGCTGTCAGGCTGATTAAACAGGAACAAGTGATAGATGTAAGAAGTGTATCTAAACACCCTTTCCCTCTCTAAATTCATCAACTGCTCGTGAATTTTGTTAGCAATGGATGTAGCATAATCATAGTGAACCGAAGGAGGATTTCCAGGGGAGAAGACAGACATCATAACCAGAATGGTTTCATCAACATACTCAGTTGACTTGTAACCCAGGATAAATTGATCATATCCATAAGAATCCTGCCCAACTCATTGAGATATACATGTCCAATAGGAGGAGACCTCACAGTTTGAGAGCCTGATTGAATGAATAGTTGATTAATCTTTATGATTTGGGCACTGGATAGCTTGCCTCCTTGGTCTATCAAGTGCATCATGGATAGAGGAGTCAATGGCTTTGTAGTATGAAAGTGCAAAATTTGATTTATAGCCTCAGGGGTGACATAGAACAAGACTGAGCCTGAGGGACTGAGGACAACTCTCTGACATGGATCGTAGTTGGCACTGCATCGATGGATTAAATCTGGGAGGACATTGACTTGAGGAAGATTGAAAATGGGCAAATAGGAGTCCCAAATCCCTAGAATATCAGTTCCATTGAGATGTTTGGCTTTTAGCTCATTGATTAAATGAATATGGTATCTGCTGTAATCTGGGATTACCTCTGCCATCTGGTAGTCTCTATCAGCCAGGGGCAGCCATTCTAGCTCTCTGTGTGGGGCATTTAAAGGTGCAATGTTTAGAGCTACTGGTGTCTGCATGTGTTTGGTGCTCTTCAAGCAGAATTTCACTTAGGAATGTAGGCAAATGCAACCTTGTGCGGTGAATTGCGGTAAAAAGGATCTGTGGCGAAAAGAGGGTAGTTCTGGTGTAAAAAGGGGCACAATTGGTCACTCTTGGAAGAAATTGAATCACTTGCAGGAGGAGGAAGCTTGAGTTTTTAGGAGAAAATGGCAGTTCCGCGCGTTTTTTACAGTGAAGAACAAACTGAACCAGGTGCAGGGAAAATTGGTAAATACCTGGTCACGGCGCGATGGGTGGAGGCTTTTCCAAGCTGAATTCTGGGCGGCCACGGCTTTGAATCAGTTTCTGCGGGTTGGCGGCGAGAACATCGTGAAATTTCATGCAGGAGGCATAGTAGTTTTTTGGTGAAAAATGCGAAAAAACGTGATTTTGGGCAAAAATATAGAAAATTTGGCCTTTGGCGCGCTTTTGTCGGATGACGTCAGCATGACGTCATAGGTGGGGTCATGGTACAGAATGATGACGTGGCGGTCTGTGAGTGGTCCACGTGGATAGGGGATGTGGCAGACAGCTCGGAGTGATGGCGGGTCGGGCGCTGATGTGGTGCTGACTCGGCAATGGCGTGGAGGTGACGTAGGGGCGACTTGGCGGGTGGTAAACAAAAGGTGGTAAGCGGTAATTTCGGACCGCTTAACGTACGGGCGCGGTTTTGGCAGGAGGTCTCCCGATACAATTAAATTGTGACGCATGTCCAGCGCCCTACGTCATCATTCTGACATTTTCGGGCGCTAAAGTACCGCCATCGGAGGCAACCCGATATTGCAGAGGACTGTCGGATGGGAGGGCCCAGATCAGACGGTCGGCGGGGAGCAGATCTGATCGGATAATACGGCGGGGAGCGGATAATAAAGAATTATTTTTTCTGGGAATGCGCGCCAGGGCGGAACTTTAGTCATCAGCGGGTTTTTGGGTTTTGCAATGTTTTGTGGGCAAAATGGGTTTTGGGCATTTGATTAATAAAACGCGCTTAGGGCTGTTAAACCAAGCGGGTCTTGATTTAATCCCGAGACATAGTTTTAGCGCTATTTTGCCTTTAGCGCTTCAATTTCTTTGCGCTCTGACCTTTTGGAGCTATAAGGCTATATTGCCTAGGGGAAGGGGTATATACATATTTTTTGGGTTTTTTCATATACAATAGTGATATAATTATAGGGAAAAGGGGAACATAGGGAGTTAAGTAATAATAGAGTTAGTAGTTAGTTTTGGATGGGAGATATGGAAGAGAGGAAGCAAACACTAAGTTTTTAGGGAACAAACTTAGTTTTGAGAGTAGATCAAAATGAAAAGATTTTTACACAAGAAATGTGGCTCTTCTATATAACAAGAATCAACAAATGAGTTTGATTTCTGTTATGACCCAAGGTGATAGTGGGATGTTAGAAAGAAGTTTGATAGGGAATGATTGGGAAATTAGACATGCTTCACTTTGTTGCTACAAAATTGCTGAATAGGAAGATCTGCACTGGCCACCATGTGTTTCCTTTGCTTAGGCCAGTGATATGAAAGAAATCATGCTTCTGCAACCCCATCTACCTACCCATTCTATTACCTAGCATTTTTTATTACTTCAGGGAGGGTGCACTTAGACTGGCAAACCCTCAATTGCTCTCTTTCTTTTCTTTTGCATTTTCTTTTGATTTTCTATCCAAGGCTAGCCTTATTACTTCCAAGGCCCCAGATTAAGTAGTTGGGAACCTTCATTCTCTACCTAACTACTAATCTGCCAAGATTGAACAGTTTGGACAGATTTCTTTCTCTAATCTACAACAAAAATTGAAATATGGCATGACCCAGCTTAGACTGTTGGATCACCCATTTAGAAGTAGGACAGTATCAAACAATTGTAGATAGGTGTTTTCCACAAAAATATGAGATCTTTGCATCACCAAAGTAGAGCATATTTGGAACTTCCCCTGCCAATCATGAAAAATGAAACCTATTGGTATAGGTAGCTAACAGTGGCTCCACTTGGGGATGGTTTTTCTACTTGAAAGACCAAGAACAGCAGGTCAGAATGCCTTGGCTCTTGAATTCTTATCAAACTTGAAGGTTTTCTGCTTGAATTTCAAAACTGGAATCTTCCACCATTGTGGAACTTCTGAAGTAAAAAGCCTTTTCCTGCTTATTTACAAAACTTGTGAAGCTGCAGTATCTATATGCTGAAAGAAAATACTATATACAACTGATAATGTACAGGGCAAAGCCATGTTATATACATGGAAAGTAGTCAAAATAATGCTTTAGCATCCGGCCATTCACAGGGCCCTCTTCAGCTTCAGTGTCATCCAAATTTTTCAAAAAATAATTGTTATTTCCCTGCACTGCTTGAATAGCAAAAGGCCCTGTCCAAAGGGAATCAAATTTGCCATGCTTTCCCTTGTCTTCTTTTCTTGAATCCCATTTAAGCACTTTATCACCAATGAAAAAATCTTCGGCCTTTGATATTCTATCAAAGGCTTTCTTCAACTTCTCTTGTAGGATTTGAACTCTGCTGTACACTTGATCTCTGGTTTGCTGTAAACAAATTATCTGGTTGATTCTTCTTTGCATGTTATTTGGTTCAACCTGATTTTCTTGAAGTAGCTTCATGACAGGGACCCCTAATGATGAAGGGAATTTGGCTTCCATTCCATAAACCAACTCATATGGGCTGACACCAATAGATCTTTTAGTTGTTAGCCTATCTGCCCATAAGGCATTTACAAGCTTCTTATGCCAATTTTTCTTATTCTCTTCCAATATCTTCTTAATGATGTTGATAAGGCTTTTATTAGATGATTCAGCTAAACCATTGCCTTGAGGGTAGTATGCAGTGGAATGACCCAAAGTGATATGGAATTTGTGACAAAAGTTCACCATCTTCTTGGATCTGAAAGCAACAGCATTGTCTGTTATAATCTTGTCCGGACAACCAAATCTGGAAAGAATATTCGTTTCCAGGAACTGAATGATAGTAGAATCATTTGCTTGTCTGCATGGAACAGCCTCAATCCATTTAGTGAAATAATCGGTGGCTGTTAGGATCCATTTATGTTGGCCTGAAGACGAAGGATGAATTTCCCCAATGAAGTCCAAACCCCATTGCTGAAAGGGCCTTTCTGTTGCAATAGGCTTTAGGGGAAGTGGTAGTAACTTTCTTTTTCCCTCAAACATTTGAAACTTGTGACATGAAGTGGTAAAATTTTTAACATCAGAGAACAGTGTGGGCCAATAGTAACCTGCCCTTAATATCTTATCCGCAGTGGACTTCCAATACAAATGTCCACCACAATCACCTGCATGAAATTCTTTCATAACATTGTTAGTCTCATCCATATTCAAACAATTCAGCAATATACCTTCATGATTTTTCCATAGTAAATTACCATCTATAACACAAAATCTGGAAGCTTTCATTTTTAAAAATCTACATTTGGTTCTAGATAATCCTGGGGGAGCACACAGGTTTTGCAATATATAACAGATATCAGAATACCAAAGGGATTGTTCAAAGGCTGCATTGATCTTTGGAGTCGCTAGCTCTGGTTCATTGTCCAGTTGGTTAATATCCAAGGCTTGGAAGTTTGCTTCAGACATCAGTTTAGCCTAACCTTGCCCTTTTATCAGTTTTTTAGGTCTTATTTCAATGTCAAATTCTAAAATGTTAGCAATCCATTTTCCTCTTCTGCCCTCTAAGCTTTCTTGAGTCAATATGTCTTTCACAATGGCATTTGGTACATAAGCAATAACATGGGAGTATAGGATGTAAATCCTAAAGTCTTTGATGGCCTTAACCAAAGCATAAGCTTGCTTTTCCATGATCTGATATTTCAGAGGTGCATCTCTGAGGGCTCTACTGAAGAAAGCAATTGGTTTTTCATTCCCTTGATCACCTTTCTGCAATAAGACAGCAGCAATGGTATGCTGGGAGGCAAAAGAGAAAATGATAAATCCTCTGTCAAATTGAGGATTTGTTAAGACTGGGGTTTGGGTAAGGGCCAATTTAATACATTCAAAAGCTTGATTTGCTTCTACTGTCCACTTCACTTTAGAATCCTTTTTTAGCATGTTGTTTAGTAATCTGATCAATTTTGCTAAGTTTGGGATAAATCTCCTTAAAAAGTTGATCTTTCCCAAGAAGGCTCGTAATTCTTTAATATTTCTTGGATGGGGCATTTGCAAGATGGCCTGTATTCTGTCTGGATCAATTCTAATGCCATCCTTTGAAATGATATGACCCAATAGCTTACCCTCCTCCAAGCCAAATAGAGACTTCTTGGGATTTAAGGAAATTCCATATTTCCTACATGTTATGAATATTTGTCTCAAGTGTTTCAGATGTTCTTGGTCAGACTTTGAAAAAGCTATGAGGTCATCTAAGTAAATAACAAGGAAATCACGAATCTATTTAGCAAAAGCAATATCCATTGCTCTCTGAAATGTAGCTCCTGCATTTTTCAACCCAAAAGGCATTTTGACATACTTGAAAGTTCCCCATGGGGTTGTGAACGCTGTTTTATCCTGATCATCAGGGTGGACTAGGATCTGATTAAAGCTTGAAAATCCATCAAGTAATGAGATTCTTGAAGCCCCCACCACTCTTTGGAGAATGTGATCCATTTTGGGTAAGGGATAATTGTCTTTGAGGGAAACTTGATTCAAATTCCTTAGATCAACACAAAGCCTAATCTCACCAGTTTTCTTTCTTGTGGGGACCAAATTTGAAATCCAATCTGAAAACCTGATTGGTGCTATGATGTCGGCTTTAAACATTTTTTGTACCTCTTTCTCAATTGAAGGGAGAAGCATAGGATTGATTCTTCTTAATTTTTGCTTGAATGGCTTTTGATTAGGCTTGAGAGGGATGGTGTGTTGAATAACAAAGGTGTCATAGGATTTCAAATCCTCATAACTCCATGCAAACACATCTTGGAACTCTTTAAAGAGATCAACGTATTTGGGCTTCTGGTCGGGAGGTAAAGATGTAGACAATTTTATTATCTTGGGTTTTTCAGTAGTTCCAATGTTGCATTCTTCAATGGCAGCATTACAGGGTTGCATTTTTGGTTTCCTAGGAACATCATTTGAGTCAAAAATGTCCTCCAATGGAGTCAGGCATGTTGGTAGAAAATTGTCTTTTAGCTGTATGACTTCAGCCTCTGTACCAGCTATTACATCAAAATGTAATTGTTTGAGTTCTTGTATATTTACCTTGTCAAAGGTTGTTGGACAAAGTATTTGATTTGCTGTTTTGGGTGATATAGTTGTTTGGTCCTATTCACTTAGTGGTTGTGTGTCTTTCACAGAATCAACATCAATGTTTAAACCTGAAAATTCATGCTGCAAGGTCAAGAAACTATTTATCTGTGTGTCATCCTCAAATACTTGCCAATCTTTGACATTGTTTGGGATAGAAGGTCTGTGTTTTATCTCAGCTGTAAAACAATGGTTGGGTTCAAAAGGTAATTTGAAAGGTACTGGAAAATGTAGCTAAACTATGTGCATGAAGGTTGTGGGTTCTAGATATTTTGGTCATTTGAAATTCAGTGAAGGCCTTGAGTATTTCAATAGCAGCAGATCTGTATGATCTTAGTCTTTTTTCATTGGTGACAAAATTTCCTTTCACTTGTTGAATAATGAGGCCTGAATCTCCCAGGATTGAAACTTTTGTGGCCTGTAAGGATTTTACCAGTTTGAGGCCTAGAAAAAGAGCTTCATACTCTGCCACATTATTAGTACATCTGAAATTAAGCCTATAGGCTCGACCTTCTGCATGGTTGCTTTGTTTGTTATGAATCCACACTCCCGCTCCTGCCCCTAATTTGTTGACTGATCCATCAAACTCAAGAAACCAAAGGATTTCTTGATTTAGGGGAGGTTTAACAACCTCTCTATGACTTGGAATTAAAAGCTGGAGGTCTTGTTTTTCATCTGGTTTGTCTTCTAGAACGGTCTCATCAATTGATTGCTCCACCTCGATTTCTTGGGAACTTGATTGCTCATTCATATGCAGATCTTGTTCAAGTATGACACATTTGTCATCATGTATTGGACTTATATCATCATTGAACAGAATGAAAGAATCCATGTCAGAATGGACTGCATAAATAGGGAAATTTTGAGGTTTTTCTTCACTGCTCACCATGTATTTCATGAGTGATTCTCTGTATAGCCTCTTTGGTTGCCCAAAGACATAGATGGTGGCATATGACATGTCCAATTGTAGGGAACCCTGGAGTTTAGCTCCCCATGATCTTGACAACAACATTCCATATTTAGGTGGGATATCAGCAACCACAACATCCATTAAAATTGTTTTATTTGGGTACTAGACAAGGGAAACACATAAATCTTTTATCAAGCCTAAACACTTAACTTGGCTGGAGTCAAATGAAAATAGGTCCTTATATGGTCTTGTGATGTCTAGATTCAATCTCTCCATTACTGACTTAGGCATAAGGTTATGAGAGGCGCCTGAATCAAACATTGCATTGTGTAATATCTTATCATGAATATGTAAGCTGACCTAAAAAGGTAAGATTCCAGTACTTCCTGTCTTTCCATCAACTTCTGGACCGAAAAGCAATTCTGGGGTGTCATCCAACACATTAACATCATCCTTATTATGGGTCAGTTGAAGGGATTTCTTGATTTGTTGTTTGTAAATGTTATGTTTAGCCAGCTCTGAAAGAGGAATGGCTATCTTTAATTTACCAATTTCAGCTTCCAGGTCAAAAGGTTTTTCAGATTGGATCTTGGTGTTCTGATTAACCACTTTTTCTTTGTCAATTGACCTTTTAGAGGTTTCCTCTTGACTTTCTATCTGATCTTGAAGTTTATCTTTTTTGCTCAACTTTTGAGAAGTGTTACTTGGATTGTGCTGTAAAGGTGGTGTGGCCAATGGCTGTTGATTTGAGGGATATGCTTCGGTTACCTCTTCAACTGTTACTTCATTTGTAATTGAATAAGTTTTGTCAATTGGATCTGTGATAATAACCTTCCTGGGCTGTTGGCTATCCTTTGTCTTCTCAGGCTGTGTCACGTTTATAGTTCTGCTTCTCAATTTGTATTATTTATGAACTTCAAAAACAGCTGTGTCATAGCCTTGTTTGAAATCAAATGATTCACCTGATTTAGTTTGGAACTGATTAATGTCATAATCCTTGTGATCTTCTTGACTCAAAAAAACTTGCTGATCATCGTTCAGGCCCATCAAATTAATGTGGGTATCATCTATCTGCTCACTAGAAATGGATGCTTCAGCATAGTTTTCTTGGAACGGAGGCCTAATCTCTGGTTCAGGGCTGGCCTTGCCAGCATTAGGATTTTGATTTCTTCTAAAATTGGGATTCCTGATAGGATTATTCTGTGGTGCCTCCCATGATGATTTCCTCTCAACTGATTCTACTCTGTCACCTAATCTGTGCATACCAGTTATTATTGCATCTAATTTCTAATCCCAGCCTGAAGGATCTTCTTTGAAGGTAGTTTTTCTTTCAGTTCTGGTCCTATTTCTCTTAGCTATCAGGTTGGCTTCTACACTAACTGCTATATCTTGCATCTCAGCTAAAGTTCGGCGAGCTCTTTCTCTCAATTGGTATGCCATATCTGGATCAAACCCATCAGGAAAGGTGTATAAGGCCAGATCAGGTGGGGGTCTCAGATTTTTGGGAATATCATTGTACACATTGTTGAATCGAGCACAATAGTCCAAGACAGTTTCTTGAGGACCTCTTTTGATAGCATTGTATTCAGATAAAATATGAAGTGGATCCTTTTTCTTCTCCCATCTGTTAATAAAGGTTTGGTACAGGGCTTCGGGGTCAGCTATGGAGTTTTCTGGGAGTGACTTGAACCATGATCTTACATCTCCGGTTAGACTTTGCACACAAATTTTCATTCTAACCCCATCATCAACTATCTCATAATTTTCAAAATAATCCTGCATTTTCTTAGTATTTTGAAGGGCTGAATAATAGCCAGTACCATCAAAATATGATATCTTGGTTTGATAATCTTGAGGCATAGGCCCTGGATTGGCAGGTAACTGCAGTGGAGAATATCTATTAGCCATGTTTGGTGGGACAATAGGGATAACAGGAACTAATGGGACAAGTGGAGGAAAGGGGATGAGAAGGGTATGTGCAGTTAATGGAGGGTTTGAAAGGACACCTTGTGAGGTGGATGAAGAACTAGGAGAGTGTGGAACGGTGGTATGAGGATGTAAAGAAACCTTAGCAGGGGTTGGAATATTAGTTTGAAATCCTGCCTCAGAACGTGAATCTGATAAAGTCTCTTCCGATTTTTGTTTCTTAAGGATTCTTGGAATCAGGTTTGGATTTTGGAACTCAGGTGATGGATCTGGATCCGGGTTAGATCTTGTATAGCGAGTTTTCTTCTTAGGAGCCAGCTTCTATGATTTTCTTTGGGAGAATTTTCTAAGAAATATTAATGTTTGAAAAGGACTGATCATGTATAGAACAACTGTATGGAACTTAAGACTGAATAAAGATTGACTGAGGCAACTTTTATATACTCCTGTAAATGCAAAGCAGAGGCAGTTTCTAAGGCTGTCTGGCTATCACTCAGGCTTTATCTACAGTATTAAGAATCAGACAGGGGTTTATGAATTGGGTTGTCCCCAGCGGAGTCGCCATTTATGTTAACACCCAGGTTGTTCCCTTTGACTCCTAAGGGAATACGGCCGGGGTAACCACTAACCAAGCTTTGGATTACAGGTTCTAGCCTACCTGTAATCAGAGAGGGCTCTCTCTTTTTAGATTTAACTTTGTTTTTTGAATATTTTAGGCTAGTTATGAGGTGAGAGTTTTGTTTGAATTTTGGTTGTCGGCTATTGTTCAAAGAAGGGCATGCAAGCATCAAAGGGAGTTCAGTCCATTGGGCATGTGGAGTCCAGAAATGAAAAGCATTAGAAATCTGCGATAAAGAGAGGTTCACTGCAGGGCCAGATGGGTATTCATGATACAAACTTTGATTTTTTAGAAAAGAAACAATATAAATTACACCAGTAAAAGGCAGTTAAGAGTTCTTTCATAGTGCAACAGGGAAACAACGGACAAATCCTAATCAGTAGCAAGTGAGAATTATTGAATAAAGACTTAGCATGTGATTAGAGCAAACAGGAGCATTTAAGAATTCCATAGTTGCAGCTAACCCTGGAGAAAACATATTTAGTAGTAAAGATTGAGTCTAGGGTGTCTTTAGTGGACAAATCCTGAATTATTCTTTTTCTTTTCTACCAAGACTAATCACCATGCATCATAGATGGATTATGCAAGAAATGAAAACACAAATATGGATAGAAAACACTTATTGTATCACGCCATAACACGAGAATCCTGCAGCAGTCAACAGTTTCATCACAGCACGTCCAAGCCAAACCGATTTTTTTTTTTTGGAAACCAACAGCTCCTTTGCATTATATCTCTCAGAGGATATACAGCCGAGTTCACTCGAACAACTAAGCAACAACAACCCCCCAATAAGCTATGCGGGGGTGCATATATACAAAATATCACAAAAATATCTCAACAATGAGTTATTGCACAATAACTGCTCTTACCAACTTTCTAAGATATTTCTTACAAAATTTAAAGCTACTTAAATAAATATACATCAGCTGCTTGCTGTTTGTCAGAAATTCTTTGACTTTTGGGTTTATGGGCCATCTGAGCTCCTTGCGGCGATTTCGATTGCTTTTGCCTTTATGCTACCGTGTCAGGGCACTGCTGTATTCGGACAGCTCATCTGTGATGCTCAAGCTATGCATAGCCACTGTCCACCTCATTCAACTGTTTGCCTGTTGTTGTGAAAAACTTTTAGACCAAAATTTAGACTTGATTTAAAGCAAAGTTTTAATCATATTCGTCCACCACTCTTCAGTGGGCATTTGATGTCTCTGCATCTTGATTAGGGTCTCATCTGCCTCTGTATACTTATAATAATTAGGGGGCACTTCAAAAAGGTGCTTAATTTCATGTTCAATGAAGAATAAATTCTCTAATTTATCATAAATCTCTTGCCCTGATGGTGGCCCAGCTTCTTCTGGACTGCTTGCTGTAACTGTCAACTGATTAGCCATATAATTGTTGACCCTTTTAGCATACTGTTCATGGGACAACAGTCTTCCTACACTGGTCACTAGGCTGGGAAGCCCTCTGCCATGCAATGCTGTGATTTTGGTGGCAAAAGCAATGACCTCTACTTGAATATCTTGGCACTTTCTTTCTAATGTCTGCAAATAGTTCCTAAGGGTGAGCACCCTTTTGATTAACAAAATTGTATCAGTCCTATCCCTGATACCCATTGTTGCCAATTGAAGGCCAGTTCTATTATTTAGGACATTGATCATCCTGGTAGAAATATCAGGCATACTTCCCAGAGAGGCTCTAGCCCTTTGATTTTCAGCATGAGCCCTGTTCAGCAGATCCATTTGCTCATGAATTGTCTCTATGTATTGCCACTGATCTGTGATTGACTGGCCAATCTTAGCCCATAGGATCTTCTTGACCTCAGTTATGACCTTGCTCATGGTGAGCTCCTTTTCAAGCTCTTTGATCCTTCTTTCTAGAGCCCTAACTTCCCTGGTCCTTTCTGCCACTTGCTACTTGGATTTGTCATATTTCTCGTCCAGCTGGGCCATCTTTTCTTTGGCATCCTTTAGCTCAATCATTTGGGTTTCAAGAGCTCGCAGCTCCTTCATCATATCTCGCATACCGAGGCCTGGGGCTTGCTCTGCTGCTGCTTCCTTTTCTGTGGCTTGAGGCTCAGCAATTGAGGCACTTGCTTCTGTTGTTTGTACCAGGGGAGGACTTATAATTTGAGGAGGCTCCTCAAGATTTATTACTGGCTGAGAGGGCTGAGGTATCTGCTCTCCTTGTTTTTGTTTCAGGGCTGCCTCTAATGCACCCTCTGTTGCTACCAATCGTCCTTTTGTTTCTACCAATTGTTTGTGTAATGTCAACAACATGGCCGCTACATCTTCATCCTTTCTCTGCTGAGCAACATCTTCTGTTTGGGGGTGAAGGGTTGCTGGAAGTTTTACCATCTTCCTCAAAGCTGATATATCTTCATCTTTTTTCTTCATTAGAGCCTGCAAAGATTTGGGATCACTTGGGTCATGCCCAAGCTCTATGATGATATCTTCCAAAGACTTAATCCTGTTGTCTTTGGCTTGAGAAGAAGCTTTCTCCAATTCTAGTTGGGCAGTAGTATTATGGAGAGAATTTTGCAGTTTGTGTGCTAGAAGTGTTTTATCTGCAAGAGTAGAGTAGACCATCTCACCCGTTTGATTATGCAACTCTATTTGGTCCATTGGGTGGATGTCTTTTGCGAACACTTCTAGGTTGGTTCTGATATAATCTGCAGCTGACTGTGGCTGCAGCATGGCAGGCATGAAATGGCTCATAGTCATCTTCCCTTCTGCAATGTCATATGCTGACATGAGCCTCTGTTGATTGGTGGGAGCCATCTTGAGCAAATGATTGTAAAGTTGGATTCTGACTGGCTCATTCCTAGCTTTTATATCCATAAATTGCTTTTTGATTCCAGACTCTACCCTTCTTTGCTGGCTTGAGGAGCTGACCTCTCCTCCAAGTGGTCGCTCTTGTTCCTGCTGGAAGGAACTGGCTGATGCTTCCATACTAGGGGGGACCATACCCATGGATTGTCTAATAGCAATCTCTTCTTTATAAAAAGGGTTTAGTCTTTGCCTTTTCTCCCCTTGTTGACTTGCTGATGTAGTAAGGGGAGTTTCTTGCTGTCTGTCCCTCTTCCTGGCTCTCTCTTCATTCATCGGGGTTTGGAGCACCGAGGTCTCCACTGCTATTTCCCGCCTTGGAGGCACACTTTCTTGAACCTGTTGCTCTGTGGATACAGGGGCCTCAGTCATTTCGTCTTGTTGTTCTGCTTTTGGGAGTGTCTGATCCTGCTCCATTTCCTTCCCCTTATCTGTGCTAGCTGCTAGAGTAGTGGTTTGAGCTGCTTGCTGGGGAGCTGTAGAAGATGAGGCAGCTGCTCCAAGTTGAGTATGATGAAAAGAAGAAACCTGCCCACAATATTCCAAGTCAGCTTCCTTCTCAAGTGTCTTTGCTGCTTTTTGTGCTATTTCCTCTTTAGAACTTGCCTCTTCTAGGGTGCCCTCTTTCCATTCTAATTGATTTGCATATTTTTCAATATGTGGTAACCTGAGATGATCATAGCTAGCCAATTTATATTTGACCCTTCTAAGACTAATGAAGTGATTGGGGTCATAGGGTAACCAGAGGAAACTGGTTTGCAACTCGAGGCACTTCAGGATCTTATCTGCTTCTTGCCATGCCTCTTCTCTTTTGTTATAAATAAATGGGCCTAGCTGGTTTTTGACTTTGAGCTGTGCCTTCTTATTTTTACTGTGGAAATGGATCATGTCTGCATTTCCAAATTGTCTGAAATATTCTAAAGCAAAAAGTCTCATAGGGACATATCTCGGTAGCCTGTATGGGGCTAACTCACAACCATATATCCTGAGCACTGTATGGTGTTGGTAGAAGTACCAATCCCCAATGCTGTAGGCCTTTGAGAGCTGGAGGATTCTTTGCATCTCATCTGTCAATCTTGGAGGAGGAGAACTCAACAGCAAGGACATGGCTGGGTGGATGAAAAGGTCTATGAATTTACAGTAGCTATATGGTGAAAAAGAGGTGCGATGAAAGATTGAAGACCAAAATACCATAGACCTTTGGTTCCCCTAAGCATCAAACTTCTTGAGAGTAATAGGGAAGCTGTCAGGCTGATTAAACAGGAACAAGTGATAGATGTAAGAAGTGTATCTAAACACCCTTTCCCTCTCTAAATTCATCAACTGCTTGTGAATTTTGTTAGCAATGAATGCAGCATAATCATAATGAACCGAAGGAGGCTTTCCAGGGGAGAAGACATACATCATAACCAGAATGGTTTCATCAACATACTCAGTTGACTTGTAACCCAGGATATAACTGATCATATCCACAAGAATCCTGCCCAACTCATTGAGATATACATGTCCAATAGGAGGAGACCTCACAGTTTGAGAGCCTGATTGAATGAATAGTTGATTAATCTTTATGATTTGGGCACTGGATAGCTTGCCTCCTTGGTCTATCAAGTGCATCATGGATAGAGGAGTCAATGGATTTGTTGTATGAAAGTGCAGCATTTGATTTATAGCCTCAGGGGTGACATAGAACAAGATTGAGCTTGAGGGACTGAGGACAGCTCTCTGACATGGATCGTAGTTGGCACTGCATCGATGGATTAAATCTGGGAGGACATTGACTTGAGGAAGATTGAGAATGGGCAAATAGGAGTCCCAAATCCCTAGAATATCAGTTCCATTGAGATGTTTGGCTTTTAGCTCATTGATTAAATGAATATGGTATCTGCTGTAATCTGGGATTACCTCTGCCATTTGGTAGTCTCTATCAGCCAGGGGCAGCCATTCTAGCTCTCTGTGTGGGGCATTTAAAGGTGCAATGTTTAGAGCTACTGGTGTCTCCATGTGTTTGGTTCTCTTCAAGTAGAATTTCACTTAGGAATGTAGGCAAATGCGACCTTATGCGGTGAATTGCGGTAAAAAGGATCTGTGGCGAAAAGAGGGCAGTTCTGGTGTAAAAAGGGGCACAATTGGTCACTCTTGGAAGAAATTGAATCACTTGCAGGAGGAGGAAGCTTGAGTTTTTAGGAGAAAATGGCAGTTCTGGGCGTTTTTTACAGTGAAGAACAAACTGAACCAGGTGCAGGGAAAATTGGTAAATACCTGGTCACGGCGCGATGGGTGGAGGCTTTTCCAAGCTGAATTCTGGGCGGCCACAGCTTTGAATCAGTTTCTGCAGGTTGGCGGCGAGAACGTCGTGAAATTTAATGTAGGAGGCACAATAGTTTTTTAGTGAAAAATGCGAAAAAACTTGATTTTGGGCAAAAATATAGAAAATTTGGCCTTTGGCGCGCTTTTGTCGGATGACGTCATAGGTGGGGTCATGGTACGGAATGATGACGTGACGGTCTGTGATTGGTCCACGTGGACGGGGGATGTGGCAGACAGCTCGGAGCGATGGCGGGTCGGGCGCTGACGTGGTGCTGACTCGGCAATGGCGTGGAGGTGATGTAGGGGCGACTTGGCGGGCGGTAAAGAAAAGGTGGTAAGCGGTAATTTCGGACCGCTTAACGTACGGGTGGGGTTTTGGCAGGAGGCCGCCCGATACAATTAAATTGTGACGCGTGTCCAACGCCCTACATCATCATTTTGACATTTTTGGGCGCTAAAGTACCGCCATCGGAGGCAGCTCAATATTGTAGAGGACCGTCTGATGGGAGGGCCCAGATCCGATGGTCGACGGGGAGAAGATCTGATCGGATAATACGGTGGAGAGCAGATAATAAAGAATTATTTTTTCTGGGAATGCGCGCCAGGGCGGAACTTTAGTCATCAGCGGGTTTTTGGGTTTTGCAATGTTTTGTGGGCAAAATGGGTTTTGGGCATTTGATTAATAAAACGCGCTTAGGGCTATTAAACCAAGTGGGTCTTGATTTAATCCCGAGACATAGTTTTAGCGCTATTTTGCCTTTAGCCCTTCAATTTCTTTGCGCTCTGACCTTTTGGAGCTATAAGGCTATATTGCCTAGGGGAAGGGGTATATACATATTTTTTGGGTTTTTTCATATACAATAGTGATATAATAATAGGGAAAAGGGGAACATAGGGAGTTAAGTAATAATAGAGTTAGTAGTTAGTTTTGGATGGGAGATATGGAAGAGAGGAAGTAAACACTAAGTTTTTAGGGAACAAACTTAGTTTTGAGAGTAGATCAAAATGAAAAGACTTTTACACAAGAAATGTGGCTCTTCTATATAAAAGAATCAACAAATGAGTTTGATTTCTGTTATGACCCAAGGTGATGGTGGGATGTTAGAAAGAAGTTTGATAGGGAATGATTGGGAAATTAGACATGCTTCACTTTGTTGCTACAAAATTGCTGAATAGGAAGATCTGCACTGGCCACCATGTGTTTCCTTTGCTTAGGCCAGTGATATGAAAGAAATCATGCTTCTGCAACCCCATCTACCTACCCATTCTATTGCCTAGCATTTTTTATTACTTCAGGGAGGGTGCACTTAGACTGAAAAACCCTCAATTGCTCTCTTTATTTTCTTTTGCATTTTCTTTTGATTTTCTATCCAAGGCTAGCCTTATTACTTCCAAGGCCCCAGATTAAGCAGTTGGGAACCTTCATTCTCTACCTAACTACTAATCTGCCAAGATTGAACAATTTGGACAGATTTCTTTCTCTAATCTACAACAAAAATTGAAATATGGCATGACCCAACTTAGACTGTTGGATCACCCATTTAGAAGTAGGACAGTATCAAACAATTGTAGATAGGTGTTTTCCACAAAAATATGAGATCTTTGCATCACCAAAGTAGAGCATATTTGGAACTTCCCCTGCCAATCATGAAAAATAAAACCTATTGGTATAGGTAGCTAACACCCCACAAATATCCCCAACTCTACTGTTGGCTCAAGCTTCTTCCATGCATCCTTTGTCACATGGAAATATACTGATGAGCCAAAGATCCTGAAGTGACCCACATCTGGTTTCTTACCAAAAAAAGCTTCCTCTGGTATCTTCATCCCAAGTTTGCGATGTAGGCTTTTATTCTGCAAATAGACTGCTATGTTGCATGCTTCAGCCCATAAGTGAAGTGGTAGGCCTTGGTCATGCAACATTGCCCGCTACCCCTACAATAGTTTTGTTCTTCCTCTCGTTCACCCCATTTTGCTATGGGTTATGAGGTGCCATCAACTCTTGCTTAATTCATTTCGCTGCACAGAAGTCCTTAAACTCTTGAGAGACATATTCTCCACTGTTGTCACTTCTCAAGGCCTTGATCTTCTTCCCTGACTCTCTCAATCAAGGCTTTGAACTCACAAAAGTTTGTGAAAGTTTGGTCCTTCTTCTGCATGAAATAAATCCAGCATTTATGAGAATCGTCATCAATGACAATCACATAATACCTTTTCTTCGTTGTGGAGGCCGTTGAGAATGGTCCACATTAATCAGTATGAACTCACTCTAAGATAGCCTTTGCTCGATTGGCTTGATCATGAAAGGAAGACTTGGTGTACTTTCCCAAGGTACAACCTTTGCATGTGCAACTTGCTCAAGTTTACCTTTGGGAAGTCCTATAGATATCTGCTGCATTATCTTCAAAGTTCCATGATGAAAATCGTGCAACTGCCTGTGCCACAACTCGCCAATGTCTTGGCTTTGCACCAATTCTTCTTTCGTACTCAATGCTACACAATCATATACCTCTAGTTTATATATATTCTTCACCCAAATCCCTGTCATCTTGGTTTGACCCATGGCTATGTGTCTTAGAAACGCCTTTTTACTGAAGATAAGATCGTAGTCTTTGTCCTCCAACATCACGACCGATACCAAGTTCTTCTTCAGTCCACGCACATACATCACATTTGTCAAGGTGAGAGGAGCTCCATGCTCCCTCTGAAAAGCAACTGTGCCCACTCCTGAAACACTATACCTTCCGTCGTCACCCATCTCTATGCGCATCTTGAGGTCTTTCTCCTCCAAGGCACTGAATAAACTTTTATCACCAGTCATGTGGAATGAGGCTCCACTGTCAAGATACCAAACACAACCCATCATCGATGACACCATGCATGCGATGAGGGTAAAGTCCATTTCGAACTGAGAGGCTAATGCCTCACCTTCTGATCCTTCCGAGGATCCCTTCTTGGACTTCTTCGATGGGAAATTAGTCGCATAATGTCCCATCTCGTGACAATTAAAGCATCTCACTTTAGACATGTCACCCTTCTTCCCTCCATGAGAAGAATTTGATTTGGAATGGGAAGCATTCCCCTTCCCTTTCCTTGCCTTACTTGCTAAGGCCAGATTTTCTTCATCATCATTCTTGGATGAAGAACCATCTCATGTGTTCCTCCTGTTCTCCTCCTACATGAGATCTGACCACAATCGTTCCCAATTCGGCAGTTTCTCCCTTCCATTCACAGAGTCCTGGTAGCTATTCCAACTCTTTGGAAGGCCAAGGAGAGTGAGGCTCACTATATCATCATCGATAGTAGTTATTCCCACACTGCCAAGCTCATCTCTGCACGTGGTGAGCTTTTTCAGATATGTGGAAATAGTATCACCCTTCTCCATCTTGATTCTTTGAAGCTTATCCTTGAGCGCCAATTTCCTCTGGTCGCTACTGTTCTGGTAGAGGTCCTTCAATGTCTTCCACATTGAAAATGGAGTATCCTTCCCATGGAGACTCGAGACAATATGGTCTCGAACTCCCTCAAGGATGATCTGACTCGCCTTCGCCACACACTTCTTCCACTTAGCCAACTCTTGTGCATTAGTTTAACCTGGCTTTGGGATTTCTTGATCAATGAAATCCTTCAAGCCATTGTCTTCTAATACATCCTCCATTCTATCTTTCCATGCTATGTAATTTTAGCTACCTTCCAAGGCATATTTGAGTCTCAAGCCATAGAATGCTATTGGCCAACCTTGAAGTATGATATGAATTCAATTTGCACCTGCAACCCCGAACTTCAAAATTTGAATTCTCTTCTTAGTATATTGTTCACAGCTCTGATACCATGTATAAAATTATCTACAAATCCATCTCTGATACCATGTAGAAAATTCTCTATAAATCTAGCTCTGATACCATGTAGAAAATCTGCGATAGGTTAACCCGATAACGTAATATAAATCAAAGCAGAATACTATAACCTACTTGTACTATCAATTTGCGGAAGCTTAAAGATCGAGTTGAATAATATAACTAGAAGAAGAAGAATCAATGGCACAATACACATGAAAATACTTTGGGGAAAGTGTTAGCTAAAAACCCCACACTGTTGTATTATCATACAAGGTGGAAATACATGGGAATTATACAAAGCCTTAGCTCTCACAGCTAGCCAGCTATCAGTACAATCCTCACAGATGCTCATAGGTAATCTTGGCTTCTCTCCAGCCTTCCTCTACCCTCCAAGCTCCTATTTTCTTGTGATGTTCCTCTGGGATGATTCACCTTCAACCAAGTGGAACACTCTGATCTCACACATTGTCAGAATTGCACAATCCTCAAGGAATGATTCCTTGACTGCATGCATGAGTTTTCTTTATAAGAAAACACATGCGACTAATAGTACATTGTCCTTGTCTTTAATCTCAACTGGGTCTTTCTTAGAATAGACATGCATGAGTTTCTGATGAGGGAATCTTCAGTTAACTGGAGTACACTAGTTGAGTGCATGCATGCATCAACTGACTGTTAAATCTCTATTAGTTCCTCAAATAGTTTGGAACTAATTTAACTAAACTTAACTCAGTAAACTGAGGTAACTAATTACAACTCAAATATAACTCAATCTTATCTCCTTAATTTAAGGGATAACTCTTGCATGACTTCAGAAAGACTTCTAACTTGAATTTCTCCAACTAATTAATTTAAAATAAATTAATTAATTATTTCCAAGTCACTGTTAAGACTAAATTCGATTTTAATTCATAATTTAATTCAAGGAAAAATTAAATTGGAATATTCTTGTTGCCACATTTCAACATGTTCTTGATGGTCACTTTGTTCAATTGTTTGTAGTCAATGCATAATATAAGTGTTCCATCTTTCTTCTTCAAAAACAATACCAGTTTGCCCCATGGTGATACACTTGGCCTAATGTACCCCTTTTCCAACATTTCCTTCATTTGCAACTTTAACTCAACCAACTCAGGTGTGCTCATCCTATAAGGTGATTTTGATGTTGGAGCTACCCCTGACACTAACTCAATAGAAAATTCTACCTCCCTATGAGGTGGAAACTCTATAATGTCATTAGGAAATACATCCTTGAACTGTTGTAAAACTAGGTACCCGCTCAAAACATACATATCCTCAACTTCCTTACCCTTATCACTAGAAATGTGCATTGCAAATAACTTACACCCTTTCTTGCGACTACACTTTTCTTGCATAATTGTCACCATCCTAATGGATGTAGCTTTCTTCTTACCCTATAAGACTCTTGGTTCCCCATTTTCATCAACACACTCAATGGATTTATCATAACAATCCACCTTGGTTCTATGAAGATACAACCAGTCCATGCCCAATAACATACTATATGAACCCAACAGTAATACATTTATATGTGTTGCGGTAGACCTACCATTCAATTCAAATGCACAAGCTCTTACCCAATGATGAAATCGCTTCTTTGTACATGTAGCCAACTGAACTAACTAAGATTCTACACGAAATTCCTTACTCAAACCACACTTATCCACAAAGTCAAGACTAACATAGCTATGATTAGATCCAAGGTCAATCAAAATAGAAATAACTTGATCACAAAGCTTACCGTCCATCTCAATGATAGATTCCTGATGCTCTTCCTGTTTGTTATCCAATGCTACATAGATACATGGAATACTCTAACCATAATCTCCAACAATTTGTGCCTCCTGCGCCCTATATAGCTTAGGCCTACGACTATGGTACTGTGGACAATCTCTCCTATGATGATCTCCTCCACAAGTCCAACACCACATATGCTCCTTTGTCTGTTCCTCATATCAGTGTCCCTGTCCTTTGTTTGATGCATTGAACCTCTTATGTGGTGTGGCATTCTCCTTGTTACATGTATCCTAAGGCCTTGCTCTCTTTATTTCCCATTTTCCTTTGTTCTTTGCAATACCTCTCCAGTCAAGCTTAGTCTTGGTTTTTCACTTCAATTGTTCATAGCAACGCCTTAGCTTTCGAAAGGCCTCCTTTAATGATCTAGGCTCATTGAACTCAATTCTATATTTAAATGAAACCATTAACTCACTAATGAACCTCTGAATCTTGGCCTTTTCCTCCGTGAGATGAGACACATACCTTAGTAACTCCAAGAACCTACTAGTGTACTCATCATCCGTCATAGATCCTATCTTTAGCTCATAAAATTCCTTCACCCTGTCATCAAAGCATCTTTCTAGCAAATACTTCTTCTTGAATAGCCGCTCAAACTCAGTCCAAGTCAAATATTCCTCATGAATACATTTGACATTCTTCACATTACCTTTGAGATTGAATGTAGCCACTCTAGCTTTCATGTTCTCTGAATAGTCATGCAACCTGAATAATTTCCTCATGCCAAGCAACCATGCCTCTACAACTTATGGTTTCTTCATCTCTCCATCAAATGTTGGTGGATTTTCTTTCTTAAACTCATATGGAAAATATCCCCTATCACTCCTCTTGTAAGGATGATGACGATGATGATCATGATGCCTATCTGAATCAGAACTAGAATCATACATGTGTCTATGCCCTCTTCTATACGGAGTCTCCAACAATCTGTCATCTCTATCTGATCTATGAACACCATGTGATCGAATACGATATGCCCCATTAGTTCTATCCTGCTTCTAATAGCTGATCCGACGTGGTCCCTAGCGTTGCAAATCTGACAAACTATGAAGTATTATTGCCTGTTTCTCTTGTGCCTGTATGATATTGTCATTATCTGCCTTACAAATCCTTATTTCTTCCTTTAAGATTCTCATTGTAACTACAAATTTAGAAGAGTTCCCAACACCATACTTCTCTTTGGATTCATAGGGAGAGGCTTTGTATTCAACCCTCTTGCTAGCCATTTGATATTTCTTCTTGCAAGGTGTATCATGTCAGCTAAACCAACGTACGTTGGTATAGCTCAGGGAGGATACCTTGTCTACAAGATCAACAAATCATAATGATACATGTATAACATAATCATGAAATCATATCAAAATATAAAACATAAGCATATGACCATGTAATTGTCATTCTAGCTAGGGTCCAACCATGAATGCACGACCTCAATAATAAAGCACCACGACCTCATGCATGACAACCACCACTACATCATTGTACACTTGAACACATGCAAACATGAACATGCATAAGCAATGGATAACCATCCACACATATGAATAAACACGTATGATCAAGCATGAATGAGCAATACTTGAAATCAAACCTACAAGAATGGTGCATTCAACCAAGCACACAAGAGTGTAACCAATAAAGAAAGAATGTAACCAAGCATACTACAATGATACATGTAAGTGACATAATTCAACATGTAACTAGTCATACACTCATGACGATGCATTCCTCAACAAAACATCAAGTTTCACTTGACGACATCACTACAACCATGAACAACATCATGCAAATGCAGCAAGCACATGTAATGCAAGGGTGAGAGACACACATGCAACTAACATGCATGCATGACCAACACATATCCCATCTAGTCTGAGGGGTGAACCATGCTCTGATACCACTCTATAACAACCTCCTCCCACATCTACCCAAGCAACCAACCAGATGGGGTAAACACATGATGAGAGGCCACTATGATATGATTCGACCTCCTAAGTCACATTAAGGAAGTGGAACCAACAGAAACACATCATACAAACATTAATCATCAGCTACATGACCCTTAGGAACCAATCTAATGCTTTAGGCATCTTGTCTTGGGGTCCCACTAAACTTTTGGACAACTTAAGCATCAGTCGCTCTCATGCTATAGGCATGACGACATCCAGAAACCCAAAGTCGCTCTCATAGGCTTGCTTGCTAGCGACTAGAGACCAAAATTGTCAGTGCTATGCCAACAACTCCAGGATTTGAGCCACCTTTTAAGGCGCAGATCCCAAGTCACTGCCCATAATTGAACCATCTCTTCAAATAAGAAAAATAACATGGAAATGAAAGTACTAAAGCAATCACTTTTTCAAGACCTTGGTTGGACCTCTACTAGCCATGATAGGAATTTCATCAAACATATTGCAAATGTGTAATATACAGGTGTAATTAATAGTTCTAAGCATAGGCGTCTCATACTTAGCTAAGAATTTTTAAGAACCATGGATGTATCAACACATCAACTACCATTCCATCCATTAGGTCATAGATACATTGACCATTCAATTACAAGTAAAAACATAATGAGAGTCACACATGGCTGCTGTCATGAAACACATACATAACTAGCATAATAGTAGTAGAAATACTCATGAAAGTATAGTCACATAAACCACCTATAATCTGTTAGAATGATCATAGGAATACAAGGAGAAACAACCTTTCATTAATGATGCAAAATCCAAACCCGAGATGAGACTTCCACATTCCACCCAACCATAGAATGACTGAGCCAAATCTCTCTTTAGACATTCACCCCCGTTCCATATTCCAAGCACGAATGTGGGATCTCATAGAACACATCAATAAAAAACCATCCAAGGCTTCTAGAGGCCATCCACCTCAACCCATTAAACAACGATTCCACCTCACGGTCGGAAATCACAAAACCATCATTGGATTGGTTTCTATCCTAGCCATCCAAGGCTCCAAATAAATTGTTCCAACCAAGGCTCTAGGGCTAGTATCTCAACCCATAGCTTCCGCTGGGCTCCAGAGCATTTTTCCAACCAAGGCTCCAAGACTAGTAACTCAACCCATCAAGGGCTCCAAAGCGTTTGTCCAACTAAGGCTATCAGACTAGTAACTCAACCCAAGCTAAGGAAACATGAGAACCACCTAAAAACAAACAATGAAAGTATACCCACAATCACCATGGCTATCTAGGAAATGGCAAGGCTAGGAAATCCAATGTCAATCCAGGAAATCCTCCATGCCAATGACAGATCACAACCAAGAAACCACATGCATGTGCCATGCATGCCAAAACTAGGGAAGGAAACATACATGCAACTCAGTACCTACAAGAAAATATGATGTAGTTGCTCATCCTGATGCCTTCTTGTGCTTTCCTACTCTTCCTTTGCCTTCTTACTCCAAGAATCCAAATATGCCACACGCACCAAGAGTGCTCCAAGAAAACTCTAAGTGTCCAAGAGTATGAGAGAGAGAGAGAATAATGAGAGAGCTCCAAAACTGAGCTAACAAAAGGTTACCAACTGATCCTTAGAAGCATTTTTATGAATGAGGCCTATATTTTCTTCATTTTTCATTATTTCCCTTCATTTTCATCTTCACATGAAACCTGTGACCTTTAACCTCCATTTTCTCCTAATTTCCATTATTTTCATAAATAACTATGCCAAAAATTCCATTTTTCCTTTCCAAAGCCTTAGCCATTGCCTTTTCCAATTTCCTTAGCCTTAAACAATCACAAGTGATCCCCGTCACTAGGATTCTGCCCAATATTTAGCTTGGAATAAGTGTCCCACTATCCATGGTTATTAATTTTCTTTTATTTGCTTTTATTACTTGGTATTTTCATGAGGGTTGTTACACTACCATAGACCCGATTTCTAGGTTAACTAAAGAACCCTTAGGATGCACATCACACAATGTGAAAGTGGCACATAGTTATAACATTGTTGATAACCTCGCATAGTCCCCCACTACCATGTCAAAATTGGAAGTACTAAAACATGTCCAACTCGAAAGAAGGATTTTCTCTCAACATTAAGCGCAATTAACCCTTCTAATTATAGCTTCAATCACAATTGATTTAGACAACTCAAAATTGCAACTCCCATCACTACTAACTTTCCAAATCCCAATTACTATATGTAATTTCACCATTCATTGATGCATCACCATTGTGGTTTAATCCACATGTATTATGTCCAAGATAGTACGGAAGAAACTACGATTACCTAAGAATCGAGGAGCTTGCATAGTCTTCTACTTCCATGTCAAAATTTGAAGTACTTAAAACATGTCAAACTCAAAAGAAAGATTTTATTCCCGCATTAAGTGCAATTGACCCTTTCAATTCCATCTTGATCACATTTGATTTAGACAACTCAAAACCGCAACTCCCATCACTAGTCATTTTTCGAATCTCAGTTCCTACATGTAACATCACCTCATTGATGCATCATCAATGAGGTAGAATTCACATGTATCATGTCCAAGACAGTATGGTAGAAACTAGGATTACCTAATATTGTAACTTCATCTATCATCTTAAGGCATATGATAGTCACCCTTCAAAACCAGTAGGACTCTTTTAGAATGTCCTTCGGTGGAACTCATTCAAAAAACAGTTCTCATCGATATCGAAGTCTTGGATGCCCCCTAGTCTACATCATTTTGTTTGGAAAAAGTTACATGTTGGACATGAAGGCTATAACATCTTCATTCTTTTGCACAATGAGATTTCCTCGTAATGGAAAAATCATAACCATTGACCAATTCACACACTATGAGTGAAGGGCCTCCCCCTCCCTTGACATTGGGTTTCCATTTGTGGGTTCCCAATAAGAATTGGTCTCGTCTTTCACAAAAGTGGCTCGGAATATTTAAGGATTCCATTCTCCTTGGTACATATCCAAGAGACCCCCCAGTCATACCTTCTCCCATGTTAGTTTCTGTAAGTGTAGTAACCAATTGACAACCATAAAACTAGAGATGGATCTAAAGAGTGATATGAAACTTTTACCATATGCTATCACTCGCACTCCCTTCCTATATCCCCTGCCTGGTTTCACCTCACATCAAGTGATGGTGATACTTAACTTGTCAAACATGGCTCTGCCACGAACCACTGGGTATTTGGCACCTCTTTCCACATCGACTATGTTAGTGGCCACTCCCATTAGAAATATCACATCAACTTCACCTTCAGAGGACCCTACTACTTTGGAAACACCAACCAACATAAGGATACTAGAGGGAAAAAAAGATTTAGAAGGGAAAAAGAAAAATAAGAAATATCCCCCAACAGAAACTACCCCCAGGATGAGCCCCCCATGCAGCCTTTACAATATGGAAAGCCATACTACCAATCAATTCCTAGCACTGGAAGCATTGAAATGCCTTCTTCATGCCCCTAAGGAACTCCCATTATGTCCCACCCCATCAGGTGTGTTATAGACATTTTTGGGCACTGCAACCCCAATCAAACATGTCCATAAACCAAGGGCTCCTAAGTCCCTAAAAGTGTTGTTTCATACCCTAAAGGAACAAGGTCAACTGATTACATCATCTCCCAGAAGTTCTCCACAGGAAACTGCTCAAAACTGGTCAAAACTGGACCATACAGGTTGCTCAGTGCTAAGGGTGCGATGCATCCCACCTGCCTAGTGTAAAAGGTACGATGCATACCAAAAAGACCTTCTGTAGGGTGCGATGAGCGAGAGTGGACAAATGGCAGAGACAGTTTGCGAGGTGGATGATCATAGAATCTTCCAGAAACTTCTCCTATGACACTTGCCTCTCTGAATTCGCCCAGGGATGAGTAAGAGATCATCAATCTCTAAGTGGAATCAAGAACTATCAGAGAGAGGACACTAATCAAAATCCCAGAAGATGACTCACCCCCCTGCAATCATCTATATATGGATCCCTCATCCCAGACATCTAGAGGCTAGAATTTTGTATCTTGTAAGGAAGTGTTGTTGGTTTCTTATTGGAATATCATAGTGTTGGGTGATCTAAGCTTTTCATGAGGTGAAAGAAGGGCTTTCATGCTGGAGGATGACGCTGGGTCAGAACAATTGGTTGTAATCCTCTTTGCTATTCTTGATTATTAATAAAGCTATTCAAGTTTTCCTCCACATTCTTGTATGTTTGATGATATATGCATTTGTGTGGTCAATATATATCTGGTCTTATATTGTTTATGATTGTAGATCTCTGTTCTTCGATAGTATTATGCTGCTTTGATTCCACAGGTTCTCTTTGAAGTTGGGTAGACAAAGGAGAAGCGGCAAAGATCTGTCAGAAGGGAGAGGAACCGAGCAAGGAACCAAGCGCAAGACTGAGGTTGGTGTCCTTCATTCCACTCTTATCTACTTCTCATAGAGGAAAATGAAAGTAGTTTTGGTTTGTTTGTTTCTAAGATAGCTACCGAGTGGACACTAGATTTCCAGATAACAAAATGGCGACTCCACTGGGGAGTGAATAGATTGTTTGTTTGTCTATATTTGTTTGTTTTATAAACTTACAGGCGGAGCCTGAAGTCAAGCCAGCTAGCCTTTGAACTGCATTTGCTATGCAAGTGAAAAGTGGATCAATGTTGCTTCAGTCTATCTTTGGGTTTTGTTTATGAACCAAACAATCGATTTGCAAACCTTCTAATTTCCCTAGTGGTGGCTCTAGTAACCTCATTAGATCAACCCCTGTGATTTATATTTACTGAACATCACTTGCTCGGCCTAAATCCCTGAACTGAGCTGCAAACTGTGACCCGGAACCCAATTGAAGTCTCGTCCCTGGATCATCGTACCTTCTCCTCTTGGGAATCTGGATGCATCGCACTTCCCGTGTGTAGTAGGTGCGCTGCATCTCACTTTCCCTGTGTTACAGGTGCGCTGATCAGACAAGACCTCTTCTGCTCTCAGTTTTTGGTTTCTGTGTTCACTCTCTTCAGCTCTATTCAAGAGTTTTGTTGTCTATGATCAGTATACCACTGTGGAAACCCCCTTCCTTTCCATCATTCCGTCTCCATTTTGCAAAGAACTGTGAATGTTTTTATGTATTTTGCGACATTTTCAGTTCTCTTTTACAAAGTAGTAGCATAACCGAACTGTCGTCTTTTGATTTGAAAGTGTCGCGAGTGTCGTTTTCAGTCAAAGAAAAGGATTCTATTGTTCTTGATGGTCGATTATACAATTACCCTTGTATTTGATTTGAATTAGTAGTTTTTCAAGTGTCGAAAGCAGATTTCAATTCAAAATAGTAAAGTGTCATCATTATCTTCCTTTTGTTTTTGAAGAGAAATTTGTTAGTACTATCGCTTTGAAAAGATAATTTAGATTTATGCTTAGCATTCTTCTTGTCATTCACACATTGAGAAAGCTGAAAACAAATACATGCATGTGAATTTGCATTTAGACTGCTTGTTGGTTTGATTTAGGACAGTGCATCTAGTGTGTGCTCTTTTATCTATGTTGAAAGAATACCGTCTCTCTTTCTTTAGTAGCTAGGATTTTCATTTGCAAAAAGAAGATTAAACGATTGTTTATCATCTTAGATTGCATTTTAGGAATTGTACATCTACATCATGCGGTGAACTTGAAAGGAAAATTTCTTAAGAAAGATCAACTATAAAATAAATTTAATGAACCTAAAAATGTTTTGGAACCTAACACACAACATCTAGAAGTCTAGGCTAGAGACGTATTCTGGCGTCGTAAAGCCTGGTAACTATCGCTTTCACTGTTGTTTGGGTGATTCCTCCTCTTGAGACGAAAAGTGCCAGTATGGACTTGTGCTCCCATGTACCGTCGAGTATATATTGGGAGACCGCAATAGGCTATATCCTTTATCCATAGGAAGCCGTGTCTGCCGCCCTATCGATCGCAATGCACTGAACACATCATTTGGGAAGATTGTCTGTCGTACCGTAAAATGTATTCTGTAGTTTTGCGATTGGTTTGGTAATCCCTCTGTCTAGATTTCCAGAGTAGTCTCTTTCGTTCCTTTTCAGACTCCTTAAAGGAAAAGGTCCATATGAGCACTTGTCACTTCAGGCTCATTAAAAATCAAAGGCGACTAGAGTCATCTTTTGTTTTTTCTCGACTCTTAAAAATTAAAAAAACAAGTTGTGTCAAAGCGTCTAGAATTTATTTTAATTAGAATAACACCACCTTTCCCGCGTTGGTCTTAGGTTGAGAAAAATGGAGTCCACCAACCAAGGATTTCCCCTTTGAGGAAATCCTAGTCCTTTCTCCTCTTGGGGAGATGTTGGTGCACCCCATATGGCCACATTGTCACTTCCAGGATTGACAATCGGCTTGCCCGTATGGCTCTTCTCAACCTCTGTCATTCAGAACACTGTGATTCCTGAGCAATCAAGTCAACAACTAGATGATACTAAAGTTACCCCCAACCTTCTACTTCATCCAATTCTCCCTCTCCTCCTTCCTCTTCACTTGATAAAGCCAGTAAAGCTAAAAATCAAGTAACTGAGAAGAAGAAGAAAGGGAAGGAGAAGAAAGAGAAGAAAAAGAAGGAGCCAAAGGTGAAAAGGAGTAACTAGGCATCGTCTAGTGAAAATCCACACACTGCACCATCCAAGCCTAAATCTCCATGTTTCATTTGCAAAGGAGACCACTATCACCGAGATTGTCCCTGTATCCCTCGGATCTTAAGGGACTGGTCTCCTCGTTTGCACAACCTGGTGTCATCAACCTCTGAAGACCATGTTGAAAGTACACCATCAACTAGTGAAAGCGAAGCATTTGGACAAAAAAGGAAATGTAAATTTCCTTGTAAACTGTGTGAAGGTGATCACGCTATCCACCGTTGTCCCTTCCTAGATGAAGCTAAAAGAGTTTTGGATGACCGTCCGGCTTCACCGCTACGACTTCCTCCTGGATATAAGAAACTCTTGCCGAGTCCGTCGCTAGTTGAAAATCCGACCGACACGCCATTGTGGTCGGTCGAAGCATCTGTCATTGAAGATAAACCTGCTGAATCCATACCAGATGAAAGTCAAAAGGTTGAGGTGGCAGTCGACCCGGTCTTGCCTTCGGAAGGTCCATCTTCAGATGACACAATCACCGAAGAGAATGAGAATGACACCGTTCAAATTATTTTCGTAAACACCGACTCCGATGAACATGGGGGCAGTCTACCCGTTCCTTTACCGTAGGAAGGAAGTTCGTCAGAGTCATATCCGGCCGTCTATTCGGTCCCACCTCCAAGAAACCTAGTTGTTTCCTTCGATTGGAACCTACTAGGCAGACCCCGTTTATCGGCTAGTGTACCATTCCGAATCATTGCACAAGTATACAGAATGATCATGGCCGGTACCATCATAGATGAAGGGGCTTTTGTGAGTATCCTTTCCTCAACTGCTTGTAAAGCGCTTGGTTTGCCATCGCTTCTGCCTGAGATGAGCAATCTGATAGGCTTTGACAAAGGAACCAGTTGATCGTTAGGGATCCTTCCCAATGTGCTGATAACATTGAGAAGGAAAACCGTTCACATGAACGTAATGGTAGTCCAAGGACCTCTGGATTATAATCTACTCCTTGGGCGTGACTATATTTATTGCATGGGAGCCATTGTCTCCTCACTCTTTAGAGTAATGTGTTTTCCGCGCGAAGGCAGAGTGGTCAAGCTCGTAGACCAGTTGTCGTTTCCCGACTCACACATAGCTAATAGTCAAATTCCATCCCTAAATGGTCTTTTCACGCAAGGAATGTCTCATCAATCTCCAGTCCATCCACCTGATGAGCGCGAGTGATTCGGGAGGACATGACTGAAACCCAGGGGGCATGCACCGTGGTCTGTTTCGGTAGGAAAACCTTGGGTATAGAGTAGGTTTCCGCGGAGGATATATGACTAGTTTGACACACCCTCCCGTTTAGGAAAATGGGATTAGACTGGAATAAGATTCCCTCGTCAAAGTTATGTGAGTGGAGGCAACCGCGCCACTCACCTTTGTCTTTTTCGGTAGACATCGCCAAGGAAGCATTTTGTCTGCAACGCGGATGGAGAGATTTCATATGGTAACCTAGAAACTTTTCGCTATGCCTGGGGGCATGCAAACCTTTTTGCATGCAAGCGAAGAGTGACCATTTATTTTCTTAGTTTGTAGTTTCTCAACCCTTTAAACTCGTAGGATTGGTTGTTCCTAACTTGCATAAATAAAGGATCCGGGGAAAAGCTTTGAAAGGTGCAAGCTCCATAAAAAATGGCATCTTAGATGAGATATCCTTATTATACGACTGGCACGAACAATTTTTATGTGGAGTTCAAGCTCGTTAAAAATTAAACCTAAGCAATGAGAAAATGTTTCCCCCAGCGTTTAAGCTCATTAAAAAATGAACCAATTTCCGGTAAATAACCATTGTGAATGCATTATCATCAGCGTTTGAGCCCTGGTCGTGTTCTCATCAGCACCTCCACTCTGTTTTAGCCAATCATTCACCTCCATTTGATTGTTTACCCCTTTTGAGGAATAGCTGTGAAGAGTGATCCTGTTAGCCATCCTTGTGACACTGCCATGATTGGAAAATTCCAAACCTTACCTGGAATCAGCTGCTACCCAAAATTATCACTCTTCCTCAAAAAACGAGTCTCCTTTAAGCTCTTTTCAATTGACTCGTAAAATATGAGAAGATTTCCGAGAAATTGACCTCTCCAACTTGTTAAAGTGACCAGAAGTGCTATCCCTCCTCTAGATTTTAATCTTTTTGGACCTGAGGGATTATTACACAAAAAGATCGAGCGCTTGTTTTATTCAGATCGTTAAAATTACCGAAAATTCATCCCTTTCGTATTGTTTTATACTTTTTCGGACTTAAGGGATTATATAACAAAAAAGGATTATTGGATTTTCCTTTACGTCCCTTTCAAACTCTCTAAAATTGAAAAGGACCGAGTTATCTTTGTCGTTAAACTCGTTAAAACCGAATAGCGACAAACTTGTCCATACAGACAAGAACGAGTTTCACTGTCGCTAGGCTCGTTAAAACATAGCGACGGGTTTTTCCGAAGGGAAAATTATAGAAAAAGCATATGTTATCCTCCTCAAGCTTGACAAAAATAAAGAGATACTGGTCAGCAATGACTAAGGAAAAATTGGGAAGAAAACTTGAAGAAACTTTATTGGTAGCAAGTCGCTCTTGAACATGACACTTTCACTCCGCATCCGAGTTAGGTTGGGTTGTTCCGTTCACCAGTCATATCACCATTGGTCCACCACACCATCCATATTTGGGGATAACGCTACAATCCATGTCAGTGTCGCCGGTATGTTCAAGAGAAGTCGCTCAGAGAATTCACCTGTGTCTCATCCACTGCAATACATTCACGCTCCATTCTTTCATGACCGCCACCCTAAACCCTGTATCATCAAATCGTTTTCACCTCAAAAATCATTTACTCAGTTCCATGTTGTAGATGTGGGATTCATTAAGGCCCTCCTACGACGGGTCGCTTCTTGTCGAAATCAGCTCATTGTCCAAGAAGTCGACTTAGGGACAACCCTTTCAGTACTTTGAAGCTTGCATGCCTCAATGGCAAGTTTCTCACTTCCGGCGACAGGTTTACATCATTGGCCTTTGATCGAAAGATTTTGCGTGGTGTTCGATGCCAAGTCCCTTTTCACACCATGCGAATTGTACTGTAGTACCTTGAGGGTCATCATCATTATCGGTGATTCCTCTCATGCCTGTTAACAGCTTACATCATTGGCTGGTAATCAGGTGATGTCTTTCCATGTTCGACTCCAGAACATCTTTCACATGGATCGACTTGTACTCCGAGTGAAGATTGAATGAGTTTGAAGACCCCGGATCTAGTTTCATCCATCCGGGCTGCGATATATTCAGGAAAATAAAGACATCAAATGTACATTGTTGCTGCACAGATGATCATCTGAATCAAAGGATGATGACTCTATCAGAATCATCGGTCTCCCGCGCAGACGGTTGTCTGTCTTATGTACATGAAAATGAATTTATAAAGCTGAGCATGGGAATGCCTGCCTCAGCTAGATCATGAAAAATATTATGAAGATAATGTATTGTATTGTATCTTGTTACAGGTCACCTTCCAGCTCGAAAAAACTTCAGATCCTCATGATAAAGCATTTCACCCGACATCAAAAGATTAACTACCTCATGCTTTAGGGGGCAACTGTTATAGACATTTTTGGGCACTGCAACCCAAATCAAACATGTCCATAAACCAAGGGCTCCTAAGTCCCTAAAAGTGTTGTTTCATACCCTAAAGGAACAAGGTCAACTGATTACATCATCTCCCAGACGTTCTCCACAGGAAACTGCTCAAAACTGGTCAAAACTAGACCATATAGGTTGCTCAGTGCTAAGGGTGCGATGCATCCCACCCGCCTAGTGTAAAAGGTGCGATGCATACAGAAAAGCCCTTTTGTAGGGTGCGATGAGCGAGAGTGGACAAATGGCAGAGACAGTTTGTGAGGTGGATGATCATAGAATATTCCAAAAACTTCTCCTATGACACTTGCCTCTCTGAATTCGCCCAGGATGAGTAAGAGATCATCAGCCTCCAAGTGGAATCAAGAACTATCAGAGAGAGGACACTAATCAAAATCCTAGAAGCTGACTCACCCCCCTGCAATCATCTATATATGGATCCCTCATCCCAGAGATCCAGAGGCTGGAATTTTGTATCTTGTAAGGAAGTGCTGTTGGTTTCTTGTTGGAATATCATAGTGTTGGGTGATCTAAGCTTTTCATGAGGTGAAAGAAGGGTTTCATGCTAGAGGATGACACTGGGTCAGAACAATTGGTTGTAATCCTCTTTGCTATTCTTGATTATTAATAAATCTATTCAAGTTTTCCTCGACATTCTTGTATGTTTGATGATATATGCATTTGTGTGGTCAATATATATTTGGTCCTATATTGTTTATGATTGTAGATCTCTGTTCTTCGATAGTATTATGCTGCTTTGATTCCACAAGTGCTCTTTGAAGCTGGGTAGACGAAGGAGAAGCGGCAAAGATCTGTCAGAAGGGAGAGGAACCAAGCAAGGAACCAAGCATAAGACTGAGGTTGGTGTCCTTCATTCCACTCTTATCTACTTCCCATAGAGGAAAAAAAAAAGTAGTTTTGGTTTGTTTGTTTCTAAGATAGCTACCAGTCTTAGTGGGACTAGCAGCTCCGAGTGGACACTAGATTTCCCGATAACAAGGTGATAGATCAACCACATCATGTAGTAAGGATCTACAAACCAACCACTTGTATGCCATGTGTCTCTAACACTAATAATATACACATCATTGTCCTTATCTTCCATGATATCAGGACCAATTTTTAGCCCTACACCATGACTCGACAATTGCACCACCCTTTCCACCAACCTTGGATGTAGATGAGGCATTGACAATAATTTACTACATCACCAACTTAGTTAATCAATATGAAGCACACACTTGTGTACTTTGTGTTGAGACCACTCACTTCATGTATATGTGTCCTTTATGCATCACATATCAATAGACCCAAGATTCTAATGAAATCTCCCCCACCTTAGGAGATTATTCCACTTTAGTATGAGACTACTCCTAAAGCACCAAATTCCTCAACCATTCCAAGGGACACAATCACACCACCACAAATCCCATTTGGGATTTTCAGTAGCATTTCACACTAGAATGGAATTTACCTTAAGGCACCTATTACCTTGACCATTTCAAGGGAATGAGTCACCCCTATCATGGTTCCCATGACATAGGCATAATCATCAGAAGTCTCAACGTCCCCACCAACTAGAATCAAGTAGGATATTCTTCCATCCCCAGGTATTAATGACACAAAATGTTAAGAACATATCTACAACATTTGTTCACCTATAGGAACTAAATGATACCAATCATCATCTCATTAGTCCATGGTGTCGATATTGCTTCATCCACTATGAAGATAACACCATCTAGGATAGCATGGACTCAATCTATCTGTGTTGTGTCCACATCCATTGTTGCTACAATATCTAGTACAACATCACACTCTTGTATGTCCACTGCTACTTCCATGTGCCAACCATTGCCTCGTCACTCGACAATGACATCGCACCCCTCTTAGAGTATCTTCCACTTATATTAGGATATCCTCGCGACCATGACAACACCTAAGTGTCCCTGGGATCCCATGCACTATTTCTCCTTATTTTTACCCCGAGGAGCATAAAAACATTCCTTACCAACTATGGACAATGTGTGCACAGTGGAAACAAGGGATTTTATTCTAGTTAGATATGTACATTGGTTAAAAAACCCCATTCCTACAACATATTCCTTTGAAGAATGTAATATGGTTAACATTTCCCCAACCATCAAAGTGGACATATCAACCAAGTCCAATGTTATTAAAGAAATAGAGTTGAGGCATCTTGCTCCCAAGAAGAAATCGCCACCTAGAAAGCCTTATTCTAATAGTACTATGATATTTTTACTTGGTCGTATGCATAAATTCCTAGCTTAAGCCCTACTATTGTAGAGCACCATGTTGAAAGATGACCCGATTCCTCCCTAGTGAAGTGAAATAAATGCTCACTGCACCCATTAGAAGACACAACTATCAAAGTCGAAATTGATAAGTTACCTAAAGAAGGGTTCATATACCCCATTTCTTATACTACATGGGTATCTAAATTAGTACATGTCATGAAAAAATAGGGGACTATTTTGATATGTATTGATTTTTTGGATTTGAACAAACCATGCCCAAAGGACAATTTTCCAACACCATTCATAGATCAAGTCATTGATGCATGTGTAAGACAAGAGTCCTTGTTCTTTGTCGTAGGATTCTTAGGCTACAATCAAATTCAAACCCACCATACAAATCACTTCAAAACTATAAATAGCCCCAGGTTAAAACTTCATGTAAAAAAGTTAATAAAGGCAAAATAATAAGACCAAGGTCATGGGACACGCATTCCAAGTTGAATGTTGGGAAAAACATCCTAGTGAGTGTCATTTTGGTTCATTATGGCTAAGGAAATTGGTGAAGGCATTGGAAAAGGAAAAGAGGCATTAATTGGAATTTTATTTATGAAAATAAAGGAAAATAGGAGAAAAGGGAGATGAAAGGTCAACGGTTTGCATGAGAGGAAAATTGAAAGAAAAATAGAGGCCTCAATGATAAAAATGCCTCTGAGGATCAATTCACAACCTTTTGTTAGTTCAGTTTTGGAGCTATCTCTATTCTCTCATACTATTACACACTTAGAGAATTCTTGGAGCATCCTAGCATTGGAGAAAAGAAGGAACAGAAGGAAAAGGGAAGAAAAAGGAAAGGAAAGGAAAAGAAAGGAAGTTTGGATCAAGTAACTTTAGTAGGAAGATTTGTAGGTAAGAGGTTGCATCAATGATTTCATAGCTGGTTTGTGAATGCATGGTAAATGCAATTTTGTATTTCTTTCTTTTTATATCATTGTCATGGTTTTTTTTGGGTGTGATAGTAGTTTCAACTTTGCCATTCCATTTTTGGATAGCCATGGTGTGATGGGATTATTTTATTTGGTTGAGATTTGAATTACCAAAAGATTTTGAAGCTGAGTGAGGTGGTATTAGGATAATTCCCAAGGGGTGGGGGTGGAGGTGGTTTAATCTATAGGAAGCCCTTGAAAAGTGGGTGGAGACAGGAAAATTCCTCAAGGTATTGGTGAAGAAACTTTGAGGCTTCTGAGCTTGTTTTGGGGCTGAGTGATCCCTTGGCCGGTTTTGGTGGAATCACGATAGCCTGAGGGTGGAGGTGGTTTAATCTATGGGAAGCTCGAGTTGTTTATGTCTCGAGTTCCCACATTCGTGCTTGGAATATGGCACGAGGATCTTGCAAGGTAAGAAGAAGACTACATTAATGAGAATGGTCACAACTATGCAGGCTAAGCACAATTTCAATAAAGGGTGTGTTGTGTTTGTAGTGCATATTTATAATGATAAAGGTAAGGATGTTGATGATGCAGAAGTATTGAAGAGGTATCTAGTTTTACAACATTTCTAGGATGTATTTCTAGTAGAGATTTCAGAGTTGTCTCCTCACAGGGAAGTGGATTTCTCTACCGAGATGATATCAGGAGCAACACCAACATCAAAGCCACCTTACATGATGAGCACTCCATATTTAGTGGAAAAGAAGTTGTAGTTGAAGGAACTGCCTGACAAAGGATACATTAGGCCAATTGTGTCACCTTAGGGTGCACCAATGTTGTTCGAGAAGAAGAAGGATGGTACTAAGGTTGTGCATTTATTAGATGCAACCGAACAAGGTGATGATCAAGAACATGTATCTATTGCCGAGGATTGATGACTTGTTTGATTAGTTGAAGGGAGCAACAATGTTCTCAAAGATTGATTTGAGATCAGGATATCATCACGTACGCATCAAAGAAGAGGACATCTACAAGACTGATTTCTGGACTAGGTATAGGAATTACAAGTTTATTCTGGTTCCTTTTGGTTTGACTAATGGTCCAACTAATTTCATGTGTTTGATGAATAGTGTGTTGCGTCCTTATTTGGACAAGTTTGTGATAATATTCATTGATGAAATATTGATATATTCTAAGAATGAAGAAGAGCATGCAAAACACCTGGAAACAATATTGAGATTGTTGAGAGAGAATCAGTTGTATGCCAAGATTAGTAAGCGTAGTTTATTTTAGATAGAGGTACATTACTTGGGACATGTTGTTTCCAAGGAAGGCAAGGCAGTGGATCCATAAAATATCAGAGCTATCATGGAATGGACAACTCTTAGGAATGTGGATGAGGTTAGATCATTCATAGGGTTAGCAGGTTATTACAGGTGGTTCATTAGGAATTTCTCATGCATTTCTTATCCTATTACATCCTTGAAGAGGAAAGGAAAGAAATTTGAATGGACAAAGGAATGTGCAACTAGTTTTGAGCAGTTGAAACAATTGCTTACAAATTCTCTGATTCTAAAGATTGCAGATCCAGATAAAGAGTTCGTGTGTACAGATGCTTGCAAGAGAGGACTTGGTGGATTCCCGATGCAAGAGGGACAGGTGGTATGATATGAGTCAAGGAAATTGAATGAGCATGAGAAGAATTATGTGACACATGATCTTGAGTTGGCAATAATCATTTATGCATTGAAGATGCAAAGACACTATCTTCTTGGCAAGAGGTTTGTTTTGATGAGTGATCAAAATGGAATGAGATACTTGTTTGACAAACCTAATCTGAATGCCAAGAAAGCTAGATGGTTGGACACGTTTAGTGAGTTTGACTCCGAGATCAGGCATATTAAGGTTAAGGAAAATAGGGTTGTAGATGCTCTTAGCAGAAGAGGGCAGGTAGATCACATAGCAACTATGAGTTCATATGGGATAGATTTACAAGATCATATCTTACAGGTAGGACAACAAGATGAATTCTATTAGCAGCTTAAGCATAGGTTGCAATAGTAGGGTACAAGTGATCAAGGTGTGGATTATCATCTAACAGAAGATGGTTAGGTAAGATTTAGGGACAATATCTATGTGCCAGACAACCGTGAGCTCAAGAATATTATCTTGAGGGAATTTCATATTAAGTTGTATTTAGGTCATACGGGATATCAAAAGACTTTGACAACTTTGAATAAGTTCTACTATTGATCGAATATGAAGAAATAGGTAGTTGAGTTCATCGCAAGGTGTTTGGATTGTCAAGAAGTAAAATAAGAGTGCAAGCATCCAGGTGGTCTATTATAGTTGATCTCAATTTCAGAATGGAAATGGGAGGTCATTTCCATGGATTTAAATCACAGTTTTTTTAAGGACATCTAGACAACATGATTCAATTATGGTTATGGTTGATTGGTTTTCCAAGGTAGCTCACGTTATTCCAGTGAAGTCTATTAATTCAGCTAGTGAGGTAGCTTAGGTCTTCATCAGGGAGGTAGTGAGATTATATGGTATTCCTAAGAAGATTATATCCAATAAAGATGTTAAGTTCACTTCTTAGTTTTGGAAGGATTTGTTTGTAGTTTTGGTTACAGAGTTGGATTTTAGTACTTCTTATCATACACAGACAGATGGACAAACAAGGAGGGTTAACATGATTCTTGAGGACATGTTGAGGATGTATGTTATTCACCAACAAAAGAAGTGGGAAGAGTATCTTCCATTGGTAGGGTTTGTATACAATAATGGGTATCAAGAGTCATTGAGGATGAGTTTGTTTGAGGCACTTTATGGGTGGAGTTGTAATACTCCTATCAGCTGGAGTGATCCAATGAATAGGGTGTTGATTGGACTAAACATGTTGGCACAGATGGAACAACAAATGTAGGTTATCAAGAAGAATATAAAGGAAACACATGACAAGAAGAAGAGTTATGCAGATCAACACAGGGTATTTAAGGAGTTTCGGGTTGGGGAGCATGTGTACTTTTCATGTGCCAAGTTGGCACCTCGGTATTGTGGGCCTTTTGAGATCTTTGAGAGGATTGGACTAGTGGCCTATAAACTTGCATTACCGATAACAGTAAAAGTCGATGATGTTTTTCATGTTTCATTTCTTAAAAGATATGTGAAGGATGTTGATCATGTGATTGAATTCTGTATATTGCAGGTGGGGCCAGAAGGAAAATTATAGTCATAACCTTAATGCATATTTTAGCAAAAAAAACTCATGCTTTGGAACTGAGTAATCAAGCACGTTAAAGTGTAGTGGAAGCACTTTGGGCCCAATGAAGCTACATGGGAGATGGCTGATCAGATGCGAGCTATGTGTCCTTGATTGTTTGTCGGTTGAGGCAAAGGATTTTTGGTATATGTACATATTTATGTATGTTTGTTATTGTAAATACCGCAATGAGCTATGTTATAAAGCTCCAATAAGTGGTATGGTTTTCATGTTGGTTTTCTTTTCAGTAGCCTGTTGTTCGTTGTAAATACTGCATTGAGCTAAGTTATAAAGCTCCATGGGCAATATGTTTTGGTTTAGTAGTTTTGCTGGTCATAGGTGTCATAGAACACTGAGGATTGTGTTCCCTTAAGGGGGAGGGGTTTGTAACAACCTTGGGTTAAAATTTCATGTAATAAAGTTAATAAAGGAATAAGGATAAGACTAAGGTCACGTGACACATATTCCAATCTAAATGGTGGGAAAAACATCCTAGTGTGTGTCATTTCAGTTTATTATGTCTAAGGACATTAGAAAAGGCATTGGTAAAGGAAAACATGCATTAATTGGCATCCTTTTTATGAAAATAAAGGAACATAGGAGAAAATGGAGATGAAAGTTGACAGGTTTGCATGAGAGGAAAATTGAAGGAAAAATAGAAGAAAATAGAGACCTCAATGATAAAAAGGTTTATGAGGATAAGTTCACAACCTTTTGTTAGTTCAGTCGTGGAGCTCTCTCTATTCTCTCATACTATTGCACTCTTTGAGAATTCTTGGATAATTCTAGCATTGGAGAGAGGAAGGCAAGGAAGGACCAGGGAATCAAAAGGAAAGCAAAGGATAAAGAAGGAAGGTTGGATCAAGCATCTTCAATAGGAAGACTTGCAGGTAACATGTTGCATGAGTGATTTCCTAGCTGGTTTATGAAGGTATGGTAGATGCATTTGTGTATTTGTTTCTTTTGTTGTAATTGGCATGTGTTTTGTTGAGTGTGATAGTGGTTTCAGCCTTTCCTTTCCATTTCCAGATAGCCATGGTGTGATGGGATTCTTTTATTTGGTTGAGCTTTGGATTGCTAAAAGTTTTTGAAACCGGGTGAGGTGGTCTTAGCAAAATTCCCAAGGGTTGGGGTGGAGGTGGTTTAATCTCTGGGAAGCCCTCGATAGGTGGAGACAAGAAACTTCCTCAAGGTATTGGTGAAGAAACTCTGAGGCATCCAAGTTTGTTTTGGGGCTTAGTGAACTCTTGACTGAATTTGGTGGGATCACGGTAGACTGAGGGTGGAGGTGGTTTAATCTCCAGGAAGCCTTAGTTGTTTATGTCTCAAGTTCCCATATTCATGCTTGGAATATGGCACAATGGTGATTGGTTGAAAGAAAGATTTGGTTCAGCTTAATTTATGGTATGGTGGTACATGGAAGTTCCTGATTTCATTGGCTTTTGCATAAGTTAATAAGAAATATTTTCCTATTGTGTTCTATTAGAATTTGTGCTTGTTATTATAGTGATTTGATGGTTGTTATGTCATGGTTAATAATATGTTTATATGTTGGTTATAAACATGTATTTGAAATGTACTCTAGCTATGTCTTGCTCATTATTTGATAAGTATTTTATGGTTAATGAATGCATGGGATAATAAATGTTATTACAACTATTATCAGAGGGCATTAGAACTTCTTGGTGATTTTTTAGATAATTTTCAGACTCCACTGTTTAGATATGCATTCATGACTTGTAGATTGCATGTTCACTATATGTTTGACGAAATGTTTTTCAATGTTAGGCATGGTATAGTCAAGTCCTTGATAAAATTTTGTAGGCTTAGAATTGTCTTAAAGTATTTTTTCATCCTAGAAAGTCTCATGATGTTTTGGGCAGTGTTATGGAGGCTGGCCTAGAATTGTGGCTTAGATTGCGAGACTACAGGCACTGAACTAAGGATTTTGGGTCACAACCGCACTCAGATAGGCGTGTGCATGTGGTTGGAGGGTCACAACCACACACATGCAAGATTGTGCATGCGGTTTGGGTGTTAGGTCACTAAAAAAATAGTTTAGCTCAATGTTTGGTCACCTGGGGTGGTCCTTTAGCCCCTGAGTGTCCTGCAAGCCTTGTAGGATGTCCAGTTGTGGTCAGTAAGTTCCAGTTGTTGGCCCCACTTCCATAACTGAAGCTTGGAGGTCAGGTCATGTCATAGTAACTCTTCGTCTCATGTTTACCCTTGCAGACTAGTGAAATTGGGTATATGTGGGAGGGGTGGTTACAAAAACCATTATCACCACCCATAGGGTGTCTTAGCATATCATGTAATTCCTTCCTACCTTAAAAATGTTGGAAACACTTTCCAACAAACCACGAATTAAATTTTTCATGATTTTCCTCATACTATCCTAGCCTATTTGGATGATCTCATTTTTCTTTCCAAATAGTGCTCTAATCACATTAAGGGTCTACATATTCTATTCCAACAACACCAGCTGTACAAACTCTATACGAATCCCTTCAATTGTGTGTTTTGCATCTCTACTAGATTATTGTTGGATTCATTGTTTCCCATCAAGGAATCATGATAGAACCCCTGAAGGTCCAAGAAATTTGTGAGATACCCCCACTGAAAACTCTGCACCAATTATAGAGCCTTCAAGGAAATTTAAAATTATTATGCCACTTCGTTCCCATCTACACCATTTGTACTTAAGGCTTTCTTCGTTTTCCCTGTCACAACATCCATTTCCAAAAGGATGAACAAGAATAACAATAATTTAATGCTTAAAATACTGAAATTTCATAAGAATGATTGATAATCCCACTTGACTATACTAAGGACTATACATTATACATGTGTTGTCTTTGCTACAACACCCTCCAAAATTTTTCTACATCTTTGGAGCCTACCTACTGTCATATCAGGCATTGGTTTCAATCACCAAGTGTCATTTAATGTTATTTTATATGTTTCAAGTGTCCTTGTTCTTTCCTAAATGTCATTGCATCATCAAGGACATCCATAATGCACTTCACAGTCTTGATACTCTTTATAGTCACAAAATGACACTTTTGGTCGCAACTACACACACTTTGTTTGTTGTACTTGGAGAGTGTTTGAAAAATAGTGTTTTGATGTATACTTCTATGTATTGGGTCATGTATAAGTTTAACTAATGATTTTGTATGTGTCGCACTTGTTTTTACTCCAAAATCATTGTGTTTTCCCACTCCTTACCTTCTAGACTTAAACAAATTTTGGTTTTCACAAGATTGCCCACTAGGCCCAAGAGAGTGCACCGTGCACTCTCAAGACTTAGTCAAACCCTCCTTGTTTGTTGAGACTATGCCCAATCTTAAGCCCAAAATTTACCCCCTTCCAAGCATACAATGCACTCTCAAGCACCAAGACACCCTTTTTCTTCCAAACTACGCCCTCCTTTTGCTCTCTCTCCCAAATGAGCATACAACGCACCAATAGTGGTCATTCAATCCTTACTTGAGAGTTAAAAGTTTGCCTTGTTACCTAATTATGTTTAATCCTCCCAATTTGAGTGCACTTCACATCAAAAGTCCACAGTTATCTCCCTCACCTTTTTTTATTGCACCCTGCACCCTCCATTAGGTCTCCTCTTCTCATCAAACTGCATAGTGCATCCTCAGTGGCCAATACAAAACCCCTTGTCCCTTGTCAGTGCGTCCTACACCCAAAAAATTCCTTGAAGACATAGGTGGCAATATTTTTCACCTCTCAAGAAATTCCATATCACAAGTAATTATGGGTCCAAGTCATCAATGTTAGTGGCTTGTCATGTTGTTGCCACATGAATATGTGGAAACAACAATTTAATTTTGTAATTATTATAAATATGAGTATGTGGAAGTCCAAGAGTCATATATGGACAAACGAGTCACATAGATAAGTCTAAAGGTCACATATAGAAGTCCAAAAGTCATGTTTAAGCCCAAGATGCATTTCAAAATCCAAAGGTTATTTAGATGTCTAAAGGTCATTAGCAATTGAAAATTCATATAAGAAGCTCAAGAGTCATGGGGATATGAATATTCATGCCTCTAGTTTTAAAATAAGCCTCATTACCAAGAGAGGAATTTTCACCTTGGATTCTCCCACAAATAATTAGAGAGACAAGGATAGTTCTTTTGGAGAGAAAGTAGTGGCTGAAATGCTCCACTATTGGAGCTAGTGGTGTTCATTATACTCACATATCTTGGAAATTTTGCTTAAAACTTGAAGCCTATTGGGCCAACACATTTTCATGCATAGATCGTGGATGTTCTAAGACTATTCTTTGAGTGTTTTCAATTTATGTTGGAATTATTATGTACTAAATAAATTGAACTATTTTGATGGATTTGGTGCTCATATTGTTGAAAGTGTGTTGTGGTGATTACAATGATCATTTCATCTATGTGAAATATTTAACTTGGTGTTTAATGATTCTCTCATGCATTATTTGTGTTTATTTACTAGATTAGTACTAATACTTGTCCATCGAAGACTCACTTTTATTCCTTTCAGTGAAAGAACCTCAATACATTCTCCAATTGAACACTTCAAAAGGCATAATTTATTGCTCATTTAAAAGTACATGTGCACTACTCTCTTATGATAATTTCTCAAGGCAAGGAAAAAATTTAATTAAATGGTGATCAAGCCATATTATGGATGGGACTCATATACCAAATAGTGTGAGGTCTAATTGGGACTTCATATCGGGGACATCCCCTGTATGTTGGCGGTATCCAACACCGTAAAAAATTGGCGCTAGAAGGAGGGTAGCCACCTTTTTTTTTAGAAAAGTATATATTACAGAGCAATGGAACACATAAGATATTGCGGAAATATAAACACAGAAAACACATAAAACAAGAGAGACATAGATATACGTGGTTCACCCAGTTTGGGCTACGTCCACAGAGAAACAACCAATCCCTCCTTTTATATTATCCAGCAAACTGAAGAGATACAACCTACAACAGATCCGCTGTAATTCCCTCTTCGCTCTCAATCTCCTCTCTCTCTTGTGGAGGTAAATCCCCTCTGTGGACAGAGGCAATCCCTACTAGCCCAAATGGGGTATAGCAACAATCAAACAATGCTAACACGCAGGTTCCTAATTACAAATCAAATACCAATGATGAGGGCCTACCTGGATTCCAATGCTAGTACTTGTAGAAGAGTCGTCGCTCCCGTTCCTTTGCTTCGGCCGGTCACAATCCCCACGATCCTCGTGAATGGACACCTGCACATGCAAAGAACAACATAAACACAAGCATAAAATCTAATAGATGCAACTATATATCAGTCAGAAAGGATATAACTCAATCACCATTACAAAGACAATAAGAGTGGAACCATAATGATAGTCATCTATTATTGACAAAAAAAGAAGAATACAACCATAGTTCTGATGTCAAATCCTTCTCAAGAGGGTCTAGCTAGCCAGTTCCTCAAGCATTCACCCTTGGAGATAGATCTCCCAAGACAAAACTCTCTCACTCACAAGTTCACACAAGATCAAAACACTTCTCAACCTTCCTCAAGCTCTCAATCAATCCCACACTTGTCACACCAGTTATCTATCAAGATCACAACACCATCAGCAACACTCCAAAGACTAAGAATTCCAAAACTAGCAGCTCATAGCAATGGTGGAGGCTTAAATAGGAGAAGGAGTCTCCATGAATGGTGGGAAGATGAGCTTATCTCCAAGGAAGGTGGCTCAAATGACGAAACAGACATGCCAGAGAAGGGAGGGCGACATATACAAGGCCAACAACCAGGTCTGGAGCCATCTGGAAGGCCGACTGTTAGAAAAAACTCGCCCAGATTGGATCATCGCGGGTACATAACTGTACTGGAGCGCTGACATCGCTACTTCATAACGGAGAAGGTCATGTCATCACGATCAAATATAAGCAACAGTCGCGCTGTCTCATGAAATCCGACCATCACGGGAATCACGTGTACTTCCGCGATGGCAGCGCATATGGTCTGTTTTGAAGCGCTCATAAGCGCGTTTATTTTGACAACGGTTGCGATGATGCAGAAACTTTGGAAAAGTGGGTCATTTGGCAACATCAGAGAGCATGAGCATGAATGATTTGGACTCATGACACAGTAGGAAGACTGGGATGAAGGTAGTGACAAATTACTATGTAAAAGATGCCCCCTAAAGTATGAAGCCTGAGAGAGTGGGAGGGGTGAAATGCTTTATGAAACTGACTTGAACTGGAACACCACCGGGAAGAACCTGCACGCAAGTACAATTGATATCTCTGATAATGAATTATGTGTAGTATAGGCATGGGCGTAGCTATCCAAAAGACATACGAAATAGGTTTGTGGTATGGACGCAGCCACCCAGCTAATGAGACAATGATGATAACAAAGGTATTGTCGCAGCCATCCATGAAGACTCAGGTATGGTCACAGCCATCCATCAAGGAGTCATGTAATGATCATAATAATCCACAAAATCGCAACCTGGAACTTAACAGACAAAATCTATGGTCTTGCGCTCCATCTCGACCTGAACAAAGTACAAGTTCAAGCATGCGAATATGGGACTCGAAGTCGAACATGCAAGAACATCGTCTGATTACCAGTCAATGATGAAAATTGTTAACAGACGCGAGAGGTACCACCAATAACGACAATGGTCCTCAAGGTACTATAGGTACAATCTACGGTGTGCGAATCAGTGAGCTAGCGTTGAACACCTGTAGAATCATTCGATCGGAGGCCAATGATGAAAACCTCGCATCGAGCACAAAGAACCTGCCATTGAGGCATGTAGGCTCCAAGGCACCTGAAGGGAGTCTCTAGGTCAAATTCCTGGATAATGAGCTGAAGTCGATAGGAAGTGACCTTGATCGAAGGTGGGCCATAGTGTTTCCCACATCATCGACACGAGACTGAGAAGGATAAGATGTTTTGTGTGAGGTATTAGAGGTAGGTTGATTATTCTGCAGAGGTCAACTTCTCTTGAACATATCAACGACACGACAATGGACTTGGCAGTATTTGACATTAAATGATCAGGGGTCATGGTGACAGAGCAATGAGCAGATGAGAGGTCAAACAGGATAACCCAAACCCACGGAGGTAAGTGTAAAAACAAGATGAGATGTCCCCACCCAGACACGAATGCAGACAAGTGCCATGTTCAAGAGCGACATACTGCTGACACGACAATGATTGTGGTTCCATTTCCCCACCATTGCTAGTGAGTACCCTGGTTATTTTTTGATGACAAGATTGATGGGGATAGCGTATGCTTGAAAGGCATCATTTCGACGGAATCCGATGTCATTAAGTTTTAGCGAGTCTGACAAAGGAAGAACTCGGTGTCTTTTCCTATTTAGAGAGTCTAAAAAGACAGCAGAAAAGTAAACTCCAGGGGGGTCCTTTTTCGTAGAGTTGTGTCTCTCGAGCTCGAAAAAGTATAAAAAAATGCTTGAAAGAACCGCCCGAACAATATGATCGAGGAGTACTTTTCGTAAGTAGTAACTTCGACCCGAAAAAGTAAAAAAGCGGTCAGAAGCACGTCGTTTCGTAGCCAAAAACGAGTCTGAAACGACAAAAACCTGACGATCTTTTTAAGTTTAAACGGTCGAAAAAAGAGCTTAAAGACGACTGCCTCTCGCTTCTTTTAACGAGTTGAGAGGGAAACTCGGCTATCTTTTCATGTTTCATGTCAGAAAAGAGCTTAAAGACGAATTTTCGGGACCAAGTGCGTATAAAACTGTCGTAATTCCACCACCTGAGATCCCGCACAAAGAAAACTGCACACGTAAACCCGTTCAAGATAATATAAACAATGCGCATAAAAACATAGTGAAAAACCATATTTTGACCAAGCATATAGTAAAAACCATGATAAAAACCAATATTTATGGAAAATAATATTTAATTTTACAAAATTACCATAAATAGGGGGGGTAAACCATATTTTTTACCATTGTTACCATTGAGCCTTTGTGGAGCGACTTGGAGCATTGAGGTTGGCGAATGAAATTCGGCCCCGTATGTGCATCATTCGTCCCGAAACCAGTTCCAGGTAGACACACATTGCCCTACGCTCTGTTTTGATGTCTTTTTACTGCATTTTGATGGTGGGATGTGGTCATTTGGGCGGATTTTGAATTTGCATTCCGCTCTCGATCATCGCGGGTTTCGCTATCGGGTCCGCAATGACCGATAAAAATTTCCACAGGCCGCACCTGGATCAGTGTGGAAAAGTGATGTACTTTCGCGCTGACCTGGGAAAAATAACAAAGGCGCCCATTATCAGCGCGACTGTTTTAAAAATAGTCGTGATGACGCCGCGCGACAAGTTTAAAATAAAATTTACGTTTGAAACTTTGCAAGCAGAGCGCTAATGAGATTTTTGGTCATGCAGGGTTATAATGGCGTTCGTCTGGCAAGAACGCGCTCATGATAACGATGATATAGCGGCTTTTGCTGATGTCGGGTGCTGGAACGCATTGCGGGGGTGTGGATTACTCAAAATTTTCTTAACTCCATGCTTATGGGCACAACCTGACCTTCTGGAGCTACTGATCAGGGCCTGGAATCCCACGGATGGGGAATTTGTTATCCGAGGCCGGGATATTGAGTTCGATTATGCAGACATCTATTTTTTGACCGGGCTATCTCGTCGAGGTGAGATGCCTATTCTGGAGGGGCAGCGACCCGAGGGTGATACTTTAGATATGCTGATGGCTCAGGTGTGCCCACAGGCACGCAAGTCGAGGAGTGGAAAGGTGGCAATCCCTACGGTGGAGGACATAATCCTTCGTGCGATGCTCTTCATGGTGACACGGGTAGCGGGCTCCCAGGCCCAACATGAGGCCTCGAAGACTCATCTTCGACTAGCCCTCGAATGCCTAAATCCCACCATGTTTAACTGGGCAGGGGCAGTAGCGGCAAACATGAAGAGACAACTGACCAACTGTCGTCGCAGTGAGACGAAACAGTTTGGCTATGGATCGATCTTACTCCCACTCATGCTGGAGCGGGTGCCGGCACTGCAGTTACAAGATATGGTTTTGGACCCAACCAGGCCACGTGAGACGAGGGCCACACGATGGGCCCATGTCATGCCACGAGGAGGTGGCGGCCGACCGGTGGCATGGGGGACATACTTCCAAGAGTGGTTGGAGCGAGAGACGATCTTCATGGAGGACTGGCCGTATGCCGGCCTGGACTTCCGCGGAGATCCTGACATGCAGCTAGCTGCTGGAGAGTAGTGGGATGACGGTGGTAAGACACTTGATCTCATTTTTTGATTTTTTGATTTTTATGATGTTTTTTATTTTTTCATGTACATGCCTTATTGACGAATGCTATGGTATGCAGATGTAGGACCGGCGAGACCCCTTGGACTGGCTCCAGAGGCGTGGAGGGATGCGAAAGACGTTAGAGTTCTAGCCCTGGCTCCTCCGGGAGATGACACGATGGAGACAGTGATCCGAAACCTTGAGGACCTGCTAACAGGGATTCCAGACTACATGGGGGTAGAGGAGGTCCCCATAGCATCCCAGATCCATACAGTAGGAGTAGAACCTAGGATGCACCACCTGTTGAGGTGGGTGGCACAAGCGGCTGTGCAGTATAGGGAGTATAACCCACCGCAGTAGATACCTAGGTCTTTATTTCCTACTGGTGATTTTTTGAGAGACGTGTCTCAGATGTACAGAGAACACATACTCTATTTAGACATGTACACTTATTTTTGAGCGCCTTGGTGCGCCACATGATATATATATATATATATATATATATATATATATATATATATATATATATATATATATATATATATATATATATATATATATATTCCTATGGTCTATCATTATGATTTATGTGCTTGCTTGTATAATGTTTTGATTATATGTTACGCAAATGTCTGTCCAATACATGATTAGCCAATGCATCAGATAACGTGTTCAATCGTCGTGGAATATGCTGATATGTAATGAAATCAAAATTCCTCTCTAACAATTTAACACGTAAATACAACCTTAAAATGCGATGGTCTCTGACGGAATATCGCCCATTGAGCTGGTGGACGACAAGTTGAGAGTCCAGGTTCACAACCAATGTACGAATATTGAGATTAATCGCCTCAGCTAGTAATTCAATCATAGCACTATATTCAGCGACATTGTTTGTGGTACAACCTAAACACACACCTTGAAGGTCTATCAACTCACCGTGAGGATCGTAGATCACCCACGCCGCAGAAGACAAGTTACGGGTGCTGCGGCAGGCACCATCAGCGAAACCAACGTAAGGTGCACCAGACATCTGCACAAGAAGCAAAAAACACAATAAGCGGCAATCACGCCTTCACACCAAGCCAAAAACATGAAAACACACACACACAACACACCTGCTAAAACACACGCATGTACAAACCGAAGTGCATGGAGTTCACGCATAGTACTTTTTCAAGTACAGCCCGTTTCGGGGCTTATCAAGAGGGTTACCTTCGTAGTCAATTAGCTCATATGCCCCTTTCTGCAAAACTCTCTTTACAATATAAGGGCCTAGCCACATGGGCTCGAGTTTGCCTGCCCCCAGCTTATCATTCGCTTGATCATATAGCAGGACTAAATCTCCCTCAACAAAGGAACGAGGGTGGATGGTATGGTCGAAGTGAGTTTTAACTCTCTTCTTATGTGCTTCGATAGCTAGAGAGGCTAGTCGACGGGTCTCGTCCAACCTTTCTAGGTAAAGAAGGCGTTCCTCTACCGGAGTAGTGTTGGGAAGTAACTCGATGACCAATTTTAATGAAGGGATTTCGCATTCGATAGGAAGGGTAGCCTCCAGTCCGTAAACTAATTGAAATGGAGTGAAACCGGTGGCATCCTTCACAGAGGTTTGGTAGGCCCACAAGGCGGGGAACAACATCAAATGCCAATTAGACTTATGCATGCCAACAGTACGTTGAAGCATCCTAAACAAAACCTTGTTGACGACTTCAACCTGGCCATTGGATTGAGGATAGTATGGAGTCGAACTATCATTTCGTAAGCCTAGTTGGGTTGTTAGTTCGGTCATCATGTGATTACGGAAATGCTTCCCGTGATCCGTGACGATGGCCTGAGGAACTCCAAACCGTGAAATAACATGGTTGAACAAAAATTGCGCCACTGTGTGACCGTCTTCAGTTAATGTGGGCATCGACTCAGCCCATTTTGTAAAGTAATCAACGACAACGATAATATACCCAGCCCCCCGGCCGAGCGAGGGTTACAGGTCGTATAATCAATGCCCCATTTTGCAAAAGGGCCAACGGTGACAACAGGGTGCAACAGAGATGGAGGCGCACACATCTTCCCTTAGTATATCTGGCACTCGTGACAGGAGCGGATGGCAAGAATGAAATCCTTAAAGATGGAGGGCCAGAAGTAACCAGCACCGAGGATTTTTTGAGAAGTGGCATATCCGAACATGTGACCACCACAGGCGCCAGAATGGCAGTCATTCAAAACTCGCTCAGCTTCCTCGAGAGTTAGACATCGACGGAGGACGGAGTCAGTGCCGAGATGGTACAGGGTGTCCCCGATAATACGGTAGGGCTGAGACTGATGACGGATCCGTCGCCGAGCATCCTTGGACACCGCGGGACGGAAAGAGGATGTCTGCAGGTATACAATGATATCCCCGTACCAGGGATCGAGGGTGCTAATTAGGAATAGAGTTTCGTCCGGGATATGGTCCTCTGAGTGAGAGGGTGCGTAGGAGATGGCAAAGAGAAAAGTAACTCAGCAAAGACCAGGTACTTCTTAGACTTGGCAGTGGTGAATTCCAAGTCAAACTCTTGGAGGATGACGATCCAGTTTGAGTACTTGCCCCCCAGCAACTGACGTGACAAAATGTACGTCATCGGGTCACAATCAGAAATCACGGTCGTAGTACGCAACAAGATATAATGCCGGAAATGTTGGACGGCACAAACGGCGGCCAATGCCAACTTCTCGACGTAAGCATGTCAAGTTTCCGTATCTAAAAGATTGCGGATGAGGTAATATATTACATGCTAAGTGTCATCATCGTCGTCTTGGATGAGAACCATGCCGATAGTGGTATCGGCGGCGGCCAAATACAGAGTATAATCGCGATGGTAATTCGGAGGACGCAATAATGGAGCAGAAACAAGTAGACCCTTGAGACGCTCGAAGGACTCTTGAGCGATGGCATCCCAATGAAAAGGGGTATCTCGCTTCAATAACCGTGTAAAACCTTTAGTCACTTCGGCATAGTTTGGAACGAATCATCTTAAGAAATTTGCTTTTCCCTGCAAGATTTGCAATTGCTGCAAAGAAGCAGGGGGAGGAAGATTCAGAATAGCCTCGACTTTAAGGGGATCCAAACAGATGCCCTCTCAGGAGACGATAATTCTGAGCAGTCTGCCTGATTCAACGCAGAAGACACATTTATGATGATTAAGCCTGATCCGGTAGTGTCGACAGCGGAGAAATATTTCACGAAGATGGGTGGGGTGGTCCTGGCGTTTGACTGAATGAGCTGGCAGATCATCCAGGTACGGTTGTACAATGTGATGGATGTCATGAAAAGCATAGGACATTACACGTTGGAAGGTAGCACCGATGTTCTTCAAACTAAAAGGGATCTTTTTGTAAGCAAAAGTGCCCCAAGGACAGATAAAGGCAGTCTTATGTTGATCAACGGGCGCAATATTGATCTGGTTATACCCAGAAAAACCGTCCATAAATGAATACATTTCGCTCCCCGCACACTCATCAATGAGCTGATCAATGAAGGGTGTGGGGAAGTTATCCTTAGGACAGGCCCGATTAATGTCACGGTAATCAACATAGACTCGAATGGTACCCTGTTTTTTATTCACAGGGACAATATTGGAGATCCAATCTGTGAGTGGAATGGGGTAAATAAATCCAACCTTGAGAAGCTTTTCAACTTCCGCTTTAATGGCTGCAGCCTTTCAGGGGTGCACGGGGTGTAGACGTTAGCGAACAGGCTTAGCACCAGGATACGTAGGTATCTCATGCACCACTATGCTAGGGTCAATGCCGGGCATTTCTTCGTAGGACCAGGCGAAGACATCACGAAATTCATGAAAAAGGTCGGTATAGAGCTGAATTTCCTTCGGAGTGCAAGTGACTCTAATGTGAATGTGCTCGACAATCCCTAGTTTCGCAAAGATGTCGATGGGTTGGGTCTGCGTGATGTTTCCCATATTTCCTTCAGAGGACACTTGATAAACTTGAATAAGTGTTTGAAGGGGTTGAGATGGGAGACAAGGAGCAAACCGCTCGAGACAGGTGATCATTTCCTTATGGGCAGGGAGAAACGAGGAACGATGGTGATGGTCAGACCAAGGAGGTTCCTCGAGAGACATGGTCTCGATAATGGCTTCATCGGAAGGAAATATTTCCTTTAAAGGATCCAAGGTAGCATCATCTCCAAGCCAAGGGGAATGAACATACAAGTCGGGAGCTCTGCTCGAAGGAGCAGGTTCCGGAGGGGGAGTTGATGCAGCAATGATTTCAACGTAGTTGAGCTCGACAGGACTCAACGACATCATATCGCCACAAGATTCTATCTGATTAGCGGGGGGAAGAACCCACAGATCAGAGCGCATGGAAATCATATTAATAGGAGCGAGATTAGGAGGTGGGAGGGAAAAGACACCCATCAGGGCAGGATCTTTAAAAAGTCTAGCTCCCACACTCTCACATGATTTGGAGGTATGCTCCATAAAAGGCACGTTGCCTTCGGAAGAGGAGGCGAAGAAGGAGAGCTGGTCTACGGTGACAATCTTCCCCTGATGAGGGAAACGAATGACACGAAAAAGAGACGAAGCCACGGCTTGCATGGCGTATGTCCAGCTACGTCCGAGGAGGAGGTTGTAGGTAAGATTAGCATCAACAACTTCAACTTCCACTTCGACCGTCTTCCCCTCCAAAGAAATGGGCAAACGTTGGAGTATACCATAAGGGCGAGACTCTCTTCCATCAAAGGCTTCCAAGGTTGTAGGAGACTGGCTCAGCGTCGGAGAACCAATAGCCTTCCAACAGGCAACAAACATGATGCAAGTTGAAGCACCTTAATCAATGACTATACGATGAATCATTTTGGTGTTGATAATGACTTGTATGAGGAAGGCGATTTGGTGAGGCAGTCTCAGCGTATGGCTTTCGAGGTCAAAAGTAATCAGATCCGAGTCGGCCGGGTCTATGCCACCGATGGCCGATAGCAAGGACTTCCTCTAGGAGGGGCAGCTCTGGAGTACTTCTAAGGCAGACATAGCAGACAGAGCCTGAGCTAAGTCCTCAACGATGCTGTAGTGCTGGGCAGCACGAGCATTAGGGTTGTAAGAAGATTTTCAGAGTACACCTTTTGGAGGGGGTCGGATGGGCGTCTCAGTGCTAGGTCTCTCGATATGGAGCGGACTAGAACTGGACGGAGGAGCGCTGGAGGGGACCTCAGGCTCTTTCCCGGCATGCGACAGATATTCTTTTGCCCGAGTACTGATGTGGACGGGGATTGTCCCAGCCATAAATACTTGAGAGCCAAATGAAGAAGAGGGTTGAGATGGATCAGCCACCATTTGAGTTTGCTGTGAGGGGAAAGGTTCTTTGAGCACAACAGGAGTCCCGGGAGCACCTTTTAGCAATCGATGAACTTCAGACCGCCTGGGGCAGTCTTTGGTATAGTGATCCTCATCACAGATAAGACAAGGATACTTGGGCTTACGTTTGGCTCCTTCCTCAGGTGGAGGTTTAGGGGAGTCCTGTCTGGGTTGCTCAGATTTATTTTTCGCTTTCCCCTTCTTCTTTCCTTTCGAGGCTTTATCCGTCATGGTGGACTGGAAGGCGTTGACCTCATAAGTATTTCCAGAATTAGATACACCCTGAGAAGTGTTTTCATTTGAAGCATTCGATTTTTGCTTCCCAGGGTTCGCGGATGATTTCTTCAAAGATGGATTTACAGAGCCAATAACACCGTCAACGGATGGCTTTGGCGGAGCTTTGGATGTTTCGGGCCTCGCGGCATCAGGCAAATAATCATATAAAGTACCTCACTGAGAATAAACTAAGTCGAGGTACTGAGCACGTGCGATAGCTTGCTTTTCAGTTACACAAGCTCCCATAGCAATTTCTCACGCGATTGCAGGGACAAAGGAGGTTGTAAACCAATCGTCAGGAGCTGATCAGGAATCCAGAACTTGATCAAATAATGATGCTGTCTCCATTCATGTATATGATCGGATATGTGTGTGGCTGTGTCCTGTTTAAGAGACGTGAGGAGATGCGTTCCCATCTCATACCGAATGGGCAACTGAAAGTGAGTTAGAAATGCCATTGCCAACGAGTTGAAATCTTGAAAGGATCCGCGATTCAACTCAATGTACCAATTAGCAGCCGAGCCCATGAGAGTCCTTTGGAAAAGGCGGAGCTGGATGGAATCGTCAAGCCATGAATTTGACGAACACCAAAGGTGATAAGTCATAACGTGGGCTTGAGGGTCTTCTCTAGCTTTGCCATCGAATTTGGGACAATCACCGGGTATCTTGGTTGGAACTGGTGGCCAGTATGGATTATGAAGAATAGGATCATTAGTTAATTTAGACACATCCGACAGTTCCAATGTTGCTAAGAAAGGTAACTGAGGATTGAAGGACATCTGTGGCCGTGGATAAGAGGTAATACCAGAGTTCCAACCAGTTGGTAGTTTTCCCCATGGAATTTGTCCGGACAGGCCTGGCCCATAAGGGTTCTATCCGTAGGGATTCTGTCCATAGGGGTTGTAGCCATAACCGGACGGTTGACTCTGGATCTTCCCCCCAGCACCCCATTGATTACCAACTTGGCTTGCCTTTCGAGATAAACACAATGATCAGAGTGACATCTAGTATAACCTTGTTCAGACATAAACCTATCAAATTTTAGATACCACTGCCTTGGAGTTTGCTTTAAGCCATACAAGCTCCTCTTCAACTTGCACACTAGTTTCTCCTTCCCTTTTACCTCATATCCTTGTGGTTTCTACATATATATCTCTTCCTCCAAATCCCCATGGAGAAAGGCTGTCTTTTAATCTAACTGTGCAAGATGCAAATCTTCAGCTGCTACTAGACTTAAAATAGTTATGATTGAAGTCATTTTAACAACATGAGAAAATATCTCATCAAAGTCTGTACCATTTTTCTGTGCAAACCCTTTCACCACAAGTCTAGCTTTATACTTTATTCTACCTCCATCTTCTTCCTTCAACTTGTAAACCCATTTATTATACAATGTTGTTTTAATTGTAGGAAACCTGACTAAGTCCCAAGTCTGGTTATGTGCTAAGGAGTCCATCTCTTCTTTCATGGCTTGCTCCCACTTCTTCATGGTTTCTACTTGTACTGCTTCTTCATAACATTTTGGTTCACCAGAATCAGTCAAAAATACATAAGATAATGAAGGAGAGTATCGTTCAGGGGGTCTACTTATCTTGGTAGATCTTTTAACACCACTTTCAGGTGTTTGAGGTGCTTGTTGCTATTGTGGTTGTTGTTCTTGATGTTGGTCATTATGATTTTTAGGCACCATCACTTTTTCTATGATCTCATCAAGCACTGTGTATTTTCTATTTTCTTTTTCCTGTTTCTTTTCTTACAGCTGATCCTTATACAAAACCTTTTCATTGAATATGACATCTTTGCTCCTAATGATTTTGTGTTTTTCATAATCATAAAATTGATAGGCAAAATCATTAACACCATATCCAATAAAGGTACATATCTTTGGTTTTGCCTCAAGCTTTATACAAAACCTTTTCATTGAATATGACATCTCTGCTCCTAATGATTTTGTGTTTTTCATAATCATAAAATCGATAGCCAAAATCATTAACACCATATCCAATAAAGGTATATTTCTTTGATTTTGCCTGAAGCTTTATACAAAATCTTTTCATTGAATATGACATCTCTGCTCCTAATGATTTTGTGTTTTCCATAATCATAAAATCGATAGCCAAAATCATTAACACCGTATCTAATAAAGGTACATTTCTTTGATTTTGCCTCAAGCTTTGTTCTATTTTCTTTATTAATGTGGACAAAGGCTTCACAGCCAAAAGTCTTTAAAAAAGAGTAGTTTACCGTTTTACCTGTCCATGCCTCCTCTGGAATACCACCATCCAAGGAACTTGAAGGCCCTCTGTTTATTAGATAAACAACCGTATCTACAACATCTACCCAAAATTGTAAAGACAATCCTGTGTGCAATCTCATGCATCTTGCACACTCCATGATTGTCCTGTTCATCATTTCTGACACACCATTTTCTTGTGGTGTTCCTGGAATTGTCTTCTCTCTGCGAATTCCATTCTCTAAATAGTACCTATCAAACTCTTTGCTATAATATTCACCTCCATTTTCTGATCTGAGACACTTCAACCTTTTTCATGTCTCATTTTCAACCAAAGCTTTCCATTTCTTGAAAGTATCAAATACATCATATTTATTTTGAATACAATAAATCAAGAGTTCTGTCCGTAGGGATTCTGTCCATAGGGGTTGTAGCCATAACCAGATGGTTGACTCTGGATCTGCCCCCCAGCACCCCATTGATTACCAACTTGGCTCGCAGGAGCAACATACTGTTGCTGGTAATTCTGATAAGGAGCGACCTGCATTTGTTGATAATTTTGGTACGGGGCCAACTGAGTTTGCCCTTGGGGTTGCTGGTAACCATATGGTTGCTGAGCTCCATACTGAGCTTGGGGACCAGGCTGTGCTTGGTAAGAAGGTTGGGATTGAAACCCACCTTGCATCTGAAGACCAGTTTGGGTCTGGGGCCTAGCCTGGGGTTGAAAGCCGGATTGAGCTTGAGAAGCAACCACCATTTGAGTGCCCGGTTGAGTAGGCCCAGAAGGATGTACTTGAAAGGATGGAGATTGGGCCACCTGGCCGGAAGGTTACCCTGGTTGAGTTTGGGATGGACCCATTTGCCCAGAAGGATGAGCTTGCTGGGTGTTAGGTTGTCCTTGTACAACCGAGGGTTGTCCTTGCGGAACAGATGGCTGAGCGGACTGGACGGCTGGTTGACCCTGAGGTCGACCAACTTGTCCAGATGGATGACTAGGCTGGGCAGTGGGTTGGCCTTGCTATACGTAAGGCTGACCACCCTGCCCAGAAGGGTACCCTTGCTGGATTCCAGGTTGTCCTTGTTGCATATAAGGTTGTCCCGCTTGTCCAGATGGGTAACCTTGCTGGACACCAGGTTGACCTTGTTGGATGTAAGGTTGTCCCGGTTGCCCAGATGGGTAACCTTGCTGGACACCAGGTTGACCTTGTTGGATGTAGGGTTGTCCCGGATTGCCAGAAGGTTGAGCAAAATAAGTAAGTGACGGACCACCAGAGGCCAAAGGTTGTCCCTGAAAGGGTTGTCCTTGTGGGCCCCTAGGTTGCCCTGGGTGAGACTGGCCGTAATACTGCTGCCCTTGGGAGGTTTGCACGTAAGACAACTGGCCTTGGTTAGGCGGTCCCTGAAGCTGTGCAGGCATTGCTTGGCCACCATGATAAGTGGTGGTGCCCCAAGCAACGAATAATGGCACCGAGACCTCAACAGCAGGCTGAGATGGCAAGGGCCTGGAAAGATAAAGGTACTGTCCTGTGGAATCGTAGTAATAGAACAAACCTTGCGAGCTCGGATCCTGGACAGCTTGCAAATATCGATCGTATGCCCCCCTGCTGGAGTGGGACTAGAAGAAGGTGGGGCACTTTGTGCAGGGTGAACAACTCTGGGTGTATGTGCCGGTTGGCTACTATTTACTAGGCCGTGGGACGGACCAGCAATAGTAGTCATAGCCGAAGATGCCGTAACAACACTAACAACCGGTGTCGAATACGCTACACAAACAGTCGGAATAGTTGGAACTGAAGTGACGGGTGTATTGTGAACTTGTGGAATAAAAGATCCTGTAGTGGGAGTGATGTGGTGATCCCACATGGTACCTGAAGAGGGGTTCCTAGTACCCATATTATCCCTCAAAAACTTATAGCGTGAGGGTACCGGGGATGTGGCCGGGATAGGAGTTTCGATACTTGACAAAAAAGGTGTCTCACTTGCTCTAGGAGATGTGTCATCCATGTCAGAGGAAGACATTGGGACCGAAACACCAGTAGGAGTAAAAGGAATATCGTCTTCGTAAGGCTTCCAAATGGGGTTCCAGTGAAGTTCGTAAGCCTCGTCGTCTAGAGCACGAGAGTTAATCGGGCTGATACTCGAAATAATAAGGAGAGTATCACTCACAACCGGTACCTCAAGAGCAACACAAGAAGGAGACCCTTGGTCACTTGGAACGGGAGACGGGATCGATGATTCCGCAAGGATGAAAAACTTCAAAAAATCCTAGGGAAACTAATGAGAAAGGACCCTACTCAAACTAATGCAAATAAGATCTAACCGGGTAAATGTTAATCGTGGTCGAATAAATTTTAAGACGCAAGGACATAACTTGACCTTTTCATTTTTTAAGAGTCGAGAAAAGGACAAAAAGATGACTCTAGTCGCCTTCGAATGTTTAATGAGCCTGAAGTGACAAGTGCTCAGATGGACCTTTTCTTTTAGGGAGTCCAAAAAGGAACGAAAGTGACTACTCTGGATAGCTAGGCGAAAGGGTTTACCAAACAAATCCGTAAAACTGCATATACACCTTGGCAGTCATATGAAAACCAAGGACTTTCCGTACGGCAGTCAATCTTCCTGAATGCTGTGTTCGGTGCGTTACGGCTTGTAAGGTGGTAGACACGGCTTCCTATGGATAAAGGATGATAACCCAGTGGGGTCTCCCCATATACTCGACGGTAAGTGGGAGCTCAAATCCGTGCTAGACCACTATTGAGTCACAGAAGGAGGAATCACCCAACCTTGAGTGAAACAAAAGTGACTAGGTTTAATGACGCCGAAGCACGTCTCTAACCTAGACCTCTAAACAATGTGTGTTATGTTCCAATGCGTTGTTAGATTCATTCAGTTCATTTTAAAGTTGATCTTGTATTAGGTTTCAGTTTTCAGGCCTTACCGTATGTAATCTCTCAAAATTCCCTAAATGCAAACTATATGCCAAAATATGTCATTTCATTCGATGAATGCTAGTTACGAGAGGGTTTGAGGGCTTTCACACAAACGAAATGACCACACAACAACAAATAACTTCCCTAATGCAACTAATGGAAATTAACAAACTTTTCTTCAAGATCACTAATCACTAATCAAAATGAAGAGCTTCTAATTCTCATTAACTAATACAAAGCAAAAGAGATTTTTCTTTTTGTTTATGGCAAAGTGCATTAAACAAGCCTTGAGAAATGATAACAAACAAATGTGGAAAACCGGTTGACCCCAAACAATTGTGATCTATGTTCGGGTAGTGAAAAGAAATCGAAACAACGTCAAGATTGGTTCAACAACGATCACTTAAACAATCAACCAAAAGCAAGCAAAGGGGAAGGCTCAATCGGACCAATAGCAAGCAGTAAATGAACCTTTGCAAACAAGTAACCAAGCAAGGCTGATCCAACAAAGTTGGAATAATAAAACTAGGTCACAAAGCAAAAAGGCAAGATTCGCTCAACAAAACTCACAAGAGAGTGCTTCAACCTCCAAACAGTGAAAAAAAAGTCACAAACCAAGTGAGAACAGTAGGGGATAGCAAGACTAATAGGTTCAGGAGGTAGAATCGAAGAAATTCAATTCTACAAGAATCAGCGCGGGTGATACACAGCAACAAAGCACTGATAAAGAACTACGCGTAGCAATAATGCGATGTCAGCGCAGAAGTACACGCCTTACCCGCGATGGTTTGATTTACAGAATCGTCGCGTCTATTAGGTGTATTAACGCAATGAACAGGAGATCACAGAAAGGGGTGCGCGATGACAGCGCGACTGTTTAATTATAAAACACGATGAGGTTCAAAGACAGCCACAATCAAGCCAAAAAACTCCCAAACCAAGACAATCAATCTTTAAACAAACCAAGCATCTCCCAGACCAAACTAGGAAACCAAGAAACAAAGAACTAATCCCCAAATTTTGAAAAGAGACCGAAACAAAAACTCAAGGGAAGAATGAACAAAAAGGGACAAAGGCCAGCTCCAAGCTATTTAGTTCATAAACCAAACCGAAGATTGACTGAAGTGGCGTTGATCTACTTCGCTAATGCAGAGCAATAGCATTTCGAAGGCTATCTGGCTGTGCTTCAGGCTTTGTCTAAAGTTTACAAATCAAACAACAAGCTCCCCAGCGGAGTCGTCGAATTGTTGTGGAGGTAAATCCTTTCTGCGGATAGAGGCGATCCCTACTAGCCCAAATGGGGTATAGCAACAATCAAACAACGCTAACACGCAGGTTCCTAATTTCAAATCAAAGACCAATGATGAGGGCCTACCTGGATTCCAATGCTAGTACTTGTAGAAGAGTCGTCGCTCCCGTTCCTTTGCTCCAGCCGGTCACAATCCCCATGATCCTCGTGAATGGACACCTGCACATGCAAAGAACGACACAAACACAAGCATAAAATCCAATAGATGCAACTATATATCAGTCAGAAAGGATATAACTCAATCACCATTACAAAGACAATAAGAGTGGAACCATAATGATAGTCTTCTATTATTGATAAACAAAGAAGGATACAACCATAGTTCTAACGTCAAATCCTTCTCAAGAGGGTCCAGCTAGCCAGTTCCTCAAGCATTCACCCTTGGAGATAGATCTTCCAAGACAAAACTCTCTCACTCACAAGTTCACACAAGATCAAAACACTTCACAACCTTCCTCAAGCTCTCAATCAATCCCACACTTGTCACACCAGCTACCTATCAAGCTCACAACACTATCAGCAACACTCCAAAGACTAAGAATTCCAAAACTAGCAGCTCATAGCAATGGTGGAGGCTTAAATAGGAGAAGGAGTCTCCATGAATGGTGGGAAGATGAGCTTATCTCCAAGGAAGGTGACTCAAATGACGAAAAAGACATGCTAGAGAAGGGAGGGCGACATATACAAGGCCAACAACCAGGTCTGGAGTCATCTAGAAGGCCAGCTGTTAGAACAAACTCGCCCAGAGTGGATCATCGCGGGTACATAACTGTACTGGAGCGCTGACATCGCTACTACATAACGGAGAAGGTCATGTCATCGCGATCAAATATAAGCAACAGTCGCACTGTCTCATGAAATCCGACCATTGCGGGAATCACGTGTACTTCCGCGATGGCAGCACGTATGGTCTGTTTTGGAGTGCTCATCAGCGCGTTTATTTTGACAACAGTCACGATGATGCAGAAACTTTGGCAAAGTGGGTCATTTGGCAACATCAGAGAGCATGAGCATGAATGATTTGGACTCATGACATAGTAGGGAGACTGGGATGAAGGCAGTGACAAATTACTGTGTAACAGGGGACATTCCCTGTATGTTGGCGGTATCCAACACCGTCAAAAATTGGCGCTAGAAGGAGGGTAGCCACATTTTTTGTTAGAAAAGTATATATTACAGAGCAATGGAACACATAAGATATTGCAGAAATATAAACACAGAAAACACATAAAACAAGAGAGACATAGATATACGTGGTTCACCCAGTTTGGGCTACGTCCACAGAGAAACAACCAATCCTTCCTTTTATATTATCTAGCAAACTGAAGAGATACAACCTACAGCAGATCCGCTGTAATTCCCTCTTCGCTCTCAATCTCCTCTCTCTTCCTCAATAAGAATACAGATCTACATAGATGCAATAAAATTCCCTCATATAGAGCAAGGGGTTGCCTTCTAGGGAAAAAAACCATAAATTAAACATAACTTCTATTGTCAGATCTCCACCTAATGAATGGCCCATATTGACTACGAAATTACAACATTTTACAAGGTAATTTTACATCTATTTTTTGGCTCCCAACGGTTGCAGTTGCCCCCCCTGGACCCCCCTTGTAGAAAACATTTTATGAGTGGCATATCTGACCCATTACAAACTAGGGTCCAATGTGGTGATACCTTTGAATACAGAAGATAATCAGGCTCCACACCCAACAATCTCCCACTTGGAGACTGATTATAGCAACTCCACCGTTGCTTCATTTGCTAGACAATGACTCCAGTTTGGACGTAATTGTTTCTCATATTCTTCATCATACTTGAAGACCAATTGAAATTGAGAATATTCTTAGTTTCTCCCTGGTTACAACTTTTGTTAACATATCTACAGGATTTTGGCTAGTGTGTATCTTTTCCAGCTTCAACTATCCATCTTTCAACGATGACCATATGAAATGGTACTTGAGCTGTATATGTTTAGTCTTGGAATGAAATGCAGAGTTCTTTGCAAGATGTATGGCACTCTGGCTGTCACTGTATAACCTGCCCAACTCCTGCTTCTTACCCATCCAGAAACCTTTGTAACCAAATCATTTCTTTACTAGCCTCTGTAGCAGCAACATACTCTGATTCTGTTGTTGAGAATGCAACAACACTTTGAAATTTTGAGACCCAACTGACAGTTGTTCCACCTAGAGTAAACACATACCTTGTTGTGCTCCTCATGTTATCTCTATCACCCACCATATATGCATCAACATATCCCTGTAGAGCAATGTTTGAACCACCAAAGCATAATGCTTGATTTGTGGTACCTCTCAAATACCTGAGAATCCACTTCACTGCCATCCAATGTTCTTTTCCTGGATTGTTCATGTACCTGCTTACAACTCCCACTGCATATGCAATATTAGGCCTTGTGCAGACCATTGCATACGTTAAGCTTCCAACTACTGATGCATATGGAACTTTAGACATATGAGCCATTTCTTCCTAAGTCTTGGGACACTCCTCCTTAATTTGAAATGTCTAGCCAAAGGTATACTAATTGGTTTTGCATTCTGCATATTAAACCTTTTCAACACTTTTTCTATGTACTCACTTTGAGACAATGTTAAGTTACGATTCTTCCTGTCTCTAGTTATTCTCATACCAAGGATTTGTTTTGCAACACCCAAATCCTTCATTGCAAATGAGTTTGGAAATTTTATTTTGAGCACATTTATTTCTTGCATGTTAGAACTTGCAATAAGCATGTCATCTACATACAATAACAATATAATATAGTTGCCGTCATTTTGCCTTTCGAGATAAACACAATGATCAGAGTGACATCTAGTATAACCTTGTTCAGACATAAACCTATCAAATTTTAGATACCACTGCCTTGGAGTTTGCTTTAAGCCATACAAGCTCCTCTTCAACTTGCACACTATTGATTTATTTTAAGGATCATCAATAAAAGTAACATAATAACAAGCTCTAATTCACTCTTCTTTTATTTCCCAACTCTGAGGAATCTGACTCTCTTCTGTTTTCCATAAACACAATTCTCATAGAATTTTAAATCAACATGCTTCAAACCTAGCAAAAAATTTCTTGAGTGAAGAATCTGCATCCCCTTCTCACTCATGTGCCCGAGCCTATGATGCCACAATGCCGTGTCTTCTCTTGTAGATGTTAAAGCATTAACAGAATTAGAAATACCATTGCATAAATACAATGTACCAACCTTTTCTCCTTTTGCTATAACCAGGGATCCTTTAGTGACCTTCTAGGTTTTATCTGTAAAAGTAGTCACACAGCCTTCACCTCCCAACTGGCCTGTTGAAATAATATTTTTCTTCAGATCTGGAACATACCTTACCTCCTTCAATAGCCATTGATTTCCATTCTGTTGTTTTATGAAAACTGTACCCATTCCAATGATTTTATAGGGTTTATCATCACCCAATCGAACCTGTCCAAAATATTCTTAAACATAATCATGAAAATGTTTCCTATCAGGTGTGGCATGGAATGAGGCCCCTGAATCTACCACCTAGGCATAAATAATATTTTCTAAAGAAAGAATCAAAGCATCTTGCAACACATCACCTGTTACATTCACTTCATGATTATTTTCTTGTTGCGCGTCTCCTTATTTTCCCTTCTGAGACTTGCAGTCATTCTTTAGGTGTCCTTTATTCCTGCATTTCTAGCACACTATCCCCATTTTGGACTTGGATATGCCTTTTCTTGACTTATTACGATATCCAGGGCTCTTTTCTCTTTCAATGTTTCTTCCCCTAGACTCTGCAGTCAAAGCATTACTTGATGTCTCATCGGAGCTTTTTCGTCACATTTCCTTGCTAAGGATTGCACCAACAACATCATCAAACTTTAAAGTACTAGATCCAGAGACAGAGTTACTAATGGCCATAACTAAACCATTCCAAATTTTTGGCAATGAGCACAGAAATAATAGAGCCCTAATTTCATCATCAAAAGTTACCCCTACAAAACTTAACTGACTGGTAACTGTATTAAATTCATTTAAATGATCAACAACAGATCCATCTTCTTACATTTTCATATTAAATAAACGCTTCATAAAAATACCTTATTTGAGGCCGAGGGTTTTTCATATAGTTTGGCCAATGTCAACATTAAACCCTTTGTCATCGTTTCCTTTGAAGTATTAAATGCTACCGACACCGCTAGGCATAATCGTATTGTTCCAAGTGCCTTTTTGTCGAGAATATCCCATTTTGTGTCTGTCATACTCGTCGACTTCTTTGCCTTTCCGCTCAATGGTTGGTACAGATCTCTCTGATACAGATAATCTTCCATCTGCATCTTCCATAGCTGGTAGTTTTGGCCATTAAATTTTTTGACCCTAAACCTACCATCTTCGGCCATTTCTCCCACTTGAACCAGGAACCCTTCTCTCCTATCAGCCCAATAGACCTTCGGCTCTGATACTAGTTATTAGAAAATTATATATTACAGAGCAATGGAACACATAAAATATTGCAAAATATAAACATAGAAAATGCATAAAACAAGAGAGACACAGATATACGTGGTTCACCCAATTTCGGGTACGTCCACAGAGAAACAACTAGTCCTTCCTTTTATATTATCCAGCAAACTGAAGAGATACAACCTACAGAAGATGCGCTGTAATTCCATCTTCGCTCTCAATCTCCTCTCTCTTCCTCACTTAGAATATAGATCTCCATAGACGCAATACAATTCCCTTATATATAGCGAGGGGTTGCCTTCTACGGCAAAAAACCCTAAATTAAACATAACTTCCACTGTCAGATCTCCGCCTAATGAACAGACCAGATTGAATACGAAATTACAACATTTTACAAGGCACATCTATTTTTAGCTTCGGGGGTGCTGCCCACGATCCCCCTACCAGGGAGGGGCTCCCAAAGGTCATAACTGCCCCTGTAGTGAATATTTTACGAGTGGCATTTTTGCCCCATTACGAACTGGGGTCCAATGCGGCGATACCTATGAATACAGAAGATAATCAGGCTCCACACCCAACATTTTTATGGCTGACAATTTATCTCACCCAAAGAAATAAGCATCTATCCAAGGTAGTAATGGTCTAAGTTCAACTTCAATTCCCACTCCTAAGATTGGAGAATATTCTCATCTTGGTCTAGAACAAACTTTTGAATTTCCTATTAGAAAATTATATATTACAGAGCAATGGAACACATAAAATATTGCAGAAATATAAACACAGAAAATGCATAAAACAAGAGAGACACAGATATATGTGGTTCACCTAGTTTGGGCTACGTCCACGGAGAAACAACCAGTCCTTCCTTTTATATTATCCAGCAAACTAAAGAGATACAACCTACAGCAGATCCACTATAACACCCTCTTCGCTCTCAATCTCCTCTCTATTTCTCACTCAGAATACAGATCTACATAGACGCAATACAATTCCCTCATATATAGTGAGGGGTTGCCTTCTAGGGCAAAAAACCCTAAATTAAACATAACTTATACCGTCAGATCTCCGCCTAATGAACATCCCAGATTGACTAGAAATTACTATACTTTTACAAGGAAATTTTACATCTATTCTTAGCTTCGGGGGCATTTCCCACGAAACCCCTCGCTGGGGGGGGGGGGGGGCTCGCCAAAGGTCGCAACCGCCCCCCCTGGACCCCCCCTGCAACGAATATTTTAATGTGGCAAGACCTTTGAATACAGAAGATAATCAGGTTCCACACCCAATAATCTCCCACTTGGAGACTGATTATAGCAACTCCACTGCTGCTTCATTTGCTGGACAATGAATCCTCTTTGGACTTGACTGTTTCTCATCTTCTTCATCATACTTGAAGACCAATTGAGACTGAGCATATTCTCAGTTTCTCCTGGTTACAACTTTTGTTAGCATATCTGCAGGATTCTGGCTAGTGTGTATCTTTTCTAGCTTCAACTCTCCATCTTCCAACATTGATCGTATGAAATGGTACTTGAGCTATATGTGTTTAGTCCTAGAATGAAATGTTGAGTTCTTTGCAAGATGAATGACACTTTGGCTATCACTGTATAATGTGCCCATATCATGCTCCTTACCCAATTCACCCATAAACCTTTGTAACCAAATCATTTCTTTACTAGCCTCTGTAGCAGCAACATACTCTGCTTCTGTTGTTGAAAGTGCAACAACACTTTGGATTTTTGAAACCCAACTGACAGCTATTCCACCTACAGTAAATACATATCTTGTAGTGCTCCTCCTGTTATCTCCATCACCTGCCATATCTGCATCAACATATCCCTGTAGAGAAATGTTTGAACCACCAAAGCATAATTCTTGATTTGTGGTACCTTTCAAATATCTGAGAATCCATTTCACTGCCATCCAATGTTCCTTTCCTGGATTGTTCATGTACCTGCTTACAACTCCCACTGCATGTGCAATATCAGGCCTTGTGCAGACCATTGCATACATTAAGCTTCCAACTGCTGATGCATATGGAACTTTAGACATATAATCCATGTCTTCTTGGGTCTTTGGGCACATTCCCTTACTAATTTTAAAATGGCTAGCAAAAGGTGTACTAACTGGTTTTTGCATTGTGCATATTAAATATTTTCAACACTTTTTGTATGTACTCATTCTGAGACAATGTTAGTTTGCAATTTTTTCTATCTTTAGTTATTCTCATACCAAGGATTTGTTTTATAGCTCCCAAATCCTTCATTGCAAAAGAATTTGCCACTTTTGAGCACATTTATTTCCTGCATGTTAGACCTTGCGACAAGCATGTCATCTACATACAATAACAATATAATATAGCTGCCATCATTTTACTTTTTCAGATAAACATAATGATTAGAGTGACATCTAGTATAAACTTGTTCAAACATAAACTTGTCAAATTTTAGATACCATTGCCTTGGAGCCTGTTTTAAGCCATACAAGCTCTTCTTCAACCTGCACACTAGTTTCTCCTTACCTTTTACCTCATATCCTTGTGGTTGTTGCATATATATCTCTTCCTCCAAATCCCCATGGAGAAAGGCTATCTTTACATCTAACTGCTCAAGATGCAAACCTTCAGCTGCTACTAGAATTAGAATAGTTCTGATTGAAGTAATTTTAACAACAGGATAAAATATTTCATCAAAATCAATACCTTTCTTCTATGCAAACCCCTTCACCACAAGTCTAGCTTTGTACCTTTGTTTTCCTCCATATTCTTCCATCAGCCTGTAAACCCATTTATTCTGTAATGTACTTTTACCTGCAGGCAACTTGACTAAGTCCCAAGTTTGGTTACGCAGTAAGGGGTCCATCTCTTCTTCCATGGCTAGCTCCCACTTCTTCCTGATTTCAACCTTCATTGCTTCTTCATAACATTCGAGTTCACCAGAATCAGTCAACAATAAATAATATAATGAAGGAGAGTATCGTTCAGGGGGTCTACTTATCCTGGTAGATCTTCTAACACCACTTTCAGGTGCTTGGGGTGCCTGTTGCTATTGTGGTGGTTGTTGTTGTTGTGGTTGTTGATTATTATTATTTTCAGGCACCTTTACTTTTTCAGTGATCTCATCAAGAACTGTGTATTCCTTGTTTACTTTTTCCTATTTCTTTTTCTGCAACTGGTTCTTATACAAGACCTTTTCATTGAATATTACATCTTTGCTCCTAATGATTTTGTGATTTTCATAATCATATAAGCGATAACCAAAACCATTAACACCATATCCAATAAAGGTACATTTCTTTGATTTTGCCTCAAGCTTTGTTCTATTTTCTTTATTAATATGGACAAAGGCCTCATAACCAAAAGGCTTTAAAAATGAGTAGTTTACCTTTTTACTTGTCCATGCTTCCTCTGGAACACCACCATCCAAGGAACTTGAAGGCCCTCTCTTTATTAGATAAACAACAGTATCTACAACATCTACCCAAAATTGTAAAGGCAATCCTGCATGCAATCTCATGCACCTTTCACGCTCCATCATTGTTCTGTTCATCCTTTTTGACACATCATTTTCTTTTGGTGTTCTTGGAACTGTCTTCTCTCTGAAAATTCCATGCTCTGAACAATACCTATCAAACTCGTTGCTGCAATATTCACCTCCATTGTCTAATCTGAGACACTTCAATTTCTTTCCTGTCTCAATCTCAACCAAAGCTTTCCATTTCTTGAAAGTATAAAATACATCAGATTTATTCTTAATACAATAAATCCAAGTTTTTATAGTTGCATCATCAATAAAAGTAACATAATAACGAGATCCACCGAGAGATGATACTTGAGTAGGTCCCCATACATCTGTATGCACAAGCTCTAATTTTTCACTCTTCTTTTCTTTCCCAACTCTGAGAAATCTGACTCTCTTCTGTTTTCCATAAATGCAATTCTCACAAAAGTCCAAATCAACATTCTTCAACCCCGCAACAAATTCCTTGAGTGAAGGATCTTCATCCCCTTCTCACTCATGTGTCTAAGCCTATGATGCCATAATGCTGCATCTGCTCCTTTGGAAGTTAAAGCATTAACAGAGTTAGAAATACCATTGCATAAATACAATGTACCAACCTTTTCACCTCTTGCTATTACCAGGGATCCTTTGGTGACCTTCCAAGCTTTACCTGTGAAAGTTGTCACACAACCTTCACCACCTAACTGCCCTGTTGAAATCAGATTTTTCTTCAGATCTGGAACATGCCTTACCTCCTTTAGTAGCCATTGGTTTCCATTATGTTGTTTTACAAGAACCTTACCCATTCCAACAATTTTACAGGGTTTATCATCACCAAAACGGACTTGTCCAAAATCTCCTTGAACATAGTCATGAAAGTATTTCTTATCAGGTGTGGCATGGATTGAGGCCCCTGAATCTACAACCCAGGAATCAATAGTATTTTCGAAAGAAAGAATCAAAGCATCTTGTAACACCTCACCTATCACATTTTCTTCATGATTTTTTTCTTGTTGTGCATCTCCTTCTTTTCCCTTCCGAGATCTACAGTCTTTCTTTAGGTGTCCTTTCTTTCCGCATTTATAGCAGACTATCCCCGATCTAGACTTGGATCTGCCTTTCCTTGATTTACTGCGATATCCTGAGCTCTTTCCTCTTTCCATTTTTCTTCCCCTAGACTCTGCACTCAAAGCATTACCTGATGTCTCACCGAAGCTTTTCCGTCGCATTTCCTCGCTAAGGATATCACCGACACCATCATCAAACTTTAAAGTACTAGATCCAGAAACAGAGTTACTAATGGCCATTACTAAACCATTCCAACTTTCTAGCAATAAGCACAAGAATAACAGAGCTATAACTCCATCATCAAAGTTTACCCCTACAGAACTTGACTGACTTGTAACAGTATTAAAATCATTTAAATGGTCTGCAACAGATCCACCTTCCGAAATCTTGATAATAAATAAACGCTTCATAAGAAATACCTTATTTGAGGCCGAGGGTTTTTCATATAGTTTCGCCAACGCCTTAATCAAACCCTCCGTCGTTGTTTCCTTCAAAATGTTGAAGGCAACCAACGCTGTGAGGCACAACCGTACTATTCCGAGTGCCTTTCTATCGAGAAGGTTCCATTCTTCCTCTGTCATACCCGTTGGCATCTTTGTTTTTCCGCCTAATGGTAGGTACAGATCTTTCTGATATAGATAATCTTCCATCTGCATCTTCCACAACGAGAAGTTTTGGCCGTTAAATTTCTCGACCCTAAACTTACCATCTTCCGCCATTGCTCCAACTCGAACCAGGAATCCTTCTCTCCTGCGAGTTTGTCAGCCAAAAAATGACCTTCGTCTCTGACACCAGTTGTTAGAAAATTATATATTATGGGGCAATGGAACACATAAAATATTGCAGAAATATAAACACAGAAAACACATAAAACAAGAGAGGCACAGATATATGTGGTTCACCCAGTTTGGGCTACGTCCATGAAGAAACAACCAGTCCTTCCTTTTATATTATCCAACAAAATGAAGAGATACAACCTACAACAGATCCACTGTAACACCCTCTTCGCTCTCAATCTCCTCTCTCTTTCTCACTCAGAATACAGATCTACATAGACGCAATACAATTCCTTCATATATAGTGAGGGGTTGCCTTCTAGGGCAAAAAACCCTAAATTAAACATAACTTCTACTGTCAGATCTCCGCCTAATGAACGACCCAGATTGACTAGAAATTACTATACTTTTACAAGGCAATTTTACATCTATTCTTAGCTTCGGGGGCGCTGTTGCCGAAACCCCTCACCAGGGGGGGGCTCCCCAAAGGTCACAACCACCCCCCCAAGGACCCCCCCTGCAGCGAATATTTTACGGGCGGCATTGCCGCCCCATTTCGAACTGGGGTCCAATGTGGCAATACCTTTGAATACAGAAGATAATCAGGCTCCACACCCAACATTTCCTTACGATAAACTCTGGACAATCAGACCAATTACTCATCAGTTCACAAGGGATCTTGGATTACTTCCTGTTGCTCATAATATTATTCATAATCCAAGAAAGAAAGAGGAAAATCGTACTGGTGTATTGGTTTCATCATTGGAAGATCTGGCTATTTCCGCCCTTAAATAGTTAGCAAAACATACATATGAGATAGTTCAATAAGGGGACCTTCCACCTATTGAGGAAGGCTTATAATGTGACGAGGGATATTTTCAATTTTTTTTATGAAGAACAATCGAGATACGCAGATTTTAATGGTGAAGGAGAAGACTCTTCATATTTAGAAAAGAGGAGGAAGGAATAGAAGAATACAAGGTTGTTCAAGACTTGGATTGAATGGCCCAAGGGCCACTTGCTCTTCTAAACATCCAGAAAAGTTGTTGTCAAAGTTCGATCCTGACAGGAATGACAAAGTTGAATACCATATTGATGATTTCTACATGCATTTATGAATGCTTGAGGTACATTTTGATGGCGTTGCTTGTAGAATATTTTCGTACACTCTAGAAGGTAAAGAATCAATATGGTATCATAGTCTCCTGGCCAATTCAATCCATAATAGGAGGAAGTTTAAGAGGGTTTTTTAGAAATTTTTTATGATGATTAAACTTTCGATATGTTATTAAAATAATTCGAGAATATCAAAATGGGGGACAAAGAAAGAGTCAAATATTTCAATCAAATATTTACCCGTATATTGCATAAGTTCCCCGCAAATGTGCAACCACACAATAGTATCACTAAATGCTATTATACAGTTTCATTTTTTATCAACATCTCCGTGTTTTTCAAGAGAGCTGCAAAGGATACATTAGATTTAAATTTTGCATAATCCCTTGTTGTTGAAAAGGATATGTGTTCTATCAGAGTCATTGTAGACCCCGAGGGTTCTAAAGACTCAAAATATGTAGGTAAGAAAACTCAAGCCTATTCAACTAAAACTAAGGAAAATGATTCTTATGACATGGAAATATTGGTCATATTTACAATTACTTACTAATGAAGTGTCTGAATTAAAGAGAAAGTCATGCAAGGAATCTACCAACAACATGTCTTATAATTCGTTTTTTCTTAAGAGAAATAACGATAATTAACATGACAAATCTACATAGAGCCCGAATGTTTAGTTTAATGTGGAAAGTTTGGGCATGGAAAACTATTGCATCTTCTATCAGAAGAGGCATTTAGAGAAAACATGACCATAGTGGAATCAAATATGAATGATATGGTAGCTCATATTGTCGATACCTTATTAGCAGATGAGCAGTTTGAGAAGATTGAAGAAATAAATGAACCTATCATGGCCGAGGAAAGTATAGGTGTTGGACACTTAGTTAATGCATTCAGAAATCATATTCAATGTTGATAAGGAAGGTGTTTCAGAGCCATCAACAAGTGAAGCTCCTCCTCAATCTACAACTAGTCGATATAACCTGAGGATCAAAGGACCAATTTATTAGTATGAGTTGAAGAAACAAATGTTAAGAAAGATTCTACCACCATCTAAACCTGCTACGAGTATGAAAAACAAGTCTAGAAGTGATCCTTCTTATAAAAACACTTCTGAAAATAGTAAGAACAAGTCCATCACTCCAGAAGTTGCTAATAAAGACACACCTCCAAATACTTCAACATTGTCTGTTAGAAATGAAAGTATTGTTTATAACATCATTGAAGATATGAAGAGATCTTGTGCTAATATTTCAATATTTGAACTCACAAAGATGATAGGCCAATGTGAGCTGATTGTCCAAGTATTTTCATCACAACCTCCATCAGGTGACCAAGTCTCTACTTCTCAACCTGTGTCTGATAAGTCACTTGGTATTCTTGAAACTGTAGGTAATGTTGTAAATTTAAATACTAACATTGTCTACTCTCCCTTTCTCTTAACATTTGAAATCTTTAATTATAATGTCCACAATTGTCTTGTTGATTTGGGTGCATTTGCAAACATAATTCCTTTATCTATTGCCAAGAAAATCCATGCTAAATGGGATAAAACCGATGCACGAATCATTTAGCTTGACAGATCACTAGTCTAGGCAATTGGTGAACTCAACAATGTTCTAATTTTCTTGTCATCAAACCATAGAGTGAATTAATTCATAAACATTTTTATTGGGGACATTCCTGAAGCCTATGATTTACTTCTAAGTGAATATTGGTCCAATAAGCTACAAGGATATTTCTCAACAAACTGGACACATTTATGGCTTCTATATAAGGAAAAAAAAAAACCAAATTCAAGTAGAAAATGAGCCTTACATGAAGTACACTGTGACACCCCTTGAAGGACACAATGATCTAGTCGGCTTTGCAAACATTATATTTGGAAATTATTTCTTAGATACTAATCACAGTTTTTATCAAGCACAACCCTCACTTGTCCCATTAGATACACAGTTGGAGCTCCTTCCTTGCAGTCCAATTGGTGAAAATGAATCTTGTAATATAGATGTACATAGTAGTAGTGTAGGAACTAGCTTAGTAGCTACCAATTTTTGGACTTTGTACTTCGATGGTTAATTCTAAGACTCTGACTGGATCTGGAGATGGTTGTGTTCCTATAGGCCCACATAAAAAGAGGTACATTTTATCATGTCACTTGGAGTTTGAGTGCATGAATAACATTGTTGAATATGAAGCACTCATTTTGGGAATTAAAAAATCCATTAACATCAAGGTGGAGGTTCTTAAGGTAATTGGTGACTCAAAGGCCACCCGTCAGGTATGGAATGATATCCACTATGTTTCACCAAATTTGAAAAAATAAAAGCAAGAGGTATGGCAAGTTATTTCTCATTTTAAAGCATTTAATATTAGTTATGTTCCTAGAGCTAGAAATGTCACCACAAATACATTAACTAATGCAGTTGCTAGGATGTCACCTTTTAAGAGATGGTTTTTGCATAGAGATTATTTATAAACCATCTATTCCATATAACAAAACTAAATTTCATGTTTTTAATGACGATCAACAAATACTGCATTTTATGGCCAATATGGCCATGCTTAAAGATGTGGCCATTGAAGAAGATGAGCACAATAAGGCTTTGCAGGGAGCAGTTGAAGCAATGAGAGGGAATACTATGCCTAAAGGTTTGGTATCTATGGAATAACTCTATGTCCTGCAAAACTGTTTCACAGGACCAGCTAATACTAAGACTCAGATCTCAAAGTTATCATTTGAACAAGTCAACTTGGGAACCAAAGTCGATCTGAAATGTGTAAAACTCAGTACATTTTGTCCTCCACAAGAATAGAAATCATTTATTTGTCTTTTCAAGCAGTACCATGCCATTTTTGCATGGACATACATTGATTTAAAGACATATGATACGCGTATTATCCAACACATCATTCCTATTAAAGAAGGGCTAAATTTGTTCAAGAAAAAGGTAAGGAAAATCCATTCAATGATTGAACCCCTTATCCAAAAGGAGTTAAGGAAGTTGCTCGATGCTCAGATCATCTTAAAAGTAAGACACTCTAGTTGGGTTTCCAACTTGGTCCCTGTGAGGAGAAAGCCTGGTGAGATATCCCTGTGTGTTGATTTTTGCAACCTCAACTGGCCATCATATAATGATAATTACCTAATGCCATCTATGGAACAAATACTCCAATCAATATTTGGGTCAGAGCTATTCTCATCGCTAGATGGATACTTTGAATATAATTAGGTGCTAGTGGTAGAACTAGATTGTATAAATGCCACCTTCAAGACAAAGTGGGGGGCTTTTGCAAGAGCATGCCATTTGGACTTATCAAGTTAGTGCTACTTTTCAAAGGGCTATGGACATCGCGTTCTTTGGCTTAATTGTACATAGTTTAGTAGTTTATTTGGATAATGTCACTGTATTTTCAAAGAAGATAACAGACCATGTGCATCATTTAAAGCAGATACTCGAGTGATGATGTAAGTATGGAATTTATTTGAATCCCAAAAAGAGAATATTCAGTGCATTGGAAGGTACTCAAGACACATCATTGCTAAAAGGGGAATCAAGGTTGATCCAGAACGGGCCAAAACTATAACTCAAATAGATTTTCGTGTGAACAAGGAAGCTATGCAATCTTTCCCGGGGAAGATTAATTTCTTGCGTAAGTTCATCTTTGATTATGTACAGATCATCAAGCCACTGCAAGAGATGATAAAGAAAGATGTGATTTACAAATGAGATAAAAGCGAAAAATATTTTTTTCCCGTATTAAACAAGCCATCGTCGATGCTCCTGCATTATATAGTCTAGATTATGGCAAAGATTTCGTGTTATATACTTTCGCTTTTGATGCATATATCGTGGTCGTATTAATGCGAAACCATAATGAAGGAAATGAATGGCCTATATCTTTTATGAGTGTTGGTTTATACGGGTCAAAGTTAAACTACCCTGTCATTGATAATCAAGCCTATGCAATATATAAGGAAATTAAGCATTCCAAGCCCTATCTCCTCAAAACTCACATGGTCATATATGTGCCTCATCCAATAGTCAGAATGAACATAGTTATCATTCAAACGAGAAAATTACCCAGTGCCCTTTTTTTTGAGGTAGCAAAAAATTGCTCGATTTTGAAAAGTGGTGATGCAGAATACACCTTTTTTTTTGGAGCATATTTTTGGCATTTTAAATTTTCTTATGTATCAAGTATGAACATTTTTTTAAATGTTAGTGATTTTCATGCTGATTTTGAAAAGTGTTGATACAACATCAACACATTTTTTAGAGGGCTAATTTTTGACACTTTATTTTTTTCATGTATCAAGTCTGAACATTTTTTTTTATTAGTGATTTTCATCTTCATTTAGAAAAGTGTTGATGCAACATTAACCCTTTTTGTTTGGAAGGCTTATTTTTTACACTTTAAACTTTCTAATATATTATGTGTGGATATTTTTTCTTAAATGTTGGTAATTTTCATTATGGTAATAAAACATAAGAAAAAATAAAAAAAACATGACAAAAATAAAATAAAATATAAAAAAAGAAAAAGAAAACATAAAAAATATAAAGAAAACAAATTATATATATATATATATATAGAAAACTAAAATAAAAAACACATAATTTAAAGAACAAAACTACATAAATTTAAAAAAAAAAAAATAAAAAAAAAATTATAATAATTAAAATTTAAACAAAACAAAAAAATTTAAATAAACAAATTTAAAATAATTGAAATAAAAAAATTTAAAATAATTAGAAAAAATCAATTAAAAAAAAAACATTTAAAAACTATATATATATATATATATATATATATATATATATATATATTAAAACCGACTTGCCTAGGTGGTCGCGAGGGCTCGACCCTAGGCGGGTGGGGAGCTGACAAATGCCTACCCACCTAGGGTCGAGCCCTTGCAACCACCTGGGTGGGGGGACGCTGATTTCGGGAATCAACCTCCCCCCATCTAGGTGGTCACAGGTGCTCAGACCTAGGCAAGCTCCGGAATCGGCCTCCCCCACCCAAGTGGTCGCGGGGGCTCAGCCCAGGGTCGAGCCCCCGCGACCACCTGGGCAGGTTGGTTTTTAATATATATATATATATATATACATATACATATACATATACATATACATATATATATATATATATATACATATACATATACATATACATATACATATACATATACATATACATATATACATATATATATATATATATATATATATACATATATGTATATATATATATATACATACATATATTATTTTTTATTATTTATTAGTTTTTAAATGTTTTAATTTATTTTTTGATTTTTTTTAAATGTGTTTTTTAATTATTTTTTTGATATAAATGATTTTAAATTGATTATTTTAATTATTTTAAATTTGTTTATTTTAATTTTAAATATTTTAAATTTTTTTAGTTTAATTATTTTATTTTTTAACTTTAATTTTATTTTTTTAATTTTTATTATTATTAAATTATGTGTGTTTTTTTTTTTTAATTTTCTTTTAAATTTTCTTTTTTTTTTGTTTTCGCTATTTTTTAATTGATTTTTGGCCTCTCTTTTTTTCAATTTTGTGTTTAAATTTTTTATTTTTACAAGTTAATTTTGTTTATTTTTACATTTTTATGGGTTTCTTTTTTAATATTTTTTTTTTTTGGGTCATGTTTTTCAATTGTTTTTTTTTTTTTTTTTTTAATTTATTTTTTTAATGTGTTTTTACAAGTTTATTTTTTTTAAATGTTTTTTTTTTCTTATTTATTTCTTTTAATTTTTTTTTAATGTTATTTTTTTTTTAATATTTTGTTTGTTTTTTAATCTCATAAATATTATTAATTTCTTTTTTATTTTTATTTTATTTTTTGTCATATTTTTAAATTATTTTCTTAAATTATGTTTTTTTAAAATAAATTACCTTTTAATTTTTTTTTACTATTTTTATGTTTGATTTTTTTGTCTTTTATATACATATATTTTTGGTTCATGTCTTTTTATTTATTTTTATGGTTTAATATATATTTGTATTCACTTGTTATTATTATTTTTTTAGATTTTTTGTGTTTTTTTATTTATTTATTTTTTCAATGTTTTCATACTCTAAATATATTTGAATAGATATATGTCAAAATAAAAAATATGTAGAAGTAATAAGTTAGGGGAACAATTTTTTTGTTGATGGTGTACTTCGTAGCAGTCCATAGGATTCTAGAAATGACTTTTTTGTTGTTGCATAACCTTTAATCTGTTTATTAGTTTTGATTTCTTAAATTTAAAAGAAATATAATTTTATTATTAAATTATTATTATTACTATTATATATGATAATAAAATTAAATATATATATATTTCTCAATAATGAAATATAGTTTGGATTTTAACTGGTACTGTAACATAAGATGATCTGCAGCGGAAACGATTAAACAGGGTTTCAGCACGGTGCAAGTATTCGTTGCTAATGGAGGGCGCAAGAGGAGGGAGCTCAACTCCCTCCTACAAAGACGCGGCAGCTGGCAGAGGAAAAACACAAATCTCTAGCAGCAAAAGTTTTGCGGATGGCAGGAACAAAGATAAGGAAAAGGAAATAGAAGGGAACAAAACCAAGGAAAACAGTAGCACAAAGGACATGGAGGAAGAAGACAAAAGTCAGGGTGCAAGAGACAAAAAACAAAAGGGACCCTGCAAACCAAAAGCAAAAATCACTCCTAGAATAATATTAAATGATCCTGCTCTGCAGGCGCACAGGGAACACATGGGAACCTACGCCATTATATGTAAATTCATGGGACTCTCGCCCACTGAAAAAGCTTTACAGATGTGGATCAAGTATCACTGGAAACCCAAAGGAAGCTACATCTTGGGTCAAAGGGATTCTTCACAGTAATGTTCTCAAACATCGAAGACAAAGAAAGAATATTTGAAGGAGGACCCTACTTTTACGCAGCAGTCGGTCTCTATATGAGGCCTTGGAAGATGAACTTTGTTCCAGAGCGGGAAACCTTCACTTCAGTCCCTGTTTGGGTAAGACTTTATTCTTTGCCTCTGGATTATTGGCAAGCAGAATCGGTTTCTGCCATTGGCAATAAATTAGGATGTTTCATCAAAACTTTTGAAGCCACAAGAAGGGGAAAATATACCTCCTTCCCCAGAATATGTGTGGAAATGGATCTATCAGGTGCTCTGCCCGAGGAAGTAATCTTGGAAGTTTTTGATGAAGAATGGTTGCAAGTTGTGGAATACGAGCATACCCCATTCAGATGCCGTAGATGCCATGAGCATGGACATTTGTTCAGAGACTGCCCTCTTAGTAAAACAGAGAATAAAGGGAAACCTAATATAATGAAGGAGACTTAAAGCTTTCAGAAAGTGGCAAGTAAAGGGAAAGTGGGAAAAAAGGGGCCAAAGCAACAACACAATGAGGCACAAAAGAATAATCAGAATAAGTTTCAAGTGTTGGAAGAGAATGAAGAAATCACAAGAGAAACTAGTCTCAGGAGAAAGGTCCTAATGAAGAAGAAAAGGAAGAAGACAACAAACATTCTCAAGACACTAGTTATCCAAAAGAGCCAATGATGATTGAAACAGAAATGGAGATGGACCAGGAAATGACCCAAAGTGAAATAGATCTGGAAGATCAGGAACTACTGGAAATACTTGATAAGGAGAACCTGGATCTAGAAGGATTCTTGATGCAGGGAACCAAGGGAGGAATAGACTCTCTGCCTCAAGAAGAATGCAACAGAATACAACAGTTGTTTTTATGGAAAGCTCAGGAAAGAGGGTTGGAGAAAGGTAAAAACATTCACAAGCAAGAGAACCGAGGTGTGAAAACTATGAAAGCTACTCCAGGATTAGTGACTAGAAATCCAGGAAATAAGAGGGGCAGAAAAAAGAAAAACGAGCTCTTGATGGAGTGTGGAAAGCTAATGATAGATTCGGGTAAGATGAAAGACCTAACCAGTTACTCCTTTACAAATATTTAATTATGAAGTTCATATCTTGGAACATCAAAGGTCTAGGTAGCAAAAGAAAACAAAGAATGCCAAGTAATAGAATGAAACTAGCAAGGCCGGACATTATCTTCATTCAGGAAACAAAATGCTCTATTCAGAAATTAAAACAGATTCATAGTAAATGGCTTAATAGATTTGAGTTTCTAGAGGTTAAAGTAGAGAACACAGTGGGAGGTATCCTAACTCTATGGGACCCACTAAAAATCAACATAATAGATGGGGAGGCATCTAGAAATTACTTATCAATAATTTTTCAACCAGTTGGGGTTCAGGGTAGTGCCCTGGGATTTTTTTTTTTGGACCCTATATTAGGTTGGGCAGACCTGCCTATGGTTTTGTGTATGGTTTTCGCACATGGTTTTGGAGGCGATGGTTTTCGGTCCATGATTTTGGACGTGATGGTTTTTGGTGCATGGTATTGGATGCTTCAACATGTATAAATATGTATTGTAACATTAAAGGAAAATAATGAAAAATCAAGCTGGTAGTCCCAGTTTTGGGATCCATGGGAAAATCTTTGTGTATATGTGTTTTATGTGTTATGCTCTCGCATTGTTTATTTTCTGTGTTTTAGAATTCGTATGTAGGTAATTTCTATACGGGGTTAAAACCTACATTTGGTATTAGAGCTATTTTGACTTCAAGGGGATGCCTTTATTGCTGAGGGGTTTCGCTTGGGCCTATGGTAGACCTTGTTCATTGGGAGATCTACGGGATCGATTCTGGTGGTGAAAGAAGATGGCGAGCAATGGAAAGATAGAGATAGAGAAATTTAATGGTTAGAGTTTTGAGTTGTGGAAACTCAAGATGGAGGATCTGTTGGTGGATAAAAATCAGTGGATCGTGGTAGATCCAGGTACTAAACCAACGAGAGTGTCTGATGAAGAATGGAAGAAATTGGATTGGAAGGCAAAGAGAACAATACGATTTTGTGTCTCAAATTTAGTATTGTTGAATGTATCAGGGGAAGCTATGGCTAAGGCGTTGTGGGACAAGTTAGGGACTTTGTACCAATCTAAGTCTTTGATGAATAAACTGTTCCTACGGAAGGAGTTGTATAACCTGAGGATGAAAGATGGAGACTCAATGATAGAGCATCTGAATGCATTTAATACTATGGTAAGTCAGCTATTATATGTTGATATTAAAATTTCAGATGAAGATAAGTGCATCAGTTTGTTATGTTCTCTACTAGATTCGTGGGATAGTTTGGTTATTGCAATAGGTAGCAATGCAACTGCCTTGCAGTTTGATGAAATAGTCTCATCCTTGCTGATGGAGGAGATGAGACGGAAAAATATGGAGAGCCAGGATGGTGATGCCTTGTCTATACAAGGACGGTCCCCGGATAGAAACAAAAATAAGTCATCGAGTGGGAGATCTAAATCTAGAGGGAGATCTAAATCTCTAGGAAAACTTGTAAAGGTGGGGTGCTGTAAATGCAGAAAGGAAGGACACTACAAAAGGGATTGTAAATCTAAAGCTCCTAACAAAGGAAAGGGATCTGATGATGCTCCTTCTGCAGAGGCAAAAACCACCTCAGATGAAGGTGGGGATGTGTACTTGGCTTCTTCAAGTACACATGTAGATCATGAGGCATGGTTGATTGACTCAGGTGCATCCTTTCACTTCACTCCCCATAGAGAGTGGTTATGCGGGTATGAGAAATATGATGGTGGTGATGTCTTCTTAGGGGATGATAGGAAGGCTAGAATCGTTGGTCGCAGAAAAGTAAAGTTGAAGTTGCAAGGGGGAAGGGTTAGAACACTTCCGGGTGTTCTGCATATTCCTGCATTGGCTAGAAATCTGATTTCTGTAAGCAAGCTCGATGATGCATGTGTAAAAATAGTGTTCGAGAAGGATACCTACAAGATGGTTCGGGGAGCACTGGTGATGCGGGGAGTTCAGATTGGAACTCTGTACAAGCTGCAAGGCAGTATTGTTGTTGATGGGTGTAATAGTTCTGTGGTTCCTGAAAGTGGAGCAAAAAAGCTAGTGGTATCTGGAGAGAAGACCATGCTGTGGCATCAAAGGTTTGGACATATTAGAGAGAAGGGCCTTCGAATACTTCATGGTAAAGGTATGGTAGATGGTATGAGCAATAGCTCTCTGGATTTTGATTTTTGTGAAAATTGTGTATATGGGAAGCAGAATCAGGTGAGTTTCCCCTATGGTGGTAAGAGGGCGAAACAAATATTAGAGCTTGTGCATAATGATGTGTTTGGACCTGTGAAGGTTCCATCACTGGGTATGTCTGTGTATTATGTATAATTTATAGATGAATTCTCAAGGAATAGATGGATATATTTCCTTAATAATAAATCTGAATTCTTTGACAGGTTTAAAGAATTTAAGGCTCTGGTGGAAAACCAGACAGAAAAGAAGATAAAGGTGTTGAGGTCGGATAATGATGGAGAGTTTTGCAGCAATAAATTTGAATAATTCTGTAAGAAATGTGGTATAGCACGACAGAAGACTACTCCAAACACACTTGAGAAAAATGGAGTTGTAGAAAGAATGAACAAGACATTGATGGAAAGGCAAGAAGCATGCTTAGTGGTGTCAGGTTAGGACAGGAATTCTGGGCAGAGGCGGTGGAGACAACATGTTACCTGATCAATGGATCACCTTCATCAGCGTTGGAGGATAAGACTCCACAACATGGAAAATTTTAGGGGCTAATGTTCGCCATGTGGGCTAATTTTCCATGATTTTTCCATAAAAAAGATTCGCCAATTTCCAATTTTTATAAAAGATGATTCGCCCAAATTTTAGAATATAAAATTATTTTAACCTAAAAATCGCCAAAGTTAAATAGAGACTATATATAAAATCACTATAAATTTGAATAATTTTACAAATATATCAATAAACATTTTATAGTTTGCACATTAGGGATTAGTGAGATTCGCCAATGTTTTTAAACTTCAAGAAAATTTTCCATCCTTAAAATTTTCCTTGCTCCACAAGAGGTATGGACTGGTAAGAAACCCTCTCTTTCACATCTGAGGGTATTTAGATGTGATGCATATGTACATGTTCCAAAGGAGAAAAGAACCAAGTTGGATAGTAAATCTGAAAAGTGATTTTTTATTGGGTATAAGGATGGTTTAAAGGGTTATAAGCTTTGGAACCTAGTAACAAGGAAGGTTGTGTACAACCGAGATGTGGTATTCAGAGAGGTGAAAGATGTTATTAAACATGAAGTCCCATCAAAGGAACCTGAGAACATAGAGTTTGAGCTTAAGGAGGAAGAATCAGACTCTAAAGTAGAATAGGAATCAGAAGATGAAGAGCCACAAACTTCGGGTGTGAGAAGATTATTTCGAGAAAGAAGGCAACTAGAAAGGTACGGTCCATATGCTTTTTGTTCAATTTTTTTTCTTTATCTATTACTGATGATGATCCAAGAACTATGAAGGAAGCAACATATTTAGAGGATGGGAAACTCTGGAAAGAGGCCATGGTTGATGAAATGGCATCTTTGCATAAAAATGAGGCATGGGATCTGGTGGAGTTGCCAGCTGGAAGGAAACCCATTGGTAGCAAATGGGTGTTCAAGAAGAAGACAAATGTAGAAGGAAAGGTCGAGAAATACAAATCTTGGTTGGTAGTAAAATCTTATTCCCAGGTGTCGGGAATTGATTTTGGTGATATTTTTTCTCTTGTTGTCAAGGTAGCTTCTATTAGATTACTTTTATCTATTGTTGCTGCTTTTGATTTTGAGGTAGAACAGATGGATGTGAAGACAACATTTCTTCATGGGGATCTGGAAGAGGAGATCTACATGAAGCAACCTGAAGCCTTTGTGGTGAAGGGTAATAAAGAACTGGTATGCAAGTTAAAGAAGTCTATGTATGGGTTAAAATAGTCACCAAGAATGTGGTATAAAAAATTTGATACATTTATACGGGGACTTGGCTTCACTAGAAGCAAAGGAGATCACTATGTGTATTTTAAATTAATTGGTGACCATGTTATTTATCTGGTCTTGTATGTGGATGATATGTTGCTGGTTGGAAATGACAAAGAAATTATCCAGGATTTGAAGACCCAATTTTCCTCCAAATTCGACATGAAAGATCTTGGTGCTGCAAACTATATTTTGGGCATGGAAATTAAAAGAGATTAGGAAAAGAGGAAGCTATGGTTAAACCAAAGGAAGTATGTCGAGACAATATTGCAGAGGTTTAATATGCAGGATAGTAAATTGGTGAAGGTTCCTATTCCTATAAGTGTAAAGTTATCTACCGAATAGTGTCCCAAGACACAAGAAGAGGAAGAGGACATGTCCCATGTTCCATATGCAAGTGCAGTCGGTAGTTTGATGTATGAAATGATCTGTACTAGACTAGAAATTTCACATGCAATGGGCGTATTGAGTAGGTTTATGTCAAAACCAGGGAAGGAGCACTGGACAAAAGTGAATCGGGTTTTCAGGTATTTGTGTGGCACTAGTGATTATGGTTTGTGCTACCAAGGAAGACCAGGATTAGATAGAGTGTTGGATATTTGTGGCTTTGTTGATGCAGACTGGGATGGAGATTTGGATCAGAGAAGATCTACAAGTAGGTATGTGTTTAACCTATTTGGAGGTGTAGTCAGTTGGATGAGTAAGAAACAATCTGTAGTGGCACTATCAACTACAGAGGTAGAATACATGGCAGCCACTCATGCAAGAAAGGAAGCAATTTGGTTGCAGAGATTGTGTTCAAGTATGGGTTTAGTACAGGGAGCGATAAGGATAGACTGTGACAACCAAAGTGTAATTTTCTTGGCAAAGAACCCTGCTTACCATTCAAAGACAAAGCACATCGATGTTCAGTATCACTTTGTGAGGGATATGATAGAAGACAAAAAGGTGTTGATGGTAAAGGTGGACACTTCGAAGAATATTGCAGATGCATTGACAAAATATGTGAGCTCTAATAAGTTCTCTTGGTGTAGAGAAACAATGGGTGTTGTAGTGTTGGATAAATGACTAAGCTCTCCTGTGGAAAGAAAACAACAAGTGGGAGAATGTTGGGTTGTGTTATATTGTTTCCATGACTATCCCATGTAGTTTATCGGGGGGTTAGATGGGAGGCGGAGGCCCCCCTTCATTGCACCAATTGCACAACGGGGGGTTTGAGGGGGGCGGGTAGCCCCTCTCTACGGGGTCCGAGGTAGCGCCCTGAGATTTTTTTTTTTTGGACCCTATAGTAGGTTGGGCAGACCTACTTATGGTTTTGCGCATGGTTTTCGCACATGGTTTTGGACGTGATGGTTTTTGGTCCATGGTTTTGGACGCGATGGTTTTCGATCCATGGTATTGGATGCTTCGACAAGTCTAAATATGTATTATAACATTGAAAGGAAAATAATGAAAAATGAAGCTGGTAGTTCTGATTTTGGGATCTAGGGGAAAATCTCTGCGTATATGTGTTTTATGTGTTATGCTCTTGCATTTTTTATTTTTGGTGTTTTAGAATTCGTATGTAGGTAATTTCTGCATGGGGTTAAAACCTACAAGATATATGACAATATATAGAGCATGGCACCTTTCCCACACATTTATTGAATAAACAAAAAAAGGAACTTCACCTAAAAGATCTATCTTATTAGCTCATACATGGAATGATTTTCTATAAGCAACATAATGGTGTCCTACTAAGACGCCCACAACCTCAGAATATAGGAAGGGTATTAAAATATTTTCACGATTTACTAGTAAGTGAACACTTCACAGGTGATATAATTGAACATAAAGTAATGAGGGTTGGTTATTATTGGCCCATTTTATTTAAAGGCACCCATGCTTATGCCCAAAAGTTCCCAGCATGCAAGAGATGTGCTATTCAAGACCCAAATTTAGTCGCCCCACTATTACCAATAGCAATTGAAGAACCTTTCCAATAGTGGGGACTAGATGTTATTATTGAGATCTTTCCACATTCGTCGAAGCAACACTGATATGTTTTAATAACAACAAATTATTTACTCGGTGGGATGATTGTTAAATTGGCAACTAGGGCAAAACTCCATGTGGGTCAGCTTATTTATGGCAACTGATAATTTTATTGGATCCCTCTCATCGAGAGGTGTAGGATTGATCCAAAGATCATCCGATTCCGATAAGTATTTATGGAGATATGAATTTATTTTGTTTATGTAATTATTATCAAGCCGACCAGCACTTATGTAGGCTCTAGAAGCCCAACCGACGTGTCTATTCAACCTCTACATTTTTAGTATAAATTGGTGAGGATTCGAAGTCATTTTGGACATGTATTCTTGAGGTGATCTCCTCTCCACGTCTGGGTTTTTGGAAGGAGAGAACCAAAAGATACACTTGCCCAAGGTTGATGCCCTAACCGCAGGAAGCCGCAGGCATATGAGGATGATCAACAGACAGAGTTGGATACGAGGCACGCAGGCCCTAATCTATAATGAATCCGATAGCACAACTCTTATACGCACAACGATGAATGTTGAATGTTGGTAATGGAAGCAACTACGCACAGCAAATGAACTCTATACGTTGTCATCTTCTGTATGCTCAGCAATTACTAATACACAGTTCTTGTAAATACGTATACGATGTTGTTCTTGAACCATATGCAGGAAAGAGGTAGTCAAACCACATGCCGCAGTCATAACCGTAGTCATGAGGAGGTGAAACCGCAGCTAAGGCGTGGAGCTGCTGTCTCAAAAAGGGGAACAAAGATCAGCCATAGTAAGCCGCAGTCTATAGGGGTTAAGAAGCTACAGATCTGTGGGCCGAGAGCCAAGGCATATGAAGCAAAGCCGCAGACAGGTATATATGAACCACGTTGTTTATGAATAAATATCATACGTTGTAATGAAGGCAATATATACGCACAACATTACGCTGTCCATACACTATAATGAAGGCAATACGCACAGCATTACGTTGTCCATGGAAACCTTTATACACAGTTAATGAAACCACAGTAAGACCCTATGTGCAGTCATGGAGACAGTCATACGAACTCAAATACTTTTGATGTTTTGAAGAGCAGTTACAGGTATACGTAGTTAAGGAGAGACGGACTTCTCATATCCGCAAACAGAAGAAGATTCACATTAGGGCTTGACTGCACCTCGGTTGGGCATTAGGTGCAGTCATGGCAAAATCTCAGGTACATGATCTAATTCGATGAGGACACAACATTAACTAAGGTCTGGTGTAGGTTCCATTCTCAGCATACCTGTAGGTGCAGTCTAGATGAATCTCAAATCTCATACTTTGTAGATCATGGATGGATGAAGGAGAAAGGACTGCGGATAAGGTTACAACATTAGCATGAAGTCTGTGCTATTAATCTCGGCATATACATAAGTGTTTTTGTGCCCTTACTATCCTCACTGTCTGGGTCTAATTGAGATCATAGTAATCCTGTAGTTGCTATCTCAGTCTTAGCATTGATGTGATCATGTTGGAGAGTATTTAAGTGATGACTGTGTTTACTACACTCTAAGCATAATCTACAGTGATAAAATGGCTTACCTGTAGCAGCCCTATCACAATGAACAACAGTGATAGAATGCCATCTGTCAAGGCAGCAACATGATGATGATGCACATTAGTATGGGCAGCATGATGATGAATGATGATCATGGACATGAAGGGCAACATGATGATGGATAAGATCATGGACATGAGCAACGTGATTAGTGAAGTATGGTGCAGTATGAGTGGTACAGCAAGAGAACCAGATGCAGCACGATGATAGGTGAAGGAGTCACCTTGGAGAATCAGTTGAAGCAGAATGTCTTCAACTGATCTCATTGTTATAGAAGATGATCTATGCTTAGATCTAGACAAGTCAAAGTGTTGACTTCTATTGTAATTATACTCTCTCTCTCTCTCTTTCTCTGTTGAACTTTGAAGATAAAAGAAGATTTGATCAAAGGGTTTCCCCACACATTATGGGGTTTGTCCCTGGCTTGTGCCATATCTTGTGTCCTCTTGTCTTGGCTTGTCTTCTGCATATTATATTTATGTTCTATCTGCAGTTTATCGTAATGCTAATGTGATTGCTAACTGTGAAAATTTAAATAAATTGCTCTAGCATAGAACATACCAAACATTAACAATGATGCAGTTCCTTTAAGGCAAGTCATTGACTAGGAGGTCACCCAATTTCTGAAGCAGAACATCACATCCAGGTTTGGCGTTCCAATGTCTCTTGTCTTTGATAATGAAACTTATTTTTCCTTGTTAATTTTTTATGAGTTCACATTAGAAAATGGTATTGCTTTGAAGAATGCATCAAATTATTACCCACATGGGAACGATTTAGAAAAATAAATTAATAAAAATCTTATTCGCATAATCAATAAAATCGTCTTCTCTGAATGAAGGAATTGGCACAATGCTTTGGTGAATGCATTATGGGCTGGCCGTGTAACTCCCAAACCTTCTCTTAAAACCTTGCCATACTTCCTCTTATATGGTAAAGAAGTTTTCCTGCTGCCAAATATGTATCTCCTAGCCTTACAATTTTCCCAAGAGTTTCAACGAAAACCATGTCTCCTGGTTCAAAGGAGGATAGATACCTTGCATAAACTTTAGGAAGAAAGGCTTAAAGGCAAAGAAATATTTTCCATACACCTAAACCATAACAAGCTTTGGTTTGATAAGAAATATGCAGGGACTAAGAATTACGATGTGGGTGACTTAGTATCGAAGTGGTATAAATCCAACAAAGAGAAAGCAAAACACACAGAGTTTCAATCTTTATGGATATGCCCTTTAACCATTGAAGAAAAGCTCAATCACAATTATTTCAAGTTGAAATATTTATATGGTAGGAATGACCCTCTTCCCCTTAATGGCCGAGATCTTAAACACTACTTTTAGTAGCAACCTTAGGTTGTGTTCCTCTGTACAATTTTATTTCTTTGTATGTTTTATGTTTGTTATGTCGAGTCATGTCCTGTCTTGTTTCCATTTGTTGGTAATTGTACATAAATAAGAACTTTATGTGAAAGTGTGTATGGATTTGACAATGGTAAAGCTTGGCTACCTGTTAGTTCTCCTTCTTTATTTGGGAAAATGTCTTAGGTCAAATAAGGTCCAGACGAAAAAATGATACATTCAAGAATAAAACCTTGAGTGAAACTTTGATACCCATATTAATTTTAGCATCTCCTCTCCTCAGACTTGGTGTTGAATATAACTAGTGTTTTACTTGCTTATCCAATCAAGTAGAGAAAGGATATGGGGAAAATCTATAGCGAAGTAGAGAAAGGATATGGAAGAGGGATCCAAACTTATTGAGAGAACAAGAGGTTTCCCCTTCAAATCAATAAGTTTGGATTCTTCTTCTACCCCATTGAAATAATAAGTTCCTAAGAATTTTTATACTAAATGAAATAAATAAAGGGTGAAAGAAGAGAAAGGCTTCCTTCTCAGGGAGGTGAAGCAAGTAACTTCGTCAAGGTACTATTCAGGTTCGTTGGCAGTGAAGCAATGTTTGTGCTCCTGTAGTGACTCTGTTGGGGTACTATCTAGGCCTACTGGTAGTGGAGCAACACCATAGATGAAACTCATATTTTGAATATCTTAAATTTGTGATGATATATTACCTTTTCCTGGATTGAAACAATTGTGATATGGCATAATCTCTTGCGTGTTAAACCAATGTAAGGAATGGTATGTACTACATCTATAACTGAGTTGAGTAGGAAAGTCAAGGCAATCCAATTAATGAGTCAATACTTCCTGAAGGGCTAAACCTTTACTTAAATATATTCCTAGGTAGAGAAGTTGAAGTTCGCCCAGTGTGTCGCCAAGTGTTGTCGTTGCTACAACACCCTCCAAAATTTTGCTACATTCGAATTTTGGAGCCTACCTACTTTTATGTCAAGTGTCGCTTTCAACGACCAAGCGTTATTTCATTTTATTTTATATGTTTCAAGTGTCATTTTTCCTTCCTAAGTGTCTTCATGTCATCAAGGACATCCATAATTCACTTCACTATCTTAATACTCTTTCTAGTCACAAAATGACACATCCATACTGCACACACTTTTTCTTTTGTACTTGGATAGTCTTTGTAAACGAGCGTTTTGATGTCTACTTCTCAATATTGGGTCCTATTTAAGTTTTACTAATGAGTTGGTATGTGTCACACTTATTTTTACACCAAACTCGTTGTGTTTTCCCACGCATTAGCTTACAGACTTGGACAAATTTTGGCTTTCACATGCTTTCCCACCAGGCCTAGGAAAGCGCACTTGTAACAACCCCTAGTTGATTTGCACGTAAAAGATATAAGACCAAGGTCATGGGACACATATTCCAAGTTGAATGATGGGAAAATATTACAGTGGGTATCACTTTCAGTTTATTTATGGCTATGGAAATTGGCAAAGGCATTGGTAAAGGAAAAGAGACGATAATTGGCATTTAATTACGAAAATAAAGGAAAATAAGAGAAAAGGAAGGTGAAGAGACACAAACTTGAATGAGAGGGAAATTAAAGGAAAAATGAAGGAAAATCAAGAAAATAGAGGGCTCAATGATAAAAAAAGAATCCAAGGATTAGTTCATAGATTTTGTTCAGTTAACATTTTATCAGTTTAGTTTTGGAGCTCTCATTTCATTCTCCCATTCTCTCATACTCTTGCACAATTAGAGTATTCTTGGAGAAATATTGGAGAATTTTGGCATGCATTGGATTTGGAGAAAGAAGGCAAAGGAAAGAAGGAAAGCGCAAGGGAATATTTCGGTTAGCAACTACAACTTTATTGCTTTGTAGGTAACAGATTGCATGTGTGATTTCCTTACTGATTTTTGGGTGCATGTTATATAAATTTGATTTTATATTTATGTGTTGTCATTGGCATGAATATCTTCTAGGATTCAAAATGGTTTTATCCTTGCCTTTCCATTTCTTGAATAGCCATGATGTTATGGGTTTTTTCCACTTATTTATTTTTATTGGTACTTAGTTTCCTTATGCTTGTGGGTTGGAACAAACGCTCTGGAAGCCCTGGAACAACTTTGGTTGAGTTACTAGTTGATGAGCCCCAAAAATGGATAATTATTTGGGCTCATTCAACCTCCTAATTTGACTTAATCCACCATTCTCATTAGTTTATTGCATGTTTTTGATTATATTTATGCTAATAGAGTGAATTGCGTTAGTCATTATGCCAACAAGTCTAATGTGTGCTTTGTGTAGCCTTTTTGGTCAATTTGGAGACAAAATTGAAGGTTTTAATGAGCACTTGGCAGCCAAATTCGTGGGAGAACAAGGGAGAGGATTTGGAGGAAGGTGTCCCCTTCATTTATGGGCCCTTACCTCGAATTCTCCACCATGAGCTCGGAGTTCAAGGGCCACCAAATCAATTAGCACAAGGGTAGCCAAGAAAGTCAAATAGGACTGCTGTTAACTGCAAGTTTTGGGCAGCCGAGTCCCTAAAGTTTAGGAGGATTGTTGGGGTCCTCAATTTGTATAAATAAGAGGGCTTAGGGCCTCATTTCAGTTAGTCATTTTTGTTAGCTAGTAGTTAGTCATTTTGTAGTCACTTTATAGTCATTTTGTAGCCAGTAGTTAGTCACTTTATAGGCAGTAGATTAGCTTTTCTTTCAGCACATTTTCAAGTTCTCCTTGTGGACAGTTTTTGGAATGTAACTATTCTTTTGATCAATAAAGATGAATCCAGCTTTGCACCAGCTCTAAATCTCTCTTAGGAGGCTGTAGCTCTTGGGGTTGGGCCCATCTCAAGTACCCAGTACCTCCTTTGTTTACTTTCATGTGTCTTTGTTGCATTCTTAGAATAAAATTTGTTATTTAGATTTAAACCTTGTTTTATTATTTAGGTTGTTTTTGATGAGTAAAATAGCTTTTCATGTTCAGATCTAGTTGGTAGGATAACAACAGAAAAAAGCTCCAAGGAAAGGGTCAACAACAATCTCTGTTTTGCCTCATCCTTATTGGATCAGGGGTTGGAATTGAAGAAACAGTGTTGCCCCAACAAAAACACTAGTTTGCTTGACCATGCAATCCTTAGTGTACTGTTTCATTTGCAGAAGTTAGTTATGGGTTCAGATCTCTGAAATTTTTCTTTGCATGATTGATGTGCATGGTTTTCTTTCCAAATAAAGCTGTTGTTCAATCGTTTTATTGACAGTTAGATTAGATTAGCTAGGACTTTGATTATTTGTAAGACGTTGTTGATTCGGTTAAATGTACATTGTGGAGGGAATCTCTACCACTCTCCCATCCGCCTAAGCTTCATCAGAGCCATTTGATCCATCTCCTAGCTAGGTTCCTTGTCTCACATCTATCCTCTTGCCCACATAACCCTAGTTTTTGTACATCATTGTTTAAGCCTTCTTTGAGCCAACTTAGCTATCTACACCTTCTCACCACTCCATCCACCAGTCCCTGGGCCACTTCAGACCCCTATCCTACCTCCATATCCATTCATGCATCTTCCCTCACTCACCCATCCTCCAAAATCCAAATTTTAAATATCCTGTAGAAATTTTTGAACATCCTGTAGAAATTCCGGAAACATCCTGTAGAACCCTTGCAGACTTCCTGTAGAAGCTCACAAATGAGGTTTCTTGATAGCCAAACTCTGTGAAACTCTCTGGAAGGGTGTTAGGGACCCCTTAGGCCCTCTCTGAACCTTCCCGACCTCTTCCAAGAATTTCCTCTCGCCAATCCACCTCTGCACAGTAAAAAACAGTTAAATTGTATGCATGATAATTGTGACAACTTATTCAAAAATACAAAAAGATGTTTTCTTCAGATAGTGATAACTTAGACACATGCATTTTACCTTCCTAGAATTCAATGGCATTCCTTTCAGTAGCTTGCATCCTCTTCCTTGCATCAGTAGGACTAGCTGGTAGAATTAGGGTTTGCGTTTCTTTTTGGCTTTCAGTTTCTTTCTGCAAGTAGATTAGCTTCCTTTGAGTTAGCTTTCATCCATCAGTTAAAAAGCTTCTTCTAAGATCTCATAGAAGTTGGCTTAAGCCCCTAGCGGACTTGTGCCAGCTAACCAAGTGACAACTGCGGCAAGAGCTAGTACTTGTGCATACAGCACCGTCGCTTCCAAGTTTGTTACGAACTACCGGGTTGATAAAAGTAAAGACGGGAGTCCCAGGAGTTGCAGCATTATTGCTGCAATACTGGAGCCCACCATCATTTTGGCGCCGTTGTCGGGGACACGTCAAAGTATTGGTGATTGCCGCTTTTCTTCTATTTTCCACTACAATATTCTGCTAAGTAGTTTATTTCATTTCCATTATGCAATTTCGTTTATGCAAAAGTAGATTAGAATTTCCTGCTTTCATAGATTAGCATTTCAATTCCGCAATTTCATTTCTGCAAGCGTAGATTAGCATTTCAATTCCGCAAGCGTAGACTAGCATTTCATTCCTGCAATTTCATTTGAGCAAAATAGATTAGTCATTTCCTGCTTTCGTTTCAATTCCGCATTTTCATTTTAGCAAGATAGTTAGTTGCAGTTCAATCTATTTCAGTTTTGCAGGTAGAAGTAGAAAAAATAAAAAATCAACCAAAAAGATTTCATTTCATGCCTTGTAGGAGTAGAGATAAGTTAGAAAAATGATTGCACAACATCCCCACTGCTTCACACAGCCAACATTCTCTCTTCTTCGATGGCTGTGATTAAAGAACCCTTAGGTGGACATCAAGACATATTTGAAGAACCTCAAGGGAAGAAGAAGAAGAAACCATTCCTCTGGAGCAAATGGCTACAAGCAGAAATGTTGGGAGCAGTACCTTGTCCAAAAATGAATTTGAAAATCAGATGGAAGATTTCAAGAGTGATATGAGGCAGTTTCTTGCCATGCAATTGGATACCCTGCGGATCCAAAGGAAGCAAGAGGAATCCAAGAGTGCTTTGGCCATCTTTTGTCCCAGGTGCACTAGAAGGCATCCTAGGAACGAATGTCCAATGCACTCCCTAGAAGTGTGTTTCTTTTGTGAAGAATACCATCCTACGAATCAGTTCCCTTCCTTGCCTAGACTTAAAGCTGCATATCAGAGAGCCAAAGGAGCCACTGAACCACTCTATTATATGAACCAAAGGAGGCCACATAGACCTAGATCTTACCAGCCGGAACTGCAAGGGACATCCGATACCTATTATGACCCCTATCAAGCCACTTTCATGCCTTCTTGGGGTCCCCTTGCTCATCCTTCTTGGTCCACACCCCCTCCTTGGTCGGATCCATCTCCATATTATGCCCAACCAGCTGCTCATTCGTTTCACTCTTATGCTCAGCCATAGCCTCAGTGGAATGCACCTCATCAGGGGTGGAGGCCCCAATACAACACTCCTCCCGCTTCTTTTCCTCCACCACCTGCTCATCCACAACCATTGCCTCTTGCTCCACCAAGGCAACCCCAAATGCCTGCCCAACCACAACCCCATCCACATCCATCTCAAATATACACCCCCACTCAACTACCCATACCACCATTTCCAAACCCGCTCATTGGAATAGCTCAACCTAATTGCAAAGCTGAGGCACAACATGTCCAAATGACTCCTCTTGAGTTTAATGATCTTCACCATAGCTCAGGAAAAGCATTGCAAAAAAGAGATTATCTTGAAAGCATTGAAGGACCACATCCGGCAAAAGAAGATTCAAAAGAGGAGATCAAAGAACCATGGGCTGCACTTGATGAAGAGAAGAGATCAGAATCAGAGATCGAGAGAGTTCCCTCATGGTTACCATCAAATCCTCCATGTACTCAAGAGAAAGATCAACAAAAAGAGGAAGATGAGAAGGTCATGATAGAAGGTGACATGAAGAATGATCCAGATCAGCAAAAGGACCAAGGATATCAAAGCTATATTGAGACATGGTTCCAGACAGTCACTAAGTTGCAGCAGTACTCTCTTCCTCAGCTATGTTTGATCCCTTCAAAGTCAGATCATTTTGTCTGTGAAATATGGATAGCTGTCAAAGCATGCATTTCAAGCCTTCACATCATCTTGTCTCTAATCTTGATGTGCACATGGCTCCATTGGAAGTATTCTTATACTTGAAAATGATTTTGTTTTTCAAGTAGGGTAGGGTAGAAAAAAGGAAAAAAGAAAAAAATTGAAAATAAGAAGAAAAATAAAAATCTAAGGTGAAAACCTCCTCAGAGGCGCCTTAGATTAGCTCATTGATTGAAAACCTCCATGAGGCGGTCAATGGGTTGGGAAAAAAGAGAAAAGAGAATAAGATCTCTGGGTGAAAACCTCCCTTGGAGGCGCCCAGGGCAGGCAATTAGGGTGAAAACCTCCATGAGGCGCCCTAGTTGTTTTTCAAAAAAAAAAAGGAGAAAAAGAGAAATAAAAATAAACCTAATTTCCATTGGATAATTTCAGGTTGCAAGAAGGACATTGCAGGTCAGGAGGATCACACAAAACAAAGACAAAATAATTTTTGTGCCTTCTACAGGAAGTTCTGTATTTCTACAGGAAACATCCTGTAGAACCTTCAAGCGAGCCAGATTCGATTTTGGAAGGGAATCTAAATCTTGGAATCTATTGGTTATGCCTGCAAGCATCCATTTTTCCATTCCTCACCCTTTTCCATCATTTTTTCCACCTCATTGTGCTTCTTTTATGAAAACTGTGTTTTCTACAGGAAGTTCTGTGTCTTCTACAGGAAGCTTACAAAAAAGCCAAATTGATCTCCGAAGAGGACCCAAAGGCTGGGAATATGTCCATGAGGCCTGCACACATCCATTTTTCCATCCCTCACCCTTTTCCATCATTTTTTCCATGTCATTGTGCTTCTTTCCTCAAAACTGTGTTTGCTACAGGAAGTTCCTATAGAAATTACAAGAAGTTAAAAATGGATTGAAAAAAAGTAGTTTGGCGAACATCGTAGCTTCCTCAAGGGTTCAGAAGTCCTCCTGCAATTTTCAAACTCCTCCTCCATCATCTCCATGCCTGCATCACAGCCCAAGCTCATTCTTTTTCACCATGCAAAAACTTGCAGAATGCTTTGAAGAAAAAAATACATAGAACAGAATTTGTTTTTGCCCTAACTTGAAAACCATGCATCCGTTTGAAAAAACGTTTTATGGGGAATTGTATAGGGGTGATGGAAACATGCCTGAGCAGTTTTAGCCAATTCCGGTGCACGGTTTCCAAGAAATCAGCTTCCATCACCTTCAGCCATTTTTGCATTTTCTCTATATCCGTGCATCCATTTCAAAATCTATTTCATGGGGAGATGCATATGGGTGATAGTAACCTACCCAAGCAATTTCAGCCAATTCCGATGCACGGTTTCCGAGAAATTGATCTCTAAAATCTTCAGTCATTTTCCATTTTTCTCGAAATTTGTGCATCCATTGATCGCAAATTTGCTATGGGAGGTGCATAATGATGATAGGAATATGCTCAACAAGTTTCAGATTGATCTGATCTATCGTTCAGGAGCAATGGCGAAAACAAGTTTCGGTCTTGAGAAAATTCAGCAGCAATAGCTTGAGGGTGCAGATCTGAACGTGGAAATGAACTCCTCCAGCTTAGATCCGGCTAGAGGATACCTGCACAAGAAAAATAACCACACATCAGACAACAAAGAGCTTATAGCACAAAGGATCCATCATGCAACCACTGAAACAGATGCATGCAGCAGCAAAAAGCACCTCACAGCAACCATTTGACTTCAGGTACGTGACTAAAACTCATTCCTCTGATTGCATGAATGTAATTCGGAAACAACATGAGCAATGAGATGGTCAGGATTAAAAACAAAATCGGTGGCCAACTAACTGACCACCATCATCCAGTTCAATAGCGCTCGGTGGGTGAATGAGACACGTGCGCTCAGCCATCTCAAGAGGAAATCGGAAAATAGGTAGTGATGACGAGTTAAACTTCAGCGTGATTGATGGACGAGATTACAGGTAGAGAACAAATAGTTAAACATTGCAGTGGGGACCAATAGTCTGCATGGGGCCAACGTGCAGTTGGCCAGCTCACCCTCCATCAACGGGAATCTTCATAAACAGCCAATCGAACTCTCATCGCTGTTGTTTCCAGTTTATCATCGTCCTTGCAGCTGTAACTTCACTCCCCCACTGCAAATCATTCCGCAATTAAAAGATGCTCGGCTGACTCTCACCACCCGCTGATTAATTTGCATGTGCAACATTCTTAGCTGAAGGATGCGTCCTCAGCTCCCACAATCGGTTAACCTATCGTCCTCCACTGAGTTTTTTGGCCTGTTCAAAATTCTCCCGCATACCAAGATCGTTTAGAGGCGCTAAGACATCCTACAGAAGCCGACCAGCATTCTACAGAAAGACGTTCTACAGGAAAGTACAGCAAAGCCTTCCAGAGTAGAGAAGCCCGAGTTTTTCTTCATCCAGTTTGGAGCTTGAAGAGAGGTAGGCTGGAAAACACCATTCCCATGCATGATATTTTGAAAGCTGGTGAATTAAACTGTTTTGAATAAGAAAGTATGAAACAAGTCTGCCTGTGAATCCAGAATGGTAGTTTTCCTGTGTGCTACACGGAATATTTCAGTTGGTTCTGCGTCAAATTCTCTTCCATAGTTCCTGTTAAGAAATTCCTCTGCTAGAAACGATAAACCACTGTGAGGGTTAACCTGTGCATGGAGAATGTGAATTTTATGTCATTGTATGCATGCTGAGGATGAAAATTAAGCTCTGCACTCTGTCTGTGGGAGCCTGATTCCCTTTTGACAGTCGGGTTTGGGAAGCAAAAGCATTATAACCAGGGAATTGGTGCAAAGTTGAAATACAAACACCTGAGAAATCCTGTCCCGAGGATCAAAAGAGGAAAACATAAAACATCAGTCCCTTTCTACTCGGAGCATTGAAATAGGGCACTCTCACCAAACTAGACCACCAGCTTACATCCTTTTTGGAGCAAGGTCAGCCTTCAGGTTATGAAATATATTACCTATGAGGGGCGATTCAATATTGTATATGGTTATCACTTCCATTTGTTAACTGAGCTCAGGCATAAGATGGATTTAACCGCAGCACAAGTCAAAGAGAAGGTACCCCCAGCCAAGCAAGCCAAATCAGGGAAAACTGCTTCTACAGGAAGCCAGAAAACAGCCACTACAGGAAGTTTGGGGAAAGGGCAGCAGAAGGAGAAATTAGCCGAGATTTTAGCTAGGGAGGCAGCAGTTGTGCTGGCCACCCTAAGCACATCCCCCAAGCAGAAGGAGAAGCAAAAGAGGGAGCCCTCACTGTATTTTAAGGCAAGAAGAAGTGTAAGAATTAAAACCGGCAGACCTCAACCACCGTCCAAAGAACCAATCACCATTGTTGACACCCCTACCACACCAAAGGAGGAGTCTCCTTCAAGGATGTCCATCACCTATGAATGAGGAATCCAAAAACCTTCACTTGGAGAGAGAGAATTCAGATAATGGACTCAAAGACAGTTCTACAGGATGCTGAGATAGTTCTACAGGAAGTTGAGAATTCTCTAGGAAAAGAAGCATAGGCAGTGGGAAGAAGCAAAGAGAAAAGCATCGTTTCATGATCGAGAAGAGGCCATCACTTCAGAAGCTTGGCATGACAGGGAGGCCACCAAGGCCATCAAAGATGAGGAGATAGATTGGTTGCTCAGAGGATGAGCAACACTTTCAGTAGGGGGGTGATGATGAGCCCCAAAAATAGATAATTATTTGGGCTCATTCAACCTCCTAATTTGACTTATTCCACCATTCTCATTAGTTTATTGCATGTTTTTGATTATATTTATGCTAATAGAGTGAATTGGGTTAGTCATTATGCCAACAAGTCTAATGTGTGCTTTGTGTAGCCTTTTTGGTCAATTTGGAGACAAAATTAAAGGTTTTAATGAGCACTTGGCAGCCAAATTCGTGGGAGAACAAGGGAGAGGATTTGTAGGAAGGTGTCCCCTTCATTTATGGGCCCTTACCTCGAATTCTCCACCATCAGCTTGGAGTTCAAGGGCCACCAAATCAATTAGCACAAGGGCAGCCAAGCAAGTCAAGTAGGACTGCTGTTAACTGCAAGTTTTGGGCAGCCGAGTCCCTAAAGTTTAGGAGGACTTTTGGGGTCCTCAATTTGTATAAATAAGAGGGCTTAGGGCCTCATTTCAGTTAGTCATTTTTGATAGCCGGTAGTTAATCATTTTGTAGTCACTTTATAGTCATTTTGTAGCCAGTAGTTAGTCACTTTGTAGGCAGTAGATTAGCTTTGCTTTCAGCACATTTTCAAGTTCTCCTTGTGGACAGTTTTTGGAATGTAACTATTCTTTTGATCAATAAAGATGAATCCAGCTTCGCACCAGCTCTAAATCTCTCTTTGGAGGCTGTAGCTCTTAGGGTTGGGTCCATCTCAAGTACCCAGTACCTCCTTTGTTTACTTTCATGTGTCTTTGCTGCATCCTTAGAATAAAATCTATTATTTAGATTTAAACCTTGTTTTATTATTTAGGTTGTTTTTGATGAGTAAAATATCTTTTCATGTTCAGATCTAGTTGGTATGATAACAACAGAAAAAATCTCCAAGAAAAGGGTCAACAACACTCTCTATTTTGCCTCATCCTTATTGGATCGGGGGTTGGAATTGAAGAAACAGTGCTGCCCCAACAAAAACACTAGTTTGCTTGACCATGCAATCCTTAGTGTACTGTTTCATTTGCAGAAGTTAGTTGTGGGTTCAGATCTCTGAAATGTTTCTTTGCATGATTGATGTACATGGTTTTCTTTCCAAATAAAGCTATTGTTCATTCGTTTTATTGACAGTTAGATTAGATTAGCTAGGACTTTGATTATTTGTAAGACGTTGTTGATTCGGTTAAATGTACATTGTGCAGGGCATATCTACCACTCTCTCATCTACCTAAGCTTCATCAGAGCCATCTGATCCATCTCCTAGCTATGTTCCTTGTCTCACATCTGTCCTCTTTCCCACATAACCCTAGTTTTTGTACATCATTGTTTAAGCCTTCTTTGAGCCAACTTAGCTATCTACACCTTCTCACCACTCCATCCACCAGTCCCTGGGCCACTTCAGACCCCTATCCTACCTCCATATTCATTCATGCATCTTCCCTCACTCACCCATCCTCCAAAATCCAATTTTTAAACATCCTGTATAAATTTCTGAACATCCTGTAGAAATTCCTGAAACATCATGTAGAACCCCTGCAGACTTCCTATAGAAGCTCACGAATGAGGTTTCTTGATGGCCAAACTCTGTGAAACTCTCTGGAAGGGTGTTAGGGACCCCTTAGACCCTCTCTGAACCTTCCCGACCTCTTCCAAGCATTTCCTCTTGCCAATCCACCTCTGCACAGTCAAAAACAGTTAAATTGTATGCATGATAATTGTGACAACCTATTCAAAAGTACAAAAAGATGTTTTCTTCAGATAGTGATAACTTAGACGCATGCATTTTACCTTCCTAGAATTCAATGGCATTCCTTTCAGTAGCTTGCATCCTCTTCCTTGCATCAGTAGGACTAGCTGGTAGAATTAGGGTTTGCGTTTCTTTTTGGCTTTCAGTTTCTTTCCACAAGTAGATTAGCTTCCTTTGAGTTAGCTTTCATCCATTAGTTAAAAAGCTTCTTCTAAGAGCTCATAGAAGTTGGCTTAAGCCCCTAGCGGACTTGCGCCAGCTGACCAAGTGATAGCTGCGGCAAGAGCTAGTACTTGTGCATACAACACTGTCGCTTCCAAGTTTGTTACGAACTACCGGGTTGATAAAAGTAAAGACGGGAGTCCCAGGAGTTGCAGCATTATTGCTACAATACTGGAGCCCACCACTAGTCCTAGAGCCTAGGTTGGGAAAAACGCTCTAGATCCCTGGTGGGTTGAGTTACTAGTCCCTGGAGCCAAGTTGGACAAACGCTTTGGAGCCCTGCAAGGTTGTGGGTTGAGTTACTAGTTCCTGGAGCCTTGGACAACTTGGGTATAGACCAATCTAGTTGATGTTAGTGATGTCCGATTGTAGAGGTGGAATCACTGTGTTTGAGGGTTGAGGTGGTTTGGCATATGGAATCCCTAGTTTGGTTTTTTCTTGGTTTGTTTCATGATATCCCACATTCATTCTTGGAATATGGTGTGAGAGAGATTGTCTGGAAGAGAGATTTGGTTCAACCCAATATATGGCCATGTTGTACGTGGAAGTCCCTGAATTGTTTGGTATTTTCAAATTTTAATAATAATTATTCTGCTACTATGATTCATATATATTGTAATGATTATGTTGGTGATATTATGGCCAAGTTTCCATAGTTTCTGTGCTGGTTATTTTCTGGTTATATGTTGGTTATATGATGTGTACCATCTATGGCTCTTGACATGAATTGTTCAGCTATTGATTGGTTGATGAATGTATGGAGTAATAAGTGTTATTCAAACTATGTAGAGAGGGAATAAAGCCTCTTGGTGATTCTCAGATGAATCTTAGACTCTTATGTTTGGATATGCATTCACGACCTAAAGCTTACATGTTTTCCACATGTTTGATGAAATGTCTAGTGTGTTTTAGGCTGTCTAGGTCAAGTTCTTAATTTGAGATTCAATTTTTAGCTTCATTGTCATGTTAATTATGATTATGGAAAGTATCAAAAAAATTTGGGTAGTGTTTTGGAGGCTGGCTTGAAAAGGTGGCATAGATCCTGGGACCACATGCTCAAAATGGAAAAGTTTAGGCCATAATTGCATGAAGGCAAGCCTGTGAGTGCGATTATGGCCTTATAACCACATGGAAGCAGTGTCAAGGGTGCGGTTGTGGGTCCAGTCAATGAAACAAGGTTGTAGCTTAGGGATTGACCACCTGGGGTGGTTGTTCATCTCCTAAGTGATCTGTAGTTCCTGTAGGATGTCAGTTTATGGCCAATTTGTAGGCCCCACTTCCCTAACTATAAATGGGAGTTTAGGTCATGGCATGGTGACACTCGTCTCATGTTTACCCTGGTGAGTGCGTGAATTTGGGTAAATTTTGGGAGGAGGCATTATAGGGTGGTATTAGAACAAGTTTTGTTCTATTTGGGTGATATCTCATACCATAGGGTGGTATCAAAGATTCTAGGTTCAAACACTTGGACTAGATGGGTTAAATCTATATGGTTATGCATCTATAGTAGGTTAGACATGCATCATGGTGGTCATTATGTAGCTTGTGACATCATGATGTTGTCAGTATGTTATGATGCTGATATGTTGGTTGAGATGGAGTAGGAGATGCAAAATATCAGAGCGAGGTTGCCAGACTTGACCTCGAGGTAAGAACATATCATCATACGAGTTTGTATGTTGGGCATGCAGGTTTATGGTTAATGGTTGTTATATGAATTATGGTTATATACATGTCTATCATTCTATTATTGTTGTGGTTACATGATTGATAGATGCTAGTTAATCCGTGTGGTCATATGCACATGTGTTAGATAGTCATGCATGATAGTTAATTTGTAGTTATATGAATTGTAGTTGTACACATGATGATTATGGTCATTGAAAATAATATCTTGATTTTATATGTTTTGTGCTAATTTGGATTGGATTGTGTAGATGGTTATGGTTATGATATTCAGGTACGAGTCAATATACTTGTGATATTGTGTCGTACTAATATGGATTGACATGCACAGATGTGATAGCCTCCCTTGAGATACACTAAGGTATGAGTTTGATTATTTCATCTATTTGGTTTATCTAACATGGTATGCTTACAACAAATAGAAGATTAGGGATGAAGATCAGAGTAATGGACTACGGTTCACATGACTCCCCTTATAGGCCTAATGTGAAATCTACAAAATGGAAAGGTGGCATGATTATGTGGTATGTTTTCAAGTACAAAATGTATGAGAAATGAAAATCAGTTTTGGAAAGTGTGGTTAATTTAGTAGAGCTTTGGAGATCCCATTTCCATAGTTAGACATTGGAGATCAGGCCATTATAGTAGTTGCTTCCTTTTACCTTAGTGTGGAGCATGGATAGTAAGGGGGTTATGTTTATAGGTTGTTTAAATGTTTGATTAATCTCATGATATGAGTATGTGTCTATAACATTGCATGAAGGAATGATCTTGTTTTAAGATGGTTGTACTAACAGAATATGTCCTGAGACAACTGATATGCACTTGAGTGCAAGTGGACAATATTTGTAGTATTATGACTAATGACTATGAGTTGATTATGACATGGTTGTTAGTTTTGGTAAAGGCTAATTTCAAATTAATAGACACGATGTCTTGATCTTTCGAACATATGACTAACATGTGTGAACAATTGCATGGCAACAAGCTTGGTATTAGCATGAAAAGGTAACAATTGATTTGTTTATATAAATAACAACTAGGTGATGTGATAACACATAATAAGACTCAATTGCACCAAGGAAAAAGGTAAAAGAAAGGAAATGGGCGATAATTCCTTTGGCTATGTTTGGAAACCAAAATTCCAAATGAATGAGTGCTTTGCATGAATACAGGAAGTCTTATTAATCTTGATTTGTTTGAAGTTATGTGGACATATGCTATACCCCTGAACATGTATTTGATAGGTATAACACCTGATTTTCAGTTATGGTTGGATTCATCAAGGAATTGGAGTCCCTTGAGAGATGATATCTGTATGTGTTTAGTTATAGGTCAGCATGTTGGGTACGAAAAGGTAAGGTAACTAGTATATTGTATATTTATTTATGCATTGACAATTATGTGTTTATGGAAATATGATGCAAGGGATTTCCTAGAAAAAGAGACTGCCATTAAAACTTGAAGAAGTCTTGGTTTGAGCTTTTGCTTGGAAGCTTTGGGAACCTCAGGGATTGATTCATGATGTATGTTGAAATTTGTGCTTTCGGTGCTTTGTGATTTGTTTGCGCTTGATTTGCAGTTTATTTATTTATTTATTTATGTCTGGTTCATGGCCATGCCACTTTGTTTGCAGTGTCGTATTGTTATTGGTTTTCCATGGTTTTCTTATTTTTCTTTCCTTTTATGTTTTGGTGGTCTGAGGAATTGGTTAGGGAAACAAGAAAGTTAGTGGAACTTGGGGAGAGTTGACTGGAACCCAAAATATAATGTAAGACCCGAACGAAGCCTGATGCATGAGTAAAGGGCAGCCAAAGGCAAGAATATGACAACCAGTTGGGTTGGTTGGGTCCATTGGGATAAATGGATGGTGGAAGGACAATCATGAGAAAGGTAAAGTAAATAGGTGTTAGATGCCTTGGCATGTTGGGAATTGTTGTTCTCAATGTTGTGCATGTTATGCACGTATAAAGGGAGTTCTCTTAACCTTGACCTTATATATATATATATATATATATATATATATATCTGAATGCCATTGTCTAACAGGGTCATTAGGGATCATTATTGTGGAAGAATGATGGTTTTATGCATGAATGGCATGAAAAGGTTCCTAGTTTATGAGGAATTAAGTGGGCAAAGTAATCCTAACAAATCTATGAAGTCAGTATCATATGGTTATGATTTGATATTATATGATTATATCATGCCTATGTTTATGCTATGGTAGGTAATGTTGAAGGATACATAAGCGGAATGAAAGCAATGTGTTTTGCAGCATGTTGGGACAAGCATGGATAGTGGAAAGAACCACATACATTGAATTTGGATTATGGATGCATGCAATAAGGCATGGGAAGGACACTAGAAGCAAGGTTTCTTAGTAGAGACAATGTGGGCTCTCAAAGTGCAATACTATTGTTATGTACATGTGGTGTTGTGTACATGTTGTACATGTGGTGTTGTGTGCATGTTGTACATATGGTGTTGTGTGCATGTTGTATATGCAGTACTGCGTACATGTGGTGTTGTGTGCATGTTGTACGTGTGGTGTTGTGTACATGTTGTACTATGTACATGTTGTGTAGGTGGTACTGTGTACATGTGGTGTTGTGTACATGTTGTACATGTGCTACTGTATACATGTGGTGTTGTGTGAATGTTGTACATGTGGTGTTGTGTACATGTTGTGTTGTGTAAATGTTGTGCAGGTGGTATTGTGTACATGTGGTGCTGCGTACATGTGGTGTTGTGTAGTTGATGCTATGTACATGTGGTGTTGTGTGCATGTTGTACATGTGGTGTTGTGTACATTTAGTATTGTGTGCATGTTGTACACGTGGTGTTGTGTACATGTTGTAGACGTTGTGTTGTGTACATGTGGTACTGTGTTACATGTATTGTGTGCATGTTGTACATGCGGTGTTGTGTACATGTTGTAAACGTTGTGTTGTGTACATGTTGTAAACGTTGTGTTGTGTACATTTAGTATTGTGTGCATGTTGTACACGTGGTGTTGTGTACATGTTGTAGACGTTGTGTTGTGTACATGTGGTACCGTGTTACATGTATTGTGTGCATGTTGTACATGCGGTGTTGTGTACATGTTGTAAACATTGTGTTGTGTACATGTTGTAAACGTTGTGTTGTGTACATGTGGTACTGTGTTATGTGTATTGTGTAGTCGTTTTATCATGACATGTATATTCATTGTGTTGTACACCAGGTGTAGGTGTATGTGTTGTGTTGTACACTGGGTGTAGGTGTATGTATTATGTGGTACATTGTGTGTGGGTGTATGTGTTTTTATGGACACTGTGTGTATGTGTATGTGATTGAAGAGAAGAGAAGGCATTGACTGCTTGCCAGGTTTGGAAATCGATTCAATGTGTGTAAGAAAGGATAAAGAGCAAAGGAAAAAGAAAAGAATTATTTGAAGGATAAGTATCAATATTTTATTTCATTTTTTATTAGGCATGTGATCTATGATTCTAATTTATGATGGTTGAATTTGAGCTAACCACAAGTGATATGTTTATACATGATGATTTGATCAAAAAACTAGTTTGACTTGTTGTGACATGAAGTAAAAATAATTGTAGGTGTACCTTATTTACGAGCTACCAATGATTTATGATTTGAAATTATTTAAATTCCTTTTTAGTCTAATGGAGACTCTATGCTTGGTACGGAAAAGCATTGAAAATGCGTGGTTTGGGTGGTTGGACCTAGTTACAAAATTAGTAGCAACAATAAAATGAATTGAAACATGCAACAATATGATGTTAAAGCATTCAAGAGCAAGGCCATTGTGAGACACTATACCCAATAGTGCCCATTATTTCCATGAGCACTCTATGCCCAATATTATGGTTTTGAGGCAAGTATATGCCTTTCTTTTTGGACCTTCTGATGCGGGGAAACCTTGCCAAGGGATGGATCGCTCGAGGGACTATGTGACAAAGAAGGGGATGTTAGCAGAACTTGGAAGGTGTGTGACTACATGGAAGAGGGTGACTGTATTTCCCGAGGGACTGTGTAGCATATAAGGGAAAGCTGAGGAATGATTGTTTTTGTTCATTAGCATTGTTGGATGGAATCAAAAGCACATTGGGAGTGTGCCCTAGAAAAATGAGCTAGTAATTGTTACTGAGATAACAAGTAGCACAAGGATTGTAGCGTTGGACATTAGATGTGGAATTTGATTTTGGTAGTGGTTTATGGACTTCCTAGGAAGGAGATGAATCTTGGTACTACTTTTGAGGGTGGAGGTGTGTTCCTTTGGATTCCCTTGTTGACTAATGTGGGCACCGTATCCTTTTATTCATTTGTTAGAGGAAATGTGCATATGTATATATGTTTATTTTATTGTAAATATTGTATCAAGTTAGATTTATAAATTTCCATAGACAGTATGATTATTTGATGATTGAAATAAATGCGTATAAGTATATGTGGTTGTGATTCTAAATACCATAATGAGTTGCATTATAAATATCCAGTAAATGATATGATTGTCATGTTTTTAACAATGGTCATTCTAAATATTGCAATGATTTGTGTTATAAAGCTCCATGGATAGTGTTAGTGCCTATCAGTCATGTCAATCACCAGTGATCAAGTGTACTTTTTCAATATGGTTGATTAGGTCCTAGGTAAAATTTTTACAGTTTCAATAGGTTTTCAAATAAAAATTTGGTCACTAGTTAGTGTGTTTAGTTATGTTGCTACTTCCTTCATTTCATGATCAAATTGTCATCTGAATCATGCCATCACTCATTGTGATGAGTCATCAATGAAGTGTCTTGATCACCATCTTAGTCGTCATCTCATAGTCAGTCATGTATCAATGTCCAAATCATCAGTTTCGTACTCCATTAGATGTTATCATTAGGTCAAGTCATCAAAAAGGTCAAAAAAGAGTTGTGACATCATCTAGGTCATCATTGTGGGAGTAGTAATAGGGAAAAGTGTTCTATAATGATCTATAAAGTGAATTTTGATCTTTATTAAGATGTAATTATGTATAATAAGGTTTGAAGCTGTAGTCCACTAGCGTTTCATATCATTTTATGAAAAGACAAGGTGGGGCCACATCACCACCTAAGAGAAAATTGACTCCCAGCCTAAAAGAAGACCAAAGGAGCAAACCATTTGCTCATTACACCCTCAGGGAATCACTCCACCAACAATAAGAATTTCCACCCTCTAAAAACAAGATTCTTGCTAAAAAAGTGCCAAATTTCCTCCCTCGCTACGCTTTTATCAACTACGCTATGCTTTTCTCCAAATTGTTGCACTTTTCTCAAGGGAGAAAAATATACCTTTTCAATGGGTTTCTTCATCAACAAAAAGTTCCAGCACATCAGTAATAAGTAAGTTGGATTCATTTTCCCCTCTACCTTTCTTTTGCTTCAGTTCGTTCTTGAAAGCTCAAAAAATCACACTCTCCTAGGGTTTTGTTGCGCTTTTGGTCTCATAGTGTTTTTAATTCATTAGCTGTGAAAAAACCTAAATTTCATGCTCAAAAAACCCTCCCTCAACCTCCATGAACCTTCTTTGAAACTTCCCCTCACTCGTTTCCCTCATTTCCTTCATTTCCCTACAAACCCTAGCCTACATTACACTTTCCTAGGCTAGGACCATGTTTTTCATTTCTATGCCCCTTCCCCTCACACATTTCCCAAATTTTCACCTCCCTACACTCCCTAACATATATCCCTACCCCCAAAATTTTCCCAAGAATTTAGACACTCTTAAAACCCTTCATCTCCCTCCATTCACAAAATTGCCCCAATTCCCCTGTTTTCCTAACACTAAACCGTAATTCCCCTTTATAGTGAGCTAAGGTTTCACAATGGATCTAGAGACCACAACCACTGATCATAGGAAGAATAAAGGAGGTCAGATTATTAGGTATGAACCCACCAAAGTACAGGATATCATGGCTTCACCATTTCTCAAGAAGTCATTCCAAGATGTAGGCTACCTTGCTTTCTACCAAAAGATTGAAGACCTAGGATTTAGTGATAAATTAACAAACACCTATCTAAGGAGGGACAAGGAAACTATCACAGGGGTCAATTTTACCATTTTAGTAGAGGCCATTTCCATAGCCACTGGGCTCCCAAATCATGGAGAGGTTTGGTTCAAGAGGACAGACCTAAACATTGAAAATTATAAAATGTTTTTGAAGCCTCCTTACAAAGCTGCTCTAAAGCATATTTTTCCTCTTCGACACTTGCTTGATAAGTATATCCCTATCATGAATATGATCATGAAATAATTCACATGTGAGGGTAGGTTTTCAAGGATATATCAGTACCATGTTAGATTACTAATGCATTTCATAGGTGTTAAACCTCTTAACCTACCTCACTACCTCTACAGTGTTAAGAATTTACTACAGAGAAATAATTGATTACCCAGAGGAACAAATATAAAAATAACTAGAAACAACCATAAACACATAATCACGCATGTTTATTCATGAAAACCAAAAATCTGGGGGAAAACCCAACCCAATGATATCTCATTATCATTGGCCAAAACCCTAGCCAATCCGGCCAAGTGAGCCTTCACTGCTCACCTACAGGCCTACCTTACAATGAAGTATTCCCAACCTTTTATAGGCTCCATTAAATGCAATACCATGGACCATAATACCATGGGTACACTATACCATGTGCCCAAAACCACTACTATTTAACTAGGTCAACATTGACTCAACCCCCGAGTCAATTTTACCTAAAAATTCCCCCATTAAACTTGAATTGGAGTTCCTTGACTAAATCCAACCAAAAATTTCTAAGTGAGACAACCCCTCTTAGTTTAGCCCTTACCCCCCTTAGAGTTTTTACCCGGGGTATTGATAACCCAACATCCTCCCTATCACCTAGGTCTAACCTAGGCTTTACCAGTGATTACTGAGGGGTACACATGCCATACAAGGTCTTACAACAGTATGCCCATTTACATGTAAAAATTGACTCCATAATATTTTTTTTCCCTTGTCGTTGTCATTGTACATATGAGATCAGTGTCCATATAAAACAAACCCATCTACTGGATTACATGGGTCACCAGCCGCTGTAACCGCCAGTTATCTAGGCATTCTTTTCAAGTACATGGTTCATCAATTAATTAATCCACGTGCACATATCCTCTCATCTCTCATGAACATCATTGTCATTTCCATTGACATTGATTTCCATCATTTCATCGACTTTCTTAGATTTCTCTTTCTTGCGACTAATCCTGCCTTCTGTGCCCAAACATTAGTGCTTAGCAGCTATGACCATAGTTCATTTCATGTGGCTAAGATACATTGAGGTCTAAACCCTAACGACCCCTCTTCTACCTTTTGATGTTTACCTTGAAATCCTACTTTGGCACAGGAATCTCCATAGTGTCAACTATGCCCCGATCGAACTTATCAAGAATCGCCTCACCAAGGCATTTATTGACCTCTTCCTTCAAAATTTTGATCTTTCTCATCCCCGTTGCCTCTTTCTCCCATTGCATCTACAACATCCATCATCTTTGCCTTTTGTGTGATCACCACAACATGGTTGCACACAATAACCATCACAACGTGATCCCGCATGGATAAGTTTGTTGCGGGAGCACTGCCTGATTCCGACACCTATATCTACAATCGTTTCAATGAGCACCAAACCTACATAGCTTGTTTTTATCTAGCACTGCAACCACTTTGAGTTCCCGTCTTCCATTGTATCCAAACAACTTTCTTCCTTCATCGCCTAAGCTGGAATATCCTCCTCTACGGGCCACTTAACCATGAAGCCTCTCTGCAAATAACACAACCTTGTACAGAAAGCATTTCATCATCTTCACCATCGTCGACAGCTATAGTGGCGTGAGACAACCAAAATAGTTTACCAGCATCATACCTTTAGATTCTCGTCATCCTCCTCGGATTCACCTATGTCATATGGGACTCCGATGTTCCAAATGTTCAGGAACTCCTCGACCCTATCCCTACATCGTCTCATAGTAGCCAAATGCATATTCTCATGCTTTCTTCATCAAACCGACTTCTCCATGTGTTCGCATGGCACATAAATCGCAAGCCCTTCAATCTCTCCATCCATCAGGCCATCTAACCCTTGGCAATAGAAACATCCCTCTAAAGTCAAAATTTATCTAATACCAATTGTTAAGAATTTACTACATGAAATAAATTATTACCCAGAGTAACAAATATAAATATAACCAACAAAAACCATAAACACATAATCACACATGTTTATCGGGGAAAACCCCACATCCGGGGAAAAACCAAACCCAATGAGATCTCATTAGCATTGGCCAAAACCTTAGCCAATCCGGCTAAGTGAACCTTCACCGCTCACCTGCAGGCATACCTTACAATGAAGTATTCCTAGCCTTTTCTAGGCTCCATTACATGCAATACCACAGACCATAATACCATGGGTACACTATACCATGTGCCCAAAACCACTACTATTTAACTAGGTCAACCTTGACTCAAACCTCGAGTCAATTTTACCTAACATACAGAAGCTTTGTCAAAATGGAAGAAAAGGTATATAGCAAAGGGTAAGACCATCAAGCAAGCTTGTTTCATCATGGCTTGGTGAAAATCATTGTCTTACATCAGCGTACACAAGTCAACTTGTCTTGGGAGGCATTCATGCAGTCAACCTCTCTTTTGCCTACTCCAACTCAATCTAGCAGTTAGTCTACACCTTTGGCATCACCAAGACCACACGAAGTGGGTTCTACAAGTAGACATGTAACAAGAACATCTAGGGCCGAGGTGACTAAGTAATATACCAGAGGAAAGAGGATTGTGTTTGCTCCTAGTAGTGTGGAAAGGGCCAAGCCTACTTCAGTTGAGAAAGATACATTAACACATCACCATGAGGCACCTTTGCAAGAGGAAGAACATGTAGAATTTGACACCTATATGGAAGATCTAGCAATACACGAGGAGGAAAAGTCACATGAGAAAATCATCAAAGAGAAAGAGGAATAAATCAGAGGGCTAAAGGAAGACTTGGCAAAGGCAAACTATATGATTGCATTCCTACAACAAGAAAAAGGAAACTAAAGGTAAAACATCTCTTGCTCAACAAACCTAAAACTAATGTGGTGGAAGAGCATGAAAAAGGAAAGGCAGTGATTGATGTAGAATAGGTTGAAGACACAGAGTTTTAGGTCAAGTTTAGAAGGCCAAAGACCAGAGGTTTACAGAGATAATAAGGGCAAGGGAGTGAGTCATCTCCTCCATTAGGTCAGCAGGACATTGACAAATCGTTTGAAGCAGATTTTGAATAAGATAAGGAATATTGGCTTCAAAAGGTCAATGATCATTTGGAGATGCTCTCGAGGAGGGAAAACAGGTCCACTAACCTACAGAGGCACATCGCAAGGCATTACTACACTCGGCACTTGATCAGTCAAATCAGGGTCAAAAACTTGAAAAGGGAATTGAGGAAAACCCTAATTAAGCAAAGGAAGAAGGATAAGCTTGAACTGTTGGTTGAGGCCTCTCTCATTGCCTAGAACATAATTTTCCAACTTAAAGGAGCAAGTCAGAATGATTTTTGAAGAAAATTTTGAAATTTTGTGACTTTTTGCTATGACAGGAAATTTCAGTAAGCCAAAAGAGCAGCGCCCTGGTGCTGCACTTTTCCCTGAGGCCTCCAAATCACAAAAGGTTTATATACCTATATATCTTGTGACCTGCACGTATCAAACATGTAGTTTTTGTGCCATGTTAGCCTTCTGGTTGGATGAAAAATGCCAAATACATGCCAAAAAACCACTTTTTGCCACTGTTTTCACCTTGGCGCTACTCTTTTAGAATGACCTTGGGAGAATCCATTTTTCTCACCCTTGGAGAGCCCATTTTGCATGCTTAAGGACTCTATGGAAAAATAGAAATCCTAAGCTTTCCAATGATGCATTCAGATAAGAATTTGGAACAATGGAAGTCACTCAAAACTGTCCTCCAAGTTGGCGTTACTCTTTTCCTAGAATTCGTTGTGCTTTTCCCAGAAAGACAAGAATTTAGATTTTCTCTAGTCAAAGTCAAAGATGTTGGTCAAATTACTCCTCCAAGGTAATCATGTGATGTAATTAAATTTAAATGAGGTGGACAATGTAAATTTCATGTAGATTCATGCTTACTTATGTTTGTAAAGTCAAAATGAATGAGTTGGTCTAATCAGGGAGTTTGGTTTTAACTTCCCGAGGTTTAGGTTTGGTTAGAGATAATCATGTAAACTTTTCCTATCATGAGGGATTCGACCCCTGAGAGTGGAAAGAGTTGTTTTGGTCAATATCTACCCAAATCAAACTGAAGGGAAGGGTTGGACACTAGAGAGTAAAAGGCTTTGGAGCTTGTATTCATCATCTTTTTACAGGAAATTAACACGCTAGTTGCAACTATTATTTAGGAATTCTTGTGGTATGATTTTGTGACATTGTTTTTCTTCTGTAAATCACTTAAATGAATGATTATTTATCATTATTTCCATATCTTTTCTTTCAGTGACCTTTCTATGATTCTTTAAGTAGAGTTCTTAAGCTTAAGCTCTGTTTTGTTAGGAATTTCATGTTTATGTTATCTATCTTCTGATAAATGAATTCATGATATTCATGCTCATTTTGAACCTTTTCTTTTTCAACCCTACACTACATCAACAAACCTCAAAGTGTCACTGAAACATACCTACCTTTCTCCTCTATATCCCTTGCAATTGAATCTTTTGAAACCTGACCTAGTTCCCTGACCTCTACTCCTGATCCAGCAAAACCCTAAAATTTCAAAACCCTAGAGCTGAACATACCTAGCCTAAAATATTTTCCTCCTCCAGTCATTCATTGGTTGTGAGTTCATAGAGAGAGCCCTCTCTGGTTTGGTAGGGCTAGCTGCCAAATCCTAAGTGGTTTGAGGTTACCTCCATCGGTCTCCTTTCTCAACCTTGGGACACTGAGGAGTGCTAACATTTTTGGCAACCATACTGGGGAGCAAAGCATCAAATCTTCCACAAGATTGTTCTCATGAGTTCTTCAAGATCTAGGCTTGTGGGTGACAGGTTCTAGTTTTCAAGAAGGATGATTCGGTAATTGAGCCAAAGTGCAGATTGAGGAAAATACTGGGTCCTAAAAGATATACAAGATCAAATCCTGATCCCAACCCTCCAGAAGTAGTTGAAAATCCTGAGAAGCTCTTGAGAAAGATGAAGTCTCAGCCTCTAGAATTTGAAACAGGTACATCCCCATTACTAAGAACTACATCTTTACCTGCACAACTGATTTTTCTTGAAGATTTGTCTTTTGATCTAAAATTCGAGTTATCATTATTCAATTCCAAGTCCAAGTCTTCCCTTGCAAAGGCACTTTTTGACCTTGTTAAGTTTGAGTCATATGTGCAATTCTATGAGGATTTATCTGATAAGCTTGACAATAAAATATCCATAAAATTCATAATCTAGTTGATCAGTTGAAACTAACTTCTAAAAAATATTATGCCCTATATCAGCAAGAGGCCCTCCCTATTGTTACACCCCCTCACACAGCTACCCCGTCATCCTCCATCCCTAAACCATCATCTCCTCCCAAACCATCCTCTTCCAAACATCTCCTCCATTAATACACCCTGTTATAACTATCATATTAGCTTCTGCAACCTTTATGGCGAGATTTGGCCCTTTGATTTTGCCTAGGCAACTTGCTGCATTACCTCAGAATTATGGCCAAATGTTGCATCTGTTTGATGGCACAAGCGAGATCACAATAAAAAAACACATTGATAAGATAATTGATTTCATTGACCTTGAAGAAGTTGATGATAATGATGCTAAAATGTGCCTCATAGCTCAAAGTTTTTTTGGTGAAGTGAAGAAGTGGTTTTGTGCTTTGAGAGCTGCCTCAATAGACAATCCCCAATAGTTGATAGGCTTGTTCTTGGCCAGATGGGAAGAGAAAAAGAACCCCCTCCAGATCCTGAGTGAATAAAATTCATTGAAAAGAGATCCAGATGAATTTGTATAATAAATTATTGTCAGATTCAATAAGGTCTATAATGATATCCTAGACAACGTCAAACCCCCTCCTAACTTGGAATTGATTCACTATCCTAATGTTTTTGATCCTGACAGGGGCTATCAGCTGAGAGAGAGTAATCCTACAACTTTAGAAGAAATGCAAAGGAATTCCGTGAGTTTTGAATCAAACTTGCCGATTAAGAAATCGAAGATGAAAATAGAAAAGAAGGTCACAATCAAAGAGGATCCCTCTACTTCATCGGATGTTATGCTTGAAACTTTAATCAAAACCATGGAGAAAATGATGGATAAGATGAAAATATCAGAAACTCAAGTCATGAATCCTAATTACCAAGGTCAACAACAAAAACCTCAGTTTAGAATAAAACAAAGAGAGAAGAAGGGTTAGGATCAACAAGCACAACAACATATTCGTACTCCACTCCAACAGAATGATGCATAGGGTCTTGATGAAGAAGACAATTTTGCAAGTGAGAATCACTTTTTTGAGTAGGATCGAAAACTTATTTTCCTCACAAAAGAGGATGAGTTTTTTGAGGAACCATATGCTGCTGATGATTAGAGAATTGTTCTTTCAAATGATGATGTGTTGGCAGTCGATACAAAAGATTATCAAAGGGGTTACCAAAATGCTCTTAGCCATGTGCAAAGCTAGTATAATTTGAGGAACAAAATTGTGCAACTTATTTCAAATCCAAAGAAGCCAACTTCTCAAAAAGATACTCATACCAAAGAATAAAACCTTTGCAAATCAGAACAAAGAAAAGGAGGTTGTTTCCACTAGTGAGGGAAATAACAATGCAGAAACACAAGCTAGAGGACAGAGAAAGGAGATTCCCACCAAAGAATAGCAAAAAAAAAGGATATGACTTCCAAAGAGGTAGAAAAACATCCTAAATTATTTAGTCTAGAGAATGAGATTTCTAAATTGAAAATTTCCATTCCTTTGACCAAATTAGTTAAGAATGATCAGTATAAATTCCATATAGCCAAATTGCTAAAGGTCGATCAAATGTCAGACATGGTGAATGTTAGTGATGACCATCCTAAACTTTTGTTTGGCCCTGCTGTAGATGGAAATTTAGAACACAGTGAAGTCCCACCATTTTACCTCAGTCTTAGGATCCATGATTCATCCTTCACAATTCCATGTTAGATTTTGGAACTTCTCACAATCTCATGCCCAAGGCCATCATGGACAAGTTAGGACTGGATATTACTTGATCATATCATGACCTTTACTCCTTTGACTCGAGAAGAATTAAGTGTCTCAGTCTCATTAAAGACTTGGTAGTATCTTTATATCAGATTCCGACAAAAAATGTTTTGATGGATGTGGTTGTTTTGGATATTCCTCCAAGGTATGGGATGTTTCTCTCTAGGTCATGGGGAGAAAAACTAAAAGGTACTTTGTATATTGGATTTTCTTATGCTACTATACTAGTGTTTGGTCAACTTAGAAAATTGTACTAGGAAACCAAGATGAAACTGTATATGATTACTAGCAAAGAGAAGCCGAATAATCACCTTATACATGTTGTACATACTGATTTAGAACATTTTATTTTGTACAATGATATTAGTTCAATTGATTTAGAAAGTCAGAGTGAAGAAGTTTCAGAAATTTCAGAAGTTTCAGGCAGTGTTGAAGTAGTTCCACTTGCAGAGAATCAAGAACAGGGATTAAATAGTTCGTAACCTAATATATCAGTTGAAACAACAATGGAATTAGTGAAGGAAATAGATTATGTCAAAACAATGGATCACCTTCCAACATAAAATGAAAATCAGTCTTCTGAGTTTTAGCTTCCTAATGAGGAAGAGGCTCTTTGGACCATGGATTTTGATGGAGCCCTAGGAAAGGAAGGAGCTGGAATCAGAATTTGGATTCATACTCCAATGAATCACTTAGGTAACATTCCTCGTAATGTTAGAGTATGTTCATATAAACTAGCTTTTGATTGTTCTAATAATGAAGCAGAATACGAGGCCTTGATTACCAGTCTTAAGATTCTTAAAAATCTAGGTGAAAAAAGAATTTTAGTTTATGGTGACTCCAAATTGGTAATCAAACAAGTAAAGGGGGAATACCAGGCCAAAAATTCTAGGATGCGAGCATATCGCAATGTTGTGTTAGATATCCTCAAAACTTTTCCTGAGTATACATTATCTCTGATTCCAAGAAACCAAAATTTCATGGTTGATTCTCTTGCCACTACTGCAAGCATGTTTAAAATCCCAATACATTCCAATAAGAAATTTGAAATCAATGTTAAACATCACCCTGTTGTCCCTGATAATCTCCGGTACTGGAAAGTGTTTCAAGATGATAAGAAAATCAATAATTTTCTGCAAATGGAGGAAGAATTCACCACTTCTTACATAGATGATGTATTTTATGAAGATGATCAGGAGATCCAAGCCACAAAATTGGAAGTATTACAGCTGAAGGACAATTCCATTCCAAGAGGTCTTATACCCTTGGAAGAGCTCTTCGATCATGATGATGTTGCACAGAAGCCAACATTGGTCCCCACTGAAACAAGAGTTGAAGACATCAATATTGGCACAACAAAGAAGCCAAATATGGTGAAGTTGTCAAAGTTCTTAACCCCATAAATGAAAGGTAAGTATGTAGCACTTTTGGTTGAGTTTTTTGATGTGTTTTCACAGGAATATTCAGATTTGAAGGTTTATGATAAAATTTTTATTCAGCATACTCTTCCTATCAAGCCTAATCAAAACCATTTTCGCCAAAATATCAAACGAATCAATGCAAAGTTGATTCCATCCATAGAGAAAGAGGTAAACAGATTATATAAAGTTGGTATCATTATTCCTCTTCGATTTTTTGAGTTGATGTCAAATCTAGTTCCAGTCCGGAAGACGACAGGTGAAATTCATTTATGCATTGATTTCTAAAATATGAACAAAGTGTCCTTGAAAGATAATTACCCTCTCCCAAATATGGATCACATTCTACAAAGGGTAGTGGGTTCATCTAGAATGTCTTTACTCGATTGCTATTCTACGTATAATAAAATACTGGTCCATACTGATGACCAAGGAAATACAACATTCACTACATCGTGGGGTACTTTCATGTATGCTGAGATGCCTTTTGGGCTAAAAAATGAAGGAGCTACATTTCAGCGAGTGATGGACATCGATTTCACCAATGAAAATGATGTGTTTTTTCTTATTTAGCTTGATGATATCATAGTTTTTTCCTAAAGAAATGAAGACCATTTGCATCATTTGAGGATAGACTTCCCGAGGTGCAGGAAATTTAGGATATTGCTAATTTCGAAAAAGAGTTTGTTTTCCATGGAAGAGGGAAAATTACTTGGTCATATCATATCAATGGATGTCATTCACATAGATCCTGCAAGAATTGAAGCAATCCAACAATTGGATTACCCAAGAAACAAGAAGGAAATTAAGTCTTTTAATGGTAAGATCAACTTCTTGAGAAGGTTTATCCCTAACCTTGTTGAACATCTAAGAGAAATAACTAACATTTTGAAAATGACAGCAAGGTAAGTTGGTCTGAGGATGCAAGGAAATCTTTCAACTAATTCAAAATTGCATTGTCTTGTGCTCCCATCTTAATCAGCGTTGATTACACTATGGATTTTATCATTTTTTTCATTTGCTTCTGAGCACACATTGGTTGTTGTCCTAATGCAGAAGAAAGACCAAAAAACAGAGTAGCCAATTGCATTTTTTAGTATAACCATAAGGGATGCGGCATTAAGGTACAATATCATTGAAAAACAAGCTTTGGCCCTAGTAAATTCTTTTAAGGATTTCCGAGTGTACATTCTCTATTCGCATATTTTTTCCTATGTTCCAAATGTTGTAGTCAAGGATGTTTTGATGCATAATGATCCTAAAGGTAGGCGAGGTAAATGGATTGCTGCCATGTTAGAGCATGACCTCAAAATTAAGCCTACAAAGCTGGTCAAAGGGCAGGGTTTGGTGAAGCTGATTGCAGAATCCAATTTACATGTTCTAGACATCAATCTTATTGCTGCAATGTCCGAAGAAGACGTGGTTGATCTATCTGTTTAGGTATCAACATTTTTTACCTCATCTCCTTGGTACTCATATATTATTTATGTTCTTCAACATTAATTCTCCACTGGGTGTGTCGAAAAGTGAGGCTATATAATTAAGGATAAAGGCTCAAAGATATTGTATTTTGGATAATGTGTTATTTTGGAATGACCCGGGGGGGATTTTTTTGAATTGTCTGGTCGAAAGTGAAGAAAAAGAGGTAATGAATGACTTTCATAAGGGCGATTGTGGTCATCACCTTTAGTGGAAAACTACATAAAATGATATCTTAAGAGCTGGGTATTAGTGGCCAAGTTGATTTTCAGATGTATACAAAAAGGTAATGAGTTGTCATGAGTGTTAGATCTTTTAGGGAAAAAAAAAGTTGTTACCGCTGCCCTTGTAGCCCATTTCTGTCCAAGCACCTTTTCAGTAGTGGTGTATTGATTTTATTGGTGAGATTCACCCTTGTTAAAATTGGCAACTAGGGCCAAACTCCATGTGGGTCAGTTTATTTATGGCAGCTGATATTTTTATTGAATCCCTCTCATCGAGAGGTGTAGGATTGATCTAAATATCATCCGATTCCAATAAGTATTTATGGAGTTATGAATTTATTTTGATTATGGAATTATTATCAAGCCAACCAACAATTTGGGCAGGCTGAAAAGCCCAATAGACATGCCTATTCATCATCTCCGTTTTAGTATAAATAGAAGAGGATTTGAAGTCATTTGGACACACTCCTTATGTGATCTCCTCTCCACGTCTTGGGTTTTTGGTGAAGGAGAGACACATAATAAAAGCCAAGTATGATGCCCTATCCTACACACTATTCAAAAAACCCTAACACATTTGAATGCAGCCCTGTAATGGAGTCTCCTAGTCGTAGTAAGAGAATACATTCTTATGCTGTTCATGGAAACCTATACACAGTTCATAATGAGGATTCTACGTAGAAATGGAGGCTCTAATACGCTATTCTAAGCAGCCCTAAACGAAGTCAATGGATGCCTTTATATGCTATTCAAATATGCTGTTCATAGAGGATCATATACGCTGTTCATAAAGGATGATATACGTTGTTCTAAAAGGATGTTATACGGTGGTCATAGAAACACTTTAACGCAATCAATGGGAGGAGCAGATATGCAGTCAATGATGACACCTTAACGCACAATACATGAGGGTAAATTCGCAGCAAGTCAAAGAGATCTGGCTGTAGTTAAAAGGGAGGCCTGTAGCTGCCAAAAGGAATACCTTACGCAGTATGAAGGTGTCACTATTACGCAGCCCTAACACAATGAACAGCAGTGATATTGTCTTGGTATATAAACCTCGGTGGCATACCTGTAGCAGCACAATGAACAACATGATAGATATATTCTCTCGACTCTATGAAGACTATGTCAGAAGTTACAGTCTTGGCATAACTTTGATAATGAAATAGATTTCAATGACGGTCAAGAGATCCTTGGCATACAGCAGTCTCATCATGTTTCAAAGAACAGTGACAAGGATCACGTTAATTATAGATAATCATCATATATATGTATATCAGCATGATCTATGAGACTGCATGATGATGAATGGGCAGCATGATAGATGAGATCATGGGCAGCATGATGCATGGGAAACATGAAGCATAATGATCATGGGCAGCATGATGTATGGACAACATGATGTATGGGTAGCATAATGGTACTACATGGTAAGGTGCAACAAATGAACGAGATGTAGCACTATGATAGGTGAAGGAGTCACCTTAGAGAATCAGTGGAAGCAATATGTCTGCAACTAATCTCTGCAGATATCAAAAGTCAAAGTGTTGACTTCTATTGTAAATGTACTATCTCTCTCACTTTCTCTGCTAAACTTTGAAGAACATAAAAAAAGAATTGATCAAGGGTTTCCCCACATTGTGGGGTTTGTCTCTAGCTAGTGCCACATCTTGTGTCCTCTTGTCTTGGCTTGTCTTCTACGATTTATATTTATGCTCTATCTGCAATTTACTTTAATGCTGATGCGATTGCTAATTGTGAAAATTTAAATAAATTGCTCTCGCATAGAACATACCTAAAATTAACATGGTATCAGAGCTGAGGTGAAGACAATGCCTAAGCAAGAGTGAAAGAGCAATCACCAAAGATAGTTGGGACAAGATAAAAGGATCAATGGCTTCCTCATCCCTCTTCAAATTCACACTGGGTGAAGTTGAAGCAGAGATTATCAAAATGGCGTAGCGGAAGGTTTTGATGGCCTACCTAAAGATCACTTCATTGGGAAGTTTGAATCTAAGGGTGGAAGGAAAGACAGATGCCTTGGTTACAATAAGTTCGGCCATTATGCGAAGGAGTGTCTGAATGGCAGAGACACTTCTCTTGATGAAGATAAACAAATCATTCTAGGGTCAAGGGAATGATAGGTAATACAGTTCATCAAGGCGAAATGGTCGACTCTTCAAATAAAGCAACAAACTCCAGGCACTTCATCGGATAGATAATCATGGGATTATACTTGGAGCCGATACCACCTATCCCGAAAAGGGTGTAGGGAATGTTACCCCTCAATTGAATGAGGGTAACTCGATTCATTTACAGAATCTCTTTTATGTACCTGATCGTAAGAAGAACCTGGTGTCCATGTCAGTAATGGAAATCAAAGGTTATAGGGTGGCACTCATCGATGGAAAGGTACATGGTTGAAAATACATTTTTCAAAGATGTTTTTAAGTTCAGGGTTGTATCAAGTTGCTAGAAGTCCACTAGGAACCATGTCCATTGAAACAACACTGGAGGTCTACGAGTCAGATGGTGACAGGGATGCCTGAATTCAAGAGGAGCATGAAGGTACATGTTTGAGATGTACCGAAGGAAAATATTATAATGGGACCATTCCCCTCATGCCACATGTCCACAAGTTTGGAACAACCCAAGGAGTTTGAGATTCATGATCAGGAATCTCATGTATGTTGGTGGTATAAATCCCTCTAAGGCTTGAAGCAAATCACCCTGGGCATAGTATGAGAGGATCAACTACTGTTTTATGAAGCTGAGATTTAATAGAAGTGAAATTGATCCAAACCATTACTCGAAGGTTGTGGATGATAGACCTCTCATACCGGCACCTATGTCTGACAGGTACAGACCCTCTCATTTGTAGGAGACAGAGGGAGTTGGATTCAGAATGTGGAAAGATAAACTGCAAGCCTATAACTACCTCGAGGATCTTAACTTTCAAGAAGTTATATGGTAGTGATGTCAGACCAGATTTGGGAAATGCCTCTGAGTATCATAAACTCATTCGCATTGATGTTCATGGAGAACCTCCGTTCGGACATATGTGTTGCAGTTAGCATGGTGAGCTCATATTTGGTTGAGCTTCACTGGATTGGTGCCTAGAATCTTCTGAGATATCTTCAAGGCACAATCTCTCATGGATTGAGATACATTGCTTGGAATATTTCAAACGCTGAGTGGGCAGGCAATGTGAAGGATCACTACAACACTTCTCAATGTTGGTTCTCCTTGGGATCTACTTCGATATTATGGCTGAGCAGGAATTAGAAGTCAGTGGCTTTGAGCACCGTCGAGGCAAAGTATATTGCTGCTAGCATGGCTACCTGAGAGGTAGTCTGGTTACAAAATCTCTTCAGTGAGCTCTTTGGATACCAATATGTAGTAGGATGATTAGTTCTCCTGTGAGGTCTGGATGATGTGTTCTCCATGACAATTATGTATCAGGATGATTAGTTCTCCTGTGAGGTCTGGATGATGTGTTCTCCATGAAAATTATGTAGCAGGATGATTAGTTCTCCTATGAGGTCTAGATGATGTGTTCTCCATGACAATTATGTAGCAGGATGATTAGCTCTTCTGTGAGGTTTGGATGATGTGTTCTCCATGATAATTATGTAATAGGCTGATTAGCTCTCCTGTGAGGCCTGGATGATGTGTTCTCCATGGCGATTGTGTAGCAGGATGATAAGTTCTCCTGTGAGGACAAGATTGATTAGTTCTCCTATCGAGGCATCCTACCCATGCAGTCTGGGACTCATGGGAAGTATCCCTCATCTGATCAATGAGCAGGGAAATGAGGATAGGTACCATAGTAGTACCAATTGGCGCATCCCTGTATCTACCGTACTCCCTATTCTAGGATGACCTTCATTGATCTAGGATCAATGATACTAGTCTGGGACCAATTGTAGGAGTTGTACCTACTATGATGCTGACTTTGGGTTGGTTGAGACTGGTCTGGGACTAGTGGTACATACTCTGAGACTGACTTCTGGTCAGTGTAGGATTGGTCTGGGACAGCTTGTAGGAGTTGTACCTACTATGAAACTAACTTCGGGTTGGTTGAGACTGGTCTGGAACCAGTGGTACATACTCTGAGACTGACTTCAGGTCAGTGTAGGACTGGTTTAGGACCAGTGAGAGTGGTACATACTATGACGTTGACTTCGGGTCAGTTGAGACTGGTCTGGGACTAGTGGTACACACTCTGAGATTGATGATACTGGTCTGGGACCAGTGGTAGGAGTGTTACCCCCTATGATGTTGATTTTGGGTCGGTTGAGACTGGTCTAGGAGCAGTGGTACGCACTCTGAGACTGACTTCGGGTTAGTGGAGAATGGTATGAGACATTCTCGATCAATTCTTCTTCTTCATGGTTCAGAAGAGCTAAGTAGAGCAGAGCAGAGCCAACAGAGCTAAGCAGAGTAGAGCAGAGCCAGTAGAGCTGAGAAGAGCAGAGCAGAGCCAACAGAGCTGAGCAGAGAAGAGCAGAGCCATTAGAGCTGAGTAGAGCAGAGCAGAGCCAGTAGAGCTGAGCAGAGCCAGCAGAGCTGAGCAGAGGAGTGCAGGGCACTGATGGCAGAGACAGTACAGTCAGACATATGGATTAGCAGATGGAGTTCTCCCTAGTTGAGAGGGAGTGTTAAATTTGGCAAATACGGCCAAACTCCATGTGGGTTAGCTTATTTATGGAAGCTGATATTTTTATTGGATCCCTCTCATCGAGAGGTGTAGGATTGATCTAAATATCATCCGATTCTGATAAGTATTTATGGAGATATGAATTTATTTTGATTATGGAATTATTATCAAGCCAACCAGCAATTTGAGTAGGCTCAGAAGCCCAATAGACATGCCTATTCATCATATACGTTTTAGTATAAATAGAAGAGGATTTGAAGTCATTTGGACACACTCCTTATGTGATCTCCTCTCCATGTCTTGGGTTTTTGGTGAAGGAGAGACACATAAGAAAAGCCAAGTATGATGCCCTAGCCTACACGTTGTTCAAGAAGCCCTAACACATCTGAACGTAGTCCTGTAATGGAGTCTCCTAGTCGTAGTAAGAGAAGACATTCTTACGCTATTCATGGAAGCCTATACACAGCTCATGATGAGGATTCTACATATATATGGAGGCTCTAATACGCTGTTCTAAGCAGCCCTAAACGAAGTCAATGGATGCCTTTATATTCTGTACAGATACATTGTTCATAGAGGATCATATATGCTGTTCATAAACGATGATAAACATTGTTCTCAAAGGATGTTATACGCTGGTCATAGAAACACTTTAACACAGTCAATGAGAGGAGCAGATACGCAGTCAATGATGACACCTTAATGCACAATACATGAGGGTAAATTCGTAGCAAGTCAAAGAGATCTAGCTGTAGTTAAAAGGGAGGCATGTAGCTGCCAAAAGGAATACCTTACGCAGTATGAAGGTGTCACTATTACGAAGCCCTAACACAATGAATAGTAGTGATATTGTCTTGGTATACAAACCTCGGCGGCATATCTATAACAGCACAATGAAAAACATGATAGATCTATTCTCTCGACTCTATGAAGACTATGTTAGAAGTTACAGTCCTGGCATAACTCTGATAATGAAATATATTTTAATGATGGTCAAGAGATCCTTGGCATACAGCAGTCTCATCATGTTTCAAAGAACATTGACAAGGATCATGTTAATTATAGATAATCATCATATATATGTATCTTAGCATGATCTATGAGACTGCATGATGATGAATGGGCATCATGATAGATGAGATCATGGGCAGCATGATGCATGGGAAACATGAAGCATAATGATCATGGGAAGCATGATGAATGAGATAAATGGGAAGCATGATAGATGAGATCATGGGCAACATGAAGCATAATGATCATGGGTAGCATGATGTATGAGATCATGGGCAGCATGATGTATGGACAACATGATGTAGATCATGGGAAACATGATGTATGGGCAGCATAATGGTACTACTCAAAGGTGCAGCAAATGGATGAGATGTAGCACTATGATAGGTGAAGGAGTCACCTTAGAGAATCAATTGAAGCAATATGTCTTCAACTGATCTCTGCAGATATCAAAAGTCAAAATGTTGACTTCTATTGTAAATGTACTATCTCTCACTTTCTCTGCTGAATTTTGAAGAACATAAAAGAAGAATTGATCAAGGGTTTCCCCACATTGTGGGGTTTGTCCCTTGCTAGTGCCACATCTTGTGTCCTCTTATCTTGGCTTGTCTTCTATGATTTATATTTATGTTCTATCTGCATTTTATTTTAATGCTGACGTGATTGCTAACTGTGAAAATTTAAATAAATTTCTCTCGCATAGAACATACCTAAAATTAACAACCCTTCATCTTCATCTCAGCACAAGTGGATTTTGACATTAATCAACTACTCCATGAAGTGGATCGAAGACATCCCTACTAGAGAAGCTATGGATGCGGTAAGAATTCAATTTCTTGAGTCTAATATTTTTTCCTAATGCGGTTGTCCACAAAAAATTATCAGTGATAATGCAACAACTTTCAAGTTGAAAAATATGATTGATTTCTATGACAAGTACCACATCAAACTCGGACATTCAATGGCATATTACCCACAAGGTAATGGGTTGGATGAATCATTAAATAAATCATTGGCTAATATCATCAAGAAGTTGCTAGAAGAAAAAAAGAATAATTGGCACAAAAAGTTGATCAATGCATTGTGGGCAGACAGAGTGAGCACTAAGAAGTCCATAGTTATGTCACCTTTTCAGCTTTTAGAGGTCAGAATTCCTATTTGTTAGAAGAACTAGATGGAAAAGAGCTACCAGGAGGACCGATAAATGGTTGATTCCTCAAGCATTACCTCACTTGATTTCTTCAAAAATTTCTCATTTCCATTGTACATATTAGTTTATTTTGCTACCAAGTGTGAAGGAGTTTTCATGAAAGTTTGAAGCCCGAGGAGAAGGCCATAAGACTTTCCTGATTAGTTGTTGTTGGGATAGGGTCCCCTGGGTCAGTTTTGGGGTTAAAATAACCCAAGTGTTGATGTATTTTTGTAAGTAATGTAAAGTATCCCAAATTTTTGGATGCAAAGCACGCAAATGATTAGGAGTCAAAGGGGTTTTAGACCCTCATTTATGTAAAGTTTGAGTCAGTTTTGAGACCCACCCATGGTCCGCGAACCATGGAATTGTATGAAAAAGGCTATAAATAGCTGTGTCTTAGAGAGTCTAAGGCAGGTCATGTTAGGGAATGGATATAATGGGTGAATAGAAGAGAAGGGATAGCACAGAGAAGTGGGTCAAATAGGAGAAGAAAGGCTCTGCAACTGAGTGCACAAGGTAGTTTTGAGTCTGTAATACTATATTGAAGATCAATAAAGAAAGGTACCGAAGAATTCCTGTGTATATCTATTTATCTCTGTTTACTTATGTTTACGATATATGTTATGGATGAATAATGTGTTTATGAAATATTGATTTAATGATGTGCGATTCTCTTGAATAAGTTTTAATACATGTATGCTATGCATATTAAGTACTTTCATGAAGATTGTGATGAATTCTGTTATGTTTACTAAATAAATTAAGAAGATCTGCATGAACACTAATTAAGGGTTGTTCTTCGATGTACATAAGTGGATAAATTGACTGTTAAGGGTCCACAAAGGCTAATTGTAGACTTTCACGAAGGTCTGAGGACTGTTTTAGTAGAGTTGCAGTACTGAGCCCTAAGGTATTATCGATCTGCATGAAGGTAGATCTGAGGTGATAAAATACATCACATTCATATCTGGATGTAGAAAATTGGTTCTTTCATCCCCCCATACTACTTTGGGTGAGACTACAGCCTGCGCTACACGGGTTGTTTTTGAGAGGGTCAGTAGTGTAGGGATTTGCTGGTTGGCACAACTAACTCTGAACCCCGGTCAAGAACCCCCTAAGCCAAAAAATGGTTCCGTTGCCAGGACCGGGATCTGCTTGAAGGAGATGTGTGATGTCACATCACTGGAATCTGACCAAGAAATAAACTGAAAAGTGGTTGGATCGGAAGATTCACAAGTTTTCAGCGCAAGAAAACAGGAATCCACGCCTGTCAAAGGAATAGTGGTTGAATAGGTACCTGTACACAGAGATACACAAGATCTTTTTCTACACTTTTCCTATTGTTACAGGGAAAAGTGTCTACACAGAACTGCTTATCCCACTAAGGTGTGGTAGCTACCTTAGAAACAAACAAAGTAAAGCTACTTTCGTTTTTCCTTTATGAAATATAGATGAGAGAAGAACAAAGAAGACCAACCTCTGTCTTGCGCTAATCTCCTAGTTCGATTCCTCTCTCTCTTGATAGTCTTTCGCTACTTGCTACCTTGTACGCCCAACTTCACAGAGTACCTATAGGATCACAGTAGCATAACACTATACAAGAACATGGATCTATAATCATAAACAATCTAGGATCAGATGTAAATTGACCATACAAATGCATAAAACATAAATGACATAAGAGTATGGAGGAAAACTTGAATAGCTTTTATTGATAAACAAGAAAGAGCCAAGGGAGTTACAACCAGTTGTTTTGACCCAGCATCATCCTCTCAGCAAGTAAGCCCTTCTTCACCTCATACAAAGCTTAGATCACCCAACACTATGATGTTGTCTCAAGAAACCAACAACAATTCCTTACAAGATGCAAAATTCCCACCCCTGGATCTCTCGGATGAGGGATCCATATATAGATATCTGTAAGGGAGATGAGTCAGCTTGTGATTTGATTAGTGTCTTCCCTCTGATAGTTCTTGCTTCCACTTGGATATTGATGATCTCTTACTCATGCTTGGTCAAATTCAGAGAGGCAAGTGTCACAGGAGAAGTTTATGAAAGATTCCATGCCTCTCCACCTCGCGGAATGACACTGCCATTTGTCACTTCTCGCCCATCGCACCCCATAGAAGGGATTTTTGAAATGCAACGCACCCACAGAGTGTACTTAGGTGAGATGCAACGCACTTTGCCTATGGAGCAGCTGAAATGATCCTGTTTTGACCAGTTTTGAGCAGTTTTTTCATGGAGAACTTCTGGGAGAAGCTGTAATCAGTTGACCTTGTTCCTTTAGGGGTTAGAACAACACTTTTAGGGACTTAGGAGCCCTTGGTTTATGGACATTTCATGCTTGGGGTTGAAGTGCCCAAAAATGTCTATAACAATTGCCCCCTAAAGCATGAGGTCGTTAATCTTTTGATGTCGGGTGAAATGCTTTATTATGAGGATCCGAAGTTCTTTCAAGTTGGGAGGAGACCTGTAATAAGATACAATACAATACATTATCTTCATAATATTTTCATGATCTAGCTGAGGCGGGCATTCCCATGCTCAACTTTATAAATTCATTTTCATGTACATAGGACAGACAATCGTCTGAGTGTAGACTAATGATTCTGGTAGAGTCATCATCCCTTTGATTGGATGATTATCTGTGCAGCAATAATGTACATTTGATGTCTTTATTTCCCTGAATATACATCGCAGCCCTGATGGATGAAACTAGATCTGGGGTCTTCAATCTCGTTCGATCTTCACTCGAAGTACAAGTCTATCCATGTGAGAGATGTTCTGGAGTCGAACATGGAAAGACATCGTCTGATTACCAGCCAATGATGTAAGCTGTTAACAAGCGCGAGAGGAATCACCGGTAATGATAATGACCCTTAAGGTACTGAAGTACAATTCACGTGGTGTGAATAAAGGACTTGGCGTCGAACACCACGCAAAATATTTCGGTCGAAGGCCATTGATGTAAACCTGTCGCTAGAAGTGAGAAACTTGCCATTGAGGCATGCAAGCTTCAAAGTACTGAACGGGGTGTTCCTAGATCGACTTCTTGGATAATGAGCTGATGTCGACAAGAAGCGATCCGTTACAGGAGGGCCTTAATGAATCCCACATCAATGACATGGAACGGAGCAAATGATTTTAATGGAGGTGAAAACGATCTGATGACATAAGGTTCAGGGTGGCGGTCATGAAAGAATGGAGTGTAAATGTATTGTAGCGGGTGAGACACAGGTGAATTATCTGAATGACTTGTCTTGAACATATCGGCGACATTGAAGTGATGAATTGGTAGCATTAACCCAAAATGTGGATGGTGTGATGGGACCATGGCGATGTGACCGGTGAATGAAACAACCCAACCCGACTTGGATGCGGAGTGAAAGTGTCATGTTCAAGAGCGACTTGCTACCAACAAAGTTTCTTCAAGTTTTCTTCCCAATTTTTCCCCAGTCATTGGTGACTAGTACCTCTTTATTTTTGTCAAGCTTGAGGAGGATAACATATGCTTGTTCTATAATTTTCCCTTCGGGCAAACCCATCGCTATGTTTTAACGAGCCTAGCGATAGTGAAACTCATTCTTGTCTGCTATGGACAAGTTTGTCACTATTAAGTTTTAACGAGTTTAACGACAAAGATAACTCGGTCCTTTTCAATTTTAGAGAGTCTAAAAGGGACGTAAAGGAAAATCCAAAATTCCTTTTTCGTCATCTAATCCCTTAAGTCCAAAAAAATATAAAACAATACAGAAGGGATGAATTTTGGATACTTTTAACGAGCCGAACAAAACAAGCGCTCGATCTTTTTGTGTAATAATCCCTCAGGTCCAAAAAGATTAAAATCTAAAGGAGGGATATCACTTCCGGTCCCTTTAACGAGATGGAGAGGCCAATGGCTCGGCAATATTTTCATATTTTACGAGTCAGTTGAAAAGAGCTTAAAGGAGACTCGTCTTTTGAGGAACGAGTGATAAAATTGGGTAGCAGCTGATTCCAAGTAAGGTTTGGAATTTTCCAATCACGGTAGTGTTACAAGGATGGCTAGTGGGATCACTCTTCGCCGTTGTCCCTCAAAAAGGGGTAAACAATCAAATGGAGGTGAATGATCGGCCAATACAGAGTGGAGGTGATGATGAGAACACGACCAAGGCTTTAAAGGCTGAAGTACTACATTCACGATGGTTATTTACCAGGAAATAGTTCATTTTTTAATGAGCTTAAACGCGGGGAGAAACATTTGCTCATGACTTATGTTTATTTTTTAACAAGCTTGAACTATGTGCTAAAACTGCTCGATGCGGGTTTATTTTTTAACGAGCTTGAACCCTGCAGTAACACTGCTCGTGGCAGGTTTATTTTTTAATGAGCTTGAACCTTGCAGTAACACTGCTCATGGTGGGTTTATTTTTTAACGAGCTTGAACCCTGCAGTAACAATGCTCGTGGTAAGTTTGCATGCCCCCAGCATAATAACGTAAATTGAGGTGCATGCCCCCCAAGCTTCATTGCATTCAACTCGGTGGTTGGAATCAAGGTTTACCTTTGAGATTTGGAAAGGGGATTTGTTTCATTTTTTAATGAGGTTGACACAGTGAAAGAACTATCCTCATGACTCCTTGTTTCATTTTTTAGCGAGGTTGATGCGAGATAAGAACCATCCTCGAAATCCACCGTATTTACAGTATTTGATAGAAAATCAACAACTGAAGGATGCTTAAGGTAGCTGGAATAATCTCCGTGGTAATCCGGGAGATGGGAGCGATGGTGGTAATCTTCCCATGGTGCCTCTCCTATCATCATTGATTGAATGATTCCTTCGTCTGTAGAATGTACATGCGACCAGGGATTTGAAGAGGTGCCATATTCCTTAGACCTATCTATCCAAACACTCGATGAGCATTGATTTGGGTTTGCCCCCCAAGCCAAGAAAATTGATTGCTACAATATTTCTAAAATGGCGATGATCCATGCTGACAAAATGTTTAGGAATCTTCCGAATCCATTAGGTATAGAAGATTTCATATTGCAGGTTTCCACTGTGGCCACTTCCGCCAAATTACTCGGAGGTGGTAGGGAAAAAATACCCATTAAGGCAGGGTCCTTTAGGAGGCCTACTCCAATATTTTGAAGCGAATGATTGCTTCCATGGATCATTGGAATGCTTCCCGTAACTTGTGAACTGTTGGGGAGAAATGTTTGTTGGTCGACGATTGTAATTCCTCCTTGGAAGGGAAATGCATTCTTCCTGGAGTAGGTCGACACAACTACGGCCATGGCATATATCCAGGGCCTTCCCAATAGGATGTTGTAATCGAGGTTTCCGTCGATTACCTCAACATCTATTTCTACTGTTTTTCCCCCTAGTTCAACTTGAAAGTTACTTAAAATCCCATATGGGGTGTATGATCGTCCATCAAATGCTTTTAACATCATTGACGATCTCGACAAGGGTGGTGAGCCTAAATTTTTCCAGCAACTCATCGACATAATACATGTAGATTCCCCCTCATCAATAATTGTTCGATGAACAGTTTTGTTGAGGGATTTCACTTGAATAAGGAAAGCTACTTGAGCCGGTAACTGAGGGTCATATCCTTTGTGATTAAAGGATACAAGATTGGAATCCGTTGGGTCAATCCCACCTATTACTGATAATAGATCCTGCTTTTGGGAGAGGCAATTTTGCGGTACCTCAGGTGTCGACACAGTGGACGGCGATTGGGCCAGGTCCTTTACTATATTATAATTCTGTGCTACTTTGGCACGAGGATTAAATGTCGATTTATGTACTACTCCCTTTGGCGGCTTTATCATTGGTTCAGGAATGATGGGTGGCACAACTTCGGTCAAAGTTGTTGTCGAACTACTAGGTTGTTCATTAGCCTTGTTATTCGACAGCTATGGATTCACGTAATCTTTATTCCTTGTCAAAGCATCATTTTGCTGCTTTGAGATAGACAACATAAGAACTTCGGATCGGGAAGCATTTTGATTCGCAACCAGTTTGGTTCCCGGGTTTGGAAACAGATCAGTCAATACTGCTGAGGTTTTTGAACTCTTAAAGAGTTTCTTAACTTCAGCTTTATGTGGACAATCTCTCGTCCGATTATCCTCATCGCATATATGACACCCCGCAGGGGGTTTCCTTTGCCCAGAAGGGTTTGCAGAAGGTTTTTCAGGAGATGACTCATCCTGCTTCTTTTTTCTCCCTTTCTTTTTCTTCTTTCCCCCTGGTTGCTTCAGTTGTTTGCCCTTGTCGGTTGACATGACATTTACCTCCGAGGCGAGAAGTTCTTCATTTGCATTTTGATCAGAAATCTTACGGGCTTTCTTAGATGTAGCCTTTGTCGATTTCGTGCTTGTCGTACCTCTCATGCCATTGCCGGCATGAGAGTCTTTGTTTGATTTAGGAGGAGGAGGAACGAAAAATTCCGTTCTAGGAGCATCAGGTATTTTATCGTAGAGCGTGCCAGACTGAGTATAGATCAAGTCTAGCTATTGTGCATGAGCAATAACTTGCTCTTAAGTGACGACTCCTCCCTTTGCCACATCTTCTGTGATAGAAGGTAATGATGACTTAATAAACCATTCAGCTAGCAGCTGATCAGGAACATATGTTTTTACCATTCTGCGACAACGTCGCCACTCATGAATATGATCAGATATGTGAGTGGCCGTTGTTTGCTTGAAATTGGTAAGAACTTCTGTTCCCGTTTCGTACCTTATGGGTAACTGAAAATGGGTTAAAAAGGTTGTGGCTAAGGTACTGAAGTTATCAAACGAAGCTCTAGGTAATTCGATATACCATTTTGCTGCCGGACGAGTTAACCTTCTCTGAAAAAGGTGAAGCCTAATCAAATCATCGTTTAGGGTGTTTGATGAACACCACAGATGAAAGGTCATCACATGATTCGACGGGTCTTCACCCAAATTTCCATTAAATTTAGGAATATTTGACGGAAGTTTATGCGGAATCGCTGGCCAACAAAGGGCATAAGCAATTGGATCATTCGTCAGCCGGTTTAGATCTGGTAATTCTAGAGTTGCTACAAAGGGCAACTGTTGATTCAGGTTAGACGAAGCATACCAAGGATAAGATGGAATCACCTGAGCAGTGAGTCTTTGCATACCAGCATAATGTATTTGATGCTGGCAACTTTGACAAGGTTGATGGGCATAACCATTATAATATGGTTGTTGATAACCGCTTTGGAAATGCGGTTGCCCATTACTTACAAAGACTTGTTGCTTAGGTCCTTGATATGATTGCTGGAATGGTGGTTGTTGAGATTGAATTAGCCATGGTTGTTGGACCATTTTCTGTTGCCCAATACTGGATGATTGACCAAGATGAGGATTCATAGTACTTGTTTGAGCCTTAGTCATTCCAGATAAGGAGGCACTAACCTGAGGTTGTGATTGAGTCGTTGAGACAAGAGGCTGTTGTATTTCAACTTGAGAAACTTGGGGTTGACATACAACAGGTAGCGCTTGTACTTGCGACGCAGTCACCATAGCAGGTATAGTGGGAATATTTGGCACAGGGTGGACTGGTTGCATTGAATATACAACCCTTGGTTGCTGAGGTAGTATTGGTACCCAACCGCTGGATGTAATTCCTGCTTGACCTGAACTTTGTTGTAAACTCCCATATGGTTGTTCTTCGGGAGGGAACAATGAAAAGGCATACTACCCTCCATATGGTGGAAATCCAGTACTTAAAGGGTAGATTGGCCTTTGAAGACACATTGGATCAATTTGTTGAGTTTCAACATAAGAAATACCAGATGATAATCCGGATGAAGAAATAGGAACTGACCATGTCGTCGAAACAGTCCTTGATTGGACTCCGGCTTGTTGTTGATAACTTGCCAGGACAGTTGGTATACCGATGAACATCGTTGGAGTAGCAACAGGAGGCTCTGCCGTTGCTGCGTCAGATGACACAGTCCTGGATGTTGACGGTTGTTCAGACATATCTAGTCTATCCAAAAGATTTCCTAGCGATTCTACAAGAACTTGCGATGAAGGGAGACTAACTTCTAAGAACAATGAGGGAATAGTGACGTTATTCCGATTAAAATAAATTTTAGACGCTTTGACACAACTTGTTTTTTCAATTTTAAAGAGTCGAGAAAAAACAAAAGATGACTCTAGTCGCCTTCGATTTTTAATGAGCCTGAAGTGACAAGTGCTCAGATGGACCTTTTCCGTTAAGGAGTCTGAAAAGGAACGAAAGGGACTGCTCTGGAAATCTAGGTAGAGGATTACCAAACCAATCAAAAAACTACAGAATACTTTTTACGGTACGGCAGTCAATGTTCCCGAATGCTGTGTTCAGTGCATTGCGATCGATAGGGTGGCAGACACGGCTTCCTATGGATAAAGGATTTAAGCCTATTGTGGTATCCCAAAATATACTCGATGGTAAGTGGGAGCACAAGTCCGTACTGGCACTTATCGTCTCAAAGTGGAGGAATCACCCAACCCTCAGTGAGAACAACAGTTACCAGGCTTTACAACGCCGGAATACGTCTCTAACCTAGACTTCTAGATGTTGTGCGTTAGGTTCCAAAGCATTGTTAGATTCATTAAATTTATTTTATAATTGATCTTGCTTAAGAAATTTGCCTTTCAGGTTCACCGCGAGATGTAGATGTACAATTCCTAAAATGCAATCTAAGATGATAAACAATCTTTTATCTTCTTTGTGCAATGAAAATCCTAGTTACTAAGGAAAGAGAGACAATATTCTTTCACAAAGAGCAAAGAGCACACACTAAATGCACTGTCCTAAATCAAACCAATCAAACAGTATAAATGCAAATGCACATGCATGTATTTTTTTTCAGCTTTCTTAGTATGTGAATGGAAAAAAGAAAGCTAATGTGCAAATCTGAATTACTTTTCAAGCGAAAATTACTAACAAGTTTCTTTTCAAAATAAAAAATGGAGACAATCACAACACTTTACGATTCAGAAATGAATACTTGCTTTCGACACTAGAAAAACTACAAATTCAGACCAAATACAATAGCAACAGGGTAATCGACTATCAAGAGCAACCAAACTCTCTCCTATGACTGAAAACGACACTTGTGACACTTTAAATTCAAGGAACGACAATACAATTACGTTACTTTTTGCAAAGGAGAACTGAAAGTGACTCAACAAATACACAAAAACATTTACAGTTATTTTGCACAATGGAGGTGGAATATTAGCAAGGAAAGGGGTTTCAGACAGAGATATACTGACTACAAATAGCAAAACTCATGAATAGAACTGAAAAGAATGAGCACAGAAACCAAAACTGAAGAACAATGCCTAGTCTGATCAGTGCACCTGTAACACAGGGAACGTGAAATGCAGTGCACCTACTACACTCAGGAAGTGCGCTGAATTTCAGATTCACAGAACAGAGCTTGCACTGGGCTAGAGACAAGACTTTGCTTGGGTTCCGGGTCACAGTTTGCAGTTCAGTTCAGGGGTTTCGGTCGAGCAAATGATAATCAGTAAATCAACAATCAGGGGTAGATCTAAGGAGGTTCCAAGAGCTACCACGTGGGCAATTAGAGAGTTTGTGAATCAGTTGTTTAATTCATAAACAAATCACGGAGATTGACTAAAGCGACATTTTTCTACTTTGCATTTGCATAGCAAATGCAGTTCGAAAGCTACCTGGTTCGACTTCAGGATCCGTTTGTAAGTTTATAAAATAAAAAACAAAGAAGATAAACAAACCTAGTCGGTCCCCAGTGGAATCGCCATTTTGTTACAGGGAAAAGTATCTACACAGAACTGCTTATCCCACTAAGGTGTGGTAGCTACCTTAGAAACAAACAAAGTAAAGCTACTTTTGTTTTTGCTTTATGAAATATAGATGAGAGAAGAACAAAGAAGACCAACCTCTGTCTTACGCTAATCTCCTAGTTCGATTCCTCTCTCTCTTGATAGTCTTTCGCTACTTGCTCCCTTGTACGCCCAGCTTCATAGAGTACTTGTAGGATCACAGTAGCATAACACTATACAAGAACATGGATCTATAATCATAAACAATCTAAGATTAGATGTAAATTGACCATACAAATGCATAAAACATAAATGACACAAGAGTATGGAGGAAAACTTGAATAGCTTTTATTGATAAATAAGAAAGAGCCAAGGGAGTTACAACCAGTTGTTCTAGCCCAACATCATCCTCTCAGCAAGTAAGCCCTTCTTCACCTCATACAAAGCTTAGATCACCCAACACTATGATGTTGTCTCAAGAAACCAACAACAATTCCTCACAAGATGCAAAATTCCCGCCCCTGGATCTCTGGGATGAGGGATCCATATATAGATATCTGTAAGGGAGATGAGTCAGCTTGTGATTTGATTAGTGTCTTCCCTCTGATAGTTCTTGCTTCCACTTGGAGATTGATGATCTCTTACTCATGCTTGGTCAAATTCAGAGAGGCAAGTGTCACAGGAGAAGTTTCTGGAAGATTCCATGCCTCTCCACCTCGCGGAATGACACTGCCATTTGTCACTTCTCGCCCATCGCACCCCATAGAAGGGCTTTTTGAAATGCAATGCACCCATAGAGTGTACTTAGGTGAGATGCAATGCACTTTGCCTATGGAGCAGCTGAAATGATCCTGTTTTGACCAGTTTTGAGCAGTTTTTTCATGGAGAACTTCTGGGAGAAGTTGTAATCAGTTGGCCTTGTTCCTTTAGGGGTTAGAACAACACTTTTAGGGACTTAGGAGCCCTTGGTTTATGGACATTTCATGCTTGGGGTTGCAATGCCCAAAAATGTCTATAACACCTATCAAACTGTACAAGTGGCTAGCTAAACTGACAACTAGCCAGGGAAGTTGGAATCTTGATAATCCTATAGTGTGGACTCCTAAATTAGTGTGACGATTATAAGCCTCTGAAAATCAGATCGCACTGGATGTTGATCATTATCTTGATCAGCTTCTAGGAGGATTTTTTACAAAATTCATAGTTGATACCTAAGTCAGCTACAATGAAGCAGAGCAGAGATTTTTCGAAGGACCGCGAGGTAAGTATTTAAGATCTTTGAATACCTGGATTAAAATGTTGTTATGTGAAAAATGGGTTATGCCATTGCCTTGATGTTTGGAGCTACGTGAAGTGGAAAACTCTTTAGAGATCGAGAGAGATTAGGTCCTAAATATAGCCCGTTGATCGGACCTCCTTCGAGCGACAATGAGGGAGCGGTAGAGGCCTCACCAAGGAGTGTTGTCCAGTTGATAACACAGGGTTTCCTGCGGACACATCATCCATCCACTCTGCCTCCACCTCCACCTCCACCACATACACCTTCGCACACACCTCCACCACTACCACCACCATTCAAAATGTCAAGCACAATGAAGTTTCCGATTTTCAAAGGCATCAGGAGTGAAGATACATAGCATTTTTGGTTTGTTGTGAATGTTGTGTGGACAACACAACAGATTACTGATGACAATATAAATAAGGCACAATTGGTTACCACTTTGCAGGATCATGTGCTGACATGGTATATTAAATATTGTTTTGATAATCCTCTGGCATCGCTAGTAGAGACTAAGGCTACTTTAAACAAAGAGTTTAGTAAGCCTAAGTCTGACTCATAGTTAGTAGTTGGATTTATGGAAATCATGACAAGGGTTGACGAGACGCCTTGCGAATTAGATCAAATGTTGAAATGTGTGATTCGAGAAGTTAACATACAGCTCACATACAGTCAACATCACGAATGGTTTATAGCTTCACTTTTGCCCCACCTGAGGATTGCTCTGTCACAACAGAAGATAGGAACACAGGCAAAAGCTTTGGAAATCACGATGAGGTTGCATGCAAATCCTATTCAGGATGCGACCTTGGGGGTACAACAGATTCAATCTCATTTACAGAGCCTCTGCTTAGAATTGCAGAGCTTGAAGAAAGATGAGACTAAACTAGAGGTGCACGCAGAAGTCTGGTGTCTGAAGTGTAAGATCTAGGGGCACGATAAAGACCACTATCCCATATTCACGAATTATATTACAGGAGAGGGACCAATTCCTTGAGGCTAGAAGCTCCAGCAGGACCGAGCATAGGAGCTGCATTATGGTGCGCTATTTGTTCGGTTGCTTTACAACATGCGACGGATTATTGGTACTTACTTCAAAAGTTTGTCTAGACACCGCAACAACTATTCTGTAACTTCTGCAAATCGGTGGGCCATAATGAGTGCCACTGTCGAAGCTATGAACTGATGATGGAAAGAACACCTACATACCGGATGCAAGAAGAAACTTGGCCTCCAGAGCAGGGCGCTAGAAGAGCACGTGGAGGATATCAGGGCAGAGGATGAGGCCGAGGAGGAGGAGGAATTGGTAGAGACAGGGGTCAGGCTATCTATTACAACTGTGGAATAATAGGGCACTATGTTCGGGAGTGTCAGAATCAGACACGCCTGTCATGTCAATACTATATCCAATTTGACCACACTATAGGAGAATGCCTGGTGCTAATAGCTAAGATGTAGGAGAAGAAGGCACAACCTCAGCAACCTATGCAGAACTTATAGATAATGAGAGATAAGCCCCGTGAGGAAGATCAGAGCGTGTATATATTGCTAAGGAGCAGAATAACGACTGGTGATGATAAAGGTAAATAGCCTAAAGAGGACAGGTGGGTCCAAACGACCTCAGAGAAGGAAGTGGGTTTTGATCTAGCATGCGATAATGAGACATTTATGGAGGCCAAGAAAATATTCGTTGAAGCATCCTCCTCAAGAAGTCAGGATAGGATGCAAGACACCAGCGTGCCTGCAAAAGTTGATCCCTCTATGCTTACTATGTTTTTGGAAACCTGCATAAAACTGTTGCGCAATAGCAAAGCTATGGAAGGCTTGCAAGAGTTAATAAATAAATGTGTCAGCAAGGAGAAGGTTCCTGATGGACACTTGGTGGTTAGAAAAATTGGCAAACATAAGGCAAGAACAGGGTGCGATATGAGGCTCATCGTGCAAATAGGAGATTATGAGATGGACCAAGTCATTTTGGATCTGCGTTTTGATGCGAAATTTTTTCCAAAGAAAACATGGGAAAGAATGGGGAGACCTACGCTACAGTGGTCTTTGATTCAACTCAGAATGGTGAACCAATAGAATATCATCCCTATGGGATGATTATACGGAGTCACAATTGATATAGAAGGTGTGAGTGCGATTGCTAAATTTGAGGTGATAGAAATCCTTGATGACAGTGATCCATACCCCGCGCTCCTGGGAATTGATTGGGCCATTGACATGAGTGAGGTCATCAATCTGAAAAAGAGGACAATGTTGTTTGAAAAGAAATCTCTTCGAGTTGTAGTACCATTGGACCCTGCAGAAGGGGCGCGCTACACCAAACCAGTCCGCGATTATGAGGAAAGTGAGGATGAACTGGATCAAATCTATAAAATAACAGTGCGAGACTAGGACTAGATCAATCCGACAGTAGATGGATGGATTGCATGGGATTGGGAGAGTCCTATACCTATGGTTCAAATGAAGAATTGGAACATTGGCAAAATCGTTTCCATGAAGTATCCATGCTGTGATGCAATATGATGGCAATATCGTTGCGCTGTGTTTCATTGAAGGTAAGGAACTTACCTTATTATGATGGTTTAACTAACGTGGATATGTTTTTGGATGCATTTGAGCATGAAGTCCCTGAGGATCACTGCTTCTAAGCATTAGATTTGGCACAGCGCTCTACGCGCACACGATGGTGGGGTACGCACAAGGATATCTTTGATGGATGGAGGGATTACAAAAGAATGATGAGGTTACGATTTGGGTGCCCTAATACTAGATTGACTGAGAAATATAGAGGGAAGGATGATCCACACGATCACCTAGAAAAATGGACTAAAGCATGGGGGATAGAACCGCATTCAGAGTGTGTACACATATTCTTCCATACTTTGGACTCAATTCCCATGAACTGGTATTTGGGTACAGAGCTCCGCCATGGTGTGGCAAAGTGGGATATATTGAGGGAAGTATTATTATTGACCTTTAGTTTTGAATACGGCTTCGCCAGCATCGATGAAGCTCTACAGGAAATTAAGGCAGTCATCTCCAAAACGCTGCAAGAACCTATGGAATGGGTCCAACCAAACTGGAGTACCCGGTTGTGCCATGCGCTGGAATGCTATAATGTGACTACTGAAGAGGAGGATGAAGATCCAATAAATATTAATATCCCAGAGATAGAAGGCTGTCGCGAAGTCAGGGCCCGCAGATAGACAATCCGGACATGACCGTGCCATTGAAAACAAAGCAAGTAAACATTAGTACTGAAGTAGAACCAAAGTTTGCAAAGATTGGAGATTATTGGGATGACGCTACTGTGGATAAAGTTGTTGCGTGACTCTACGAATTTCAGGATTCATTTCCTACAAAGTTTTTGGATTTGAAGGGCATAATTGACAATTTTGGAATTATGAAGATTACTTTGAAGCCAGATGCAAATCCTATTAAGCAAAGACTGTATCGCCTTAATCCTAAATACAAGGAAAAGGTTCACTAGGAGTTAGATAAGATGCTAGAAGTAGGCATCATAGAACCTGTTGAAGACTTTGATTGGGTGAGCCCCATGGTGGTTCAGGAAAAGAAGCAGAAGGGTGAGATAAATATTTGCATAGATTTGCGTAAACTTAATGACGTGTGTGTCCATGACCCATTCTTAACATCATTTACATATGAAGTGTTGGACAATGTTGGAGGGAAGGAGGCCTACTAATTTGTTGGGGGGTTTTAAGGGTACCATCAGATTAAGATCATGCTTGAGGATATGAGAAAAATGACCTTTGCGACGGAGTGGGGTTGTTTTCAATACACTATGATGCCATTTGGACTCAAGAAGGCATCTGCAATTTTTTCTCACGTGTTCATTGCGACATTCAAGGAATTCATTCATAAGTTCTTGGAAGTGTACTTTGATGACAGGACAGTGTTCGGACTCATAAAGTTCCATGTAGAAAGCTTGCGCTTGATGTTGGATACATGTCTCAGATACCAGATCGCACTGAACTTGAAGAAATTCCTATTTTGTGTTCCCTTTGGAATCTTGATGGGTCACGTTGTGCACAAGCAAGGGCTGAGGGTGGATCCTATAAAGATTGTAGTAATAATGAATTTGGAGGCCCCAAGGAACGTTAAGCAGTTGCGTGTAATGCTGGGACATACAAGATATTACAGAAAATTTATCAAAGCTATGATCAAATTAAGCGCCTATGGAGAAACTTCTAAAGAAGGATGCAACATTCTATTGGGATGAAGAAATTCAACGCAACTTAGATGTATTGAAGGAAAAAATGGTCACTACGACGATTTCGGTATTCCCGGACTGGAAAAAGGAATTTCATGTACATGTGGATGCCTCTTACATTGTGTTGGGTGCAGTGTTAACACAAGCCAATGAAGGAGAAATGGACCATCCTATAGCCTTTGCAAGTAGGAATTTATCGAAGGCTGAGAAGAATTACTCAACTACTAAGCACGAAGGATTAGCCATGGTGTACGCGGTGCAGAAATTCAGGCACTATCTATTAAGAGGGTATTTCAAGATGTACACGGATCATTATTCCTTGAAATACATGCTCAATAAGCCTGTGTTGTGGGGGAAGATCTACAGGTGGTTGCTACTATTTCAGGAGTATGAATTTGAAGTCATTGTGAAGCTGGGGAGGTTGAATGCAAGACTGATGAGCCCCAAAAATGGATAATTATATGGGCTCATTCAACCTCCTAATTCGACTTAATCCACCATTATCATTAGTTTATTGCATGCTTTTGATTATATTTTTGCTAATAGAGTGAATTGGGTTAGTCATTATGCGAACAAGTCTAATGTGTGCTTTGTGTAGTCTTTTTGGTCAATTTGGAGCCAAATCAAAGGTTTTAATGAGCACTTGGCAGCCAAATTCGTGGGAGAACAAGGGAGAGGATTTGTAGGAAGGTGTCCCCTTCATGTATGGGCCCTCACCTCGAATTCTCCACCATCAGATCGGAGTTCAAGGGCCACCAAATCAATCATCACAAGGGAAGCCGAGCAAGTGATAGTAAAAGTGCTGTTAACTACAAGTTTTGGCTGTCGAGTTCCTAAAGTTTAGGAGGACTGTCCACCAAATCAATCATCACAAGGGCAGCCGAGCAAGTGCTAGTAAAAGTGTTGTTAACTACAAGTTTTGGCTGTCGAGTTCCTAAAGTTTAGGAGGACTGTTGGGGTCCTCAATTTGTATAAATAAGAAGGCTTAGGGCCTCATTTTGGTTAGCCAGTAGTTAGTCACTTTGTAGGCAGAAGTTAGCTAGCTTGTAGTTCGATTTTAGTCAGTAGATTAGCTTTGCATTTCAGCACATTTTCAAGCTTCCCCTTGTGGACAGTTTTGATGTAACTCTTCTTTTCTTGCTCAAAAAAGATGAATCCAGATTTGCACCAGCTCTAAATCTCTCTTAGGAGGTTTTAGCTCTTGGGGTTGGGCCCATCTCAAGTGCCCAGTACCTCCTTTGTTTATCTTTATGTGTCTTTGCTACATTCTTAGAATAAAATATGCTATTTAGATTTAAATCTTGTTTTGTTATTTAGGTTTCTTTTGATGATTAAAGTAGCTTTTTATGTTCAGATTGAGTTGATAAGATAATAAAAAGAAAAAGGCTCCAAAAAAGGGTCAACAAACACTTTTGGTTTCACCTCTTCCTTATTGTATCATGGGATAGAATTGAAGTAACCGTGCTGTCCCAAACAAAAACACTAGTTTGCTTTACCATGCAATCCTTAGTATACTGTTTTCATTTGCAGAAGTTGGTTATGTGTTCAGATATCTGAAATGTTTCATTGCATAGTTGATATACATGGTTCTCTTTCAAATAAAGCTGCTGTGCATTCACTTTATTGTTAGTTAGATTAGATTAGCTAGGACTTTGATTACTTGCAAGACTTTGTTGATTCAGTTGAATGTATACGATGCAGAGCATCTCTACCACTCTTTCATCCACCTAAGCTTTGTCAGAGCCATCTGCTCCATCTCCTAGCTAGGTTCCTCATCTCACATCTGTCCTCTTGCCCATGTAACCCTACCTTTTTGTGCAATCATTGTTTCAGCCTTATTTGAGCCAATTTAGCCATCTACACCTTCTCACCACTCCATCCACCAGTCCCTGAGCCACTTCAGACCCCTATCCTACCTCCATATCCATTCATGCATCTTCCCTCACTCACCCATCCTCCAAAATCCGATTTTTAAACATCCTGTAGAAATTTCTGAACATCTTGTAGAAATTCCTGAACATCCTGTAGAAATTTCTGAACATCCTGTATAACCCCTGCAAACTTCCTGTAGAAGCTCACGAATGAGGTTTCTTGATAGCCAAACTCTATGAAACTCTCTGGAAGGGTGTTAGGGACCCCTTAGACCCTCTCTAAACCTTCCCGACCTCCTCCAAGAATTTCTTCTCGCCAATCCACCTCTGCACAGTCAAAACCAATTAAAGGCACATGCATGATAATTCTAACAACTTATTCAAAAATACAAAAAGGTGTTTTTTTTTTTTTTTCAGAAGTAGCTTAGAAACATGCATTTTACCTTCCTCGAAGTCAATGGCATCTCTTTCAGTAGCTTGCATCCTCTTTCTTGCATCAGTAGGGCTAGCTGGTAAAATTAGGGTTTGCTAGGGTTTGCGTTTCCTTTCAGCTTTCCAGTTTCTTTCTGCAAGTAGATTAGCCTTCTTTGAGTTAGCTTTCATCCATCAGTTAAAAATTTTCTTCTAAGAGCTCATAGAAGTTGGCTTAAGCTCCTAGCGGACTTGTACCAGCTGATCAAGTGACAACCGCGGCAAGAGCTAGTACTTGTGCATACAACACTGTCGCTTCCAAGTTTGTTACGAACTACCAGGTTGATAAAATTAAAGAAGGGAGTTCCAGGAGTTGCAGCATTATTGCTGCAATACTGGAGCTCACCAAAGACCTGACCATCTGTCGCGAATCGAAATAGGTGAGGGACCTAATAATCTGGAGGAAGGGTTTCCAAATGTGCAGCTCTTCACGATGCATGTAGTAGATAGTCATTTTGCAGATATCATTCACTTCTTAACTACGGGGATGACACCGGAAGGGTGTACAAGTCAGCAAAAGAAGGAACTTGTAGTGTGCGCGACAAATTTCTCAGTTATTGCAGGACATCTGTATAAGATGGGTGCAAATGAAATATTGCGAAGATATGTGCCAGACTTTGAGAGAGGTAGCATTCTCGCTGAAGCTCATGGAGGGGTTGTGGGAGGACATTATGCAGGAAAGGCATCTACACAGAAGATCTTGCGCACAAGTCTATGGTGGCCAACACTGTACAAGGATTCCAAAGTGTATTGTAAGGCATGTGATGCACATCAGAGACTGGCAAACCATCGTGAAGGGATGAATTGCTAGTACAACCTCAAGTATCATTGTAGCCATTTGAAAAATGGGCGATTTATTTTGTTGGTCCAATTCAACACCCAGAAAAGAAAACTGGTGCGTGCTATATCAGCATCGCGATGGAATACCTGACCACATGGGAAAAGGAACAATTGGTTAAGGATTGTACAGGGACTACAGTAGCAAAGTTTTGTTTGAATACACCTTAACCAGATTTGGCTGCCCGAAAGTGTTGATGAGTGACATAGGTATGCACTTTATGAATGAAACAATCAATGCATTGATAGAAGAATTCTAGGTCTCTCATTAGAAGAGTACACCGTATCATCCACAAGCCAATGGAAATGTTGAAGCCTTCAATAATATTTTGGAGAACACTCTGATGAAGATCTAAAATGCACAATGAAATGACTGGGATGTGTGCTTACCTACAGTGCTATGGGTTTATAGGACTACTTGCAAGAAGCTAACAGGACAAACGATGTTCAAATTTATCTATGGTGTAGAATCTCTAATGCCAATGGAGTATATTGTGCCTAGTCTATGCATAGCAACTCTCATAGGTATGGCGGATCATGAAGTCTTGGAGGAATGGCTCACGCAACTAATGGAGCTTGAAGAGGACCGATTCTTCACAATATTATGTCAGCAAGTACAAAAGGAGAGTGAAAAAGCATGGCATGATCACCACATCAAGCTTCACATGTTCAAGGTAAATGATCTTGTCTTGTTATATGATAGTAAATTCACTAAGTTTCTAGTGAAATTTCAGATGCATTGGCTAAGGCCATATATTAGCAAAGAGATTACAAATGGAGGCGCAGTTTAGCTCGCGAAGCTTAATGGGTAACCTTTTTCGAGAAGAGTGAATGGAAGCCAATTGAAGCTTTATACAGGGGATCCTGCGAAATGAATATATGGTGGCAATACAATCTTAGTGCTCTAGGCAATTGGAAGAGAGCGCGGGACTATAAACTAGACTACCATTGCTAGAGGACTATGTAGCAGGTGGGCTGCGCGGACAATGACAAAGATGCAATCCAAGGAGCTGTGCGCAGGCATCTATGCCATGAACAGTGGTGCCGCGCAACACAATATAAAAGTGACCGTTGGAGTCACTTTTCATGAATTGACATGCAAAAGACGGTTAAGAGGAGTGGGCTGACGACATTTAAGGCAAGAATCTTTTAATATTTGCTGCCAAAACAACATTAATTGTCAACATTTGGGGGGAACGGTCGGATTCAAATTCAAAACCCCCTATAAATTATGTGTGCCAGTCCAACATAGAAAACTTTGTGCCCTTAGAGTATTTATTGAGATTTTCTATCTGTCACCTATGAAATGATCATATTGGAAGGATTTAGTCACGAGCCCTGCGTTTACTAAGTTGTCTGAGTTAAATCAGAAGTTCATCCTAGAAAAATGCTTGGACCAAGCCCTGCAGAAACCGTGAGTACTGGTGGAAATGTTGCCTCTGAAGGAGCTGCCCCAGAAGTTGTGAGAATGGAAGCTATAGCTACTATGCCTACGATGTCGAGGTCACCTAGGTGAAGCCTACCCCTGCCAAAGAAACCCAAACAGTTAAATCGAAGAAGGATAAATAGAAAAATCCAGTACTAGTGCATGAATCACCGAGAAATCATTTCGTAGCACAAGCCAAACAAAAGAAAGATAAGTAGCCCGAGAAGGTAGTTGACCTAGAAGCAGAAGAAGGACATGGTACAAAAGACATTGATGTTGAAGGAGTGGAGTCCATCACGAAGCTACTCAATTATATCCCTCTGCGGAAGGGAAAGGCAAATGTCACAAAGGACCCAGATGTGGAGAAGTTTTCCATTTCTACGTCCCTGCTACCTAAGTAGGTTCCCTTTGAAGGTCCGTGGCTTGCACGGATCCCACTGCTAAAGATGGAGGATTGGGACCTCGTAGATCATGCTAGGTTTCCACACTTAGTAATAGATAAGTACTTGAAGCGTTTCTACTATGCGAAGTCGGGTGTTACTGCATTAGAGGCAGTGGAATGGAACTGCGGTGTGGAGAAATCGAGGTTCCTTAATATGTTGTGGGTGCCCCATTATCACTGCACCCCAATTAACACAATTTGTGTGTGCCAACTGCTAACTTTGGTGCATGATGGGTGTTTATGGCTAGGAGGGCCTATTCCCATCGCTGACATGCTAATCCACAGAATCATGCACCTGCCATATGAAGGACTAAATCCAGCCAAGGAGTTTGGTGGAAAGATGAGGGAAAAGGACCTAACAGAAAGAATGAATAAAGAATTCGACCTCGTGAAGAAGGCATGAGGATAGTCCATCCTGTCAATAACTAACCCAACAGTACAAATTGCTACCCAATTTTTAGTAGGGAAGGTGATGAGAAAGTGTAATGTGGATGAAGTTCTGGCACCCATAGTGTCCCTAGATGCTTAGTGAAAGAAAGGTGTACAATTCAATTGGTCTAGATACCTGTGCCAGGAGTTCCTCGCGAATTGCCGTGAGGCCTAGGACAAAACCAAGCCTTTTCATTATGCTTGGTTATTGCTATCTATTGTTTTGGTTGCATGGAACTACCAGAGGATAGCCAATTTCCTCCACTTGAAGAAGGATTACCAGAAGCCGCACAATTTTCTTCCTTATGGGCTACAAAGGACCCCACGTGGATCATAGAAATGAAAATATTTTGGGTCCTTATGGAAGAAAGTATCAACATGGCCATTAAATAGCATCCAAGGTTGTCCCCAACCTTGTACATGCAACTGTCAGCCTACGTAACATTCAAGGTTGACTTCCACAGGGTATACATTCAAGCTCAGAAAGATCCCCAGTAGAAATGGCATGACTTGCCATATTTGGTGACAGAGACAGTTGTGCAAGAGGTAGTAGCATGATGGCCAACAGAGTGGCACGTCCTCTCAGACTTAGATAATGGAACCAACAAGGGCGTAGGAAGTTTTGCAGCAGAGAAGAGAAAGGAGGCAGCTAAGCAAGTTGCATGCACACTCTCAGAGTAGAAAAATAAGGAAGCCACCGAGAAGGATTGAGTGGAGCAAGAGCATGCTACCAAAGAGAAGTCATAATAGGAGCAATGCGAGTCATAAAGAAGTGGCAAGTCACCGTTGCCAAAGACCGAGGAGGAAGAAATGTGAGAATAAGGTGGCGACGGAGATAAGGGGAAAAGCACTCCATTTATTCTGAAAAGACGCGGCAACGAACAACAAGGAGGTTCCATAAAGAAGCATAAATTAGACAAGTCACAAGGTGATCCCATGGTCTTGCTGGATGGTGATCTCGATGAGATCGGGGATAAAATCAGGGATACCACCACTGAAGTGCTGTAGTAGTTCAAGAAGCAAATATGTAGACACCCGGGAGTGTCCAAAAGGATCTACACGAGTTGCAGATCCAGACAAGAAAATTACAGGTGGGCGTCGGTCAAGTGAGCACAAAACAAGTGAGCCTGGCACCTAGGATGAGTCAAGTAGCCAAGTTGGTAAGGAACCTCGACCTTAGGACTATTGCATTGCTAGATTGGTCCCTTCATACAGAGTCAGTCGATGATCACATCGTCTTGAGCACAGTCTAGAACATCAGGTTGAGCATAGTAGTGCTCCCCAACAAGATCCTTCATACACTACATGTAGGGTTGACAGAGGAATTGAGAGTTCAAGAGAATCACACTCTTAAAATCATCAGCAAGTACAAAGTGAAAAACGAGAAGATGTTCACTAAGAAGATGCAGGCCTTAAAGGAAAAGGAGACATTGCAAGCACAGATTTCCCGACTCAAGTCAGTAGTTATAGAGGCATGTAGAATAATTCTTAAGCTTCATATCCCTAAGGATGCACAACCAGAAGTGAAGATCAAAAAGTTAGCCGCTGGTGTGTGCGAAGCCAAAGCAGAGGTTGGCCGAGTTCAGTTTGAACTCAATATGAAGATCATAGAAATGCAGTTAAACTTGCAGCCCACGACTCTACCTGAGGTCTGGGAGCAGCATAGAGCCACCATAAAAGAAGGAATGGCCACCCTAGATGCCATAGTTGCTGACTGTTCTGCATTATTTGAGCAGGTGATGGAATTGGTGACCAATCTACAGGAGGACCCAAATCTACAGACATTGAATATAGAGTTTAGGGAGTTGCAGCATCAGTGTGATGAGGTTAGGGAAATGACACGCTTCATCTCACCAATGCAGAACCTAGCTAAATTATAGGAGGGAAAGAAGATCCTTGTGCAGTTAGAGGAATCATAGAAGAAGGAAGCCTTGCTAAAGGCCAGGTTGCAACCATGGTTGGAAGAGGCTTATCAAGTCACGACCACCATCCACGACAAGCTTAAAGGCTTGCAACAGACAATGAGGTTGGCCATAGAAGGACCAACTACAGAGAAGTTAGTCGAGGAAGTCAAGTAGGAATCCACTCAGAGCAATACCGAAGTCATCATGATCCAAGTAGAACTAGGGGCTCTTCACAGCAAGATCACAACACCAGTGAGTGACTCGAGGGCAAGTCACGATCTTTGTGTTGGGGGCCTGTTGGGATAGGGTTCCCTAGGTTAGTTTTGGGGTTAAAATAACCCAAGTGTTAGCCCCTTGTTTATTTAAAGTTTGAGACCCACCCATGGTCCGCGGACCATGGGATTGTATGAAAAAAGATATAAATAGGTGTGCCTTAGAGAGTCTAATGCATGTCATGTTAGAGAATGGATGTAATGGACTAGTAGAAGATAAGGGATAGCATAGAGAAGTGGGTCAGATAGGAGAAGATAGGATCTGTAGCTGAGTGCGTAGAGGCCTAGGTAGAGTCTGCAGCTGAGTGCGGAGACCCCTGTAGTTGAGTGCACAGGATAGTTTTGAGTCTGTAATACTGTATTGAAGATCAATAAAGAAATTTACCGAATAATTCCTGTATATATCTGTTTATCTCTGTTTACATTTTTTTATGATATATATTGTGGATGAATAATGTCTTTATGAATTATTGATATAATGATGCGCGATTCTCTTGAATAAGTCTTAATAGATGTATGCAATGCATGTTAAGTACTTTTGCGAAGACTGTGATGAATAATGTTATGTTTATTAAATAACTTAAGTAGATTTGTGAAAACACTAATTTAGGGGTTGTTCTCCGATGCACGTAAGCGGATAAATCGACTGTTAAGGGTACGCAAAGGCTGATCATAAACCTTCGTGAAAGTCTGAGGACTATTTTAGTAGAGTTGCAATATTGAGCCCTAAGGGCTTATCGATCTGCGCGAAGGAAGATCTGAGGTGCTAAAACACATCACACTCGTCTCTGGATGCAAAAACTTGGTTCTTGCATACCCCCATATTGCTTCGAGTGAGACTACAACCTACGCTATGCGGGTTGTTTCCGAGAGGGCCAGTAGTGTAGGGATTTTTTGGTTGGCACAACTAACTCTGAACCTGGGTCAGGACCCCCTAAGCCAACAATTTTTGTTTTTGAAAGTTAAGTTAGTTTCAATTTGTCTTATGTTTTGTTAGTCAATCATTTCAGTTTTGTGTTTGTTTAATTTTTTGACTTCATTTCCCAATGGATGAGGGTACTATTGAGAAATGGAAACAATAAATTCTAGTTTAATTTGTCCTTGAATTAAACTGTGAATGAAAATAAAATTCTTTTCTCGTAAAAATTTAAAAATAATTAATTAAGTTTAATTAACTTAATTAATTTAGGAAATTCGAATTGGAAGTCTTTTAGAAGACATGTATATGTTCTCCCTAACTTATAGGAGTTAAGGATGAGTTATGAATGAGTTGTAATTAGTTAACTCAGTTTATTGAGTTAAGTCTAGTTAAATTAGTTCCAATCAGTTTAAGGAACTAATAGTGTGTAAACAGTCAGTAGGGACACTAGTGACCTAATTAGTGCTACTCTAGTTAACTAAAGATTCCACCATCAGAAACTCATGCATGTTGATTCTGAGAAAGACCTAGTTGAGACTAGAGTGCAGGGACAATGTACTATTTGTTTTAGATTTTTTTTGAGTTGCATTGGCAGTGAATGCAATCAGGAACTAATCCTTGGGGGATTACACTATTCTTAGAGGCTTCATTTCCCTTTAAATACAAGCTATCCTTCATAGGAAATACACATTGGAATAGAGACTTGGAGAGCTTGTGAATTGGCTAAGCTTTGGCCTTGATCTTGCTTATGAGTTGGAGATTGAATTTGCTGAGTGTTGGGATTGTTCTAGAGAGAACAAGCATTGTAATTTCATCTTGATTTTAAGGATTAATACAAAACAGATAGTGGGGTTTTGAGGTGTGGCTTTCCCTAGATATTTATTGTGTTATGTGCCCTTTATTCTCTTCCTCTATTGATTATTGTTTTCTCGATGTTTATGGGCTTCTGCTGTTAAAAGTAGAAGTAGATTATTGTCTCTCGTTTTAGTGGATTACATGAGCTTGTGAATCTACAAGTTTCTCTGCATGGTATTAGATAAAGATTGTTTTTTGGGCTGATATTTTGTAGAGATGTTATTAGAATTTATGCGCAAAATTTTTAGAAACAAATTGCAGATTTGGATTCCTTGGGAAAAGATACCCAAACTCAAAAAAAAAAATTGCCCGAATCGGAGTTCGGATGAGGGAGATATCGCTAATTTAAAATCAACTCTCTAGAGAAGATTTCAAAGTTTTGAGTTTTTGGGTTACAGGTGAAAGTCGAATTTGCATAGATACTTCAGGATCAGCAGATGACGTTCCATGGGTTGAGGCTTGGTTATGCCTTGGAAGGCAACTCAAATTTTATAGTTTGGAGGGACAAGCGGAGACTGTGCTAGAAGATAATGGGTTGAAGGAATTCATTAATCAAGAAGTCCCCAAGCCAGTAGCTACGGATGAACAGAACTTGGCCAAATCGAAGAAGTGTGTGGCGAAGGCAAGGCGGATAATCCTTGAGGGAGTTCGAGACCAAATTGTCTCGAGTCTCCATGGCAAGGAAACTCCACATGCTATGTGGAAAACATTGATGGACTTGTATCAGAATATTAGTGATCAAAGGAAGTTGACATTGAAGGATAAACTTCATAAAATCAAGATGGAGAAAGGAGAGACAATTCCAAAGAACTTGACCAAGTTCACTCAATGTCAGGATGAACTTGGAAGTGTTGGAATCACAGTTTTTGAGGAGGATATGGTGAGACTTTCTCTTCTTGGACTCCCAATGAGTTGGCATAGTTATCATGATTCGATCAATGGTCGGGAGAAGCTGCCAAATTGGGAATGGCTATGGTCGGATTTGATGTAGGATGAGATCAAGAAGAACACCAGGGATGGCTCTTCATCAAAGACTGATGATGAATAGAATTGTTCCATAGAGATTTAGGCAAAGAAGTGGAAAGGTAAAATTTCTCATTCCAAATCAGATTCTTATCATGGAGGTAAGAAGAAGGACATGATGGAAGTTAAATGCTTTCATTGTCACAATATGGGTCACTTTGCTACAAATTGTTCATTGAATAAGTCCATGGATAAGTCCTTAGGAGGAGCAGTGGGTGAGGCTTTGGCCTCCCAATTTGAATTGGACTTTTCCATCATTGCATGCATGGTCTCTTCAATGATGGGAAGTGTCTGGTACTTAGACAGTGGAGCTTCTTTCCACATGACTAGTGACAAAGAGTTATTCAGTGAACTAGAGGAGAAAGATCTCAAGATGCATATCAAGATGGGTGATGACGGTAAGTATAGTGTTACTGGTGTGGGCACTATTACTTTTCAAAGGGAGAATGTGGCTCCACTCACCTTAAAGAATGTTATGCATGTACCCAGATTGACAAAGAACTTGGTATCCATTGCCATGCTTGAGTATAGAGGCTATGATGTGATCTTTTTGAAAGGAAAGGCATTCCTTCAACACATAGCCATGGGTCAAGTAAAGAAGATAGGGATTCGAGTTCAAAATCTCTATAAGATAGAGGTAGAGGATTTCACTTCTTTGAGTTTATAATTGGAAACAATGTTGAGCTGAGACGTCAGTGAGTTGTGGCACAGGCGATTGGGCCACTTGCATCATGGGGCTTTGAAGATATTGCAGAAAATCTCTACTGGTCTTCCCAAAGGTACGCTTGAGAAAGTTGATACATGCAAGGGTTGTACTTCGGGAAAATACATCAAGTATTTCTTTAGAGATAGAGATAGTTGAGGCGAGTCTATTCTGGAGAGAGTCCATTCAGATGTGTGTGGACCATTCTCGACAGTATCCACTGCCAAACAAAGGTATTATGTTATATTTGTAGATTACTATTCTCGTAAATGCTAGATATTTTTCATGTAGAGAAAGGATCAGAGATTCACAAAGTTTTGTGAATTCAAAGCATTGGTCGATAAAGAGTCAGGCAAGAAGGTTAAATCTTTATGGAGCGATAACGATGGAGAATATATCTCCAATGAGTTTAAGAACTTCTATGCAGCAGAAGGGATTAAATGAGAATTTATGACACCTCATAACCCTCAACATAATGGGGTTGCCGAGAGGAAGAACAAGAGCATAGTATGGGCAACAAGGGTGATGTTGCATGATCAGGGCATACCACTACACTTGTGGGTTGAGGCATGCAACACAATGCTTTATGTTCAAAACCATAGCCCACATCAGATACTTGAGAGTAAAACACTAGAGGAAGATTATTTCAGTAAGAGGCCAAATTTTGGTCACTTCAGGATTTATGGGTCATCGGTTTATTGCCATGTGACCAAAGATGCACATAAGAAGCTTGAGCCAATAACAAAGTTGGGTATATTTGTGGGGTACATTGATACTTCCCACAACTATCAGGTGTACATGAAAACCAGTCGGATGACAGTGGTTTGCAGGGATGTCAAGTTTGATGAGGAGAAGGCCATGCGAGTATCCCTTGAGTGAGAGCTTAAGCTACATTCAGAGCAGGTTTTTTTAGTTCCTAAGGTTGAGGAGCCTCAGATTGATGTGGAGAAGCCACATGCATAGGTTCTGGGAGTTGATACATCCACTCAGAAAAATTCTTCCAGAGAGTGAATAAAGCACATTAGAGAGGTTGACAGATTGTTGGATGATGCATGGGAGAATGTGGGAGCACCCTCTTCTCAGCGCAGACATAGGAGGTCGCCAGAGAGGTACACTAGATACATGGAACTTATGGGTGCATGTGTTGTGACAAATCCATCTTCCTTTCAAGAAGAAGTGCAGCAACCAGTTTGGGTTGATGTAATGGTGGAGGAGTATGCATCCATAGTTCGAAGCAGTGTTTGGGATGTGGTCCCAAGATCGGAGGACAAGTCGGTTGTGAGCTCCCATTAGATTTATAAGGTAAGGCAAGCTGCAGATGGTAGTGTGGAGAAACATAAGGCCAGATTTGTGGCTCGTGGCTTTTCATAGGTAGAGGGGATTGACTATGATGAGACCTTTTCTCCTATTGCAAGGTACTCATCAATTAGATCTATTTTGGCACTATCAACACAGATGGGTTGGAAGATCCATTAGATGGATGTGAAGACTACCTTCTTAAATGGCATGATTGAGGAAGAGGTGTACATAGAGCAGCCAAAAGGTTTTGAAACCTTGGACCGTGAATTGCATGTGTGCCGACTCAATATAACGTTGTATGGGCTGAAGCAAGCACCCCGTGCTTGGTACACCAAGATAGATTGCTACTTCACTGGGTTGGGCTTCACGAAGAGTGAAGCAAAGTCAAACCTCTATCACATAGTGGTGGAAGGTAAGCTTTTGATCATTGTACTTTATGTAGAAGATCTCATACTAATAGGTGATGAGAAGCACATCAAATCTTGCAAGGAGGATCTTGCAAGAGAGTTTGAGATTGTTATGAAACTAGCTCACAAAAAGATAGAAAAGAGAGATCAACGCCTTAGAATTCAGCCTCTTCGAGGGGGCAACTCCTTTACATTACACAAATGAGAAATTCTTGGATCATTGAAATGACAAAACCTCGTTTCTATATATAGGAGTCTAAGGAGTCACAATATAACCCAGTCGACCTAATAATAATAATATAAAGCCAAAAAAATAACAATAGAGGGATTCTATGGGGCACAATAATAACAATATGGGGATAATAGGGGCACAACGATATTAATAAGGGATACAATTACAATAGTAATGGGGTAATCACTAGTATTATAGGGACCCAACATGCCCCTCTCCTTCAAAAAAGTGTTTTCCTCAACGCTTGAGTAGTTATGGATGCTTCTGTATAAAATTATCATCCTCCCATGTGGAATCTTCAGTGGATAAGTTCTCCCACTTGATAAGATACTCCGAAATTGATCTATTTCATAACTGTCGAGTTCTTGTTTCTGTGACTACTTCTGGTTCCAATATAATTTTTCTTCCTCGTCAAGTTCTGGAAATATTGTTTGAATTGGGAGCATGTCACCTATAACCTTCTTTAAACATGAAACATGGAAAACTGGGTGCAATCGAGAAGTTTCAGGAAGCTCCAATTTGTATGCCATAGTACCAATATTTTGCAACACCTTGTACAAAAATAATACTTTGGTGATAATTTATTACCCTTCTTAGCTTACTTGAGGGACATTTTCTTATATGGTTGTAGCCGTAGGAATACCCAATCACCTACATGAAAACTTCTTTCGCTGCAATGTTGATCTGCTTGTTGTTTCATTCTATTCTATGGCAACATGAGGTTATCCTTTAAGAGTTGGAGGACTTCTTGTTGATGTTCGATGTGATGTTCCATTGCTTGAACCTTACAATTTTCTCTTAAATATGATGTGATGGATGGTGGCTGATATCCATAAAGTGCCATAAATGGGGTCATTTTTGTTGCTATATGGAAGGAAGTGTTATACCACCATTCAGCCAGAGGCAACCATTTGACCCATTGTGTCTATTTATTAGATACAAAGAAACGAATATATCCTTCCAAACATTTGTTTACTATCTCAGTTTTCCCATCATATTTAGGATGATAAGATGAGCTATGAGCTAACTGAGTACCAAGAAAAGAAAATAATTCTGTCCAAAAATTTCCAGTGAAAATGGGATCTCTGTCACTTACAATAATTTTTGGGTTTCCATGTAGCTTTTGAATTGTTTCCATAAATGCAGTAGAAACTATACTGGCTTTAAATGGATGTGATAATGCACAAAAGTGTGCATACTTGGTAAGTCTGTCAACTACCACCATGATGACACTCTTTCCCTCAAACTTGGGTAAACCTGTGATAAAATCCATTGAAACCTCCTCTGAATGTTGGATTGGAATGGATAAAGGTTGTAATAGACCCGGTGTCTTAATTGTTTCAACTTTATTTTGTTGGCAAACCAAACATTCCGCCACAAACTTTTGAATATTTGATTTAAGGCCCTCCCAAAAAAATTCCTTCTTAACCCTGTGGTAAGTTTTTAAAAATCCTAAGTGCCCTCTTAAGGGAGCAGTGTGCAATTCCATAAGAATCTTTTGTTTTAGCTGGGAATTCTTATAGAGGTATAAGCGATCTTTGTACCATAACGAATCATTTTTCTAGCTAAATGTATCAGATGTACTCGAGTCTTGTTGTAAATTTCGAATAAGTGCCCACACTTCTTCGTTATTCTTCCATTCCTCCCTTGCTTCGTTTATCCAATCTGGTTGGATAATAGAAATGGTGCACAACAATGCTTCCACATCCTCATCCTTTCTTGAGAGTGCATCTGCCACCACATTTTTCTTCCCTTTTTTGTAGATGATTTCAAAGTCATAACCCAACATATTTGTGACCCAATTTTGTTTCTCTTCAGAGGATAATATTTTTTCTAAAAGGTATTTAAGGCTATCATGATCCATTTTTACCTTGAAGTGTCTTTCCATTAGGTAGGGTTGCCATTTCTTAACTGCATGGAGTATTGCCAACATTTCCTTCTCATAAATAGCTTTGTTTAAAAACTTTTCCTTGATTGGATGAATTTCAAAAGCAATGGGTCTTTCATCTTGCATTAAAACAACACCAATTCCATTTCCTGAAGCATCACATTCCATAATACAGGTTTTTGTTAAGTCTGGTGTAGCTAAGACTGGTGCTTCGCACATTGTCTCTTTAAGATGCGCGAAGGCCTTTGTTGCTTCTGGAGTCCATGAAAATGCATCTTTCTTCAATAATGTTGTTAGAGGTGCTGCTATTCTCCCATAATTCTTAACAAACTTGCGATAATACCCTGTCAACCCAAGAAATCCTCGCAGATGCTTTATGGATGTGGGGATTTTCCATTCCTTAATGGCTTTAATTTTGCTAGGGTCTAACTTAACTCCTTCTTGAGATACAATATGACCCAGATATTCCACCTCTTGTACTCCAAAGAAACATTTGGATCTTTTTGCATATAATTGTTTCTCCTCCAATAGTTGTAGCACCCTGTCAACATGTTCAACATGATCCTTCCAATACTTGCTGTAGATTAGTATATCATCAAAAAATACTAACACAAATTTTCTAAGGAATGGTTTGAAAATGGAATTCATCAAACCTTGAAATGTTGAAGGTGCATTGGTAATGCCAAAAGGCATGACCAAAAATTCATAATGACCCTCATGAGTTCTAAATGCTATTTTGGAATGAATTCAGTCTTCATTCTGATTTGATGATATCCCGAATGAAGATCCAACTTGGTGAAGTAAATTGATCCATGCAATTCATCCAGTAATTCATCAATGACAGGAATGGGAAACTTATCTTTAATAGTGAGCTTGTTGAGCTCCCTATAATCTGGACACATGCGCCATGATCCATCCTTCTTGTGCACCAATACTACTGGAGTAGAGAAAGAACTTTGACTCGGTTGAATTATACCAGACTCTAACATTTCTGCAACCATACATTCAATTTCACTCTTTTGGGCATAGGGATATCTGTACGACCTGATGTTTGGAGGAACACTTCCTGGAATCAGATGAATAGCATGATCATGATCACGAATAGGTGGGAGACCTTTGGTAGACTCAAATACCTTGGAATGATTGTCCAAGACTTTTTGGAGATCTGGAGAAATAGATGATTCCAATGTGGAAACATCTAGCGAACATAGTTGTGCAATTACACCTCTTTGTTCCTTTTTTAGAAGCTTTGTCATACCATTAGAGCTGATTATCTTTCCCGGTTTCCCTGCAATACCCCTTAATTCAACTTCCTTTCCTTCCACATAAAATTTCATGAAAATTTCTTGAAAATTAAGAGCTATTGTACCCAAGGATTGTAGCCATTGGACTCCTAGTACAACATCAGCACCTCCCATTGGAATGGAAAGCATTGGGCTAGTCAATACATATTATCCCATGGATAGCTTGATATTATGGCACTTTCCAGAGCAATTTATTGTTCCTCCATTTGCAACCATCACTTGAAACTCTGGTGCTAGATATAAGAAGCAATTAAATTCTTTGCTACCTTACAATGAATAAAATTGTGGGTACTTCCTGAATCAATCAACACTATTACCTTTTTCGTCTTGATTTGTCCTTCTATCTTGATGGTTTGAGGAGTGGTAATTCCTGCCAATGCATTACAAGATATGGTAGGATTCATTTCTTCTTTATGTAGGCTTTGTTCCTAGAGTATATCCTCTTCTTTTGACCTTTCTTGCTCCTTTTCTTCTTCCTCTTCACAATCTAAGTAAAATAATTTCTTCTTAGCACACTTATGACCTTTAGTGTATTTGCTATCACAACTGTAACAAAGCCCTTTTGCTCTTTTTTCTTCCAATTGTTGTGGTGTCAACCTTATAGGTTGTGGAAGACTAGGGGCAACAACACTTCCATCTTTATAGTTGTGAGTGGTATGCTTCCTGGTTGCCATAATTTTGCTTTCCATTTTTCTTGCTAACTTGAATGCCTTCTCTAATAAATCAGGTTCCCAAAGGCGAACATCATGTTGGATATTATCCTTTAAAGTCCCTATGAACACATTAATCCTATGCTCCTTTGAAATATTTTTTATCCTTAGGTTCAATTTTTGGAACTCCTCAATATGCTCCATTATTGAACCCTTTTGTTCGAGACTTATCAATTGGCTAAAAAAAGTGTTGCTTTTTGTATCCTCATAATGTGCTATCAATTCTTTTGTAAAAATTTCCCAAGTGATAATTTGTTTACAAGAGCAAAGCCATTGATACCATACAAATTGATTTGGTTCAAAATATAAAGTTGAAATACATACCTTTTGTGTGTTTTGCACATTATTGAGATTGAAAAATTGCTCCATCTGTAATATCCATGTTGCGGGATCCTTGCCATCAAACTTCCTCATATCGATTTTTGGAATATGGTGGATCTTCGATCCAACATTAGAGTCTATGGAATCATGATTAACATTTCTTTTGTTTTCATCATGAGTTTCCTTTACTACCCTTTCACCATTAGTGACCATTTCTTGTAGTAACTTATTCATATTTATCTTCAATTCTTCCATCTTATCATCCATGCCATCAATTTTAGTGTCCATGCCATTCATCATAGCTTCCATGCCATCCATCTTAGCTTCTATGCCTTTCTTTAAACAATCCATCTTAGCTTCTACACCTTTCTTTAAACCATCCATCTTAGCTTCTACATCTTTTCTTAAACCAACCATCTTAGATTCTGTTTCTTTTTGTGCAAGTGACACTTGTTGCACTTGGTCTCGTAATTTTGATATATCATGTTGCATTTCTTCCTCTTCTTCATGAGTCATGCTATAGCTTTCAGGTTTCTTACTAGGTGTTTGCATTTTCTTTCCTTGGGGCATCAATTACCGATTCAAACTAATTTTTCAAACCAAGCTTATGCAAAAATTAAAAAAAAACTACACAGCTTTTTTCACTTTGTAGAAGCTTGATATTGAATCTGATGTATCTCTGCAATTTCAGATCATCCATTTTTAAAATTGTGAACTGTAGTAGCCCTCTGTGTCCTCTTTCCAATGCCACCAGTCTGATCCAAATTGGATTCTCCAAAGAAGAGTTATGCACAATCTCCCAAGATGACCTGATTATAGACTAGTTCAGTAGAGCGAACTTGTACGACGTGCCACGAGTCACTCTTTCAACCTTTGGCTCTTAAAAATATATACAAGAAACTATAGTCCATCCTCTTTCTGTACCTTCTTATGAAATTTCAATCCGATGCTCAGAGAGAAAGTTATGATGATTTTCCCCAGGTCACCTTTTTGGAATGTAATTCAGGAGTCTGCAAAAAGACCAACTTCCTCAGATCATATATCCGCAAATATAGCACAAAAACCTATGAAATTTGGACCCGAGATTTAGAGTGATTTCTTCTAAAATGGGTTTCTTTTTAGCTTCTAAAACGTCACAAAAAAAGTTATAGTGAAAATGCCACGATGACCTGTTTGGAGCAGCGAAACCCTAGAATCCAAAGCTCTGATACCAAATGTTATGAAACTAGCTCACAAAAAGATAGAAAAGAGAGATCAATGCCTTAGAATTCAGCCTCTTCAAGGGGGAAACCTCCTTTACATTACACAAATGAGAAATTCTTGGATCATTCAAATGAAAAAACCTCCTTTCTATATATAGGAGTCTAAGGAGTCACAATATAACCCAGCCGACCTAACAATAATAATAGAAAGCCACAAAAATAACAATAGAGGGATTCTATGGGGCTCAGTAATAACAATATGGGGACAATAGGGGCACAACAATATTAATAAGGGATACAAATACAATAGTAATGGGGTAATCACTAGTATTATAGGGACCCAACAGAGATGAAGGACATGGGGCTCATGCATTACTTTCTTGGCATGGAGGTTTGGCAGGGATACAGGGATTTGTTTGTTTATGAAGGCAAGTATGCCAATGAGATACTCAAGAGATTCCGTATGGAGAGCAGTAAACCCATGGAGACTCCTCTAGTTGGTAATTGGAGGAAGGAGGACACTGCTCTAGGAGAAGTAGTGGTAGCTACTATTTATAGGAAGCTTGTGGGTTCACTCATGTATTTGGCGAACACACGACTAGATATGTGTTAGACAGTTAACCAGATTAGTCAAGCGATGGTTATGCCTACCAAGCTATGTTGGAAGGTGGAAAATCATGTATTGAGATACCTTAGAGGCACTACTCAATTTGGGTTGTGGTATAGACGTACAAAGGGAGTGAGCTTCAAGGCTTGATCGATGAAGATTGGGTGGGGATTCCATCTGACAGGAAGAGCACATCAGGAGGGATCTTTAGTATGGGTTAGCTACAGTTTCTTGGTACATCAGGAAACAAAGATCGATTGCACTCAGTGCAGCAGAGGCAGAGTACATGGCTACAAGTCAAGCAACATGTGAGGCTATCTAGATGAGGAAGATGCTGGTTGGTTTGTTTGGTTAACAGATGGATCCGACAGTGATTTATTGTGATAAACATAGTTGTATCAAACTATCTGAAAATCTAGTTTTTCATGATCAGTCCAAGAATATAGGTATCTGGTATCATCATCTCATAGATTCTGTATTGAGGTAGATCATGTTGTTAGATTACATTCCCATAGAGGAGAAACATGCTGACATCTTGACAAAGACATTGCCAAGATGTAAATGCGAGTTTCACAGAGACAGGATTGGGGTAGTAGGTAATCCCTTTCTTGTTGAGAGGGAGTGTTTGGAAATGGCAACAAGAAATTCTAGTTTAATTTGTCCTTGAATTAAACTATGAATTAAAATAGAATTCTTTTCTCATAACAATTTGAAAATAATTAATTAATTTTAATTAACTTAATTAATTTAGGAAACTTGAATTAGAAGTCTTTTAGAAGACATGTATATGTTCTCCCTAACTTATAGGAGTTAAGGATGAGTTATGAATGAGTTGTAATTAATTAACTCAATTTATTGAGTTAAGTCCAGTTAAATTAGTTCCAAGTAGTTTCAGGAACTAATAGTGAGTAAACAGTCAATTGGGACACTAGTGACCTAAATAGTGCTACTCTAATTAACTGAAGATTCCACCATTAGAAACTCATGCATGTTTATTCTAAGAAAGACCTAGTTGAGACTAGAGTGCAGGGATAGTGTACTATTTTTTTTATATTTTTCCGAGTTGCATTGATAGTGCATGCAATCAGGAATTGATCCTTGAGGGATTGCGCTATTTTTAGAGGATTTATTTCCCTTTGAATACAAGTTATCCTTCATAGGAAATACACATTGGAATAGAGACTTGGAGAGCTTGTGAATTGGCTAAGATTTGGCCTTGAGCTTTCTTAGATTTGGCCTTGAGCTTTCTTATGAGTTGGCGATTGAATTTGATGAGTGATGGGATTGTTCTAGAGAGAACAAGCATTGTAATTTCATCTTGATTTTTCGAATTAATACAAAACAAATAGCGGGGTTTTGAGTTGTGGCTTTCCCCGAATATTGATTTTGTTATGTGCCTTTGGTTCTCTTCCTCTATTGATTATTGTTTTCTTGATGTTTATGGGCTTCCGCTGTAAAGAGTAGAAGTATATTCTTGTCTCTTGTTTTAGTAGATTACATGAGCTTGTGAATCTACAATTTTTTCTACAGTTACCTGGTCTAAGGTGTTCTTGACACCTCCTAAAGGAGCTTCCATCCCCAACTAGATCCAATGTTAGTGCCTCTCGGTCTTGTCAGTCACCAGTGATCAATTGTACTTTTTAAATATTGTTATTAGGTCCTAGGTCAATTTTTTACAGTTTCAATAGGTTTTCAAAAAAAATTTGGTCACTGGTTAGTGTGTCTAGGTATGTTGCTACTCCCTTCATTTCATGATCAAATTTTCATCTAAATCATGTCATCACTCATTGCGATGAGTCATTAGTGAAGTGTCTTGATCACCATTTCAGTCATCATCTCATTCTTAGTCATGTTTCAAGGTCCAAATCATTAGTTTCATACTCCGTTAGATGTTATCACTAGGTCAAGTCATCAAAAAGGTCAAAAAAGAGTGGTGACATCATCTAGGTCATCATTGTGGGAGTAGTAATAGGGAAACATGTTCTATAATGATCTATAAAGTGAATTTTGATATTTATTAAGATGTAATTATGTATAATGAGGTTTGAAGTTGCAGTCCACTAGCATTTCATATCATTTTGTGAAAAGACAAGGTGGGGCCACATCACCACCTAAGAGAAAATCGACCCCCCAGCCTATAAGAAGACCAAAGGAGAATTTTTTTTTCTCATTCCACCCTCATAAGACATCACTCCACCAGCAAGAAGCATTTCCACCCTCTAAAAATAAGATTCTTTCCAACAAAGTGCCAAATTTCCTCCCCCACTGCGCTTTTGTCAGCCGCGTTACGCTTTTCTCCAAATTGCTACGTTTTTCTCAAGGGAGAAAAATAAACCTTTTCAAGGGGTTTATTCATCAACCACAGGTTCCAACACATCATTAACAAGCAATTTGGATTCATTTTCCCCTCCTCTACCTTTATTTTGCTTCATTTCATTCTTGAAAGCTGAAAAAATCGCCCTCTCCCAGGGTTTTGCTGCTCTTTTTGTCTCAGTGTTTTTAATTCATTTGCTATGAAAAACCCTAAATTTCATGCTCAAAACACCCTCCCTCACCCTCCATACACCTTCCTTGAAACTTCCCCTCAACCTTTTCACTCATTTCCTTCATTTCCCTACAAAACCTAACCTACATTACACTTTCCTAGGCTAGGATTGTATTTTTCATTTCTATTCCCATTCCCCTCACTCATTTCCCAAATTTTCACCTCCCTATAATACCTAACATCTTTCCCTACCCCCAAAATTTCCCTAATAATTTAGACACTCTCAAACCTCTTCATCTCCCTCCATTCACAAAACTGCCCCAATTCCCCTTTTTTCCTAACACTAAACCCTAATTCCCTTTCCTAGTGAGCTAGGGTTTCACAATGGATCCAGATACCACAACCACTGATCAGAGGGAGCATAAATGAGGTCATATTATTAGGTATGAATCCACCAAGGTACATGATATCATGTCTTCACCATTTCTCAAGAAGTCATTCCAAGATGCAGAATCCCCTGTTTTCTGCCAAAAGATTGAAGAACTAGGTTTCAGTGATAAATTAACAAGCACCTCTACCAAAAGTATAAGGAGGGATAAGGAAACTATTAGGTCACATTTACCATTTCAGTAGAGGCCATTTCCATAGCCACTGGGCTCCCAAATCATGTAGAGGTTTGGTTCAAAAGGAGAGACCTAGACTTTGAAAATTATAAAATGTTTGTGAAGCCTCCTTACAAAGCTGCTCCAAAGCATATTTTTCCTTTTAGACACTTGCTTGATAAGTATTCCCCTCTCATGAATATGATCATGAAATAATTCACATGTGAAGGTTGGTTTTCAAGGATATATCAGTACCATGTTAGATTACTGATGCATTTCACAGGTGTTAAACCTCTTAACCTACCTTACTACCTCTACAAAATCTTGGTAAAAATGGTAGAAAAGGTACATAGCAAAGGGAAAGACCATCAATAAAGGATGTTCCATCACGACTTGGTGACAATCATTGTCTTCCATTATCTTACATAGGTCATATTGTCTTTTGAGGCATTCATGCAGTCATTCTCTCCTTTGCATACTCCAACTCAATATAGCAGTCATTCTACACCTTTGGCATCACCAAGACCACAAGAAGCGGGTTCTACAAGAAGAATTGTAACAATAACATCTAGAGCTGAGGTGACTAAGACATATGCCAGAGTAAAGAGGCTTGTGTTTTCTCCTAGTAGTGTGGAAAGACCCAAGTCTACTGCAGTTGAGAAAGAGACATCAACACATCACTATGAGGCACCTTTACAAGAGGAAGAACAGGTAGATTTTGACACCTGTATGGAAGATCTAGCAATGCATGAGGAGGAAAAGTCACGTGAGCCAGTCATGAAAGAGAAAGAGGTAGAAATCAGAGGGCTAAAGGATTACTTGGCAAAGGCAAACTATATGATTGCATTCCTACAACAGGAAAACAAGCAGCTAAGGTAAAACAACTCTTTCTCAACAAACCTAAAACTAATGTGGTGGAAGAGCATGAAAAAGGAAAGGAAGTGATTGATCTAGAACCATTTGAAGATGAAGTTTTAGGTCAAGTTCAGAAGGCCAAAGACCAGAGGTTTACAGAGACAAGATGGGCAAGGGAGTGAGTCATCTCCTCCATTAGGTTAGCAAGACATTGACAAATCATTTGAAGCAGATTTTGAAGAAGATAAGGAATATTGGCTTGATAAGGTCAATGATCATTTGGATATGCTCCTAAAGAGGGAAAATAGGGCCACTAACCTACAGAGGCACATGGCAAGGCATTACTACACTCGACACTTGATCAATGAAATCAAGGTCAAAAACTTGAAAAGGAAATTGAGGAAGACCCTAATTAATCAAAGGAAGGAGGATAAGATTGACCTATTGGATCAAGCCTCTCTCAATTCCTCGAAAATCATTTTCCAACTTAAAGGAGAAATTCATAACCATTTTTGAAGAAAATTTTGAAAATTTGTGACTTTTGGCTATAACGGGAAATTTCGGTAAGCTAAAAGTGTAGTGCCCTGGTGTTGCGCTTTTCCCTGAGGCCTAAAAATCACAAAAGGTTTATATACCTTGATATCTTGTGACCTGATCATATCATCCATGTAGTTTTTGTGCCATGTCAGCCTTATGGTTGGAAGAAAAATTCCAAAAACATGCCAAAAAACCATTTTCTTCCACTGTTTTCACCTTGGCGCCGCGATTTTAGAGTGACCTTTGGAGAATCCATTTTTCTCAGCCTTGGATAGGCCATTTTGCATGCTTAAGGACTCTATGGACAATTATACATCCTAATATTTCCAATGATGCTTTCAGATTAGTATTTGGGACACTGGAAGTCACTAAAAATTTTCTTCCAAGTTGGCACTGCACTTTTCACAAATGGAGCTATGCTTTTCACAGAATTCGCTACGCTTTTCCCAGAAAGACATGAATTAGGATTTTCTCCAGTCAAAGTCAAAGATGTTGGTCAAATTACTCCTCCAGGGTAACCATGTGATGTAATTAAAGGTAAATTAGGTGGACAATGTCTATTTCATGTAGAGTCATGCTTACTTATGTTTGTAAAGTCAAAATGAATCAGTTGGTCTAATTAGGGTGTTTGTTTTTAACTTCCCTAGGTTTAGGTTTGGTTAGAGATAATAATGTAAACTATTCGTATCATGAGGGATTCGACCCTTGAGAGGGGGGAAGATTTGTTTTGGTCTATATCTACCCAAATCAAACTCAAGGGAAGGGTTGGACATCAGAGAGTAAAAGGCTTTGGAGCTTGTATTCACCATCCTTTTAGAGGAAATTAACAGGTCAGTTGCAACTGTTATTTAGGCATTCTCGCAGTATGATTTTGTGACTTTTTTTTCTTCTATAAATCACTTAAATGAATGATTAGTTATCCTTCTTTCCATATCTTTTCTTTCAGTGATCTTCATATGAGTTTTTAAACATAATTCTTAAGTTTAAGCTCTGTTTTGTTAGGAATTTCATGTTTATGTTATCTACCTTATGATAAATGAATTCATGATATTCATGCTCTCTTTTAACCTTTTCTTTTTCAAACCTACACTACATCGAAAAACCTCAAAGTGCCACTGAATATTCCTACCTTTCTCCTCTATATCCCTTGCAACTAAATCTTTTGAAACTTGACATTGTTCCCTAGCCTCTACACCTGATCCAGCAAAACCCTAAAATTTCAAAACCCTAGAGTCGAACATACCTAGCCTAAAATATTTTCCTCCTCTAGTCATTCATTGGCTGTGAGTTCATAGAGAGAACCCTCTCGATTTCGTAGGGCTAGCTTCCAAATCCTAAATGGTTTGAGGTTACCTCTGTCGGTCTCCTTTCTCAGCCTTGGGACATTGAGGAGTGCTAATAGGTAGTATGTTTTGTTTTTTGCAATCTGTTGGCAATAGGTGTTATTGAACACTAAGGGCTGTGTTCCCCCAAGGGGGAAGGGTTTGTAACAAACCCTGAATGATTTTACATGCAACAAATATAAGTCCAAGGTCATGGGACACACATTCCAAGCTAAATGGCCGGCATAGATTATAGTGGGTACCACTTTCAGTTTTGTTTATGGATATGGAAATTGGAAAAGGCATTGGTAAAGGAAAAGAGGTAATAATTGACATTTAATTATGAAAATAAAGGAAAACATGAGAAAATGAAGGTGAAGAGACACATATTTGCATGAGAGGAAATTAAAGGAAAATGAAGGAAAATGAAAAAAATAGAGGGGTCAATGATAAAAATGCTTATGAGTATCAGTTCATAGCATGTGTGATTTCATTGATAATTTATGGATGCGTGGTATATGCATGTGATTTGATGGTTATGTGTTGTCATTGGCATGGATAGTTTCCTATATTGACAGTGGTTTTAGCCTTGCCTTTCCATTTCCTGGATAGGCATGGTGTTGTGGGTTTTTTCCACTTGTTGTTTTTCTGATTGGTGCTTAGGTTCCTCATGGTTGTGGGTTGGAACAAATGCTCTGGATTCCCAAGAAAAACTTGGGTTGAGCTACTAGTCCTGGAGCCTAGGTTGGGACAAACGCTCTAGATCCCTTGGTGGGTTGAGTTACTAATCCCTGGATCTTGGTTGGAAAAATTCTCTGGAGCCCTGGAAGGTTGTGGGTTGAGTTACTAGTTCTTGAAGCCCTCGATAACTTGGGTATAGATTTATTTGGTTGATGTTAGTGATGTCTAACTGTAGAGGTGGAATCAATGTTGTTGAGGGTTGAGGTGGTTTGGCCTCTAGAATCCCTAGTTTGGTTTTGTCTTGGTTTGTTGCATGAGATCCCACATTCATGCTTAGAATATGGCGTGAGGTTGATTGACTAGAAGAGTTGTTTGGTTCAGCCCAATCTATGGTCAGGTGGTACATGGAATTCCATGACATGGTTGGTAGTTTCACATATTAATAAGAACTATTCTGCTACTCTTATTCCTATATATTGTAGTGATTATATTGGTGATATATGGCTGAGTTTCCATGGTTTCTATGCTGGTTATTTGTTGGTTATATGACGTGTACCATCTATGGCTCTTGTTGATGAGGCTCATCAATAGGTAAACTATATGGGTCACAATACCACTCTCCAGCTGATTAAATTGTATTTTCTAACATTTATTTACAGATTTTATTATATTTTGCTTAGTGAGAAGAATAAAAGTGAGTTACTATGTCCTATGGCCTAATGTGTGTTAAATGCAGGAAATTGGAGTAGTTTTGAGTTGACTTGAGTGCAAGGACTCAGAGTAGACAAGCAAGAGAGATTATAGGAAGTGGTCCTCCTCCTTAACTCCTCACATTATTCAAAGATTCTCCCACTCTATCTCATCATCTTGGTGTCACTGGCAACCAAGCAAGCCATGTCCATTGGTAGCCAAGTCAGTACCAGTCAAAGAAGTGTTATTCTTGACTTAGGGAGCCTAGTATCACTATTTTATAGGGATTTTTTGGTAGCTCCAGTTTTGTTTAAATAAGAAAGCCAAGCGACTCATTAGGATTTGAAGTTTCATTGTAGCCAAGAATCCATTAAGTTGAAGCACATTTGACTGTTATTGTTATGATGTATTTGACATTTTTATGATAATGAGAAATTCTATTTTGATCCAGCACTAAGTTGACTCAGAGGGATGAAGCTCTTGGGTTAGGGCCCAACCCTATCAATAGAAGTTCCTCTCCTTTGTATCTGTATTCTTAGCTTAGAATGTTGATTTACTAATTAAGTTTATTTCTATTTTCTGTGTAGCTTAGAAAGTTGATCAAAGTTGTTGCTTATCCATACTTTCATTAGCTTAAAGAGTAGATTAGTGTTGCATTCTAGTGAAGGAAAATATACCAAAAAAGCTTGTGATAGTGACCCGTATCCCATCTCCCTTATGGGATCAATATTAGGGAATCCCACTCTCACAACCCAAAAACAAAGTTTGTCCTTTTTTCGTTGATTAGGTTAAGTTTCATTTTTAGCTAGATAACTGTTTATGGTTCCATGGAAATATTTTCAGTTGTTAGTTTGCTTCTTAATATTGTTGTAGATTATAAGGTATTCCATTCCATAGATCTAGTCTCTAACAATAGTTAGGTCAGACTTTCTAAGTTCAACTCATATTTTCCATGTTTACATGAAATAATTTGTAAAGAAAAGAGAAACAGGTTTTATTGCAGGGATTGTTGATCTGTAGGAAGGGACACCTCCAAAAAAATCCACCTAGTTCTTCTCCACCTTCTATTGAAGCATACCATCCCATACTCCGAACCTATGTTTTCCATCCACCACAAGAAAGTTGTCTTGGGAAGATTCGACCTTCTTGAATTGTTGGGCTTGGCCTTGGGTTATGTTCACCTCCCCCACACCTTACACAATTGTCACACACCTTTCCCACATGTCATCTCACCATTATTGTCCTTCAAAACCTCTGAGCTAAATTCTTGTAGCAATACATGACATCCTGTAGCAAACCCGCAACTACCTATTTTGACCATGTCTTGACCTAAATTGTAGTATAACCTACTATAGGAGTAGGTTAACCTCTTAGTTTGGACTTCATGACCATAAGTGCCACCTAGACCAGCCTTTTCATTCCTTTCCCTCCTGTATGATCATATATCATTAGATTTTATATTTCTGAATTTAGTAATTAGCAATTTTATCTATTCTACAAGTGTGAATGAGATCATTAAATGCACGCATGTTTGAAGTTTTAAATGATAGAATAAATTCCTATTTTCAAGCAGTTCCGATAGCTAGATGATCAAGTTCAAGGTTAGCATAGTTTCCTTCCTGCCACTGATTTGTGTCATTTCATAGCTAGATGATTTATGCCATATCATAGAATTTACAAGTTAGCAACTTTCATTTCCTGAATTGAAAAGAATTTACTTTTCCTGCACTAGAACTATTTTCACATTCCACTGTCAGTAGACAAACTCCCTTTAGTCCAATAGAGGAATGGTCTGAAACCATAATGGTCAAGTGCCCCGGTTAAGAAGTGAAGTAGAATGATGCATTTGCTGTGTATATAGCACTGTCACCTCCAAGTTTGTATGAAACCCCGGGTTGATAAAGTAAAGTTGGTAGCCCTAGGAGTTGCAACATTCTTGCTACAATACTGAGGTTCATCACTTTTTGGCATCATTGTTGGGGAGGTGTCTAGGTAGATGTAATTTCTACTTTTTATTTCTATTTTTCATTTTTCTAGATAGATGTTACTCTTGATTTCCTTTTTGTCTTGCATTTTGTTATGAAAAAACTCACAAAAACAGAAAAAATATATATCTTTCATGCCTTTTAGGAGTAGAGACACTTTAGGGAAATTCTTGCCAAATACACCCACATCATCAAGCATTCAACCTTCCCTCTTCTTCGGTGACTGTCAGCTTCCCTCTCTGACTGCAGGAGAGTTAGAAGACCCCTTATGAGAAAAACCTGAAATATTTGAAGAGGCTATTGGGGAAGAAGAAGAAAATACCATTCCACACACTAACACCATGGCTAAAAACAGAAATGAGGCTGAAAATAAAAATGAGGGTGCTTTTGCCATCAGAGAGACTAATGGAGATACTAGTATGAAAAACATAAGTTCCTGATAGCTTCTTGTTTGAGTTTGATGTCATCTGAAGAACCTACAATTATACCTCTGATGACCAAAAGTTGAAGTTGTTCCCATCCACCCTCAAGGATGCAGCCTTGCACTAGTTCATGGGTCTACCTAGGGATATCATCACTACCTGGGATCAAATGCAACAATCCTTTAACAAAAAGTACAAGGACTATTGTAGGTCTAAAGACACCAAAGATGAAATCTTTATAATGACCCTAGGACCTAATGAATCCTTGGAGGATTATGAGGAAAGGTTCCAATTCAGTTACAAAAGGGCCAGATGCACCCTTGATGCTGAACGACTCAAGTTAGTACTTCTTAGAAGAATCAAGGAGGACATACTGGAAACCCTAAACATGATGTCTGGAGGGGACATTTATTAGCTACCTTATAATGATATCAAGACAATGTTCAGAAACCATTCTAGGGCTGATAGAAAGGAGGATAGGGATAGTCAAGCTTTGGATAGTTCCTCTTCCCTCCAACACATCAATCAAGAGTGAAATTGGAAACATGTTGGAGGAAGTTAAAAGTGAAATGTTACACACCTTTTCTCTACAAATGGATACTATGTAGATCAAGAGGAAACAAGAGGAAGAAGAGAGATGTTTGGCTATATTTTTCCCTATATGCACTAGGAGGCACCCCAAAAATGAATGTCCACTAAATGTTATAGAGGTCTACTTGGTCTATGAGGAAAAAAATTCCATAGATAAGTTCCCTTCTCTACCTGGGTTGAAGGCTATATACCAAGGGGCTGAAGGTGGGGTTGAAAAACTCTATTATATCAACCAAATGAGGCCTCAAGGACCTAGGCCATACCAACAGGGCATGCAGGGTTCATCCTATTCCTACTACCATCCCAATCAGAATGCATCCCTACCCCCTTTGTGTTCTCCTACTCACCCTTCATGGTCCACACCTTCTCCTTTTTCTTATGCACCTTAGTATCCTTCCCAACCTGCCAATCAATGATTTCATCCATATGCTTCTCCACATCCTCAGTAGAATACCACATCACAAGGTTGGAGGCTTCAATTCAACTAACCTCATGCTTTACTACCTCCACCTACATATCAACCACAAATAATTCATCGTGTTCCACCCAAGCAACCTTATATGTCTGCCCAACCAAATATGAACCCAAACAACAAGAAGGCTAAACAGGTCTACAGTGGGGAGACATCTTACCCTGCATATGCTGTGGGGATTGAAGAAATTCACCTCATGTCTGGAAGAGTGTTGCGAGATAACCAACCTCCATCTCCACATGAGGAGCTTGAATAGGAAAAGTAAGAGAGTGTTCCCAAATCCAATCCACCTCCTTTTCCTGAAAGATTGATCCATCCTAACTAGCACACCCTTGAAGAGACTGAACTTCTGGGAGAATTGAAAAATTTGTGTGTGAAAATCCCACTCCTCCAAGCCATCAAGGATATCCCCTTATACAAAAAGCTAATCAAGGAGAAATGATTTAAAAATCGTGGGAGGAGAAAGAAAGACACCCCTACCATTAATTCCATTGTTCAATTGTCTGACCTAATGTTGGGGAGAGTAATTTTCCCAAAGTATCTAGACCCTGGAATTCCTGTGGTAGATGTGCACATTGATGGCATCATTGTCCCTCACACCTTGATTGATCTTGGGGCTGCCATCAATGTGATGACTAAGGAGACCATGCTCAAACTAAATATCCAAGGATCCTTAAGAAAGACCACAACAGTATTGCAACTTGTAGACAAGTCCACAATAGCTCCTGAGGGATTTGTTGAGGATGTAATGGTATCTATTGATTCCTGGGAGTATCCTGCTGACTTCTTAGTTCTCCAACCCAAGAACAAATTCAATGGTTATCCTCTCATCCTTGGAAGACCATGGCTAGCCACTGCTGATGCTTACATAAGTTGCAGAGCTGGGAACATGACCATTATGAATGGGAGTTTTTTCAAACAGTTGGCCTTGTACCCTCCTGCTCAACCATCCCTAGAGCATGACCTACCCTTATGGTTGGAAGAGGAAGATAAATATGAAATATATCATACCACATACTATCCAATATGTACCCTAGATGTTAATATAGGAGGGGGTAACCTGATGAAGATGACCTCATTGAGAAAATCCTCCAGACCCAGCCCCCCAACACCATGCCTCTTGATGAGATGGTGAAGGAATTTGAAAATAACCCTTGGATTGATTTATGCATAGCTTCCCCTAGTCCTCATCATGTCAAAATGGTAAAATTTGGTTCATGTAAAACACTGAAAATCAACTGCTCTTTCTCATACAACAAAGAAGAGAAGTTATGCAACATGCTGAGAGAGCACTTGGATGCTTTTGCATGGAGCTATAAGGAAATTAATGGAGTGCATCCTTTGGTGTGTAGTCACCACATCTACATTAAGTAAGGATGCAAACCAGTGCGCCAACATCAAAGGAGAATGAACCCAATCCTCAAAGACATAGTGAAGGAATAGTTGCAGAAATTGTTGGATGCAAGGTTCATTTGCCCCATCTCAGATAGTTATTGGGTATCCCCTCTAGCTTTGGTCCCAAAGAAGAATGGAAAGTGGAGGATCTGTGTGGATTGTAGAGAGAAAAACAAATCCACTAAGAAAGACAATTTTCCTCTACCTTTCATTGATCAAGTCTTGGATGGTCTTGCATGGAAGAAGTTCTTCTCTTTCCTGGATGGATTCAGTGGTTATAATCAAATCTAGATCAACCCAAAGGACCAAGATAAAAGCACCTTAACTTGTCCTTGGGGTACCTTTTCTTATAGGTCCTTCCTTTTGGATTATGTAATGCTCCTACCACTTTTCAAAGGGTAGTTCTGAGCATCTTTGCTAAGCTAGTTCATGACTGTAGAAATCTATATGGATGATTATACTCCCTATGGGTGTGACTTCCTGGAGGCTCTCTCTAACTTGGTGAAAGTATTAAATAAGTGCATTGAAATGAACCTATCACTTAGTCCTGAGAAGTGTGAATTCTTGATGAACGCCGGGGTTGTTTTGGGTCATTCAATATCCTAGGAAGGAATACAAGTGGACCCAAATAAAATTTCCGTCATAAAAAGGGTCCCAACTCCTCAAAGGTAGAGGGATGTCAGGAGTTTCTTGGGATTAGGTGGATAATATAGGAGATTTATTGAAGACTTTAGAAAAGTAGCCTCACCATTGTTTGGACTACTGGCTAAGGACATTGAATTTTGTTGGTCAGATAGTTGCCAAGAGGCCCTAGAAATATTGAAGGATAAGTTGACTAATGCACCCATACTTAGAGGCCCAAATTGGGTTCTTCCTTTCCACATCCACGCTGATGCATTTGACAAAGTTGTATGAGCAGCTCTATGACAGATAGATGACAAGTTGCCTTATGCCATTTACTTCATTAGCAAAAATTTGTCTAAGGTTGAACTGAACTACACTGTGACTGAGAAGGAACTCCTAGTTGTTGTCCATTCCTTGAATAAATTTTGACACTACATCACTAGTTATCAAAAATTTGTGCATACTGACCATGTTGCTATCTAATACCTAATGAACAAGCCTAATGTGAATTTTATAATTATTAGATGGTTTCTTTTATTACAACAATTTGATTTAACCATCATTCATAACCTAGGTAAAGAAAATGTAGTTGCATATTTTTTGTCTAGGCTTGCTTTGCATGCAGGTGAAGAAGGGATGGTTGATGACCAACTGCCAGATGAACAGCTATTTTCTATTTCAGTTCTCTCTCCATGGTTTTCTATCATAGCCAATTACCTAGTTGCTACAAAGTTCCCTCCAAATTTATCATCGAGGGAGAAGAGCAATATTGTAAGGAAGAGCGCCCCATTCACATCGATAGGGGGAAATCTCTTCAAACTGTTCCCAGATAAAGTATTGAGGAGATGTGTCAAGGAAGAGGAAGTATTTGACATCCTCTTAGCCTGTCATGATGGGCCTTGTGTAGGTCACTTTGCTACCAAGAGGACAAATTTCAAGGTACTGCAACCTGGCTATTATTGCCCCACTCTCCACCAAGATGAAAGAAGGTACACCAGTCAATATGATCAGTCCTAGAGGATGGGGAAACCTACTCCCAAGGATGAAATTCCCTTGCAACCTCGGGTGGATTTAGAGCCATTTGATAAGTGGGGCATGGATTTCTTTGGGCCAATTGATCCACCATTAGGGTAGAAAAAGTACATAATTGTATGCACTGGTTATTTGACAAAGTGGGTTGAGATCAAGGCTGTCAAGGTAGCAATAAAAGAGAAAGTGGCTGAGTTCTTGAGGGAAAATGTGTTTTACAAATTTGGGTACCCTAGAGAGCTAGTCATTGATCGAGGAGCTCAATTCACATCCAATCTGATAAAAAATATGTTAAGACAACATGGGATAAAGCACATAACATATTTTTTTATCATCCTTAGGCCAATGGACAAGTAGAGGTCAACAACAGGGCATTAGAAGGCATCCTCACCAAGGTTGTGAACAACAAAAAAATTGATTGGTTAGACAGACTAATGGATGCCACTTGGGCCTACAATACAACTTGGAATATTACTATTGGTTTCACTCCTTATGACTTGGTCTATGGAAATAAGTCTTTTCTCTCCATCAAGTTTGAGTACAACACCTTGAGAATTGTAGCACAGTTGGATTTGGATGTTACAAAGACACAACAAGAGAGGCTTCTCTAGCTAAATGACCTACATGAATTCAGGATGTATGCCCTCCTACACTCTGAAGTTATCCAAGTAAAAAGGAAGGTTTGGCATGAAATGAACATCAAGGACAAGGTATTTCAAGAAGGCGATTGGGCTCTTCTATATGACTTCAGGTTCAAGAAATTCACGGGCAAATTGATGACAAGGTGGTTAGGCCCATACCTGATAGAGAAGTGCCATGATAATAGAGTTATTCAAATTAGGACCATTGATGAGGGGGGTATTCCATTACTTGTCAATGGATATAGGTCGAAGGCTTACAAAATACTTACGTCTAGGGAAGAGTTCATTATCACCATTATCAAGGAGGTAAATGTGATTGGAAGTGTCCTAGCTTCCAAGTCACAAAATTTTTGAAAATTATTTTTATTTGTGAAAAAAAGGAGAAAAAAAAGAAAAAAAAGAAATAAGAGGCCTGGATGAAAACCTCCATGAGGTATCTGAGGCTAGCTCTTGGGTTGAAAACCTGCTTGAGGTAGCCCAAGAGTGAAAAAAAAAAGATAGAAAAAAAATAAAAATAAAAGATCCTTGGGTGAAAAACCTCTATTGAGGTGAATAGGGCAGGAAGGCAGGTTGAAAACCTCTCCTGAGGTAGCCTGTGTGTCCCTCAAAAAAGGAGAAAAAAGAAGAAAAACAAAAAGAAAAAAACAAAAAATACCATGACAGGGTGTTAGAGTCGGTCTAGTTATCCCTTCGTCAGAGATCAAAGCTCTTTTTTGCATTTCATGTTTAGGTGTCCCATCAGTTTCGATTAGTTGCATTTCGTTAGGCATGCCATAACTCTGATGGAATGGTTTGTGTTACTCATTCCCCTCGTGCTTGGCACTGCTAGTTCAGGTCTATTCATAAAAACAAGTCTTCAAAGGTCATGTACAGTCCTGTTTCAAATTTCTGGGTCATAACAATGGTTCTTGGTCATTAGGTCTTGGGTTGAGTCAGTCTTGTTTTGAAAAGTCTAAGAAGACCAGCAGGCCAGAGGGATTTCCTCGATAGGTGGTTACTTCAATAATTTTCATCATTATACAGATAAATTAGGACTTCTCTTCAAAACTCTATTTTGAAGATACGTCGTCTTCTCATTTTTGTAAAAATCTTCAAAAATTTCAGTTCTTGAATCGTCCAAGCGCAGCTTTGGTCTCCTTTGCCAGATCATATCACAGCTATCCTTGCAAATAATTTCAAAGAAAATCATTATTTCAACCAAATTTAAGGAGGAAACCAAAAAGGTCAGAAGTCTATTAATCCTGAAAAAGTGTCAACGAAAAAACATTACAAAATGGGTCATGGACCAAGCAAAAATTAAAAGGGAGTCTTTATAAAGATATTTCATGACATTTTCAACTCATTTTGCATTCCAAGAGTGAAGAACATCATTCCAAAGCGAAATTGTGAGTTTTTGAGGAAGTTGGAGCAGTTTTAGGGGTGCGCGACGCATTGGAGTAGGCGCGCGACGCATCAGGGTCGCGCGACGCATCAGGAAAAAATCGCAGTGTAAAAATACACGCGCGCGACACATCAGAGGCGCGCGGCACGTTGGGTGAGGCGCGTGGCACACTGGGGTTTAAGCCCAAAATTTGCTTGGAAATGCATGAACTCGCCTCCTCTCCACACAAAATTGCAGGTAGGCTCACATCCACCACTTGTGCTTGGTTTTTGAAAGATAAATGTAATGGGTTCATGATATGTTTGCCTTAGAAATCCAAGTGGAAAGCCCTCCTTGTCAATGAAATTGATGTAGGGTTTGAATGCAAAAAATTGCTATAAGGGTTTCAATAACAGAGTGTAACCAAGGTTGTCATTATTTCTCCATTTCCTTTTGTTTCCCATTCCCAAATTCACCCTTATTTTTCCCCATTAATTCCCTCCTTCATTCTACACTATAATCCCTCAAATCCTAGTCCCTCACCTCTATTACAAAACACATTATCCTTATCATTTCCCTTCCCTTCTCTAAGTCCCTTGTTTTTATTTCCAAATTCCCTAATTCCCTAATGTTTCCCCCTTTCCTAATATTACCTTGTGCATTTGTGTCCCCTTGGTCACAGCATTTTTAGAGCAAAAGAACAGTTTACAAGCAATTGTGCACGCAGTTTATACATCAGCATATATTTTCCAGCTATCTTGTTTTCAAAGACATGTCAGAGACCGAGTCAGTCTATGAGCAGGAGTATGATAGTGATTCTACACCAGAGGTAAATGTGCCAAATTAGCCACGGAGGTATCACAAAGGTGGCAAAAGTGGTCAGCATGTCAGGGAGGAGCCCACTTCTTTGGCCCAATTGCAAGCTTGCCCACTTGCAATGGATTGTTTTCGGCGTCAATCATGTTTCCAATACTGTGAGATGATCTCACAAATCCAGTATCATCGAGAACTAGTCCGTTTATTTGTTCTACATTTACAGGATGGTCATGTAAACCTTGTCGGAGTGAATTTCACCTTGTCACCCGAGACTATTGCTTAGGCCACCAGGATACCAAATGTAGGGGAGGAATGGAGTAAACGCCAGCTGTTAGACAGATTCTACTATGAGCCATATATCAAACTCGGGTATATGAGACACTTGAGCGCAGTTTTTCCTTTCAGATTCCTGAGGGATGAGTATGCACCATTGATGAAACTCATCATTCGATATTTCAGTTGCGAGGGCAGATTCTCACGTCTCTATGCGTAGCATGTATGTTTGTTGATGCATTTCACGAGGGTACGTATGATGAACATTCCATTTTTCATGTGTCGCAACATTGAGAGGATGGTGCCTTTAGTACAAAGGAAGAGCCCATCACATCAGCATAAGAGCATATATCATTATGCGTTGATCAATATCATAGTGATGCATCAGTTGGCACAGCAGGGCATTACTTGGGAGGATTTCATCTCCCGTGATTACTTCGCAGCGCTACAACCGCCTCCCGAGATAGTTCATGATGAGGGAGCACCTTCACAACAGCCAGGCATTCCCGAGACTGAGCATATAAGTGCTTCTCCATATGTGACATACCAGCGAGGTCACAGGGCCTTATTTGCATCTACACGACGAGTACTATCTCCACCCGGGGTGGAAGGGGTCTCGTTGACTTCATTAGCATAGCGAGTATTATCTCCACATCATGTGGAAAGGGTCTCGATTTCTTCTTCAGCACAGGTACAGATCCAGGATAGGGGTAAGAGGCCCATGTTTGATGAGGGTCCTTCAGGAGGTCAGGACACGGATATCATTGATCTTGATGCGAGCTCTCCTAGCTCGGAGCTAAAAGAGATCATCCGACAGCAAAGGGCTGAAAATGACTCACTGCAAAAGAAATTTCAGATGGCTAAGTGGATGATAAACTACTTGGAGCAGTGCAACAAACAGCTGGAAGATGAACATACACTTTATGAGCTACGACAAATCCGGGAAGACCGAGAATTGGCCCGAAAGAGACCCGGTGATTTGACACCGATTGATCGAGAGTCTATGCTCATCCGGGTGAACACTCATTTGGAGAAATTGTTGGCGAAGGCAAACAAAGACAAGGACATGCTTCATCATATGAAAAATCACTATTGGGCTCGCATGCATGTTTGCAAAGAAAAAATGAAGATCCTTAAGAAGCGATTGAGCAAGGCACTAAAATGGCGGAAAAAGCCCGATCCACTCCAAATTTTGGCCGAGGCTTCATTAGCAGTGCACAATACATGATAGAGGGTCTTTAATCCGAATTTGAGAAAATTCGGAGAAATTTTTGTCATTTTTGAAATTTTTGTCCTAAAAACAGGTTTTTTGGCTCAACGCGTAGCGCGCCGCGCGCGACCCATAAGATTGGGAGGTCCAAATCACAAATGGCTTGTAGTGTTGGATTTGTCATGATGAAATATACATGTTAAGCTATGGCCAAAGCATTTCATCAAGTTGTGGGTGACCAAAAGGCTCAAAAACACCATGAAAATCACCTTTCTGCCACCTTTTGCACCAGCAGGAAGTACTTCCGGGAGAATGCACTTTTGCAGGGGCAAATGGACACCAAATTGGAAAATTTCACTTCGGTTGGAAAGTAGACATCCAGGGCTTTCCAAAAAGCCAACCTAAGCTCAATTTGGATGCTGAGAAGTGCCCCAAAAATAGGTGGAAAGGTGCACGGCGCATAGGGCTCAGGTGCGCTGCGCACAAGGTTTTTTGGCGCAATTTTCATCTTCAGCTCAGGAAACGAAGCCAGTTTGACCAGTTTTGACTTGTGATGTGATTTTTTCACTCCTCTTGATGTAATTAATGAAACATGATGTAATTTTGGCACTTTATTACTTGTTCTAGAAGATTCATTCACTAAAAAGTGAAAATTAAATGAATGAATCCGTTTCCTACCTTATAGAGGCAAGTTGTTTTGACTGCCTAGATTGTAGTGCTTTGTTTAGAATTGGTTGAAACAGCTCCTAGGATGATGAGCTCGACCCCTAGAGGCAAGGTAATGGGTTGGCTTGCCTATATTATGTATTTTCTTAGTCATTTTCATGGTTGGACTCTTGGGGAAAAGGTTTTGAGACTCTATTGTACATTTTACTTCAGCATTTTGGCAAAGGAAAGACCAGGGTTTTGCAGCACTGTTTGGAATTCATGTGGCTTTATGTCTTGATGGTGTGCTTCTTTCAGTACCTGTAAGTTGTTATGTGTATCATTTTCCTTCTCTCATCTTCTGCAATTGAACAAATGAAGTGTTAAGGTAGAATTCATAATCCGTAATGCTCTGCCTTTAAGTTTGTTTGATCTCCTATGTTTTCATCTGTTTAAGGAGAATTCTTGAGGTTTTCTTGCTCTCCTTAGCTCCTCACCTGTCTGATCTACTCACCTCATTAGCTTTTAAGGCATCAAACAATTGCCTACCTTGCTCCAATCAGACCTCTGTAGAAACTGTGTCTCATCCCCGCACCCAAAATTGCCTTTCCCTTTGATTCAACAAAAACCCCAAAAAATCACCTTTAAACCTCTGCACTTAATACCTAGCCTAAGATTAGTTACAATTTTAGTCATCTCGAGCCTCATTGATTATATTTTTCCGAGATTGACCCAGAGAGAGCCCTCTCTTGTCCTCGTAGGGCTAGCTACGAGGCTGAGCGTCGTTTGATGTTGCCTTGAATTTTTCCTTCCTCAGCCTGGGGAAAATTCGAGCGTTAACACAGGGAACTACAACCTTTCCATTAATAAATTCTATCATTTTGTATTTTTTTGAAGACAATGGCAATTTCAGAGCTATAGGGACAACATGCTCAGTTTCATTCCATTTCTCACTCCATCCACTTCATGTCATCCATTCCAACAATGTCCCTACCACTAATATCCATAACCGAACCTCAAAAATTAGTTTTTTTAGCATTATCAGGTGTCCTACAAGAAGATCCTATAACACTACAGATTGTCCTAAAATGCTACAGGAAAGGGGGACCCGATAAGAAAATCATCTTGCATGCCTATTCTAGGTTGATTAGGAACCCTACAATTCATCAAACCCCTACACCTTACACAAATTCCATGCACCTTTCCCACACTTCATCTCATGATTATTGTCCTTCAAAACCTCTTAGCCAACTTCCTGTAGCAGTACAACACATCTTGTAGCAATTCAGGACATCCTGTAGTAGTTTCCTGTAGCAAACTTGTAGCTTCATGTTTTGACCCTCTGTTGACCCAAAATGGTAGTGTATCCTAGTATAGGAGTAGGTTAAGCCCTCATTTTGGACTCCATGACCATAAGTGCCACCTAGACTAGCCTTTTCATTCCTTTCCCTCCTGCAAGATCAGATAGAATTAGCTTTTTATATTTATGAATTTAGAAATTAGGACTTTTGTCTATTCTGCAAGTGTGAATGAGATCATTAAATGTATGCATGTTTGGAGTTGAAATGATAGAGTAACTTAGTATTTTCAAGCAGTTCTAGTAACTAGATGATCAAATGCAAGGTTAGAGTAGTTTCCTTCTGGCAAGTGATTTGTGTCATTTCATAGCTAGATGATTTATGTCATATCATAGCATTTACAAGTTAGCAACTTCCATTTCCTGAATTGACAAGAATTTGCTTTTCCTACACTAGAACTAGTTTCACATTCCATTATCAGTAGACAGACTCTCTTTAGTCCAATAGAGGAATGGTCTAGAACCCTAATGGTCAAGTGCCCTAGTTGAGAAGTGACATGAGTAGAATGATGGAATCTACTAGGTATATAGCATTGTCACCTCCAAGATTGTATGAAACCCCAGGTTGATAAATTAAAGTTGGTAGCCCTAGTAGTTGCAACATTCTTGCTGCAACATTGAGGATTATCACTTCTCAACTAGGGCACTTGACCATTAGGGTTCCAAAACATTCCTCTTTTGGACTAAAGGGAGTCCGTCTACTGACAATGGAATGTAAAACTAGTTCTAGTGCAGGAAAAGTAAATGCTTATCAATTCAGGAAATGAAAGTTTCTAACTTGTAAATGCTATGATATGACATAAATCATCTAGCTATGAAATGACACAAATCACTTGCAGGAAGGAAACTATGCTAACCTTGCACTTGATCATCTATGTACTAGAACTACTTGAAAATAGGAAGTTATTCTATAATTTAAAACTTCAAACATGCATGCATTTAATGATCTCATTCACACTTGCAGAATAGAAAGAAGTCCTAATTTCTAAATTCAGAAATATAAAAGCTAATGATATCTAATGTTGCAGGAGGGAAAGGAATGAAAAGGCTGGTCTAGGTGGCACTTCTAGTCATGGATTCCAAGTTGAGGGGTTAACCTACTCCTATACTAGGCTATACTACTATTTTAGGTCAAGACATGGTCAAAACATGCAGCTACAGGTGTGCTACAGAAAATTGCTACAGGATGTCCTGAACTGCTACAGGATGTCCTGTATTGCTACAAGAAGTTGGCTAAAAGGTTTTGAAGGAAAATAATGGTGAGAGGAAGTGTGAGAAAGGTGCATGACAATTATGTGAGGTGTAGGGGAGGTGAACATCACCCAAGGTCAATCTAAACACTTCAAGAAGGTTGGATATTCCCAAGACAACTTTTTCTTGGTGGCTGGAAAATAGAGGTTCGGAGTATGGGCCGATATACTTCAACTGAAGGTGGAGAATACCTAGGTGGAGTTGGTTGGAGGTGTCCCTTCTTGCAGATCAACAATTCCTACAATAAAACCCATTTCTCTTTTCATTTACAAATTATTTCATGTCAACATGGAAAAGATGAGTTGAATTTAGAAATTTTGATCTAAATATTGTTAGAGACTAGATCTATGGAATGGACGACCTTCTAAGCTACAACAATCTTAAGAAGAAAAATAACAACTGCAAATATTTCCAAGGAACCATAAACAATTATCTAGCTAAAAATTAAACTTAACCTAAGGAATGAACAAAGGGAAAACACTGTTTTTTGGCTGTGAGAGTGGGATCCCCTAATCATGATCCCATAAGTGAGATGGGATAGGGGTCACTGTCACACGATTTTCTAGTATATTTTCCTTCACTAGACTACAACACTAATCTACTCTATAAGCTATTGAAATCATGGATAAGCAACAACTTTGATCAAATTCCTAAGCTACATAGAAAATAGAAATAAACTTCAACAATAAATCAACATTCTAAGCTAAGGATACATATACAAATATAGCTCTATCTCATTCAAAAACACAGGAAAATGTCAAAAAATTTATAATAAAAAAAAGGGAGACATGTCCTCCATTTCCACAACCCTTCAAAACTCCATCATAGATTTTTTATCATCCTCCAACGCCTACACCACTTTCCACCATCCCTCTGAAGAAAAAAACCTTGAAATGGAAGAAAAGGTGTTGTTATAAGACCTTTTGTAGTACCTCATGCCATTGCTGCAAACAACTTGAAGCTCAGTTTGTCTACCCAACTAGAGTAAGGAAGAGTACCATCATCCATGGGAACCTTGTTCTTCCTAGCATGACTCCATGGTAGCAACAACAAAAAAATGATATCAAGCACCTACACACATGAACAAGACAAGTAGTCAGCTATATAGGAGCCAAAAGGAAAACACAAAAAGAGAGCAAGGAAGCACTTCCCTGAGTAGCAGCACAGAATTCAACTACTCCAGCATGCACCAATCAACAAAAGGTAGGCTTAGGTATGGTAACTTACTCAGCTCTTCCCTAGGTACAATATGATGAAAATTGTGTAAATCTTGAAGAAAGGCATTTTTTATAAGCTCGTGGTGGCTAGTTAACTTGGTCACTCTCAGGTCGTGATAAAAAAGTGATATTTCAGTCATCATGCCACATAAGGATGTCACATCAGTGAGAATCACTTAGAAATGTGGTCGAAATCAGTTAAGGGGGAGTGGGTGATGATTACGAGGAGTAAGTGAAAGATGACCAATGGTGGCCCAAAAGTTCAAATTAGGAAATCTCGTACCACTACCAGCTAGCACAACACTCCAAGTCCTGACCATAAATAGCATAAAACCCCAAAATTTCATGCATTTTTTTTCTCATTTCGAAATCAAGCAGATAAGGACCAACTTGGAAAGCCATCGAAAAAGTTGAACTGTGCTCTAGAAATCCTATAGGAAACAACTATAGTAATCACAGAAATCTATGGGAAGCTACAGGAAACAGTGAAATTCCACAAGAATTCTACAAGGGTGTGCCTAGGGTCAACTTGGTCCTCAATTGTCATGATCCCAAGGATTACAGTGAGTAGTAAGTAGCTTATATCTCCTTTGTTCATGGTCTGCATAACTAATACATGCTATGTTATCTTAGTAATTACAGTCAGCTTGGGAATTAAAAAGGGTTTGGGGATATAAAAGTAAAAAAATTGTGGCTATAAGGAGTTGTAGTAGTTGCAATCATCCACTAAGAAGTTTTGATCCCAACTACCCTGAAATTCATACTAAAGCTATCTTACAAAACCTCCTACACTTTGCTAAAACAAGAGAATAAAATTGGAAGGGGATTTAATAGAAGAGAGACCACCGATACATCAAGAATTCACCTTCATCTTCCTGTGGTAGACATCTTCAGGAGGCATCACTAGTTAGGCTTCTTTGAGTTGCTCAAGGGATATGATGATGATATAACTTATGAGTTTTCCATGGCACTAAAACCTCGAGCAAGAACAAATTCTAGGTAAGAGGGTTGTCCATTACCATCAATCCTGAGTTAATCAGTAGAGTGACAAGATTTCCTATAGGGGTCAATTGGAGAATGGAAGACGAGGCCAGTAACACCTTTGGTAAGAAAAATATCTTCACCAATGATGAGAGACCAACTGAAGAAAAAAAATAGGGTTAAAAGGGAGAGTCTTCCCTATCCCTGGGATGAGGTAGTCTACCACATCCTTAAATACATTTCTTGTGAAGGGAGACTGAGTGTAGTCTATGGCTACCAGTTCAAGTTGCTCCATGAATTGAGATTTCGAACTAGGTTGCCCATAGCCCAATGATCAAGTGTGCTCTATTTTCTCTTTCAATCAATCATAGACATGATCCAAAAGGTGAAAGAGGGAAAGAAACAATAGTTAGCACACCATGGTCTCATCAAGATGATAGTAGAGGATTCTTTGGGTAGCTCAAGAGTCCCTACCCTCTAGTCCACATTTAGAGATATGGACAATGAAACATTCCTAAAGACCCAATTCCTTAAACTTAGTGACAACCCAGCTTTAAGTGAAGAATAAGGAGAAGAAGAAGAAGGAGAAAAATAAGGAGAAGAAGGAGGAGAAAAAGAAGAAGGAGAGGCAGAGACAGACAAAACAGAGGAAGAATTAAAGGAAGAAAAAAAGAGAGAATAAGAGGAGGAGCAGCATAAAGAGACCAGCCTTGAGAAGACCATTGCACTTGAAGAGGAGGAGATATCCCTAGATCAGGGAAGGTTGTCTCCTGAACCCATTGAAAAGGAGGTAGCTGTTGCCTTAGATTCTTTGAGCACACCCATCAAATACACAAAGAAAATGTAGAGAAAAACTCCCCTCTATTTCAAAACAAAAAGAAGCACTAGGATTAAGTATGGGAAGCCACAAACCCCCACAAAAACCCCTATTGTAATTGAAGAATCACCAAGTAAACAGGAGGACCTAGAATCCATGGGAATGAAGTTTGAGAAAGTCACATCACCAGGAGCAACCCCAAAGACTCCCATTACCTATGTCAGCAAGCCTATCACCAAGTCAACCTCAGCCAAGCAACCCGAGGCACCTCTAACACTCCAAAAAAAAGGAAAAGGCCTACTTTAGGATTCCAAAACAATGCTACAAGAAACACAAGCAGTGCTACAGGAAGAGTAGCAGGGGCAACAAGGAAGCAAAGAAGAAACACCACAAGCACAGGAGGGGGAAGCTTCTCCAAAGACAGTTGAGGGATATTTTATAGAGCTACAAGAGCCTAGCCCACAACCCAACTTGAGCTCCTAATACAAGTTCACTGAAGGAGGCAGAGTGATCCCACATAAGTTTTCAATCCCTCTCGTCTTTGAACTTGAAAAAGAAAGAGGAAGGACACATCGATGGATGCAAATTGTTTAATCAAAGAAAGTAGAAGATGTGGGTTTTATGGAAGAAAAAATCCTAGATATGGGAAAGAAGTTGAGTGAATTATGAGATAGAGAATACACGATGAAAATAGAGCCGCAGGCATAGAACACCTGGCTAAGGAGGAAATTGTAAGAAAAGGAGACCCAATTGGACACCATGGCAAGCCTCTCCATAGAGGCACTTCAATGTAGAGTGCCATCCAAATCCTATGCACTTTACCTAAAGGACCAATGGATTCAATTCCAAATTAATACATTGGCACAATAGGGGACCATGCCATTCTAGGAGTACATGCAGTTCATTGATTGGTGTGACAAGAGTACCCTTGAGGACAAGGTCAAGGTATCAGAATTCTACATGAACAACCTTGCCTTAACATACCTAAATGTTTGGGACCTGAATGCAAAGTTGGGAGGCTTTCAACTGATGGCCCTTACACCATGGATGAGTCATGAGGAAGCCCGAGCTCAAGAGGTGAAGGGAATATTAGAAAAAGAGGAAAAGGAACCCCTCTAAATCAGGGCAGAGCAAATAAATTTAAATTCAAGCGTTGTAATTAGTAACCACAACATCATTTCCAATGATGCTCAACTTGCACCAAGATTACTGGCTACCCAAGAACATGACATCTCCCATTTTTAGGACACTTTATGACTATTGGGGACCGAGAGCCAACAAGCATGCAAGAGGAGATGTATTAACCTGCCACATGATCTTAGGATTAGGGAGTATCACTCTTTTGAGAGATTGAGGAATGCATTAGAGAGAACACCTCTGTATAAAAAGGCCATGCAAATACTAAAGATCAATTGGATTGGAATTAAGCTCAGTCCAACTTTGCTGGTGGGTTTTTTGGAAGGTAGGAAGGAAAAAGAGGAAAGAAAGCAATGGGAAGAGATACAGAAAAATGTAGGGTTATATCCTCAAGAAGGGACACCATCCATAGAAGCTTGGGATGTCAGGGAGGCCACCAGGGGTATGAAGGATATGGATATGGATGACTAGGTTTCTCAAAGGATGAGAAACAATTTCAGTAGGGGGTGATGACGAGGCTCATCAATAGGTAAACTATATGGGTCACAATGCTACTCTCCAAATTATTAAATTTTCTTTTCTACATTTATTTACATATTTTATTATTATTTTCTTAGTGAGAAGAGTAAAAGTGAGTTACTATGTCTTGTGGTCTAATGTGTGTTAAATACAGGAAATTGGAGCAGTTTTGAATTGACTTGAGTGCAGGGACATAGAGTAGATAAGAAAGAGATATTACAGGAAGTGGTCTCCCTCCTTAAATCCTCATATCATTCAAAGATTCTCCCACTCTATCTCATCATCTCAGTGCCATTGGTAGCCAAGCAAGCCGAGTCCAATGGTAGCCAAGTTAGTGCTAGTCAACGAAGAGTTATTCTTGAGTTAGGGAGCCTAGTATCCCTATTTTCTAGTGAGAAGTTGGTAGATCTAATTTTGTATAAATAAGAAAGCTAAGGGACTCATTAGGATTCGAAGTTTCATTGTAGCCAAGAGGCCATTAAGTTGAAGCACATTTGACTGTTATTGTTATGATGTATTTGACATTTTTATGATAATGAGAAATTATGTTTTGATCTAGGACTGAGTTGTCTAAGAAGGATGAAGCTGTTGGGTTAGGGACCAACCCTAGTAGTAGAAGTTCCTCTCCTTTGCATTTGTATTCTTAGCTTAGAATGTTGGTTTACCATTGAAGTTTATTTATGTTTTTTGTGTAGCTTAGAAAGTTGATCAAAGTTGTTGCTTATCCATTTTTTCATTAGCTTAAAGAGTAGATTAGTGTTGCAGTCTAGTGAAGGAAAATATACCAGAAAATATTGTGACAATGACTGTTGGGAATGGGTTCTCCCAAGGATAGTTTTGGGGCTAAAAGCCCATGTTCTGGGACAATTTTGTAATAAAGTTGTAAAATTCTTCGCATTTTGTGGTCATGGAGCGCGAAGGTTTCAATAGTCATAAAGGGTTGTCCGCCCTTATTTTGTAAAGTGTAAAGTTGGCTATAAAGATCCACCCATGGTCCGCGGACCATGGGATTGTATAAAAAGAAGCTAAGTCAGTAAGCTCTAAGTAGTAATAGCGAAGAATGAAGTGAAGAGTTAAGCATTGGAGTCTAAGTGTTCTCGGGTCTTACCGTAGGTAAAGGCTCTACAGCTAAGTGCACAGAGGCCTAGGGTGGAAGTCTGCAGCTGAGTGTGTGGACCCCTGCAGCTATATGCGTAGGGTAGATAGAGTTTGTATTAACTTAAATATATCAATAAAGAGAAGTATTCTACAAGTACTGTGTATTTAGTTCTTATTAATGCATCTGATTATACTGCGTTTGGGTTTAATTTACAATGTTTATGTGATGCATGAATATATATGATTATATTAGTTATCTGAACACAAGAAAGGATAGCATTTTATGCTACGTAATTGATTAGTAAGATAGGTAAAACACTTAAGATAACTTGGTAACCTATAGAATACGCTGTCATAGCTGCGCGAAAGTACTTGGATCACGGGTTAGGGCTACGCGAAGGTCAATCGTATGCCTTCGCATAGGTACTGAAGGGCGGAATAAAGGGGTAGACTGACAGATTCCTAAGGCTTAGCGACATGCAAAAAAGTAGTGGTTGAGGGAATAAACCGAAATCTCAACCATCTCAGGGTGCGGAAACTTGGTTCCAGTATCTGCCCATACTACTTCGGGTGAGACTTCGGTCAGCACTCCATAGGATGATGCCAAAAGGGCCAATAGTGTAGGGATTTGTTTGGCTAACTAACATTGAACTTGGGTCAAGCCCCACAAATCCAACAAATGGTTCCGTTGTTGAGACCGAAATCTGCATGAGAGATGTGGAATGTTGTATCACTGGAATCCAACTAAGAAAGATGTCGAAGGCTGGTTGGATAGGAAGATCCATGAATTTGTGGCATAGGAGAACATAAATCCACTGATGACAAAGGAATAGTGGTTGGATAGGTACCTGTATACAGAAATCCACGAGATCTTTTTTTATTTCTTTCCAGTTGTGTTATATGAGTGGATCGTGAAGCTAGAAGATAGCCAAGGAAGGTGGAGGCTAGACGGTCCTATTGTCTAGACCCCAGAGTTAGTATAGAGACTGGAAGCTTCTGAGGATAAGATCACTCGCACTATCGATCATTGGCTCGATTGTATCATAGGAGGATTTGTGACTGAATTCACGATCAATACCTTAGTTAGTTACAGTGACGTAGAGCGGCACTTTTTCAAGGGTCTGCGAGGTAAGTACTTGAAGTCTTTAAATACCTGGATTAAGATGTTACTGTGTGAAAAAAGGGTTATGTAGATACCTTGATGTTCAGATCTATGCAAATTGGAAAGACTTACAAGAACGAAGGAAGAAAGGGTCCTAGATATAGCCCACCAATTTCACCTCTGTTGGGTGATGAAGAGGGAGTAGCACAGGCTTCTCCTTGAAGTGTAGTCTAGTTAATAAAACATGGATTCCTGTGACTACCACATGCATCTACACCACCTTCAACTTCACCACTGTCACCTGTGAATTCGCCCACACCACCATAGTTCAACATGGAAAATTCAGTAAAACTGCCATTTTTTAAAGGCCTGGGAAATGACGACTCGGACTAGTTCTAGTTTGTTGTAAAAGCTGTATGGGAAGCTCAGGGCATCACAGACGATCACATGAAGAAGGAAACGTTGGTTAGCGCTTTGCAGGATCGCACGCTAAATTGGTACATCAAGTACTCTAATGATAACCCAAACGTTGGGTTGGCAAAAATCTAGACCGTGTTGAATAAAGAGTTTAGTAGGCCTAAATTCAAGGTGGGGTCGATTGTGGGGTTCAAGGAAATTGCGATGAAACTAGGTGAGACACCTTGGAATTGGATCAGAGATTGAACTGTAAAATCCACGAAGCTAATATGAACTTAACAGATGGACAACACTACGAATGGGTTGTGGCTTCATTCCTGCCTCACCTAAGGGTTTCACTATCAGAACAAAAGATTACGAATCAGGCAGAGGCCTTGGAGATTGTAATAAGAGTGCATGAAACATTGATGCAAGATCCGAATCTGTGGGTTCAATAGATCCATGCGTAGTTGCAAAATCTTTGCCTTGAAATATAAAGTTTGAAGCAGGATAGAATAGTTCGACTAAAGGCACGTGAAGAGATATGGTGCCAGAAATGTAAATGTTAGGGGCATGACAAAGACCACTTCCCGCTCTTTGTGAACTATATTGCAGGAGGAGGATTGATGCCTTTGAGGCTGGAAGCCCAAGTAGGACCGAGCGTGAGGCCTACGTTGTGGTGTGCTATATGTCAGGTAGCAAGGAAACATACAACTAATAATTGCCACTTGCTACAAAAGTTTGTACAAACACTGCAAAAACTATTCTACCACTTCTACAGGTTGGTAGGGCATGATGAGCGCAACTGCTAAAGTTATGAATTGATGATGGACAAAACATCCACCTATAGAGTTCAGGAAGAAATGCGCCCCCCTGACCAGAGTGTTGAGATGGCATGAATAGGCTTTCAGGGGCGCGGACGAGGCCGAGGTGGAGGAGGACCTGGCAAAGGTCAGGGACAACTGATCTGTTACAATTGTGAAGTACTAGGACACTATGCCCGTGAATGCACTAACCCAACGTGTCTGTCATGCAAATATTGTACTCAGTTTTATCATGAGATGGAGGACTATCCTACACTGATAGCAAGGATCCATGACAAAGGGGTGCTACCACCGTAACCGACTCAGAACCTGCAGATGATGATGTATGAGCCTCGCAAAGAGGATCCGAATGTGAATATAGTGCTCTGAAGTGGGATTGCAATGGGAGACAATAAGGGGAAACAACCCGAAGACAATGCATGGGCTCGCAAAGCTCTGGTGAAGGAGGCTGACTTTGATTTGGAGCACGCATGTGAAACGTTAATGGAAGCAAAGAAGAGATTTGTTGTGGCCTCTACCTCAGGGATTAGGGATAAGATTGATCAAGAAATGGACCCTTCTATGCTTACGACCTTTCTAGAGACCTGCATGAAGTTGTTGCGCGATAGCAAGGATGTGAAGGGATTACAAGAGCTTATAAATAGATGTGCCGGAAACACTCCATGTGAACTATGCATTGTATGGAAGATTGGAAAGTATAAATCAAGGATAGGATGAGAGATGAGACTGACCACGTAGATAGGAGAATATGAAATGGATCAGGTTATTTTGGATCTAGGGTCAATCATGAACGTTTTACCAAAGCATACTTGGGAGTGGATGGGGAGAACCATGCTTCAGTGGTCTCCAATTCAGTTAAGGATGGACAATCAGTAGAAGATCATCCCCATGGGACGACTACAAGGAGTAACTATAGATATTGAAGGCGTGAGTGCATTGGTTGACTTTGAAGTGATAGAAATTGTGGATGATTGTAACCTTACCCTATGCTCCTTGGCATTGATTGGGCTACTGACGTGAATGGGGTAATCAACCTAAAGAAGCGAAAGATGATATTTGAAAATAGATCACTTCATATAATAGTACCCCTAGATGTTGCTGAAGGATATCGCTATACTGAACTAGTCCGTGATTACGAGAGAGATGAAGATTTGGACTGCATATATAAAATAAGAGTGTGAGACCAAGATTGGGTGAATCTGATAGCGAATGAATGAATTACATGGGATTGCGAGAGTTCTTGCACCTTAGACTTTGATGAAGAATTAGAGTGCTGGCAGAATCAGCTACATGAAGTAACCACGTTGAGTTGTAACATGATGACTTAGTCCCTGCGATGTGTATCATCAGAGGTAAGAAATCTGCCCACTTATGATGGCTCGAATGATGTAGATATATTTTTGGATGCATTTGATAGGGAAGTACTAGAGAAGCAGCACTTCCAGGCTTTGGATTGGGCACTGTGTGCTATGCCTGTGAGATGGTGGGGTACACACAAGGGTAGCTTTGACGATTGGTGCAAGTGTAGGAGGATGATGCAAACACGCTTTGGGAAGCCAAAGGTGCGAGTGATATACAAATATGATGGGAAGGATGATCCATGCGCAAACTTGGCCAAATGGGCTAATGCTTATGGAGCGAAGCCCCAACCTGAATGGGTGCACTTGTTCTATCATACCTTGGATGTCATCCTGATGAACTAGTACTTGGAAGCAAAGATCTACCATGGGATAGGTGAAGGGAATATTCTGTGCAAAGGAATCATAATGACGTTTAGCTTCGAAGACAGGTTTGATTGTATTGACGAAGCACTGCAAGAAGTTAAAGCAACAATATTTAGGATATCGCAGGATCCTTTGGATCTGATTCAACCCGATTGGACTACTAAGTTGAGCCACGCACTGGAATGCTATAATGTGATTATTGAAGAAGAAGACGAGGATCCACAAAAATTAATATTCCTGAAACTGAGGGTCATTGCGAGGTCGAGGGATTGCAGATTGAGAATCCTGATATAACCGCGCCATTGAAAATGAAACAGGTAAATATTGGTACGGAGACGAAGCCCAAATTTGCGAAGATTAGAGCTTACTGGGATGACGCGGTGGTAGATAAGGTCATCGAATTGCTCTGTGAATACCAGGATCTATTCCCTACCAAGTTTACGGAGCTAAAGGGGATAATAGGAAACTTGGGTGTTATGAAGATCATGTTAAAACCCGACATGAAGCCAGTTATGCAAAGACCTTACCATCTCAATTCAAAGTATAAGGAGAAGGTCCACTTAGAGCTAGACAAGATGCTCATGGAAGGCATCATTGAGCCCATAGAAGAATTTGATTGGGTAAGCCCAGTGGTGGTAAAGGAAAAGAAGCAGAAGGATGAAATAAGGTTATGCATAGATCTCAGGAAGTTGAATGATGCTTGCGTGCATGATCCCTTCCCGACTTTATTCACTGATGAGGTATTGGATAATCTAGGTGGCTAGGAAGCGTACTCCTTCACTGGTGGGTTCTCTGGGTACCATCATATCAAAATCGCACTTGAAGATAGAAGCAAGATGACCTTCGCGACTAAGTGGGGATGTTTTGAGTACACTGTAATACCTTTCGGATTGAAGAATGTGCCTGCGATTTTTTCGCGTGTAGTCATTGTTGCATTCAAGGAATTTACTCATAAGTTTCTGGAGGTGTAATTTGATGAATGGAATGTGTTTGGATTAGTAAAACACCATGTGGCAAGTTTGCGCTTAATGCTAGATACCTGTCGAAGGTACCAGATTGCGCTCCATTTGAAGAAATGTTTGTTTTGTGTGCCTTTTGGGACTCTGCTGGGTCATGTGGTTTGTAGATAGAGACTGATGGTAGATCTCACAAAGATCACAGTGATACTTAACTTGGAGGCACTAAGGAGTGTTAGATTGCTACATTCAACCTTAGGACACACTTGGTATTATAGGAAGTTTATCAAGGGTTATGCCTAGATCACCATGCCTATGGAGAAGTTGTTGAAAAAGGATGTCACGTTTTGTTGGAACGAGGACTGTCAGAAAAGCTTGGATGTATTGAAAGGAAAAATGGTCACTGCGCCGATTTTAGTCTTCCTAGATTGGAAGAAGGAGTTTCATGTACATGTAGACGCGTCATGTATAGCATTAGGAGTAGTACTAACATAGGCCAGCAGAGGAGAATTGGACCATCCCATAGTGTTCGCAAGCAGAAGGTTATCCAAGGCTGAGAAGAACTATTCCACCACCGAGCGCAAAGGATTAGCCATGATATACACACTCCAGAAATTTAGACACTATTTTTTGGGTGGGCACTTTAATATGCATATGGATAATTCTGCATTGAAATACCTGGTCAATAAGCCTGTGTTGGGGGCAGAATCTGTAGGTGGTTGTTATTGTTCTAGGAGTATGATTTTGAAGTTATTGTGAAGCCTGGACAACTGAACACGGGACCAGACCATCTATCGCACATCAAAACAGGAGAAGATTCCACTAATTTGGAGGATGGATTGCCTAACACGCAACTATTTGCAGTGCATGTCACAGATGGTCACTTCGAAGACATCATACACTTCCTAACGACAAGAACTGACCCAGAAGGCTAAACCGTCCAGTAGAAAAAGGAGTTAGTGGTATGTGCAGCAAAATTTTCTGTCATTGTTGGACATCTGTACAAAATGGGGTATAATGAAGTATTATGATGATATGTACTGGAGTTTGAAAGGAGCAGTATCCTTGTGGATGCTCATGGGGGCACCACAGGAGGGCGACCACACAGAAGATTCTATGCATAGGGTTGTGGTGGCCAACCCTCCATTAGGATTCAAAAGCTTACTACAAGGCATGTGATGTGTGTCAAAGGACTGGTAGGCCATCATGGAGGGATGAGCTGCCTCTGAACCCACAAATGATGTTACAACCTTTTGAGAAATGGGCGATAGATTTTGTGGGACTCATTCAGCCCCAAGGAAAGAAGACGAGAGCACGGTACATTATCACTATGACTGAGTATTTGACTCGACGGGCAGAGGCACAACCTATGAAGGACTGTACAAGTGCGACCACTACGAAGTTTCTCTTTGAGTATGTACTAACGTGATTTGGGTGTCAAAAGATTTTGATGAGTGAGCATGGTACGCACTTTATGAACGAAATGATCAGCGCGTTGATGAAGGAATTTCAAGTATACCACCAGAAAAGCACGCCATATCACCCACAGGCTAATGGGATGGTGGAAGCATTCAATAAGGTGTTGGAGAATGCACTGACCAAGGTTTTCAATGCTAAGTGAAGTGATGGGGACCTACACATACCCACCATACTATGGGCCTATCAAACGACATGCAAAAAACTTACTGGATAGACACCCTTTAGGCTTGTATATGGTGTTGAAGCAGTGATGCCCAAGGACTACATTGTGCCTAGTCTACGTATAGTGGCACTCACAGGTATGATGGATCACAAAGCCCTAGAAGAGAGGCTTGCACAGCTTGATGAGCTTGAGGAAGAGAAATTTCTAGCTAGATTTCACCAACAGGTCCAAACGCAGCGCGAAAAAGCATGGCATGATCGGCACATTAAGCTACGCACCTTTAAAGTAAATGATATGGTTTTGTTATATGATAATAAGTTTGATAAATTTCCAGGGAAGTTCAGAATGCACTGGCTAGGGCCCTATGTCATTAAGGAGATTACTGACGGTGGAGCAGTTCAGTTGGTTAAATTAAATGGAGATCCCTTCCTAGGAAAGGTGAATGGCAGCCGATTGAAGCCATACACCAGTGATTTGGCAAGGTGACTATATGAGGGTAGCATAGTTTTAGTGCTTCAGGTAGTTGAAAGGAGGTGCGGTACTATAAACTACACTACCCGAGTTTGGGAACTGCGTGATTGGAGGATTGTGCAGAATGAGGAAATGGCATAGGGTTCACAACAGCGTGAAGAGAGCTATGCTACCCAGGGAAAAATCATGCAGGTTGGCCAGAAAGTGACCGTTAAAGTCACTATTCATGATTTGACGATAAGAATGTAGCCAAATGGAGCAGGCGGCTGAAATTTAAGACAAAATTTATGGGTAACATCCTTGGAAATCTGCTGCCAATCTAGCATTAATGAACTGAATGTGGAGGGAACAGTTGGATTTGAATTCAAAATGGCCTATAAATTACAAGTGGAGGCCCAACGAAAAACACTTGGCATTTTGAACATTGAGTTGGTGAGCTCTCAGACATGCATGATTTACGCATTCCTCGAAGCATTGCTTGACTGCCCAGTGTTTGATCGATTCCCAGAATCCAACCACAATTTCATCCATGATTTTATCCTAGGATCTGAAGCTATGGACGCCGAAGCAGTGATAGCTGAGGGGGCTATGCCAGAGGTTGTTAGAGAGGTAGATGGAGATGCTCCAAAGGTTGCAAAGGTATTAGATGAAGTCCCCAAATCACCACGGATGCCTAGACCAAAGCCAATCCTGACCAAGGAGAGTGTGAAGGACAAATAAAGCAAGCAGGTTGTGATACAGGTGTGCGCATCACCTAGAAGAAACCCACCGAAGGACAAGCCCACTACACAGGAAAAGGGAAAAACCATTAACCTGGAGCCAGAGGAGGAAGAAATTAAGGACATCCCGATGGATGATGAGGACTTGGGGATGGAAGTGGAGGAAGTTGTGGTTGAGGGTTTTGACCCCATAACTAAGTTCCCCGTGTACATCCCTCCATGAAAGGGCAAGACCAAGGTGCCAAAGGACCTTAACAAGAGCTAGCTCGCCTTGCACACGCCTCTGCTGCCAGACAAGATTGTCTTTGAAGGAACACACTTGGGGCAGGTTCCTTTGTTAAAACTAGAAGATTGGGACTTAGCTAACCATGAGAAGTTCTCGCACTTGGCGACAGAGCAGCTAGTGCACCAAGTTGTTGACACAACCACCAGGATGACTGCATTAGTGTTGGGCATGGAATCCCCCCACAACATAGTTTGGGGCTCAAAGCCCAAGTTTTGAGTAAGATTATTGTCATAAGTCCACGAATTGCGGGCTTGGAGCGCGAATTGTATGTTAGAGTCATAGGGTTGTCCGCCCTAAGTTTTGAATGTAGTGTCAGCCTACCCATGGTTCGCAGACCATAGGATTGTAAAAATAGAGCGAGGCTCTAAGTTGTAAAGTAGTTAGTTAACCAATGAATGGAGTCTGAAAGATAATGAGCATAGATCAAGAGTCTAGTATCTTGGGTCGTAGTAGTAGAAAGAGGCTCTGCAGTTGAGTGCGTAAAGGCCTAGTAGAGTTTACAGCTGAGTATGCAGACCCTTGCAGTTGAGTGCATAGGGCGGAGTCGATTTTGTAACCAAGGAAGAAGAATAATAAAGAGAAGTTTTATCTAAATTTCGTGTATCCATTCTTATGTTATTACATGGTTGATATCAAGTGCAATTATACTATTTATTTACTGCATGCTTTTGTATGAATGATAAATATTGTTAAGTATAAATGAAAGCATATGGATAAGCTAAGTTAATCCACTAATATTAGGTTTCTAGTAAGGGTTTGGGTAATAACACCGTTCAGGCCTCGAGTAGGGCCGCACGAGGGCAACATCACCAGCTGCGAAGTACTGATAAGTGCGCATAGCGACATGCATGCAGGGTCAAACCATGGACCTCTAGAACCCATCAAGACATCCCCAAGGTGTGGAAACTTGGTTCTAGCACCCTCCCATACTACTTCGGGTGAGACCTTAGTCCGCGCTATGTGGACTATTGCCGAAAGGGCCAGTAGTACCAGGATTTGTTTGGCTAAATCATCTCCAAACCTAGGTCAGGCCCCAACAAGATAACAAATGTTTCTGTTGCCGGGACCGGGATATGCATAAGGGATGTCTGAAGTCGTGTCACTGGAACTCAATGAAGAAAGAAATTGAAGGGTGGTTAGACAGAAAAATTCACGAGTTCGCGACCCAGGAAAACAAGAATTCGTGAGTATCAATGGAACAGTGGTTGGAGCGCTACTTATATACATAAATCCACAAAATTTTCTTTGCATCCTTTCCCTCTGAGTTGTATGAGTGGATCACGAAGCTAGAAGACAGTTAGGGAAGGTGTAGGCTCGACAAACCAATTGTGTGGACACCAGAATTAGTACGTAGACTAGAAGCATCAGAAGATAAGATTGCACGCGCTGTGGACCATTAGCTCAATCAAATTATAGGGGGGTTTATCACCGAGTTCGTGGTAGACACAACAGTCAGCTACAGTGAGGCGGAGTGACGCTTCCTCAAAGGACCGTGAGGTAAGCACATTAAATCTCTGAACACTTGGATTAAGATGTTATTTTGTGAAAAGCGGGTTATGTGAATAAATTGATGTTTGGGGCTATGTGAAGTGGGGTGATCTATAGAAATGAAGGTAGCGCATAGATATAGAATAGCCCCTTGATTTTTCCTCAGCAGGAAAGCGAGGAAGAGCTCGCGAAAGTTTCTCCGAGAAGCACGATAAGTCTGATAGGGCAATGAATTCCGCACCTACCACCTCCACCTACACCATCACCAATCTCACCATCTTCACCTCCATCTCCACCCACACCCCCTCCGCCACCACCACAGTTCAATATGGCGAGCGTGATAAAATTTCTGGTATTCTGGGGAGTAGGGAATGAAGATCCGGACCAATTTTGGTTTGTGGTAAGGGCCGTATGGGAAGCATAAGGAGTTTTAGATGACAATATAAAGAAGGCAACGTTGATGAGAATATTGCAGGATGCACTGACATGGTACATTAAGCATTCTAATGACCATCCAAACACAGGGATCACAGATATCCAGGCTGCGGTAAATAGGGAATTTAGCAGGCCAAAGTCAGAGACACAATCGATTATCGGGTTTAAGGAGATGGTAATTCTTTCAGGCGAGACCCCATGGGATTTAGATCGGAGACTGAAGAGTATGATTCACGAAGCCAACATGACCTTGATAGATGGGAAACACCTCACATGGTTTGTAGCATCACTAACACCGCATCTAAGAACGACGCTGTCACAGCAGAAGTTATCGACCTAGGCTGAAGCTTTGGAGATTGCAATGAGACTACACGAGACCCCAATACAAGATCTTGGTCTGGGAATCCAATAAATCCACGCGCAACTACAAAATTTGTGTCTGGAAATGCAGAGTTTGAAACAGGACAGGACAACTTGCCCAGAAGCGCGCGAGGAGGTATGGTGCATAAACTGCAAGGGCCAGGGGCATGACAAGGACCACTGTCTAGTCTTCATGAATGACTTGGCGAGAGGACGGCCAATGCCATTAAGACTAGAGGCACAAGTAGAAGCAGGCGCGACACCTGCATTATGGTTTGTGATCTGTCAGATAGGAGGCAAACACACTACAGAGAATTGTCATCTATTACAGAACTATATGCAAACATCCCAACAATTATTATGTAATTTTTGCAGGTCGGTAAGCCATGATGAGTGCACCTGTAGAAGTTATGAGCTAATGATGGATCAGACTCCTGCCTACAGGGTGTAGGCTGAAACATGAGCCCTCGACCCAAATATGGGAATGGTGTGCATTGGATTTCAGGGGTGCAGATGAGGTCAAGGTGGAATGGGACCAGGAAGGGATTGCGGACAACTAATTTGTTACAATTGTAGAGGGCCAGGGGACTATTCCCGCTATTGTACAAATCCAATGAGAACATCGTGCTTATACTATACTCATTTTGATCATGAGGCGGAGGAATTCCCTACACTAATAACGAGGCTGTGTGAGAAAGGGGTGCTCCAGCCTTCCCCAACTGAGAATTTGCAAATGATGAGGTCTGAGCTACGTGAAGAGGACCCGAATGTAAACATAGTGCTCAGAAGCAGTATCATGATAGGACAGGACAAAGGTAAGCAACCTAAAGAAAGCACATGGGTTCGCAAGGCTCCTACAAAGGAACTTGAATTTAATCTGGAGCGCGCAAAGGAGACATTCATGGAAGCTAAGAAGAGCTTCACAGAGGCCTCCACTTCAGGTAGTAAGGATCAACTAGAGCCAGAGACGGATCCTTCAATGATCACTACCTTTATGGAGAAATGTATGAAACTACTGCGCGACAAAAAGGCTGTGAAAGGGTTGCAAGAACTTATCACTAGGTGCGCTGGGTTAGGAGAACCGCGCATAGTCCAGAAAATCGGAAAGCACACATCACGAACAGGAAGAGAAATGAGATTAACTGCGCAAATTGGGGGAATGAAATGGATCAAGTAATTCCTGATCTAGGATCAGACGTGAATGTACTGCCAAAGCAGACGTGGGAATGCATGGGCAGACCAGCGCTACAATGGTCTCCTATTCAATTGTGCATGGCGAACTAATAGAATATCTTACCCATGGGAAGATTGCAAGGAGTAATGGTGGATATTGAAGGTGCGAGCGCGCTGGTGGATTTTGAAGTGATAAAGATTGTCAATGACAACAATCCCTATCTCACGATACTAGGAATAGACTAGGCCATCGATATGAATGGAGTAATAAATCTAAAGAAGCGCAAAATGATTTTTGAGAAAAAGTTACTACGTGTAGTGGTGCCTTTAGACCTTGCGGAAGGAATGCACTATACAAAGCCAGTGCGTGACGATGAGAGGGACGATCAGCTAGACTATATCTACAAGATTACCACTTGGGAACAAGATTGAATGAATCCTAACATAGATGACTAGATTTCGTGGGAGCACGAAAGCTCATGCACATCAGATTCAGATGAGGAAACAGAGCGATGGCAGAACCGGTTACACGAGGTAACCACGCTAAATTGAAACATGATGATTAGATCACTATGCTGTGTGACAATAGAGGTAAGGGATCTACCTATGTATGATGGTGTTGAGGGCCCTGAAGTCGGGTCAACAACAAGGGGGATACCCACCCGGTCCGGAACCTGGTTGGCGGCTCCTTGCCCGTTTGGAGTAGCGGGTCCGACTGGGGATAACGGGACCAACTTCCCGATGCATGGGATGTGTATGTGTGTGCGTGTGGAATTTTGGTTAGGTTATTTCTAAGAAACGTTCTAAAGACTACTGTAAATCTATCTTACAAACTTGAGCCTAAATTACTATAATCAAATGAAAACAACACACAGAATTTACATTAACCCAGGATGTTTCTTTTATCATGCGATCTAGAAAGATTTCTAACAGCAGCTGGTAATAAAGATCATTCAACTGATATCAGAATATAAATCAATAAAGATAAACCATTCTGCATAAGAAATTAGACAGAGCGGTTGTGAACAACACATCGCATAATCAAATCATTCGCATATTAAGCATAAATAGACAAATCCACCGTACAGAATTGCCAAATGATAACTTATATATTCATACATTAACATGCAAACAATATCAGCTGTATATCGCTTTAAGAATACAAGCAGAAATTAATCAAGAGATAAAAGTACCATTAATGACTAATTCTTACCCATAGACTTCAAACAATAATGATCTACCTCTACTTGCTTCTAACGTCTACCAAGAGTACAGAAGTGCAACATCAGTAGCAAACATAAGAATGCAAACATAAATAAATCACGATCCTTCCATTCATCAAAACCTCCTCTGAGGGTGCAGAAGTGCATGTTCTGAGGACAAGTTTTTGACAAATATATGGACCCTTCTCCAATGCAATGAGAAGGGTTGAAATACTACTATCTAATCCTAATAATAGTATTATTACAAAATTTTAGGATACGGCTCTCAAATGACCGTCCTTTTTCTAATTCAGTAAAACAAAAAGAAAAACAACTTTCTAAATTGAAATTACTTCTTAATCTGGTCCCTGAAATTGCAGTTATCAAGCATGGGCTTGAGAAGAGTCGGTTGGCCGACTTCCATGCTTAGTTGGGCTGCGAAAACAGCGTCCATAAGAGCTGGCGCTATTTTCTCGGCCACGTTCATGATGCACCTTACCGTCATGCATTGGTTGTGAGGCTTAACTAAGTAAGTCCAGTAACTTTCCCAGTTTAACCTAGCCAATGCCTGAATTTTCTTCCCAAGTTGAGATACCTGCATCCTTATTGCATGCAGTGTCTGTGTAGAGGGGCGCCATCTCTTTGGTCTTTTCCCTTGTCTCTGAGCTCTGAGATTTGTTCTTTTTCCCTATCTCGCTTAGCGTTTCTATTTGGTTTTGCCTTCGAGCTTTGCTCCTGCAAGTTAAGAGCGAAATGGAAAGATCGATCAGAAAGGTGATGGGAAGGTGTTAAATGCAAGAGATAGATTAGATACGCCACCTTACGTGAAGCAAAATCCGCATTAAGGCACGCGTCTTTATGCCACTTAATAACTGACAACCAATTCATTACTAACATTGAATGCGCATAATTCCCAAGTCAGTTTATGGTAAGTGGATTTTCTTTGGGTGGCGTGCCCGAAAGAGTCGTATCAAGGTGCTTTTATGATTTGCCAATGCATCTTTTCATATCGCGCGATCGCAAACGACAGTGATCGCAACATCGCAGATCGGCATATCGCAGATCGCAACAATTCAATGTTCGCCAACGTACCTTGCCTGGTTTCTGCGATATGCGATCGTGCGATCGCAACATCGCAGATCGGCGGGTTTATAAGTTTTTCTTTATGGAGGCTAGTGCATTGCGATGTGATGTTGTTTTCTAGAGAGGAACGAAGGTGTTTTTATCTTTTTAGAGATGCACTCTTAGAGATTTTCTTTTATGAACATAGGTTTTAGGCTTAAATCGTCTAAGGACCTTTTTCTACGTTTTATGCTTGTAATTTCAAAAAGAAATCTTTTGCTTTTTTTTTTAAAGATTAACTAAGGGTCCCCCATTCAATCTATCATCATGACTGATATTAGGCTGAATAAGGGGGGGGGGGGTTGTTGCTGGCCACAACAATTGGCGATTCACTTGGGAGAACCAGTTATCTCTGCTCTTTTTCTATTGATGTCTTCGGACTTTTCTTAAAAAAAATTTCTTAGGGAATTCGAACTTTATTATAAAAAGATAAGAACAAACAATACTTCAAAGCATCAATGATGTTTTGTTTTATCCCCATCTTATTTCAATTACTTGCATTCCCAGGTTGTTTTCCGAGTTAGATCAGTTACTACTTGGTCTTGTAAGACATAAAAATAAAGAGTTCTCTTATGTATCAACCCCTTTTTAAAGAATGCCCTTTAGTCGCAGGTAGAGCCACTGCTGCCAGCAGGCGTCCATAGCCTCGACAGGGTTACCTATTATCCAGGAATGATCCTTTGTCCTGCTTTGGGTTTTTTAACAACTTTTTTCAAAAGAAATATACCTTTCTTGATGCTGTTTCCTTTTTTATTCTCTAAAGAACAATGTCTTGGTTTGGTGGCCAACTTATGACACAGTCATTCATTGGATTTATACTTTCGCTGAACAAGCTGGCTCGTGATGAGACCCCTTGCCTTTTGATCACAACAATCTTGAGTCGTTGCCCTGTTTTGGTAGACAGTTTTGGCAAAGTCAGCGAGTTATAATATCTGTGATCATGATAAGTCGGCTCGTGATGAGACCTCTTATTCTTTGAGATATAGCATCTTTCTAGGTCATTTCTCTGAACGTTGCATTTTCCTTTAGTAGGGAGGAAGTCAAATTCTCTTTCCTTAAGAAAGTTCTGGACGACAATGATAGGGTTGCTTTTGATAATGGCTGTTCTTTACAGAGAATCTTTATTCTAATATTGATACCTTTCATTGTGCTGATCTAAAAACGAATTCCTTACTGAGATAACTTTCTTTGAGAATTTTCCGGGTTTAAAATTTAACATCATCTCTGGGTTAAAGATCTATTGATAATAAAGGCCAGACTCTCCCAGGATTAGCCGTTCATAAGAGCCGAAATTCCAAAATCTTTAACAGAGACAAGGTTTCTTTGGCAACCGTCAAATACTGTTTTAGCCAGAAAAAACTTTTATTTTGGATAGGCAATTATTATCTAGGGTCATGTAGAGAATACGACTGACCTTGCCTATCTTTATTTGAAGCAAGCTAATATCCTATCTAAATTACCACTACTCCTACTCTAATTATGTACAGGAAATAGCTAAGAAAAATGGTATTTCCAGTGGAACCAACAATTCATTATTATTCCTAGCCGCATAGATTGCCTAAGTATAAAAAAAATGAATCGAATTCCCCATGGGTAGGACTTGTTGTTTAGGGGATAAGGAATCATGAATCCAGTTGGAATCTTGTTTGATTTTATTTTCCTGTGATAGGTTTCTTCCAACTGAATACCTATCGGATCACAGAAATTGGGATGAATTTCTTTTGTGAATGGGCGTTCTTTCGATGGAAAGGACAGCAAGCCAATCCGTGAGATATGTTCTTCAATTTTGGTGGCTTGTGACCCGTCGATTGTTAATTCTGAGTTTTTAGCGATCTCGTTTGAAATGAAAGTTTTTATACATAAATCGCCAAAATCTAATCTATCAAAATTTTGGAGTTTTAAAAAGAAATTCGATTTTGTACACGAAGAACATAAGTGAGAAAGAAAAGATTGGGTAGCTGTATATACAGTGGGGTCGCACGTCTGGGAGTTATCTGTAACTTTCTGCTTTTCACAAGAACTGGCCGGGTTCTGTGAATCAGGATTTGAATGATGATTGCGATCAGGGATGGAGATCTCCTCTGGATATGAATCGTAGATAGGAGCATCGTCGTGGATAGTAAAATCATCCAAATGGGATTTTGCTTTGAGATGAGGGTTAGATGGGATTGCTTCTGATTTGAGATGTTTCTTATGATCTGACCCTAATTGGATTACTCATGATAATTTGACACTATCACAGTTATCAAAGCAATTATCTCGAAAGACTTTACTATTTTCCCTATGATCCTCTTTTTCATTGTGTGTTTTTAGACAAGGCAGATGAGGTAGCTCTTGTTCGATATAAGTCGTAGGCTTTGATATGATGGTCTCTTTACTTTGAAAATCCAGCGATGTCTTGTTTGAATAACCCTCTGATGGAATAGACTTGACATTATGAGGGAGAAGAACGTTGTCACTGAAAACATCAGGGTAAAGAGAAAAGTGTGGTTCCGGAGCAATGTATTTAAAAACATTAAATAAATCTCGTTCATCAGATTCACAATAAGTATCAGGCCTTAGATCATACCTTCTTTTGTCGATATCTTTCGAAAGAGAAAGAGTGGATGGATCTAACCTTGGCATCAGCATATGTTGATTTGAAAAAATACTGTTTGACTTTGTTTCAAAGTCGTCTTCTGGTGTCAGGGCGCTTTCCTCTCCAGTACTTTCGCCTTCGCCTTTTGGTGTCAGAGCATGCAGAACTCCTAGGCTAAATTCTGTTTGGTCAGGTACGGGGGGTAGGGAAACCTCATCATAATCCGAGGATTCTTCATCTGTGAGCTCATCCTCAAGATCATATTGTAGGCATTTAAGATGAAATCGTATATTGAAATCCCTCACGGGTTCGTCTTGTTTTCGCAGATAGTCGATTTCATCATACACCTGGTCGTATTCATAGCAATCAAATTCCAAGATGAAAGCTTTAACGAGTTGGTCCCAGCTGTAGACTGATGCAGCTGGGAGGTTCGTGCACCATCTCCTAGCTTCTGCTGTGAATGTGAGAGTAAAAATCCTGCACAGAACGCCTTCGTCAATTTTCTGAATATCAGCACTAGAGACTCTATGAATGAACTGTAAGGCGTGATGAAATGCAGAAGAATTATTCTCACCATTAAATTTTACCTGAGATAATAGTCTTACCATGTCCGGTGGAGTGTTGGAAGATGTAGGAACCTGGATGCAACTCCAAATGGGAATTCTGTGAGTAGACATCCTTTTCCAGGACTTCTAGTTTTAAACATATCCCAACAGACAATATGCTCAGGCCCTCCTTCTAGCGCCAGAAATGTTGAGGGCCCCGAAGTCGGGTCAACAACAAGGGGGATACCCACCCGGTCCGGAACCTGGTTGGCGGCTCCTTGCCCGTTTGGAGTAGCGGGTCCGACTGGGGATAACGGGACCAGCTTCCCGATGCATGGGATGTGTATGTGTATGCGTGTGGAATTTTGGTTAGGTTATTTCTAAGAAACGTTCTAAAGACTACTGTAAATCTATCTTACAAACTTGAGCCTAAATTACTATAATCAAATGAAAACAACACACAGAATTTACATTAACCCGGGATGTTTCTTTTATCATGCGATCTAGAAAGATTTCTAACAGCAGCTGGTAATAAAGATCATTCAACTGATATCAGAATATAAATCAATAAAGATAAACCATTCTGCATAAGAAGTTAGACAGAGCGGTTGTGAACAACACATCGCATAATCAAATCATTCGCATATTAAGCATAAATAGACAAATCCACCGTACAGAAGTGCCAAATGATAACTTATATATTCATACATTAACATGCAAACAATATCAGCTGTATATCGCTTTAAGAATACAAGCAGAAATTAATCAAGAGATAAAAGTACCATTAATGACTAATTCTTACCCATAGACTTCAAACAATAACGATCTACCTCTACTTGCTTCTAACGTCTACCAAGAGTACAGAAGTGCAACATCAGTAGCAGACATAAGAATGCAAACATAAATAAATCACGATCCTTCCATTCATCAAAACCTCCTCTGAGGGTGCAGAAGTGCATGTTCTGAGGACAAGTTTTTGACAAATATCTGGACCCTTCTCCAATGCAATGAGAAGGGTTGAAATACTACTATCTAATCCTAATAATAGTATTATTACAAAATTTTAGGATACGGCTCTCAAATGACCGTCCTTTTTCTAATTCAGTAAAACAAAAAGAAAAACAACTTTCTAAATTGAAATTACTTCTTAATCTGGTCCCTGAAATTACAGTTATCAAGCATGGGCTTGAGAAGAGTTGGTTGGCCGACTTCCGTGCTTAGTTGGGCTGCGAAAACAGCGTCCATAAGAGCTGGCGCTATTTTCTCGGCCGCGTTCATGATGCACCTTACCGTCATGCATTGGCTGTGAGGCTTAACTAAGTAAGTCCAGTAACTTTCCCAGTTTAACCTAGCCAATGCCTGAATTGTCTTCCCAAGTTGAGATACCCGCATCCTTATTGCATGCAGTGTCTGTGTAGAGGGGCGCCATCTCTTTGGTCTTTTCCCTTGTCTCTGATCTCTGAGATTTGTTCTTTTTCCCCATCTCGCTTAGCGTTTCTATTTGGTTTTGCCTTCGAGCTTTGCTCCTGCAAGTTAAGAGCGAAATGGAAAGATCGATCAGAAAGGTGATGGGAAGGTGTTAAATGCAAGAGATAGATTAGATACGCCACCTTACGTGAAGCAAAATCCGCATTAAGGCACGCGTCTTTATGCCACTTAATAACTGACAACCAATTCATTACTAACATTGAATGCGCATAATTCCCAAGTCAGTTTATGGTAAGTGGATTTTCTTTGGGTGGCGTGCCCGAAAGAGTCGTATCAAGGTGCTTTTATGATTTGCCAACGCATCTTTTCATATCGCGCGATCGCAAACGGCAGTGATCGCAACATCGCAGATCGGCATATCGCAGATCGCAACAATTCAATGTTCGCCAACGTACCTTGCCTGGTTTCTGCGATATGCGATCGTGCGATCGCAACATCGCAGATCGGCGGGTTTATAAGTTTTTCTTTATGGAGGCTAGTGCATTGCGATGTGATGTTGTTTTCTAGAGAGGAACGAAGGTGTTTTTATCTTTTTAGAGATGCACTCTTAGAGATTTGCTTTTATGAACATAGGTTTTAGGCTTAAATCATCTAAGGACCTTTTTCTACGTTTTATGCTTGTAATTTCAAAAAGAAATCTTTTGTTTTTTTTTTAAAGATTAACTAAGGGTCCCCCATTCAATCTATCATCATGACTGATATTAGGCTGAATAAGGGGGGGGGTTGTTGCTGGCCACAACAGATGGGTTGACAACAGTGGATGAATTCTTGAACAGATTTGAAAGCCAATGCCAGAACAATAGCAGTTCAATGATCTCAAATGGGCATTGCACGCGACGGCTGCAAGGTGGTGGGGTACGCATCAGAGAAGTATTGAGAGCTAGTGCGAATGCTAAAGAGGGATGCTTATACAATTTGGAAAACCTTAGCTATGTATGAGAGCCAGTTATGAGGGGCGAAACAGCTTGTGCGCCCACCTTTCCAGATGGGTATAGGCGTATGGTATGCAACTCGCACGAACACACACCACTATCACAATAGGAAATAGGGACAACAAGTAGAAGCAGGCAAGACAAGTGTGCGAACAACGAAGCATGATAAAACCTAGCGCACCAAACATCATACACGGGGAAGCCTTTGACAAGTTGTGCGAAGTGCTGAACAGGGTCCACCATGTGAGACGCATCGATTGGGACCTGTGCGTACTGGAAGTTGTATGGGCTTATCGGACCATATGCAAAAGTCTGACTACGCAAGCGCTTTCGAAGCTGAAGTATGAAGCAGGGGTTGTAGTCCCTGTGGAGCATGCAAAGACAAGTAAGCGCATAACAACACCCGTAGATACGATGGTCCACGCCGACCAAAATGACCAAATCGTAGTGGCATGAAATAGAACATATAAGACTTGAGGAAGAAATCTGACGGAGAAACTTTAGACTTCGTGAACTTGAAAAAGACCATGTACAACTAAGGGAGAAAAGCATTTTAATGGATGCAGAGGTCAAGAAGCTGGAAAACGAAATAAAGGAAGCATTTCTCGTTGAGAAACTAAAGATGGCAAGGCAAGGTGTGTACAGTCATACTAACATATTGGAAAGTTATCATCGTGAATTGGTTAGTCTGTTGTCGTGGTTGAGACCACATCTCACCAAACGTAGTGACCAGGGCAGCGCAGTGCCAATAGTAGAGTGTGCGATGCTGATCACTACAAGGGACGATGGGGATTCTCCATGAGCCATGGTGGAGGAAGAGTTGAAGCCCCACACGGGTGGTGTGCCCACTTGATTAGCCGTAGCAAGGATAGTCTTAGCACTCCAGGCAATTGAAAGGGAGTGGGGGACTATAAAATATTCTACTTGGAGGCTACGCGATATGAGAGATGCACGTAGGAGCAGGACGTCACAGGGTTCACAACCATGCACGGAGGGCTGCACTGCCACGCGGGTCGGCTAGGAAGTGATTGTTGGTGTCAATTTTCATGATGAGATATCCAATTTGAGGCCAAATGGAGTGGGCGGTGGGCATTTAAGGCAAAATTTATGGGCAAGATTTGGGAAAATTTGCCACCAAGGAAGCGTTGATGGCCTGAAATGGGGGGGAATGGTCGCATTTGAATTCAAAAGGTGCTATAAAACTCAAAGGGCTAGCCAGCAGACAACACTTGGTCATTTGAGCATTGTGCAGTTGAGCGGAGCACAGAGTGTTGAGAGTCGAGCGATAATAGAGCCGCTGAGTTCGCGAGAGACAAGATACTGTGTAGAATGATGATGGACACTAAGGATGGCTTGGGAATTGAGGAAGGAACCACTGGTAAGGCCGCACAGGCCCCCATGGTACAGGATGTTCTCGAAGGCATTGGGGTTGTGACAGAAATCCCTAAATCACTGCGAACACGGAGGCTGAAGAAGGATAAGCAGGCAATGGGACCAGTATCCATGTCCCCAAGAAATCCGCGGCACAACAAGTTATCAATGTAAGAAAAAGGGAAGGTAGTCACAAATGAAACAGATGAGGAGGAAGAAAATTTGCAGGCCCTGATTGTTGCTGCAGAAGAAGAAGAAGACATGGAGGAGGACATCCAACTGTTGCGCTCTGCCACGAAACTACCCACCTATGTCCCTCCATGAAAGGGAGAAGCCAAAGTATCGAAGGATTTGGATGCAATGAAGAGTTCACTCCAGGCCCCACTCCTCCCAATGTTATTGTATTTGAGGGCTCGCACCTAGGTCGCATGCCCACCATGAAGTTTGAAGACTAGGACCTCGTGGACAACGAGAAGTTCCCTCACTTAGAGATGGAAAATCTAATAAAGTAGAATACGGAGGGGTTGGTGATCACGTTAGAGCCGCGGAAATGGCTATGTGGTGTGGCAAAGGTTGGATTGTTGCACTTGTTATGGATTCCACATTTCCAGCGCATGCCCATCACCATTTTCGTCATCAGGGAGCTGATCTGCCTGGTGCATGGTGGGTATATATGGATGGAGGAGCCTATTCCTATCACAACAAACCTCATCCACTGGATTTCTCAGCTTCCTTGTAAGGGAAAGGACCCCACAATGATAGCTAGGACGACTGTGCATCTCAGAGAGATCAGGTCCAAGGAAGAAGGTCAAGGCCTCGAAGCTGGCCATTGACCCGATCACCTTAATTGAAGGTGATCTCCATGAAATCGGTGAGACAGTTTGTGATGTCACCAATGAAGTGCTCCAAGAATTTATGACAGAGCACTAGAGTGTGTTGGGAGCCCTTAGGGCGTAGCTGCAGGAGTTACAGGTGCGGGCCCCTCAGGAAGGTACCTTGTCTACCCACGTCGCAGTAGGTACTTTAGCAGCAGAGCAGATGTTGCGCGCAAGGATGGCTAACACAATAGTGTTTCTAGAGGGAGCGTTAGTATCATCAGATGTGATGGACCAAATGACGGTTAGCATGATGAAAGGCCTTGGCCTCAATCTAGCTGCCCTTCCCCAGGAAATGCTCTATCAGCTATAGGATGGAGTAACAACAAAGTTGCGTGCTAGGGAGAACCATGTGATCCAAATTCTTAGTGAACAGAAGATCAATATGGAGCATCTTAGCTTACAGCACGATGAATTGGTGTCGCGGAACCAAAGATTGGTGCAGATGCTAGATGACGCTTGCCACCTCATCCCAGAGCTAGCTATCACATCATATCTACCGGTGTAAGTGGGATCCACAATTTGGCCATTGAAGTCCGCGACATGAGGGAAGAGGCAACAAGGGTGTAGCTGGAGCTAAATCTCCAGATTGCCAAGCTGCAGTTGAAGGTGTAGCCTTACACTCCCCCGGAAATCAAAAAACAGTGCGCCAATGCTATTACAGCAGGGTTGGAATAGATTGGAGGTGTAGTGCGCGACTGTACCAACATGTTAGAACAGGCACTTGAGGTCCTCACGATGTTGCAGGAGGACCCCAACATCCAGCAGGTGGAGACAGAGGCATGCAAACTACAGTAACAGTACGACAGTATCAGAGGGACTACGCAGACAATAGTTCTTACTCAGTGACTTGCAAGGATGCAGCAAGTCAAGGCACTAAAGGAGCAGGTGGACGCAACGCGCCATAAGGAAGAAATTCTCAAAGTGTGCATCTATCCATGGATTGACGAAGCCTTCACAACTAGAGTAGATATTAAATGAAAGCTCGTGTAGATTCAGGGGATGCATGCACAGATGCAACCTAGCATGCCAGAAACAGAGGGCTCAGAAGAGAGAATTCAATAGGTATAGCAAGCAGCAGCTCAGTGCACTATAGACATCAGGACCATTTGGGGCCAGCTGGAGGGACTCCGTACCAAGATCACAATGCCAATAAAGTGACTTGAGGGCGAGTCACGATGTTTGTGTTGGTGGCCTTTTGGGCTTGGAATCCCCCCATAGCATGGTTTGGGGCTGAAAGCCCAAGTTTTGAGTAATATTATTATAAGAAGTCCGCGAATTGCGGGCGCGGAGCGTGAATTGTATGTTACAGTCATAAGGCTATCTACCCTAAGTTTTGAATGTAGTGTCTGCCTACCCATGGTCAGCGAACCATAGGATGGTATAAATAGAGTGAGGCCTTAAGTTGTAAAGTAGTTAGTTAGCCAACGGATAGAGTCTGAAAGATAGTGAGCATAGAGCAAGATTCTAGTATCTTGGGTCGTAGTAGTAGGAAGAGGCTCTGCAGCTGAGTGCATAGAGGCCTAATAGAGTTTACAACTGAGCGCGCGGACCCCTGTAGCTGAGTGCGTAGGGCGGTGTAGAGTCTGTAGCCAAGGAAGAAGAATAATAAAGAGAAGTTTTATTTGAATTTCGTGTATCTGTTCTTATGTTATTTCCTGGTTGATATCAAGTGCAATTATACTATTTATTTACTACATGCTTTTGTATGAATGGTAAATATTGTTAAGTATAAATGAAAGCAAACAGATAAGCTAGTTAATCCACTAATATTGGGTTTTTAGTAAGGGTTTGAGTAATAACATTATCTGGGCCCCAAGTAGGGCCACGCGAAGGCAGATCACCGGCTGCAAGGTACTGATAAGCGAACGTAGCAATGTGCACGCAGGGTCAAACCACGGACCTCTAGAACTCATCAAGACATCCCCAGGGTACAAAATCTTGGTTCTAACACCATCCCATACTATTTCTGGTGAGACCTCAGTCCACGCTCCGCAGACTATTGCTGAAAGGGATAGTAGTACTTGGATTTATTTGGCTAAATCATCTCCAAACCTAGGTCAGGTACATATCTTCATAATATCTCATCATTTCCCATTTTGCATAGGTGCCTTGCGATGACAGAAAAGTATGCCATGAGCACCACCAATTCCTTCTTCTGTTGGACGTAGTATTCCTTCGGTACAGTCCCTATTTTTGATGATAGCAATCCCTATCCTGCGCTACTAGGAATAGATTGGGACACCAATATGAACAGAGTAATAAATCTAAAGAAGCTCAAAATGATTTTTGAGAAAAAGTCACTACGCGTAGTGGTTCCTTTAAACCCTACGGAAGGAGCACGCTACACAGAGCCAGTGCGCGACAACGAGCTAGACTGTATCTACAAGATAACTACTCAAGAACAAGATTGGGTGAATCCTATAGCGGATGGCTGGATTTCGTGGGAACGTGAAAGCTACTGCACATCAGATTCGGATGAGGAAACAGAATGATGGTAGAACCAGTTACATGAGGTAACCATGCTCAATTGCAACATGATGGTTAGATCACTACAATGTGTGACAACAGAGGTAAGGGATCTACCTATGTATGATGGGTTAACAACGGTGGATGAATTCCTGAAAAAATTTGAAAGCGTAGTGTCGGAACAACAGTGATTCGATGCTCTGAAAAAGGGCACTGTGCACGACGCCCGCAAGGTGGTGGGGTATGCATCAGAGAAGCTTTGAGGACTGGCACGGATGCAGAAGGATGATGCACCTATGGTTTGGGAAACTGCAGATGCGGCTAGTAGATAAGTATGACAGATGGGATGATCCACATACACACCTCATGGAATGGACCAAGGTCTATGGGGAAGAGCCACAACCTGAATGGGTACATTTGTTCTATCATACCTTGGATGTCATATCCATGAATTGGTATACTGAGACGAAGCTCTGCCATGGTACGAGAGAATGGGATATATTGTACGAGGGATTTCTATTAACTTTCGCGTTTGAAGATCGTTGGCGGGATATTGTTGACGATGTGCTACAGGCAGTAAAAGTAGCTATCTTAAAAATATCCCAGGAGCCAATGGAAGTACTTCAGCCAAAATGGGCGACATAGCTAAGTTACACATTAGAGTGTTATAATGTAAATGTTGAGGATGATGATGAGGACCCACAAAATATTAACATTCTAGAAACGCAAGGCTGTCGCGAGGTTCGCGGACCATCGATTGAGGATCCTAACATCACCGTGCCACTGAAAACAAAGTAGGTAAACATTGGAATAGAGGCGGAGCCGAAGTACGCAATGCTTGGGAACTATTGGGATGATGCCACAGTGGATAAGGTCATTGAGTTACTCTGCGGATACCAAGACTTGTTCCCGACCAAATTATGGACTTAAAAGTGATCGTTGGCGACTTAGGGATGATGAAGATCACCCCGAAACCCGACGCAATGCCGGTTAAGCAGTGGCCTTATCGCTTGAAATCAAAATATAAGGAAAAGGTCCACGAAGAATTAGACAAAATTCTCATAGTCAGAATTATTGAGCTAGTGGAAGAATATGACTACGTGAGTCCTATGGTAGTGCAAGAGAAAAAGCAGAAGGGCGACATAAGAATATGCGTGGACCTCAGGAAGCTGAACGACGCCTTTGTACATGATCCATTCTCGACACCATTCACAGATGAAGTACTGGAGAATGTTGGTGGCCAGGAAGCATACTCATTCATGGATGGGTTCTCAGGGTACCATTAGATCAAGATCATGTCGGAAGACAGGAGAAAAATGACCTTCGCAATAGAATGGGGCTGCTTTCAATACACTGTTATGCCGTTTGGACTGAGGAACGCGTTAACCATCTTTTCGTGCATCGTTGTGGCTACGCTCAACGAATACATCCACAAGTTCTTAGAGGTCTATCTGGATGATTAGACTGTATTTGGATTAGTTAAGCACCATGTAGCAAGCTTACTCTTGATGCTGGATACTTGCTGCTGACACTAGATTGCGTTGAACCTTAAGAAGTGCACATTCCTCGTTCCCTTTGGAAACTTGCTAGGAAATGTAGTATGCAAACAAGGACTGATGATGGACCCTACAAAGATTAATGTTATTCTAAATTTGGAAGCACCACGAAGTGCTAAACAACTGTGCGCTACCTTGGGACACACTGGATACTACAGAAAGTTTATCAAAAAATATGCCCAAATCACCACGCCAATGGAAAAATTATTGAAAAAGGATGTTACATTTTTTTGGAATGATGATTATATGAAAATTTTGGACGTCCTGAAGGGGAAATTGGCCTCCGCTCCAATCGTGGTCTTCACAAAATGAGTTGTGGAGGCTCCAGAAGTACCAACACTATTTACTTGGAGGACATTTCAAGATGTATACCAACCATTCCGCGCTGAAATTCCTGGTCAATAAGCCTGTGTTGGGGGGGTGCATATGCAGGTGGCTCTTATTGTTCCAGGAATATGATTTTGAGGTCATAATCAAACTGGGACACCTGAATGCAGGACTTGATCACTTGTCATGAATTGAGACAGGTGATGACCCACTAATTTGGAGGAGGGACTACCTGATCCGCAACTTTTTGTGCTGCGTGTCGCAGATAGGCACTTCGAAGATATAATCCATTTTCTAAAAATAGGGACTACGCCAAAGGAATACTCCATCCAATAGAAGAAGGAATTGGTGGTGTGCATGATAGATTTTTCTGTCATCGCAGGGCACCTATACAAAATGGGAAATGATGAGATATTACGAAGATACGTACCTGAATTCGAAGGAAGCTAGATACTTGCAGAAGCACATGGGGGTGTTGCAGGAGGACACTATGCAGGACGCGCGACCGCACAGAAGATTCTTCTCGTAGGGTTATGGTGGCCAACCCTACACCAAGATTCAAAAGCGCACTGTAAGGCTTGCGATATATGTGTAAGGACTGGAAGACCATCGCGGAGGGATGAGATGTCATTAAATGCACAAATGACACTAAAACTATTTGAGAAATAGGAAATCAACTTTGTGGGACCAATCAAACCTCAGGGAAAGATGGGCGCACACTACATCATCACTGCGACGGATTACCTAACATGATGGGCGGAAGCGCAGCCAGTAAAAGACTACACGACCACCACGACTGCGAAGTTTTTGTTCGAAAATGTGTTGACCCAATTTGGTTGTCCAAAAATCTTAATTAGTGACTGCGGAACACATTTCCTAAATGAAACCATCAGCACACTCACAAAATAGTTCCAGGTGTATCATCAGAATAGTACACTGTACCACCCACAAGCTAATGGGACAGTAGAGGCATTCAATAGAGTATTGGAGACTGTGTTGACCAAAGTATGCAACACGCAGTGAAACGATTGGGACCTGTGCGTACCTGCCGTGCTATGGGCTTACAGAACAACGTGCAAGAAACTGATAGGAAAAACACCTTTCCGATTAGTCTATGGTATGGAAGCTGTCATGCCGATAGAATATATTGTACCTAGTCTATGAATAGTAGCACTTACAGGCATGATGGACCACGAAGCTCTGGAAGAAAGGCTCGTGCAATTAGAAGAACTCGAGGAAGAACAATTTTTGGCTGGATGGTTGAAAATGGCAACAAGAAATGCTAAAAGTAGAAATTCTATAAATAGCATTACTATAAATAGCATTTCAAGATATACTCCAACTCTGTTGGAAATAGAAAAAAAAAGAAATGCAAAAAATAACATTGCTATAAATAGCATTTCGAGATAGATTCCAATTTTAATTAGTCCCTGAATTAAAATTGATAATTAAAATTCAAATTTGGTCTCAACAACTATTCGAAAAATAATTAATTAATTCATCTTGAGTTAATTAGTTGGAGAAAATCAATCATGCAGTATTTGTGAAGACATGCAACCGTTATCCCTTTGATTGAGGAAGTTATCCCTTAATTAAGGAGATAATGATGAGTTGTATTTGAGTTGTAATTAGTTAGCTCAGTTAACTGAGTTAAGTCCAGTTAAATTAGTTCCAAACAGTTGGAGGAACTAATTGTGAGTTCAGTCAGTTAATGCATGCATACATGAAACTAATGTTCTCTGGATAACTAAATATTCTCTCATAAATAAATCATGCATGTCGGTTCAGACAGAGACCTAGTTGAGATGAAAGGAAGGGACAGTGTACTATCAGTTTAAGGATTTTTCCTATATAGGAAACTCATCCACGTAGAAGGAGTTATCTCCTTCAGGATTTCACAGTTATTTAAGAGGTCTGTGATGTGTGTGAGGTGAGAATCACATAGGTTGCAGCTGGAGGACCCATGAGAAACTGCGCAAGGAAATAGGAGGCTTGGAGGACTAAAGGAAGGCATATGTGTTCTCTTTTTTGTCTATGAGTAGCAGTGAGGGATTGTACTGAGAGCTGGATAGCTTGTGAGCTAAAGCTTTGTGTAATCAGGAGATATTTCCACTTGTATGATAATACAAAGATCGAGGTTTTTAGCTGAGGCTTTCCCCATAGTATTCTTCTGTGTTCATGTGTGATTGTTTCTTCTTCATCTGTTATATGTGTTCTATTTGATCTTGCTCAAAATTGATTATGCTTCCACAAGTTTGTTTGTAGAAGTAGATCAAGTATTTTGCTTTAGTATATTGCATTATCAGTTTAATCTACGGTAGAATTTCTACATGGATTTCATCAACAGGTACAAAAGTAGCGTGAAAAAGCCTGGCATGACTGCCATATCAAGTTGTGCACCTTCAAGGTAAATGATTTAGTGTTGTTGTATGATAGTAAGTTTGAAAAATTTTCGGGAAAATTCAGAATGCACTGGTTGGGACCATACATGGTTAAGGAGGTCACAGACGGAGGCGCGGTCTAGCTAGTCAAACTAAATGGATAACCCTTCCCAGGCAAAGTAAATGACAACCACTTGAAGCCCTATATGGGTGGGCCAGCTATCTAACTAACTGGCTGAAGTATAGTCTTCATGACCCAAGGAGCCAGACAAGGGCACGGGACTATAAACATATGCAGCAGATGCTAGTACAGATGTAAGAACATAATTCAGACATGGAGGAACGAATACAGCAGGTTCAACAAGCAGCAGCTCAATGCGATGCAGACATCAAGAATGTTCGGGACCAGCTAGAGGGACTCTGCACCAATATCGTTGCGCCGATTGAGTGACTTGAGGGCGAGTTATGATGCTTGTGTTGGGTGCATGTTGGGCATGGAATTCCCCCCACAGCATGGTTTTGGGATCAAAGCCCAAGTTTTGAGTAATATTATTGTAAAAACTTTGCGAATTGCAGGTGTAGAGCGCGAATTATATGTTAGAGTCATAGGGCTTTCCATCTTAAGTTTTGAATGTAGTGTCAGCCTACCCATGGTCTACGGACCATGGGATTGTATAAATAGAGAGAGACTCTAAGTTGTAAAGTAGTTAGTTAACCAACGGATGGAATCTGAAAGATAGTGAGCATAGAGCAAGAGTCTAGTATCTTGGGTTGTAGTAGTAGGAAGAGGCTCTGCAGTTGAGTGTGCAGAGGCCTAGTAGAGTTTGCAGCTGAGTGCGTGGACTCATGCAGCTGAGTGCGCAGGGTGGATTCGAGTCTGTAACCAAGGAAGAAGAATAATAAAGAGAAGTTTTATCTAAATTTCATGTATCCGTTCTTATGTTATTACGTTCTTATGTTATTACCTGGTTGATATCAAGTGCAATTATATTGTTTATTTACTGCGCACTTTTGTATGAATGATAAATATTGTTAAGTATAAATGAAATAATACAGATAAGCTAAGTTAATCCACTAATATTGGGTTTCTAGTAAGGGTTTGGGTAATAACACTGTTCGGGCCTCGAGTAGGGCCGCGCGAAGGCAACATCACCGGCTACGAGGTACTAATAAGTGTGCATAGCGATGTGCACACAGGGTCAAACTGCAGACCTCTAGAACTCATCAAGACATCCACAAGGTGCAAAACCTGGTTCTAGCACCCTCCCATACTACTTCGGGTGAGACCTCAGTCTGCGCTCTGTGAACTGTTGCCGAAAGGGCCAGTAGTACCGAGATTTGTTTGGATAAATCGTCTGTGAACCTAGGTCAAGATCGTGCTCTGACATGGTACATTAAGCATTCTAATGACCATCTGAATGCGGGGATCGCGGATATCCAGGCCGCGCTGAACAGGGAATTTAGCAGGCCAAAGTCATAGAGACAATCGATTATCGAGTTTAAGGAGATGAAAATGCTTCTAGGAAAGACCCCATGGGATCTGGATCAAAGAATGAAGAGCATGATTCGCGAAGCCAACATGACCTTGACAGAAGGGCAAGACCTCGCATGGTTTGTATCGTCACTAACACTGCATCTAAGAATGGTGGTGTTGTAGCAGAAGTTATCCACCTAGGCCGAAGCTTTGGAGATTGCAATGAGACTACACGAGACCCCAATACAAGATCTTGGTTTGGGAGTCCAAAAAATCCACACGCAACTACAAAATTTGTGTTTGGAAATGCAGAGTTTGAAGCACATCAGGCAACTTGACAAGAAGTGCGTGAGGAGGTATGGTGCATAAAATGCAAGGGATAGGGGCATGACAAGGACCATTTTCCAGTCCTCGCGAATTACTTGGAGGGAGGAGGGCCGATGCCATTAAGACCAGAGGCACAAGCAGGACCGGGCGTGGTGCTTGCATTATGGTGTGCGATCTGTCAGATAGGAGGAAAACACACTATGGATAATTGTCATCTATTGCAGAAGTATATGCAGATGTCCTAGCAATTATTTTGTAATTTCTGCAGGTTGGTAAGCCATGATGAGCACACCTACATAAGTTAAGAGCTAATTATGGATTGGACTCCTACCTATAGGTTGTAGGCCGAAACATGAGCCCTCAACCCAATACGGGAATGGTGTGCACCGGATTTCACGGGCACAGACAAGGTCGATGTGGAATGGGACCAGGAAGGGGTTGCAGACAAGTAATTTGTTACAATTGCAGAGGGCCAAGGCATTATGCCTGTGATTGTACAAATCCGACGAGAAAATCATGCTTATACTGTACTCATTTTGATCATGAGGCAGAGGACTGCCATACATTGATAGCAAGGTTGCACATGAAAGGGGTACTCCAGCCTCCCCTGACTCAGAATTTGCAAATGATGAGGTCTGAGCTGTGCGAAGAGGACCCGAATATAAACATAGTGCTCAGAAGTAGTATCACAAAAGGAGAGGACAAAGGCAAGTAGCCTGAAGAAAGTGCGTGGGTTCCCAAGGCTCCTACAAAGGAACTTGAATTTGATCTGGAGCGCATGAAGGCAACATCACCGGCTATGAGGTACTGATAAGTGCCCATAGCAACGTGCATGCAGGGTCAAACCGCAGACCTCTGGAACCCATCGAGACATCCCCAGGGTGCGAAAACCTAGTTCTAGCACCCTACCATACTACTTCGGGTGAGACCTTATCCCATGCTCCACGGACTGTTGCCAAAAGGGCAAGTAGTACTGGGATTTGTTTGGCTAAATCATCTCCGAACAAATCCTTGTACTACTGGCCCTTTCAGTAATAGTCCGTGGAGCGCGGACTGAGGTCTCACCCGAAGTAGTATGGGAGGGTTCTAGAACTAGGTTTCCGCACTCTGAGGATGTCTTGATGGGTTTTAAAGGTTCGCGGTTTGACCCTGCGTGCACGTCACTACACGCACTTATCAGTACCTCGCAGCTATTGATGTCTCCTTCGAGCGGCCCTACTTAGGGCTCGAATAGTGTTATTACCCAAACCCTTACTAGAAATCCAATATTAGTGGATTAACTTAGCTTCTCTATATGCTTTCATTTATACTTAACAATATTTATCATTCATACAAAAGTGTGCAGTAAATAAACAGTATAATTGCACTTGATATCAACCATGTAATAACATAAGAATGGATACATGAAATTCAGATAAAACTTCTCTTTATTATTCTTCTTCCTTGGTTACAGACTCAACTCCACCCTGCGCACTCAGCTGCAGGGGTCTGTGCGCTCAGCTGTAGGCTCTACTAGGCCTATGCACACTCAGCTGTAGAGCCTCTTCCTAGTACTGCAACCCAAGATACTAGACTCTTTCTCTATGCTCGCTATCTTTCATACTCCATCCATTGGTTAACTAACTACTTTACAACTTACAACCTCACTTTATTTATACAATCCTATGGTCTGCGGACCATGGGTAGGCTGACACTACATTCAAAACTTAGGGCAGACAACCCTATGACTCTAACATACAATTCACTCTCCACACCCACAATTCACGAAGTTCTGACAATAATATTACTCAAAACTTGGGCTTTGAGCCCCAAACCATGTTGTGGGGGGATTCCATGCCCAACAAGCCCCCATGTTTGAATTCCATGCCTTGCACATGCCTCTGCTGCCGGACGAGATTGTCTTGAAGGACTGCACTTGGGGCAGGTTCCTCTGTTAAAACTGGAATATTGGGACTGAGATGAGCATGAGAAGTTCCCACACTTGGTGACAGAGCAGCTAATGCGCCGCGTTGTTGACACAACCACCAGGATGACTGCATTAGTACTGCGAAAGTGGCTTTGGGGAGTAGACAAGGTAGGTCTGCTCAACCTGCTATGGGTGTTGCACTATAATTGCACACGCATCAGTGTGTTGGTCATCAAACAGTTGCTATGCTTGGTGCACGATGGGTGTCTGTGGTTGGAGGAGCCGATACCCATCATCGATAGGTTGATCCATAGGATCACATGGCTGCCCCATACAGGGGAGAATCCGGTGATGATGTTTGGTGGAAAAGCTGGCAAACAGGCCCTCGCAGAGGCCATGAAGGAGAAATTCAAGCTCGTGAAGAAGTCGCGAGGCTATGCCATCTCGAGTATATGTGACCCTGTGGTTAAGGTGGCCACGCAGATTTTGGCAGGCAAAGTTATGAGGAAGTGTCGCGCACATGAAGTGCCGACACCAGTCATCGTGCTAGCATCTCAATTAGCGAAAGGAGTCCAGTTTAATTGGGTGTGCTATCTCTGGGGTGAGTTCCTTGAGAATTTCCATGAGGCATAGGAGCTCAGCAAGACCTTCCACTATGCGTGGCTCTTGTTGTCTATTGTGCTGGTAACCTGAGAGTTGCTAGAAGACAGTCAATTCCCCTCGGTCGCGCCAGACCTACCAGAAGCAACAAAGTACGCTTCGCTATGGGTGACCAAGGATGCTCAGTGCATCAAGGATAGCAAGATCTTCTGGATCTTGATGGAAATGAGCATCGACATGGCTATCAATCACAAACTGCGCTTGTCACCTACTGTGTTTACCAAACTGCAGGAGTACGCGGAGTTCAAGGCAGAATTTCAACGCGTATCGATCAAGGCACAGAAGGAGCCTAAACAGACATGGCATGACTTTCCTTACTTGGCAACGGACGACGTGACTGGTGCAGTTCTTGAGTGTTGGCCAACAAAATGGCACACTGCCTCAGACTTGGTGGTGGGGCGGAGGAAGTCCACCGCGCAACACAAAAAAGAGGAGGCGAAGCTCAAAATGGTGCAAATGGCTGAGAAAAGGAAGAAGGAGACTAGTGACAAGGCCCATGTAGAGCGTGATGTCGCCCAATAGAAGGAAAAGCAGACAGACAAAATAGAGCATGGCTTTGGCAAAGGTGAGAGGTTGCCTTTGCCCAAAACAGAGGAAGAAATGAACGAGAAAATAGAGCAGCATGGAGTGGACTCACAAAGGACGTCGGGCCACATAAAATGTCCAAGAGAACAAGAAAAATTGGGGCTGCAGAAGAAATCCAAGGCCAACAAGACGTTGTTGGACCCAATCACCCTAACAGATGGAGATTTCCATGACATGGGAGACACAGTGTGGGATGTCACCGCGAAGGTATTGCAGCAGTTCGAGTAGTAGCAACAGCTGGGTCTACAGGATCTATAGATCCACACATCACAGGCTAGGATAGTGTCCACCAGCCTCGCTATTGGTACTTTAGAAGCTGTCGCGATGCTGCGTGTGAAGGACTCCTAAGAGATAGTGCTTTCGAATGGAGCGCTGACCACGGAAAATGAAGCTGATAGACCCATTGTCAGTGCCCTCAACGGAGTGGGGTTGAACTTTGCAGTGCTCCCTAGCAAGGCACTCCACCTACTACAAGATGGAGTGCTCGTAGAGCTGAGGGCCCATGAACACCACGCTGTGTAGGTAATCAGTGAACAACAGATCAATAATGTGCAACTGACCCTAAAACGAGACTCTGCCATCACCGCTGTGACTGAGGTAACTGACCATGACAAGTGCATAGTTCAGGTCATGGAGGAGGCATGCCGAATGGACCTGGAGTTGGCCATTCTAGAGTTGGCTAAGGTTCAACTGGAGTTGAGCCTACAAATTACAGATTTATAGTTGAAGGCCCAGCCTTCAACTCCGTCGAAAGTAAAGGAGCAGTGTGCAATCGCTGTCACAGAGGCGATAGTGGTGGTAGACAGTGATGTAGCAAACTGCACATAACTTTTTGAACAATCGTTCGAGGTCCTGACGAGCTTGCATGAGGGTCCTAATGTACAACAGTTGGAGACAGAGGCGCGAGAACTACAGTGGCACTATGATGAAGTAAAAGGTACAACGCACACCATCGCTCTTGCACAATGACTAATGAAGTTGTAGGAGGCCAAAACCTTGAAAGAATAGGTAGATGTAGCACAACACAAAGAGGCGATGTTGAAGGTGCATTTGAAGTCCTGGTTGGATGATGCTTATTTAGTCACAACCTCTATTGAAGGCAAGCTTGCTAATCTGCAAGAAACTCAATAGAATCTTTAGGCTGACATTTTAGGGTCAGTAATAGAGTAGTCTGTTGACGAAGTAAAGCAGGTGACCATACAATGCACTATCGAGGTTGCCGTCATACAGGTCGAGCTGGGAGGTCTTCGCGCCAAGATCTTGGCGCCTGCAGAGTGGCTTGAGGGCGAGTCACCATGTTTGTGTTGGGGGCTTGTTGGGAAAGGGTTCCCCCAAGGATAGTTTTGGGGCTAAAAGCCCATGTTCTAGGACAATTTTGTAATAAAGTTGTAAAAGTCTCCACATTTTGTGGTCACGGAGCATGAAGATGTTAAGAGTCATAAATGGTTGTTTGCCCTTATTTTGTAAAGCGTAAAGTCAGCTATAAATATCCACCCATGGTTCGCGAACCATAGGATTGTATAAAAAGAAGATAAGTAAGTAAGCTCTAAGTAGTAGTAGCGAAGAATGACGTGAAGAGTTAAGCATTGGAGTCTAAGTGTTCTCAGGTCTTAGCGTAGGTAGAGCCTCTGCAACTAAGTGTGCAGAGGCCTACGGTGGAAGTTCGCAGCGGAGTGCGTGGACCCCTGCAACGATGTACGCAGGGTGGATAGAGTCTGTATTAACTTAAAGACATCAATAAAGAGAATTATTCTGCAAGTACTGTGTATTTAGTTCTTGTTAATGCATCTGATTATACTGCGTTTTGGGTTTAATTTACAATGTTTATGTGATGCATGAATACATATGATTATATTGTTTAATTAAATGCAAGCAAGAATATTAGTTTATGTGGTGCAAGCTGTAATTGATTAGTACGATAGGTAATACACTTAAGATAACTTGGGAACCTATACAATACGATGTCATAGCTGCGCAGAAGTACCTAGATCACGGGTTAGGGCTGCATGAAGGTCAATCGTACACCTTCATGGAGGTACTGAAGGGCAGGATAAAGGGGTAGACTGATAGAGCCCTAAGGCTTAGCGAACTACATGAAAGTAGGGGCTGAGGGAATAAACCGACATCTTGACCATCTCAGGGTGTGGAAACTTGGTTCCATCATCCCCCCATACTGCTTCGGGTGAGACTTTGGTCCGCGCTCTGCGGGCTAATGCCGAAAGGCAAGTAGTGTAGGGATTTTTTTGGCTAGCTAATGCTGAACCTGGGTTAGGCCCTATAAAGCCAACAATGACCCCTATCCAATCTCCCTTATGGGATCATGATTAGGGGATCCCACTCTCAAAACCTAAAAACAAAGTTTTCCCTTTATTCATTTCTTAGGTTAAGTTTGATTTTTAGCTAGATAATTGTTTATGATTCCTTGGGAATATGTGCAATTGTTAGCTTTCTTCTTAAGATTGTTGTAGCTTAGAAGGTAGTCCATTCCATAGATCAGGTCACTAACGATAGTTAGGTCAGACTTTCTAAATTCAAATCATCTTTTCTATGTTGACATAAAATAATTTGTAAATGAAAAGAGAAATAGGTTTTATGCAGGGATTGTTGATCTGCAGGAAGGGACACCTCCAACCAACTCCACCTAGGTCTTCTCCACCTTCTGTTGAAGCATACCAACCCATACCCTAAACCTTTGTTTTCCATCCACTGTGAGCAAGCTATCTTGGGTAGATCCGACCTTCTTGAAGTGGTGGGCTTGGTCTTGGGTGATGTTCATCTCCCCTACACCTTACACAAATGTCATGCACCTTTCTCACACTTCATATCACCATTATTGTCCTTCAAATCCTCTTAGCCAACTTCATGTAGCAGTACAGGACATCCTGTAGTAGTTGAAGACATCCTATAGCAGTTTCTTGTAGTAAACCTGTAGCTGCCCTTTTTGACCCTCTATTGACCTAAAATGGTAGTATATCATATTATAGGAGTAGGTTAACCCCTCATCTTGGACTCCATGACCAGAAGTGCAACCTAGACCAGCCTTTTCATTCCTTTGCCTCCTACAAGATCATCTAGAATTAGATTTTATATTTATCAATTAGGACCCTTATCTATTCTGCAAGTGTGAATGAGATTATTAAATGCATGCATGTTTGGAGTTTGAAATGATAGAATAACTTCCTATTTTGAAGCAGTTCTAGTAGCTAGATGATCAAGTGCAAGGTTAACATAGTTTCCTTCTTGCAAGCGATTTGTGTCATTTCATAACTAGATGATTTATGTCATGTCATAACATTTACAAGTTAGTATCTTTCATTTCCTGAATTGACAAGAAGTTACTTTTCCTGCACTAGAGCTAGTCTCACATTCAACCGTCAATAGACAGAGTCCCTTTAGTACAATAGAGGAATGGTCCGGAACCCTAATGGTCAAGTGCCCCAGTTGACAAGTGACATGAATATAATGATGCATCTATTTTGTATATAGCACTATCACCTCAAAGTTTGTATGAAACCCCATGTTGATAAAAAGTTGGCATCCCTAGGAGTTGCAACATTCTTGCTGCAATATGAGCATCATCACTTGTCATGAATTGTTTAGCTATTGATTTGTTGATGAATGTATGCACTAATAAGTGTTGTTGTAGCTATGTGAAGAGGGCATAAATCCTTGGTGATTCTCAGACTCTTATGATCAAATATGAGAAACAAACCATCAATATTATAAGGAAACATTGAACACCAAGACTCAGAACATGATTTTTTTTGTTTTCCAACTTCCAAGACAAGCCCAAAGCCAATGTCTCACTCAAAACCCAAAGCCAAAGTACCAAAAAAAAATAATCATTTGATCCTCAATCTCAAAAGTTATATTTAAAAGAAAGAGTATTTAGTGGGATGAATAAATATCAAACTTAATGAACCACATTTTCAAACAAGCTAATCATTTACTTTTGTTGCAATTAAATGTGTTCAGGAGTGACTAATTTGATTTTATTTTAAATAACATGCTTATGAATTCTTTACTTAAAAGGAGAATTCAAATTCTATAGGAGTGGTATCCAATAAGTATGAATTCATACATAAGTTGAAATTATAACAAATCACTTACCCAAATTTGACTTTATCAACATAAATTTTAACTCAATGGGCTTATCACACATATTCGTTGAGACATTCAAGAACATCTTGGTTACAAATCCTAATTTCACTTAAGATTTTTTTTATAGAAAATACATAAATTTAAATAGCTACATCCATTGAAGCATTATGACAAACAATTTGCAAGCATACAATATACAACCATTGAGGCATTTTGTCAAACTCTCGGCAGACATCATCTCTTAAGACATTTTGACAACCATTAGCAACATGAATATAAGATTTTTACTCAACCTATTTAATTCATAAAATTCATAAATTAAAACTTCAAATATTGGCATATTAAAACAAAAACTAAATCATCTTAATCCTTCACCAAAAGCTTGAGAACATACACACATAGTTGGCAGCAGTAATTTGCGAAATCACCCAGATTTACGATCTAGGTTCTGAAAAGTATTTTTTTTGGAAATAAAATGGGGGGTTACATGCCCTAATGGCACTGATACCCCATGATATTGGGTTGAATCACATCTAAAATTCCTGGGATGCTATTATTTAAAACAACAAAAAAATAGATCCTTAATGTCTCATTTGTGACTTTTGTCAAACACATGGAATGCAAACTTTCATCTACAACTCTTCATGAGGAAAGGCAACCCAGATTTATGCTACTAAGATATGTTCATTGAATTCACAAATTTGACATAATTTGACAAGTTAATTCCTTTTACATAATCTAACAAGCTTATTTCAGCCATTGCTATAATTTGACAAACACACGGCAACCCTAAATGCTACAACCATTAAGGCTTTCTATCAAAATTATAATAGTATTATAACAAAAACTTGAATCACAAAACATTGAATTATTGATAAGAATATGAAACATAAGCCATAACTGAAATTTACCTCAAACTTACCTCAAGCCTTTGATCTTCCAAACCATATTTTAGCTACCATTATTTTTTGCATTTTCTTTTAAGGGTTGATTCTGTAATTCCTCTAGGTATATTTTGGGTACATGTCTATTTTCTTACTTCTCTTGTAAGTTGCAAGTTAACACTTATTCATGCATAAATAAATTTATATCATTACTCATTCATGGATTTTTTCAAACACTTTGAAAAATATTCAGAAAACTTTTCTAAAACATGCATATAATTACCTGAAACAAATCCATAACTCATGAAATTCTTACCCAAGTCCTTTGGAATTTTTTTATTTCAATTACCTTCAGCAATATTTGGCTTTCCTTTCTCAAATTCTGAAGAAATATTCAACTCTAATCACCGATAATATGATCCATCTTGAGCCCTTAACCAACTCATTTGAACAATCTGGTTTTCCACCAAACCATATCCAGGGAGAACTTCTCCCCCTGGAACCCCCGAGCTATAAGAGCTCATAAGAAGTACCAAAATATAGTAGTAGAGAGATATGCAAGGAAAGTTTAGGAATATAAGTTTCAATTCTTCCCAATACCACTCATGGCCAGCTCCACTAGGTAGAGATACTTCGTAATTTATTTTAGGAATTTCAAATTCCTTTTGAAAGCAATTGCCTACTCTGCAAGTCTCTCCCTCTCATAATTTTTTATTTCTACTTTTAAATATCTCCAACTCTTGGTATCACAATGAAATCCCCTAAGTGAGAATACATGAGACACATATATAGGAGGCACAACACATTCATATCATAAAGGAGGAGTAATATGCATGCCTTTTATTCCATTTAGAGGAGTGCAACTCATGCCATTAAGGTGAGGTATCCATGCCTTAGTTAAGGAGAGTGTAACATATGCATTAAAGAGAGTGTGAGAGGAATATTTGATGACATGTCTTTAATGAGTGTAAGAGGAATATTCCATTATTTGATGAGTTCATAAAAGAGAGTGTAATGTATTATTAAAAGAGAGAGAGAGTTACAAAGAGCAATGAGAATCATCAAGGAGAGAGGTGTGAATTGATTGAGGAGATGAAGTGACTTGTAGTTCCCTTTTAATAATAATATCATAGTCTCATAAAAGATAATATTAGTATTAATAATATTGAGGATTAAGTCGAGATTTAGCTATTAGTTAAGTGATTTTCCTTCAACTATACTTGATTACCCATTGATTGAAGGTGATTTACTATTTTTGGAAAGTCTTACTTGAGATGCTAGACATGACTTTCTATTTTTATAAAGTCCCTCTAGAATTGTCAGAAATGAGATTTTATTAAGGAAATTCATCCCTGAGTAGCCCATGAGTGGTATTTTTCTTCTAGAGAATAAGGATTCTGCATCCCTATTGCATACATCTATGTGCCTTAGTATATTTAGGACTTTGCGCCCTGATCTACTCCAAGGATCCAATATTCCACACCTTGATCTTTTAAGTATTTAGGACTCCACATCCCAATTATTTTATTATAGATCCTAGACTACACGACTTTGCATCCCAATCATTTTATTATAGATCCTAGACTACACGTCTTTATCTTTCATGGATTTAGGACTCCACGCCCTAATCCTTTTATTATATATCCAAGAATCCATGTCTTTATCTTTCATGGATTTAGGACTCCGCGCCCTAATTTCCATTGCTTATCATCTACTCTACTTTGAAACTCTATGTTTCACATTAAGGTACTATTTGTGAGCTCATATCCATCTGATGGTTCATTAGTAAGGCCTTGTTCCAAGACTTGCAAACATCACAATCTCATAGATCAAAGGAATCAAATGAATTTCATAATTAACATATTCACATTTACCAAAGATTGTGCATGATTTCCACAATCATTTTGGTTCTGTAGAAATGATTTCGTATCCATTTATAATTTTAACATCCTTGTTTGCAAATAGCCACAACCCTTGTCACATTCTCCTCAGTACAAGATTAAGCATATATAATCATACAAATCATGTATCATGAATTCCACAATCATTTATAATTTGAGAATCCTTGTTTGAAAATAACCATGTTCCCTGCCACATGTTTCTCAATACAAGGTTAAGCATATATAATCACACAAATCATGTATCATGACTTCCATAGTCATTTATAATATAAGCATCCTTATTTGCAAATAACCAGGTCCCCTACCACATACTGATTAGTATAAGATTATCCATATATAATCATACAAATCATATATCATCCATAAATCATAATTAACCATATGTTCCACATAACCATGATCATCCATGGATCAATGTGTCTCAATCCTAGATCACCATCCATGTCATACACCTATGTCCAAATTAGGATACCAAAATAGAAAACATCGATAATATGCTCTTAAACAAAATCAGTTCTTATACACACAACCATAGATACTATCATAAGCACATAGCAACCAAGTGACCCAAAATAGGTTTATAGCATATACAAACGTACATAAGTTTGTCATGCATAATCTTATATCATTATATCAAAATCAACCTCTCTAAGTGTCACAAAATTAACCTTGCTCACCCTCTCTAAGTGTCACACAAATTTTCTTTTAATTAATTGATTTGACCAAGAACCAACCTACAAGAGACACTAATCCAATCATATTTGAAGGCACCAACTTCAAGGAGAAACTAATCCCCTTATATTTTCAAGAACCAACTTGTAGGAGACACCAATCCCCTCAGATTTACCCCTTTTGGATCTGTTGATCCAATCTCTTTTTCCTATTAGATATCTATTTCATCATATTTTTAGATTGGATCTAGAGGCACTTTCTTCAATCTCACACATTCAAACTTCTTGAATTTTTATCTTGCTCGCTTTTCTTTTATTTTCCTCCTCAATAATGATTTTCTATTTCAAGTTCACTACATTGAGTCTAGCACACTGCATTGTGTTGAACTTTTCTCTTCTTTCTCTCCACTAGCCCAAATATTAGGAAGTTCTCTTCTACACGTGTTCTATTTACTAATGGCTTTTTTTATATCTATCAATGCACTCTCTTTTTTCTCTCTCTCATATCTTTTTGGTCCAAATCTTAGACACTTCACCCCCTACTTACACACATTTTACACAATTCGCTCAATTAACACATGTGTTGCATACACCATTACGCTCTCAAGTTGGCACAAATTCTCTTTCACTCACGTTAATCACCCTAGTTCTTTGACAGATCAGTCATATTTATACATGGTGTGAACCTTTAATTATGTTTTGAACCTTCCTTATTGTTTTTTCCTATTAGCTCCCTTCTACAGGACCAAGTGTTGTGACCTTGGCTTAACCTACTATTGTAGTGAATTCATTGTCTAATTTAATCATTCAACTCACTCCTTGAGCTCACTAGATACATAGATCTTTGGATCGTCTTTGTAGCACCTTTAAATCATATTTCTGAAATTGTTAATTCCATGTGACATTGTGCTATGTTTTTTAACTTAATCGCTCAAGTTTATAAAATCTAGATTCTAGGTATTTTTTAACAATGACACTTTTTTCAGTCATCCAGATTGTCAGATGCCTAGATACTCTTCTAGTTCCTTTAGATTTAAGTGCTAAACACTCACCCCTCATGACCTTGTGTTGTGACCAAGGTATTAAGTCAATTACCTTTAATGAATTTAGAATCTAGGTCCTTTGTTAATTGAGGTCACTTTGCCAATCGTTTAAATTACTAGATACCTGGATATGTCCTTTTGTTTATGTTTTAGCTTCGAGCCCTTAACTCTCAACCAATTGTGATCACCTAATGAAACCTTGTCCTTATATGCACAACCAAGATAGTTAGAACCATGACCTATCTATACCATCTTCGTAGAAGGAACTACATTTGATGGTCCTTTTCCTTCTCAATTGTAACAGATGACAATAATTTCATCAAATTGGATCATTGTGTACTAGATTACTTCAATGAATGTTCACTCTAGAACTCCCATATCCTGGTATAAGGCCCTGTTGACAGTGTTGGGCCCACCAAGATACAAGGGATATTCCCAATATGAGGTCCCAAGAACACCTCACACTATTTGGTATAGGAGTCCCATTCAGAAGTATGGCCCAATTTCCATTTACTTAAATAATTTCCTTGGTTGTGGCAACTAGCACGAGATAACAATGCACATTTACTTTTTAATGAGTAAGCAAGTATGACTTGTGAAATATTCAATTGTAATATGTGTCAAGGTTCTTTCACTAGAAGGGAAGAAGACACTATTAGTCCTAATATATTAAATACATGTGCACATCATAAGAATCCTTAGTCATCAAGAAAAATACTTCACATAGATGCAATGATCATGAAAACAAATACAACACATATTCAATGAGATAAGCACCAAAGCCACTGAAATAGTTCAATTTATTTAGCACATGTGAATACCAACATATACCACAAATATCAAAAGAATAGTCTCAAAACATTCATTATATATGCATGAAAATGTGTTGGCTCAATAGAGCTTCAAATATTAGGTGAAAGTTCCAAGATAGATCAATATAATGAACACCACTAGCTCCAATAGTGGAGCGTTAAGCCACTTATTGCTCTCCAAAAGAACTATCTTCCTCTCTAATGCTTGGGTGGAGAAGCCAAGGTTAAAAGTCCTCTCCTAGAGTAATGAGGCCTCTTTTATAACAAAAGGAATTACCTTTCATGTCCTCATGACTTTTGAACTTCCTCATGAATCTTAAACTTATAATATGACCTTTCGACTTCTATATGACGTTTTCGCTTCTAAGTGACCTTTGGAGTCCTATGATACTTTTGGAATTCTCCATGTAGTTGTTTCGTCCATATATGACTCTTAGACTTCCAAATTTTTACATTTACAATAATTGTCAAAATTACATCATGATTTCCACATCATCATGTGACGACAATATGACAAGTCAACAACATTGATGACTTGGACGCATGGTGACATCTACATAAATTTCACTGAGCAGTGATGATAATTCTACTATGCCTTCAATACTTGTAACAAATCTTGCATTGTTGTAGCCATCTACCCCCCAAAGGGTCTTGAAGATATCAGAGCCTTCATGAGTCACTTTGATCATCATGATCCATTATTCTTTCAACTGTCACAACATGGTTCTTTTTTCTTCAAGATTCTTCCTTGGGAAACAATTCTCATCAGATCTCCTTGCAAATCGTTTTCATGCTTCATTGAACACCCACATATGTAGATCACTCATGGAAAGAAAATATTAGCCCGAAAAATATCCTATCCTATAATGGTTCATCAAAATTTTCTTTATGTGGATCAACAGTGCATCGAGGGGAGAGATAGAGAAGCTTTATGGGCATAGGACACACTAGAAAGAGATAAGGAGGGGCTTCACTAATCACTGAGGATGTGTTGTTCACTCAACTGGAGGAAGAGGACACCTAATACAGGGCATCTGACGTAGCAACAAGGAACATGTAGCATGATTTTTCATTAAGTATGAACTGTGTGCTTGGAAGGGGAGCCAAGGACACAAGGAGGGCATAGGGAATTAAAAAGGGCACAAATTAGGCCTCACTTCCCACTAAGAGTGCATAGTGTGCTCAAATAGGAGGCAGAGGCTAAGGCTGGGCATAGGGCACAGGAGCAAGCACCAATCAAGAGGGTTATTGAAGGGGAGTATGTTGTGCATTGGAGGAAGAGAGAGGGTTCACCTAGGCGCAAGGTGCAAAAACGACTAACAAGAATGGTCTCCTTTAAGCCTTAGTAGTGCAATATGCACTCCTCATGGCCTTCTTACCCAATCAGGAAACTATCCAATTATGGAGGGATAACACATTGAAATACAAACTAAGTTAGGGGTAAAATCAAGTGCAACACAACTCAACTCATTCGTAAAATTTATACAAAACCCAAGACTAGGAACATAAATGAAAACACCAGTTCACAGACACTCACTAACAATAACATACAAAGTATGCGCAATTGCACCCAAGTGTCATTTTGTGACCATAAAGTGTACTATGACCCTAAAGTTCACTAGTGTTACTCTTGGCGATGCAATGACACTTAGAAAGTCACATGTACACTTAGCATATGTGAAGAAACATGAACCGACACTTGATGACCAAAAGCGACAATTTAGATGATAAAGGGTAGGCTCTAAAATTTGAATATAACAATATTTGGAGGGTGTTGTAACAACAACAAACTTCATCTTCTCTGTTTATTTTAGAAAATAATTATCCCTTCATGATGTATTGATTCACTTAAGGGTTTTCCTTGGCTTCCCCATTCAATCTAGTTATAGATGTAGTATCCTCATTTCCTTCTTTTGATTTAACACTCATTTTTTTTTCCATTTCAGATCTGTTTTGATTGAGGAGAAGGGTAATATGTATTTGTGAGTTAAATATATTCAGAGTCTCAGTTTTCATCTCCGGTGTTGCTCCACTGCCAGCAGGCCTATTTAGTACCCCGACTGAGTCACTATAGGAACACAAGCATTTCTTCACTTCCAACAAGCCTGTTCGGTACCCCGATGAAGTTACTTGCTTCACCTCTCTGTTTAGGAATCATTTCTCTTCTCAACCGTTATTTATTTTATTGATAGAACTATGCTTAGGAACTTATTATTTCAATGGGGTGAAAGAGGGATCCCGAATTATTGAGAGAAGAAGGGGTTGCTCCTACATAGAAGGGTATATATACCTCTCATATATATTTATTGTCTATTGATTCTCCCCTTTCCCTTCTCTACTTGGTTGGATTTAGCATGAAAACACCAAGTAATGTTTTTAATGCCAAGTTAAGGAATAAGGGTGCTAAATAGATGTGGGTGTCATATTTATACTCAAGGATTTCCTCTTGAATGTATCGCATTATCTGTCTGGACATTACTTGACTTGAGGCATGTCCTAAACAAAGAAGAAGAGCTAATAGATAGTCAAGCATTGTAGTTGTCACATTCATTGTTTGTTTTTCCACATAGTCCTTTTGGGCCATACATACATTAATACATACAAATATTATTTATGCACACTGACCAAAAAACAAAAACTAGACAAGGCATGACCAAAATGAACAAAAAAGAAAAAGGAGGAAGATTATACGAAAGGAAATCAACCCAAGGCTACTACTAGAAGTAGTGTTTAAGGTCTTGATCATTGAAGGGAAGAGGTTCAGTCCTCCCATCTAAATATTTCAACTTGTAAAAATTGTGGCCAAGCTCTTCAATGATGGTATATGGTCCAATCCATAGAGGTTGAAACTTGGTGTGCTTCTCTTTTGTCATTGTGGGACTTGTCCCACTTCAATAGTAAGTCACCCACACTAAATGTTTTGTTCCCTATAGACTCCTTATCAAACCAATGCTTGATTCGGTTTTGATGGATGGAAAAAAAATTATTTTATTTTAGCCTTTCTTCCTCAATATTAAGAGGAGTTTCTATCCAACTTTGAGAAAGAAGACAAGGTTTGCCCTAAGATTCTTGCGAAAGTTGTAAGGAAAGAAGGTAAATGTTTAGTGGAAGGATAACCTCTTTTCCATATACAAGGAAGTATGGAGATGTTTTCACATAAGGTTTAGGAGTGACATAGTTAGCCCATAATGCATTCAACAAATCATTGTGCCAATTCTTTTGCCCAAAGAAGACAACTTTCTTGATAATGTGGATAAGGTCCTTGTTTGTAGATTCATCCAAACTATTTCCTTGTGGGTAGTAGTTAGATTCATGTTTTAAACCAATGCCAAATTATAATGAAAACTAATAAAGGTTTAACGAAAATAATAAGTTGCATTATCAAAGACAAGTGATGTAGGAATGTTGAACCTGGTTATGATATTCTGTTTAAGAAATTGGATGACTTCTTAATCATTTACTTGCCTTAATGGCCCTGCTTTGGTCCACCAAGTGAAATAATTGGTTGCAATTAGAATGTATCGATGTTTCTTTGATGAATGAGGAAAAATTTCATCGATAACATCCAATATCAATTGTTGAAATGGTTCTTCTATTACTATAGGTAGTAATGGGATAACTGCCTTTTGATCACAACCATCACAATTTTGACATATAGAGAACTTTCGGGCATAAGCATGGGCATCCTTAAATAATGTGTTAGAAAAATTATATATGACAGAGAAATGCAAGACATATTATGCGGAAAAACACAAACATATAATACCAGAGAGATACATATATACGTGGCTCACCAGTTTGGGCTACGTACACCCCGAACAGCCAGTCCTTCCTTTCTATTATCTAGAAAATGAAGAGACACAACCTACAGTAGATCCGCTGTAATATCCTCTGTTTTCTCTCACAGTCTCACCTCTCTATTTCTCGCTCTGAGAATACACACATATTCCACAGCCTCAATAAAATACCCTCATAAAGAGAGGGGTTGCCTTCTAGGGCAAAAAAAAAACACTAAACTAAACATAAAATCTACTGTAAGATCATCTGCCTAATGAAGGGCCCAGATTGACTAGAGATCACTATACTTTTACAAGGCAATTTTACATCTGTTTTTAGCTTCGGGGGTGCTACCCTCGAAAGCCCCCGCAACCCCCCCCCTCACGTGGAGGGATGTACAATCTTCCTGGGGTATACATCTGGCTGAAACAAAGACCTCTAAATAATCATGCTCCACACCCAACATAATGTGGGCCAATAATAACCACTCCTCATAACCTTATGAGTTGTGGTATCACCCACAAAGTGTCCACATGGTGGTCCACCATGCATATCTTTTAACACCCTTTATGAATCTTGTGACTCTAAGCATATAAGTAGGACGCCATTATGGTGTTTTCAAGAAATCACACCATGTACTAGTTGGTAAGATAAAGATTTGAGGTGAATTTCCCTCTTCTGTTTGTTTGACAAATGAGAAGGCAAGGTGCCATTATCTAAATATTACCATATATCCAAATAACAAGACATGGTTGCATTAGTGGAAGGAACTTTCTAAACATTATACATTTCTATATCCTCCTCCCATCCTAAAGTATCTTCTTTTGGTGAATCCATTGCTTCGATTGCTAGTCAACAAAGACCATGGCCTTTAACAGTATGAACTGACTTGAAATTAATATCATATTCTTACAAGCATGCCATCCAATTGGTTCTCCTTTCACCTAGCTCTTGTTGTACAAATAATGTCCTAACAACTAGATGAGGCACATAGATGATCACATGAGATTTCAAGAGATAAAGCCTAAAATGTTTAACTATTTGTAAATAGTGTATGCTTGCTTGTCAATAGTGGGATAATTCAATTCAGACCCATGTAAGCCATCATTCATGAATATATAGGCCGTTCATACCCTTGATTGTATTTCTATCTCAATACAGATGCAATGGATGAATCAGAAGTGAATGTGTATAATAGGAAACATTTGGGTCAGGACTATATAAGGCTGGAGCATCCACAATGGCTTGCTTGATTCGGGAAAGGCATATTTTCCATTTTATCCCATTTATACATGGAATCCTTATTTATCATCTCCTATAATGGTTTTATAATCTGTGCATAGTCAGAGATGAACTTACGTAGGAAAATGATCTTCCTCAAGAAATATTGCATTGCTTTCTTATTTACAGGAAAATGGATTTGAAAAATAGCTTTGACCCTTTCTGCAACTTTGATTCCACTCTTAGCAATGATTTTTCCTAAGAGAGTACCTTACGACACACCAAATATGTTCTTTTTCGGATTCAATGAAGTCCCATACACCCGACATTGCTCAAAACTCTGCTTAAGATGATGAATATGATCTGATATTTTATTTGAAAATGAAGTACGTCATCCAAGTAGATGACTACACTCTATCCAATCAATCCACGGAATGCAATGTACATGGCCCTTTGAAAAGTATCACCGACATTAATAATTCTGAAAGGCATGCATGCTTAAATGCGAAATTTCCCCACTTTGGCGTGAATGTGGTCTTCAAATGATCTGGTTCTGCTACTAGTACCTGATTATAACCAAAAATACCATCTAGCAGTGAGAAATTTCTGACCCGAGTACCGTTTGGAGTATCTGCTCCATCAATGGCACAAGCTAATTGTCTTTATCTGATGCTCAGTTATGGTTGTGAAAGTCGACACACAGGGGTATCTCACCAGACTTCTTTCTGACTGGAACCAGGTTGGAAACCCATGTAGAATGCTGAATTTTAAAAATGATCTGAGCATCCAACAATTTTCTTAATTCTTTTTGAATCAAGGCTCAAGCATTAGATGAACTTTCCTTATTTTTTGTTGGAACGACTTTTCCCCTTCCTTGAAAGGAATAACATGTTAAATGATGTGTGTATCATAAGTCTTCAGATCATTGTATGTCCACTTAAATACATATCGATATTGTTTTAAGAGGCGAATAAAATATTTTTGTTCTTGAGGAGAAAAACATGTACCAAGATTGACATATTTCGGATCTTCTTTGGTTCCAAAATTGACCTGTTCATATAAAAATATTGAGCTATGGGTCTTCGTGTTCACTAGTCCTCTGAATTGATTTTTCAGGTCATAAATTTTCTCAAGAGATACCACACCCTTGGGCATATGATTCCCATTTGATGCTTGACTTGCTTCTTGCAAAGCCTTTTCATGCTCATCTTCTTCAATATTCACATATTTAAACACACCTGCATTGGCCATGAAGTGAAGTATCTATTGGTCATCATTAATCACACGAAAATTAGTTATGTTGTTAGGCACAAACGTCTTATAAATAATTTAAATAGAAAACCCATATTCTAATAGTGACATGTGAGCAACTACATTGGCTAATATATCAGTGGCAACATTACAAATCCGAGGAACAAGAATAATATTAAATGGTGAAACATAGTGAATGGTATTTCGTACCTATCACGTAACAATCTTGGAATCACCAAGTACCTTAAGTACCTCTACATTGAGGTTTATGGCTTTCTTTAACCCCAAAATGAGTGCTTCATATTCAATAGTATTGTCCATGCACTTGAACTACAAGCGGCATGAAAGAATGTACCTTCTATTCTGAGGGTCAATAAGAACACAACCAACTCTGGAACCATCAGTTGGAACCATCAATTGGAACCATATTGGATCTTTGAACCATCAAAGTAAACAGTCCACATATAAATAGTTGCTGGGATTATTCCTACACTATTAGTATGTACATCTATATTATAAAGTTCATCTGGACCATTTGGACATGGATGGAGATCCAAAAATAATATCTACAAATCCAACCAACTCATTACGTCACTCAAGTGGTTTCATATTGTACTTCATATAAGGTTCACTTTACACTTGAATATGATTGTTTCTACCCTTATAAGGAAGCCATAAATGCGTCCATTTTGTTGAGAAATATCCTGATAATTTGTTGGAAAAATCTCTACTCAGAAGCAAACCATAGGCTTTTGGAATGTCCACAATAACAATGTTAATGCATTGGTGAACTCTTATGTCGGATGACAAATGGATAATAACATTATGGAGCTAACCATTTTCCTAGACCAATGATCTGTCCGATAGTATGATTCGTGTATCGGTCTTTTCCCATTTAGTGTTATTTTTCTTAGCAATAGATAAAGGCATTATATTTGCAGATGCACCCAAATCCACAAGATAATTGTGAACATTATAATTAAATATTTCAAATGTTAATAGGAACAGAGGGAAGAGAGTGTTAGAATTTACATTAACAACATTGACTACAGATTCGAGAACGCCATGAGACTTACAGGACAAAACTTGAGAAGCATAAACTTATTACCTACCAAGGCTTGTGATGAAAGTGCTTGGATTAACAGTTGATGTTGTTTCACTATCTTATCAAGCTCATAATTGAAATATTGGAATGAGTTGTTTTCATGTCTTCAAAAATGTTATAATTAGTACTTTCAAGATTCGCAGGTTGTGCTGAAGTATCATGCGATGTATATTTCTTAGTATCCTCTGGAGTAACAAAATTTTTCTTGTTATTAATGGAAGTGTTCTTAGAAGGAGGAGCACTTCTATACTCGTTCTACAAATTCTAAGTAGAATTGGGAGGTGGTAAAATCCTTTTGAACAATTTATTTTTAAGCTCTTACTCAGAAATAGGTCCTTTTCTCCTCAGATTATATCGTTTTTTTTTTGTTGAGGAGGAGCTTCACTCACTGGTGATTCTTAGCAATTTTTTTATCAACATTATACATGACATGAAAATAATTAATTGAATGTCTAACACCTAAATTTTCCTCAGTCGCAATAGGTTCATTTGCTTCTTCACTCTGCTCAGGATACTCATCTACTAATAAAGTTAGCCATAATAGAATTCATGTTATGGTTCCATTGGGGACATTTTTCTCTGAATGTTTCTCCCAATGGAAAGCGCAATAGTTATCCATACCCCATCTTTCAACATTAAACACTGAATTAGATCTCTGAGCGTACTTGGTTGGTTATTGTTGTTATTTTTCAAGAAAAGTGGCTTAAAATACTTACTGCTGGTAGATGCCTCTCATGACCTTCTCTTCAATTCAGATACCTCATTAGTGAGTGATTTTAATTACTCGGACAAGATTTCCATATTGAATGAATCCTTCTCTTTAGCTTTAGTAAAGGAGGCTTGAGTTTTCTTACCCGTTTCTTTGAAGTCTTTAGAATCTTCATGATCTTCAATGGACCCAATAGAACGTGAGTCTTTATCTACAATGATTGCCTCTACAAATTTCAAAGCCAGTGTTTCCTTTGCAACTCTTTTAATGAACACAAAATTATTTGTAGGCAAGGCGGTTATATAATAATATTTGGTTATTAAATCGTGTGTTTGAACATCTGTGGGAAATTTGAGGTAAACCTCTTATTTAAATTATTCACCATCTCCTTGTCCCCCATATTGAGATTCCCGAGTTTTGTGAGCAACATGGCGGGAGTCTTATCATCGACAAATTTATCCAAGAACAATCTCTTCAACTCCCTTCAACTATGGATTGAATTAGAAAGAAGATTATGATACCAAATCGAAGTTCTATGTTCTAGAGTGTAAGGAAAAATTCTACAAGAAATGTCATTATTGTATATCTCAATCATTCACAAATGCATGTAGAAGTCATCAATATGGTCCTTATATTTCATCTTGTTATCAGGATCAAACTTTGAAAGCAACTTCTTTGGGTATTTAGGCATTTTATGAAGATTGCCCGGAAGAGAAAGTGGCCCTTGGGCCATCCAACCCAACCGTTCATCAACCATTTTTTTCTTCTTCCTCTTCTTCTCATTTTTAATCTGAAGAGTTTTATCCATTACCATTTAAATCTTCGTTATAATTTTGTTGTTCTCCTTGTCCCAACTGTTCTTCATTAGAAAATTGAAAATATTCCCCTTCACCATCTAAATCTTCCTCCATAGGTAGAATTTCCCCTTGTTTATTTATTCTTTTAGAAGAATCAACTAACACTTAAATGGTTGCAATAGCCAAATATTCCACTGACGAAACTAATACATTAATGAAGGTTGTTTCTTTCTTCATCGGCTTATGAGGTAGAATAACAGCAACAGGAAGTAAAACAAGAACTCTTTTGAACTAATGAGTAATAGGCGTGATTGTCTGAATTTAATCGTAAGTAACTTCAAAATCTTGTTTCAGACTTTGATGAGAGGACTCTCCTATCTTAGGATCACAAATTGAAGTGGAACTTGGAATGTTACTGCCTTGCACAGATGGTTGGTTGTTTGGATGAGGTGAATTGTCACACATGTTTCATTCATTTTGGATTGTCATATATGAAAATCATCTTATCCATTACCCCAAGGGTTATCGCAATTGGCAGGTGATCTTATGTGAAAACTATTTTAGGTCTCAAGATTAGATACCATTGGGTCCTTTTGGGTTATCAATCATTAAAAATCAACATAATTCAAAAAATTGGGTTAACAATCATCATTGAGTTAATTATAACAGTTAAAGATGATTATGTTGTAATTTTATTTGGCAATAGTGAATTACATATGGTAGAGATGATAGCTAAAAATATAAAACACACACACATTATTGTATTTTGAAGTGATTTTATTATGATTTGAATCTATTCTACATTTAGTTTTCAATGTGATGAATAAGGAGAAGATTCTCCTGAGCATTGGAGAAGTTTCCCCCTCTTGTGCTTGTGGTTTTTCTTCTTTGCCTCCTTGTTTCACTTGCTACTCTTCCTGTAGCACTTTCTACCTTTCCTGTAACACTGCTTGTGTTTCCTATAGCACTGTTTTGGAATCTTGAAGCAGGTCTTTTCCTTTCTGTGGGAGTGTTAGAGGTGCCTTGGGTTGCTTGGGTGAGGTTGACTTGGTGATAGGCTTCCTGACATAGGTAATGGGAGCCTTTAGGGTTGCTCCTGGTGATGTGACTTTCTCAAATTCCATTCCCATGGATTCTAGCTCCTCCTGTTTACTTGGTGATTCTTCAATTACAATAGGGGTTTTTGTGGGGATTTGTGTCTTCCCCTACTTAATCCTAGTGCTTCTTCTTGTTTTGAAATAGAGGGGAGTTTCTCTCTGCCTTTTCTTTGCATATTTGATGGGTTTTCTCAAAGCAGCTAAGTTAGAATCTCCCTCCTTTTTAGTGGGTTCAAGAGACAACCTTCCCAGATCTGGGGATATCTCCTTGTCTTCAAGTGCAGTGGTCTTCTCAAGGCTGGTCTCTTTCTGTTGCTCCTCCTCTTCTTCTCTCTTTTCTTCTTCTTCTGTTTTGTCTGTGTCTGCCTCTTATTCTTCTTTTTCTCCTACTCCTTCTCCTTCTTCTTCTCCTTCTTCTTCTCCTCCTTCTTCTTCACTTGAAGCTGGGTTCTCACAAAGTGTAAGGAATTGGATCTCCAAGAATGCTTCTTTGTCCATATATCTAAATGTGGACCAGAGGACAGGGGCTCTTCAGCTACCCAAAGCATCCTATACTATTAGCTTGATGAGACCATGGTGTGCTAATTGTTGTTGCTTTCCTTCTTTCACCTTCTGGCTCATGTCTATGATTGATTGCAAGAGAAAATATGGCACACTTAATCTTTGGGCTATGGGAAACCTGGTTCAAAATCTCAATTCATGGAGCAACCTGAACTGGTAGCCATAGAATACACCCAATATCCCTTCAAAAGAAATGTATTTAAGGATGTGGTAGGCTACCTCATCCCAGGGATACGGAAGACTCTCCCTTTTGACCCCATTTTTGTCTTCAATTGGTTTCTCATCATTGGTGAAGACATTTTTCATACCAAAGGTGTTACTGGCCTTTCCTTCCCTTCTCCAATTGACCCCAAGAGGAAGTGTTGTCATTCTGCTAACTAACTCAGGATTGATGGTAATGGTCAGCCCTCTTACCATAGTGGTAACATTTGTTCTTGCTTGAGGGTTTAGTGCCATGGAAAACTCATAAGTTATATCATCATAATTTCCCTTGAGCAACTCAAAGAAGCATAACTAGTGATGCCTCCTAAAGATGTCTACCAGAGGGGCATGAAGGTGAATTATTGATGTATCAGTGGTCTCCCTTCTATTGAATCCCCTTCCCATTTTATTCTCTGGTTTTAGCTAAGTGTAGGTGGTTTTGTGAGATAACTTCAGTATGAATTTTAGGGTAGTTGGGAGCGAAAATTCTTAGTGGGTGATTGCGACTACTACAACTCTTCATAGCCACAATATTTTTTATTTTTATAGCCCCAAACCCTTTTTAATTCCCAAGCTGACTGTAATTACTAAGATAGTGTAGCGCGTATCAGTTATGTAGACCATGAACAAAGGAGAGATAAGCTACTTACATCTCACTGTAATCCTTGGGGTCATGAAAATTGAGGACCAAGTTGACCCTAGGCACACCCTTACAGAATTCTTGTGGAATTTCACTGTTTCCTGTAGCTTCCTGTAGCTTTCTGTGATTATTTTCATTGTTTCCTATAGGAAGGCCAAAGAACGGTTCGACTTTTTCGACGGCTTTCCAAGTTGGTCCCTATCTCCTTGATTTCAAAATGAGTGAAAAAATGAATGAAATTTTGGGGTTTTATGTTATTTATGGTCAGGACTTGGAGTGTTGTGTTGGCTGGAAGTGGTACGAGATTTCCTAATTTGATCCATTGGCCCACCATTGGTCATCATTCACTTACTCCTCATAATCATCATCCACTCCCTCTTAACTGATTTCGACCACATTTATAACTGATTCTCATTGATGTGACATCCTTACATGGCATGATGACTAAAAGATCACTTTTTGGTCATGAGCTGAGAGTGCCCAAGTTAACTGGCCACCTCCAACTTATAAGAAAGGCTTTTCTTCGAGATTTACAGATTTTTCATCATATTGTACCTAGGGAAGATTTGAATAAGTTGCCATACCTAATCCTACCTTTTGCTAATTTGTGCATGATGGAGTAGTTGAATTTTGTGCTGCTACTCAGAGAAGTGATTCGTTGCTCTCTTTTTGTGTTTTCCTTTTGGCTCTTGTATCACTGGCTGCTTGTCTTTTTCATGTGTGAAGGTGCTTGATATCCTTTTGCTGTTGTTCCTACTACGGAGTCATGCTAGGAATAACAAGGTGCCCATGGATGATGGTATTGTTCCTTACTCTAGTTGGGCTAACAAACTGAGCTTCAAGCTGTTTGCAACAATGGCACAAGCTAATATAGGAGGTCCTGTAGCAGCCCCTTTTCTTCCTTTTCAAGGTTTTTTTCTTTAGAGGGATGGTGGAAAGTGGTGTAGGGGTTGGAGGATGATAATAGAGTTTGATGGAGTGGTGAAGGGTTGTGGAAATGTAGGACATGTCTCCCTTTTTTTTATATAATTTTTTGACATTTTCCTGTGTTTTTTGAATGAGACAGAGCTATATTTGTATCTATATTCTTAGCTTAGAATGTTGATTTACTGTTGAAGTTTATTTCTATTTTCTATGTGGCTTAGAAAGTTGATCAAAGTTGTTTCGTATCCATGATTTCAATAGCTTAAAGAGTATATTAGTGTTGTAGTCTAGTGAAGGAAAATATACCAGAAAAGCTTGTGACAGTGACCCCTATCCCATCTCACTTATGGGATCATGATTAGGGGATCCCACTCTCACAGCCCAAAAACAGAGTTTTTCCTTTGTTCATTGCCTAGGTTAAGTTTCATTTTTAGCTAGATAACTATTTATGATTCCCTGGAAATATTTGCAATTGTTAGTTTGCTTCTTAATATTGTTGTAGCTTAGAAGGTAGTCCATTCCAAAGATCTAGTCTCTAACAATAGTTAGGTTAGAATTTCTAAATTCAACTCATATTTTCCATGCTGACATGAAATAATTTGTAATTGAAAAGAGAAATGGGTTTTATTACAGGGATTATTGATCTGCAGGAAGGGACACCTCCAACCAACTCCACCTAGGTATTCTCCACCTTCCGTTGAAGCATACCAGCCCATACTCCGAACCTCTGTTTTGCAGCCATTGTGATCAAGTTGTTTTGGGCAGATCCGACCTTCTTGAAGTGTTTGGATTGGCCTTGGGTGATGTTCACCTCCCCTACACCTTACACAATTTTCATGCACCTTTCCCACACTTCATCTCACCATTATTATCCTTCAAAACCTCTCAGCCAACTTCCTATAGCAGTACAGGACATTCTATAGCAGTTCAAGACATCCGGTAGTAGTTTCCTGTAGCAAACCTGTAGCTGCCTATTTTGACGTTGTCTTGACCTGAAATGGTAATATAGCCTAGTATAGGAGTAGGTTAACCCCTCAGCTTGGAATCCATGAACATAAGTGCCACCTAGACCAAACTTCCATTCCCTCCTGCAATATTAGATATCATTAGCTTTTATATTTCTGAATTTAGCAATTAGGACTTTTATCTATTCTAGAAATGTGAATGAGATCATTAAATGCATGCATGTTTGAAGTTTGAAATGATAGAATAAATTCCTATTTTCTAGAAGTTCTAGTAGATAGATGATCAAGTGCAAAGTTAGCATGGTTTCCTTCCTGCAAGCAAGTTGTGTCATTTCATAGCTAGATGATTTATGTCCTATCATAGCATTTACAAGTTAGCAACTTTCATTTCCTGAATTGATAAGAATTTAATTTTCCTGCACTAGAACTAGTTTCACATTCCATTATCAGTAGACAGACTCCCTTTAGTACAAATGAGGAATGTTCTGGAACCCTAATTGTCAAGTGACCCAGTTGAGAAGTGATGAGCCTTAGTATTGCAGCAAGAATGCTACAACTCCTAGGGCTACCAACTTTACTTTATCAACCTAGGGTTTAATACAAAATTGGAGGTGATAGTGCTATATACACAGTAGATGCATCATTCTACTCATGTCACTTCTCAATTGGGGCATTTGACTATTAGGGTTCTAGACCATTCCTCTATTGGACTAAAGGGAGTGTGTCTACTGATAATGGAATGTGAAACTATTTCTAGTGCAGGACAAGTAAATTCTTGTCAATTCAGGAAATGAAAGTTGCTAACTTGTAAATGCTATGATATGACATAAATCATCTAGCTATCAAATGACACAAATCACTTGCAGGAAGGAAACTATGCTAACCTTGCACTTGATCATCGAGCTACCATAATTTCTTGAAAATAAGAAGTTATTCTATCATTTCAAACTCCAAACATGCATGCATTTAATGGTCTCATTCGCACTTGCAGAATAGACAAAAGTCCTAATTTCTAAATTCAGAAATATAAAAAGCTAATGCTATCTGATCTTTCAGGAGGGAAAGGAATGAAAAGGTTGGTCTAGGTGGCACTTCTGGTCATGGAGTCCAGGATGAGGGATTAAACTACTCCTATACTAGTATATACTACCATTTCAGGTCAAGACAAGGTCAAAATAGACAGCTACATGTTTGCTATAGGAAACTGCTACAGGATGTCCTAAACTGCTACAAGATGTGTTGTACTTCTACAAGAAGTTGGCTAAGAGGTTTTGAAGGACAATAATGGTGAGATGAAGTGTGGGAAAGGGCATGATAATTGTATAAGGTGTAGGGGTTTGATGAATTGTAGGGTTATTAATCAACCTAGAATAGGAATGCAGGATGATTTTCTTATTCAGTCCCCCTTTCCTGTAGCATTTCAGGACATCCTGTAGTGCTACAGGATCTTCCTGCAGCACACCTGAAAATGCTAAAAAAAACTAATTTTTGAGGCCCGATTATGGATATTAGTGGTAGGGACATGGTTTGCATGGATGAGATGGAGTGGATGGAGGGAGAAATGGAATGAAAATGAGCATGCTATCCCTGTAGCTCTGCAATTTCCATTGTCTTCAAAAACCTACAAAATGATAGAATTTATTAATGGTCAGGTTGGAATTCCTTACCGTCTTGCCCTGGGTGTGTCAATAGAGGTTTTCACCAAGGGATCTTTTATTTTTCTTTTTTTCTATTTTTTTTTTCACTCCTGGGTTGCCTCAAGGAATTTTTAAACCAAAGAGCTGGCCTTAGATGCCTCATGGAGGTTTTCATCTAGGCCTCTTATTGCTTTTTTTCTTTTTCTTCTCATTTTTTCACAAATGAAAGAAATTTTCAATTTTTTTATGACTTGGAAGCTAGGACACTTCCAATCACATTTACCTCCTTGCTAATGGTGATGATGAACTCTTCCCCGAACATAGCTCTTTTGTAAGCCTTCAACCTATATCCATTAACAACCAAGGGAATACCCCCCTCATCAATGGTCCTGATTTGAACAACTCCATTATCATGGCACTTCTCTATCAGGTATGGGCCTAACCACTTTGTCATCAATTTTCCTTTAAAGTCCTTGAACCTGGAGTCATATAGAATAGCCCAATGGCCTTCTTGAAAGACCATGTCCTTGATGTTATTTTCATGCCAAACCTTCCTGTGTACTTGGATAACTTCAGAGTGTAGGAGGGCCTGCATCCTGAATTCATCTATGCCATTTAGCTAGAGAAGCCTCTCTTGTTGTGCCCTTGTAACATCCAAATCCAATTGTGCTACCATTATCAAGGTGTTTTATGAAAACTAAATGGAGGGAAGAGCCTTATTTCCATAGACCAAGTCATAAGGAGTGAAACCAGTAGTTGTCTTCCAAGTTGTATTGTAGGCCCAAGTGGCCTCCACTAGTCTATCTGACCAATCCTTTATGTTGTTGTTCACAACCTTGGTGAGGATGCCTTCTAATGCCCTGTTGGTGACCTCTACTTTTCCATTGGCCCAAGAATGATAGAAAACATAAGTTATGTTCTTTATCCCATGTTGTCTTAACATATTTTTGATCAGATGTGATGTGAATTGAGCTCCTTGATCAATGACTAGCTCTCTAGGGTACCAAAATTTGTAAAAAAAAATCCCTCAAGAGCTCAGCCACTTTCTCCTTTGTTTCTACCTTGATAGCCTTGGTCTCCGCCCACTTTGTCAAATAATCAGTGCATACAATTATGTAATTTTTCTGCTGTAATGGTGGATCAATTGGCCTAATGAAATCCATGCCCCACTTTTCAAATGGATCTAAATCCACTTGAGGTTGCAAGGAAATTTCATCCTTGGGAGTAGGTTTCTCATCCTCTTGCACTGATTACATTGACTGGTGTACCTTCTTGCACCTTTGTGGAGAGTGGGCCAATAGTAGCCAGCTTGTAGTACCTTGAAATTTGTCCTCTTGGCAGCAAAGTGATCTCCACAAGGCTCATCATGACAGGCTAAGAGGATTTCAAAAACTTCCTCTTCCCTGACACATCACCTCAAGACTTGATATGGGCCCAATTTGAAGATATTTCCCCTAATCGAATTGAATGGGGCAATCTTCCTTACAATCTTTCTCTTCTCCCTGGATGATAAATTTGGAGGGAACTTTGCAGCAACTAGGTAATTGGATATGTTAGAAAACCATGGAGAGATAAATGAAATAGAAAATAGGTGTTCATCTGGAAGCTGGTCATCAACCATCCCTTCTTCACCTGTAGGCAAAGCACGCATAGACAAAAGATCTGCAACTACATTTTATTTACCTAGCTTATGAATGATGGTTAAATCAAGTTGTTGTGATAAAAGCAACCATCTAATAATTATAACATTCACATTAGGCTTGTTCATTAATTACTTGATAGCAGCATGGTCAGTATGCACATTTTTTTGATAACCAGTGATGTAGTGTCAAAATTTATTCAAGGAACGGACAACAGCTAGGAGATCCTTCTCAATCACAATGTAGTTCAATTCAGCCTTAGACAATGTTTTGATAATGAGGTAAATGGCATAAGGAAACTTTTCATCTATTTGTCCCATAGCTTCTCCTACAACTTTGTCAAACGCATCAGCATGGATGTGGAAAGGAAGATTCCAATTTGGGCCTCTAGGTATGGGGACAATAATCAACTTATCCTTCAATATTTCTATGGCCTCTTGGCAAATATCTGACCAGCAAAATTCAGAGTCCTTAGCCTGTAGTCCAAACAATGGTGAGGCTACTTTGGTGAAGTATTTGATAAATATCCTATAGTATCCACCTAAGCCTAAGAAACTCTTGACATCCCTCTGCTTTTGCGGAGTAAAGACCCTTTTTATGATGGAAATTTTATTTGGGTCCACTTGTATTCCTTCCTGGGATATTGAATGACCCAAAACAACCCCTGCATTCATCAAGAATTCACACTTCTTGGGACTAAGTGATAGGTTCATTTCAATGCACTTATTTAATACTTTCCCCAAGTTAGAGAGAGCCTCCAGGAAGTCACACCCATAGGGAGTGAAATCATCCATATATATTTCTACAGAGTCATGGAGTAGATCAACAAAGATGCTCAGAACTACCCTTTGAAAAGTGGTAGGGGAATTACATAATCCAAAAGGAAGGACCCTATAAGCAAAGGTATCCCAAGGACAAGTGAAGATGGCTTTATCTTGGTCCTTTGGGTTGATTTAGATTTGATTATAACCATTGAATCCATCCAGAAAAGCGAAGAACTTCTTCCTTGCAAGACCGTCCAAGACTTGGTCAATGAAAGGTAGAGGAAAATGGCATTTCTTAGTGGCTTTGTTTAGCTCTCTTTAATCCACACAAATCCTCCACTTTCCATTCTTCTTTGGGACCAAAACTAGAGGGGACACCCACTCACTATCTGAGATGGGGTAAATGAACCTTGCATCCAACAATTTCTGGAACTCTTCCTTCACTATGTCTTTGAGGGTTGGCTTCATTCTCCTCTAAGTTTAGCACATTTGTTTGCATCCTTACTTAATGTATATTTGGTGACTACACACCAAAGGATACACTCCCTTAATTTCCTTACAGCTCCAAGAAAAAGAATCCAAGTACTCTCTCAGCATGTTGCACAACTTCTCTTCTTGGTTATCTGAGAAAGAGGGGTTGATTTTCAATGTTTTAGATAGAACAAATTCTACCATTTTGACATGATCAGGACTAGTGGAAACTAGACATAAATCAGTCCAAGGGTTATCATTAGATTCCTTCACCATCTCATCAAGAGGCATGGTATTGGGGGTATGGGTCTGGAGGATTTGATCAATAAGGTCATCTTCATCAGGTTACCCCACTCCTATAATAACATCTAGGGTACATATTGGATAGGATGTGGTATGATATATTTCATCTTCATCTTGCTCTTCCAACCATAAGGGTAGGTCATGCTCTAGGGATGGTTGAGTAGGAGGGTACAAGGTCAACTATTTGGACAAATTCAAATTCTTAATGGTCATGTTCCCCTATCTACAACTTATGTAAGCATCAACAATGGCTAGCCATGGTCTTCCAAGGATGAGAGGATAACCATTGAATTTGGTCTTGGGTTGGAGAACTAAGAAGTCAACAGGATACTCCCAGGAATCAATAGAGACCATTACATCCTCAACAACTCCCTCAAGAGCTACTATGGACTTGTTTGCAAGTTACAGTACTGTTGTGGTCTTTCTTAGGGATCCTTGGAGATTTAGTTTGAGCATGGTCTCCTTAGTCTTCAATTGGTCTCTCATCATTGGTACTGCCTTGCAATCTTACTGCCTTGCACGAATCATTGGTTGTTTGGATGAGGCGAATTGTCAGCTATGTTTCATTCATTTTGGATTGTCATATATGAACATCATCTTATCCATTACACTAAGGGTTATCTCAATTGTCAAATGATCTTGTGTTAAATCTATTTTAGGTCTCAAGATTAAATACCATTGTGTCCCTTTGGGTTATCAATCATTAAAAATCAACAGAACTCAAAAAATTGGGTTAACAATCATCATTGAGTTAAAAATATAACAGTTAAAGATGATTATGTTATAATTTTGTTTGGCAATAGTGAATTACATATGGTAGAGATCATAGCTAAAAATATAAAGTGTCAATTAGGGTTAGCTTGAGTTGTTGGGAGGAAGGAATGGAATCCTCCCCACCTAGTCTTAATTCCCGCATGTGACATGATGGATGTTAACATTATTGATAGTGCCACTTAGAACACCAATAGTATATCCAACAACTCCTAAGCCATATATACCACTGTGGGATTTGAAGTTAGGTTGAGGGGAAATAAACATTTTATATTGGCTATTGGCACAATCTAACTATTCAACATTTTGGCCCCCTTTTTCCAAAATATGACAATAGAATTTTTGGTGAGATTGTGATTTTTAGTTATTTAAAATGATTTTTAGAATGCATAAATGGATTAAACGCCCTCAAAAACCTTTGAGTTGTGTATATTACATAACTCAAGACTTATAAGTCCAAAAATGCCCTACGATATTTCAATAAAAATAAACAAAAAAAACGATTCCTAAAAAATCTTGAAAACATGAAATAATTAGATTATACTTTTATATTATTCATTATTCTAAAATATATATATAATAAATAATTAGATAATATAATATTATATATTATAACTCATTAATTTTAAGTTAGTCTAAGTAACCTATCATATAATTTAGTCTATTGAATAGTATAATTCATGTATGATATACTATATAATACTATATTAATAACTAATAATTAATATTGTACGTTATGTTATGTTAATTATAATTGACAATATATATTAACTCATATATAATATACTAGAGTATAGCATATTATAAATTCGTAGTTACAATTAACCATTTATATTAATTATATTATATATTATTTAGTACAGTAATATATGCATAGTCTACTTCAGATTTGGGTATTCCTTTAACATCTGACAACAAGGATGACTCTCATGCCAGAGTGTCTTATCGCATTAAAGATTGGGGAATGCTGGAAATCCCACTCTGCCATCCTCACAAACTTTATTCGATGCACAGGATGGGGTGGCACAATGTTGAGGACCTAACATTCAATTCTGACATGGGATGTGGAATAAGGCTTTACTCCTCATGTGGCCATTCATTCCATCATTTGATGCACTCCACATGTGTCTATTCTCTCTTGAATTTGCATGGTAGTGAAGGATAAGGAGATTGGAGGTGATATTAGTGGCAATTTTCACTTGTTAGACATGGTTCATGAACAAGAATGCACCAAAAGTGGAGGTAAAGGAAGAGCCCATCATCCTCCTCGTCCATGGCATGGAAAATTGGATGAACATTTTGATGAGGACCTTCCACATCACATCAAACGAATGGTAGAAAAAATGGAAGAATAGGAGATAAGAGATATTAGTGATAGACATTGAGTCATCAGGAATCTTCTTGGTTGATAATTAAGGGATCGGGAAGAGGTTTTGTATAGTGTTGTGGATGGAAGGATCATAGAATTATATTTCCATATAGTTCAAGCTCATTCAGTTCTACATGTTTTATCTGGAGCTCTGTGAATTCAATTCCCTCCTCCACCCCCACCTCTCGCTTCCTCCAACTCCTCAGACAATTCAAACCTTTCTTCCTTGAGTCCCCTGAAATCGATATTTCAAGGTGTTAAGCTACCCAATCCTAAGAAGTTGGGATCTCTGTAAAGGAGGGGAAAAAATGAAAACCATGCACATACAACTATGAGGTGAAGGAGCAAGCCACTACTAGCAAGATAGCTATAGAAAATAATTTGAAGGGAGAAACATCACAATAGGAGGCCAACATCAGCACTGGAGGGACACTTTTTGAATGGGGATGACCACCATGGCTACCAGAAGGCTAGGACGATGCCTTCAAGTATTTCATGACATGTCCTAGCTTGCTATCAATCTCTGGGAAAGGCATTTCCAATCTCTATTATTATGTTGTTTTTCTTATGATTTTTAATATCACGACATTCTCAATCTATATTACTCTTATTTTTGTTGTGGTCTTTTGATGTAAAAAATTAGTCTCATGAGACTTAGAGAGACCATCTTGTTTCCCACTTAAGGGCAGGTGGTCTCTCCCAAGCTTGCTCTAAGTTATAAAGGTTCTTTTTGTTCCGAAACATGCTCAATTTGGAAACAACCCATCCATGTTCTTACTTTCCAATACTATATAGAAAATTTTGATAATCTAATGAAATTTTAGTTTCTTACAACATAAAAAATATATGCATATTCTAATTAATAGATGAAATGGCCCTTTTGGAGCTCTTTTTCTTATCAATTTTGCCAAAAATCTAGTAGCGATATTTAAGAAACATGAGTTTAAGTTGTTTAATCTACAAATTTCAAGTGCCTTGGGGTTTTTAAAGGTGCTCAATATTATCAAAAATGCATTCTAAACAACAATAAATCACAATCTTGCTCAAAATTTCATTGCTCAATTATGACTAAAAAAATCATTTCATTTATTAATTAGATTGTGCCTATAATCTAAAATATAATTAACTAATAAGTTTTTTTGTTTGTTTTTCAAGTTGTTTGTGATCCTCTAAGCTTGACATATGGCTTGAGGAACCACGACCCATGGGCATCTAATCCATCAAAGTCACCTGGGGATCGCACCTGGCCTGGGCCACACCAGCCCTTAGATGAATGGATTTTTTAGCATGTCTCCTCCCCCTAGCACAGGGTACAACTACCCCCATGAGGTTTTGCTCCTGGGTCACCTTGCTAATCAGGCCCATCCTCAACCGATTATGCTAGTGGGAATTGACTAATTAATTAATAAGTTATGGTATATAATATTGTACATTTATATTAATTATAAATATTGTATTATAATTTATATGATATAATTTGTTAATTATATTATACAATATAATAAATTATATATTGGAATTTAGTAATTATAACAAGTTACAATTAATAAATTAGAATATACACTATTACATGATATAACACGTTCAGTGTCATATATTATAATTATTAATTATAATAAAATACAATTAATAAATGGTGTAAGTCTAACTAATTGACATAATGGATTTTCAAGTCAAAATTGAGCAATACAATTTTGAGTAAAATTGTGATTTCTTGTTATTCAAAATGTATTTTTAATGCATAAATGGATTTAGCACCCTAAAAACCTCCTTGAGGCACTCGAACTTTGCAAATTAAATAACTTAAACTGATGAGTCTTAAAAATATTTACCGGCTTTTTTCCACGAGGTTTTGGATAGATGGTGATCAGGCTCTCTATTAAGACACTCCTTGATGTGAAGTCACTGGTTCAATTCCCTGCCTCGATTGGGGTGATCTAATGGACATGATGAATATGTAGTCCTACCAAGCTTACAAAAAAATAATCTTTACCGCATTTTGGACACAATTGACCTGGAAGAAATGTTTTTCTATTGTGTTTAATAATGTAATTTATCAATTATTATTATATATAACATCACTCATTATATTACAAGTCTAGATCCATCTTCACTCCAGATCTACCAAGTCCCTAAAGGGATCAAATATATTTTCACTGTAAAAGAGGTTTGTATCTCAAGAGATTTGATCCTTTGGGCACGTGCTAGGTCTAAAATTAAGATGGATCTATGTTGATTTAATCAAAATGTTTTATTGATAATTATAATTGATAATTATTTTATTTTTATTTTTATTTTGAGTCAAAATGTTTATAGGACATTACAACATATCTACCATAATAAATTATAAGAGATGTGATTTATGATATTTATTAATTAAATTAGTTATATTATATATATTATTGGATTGCATAAAATATTTATAAAAAGTGTCATAAAAATTACAATTAACAAACTCTAATATATTATATTATATAAGATAATTTATTGGTTATTATATATTATATAATATATAATAATTGATTATATTATATGTGACATTCCATATGTATTAATTAAATTAGTTACATTATACTCTTGTACTTTAATTGTTCTATGTTTAGATGTTTTTCAAGTACATTTTCCATTAAATTTGCCTAAAACTTGGTAGGAATTTGATAGAAGCACAAGTTTGAGCTACCAATTTCACACCATCCTAATGTACCAAAGAGTTTTGAGAGGGATGAATCCATTTATGCATTCAAAAATGAATTTTAAACAACAAAAAACACAATTTGACCAAAAATTGTTTCATCAAATTCTTACCAAATTTTCCAAAATTTAAATGATTATTGATCATATAAAATATTTATAAGAAGGGATTTTATTAAGACTTTTGATTTGGAAGCCGAGATGGAAACCTTAGCAATGGTGGAAGATCTAGTTCGAAGCGCAAACGAGAATTCTTGATACTAGATCAAATGTTTATGAATCTCATGTCATCAAGTTTAAGAAGAAAACAACTAAACAAAGGGGAGGCACAAAGGTCATAAGGATACAAAAGTGGTACATAGCGGTAGTAGCTACTAATGTCACAGAGTTAGAGGACCTTGATCCCGTGGCTAAAACTTATGGTGATCTGTGGCTCCCATGCTGCTCCTTGCTTATATGTTGTAGAGATTTCATGTGTCAGATTCAACAACTTGTTATTAGATCTTGGTCAAGCTCCTTTCTGGGCAATCATTGCTCATTAAGGTTTTCTCCTCAGATCTAGTTTAGGACCTTAAGTTTTATTTAGAGCTCTGAGTGAATATTCCGTTAGGCATGCAATGCCTACTTTTTAAGCTAAGAAGTTGGATGATGATTCTCCTCTCTTAGTTTACAACATTGGTAAATATGTCATTTTTTTATGGTTATTCATCTATGAGAGGGTATTAGAGGTAAGCATTCCTCCTCTCAAAATTTTTCTTATAAATATGTCTTCCATGGTCGACTCCCCCAAAGGTAGATTGAGCCCAGACAGCTCCTGGGCTATTTTTGGTGGAAAAATCTAAGGAAGTTCCCTCCCCAAAAATATATCACTCAAATATGGAGGATATCCATCAACTATATTCATGGGCACCCCTAATTTTTCATTTTAATGCCTTTTGTCCCTACATAGTCGATCTCTACCAATGGATCCATTTTGTATGGACTAAGAATTGCAAGGTTATTTTCTACTCAAAAGCCTTATTCATTGTGTTATTTTTGGAATCAGAATATTATGATAAATATTTATCTAAAGGGCCCTAGTTTTGGAGCAATGTTGGATTGTTTTTAACCCCTTGGATCCCACGTTTTGAGCCTCCCACAACTATCATTACCAAGTTTCCATTATGGGTCAAACTTCCTAATATTTCAGCTCACTTGTGGCACTATGTAATCTTTCAAGGCATTGGAGACTCTTTGAGTTGTTACCTTAAATATGATGCCTCTCATGGGAAGAATGGTGTATACACCTATGGAAGAATTTGTGTTGAAATTGATATCAGTAAAGGGTTGTCAGACCAAATCAATTTAAAATAAGGGATTTTCACTAAACCTAGGCTCTAGGCAATGAGAATATTGCTTTTCATTGTTGTTTTTGTCATCAAATAGGCTATTTATAGAATTCTTTCCCGGTGTTTACTTCTCAATAGAAGTGGAACATCCGCAATTCCAATTCTAAAAGCTGGAAGCCCTACAAACCTCCTCTTATGGAGGGTAAGGGCTCCTCTACATTGGACAAGGACGATGAAGAAGCTTAGGATGAAATCCATCAAGGTGACAATTTCCAAGACTCGGGGCCTCAAACATCACTTGAGGCTCTTGTTGTGAATCATGCTCCTTTGAAAAACACAAAGATATTGAATAGTAATGCTTATATGGTTATATTGAAATGAGATCATGAGTCAACTTCTTTAGACTTTGATAAGGAATCTCCTTCAGTGCGCAATGATAATTTGCAGATCACTTTTATCATACCACCTTCAGAAGGTTGGCTCAAGGTTTCTAAAGAAAATGGAAATAAAGGTCGCCTTCAGGATCAACCTCAATTTGGGTGATTCTCCTCTCTAATTATCTCTTTTGTCCCTTTACATCTACTTTTTTATTCTCAGTATCATTCATCTTTACTTTAATATTGTTAGTATAAGACATATTATGCCAAAAAAAAATCATAATGACAAATGATGTAATTTTATTTTTATTTGATCCATAAAAATTTAGGCTTTCAAAAAAAATATTTATGGAAAGCATATATTATTGTCATTATTTAAAATTTTATTATTGTTATATTAATTTATTATTTTAATTATAGATTTAATTTACCATTTTGAAAATTTGATTTTATTATTAAAAATAATAATATTATTATTATATTTATTCAATTAATTAATATAAATATAAATAAATTAAATTTCAATATATTAATATTACATTGTTTATCATGTGTATAATAATTTAAAATTATTTTATACTATAAATACCTTTTTGATGAATCATTCTTGTTGATCCATTTCATATCCCGAGACTTTGAAATTTCCTGAGACCCTAACCGTGTTGGGAATGACTTCCCCCAATATGGAAGTCTTTATGTTTCTCTTGAGATTGAAGCCTTTTAAATTTTATCACCTCCATCAAGAATTCCGTCGAGCCTCAACCATCTCGATTTGTGAAGAAACTAAACAAAATCCTATTACTCTCAAAATTTGGCCCTTTTCCTCCTTCATGGATCCTAAGGTTTGTATCTCAATAACTGGAATCCAAAATTTAATAGAGGGAATGATATTCAAATTGTCGTCCCTTTTTGGGTTCTCATGCTCTATCTACCCCTGCACTACTTGATGAAATTGTTTGAAGTATTGGCAATGCTTTGGAAAAATAAATTGATCATGTTAAACCTCATGGCAGGCTCCAATCTTGTGCTCAAATATGCGTCAAAGTTGATCTTGAGAAAGGCCTACCTTAAGTAGTTTAGATTAACCTTGACTCTTGGACTTATGTGCAATAGATAGATTATGAATAGCTACAGTTTAAGTGAAAATTACGCTATCAATATAGTGATCTATCTAAGAACTACCACAAATATGTCCCTAGTCCCTGATCCCCCCAATCTTTTGGCAATAGGAAATGGAATAAACCCAAAAGGAATTGAACTCCTCCAAAAAAACCTTCCCCTTTTGAGCCCTAGAACTTGGGTCCTCGACCCCTCTCCTTAGAGGTGAGACCATCATTTTCTCCCCCTCTCAACCCACTTCAAAATGTTTATATTAAAGCCTCTTCCAAACTCTAAGAAATATGAAATTTATCCCATGTCTAGGAAGAAAATGCTTTAGAGGCCCAAAATGACCCAAATCCATCCATAGAAAAAAATGTTGCCATTAAAGAGGATAACCCAAAATTATTTCCTTCCCTTGAAATCGTGGTGTTGAATATATGAAGAAGAGATAAATCACACCTCCAAGAAAGAAAAATCAGAAGTAGAAATCCTAGTAATCTTAGAAGGAGATAAATAGGAAATACCAGATGAAGAAGCGAACAAATGGGTTGCCCAAAACCAAATCAACCAATAAATCTGGACATATAACAAATAAAACAAAAAAAAGAGATAGAAAACAATGAGAAAAATATCGACATCCAAAATTCATTGGATAGGACCTTCAGGATGGATATGAGACCAAAAAGGAACCAATTGAGATCTCATCCTCCAAAGTGAGGAATCCCCACAATACCAAATAAATGATGAAAATTATCTCTTGGAAATGTAGGGACTTGGTGAGTAAATCCGAATTAAATTCATCAAAAGAACTAATTATATCTAATAAGCCTCAAGTAATCCTACTTTACAAAAAAAAACTGAAGGACTCAAAAATCCTTCGTGAAAGCTCCTTTTTTATGGTTCTATAAAATAGGTCTAATAGTAAACTCCTGAGGTTCTTTTGAAGGCATTTGCACTCTATTGAATCCAAATATATTCTAGCTAACCTCTAGATACTCTACTATCCATTGGCTTATGGTATGTTTAACACACCTCGTTTTGGAGATTTTGTGAAAATAATTAATGTGTACATGCCTCTTAATTATCAAGAAAAACTTCAATGTTAGAAATCCCTAATGGACCTACAAGGTAGAGAATCAACAGTAAAATTCAACATAAGAAGGAATATCAATACCACAATAAACCCAAAAGGGAAGAATGTAGGAAGGCTTGTTTATGACACATACCAAGAATTCACGTAAGAGGTTATCTCTCTCTTGGAGCTAATAGACATTAAATCCATAAAGGGGAAAATTACATGGTCGAATAGGCACACAAGCCCTAGTCACATTTCATTAATACTCAATAGATTCCTTTCCTCAATCTCTTCTCTTGATAATAACTTCTCCATCTCCTCCTCCATGCTCCCTTGGGTTTTCTCTGATAACCATCCTATCTCCCTCAATCTCTTAGAATCATCTTCCTCTTACCACATCCCTTTCTATGATAATCCCCTTTGGAATCATTCCCCTTCCTTTTCTGAGATATTCTCTCCTTCTTGGGGAGGTTGGATCCATGGCTCCCTTATCTTGATTTGGGAAAGAAAATTAAGGCTATAAAACCTACTCTAAAAGAATGGGATAAATATGAGTTTAATTCTCTAGAAGGTATGCTCCTTAAAGAAGAAAATATTTCTCTTATTCCAAAACTATCTTCATGCATAAATACAGAATAGACTAAAATGCATAAGTCTATAGACTCAAACAAGGGATAGAAATACCTAGTTCTTCCATAGGAAAGAAAAAGGAAGGTTATGGTAGATAAGAAAGAAAAGGATCAAAATGGACAAGGTTGAGATACTCTCATCCCAAGAGAAAATCAAAGAAGTTGCCACTTCTCATTTCCACAATTTGTACTCAAAGGCAAAGCCTGTGAATAAGTATGATGTGGGAAAAATGTTGGAATAAATTCCCCCAATCACAAGGTCTATAGAGAAAATCCACTTCTCCTAAACCATATTAACATATTAAGAAGTTTATGAGGTAATCAAACATTTCAACCTTGATAAGTCTTCAGACCTTACAAATTCTTTACACACTTTTATCAACATTTTGGCATATTATTAGATTCACTATGTTGAGAATTTCCCAACATTTTCATCACTTGATACGTCTAGGGGGGGAACCAACTCCACTTTCCTTGCCCTTATCCTGAAATATTCCAATCCATCCTCATTCTTGAGATTCGATTTGATCTCCCTCTACAGCATGTCATTTAAGAGTATGTCCATAATTATTACTAGATAATGGACAATATTATCCTTGTTAAAGTAGTTATACACTATAACAAATCTAGAGGAGAAAAAGGGATGATCATAAAAATGGATATGACTAATGCATCTAGCATGGCCCGTCATAGTTTTTTATTGGAATTCCTCCAAAAATTTGGATTCGATGAGCATATTATAAGTTGGATCTCAAACTATATCAACAATCCTTGGATAGCCCCCTTTGGTAATGGTCACCCTTCTTCCTCCTTTAGGGATTCAAGGGGGCTAAGAAGCTTGAATATGAGAGAAAAAAGGTGAAAATACCTAGCATTAGAATAATACTAGGGTGCTAAAAAATCAACCATTCCTTACTTTTTGATTATACTCTTTTGATAAGTAGATCCTCTACAATAATTGCCAACAAGTTGAAATCCATCTTAGATTTATTTGTAAATCTCAATGAGGGGATCTATAAATTGTGTTAAATTAAAATCTATACTTAGAACATCAACCCCAGAGCCCTTGCATCCATTGCTATATTTTCCCAATTCTCCCACCTAGACATTTGGAGCTCCTTTAAATGTTTTTGCATCCTCATTGTTCTTCACTTTCCTTCTTCTCCTATCACAAAATCATCTCCAAAATTAAATCCATTTTTTTTAATGGGGTGCTCATTAGCTAAACCGAGTAAGTCATCTAATTTTGATTAAATTTGTTCTATCTACTTTCCTATATTCCAATTTACTACTCTCTTTTCCCCTATATGTATCAAGAAAACCATCCCTAAGGAACACAAGAACTTTCTCTCAGAAGAAAAGAAATAAAATATTAAATGCTTTCATTTAGTTGATTGGAGCATAGTTCGTGCTCCTAAAACCCATGGAGTTTTGGGGATCAAATATCCAACCTTAGTCAACATCATTTTGTAATGAAGTTTTTATGGATATTGGTAACAGGAAAATCAAAATGATGGAAAAAATTACTTCTAAAGAAATAATTGACATGGGAATGTTGCAAACTCTCCCTTGATAATTCCCAACATGTTCATAATGGTTCACAGATTTGGAAACTTTTCCATGTAACCCTTCTTCTTATCCAAAGTAAAATCACATGGATCCTCGTTAATGGTAAGAAAATCAATATATGAAATGACAACATTATGGGAAATCCTCCTTTCTCCCTAGATCCCTCCCCTACCCCATTAAAAACTTGGTTGAAAGAGAACGGTTAATTTATGTTATTTCACATTCCTCCCGATCTTTAGTTTTTTGTCATTTGACTAGTTTGGATTCAAGTGATGTCCCCATCAACGTCAAAGCTCTTTCTTCCTCCCACATATAATTTATTTATGTTTTTGTTCCAAGGCTCTTATTAATCCCTGACTCATGGGGATGTGACTCTCAATGCTACTGAGTGAAAAGGCAATATGAATATTTTCTCCCCCAACCTAATCTCCCCCTAAATCTGGAACTTGGAATAAAATTTGGCACATGGGCGATCTCCCAAAATTCTTTTGGACTCTAGACCATAGTGAAATCCTTACAAATGAAAAATTTGTTAAAAGAGGCATACACAACCCTTTCGAGTGTGCTCTTTGCCTCTCTTCCAGTGAGACTTCTTCTCATATATTTATTAAGTGTGAATTATCCAAACAAGTTTGGCTCTTCATATTGGGGAATCAACCATAGGTTGAGATGGCCAAGTTCATTTTCCTCCTCCTTCTCCTCCTATTAAGCACTAGTTGGCTCCTTCAAAAGAATATGTTTATCTCTTCCCAAATATGTTTTTCGGAAAATATAGTTAGCCAAAAATAAAGTTTATCTCCCAAATTGAAAACATCTTCCTAGGTTCATGGTGGCAAAGGCCATAGTGCCCCTATCCAACCATTTCAATTCCTACAAGTTAAAGGATTTACACCCTCACCCCCTTCGCCCCAACATCTAAATTAGTATCAGTTTAACTAGATCAAAATTTTAGCCTTGCAAGCATTTTCTACCCCCAAACTAAACCCATATTTTCCTTTCAAATTCAACCATCTCCCTAAGAATTCACATAGTGGAGGACTTCTCAAAATTTCCATATCTTGTTCTTTGAAAAATTCTTTAAACCCAACCCCAAGGTAGTAGGTTCCAAATCGTTTCTCCATGACCCAAGAGGAAACACTTACCTCTATTTTTCGTAGAACCTTGGATTAGCCACCAACAACCAAGCTAAATTCCATGCCATGTTCCTAGGTCTTAAACTCACCTCCAAGAAATTTTTTAAGGAAGGAAATTTATCTTAAATTTAGAAACCTTCCCCTGATCGGGGTGCAAGTAGGAGGGCGGCCCCATCAAGGTAGTTTAAATGATAAGTACATCAAGGTACACCACCACTTCCCCCCACACGCTTGAGGCGATGGGTGCGGTGGCTCTCTTCATTTATAAAGTTATCAATGCAATGGAAGGTGGAAAAGGTATTTTATTAAGTTTTCAGTCTGGTGGAAAGTGTAGTGGGAGGGTTGTAGGCTTTTTCCGCACCCAAACGAGGGTAGTGCAGCGATTTTGGTGAAGGGACTCTGTGAACAACAAAACGCAATGTCTCCAGAAGTGTTGGTGGATCCTTCAGTTACAGGCGAGGGAAATCGGGTATGTAACATGCTTTTTTCCCCCCTCCATCATGCATCCGAGTGTATGGCTTTATATTTGGGTTCTGTACAGGGGAAATTGGTCAGCGAGAGGGGGTCAATTGGGCTAGGGGAAATGTATGGCGTCGTTAGTTTGGTAGAAGTATTTAATCCTCACCAGAACCACTTCGGTGTCGATTAACTATGAGATCCTCCTATACCACATGGGGTTAACTGGGCTCTGGGGTAGGGGTGTTAACCTTGGGGAGTGTTGTTGTCAACTTTTTTGAAGACCAAGGGGTTGGGGATTGGGGTGTTGCTAGTTCTGGTTTTACTTTTAGAGCCTACTTTACTATGGATTATGGGGGTGACTTGGCTATATGGCTTACAGGGCTGCGCACCCATGGCCTGTGTCAAAGTGTATGTGAGGTTACTGTTGTGGCGTAGTGTCAACCGAGGTCTGGGAATTTTCAGGATGATATTGGAGCGGGGAATGCTAGGCTCAGAATACTGGTTACTGGGGATTATGCAAATGGGCCTATGGCTGGCTGACTTTTGGGGCCTTGGAACCAAGGCTTGTGTCAATGCATCTACGAGATCACGATTGATGTGTTGCACACCCTAACGTCTTCAAGGTCGTTAAGGAGGTGTTGCATCACCCGAGGCATGGGAATGGTTATAATGGCGATGGAATTGGTTATGAGGCACTGATAATTTTTGTTTCGAGTTGCTATGAAAATGGACTTGTTGCTTGCTAGATTTCGGGGCTCTACACCCATGGCTTGTGTTGAAGCATCCGTGAGGTCATTGTAGTGGTGGTGCATCATCCGAGGAAAGGGAATTTTCATAATGGTGTGGGAGCTGGACATAAGGGTCTTGAGATTTTTGTTTCTGGTTTTTATGCAAATGGGCCTGGGGGCCAAGAGATTGCATGCTTGGAAGGGGTGGTAGATTTTGAGTGGTTGCAGGGTCTGTGTGTGGTGAAGAGACAAAGCTTACTTTATGTCAATTTTAGTTTCTTGTTCCCATGGCAGGTGTGCAAAAAGTTAGGCCCTCCTGGGCGTGATGGGCTCCTGTGTTTGTTTCATCACTTTCTCAGGTATTTGTCAATTTTAATTTTCTTACCAGTCTCGGGACTGTGTAGCAATGGCAAGAGAAGTGAAGGCTAGGGGTCAAGGCAAGAGACATCGAGTGGCTGAGGAAGTGGATAAGCGTAGCTCCTCGGGCAGGAGAAGAGGCGAGAAATTGGTTGTCAGCCTCATTAATGAAGCGGCTACAACATACATGGAGGGGACCAACGAGGAGATTATAAGGCTGATTGAGGAATGGGAAGTTGACCTGAATCGCCAGGCCATTGTGTTAGATGTAGAGATGGAGGATTGGTGCCTTCTCATGTTGGAACCTAGGCATACTCTAGGGTGAGTGACAGTTCAAGAAGAACCAGTACTTGTATTGGCTTATGAAAAGTCTCCTGGGAAAGGCCACGAAGAAAATGTTAGTGAGCATGATGACAACTGTACAGGAATTTCCTAGTTACAAACAGGATTTCGAGAAGTTGCAATTCAAAATTCAAAAATAATATGGATGCCTCAGCCACATGAAAAAAAACTTCCCTTATCTATTCTCACAGACAGAGTTGCCTGGTTCCAATGCCAAGGATCCAGCTCCTGTCACATCCGCCATTGCTGAGCAAGCCCTTAATGCCAAAATCTCAAAGATAAGTCTTATATTTCCAAGATCCAAAATTACTTCATGTCTCCCTTCCATATCAACCAATATGCATTAGCTTCCAATTCTCTTACACCTCACTTGATAGTTTGACTACATAAAATTTCCACGCATAATTTCATACATTCATGCATCATTAAATCATAGCATTCACTATTATGTTGTAGGTGTAAATCACTCTAGGATAAGAGTGGATGAACTTTAGTGATTTTTTGCAAAGATAATACAACTATGAATTCAAAGGCCACCTGATCTCTGAAGTGAAATAGCAAGTTGTCTACATAACTACAAGAGTTCACAATAGACAACTAAAGGTCTACTGTTGTTAGCAATCAATGTTAGTTATTTACCTTCCCTGTGCAGATATTAGATGTCTAACTACACGTTTAAATGCAATGTAGGACAGGAAGGAAGGTTAGCTGTACCTTGAATTGAAAATAATGAAGCAATGTTGTTTAATTTCTCCCATTTAAGATCTGCTTCCCCCTTAAGTAACATTAAATAATAATCCCCTTATAAATTAAACTATTGCCTATGGGAATTACATATGCCACTAAGTCATTATGGTCTTCATTTCAAAAGGGACATCACATACTCTATCTTAATGATTTCTAATTTTAATTTTCCTATAACATAAGTCACATGCATGCATCTCTATCGAATCAACTTGAATTTTCCAAAAAAACTTGAAGACCAATCCACCTTCTTGTGGGTGGTGCCATGAGTGTTGTGTTATAAGTTAATTCTGTCTCATGAGCACTCCAACATCTCTATTGTCCATATGTGATGAAATTGATACCCATTGATGATGAGAAATGCTCATCCTCTATCCAAAATAGAACTCAACTACAAGTCCAGGATTGACTATTGGAACCCTGACACTACTACTTGTACTTTCTAAAAATTAGACCTCCTAAATATAAGTGCCAAAGATAGTAATCCGACTCTTAAAACATATGGAAATCAAAATATGAAGAGAACTACTATAATGAAACCTTCCAAATATAACACATGTAAAAATAGACACTGCTAAAAGTAACAATGTTGCATTTGGTAAAATAGCTTCATTAAACTTGTCTTCCCACAAGGGACCCAAATATGTGATATCATTTGACATGCAACCCCAAAACCTCAACTACTAAAATAACATTTGCATGAAACAATGTGCACGTTGTCGGAGTGAATCTTGATGGGATCATAAGCTCACGACGACCAAGAATACACAACTCACTCTGAAATACGGGTCTTGGAACTTTGGATCCTACAAACTAGGATAACTGCTAAAAATAGCAAGTTCCCATAATCTGATGCACTGATTGTGTATCAGGTTTTTATTAATGTAAAACCTAGAGATACTTGTAGATGGAACTTAGAATGTTTTCTGATTTTCATTTTTGATTAGTACTTATGCGGATAACTTTTACTTTTCAGTTTGAAGTCATATAAGTTTACAGGAAAATAGAGTATGGGCATGAACATGATTTACAAACTTATAAAGCTTGGGTAGAAAGACATTATTTTTTGCTACTAGATGGCTTATCATGCGGTTATGTGGCCAACAGAATTGGTTTCCCGATGGGAAAGTTGAGACCGCCTAACCTATTTTATGTGGTTGTAACTTGCTTATTTATTAATGAAAATGGAAGGATCTACCAAGCTTACAAAAAAAAAATTAGAAACCTTAGCGAAACTTACTAGTCTCGAATATGAAAAATATAAAATGTTTGGGGATATTTTTGTAAAAATATTCAAATTTCTAATGATTTTATATAGTATTCTATAAAATTTTGGCATTTTTTAAGGTAAAACAATTTTATCCTATAAAATTTGGGCGAATCATTTTTAGAGAAAATTGGGGATTGGTGAATCTTTGTTTTGGGAAAAGCATGGAAAATTAGCTCATTTGAAAATGTTAGCCCCAAAATTTTTCCCTACGAGTCACCTCAACATTTAGCATTCATAAATTGATTATGGTAGGAGAGTCCAAAAATACAGTTTTACACCTCTAGTTGGGTTCCCTTTTGTCAATGGTCACAATTCCACCTTCATTATCCCATGACTATACCCCCTTTAGCTATTCCCATGTCCCATCATTTTATCAAGGCATCATCTTAATGCACTTCTCGTAGATTCTAGAGACATCCACCTCTTATTGGAGTATCCTCCTTAGCCCTGAGCTTTGTTATAATTACCTCCGATGCTCCTCCTGACGTCAACCTATAACACACAAACAACCAAAGAAAACCAATTTGGTACTATATGAGCTATGAGCTATATCATATACAACAAATTGATCTTTGTCCTGAGGATGAACCACATTAGATGGTTTGAAACATATACCAAATAACGAATTATGTGATTACTTTGAAAGACAACCTCAAAAACAATATAGATCACAGAAATCTGAAATCAAAGTTCGATAACTTATCAAAATAATATTAAACTATTCTTATCAATGAAAGTAATCTTAAGTTTTATTACACATGGATTTTACTTATATTTAATAATTTGGCATATATTTAAAATAATAAAAATATAATTAAATTAAAAAACTATTAAGAAAGAAATTAAACAAAATGAAAAACTAAAACATAAAATTACACGGTTTAACACACCACAACGAAAAAAGACAAGGTTTAACACCACACGAAAATAATGGACATTAGATTTTACATTAGAGAAACTTGTATTGAAAAAAAATCATAGACCATGTGAGAGACTATGAATTTCTTCTTATATACAATGCAATTTATAAAGAAAGGACTATGAATATCTTCTTATATACCATGCAATTTATAAAGAATTTCAAACTCATTTTAGAGTTACTCATTCTAGAGTTACTAGAGTTACTATACAAGGTGGTTTAACCATTTTTCTTCATTTGCTCTATTACTTTTTAGATTTGTACATTGTGTTAGATATCATTGGAAAAGTTAATCATTAGAACTTACAATACTCTTAAAAAATTAATATTTATATTCCATTGTTTTAATATTATTAGTTTAGTGTATGAAATAGTAAATAAATAGAACTAATCTCAAAGAGAAGCAAATAACACACCATCTACACATTGATATCAAGATGTACTTTGGAAAACCAAATATAAGAAAAAATCAACATCAACAATGATGAAAGTTTATGGCTCTACTATTTTCTTCTAATTATGAAATGCAAACAAAAAGGAACAATCATTATGAATTACTAAATAAATGGTACTAAAATGAAAGAGAAGCAAATAGCATACTATCCATAAAATGATGTCAAGATGTGCTTTGAAAAAACCCAATATAAGAAAAGATTAACAAGAGGGTGAAGCCTATGACTCTACTCTTTTATTTTAATTATGAATTGCAAACATAACGAAAAGGACACTCACTACGGATTTGTCATGCGACCAATATGAAATATACAAGATCCATCTTAATCATAGATGTACGAAGCATTGAGAGGGATCAAATCTCTTGACATGTAAACCTTCTCACAATGAAAATTTAGAAGAAAAGTTTGCATCTCAAAAAATTTAATCTCTTTCCATGGTTGATAAACCTGCGGTTAAAATTGTTATATATACTAACGAACTAACTAACTAACTACACACACACACACATATACTAACGAACTAACTAACTAACTACACACACACACACACATATACTAACGAACTAACTAACTAACTACACACACACACACACACATATATATATATAGAGAAAGATTGTTCCATTTTTGAATGCATAAATGGATAAAATGTCTTGAAAGTCCCATTGGGCACTTGGATTGTATAAACTACACAACTTAAATTTCTAATTCCAACAAAAAATTGCTAGATTTTAGACAAAATTGACAAAAAAATATAGCCAAAATGTATAGTGAGATTATTTCAAATGTTTAAAAATGTTTTAACCATAATTTTATTAATTTCTTTATTTAATATATACATACATATATAATTGACATCGAAATATTTTACTTAATACGGGCATTGAAATAGGTCGTTTGAATTAAAACATTATATTTTATTTAAGTTACTAATATATCTTCTTTTTTTTCTTAAGCGAGAGAGGTACCTTTTATTCAATTAATTAAAAGTTACATAATTGTACATAAAGAACAAAGGTGGTGTGCCCCAAAAATTGACAAACCAACTCCAACCTTTGTTATTGAGCCAACATTACATATCCTGGGCTGAGGGCCCACAAGACAATACTATATCTTTTCTGAAGACTGAGCGATCTTGCTCCATAGATCAAACGGTTATAAAGCATTTTGGGTGGCCAACATGCATACCCTTTAACCAATAAATCAAACCCGATAAGACCATTGAACCACATTTAAAAGTCATTTCAGGTCCGTTTGGGGAGTTAACCCCCAAGCACCTTATCTGCCCAAAATCCGCCATAAGCACACGATTCCAGGATGACAGAGTAACAAACGCGGAACTTAACCTTCTTATCGTACTCGAAACTTGATAAAAATCCGGCCTAAGTAATTTTGGGTCCGATTCAATTGTTATCGTTCTTGATGTTGTCCTCGCGAAATCCATGGGATTGTTGCGATTGCACCAACTTGCCATCATTTTAAAAGCATCCACGGACCCAAAACTTAAAAGGCCCTTTTTAATGTTATGAGGGTCCATGCGAATACTAGGTCTATTTATAATTTCCCGCCCAAGAACCATAATTGTGTATAGTTCCAGGAGCATTTTCCTTCCCTAAAACCATATGCAGACTGTAGAGGGGTATCTGACCTCCTGCTTGCACTTTGCCATATATTGTCTTCCCCTGTGGACCAAAAATCCTCTGTATGCCTCAGTCTTCATCGTGCCTATTTTCCTTGCTTTGATAGAACTCTCTATCTAAGGCCACCTTTTTGGAGCATTCTTCCCGCAGACGTCCTTGGGGAGTCCTTATCCAGTCATATCTTATATTGCTTTTGGAACAGAGAACACCTTTGTTTGCCAACATATCTGCCAATCTGTTGGTTGTTCTGCGCACATGGATAAAAATAAGGTTTTTCATGGTTTGCAAGTGTGATTGGATACATTGATAAACTTTCAGTAACCTCTAGTGCCTCGACACTTTCTCTGGTACTGAGCCATTGCCAATTCTCTTGACCAAATTAATTATTAATTTGGAATCAGCTTCAATTATGGTGTTGTGTAAATTTGAGTCCCTCAAGATTTCTAGGCAATGCTCCATGGCCATGAGCTCTGCCATATTATTGGTGGCCCTCCCCAAGTGACTATGAAAGATTGTTTGTATGAAACCCTTTTCATCTCTTATGACTCCTCCATAACCAGCTATACCAGGGTTTCCTTTTGAGGCTCCATCTATATTACACTTCATAAAACCCTGTGGTGGTTGTTGCCAGAATTCCTTATCAGTTGTGATATGACTAACCGTCTTATTTATGCCTTGAGGGCAAAGTCCCTGCAGTCCCAAATTAAGAAGAATATGCTCATCCTGAAATTCAGGCTGATTTTCAGGGGGGGTTTTAATGAGGGCTCCTACAATCTCTTTGATCTGACTTAAAATCTGATCCATTGTGCTCCGGGGTGATCCAAACTTGTTCTTGAAGATGCTGTTGTTGCGTTCTTTCCATACATCCCAGATTATAAATCCTGGAACAAAAGCCCATGCTTTGTTGATTATTTCGTTTGCAGAGAAATTTTTCCTCCAATTCCTCAAAGTAATGGTGATGGTTCCCATGTCCCTATCTGTTTGTCTAAAGATTGATGTCATCCAATTCCACAAGATGGAGGTGAATGGGCAGAGGTTGAGAAGGTGTTCCATAGTTTCTTCTTGTGATTCACATAGCTGGCATCTAGATGGACTGACTACCCCTCTTCTCCTAAGGTTTTTCCAAGTCAGAATCTTTTTATGCTGCACTAACCATATAAACAATTTGATTTTCATCTAGTTTTGGTTCTGCCATAGGTCCTTCCATACCTTATCTGGGTATGGGAAGTCAAGCCCCAGTGCTATTCGTTTGGCCTCTTTGAGGTTAAATTTGCCTTCATCATTTTAACCCCATCTTAGTTGGTCTAAAGATATTGATTTCAGAATCTTTCTCTGTTCCGAGATGACTTTAAGAGCTTCTGCTTGGGCTTTCAACAGAGAATCATCACTGTATACAAGGCTCTTCCATATTCTGCATTTTCCATCACTTCTATCTTGATCCCAAAAGTCCTTTACTTTGAGGAACCCTTTGTCATCAGTATCATGCTTGAGATTGGCGAATTCTTCTTTTAACAGTTTAGGTTCATGTTGCCAATTATCTTCCTAGAACCAAGCAAGGTCTCCATCTCTGATCTCCCAAAAACTGTGTTCCTAAACTAAGGCCCTATTTTCCTAAGCTTTGTTCCAAATGTGGGAGCCTTTGATGAGTCCAGACATTCTGATGTAGTCCCTTTCTTGCCAGTAACTGTTTGCATATTTCTGTTTCCATACTTTGGCCTAATGGGAAACTAATTCTTTTAGCCATCTCCACCATAGTTTTTTCCTCCAAGACTTTGTTTAGTGTTTCTGGTTCGTCAAGTCCCAAACCTCCATGTATCTTTGGTTTGCATATCTTATCCCACGCTACCAAAGCCCATTTCTTTTTCTCTTCCCCCTTGCCCCAAAGAAAGTCCCTTTGGATATTTCTGATGCTTTGTATTACTTCTTTAGGAGCTGGAAGGGTTGAAAGCATGAAGATAGGGATAGTTGAATGATAGCTTTTGTAAGCACTAGCGTTCCTGCTAAATTCAAAGACCTGCTTGTCCATTTCCGGATTTTGTCGTGAATTTTATTAATAACCAACCCCCAACCTGCCTTGCTTAAAGGTTTGTCTGTCAAAGGCACTCCAAAATATTTGGAGGGTAGCAGATCCCTTTGGAAGCCTAGAATTCTAGTGAGGTTTCTCTGAATAGCAATATCAGTATTAGAAAAGAAAATTTTTGATTTACTTAGGCTTACCTCTGTCCCCGCAGCCAGAGCAAAGTCGTTCAGGATTTTCTTGAAGGCTTGCGCTTCCTTGACAGTGGGTGTACCCTGTAGCATGGTGTCATCCACAAATTGTTGATGGGACAAGGCATCTCCATTTAAAGTGAGTTTGAGACCCTGGATTTTTCCTTCTTCTTTAGCATATTTGATCGCATTTCCTAGCCCTTCCATCATGAGAATAAAGAGGAAGGGTGAGAGCAGATCTCCTTGCTTGAGTCCTCTTGAGGGCTTAAAAGTCTTGGATGGTGAGCCATTTAACAGGATTGAAAAACTTGGGGTGGTTACAAGGGCCATTACCCATCTAATCCAGTTATGGTCAAAGCCATATGTTATCAGTACTTTCTTGATGTAAGCCCAGCTCAGCTTATCATAAGAATTTTCTAGGTCAAGTTGAATGATCATACCTACCTGCTTATTGCTCTTAAGAGAATGAACCACCTCATGAGTTTGAATGATGTTATTAAGAATTTGCCTGCTTTCCACATATCTAGTTTGCTCTTCAAATACTAGAGTTGGGACAGGGGGCTTAAGTCTGTTCACAATTACTTTTGAAATAATTTTATACACTACGTTGCATAATGCTATGGGTATAAATCTATTTGGTTTGATAGCATTCTCCTGCTTTGGAATCAGGGCTATGAAAGAGGTGTTGAGTGCCTTTAGAACAATTTTGTTTTTCCTTGAGTCCTCCACCACATCAAGGATATCTTGCTTGACTATTTCCCAGCATGCTTTGAAGAAGTCAACGTTGAAACCATCCGACCCTCGAGCTTTCCCATTTTTCATTTCTTTGATGACTTCGCTGATTTCCTCTTCATTCACTGGCCTGTTAAGATTATAGTTGTCTTCTCTTGTCACTAGCTTGGGAATGTGTTTTGTGAATTCCTTGATGAATTGAGATTTGTTTACGAGAGGCTCCTTGGCTATGCCTTGGAAATGCTGAACCAGAATAGTTTCTATTTATTGATGTGTAGTGAACTGGTTTCCTTGAGTATCTTTAATTTTTGTAATCTTGTTATGCAACCTATGATCCATGGTAGATTTGTTAAAAAACCTTGTATTCCTTTCTCCTTTTTTTAGCCATTGAACCCTCGATTTTTGTTTCCATAAAATCTCCTCTTTCTTGCATAAGTCTTCCCATTCTTGTTGAGCATATTCCACTTGATCCTTACTCTCCTCAGTGAAGCCCTCTAAAATGAGGGTTTGGTTAATTTCTTGTACTTTCCATTCTGTTGCTTTTTTGGCTTAGAATATATTGCCAAATTCATTCTTGTTCCAAACTTTAAGCCTTTGTTTGATATGTTTCAATATCTGATGCAGAAGGAACATTTTAGTACCCTGAGCTTGTGTATCTTCTGTCAACCATCTTTCAATGTTGTTGATGAATTCAAGATGGCTAAGCCAAATTTTTTCAAACCTGAAAGGTCTATTTCTTGGAGTTCCTATAAAGGATGCTTCAAGTTGAATAGGCCAGTGGTCTGAGCCTCCAAAAGGAAGTATCATTGCTACCAAGTTATGGCCTGTGAGGATAAGGTCCTCTGAGATAATGAATCTGTCAAGTTTAGAGGCCACTTGAGACTCTCCTCCCCTCTTATTATTCCAAGTAAAGATGCCATTACTTGTCTCTGTATCTACAAGCTTCATATTGTTTATGAAATTCTGAAATGCTATAGAATCTCTGCCTAGTAATTTGGCCCCCCATTTTTTTCTGATAGAGAGCTAATCATATTGAAATCTCCCCCCAGAATCTATGGGATAGTCGGATGTCTTCCTCTTAACTCCTCCAATGAGGTTAGAAGTCTGAGTTTTTCTTCTGGTTTTTATGGACCATACACATTTGTGAGCAAATAAACTTCCTTGTCTCCCAAAGGTTGGATAACCACTGATAAATAGTTCTTGGATGCTTTAGCATCTAGGATACCAAGTTTCTGAGGGTTCCAGAGTGTGAGTATTCCTCCAACTGGTTTGTCTGCTTTAACTTCTAGATATTCATATTTGACAAGCCATTTGCTGTGTATCTCTCTTATTTTATCTACTGAAAATTTTGCTTCCTGGATGAAAATCATGTTTGGTTTTTCTTCTTTAATTCTATTGCTAAGATTTCTTTGTTTCCTTTTACTTCCTAGAGCCCTAATGTTCCATGTTGTGAGCTTCATTAAGAAAGATTTGTAAATTAGTAACTAGTTAGGTCTTTAATCTTACCTGAATTGATCATGAGTTTTCCACACTTTATCAGCAGCTCATTTTGTTTTTTCCTACCCCTTTTCCTGCCTGGTTTCTTCGGAGCTAGTCCCGATGTTGCCTTCATTGTTTTAACCCCTTCGTTGTCTTGACTGTCATGGTTTCTTTTAACCCCCGTACCTTTTGCCTAAGTTCTCCATAGGAATAGTTTTTGCACCCTATTAAACTCCTCTTAAGGTAGCAAATCCATTCCTTTAGTAGTTCCCTGCTCCAGGAAATTTTCCAGATCTAGATGCTCCCTATTCAGGATATCCTGTAGTTCATGATCCTCTGTTCCCACTAGGCTCGGGGTCATTTCTTGGTCCTTATCAAGTTCCATAGTATTCAATAGATCCTCCATTTATTGGTTGTTTTCAGGTAAATCCTCCATGCTATCTTCCTTTTCCTTCTCTGTAGTGCTGTCTTCCAGTATCTGGTTCATTTTATCATGCTTCTCTTCTTCTTCTAATATCTTGAACCTATTTTGAATAAAAAAAAATTCCTCACTGACTTTCTTCTGGTTCCTTCTACTTGCTTTACCTCTGCTCCCCACTTTGTTATAGCTTTCTGTTTCTTTCCCTGTGGTTGCTTTAGTTTTGCTTTTGTTTAAGGGGTAGTCTCTGAATAGATGCCCATGTTCGTGGCATTTGCGGCATCTGAAAGGAACATGCTCATAATCCACCGCTTGCACCCAGTCTTCATCAAAAACCTCTAGAATTATTTCATCCAGTAGAGCTCCTAAAAGGTCCATATCTACGCATATACGGGCAAAGGAGGTGTATTTTCCTTGCATTGTGGCCTTTGATATTTTTTAAAAATGCCCTGATTTATTTCCTATGGATTTTAATGATTCTAGATGCCAATAATCTAGAGGTGGGGAATATAGCCTTACCCATACGGGGACCAAAGTGAATGTCGCACGCTCCGGTATGAAATTCATCACCCAAGGCCGCATATAGAGGCCTGCAACAACATAGAAGTAAGGCCCTCCTTCAAACACCCTATCTTTATCCTCTATGTTTGTAAAAACTACAGTAAAGAAACCCTTGGATCCAAGGTGTAGATCTATATCCCCCTTAGGTTTCCAATGATTCTTTATCCATGCATTTAAGGCCTTCTCTGTTGTCCATAACCCCATGAATTTACAAATAACTGCATAAGCCGCCATATGTTCCCTATGCGCCTGTAGCACTGGATCACTTAAAACCACTTGGGGTGTGATGGTTGCCTTAGGATTACATGGTCCAGTTCGATCTCTAGTATCAGCATTCAGATTATCTCCTTCTATTCGCTTCTCTCGTCTTACTCCTTCCTATGTATCTGCTTGCCCTTGTGAGCTTCTGTTCTCCTGTTTCCCTTTCCCTAACTCCCCAATTTCAACCCCCAGTGGTTTCTTGAATTGACTGGAGACTGCCTGCCTGTAGGAGGGAGTGGAACTCCCCCCCTCTCGCCTCTCCATGGTACCCACTCTGATCTCCTGTCACAAACCCTAGCTCTACGAGTTCTTTTCACATTGTTTGAAGTCCTTCTTCACTAGCTTTTGGCCAAGTTACTAATATATCTTCAAATACACACTAATATTATTTATATAGTGAGATATTTTATTTATGATGCAAATTAAATACTTTTATTATTTAAGAGTGGACATTTCTACAGTTATTAATATCGTCTTAATCTTTTAGAGATGAACCGTGTAGGTGTTGTGCAATGTTGGAGGTGGACACTTCACCCATCTTTAGGGACTATAAATCAAATAGATGGTAAGAGTGAATGTTAACCATAGATGTAAATAATGAGCCTTGAGATTAGATTAACGGTCACAAAGACGGTAATAAGAAGATTAGTAAAAATGATAAAAAGGGATTTAAAATGAAGTTGAGAATTAAATAATGGTAAATATGAAGAAAAATATATAATAAATAAATTGAGAAATACGATTATATTTAATTTAAAAAATATATATATTTATATAAATTTATTTATTTATTAGAAGAATTTTTTTTTTTCCCCTAGGAAAAAATCGTAATTTTATTCATATTGATAAAATTACATTTTGTAGATGCTAGAAGCATATGCATATGGTTGTACCTGTAAAAACAGGCAGCAAAACAGAAATAAAACCGCAAAGGAGCAAAAACTGTTCCTGTAATGACAGGAATACAGCAGAAATAATAGAAAATCTACGGACCTATGTTTTCCTTCCTTTTTTCTTCTCTACTTTACGCCAGACTCCAGCATTTGGAGTGGGGACAATTATGGCAAGTTGGTTTTCCTCTGTGTACACCAGTTGTTCCTTATCTGAGTCCGATCCTTCGGAGCTATGTGCTCGTTTTGCCCCGCTTATTTCCAGCTGTAAATCTTGGTGCCATCCCAAATTATTTGGTTCCAATTTGGGTCCTTCAGTGTTCTCCTCTTGCATTTCTTCCTGCTTGCTTTGTACGTCCAAGGGGTCCGTGTTCAGTGCCTCCTCCTCCAGTGGTTCGGTGTTCTGCCAACCTCTTGGCTTTTTCTGTTGTTTCTTGTTCCCTTTGGGCTCCTTACAAGACAGTGGACATGCATATTGAAGGTGCCCTGTCTGCAGGCAGCCTCGGCATCTGAATGTCGTGTTCTCATAATCAAGTTGCTGCGTCCACAGTGAATTATTAAAATTCAATGTGACGTGATCTGGGAGTCCTTGACTTAAATCCACCTCTACACATATTCTGGCATATGTGAAAATTCCCCGGTTGGCTCTGTCCTCATCTATTTTAAGGTGTTTCCCTAAGGAATTCCCAATGGCTGTTAATGCTTTTCGATGCCAGAAATGCAGTGGGAGGTTATGTAGCCTCACCCAAACTGGCATCGTCGATACTACCATGGTATTGGCATCAAAGTCCGGGAACCAGGGGGTGATAAAGAGACCAGCATTGCCCCAAAACCAAGGCCCCTGATTAATGGTATTGTCCCGTTCCAGTTCTGTGTTAAATCTGACTATGAAGAATCCTTTAGGGCATAGATATATTTCACATTTGGGTGTCCATGAAGCATATACCCATTGATGCAGTGCATCGGCTTTGGGCCAATAACCGTTGAATCTGCATATAACAACATTTTGAGTTAAATCTGTGTATAGATCTGTTACCTTCGGCAATGATACTGTAATCATAGGTGAATTTGGCTTCTGTTCCACAATGTATGGCCCTGGAAGCTCTGGTGTGGGTGCTGATCTGTGTTGCATTGGTTCCTTTCCTTTGACTGCATCACGGAAAGAGCCTGAATTCTTTGAGCTGGTTCCCTTGCAGCCGCCTCGAAGTCTCAGATTGAGGATGATGGTTGAATCTTTAACAACTCCATAGTGCTGGAGAGTGTGTTGGTCCTGCATGCAGAGTCCTGAGAATAAAAGATTTTGACATGTTACCGGAATTCCCAGTTTGGTCTGGATCTGCTTTTTTAGCTCCAGAACATCCATCCCTTCCTTGATTTGTACACAATAGTATCTGCCTTCTACCGATCTGATGAATATTTGTTTCAGATCTGACGGATCAGCCTTAACCAAGCCCCGATTTGCATGTTTGTTCTCCGGATCTGGCGAATCGATGTTGGTTCTAGGGTTTGTATGTCTACCTTCCGCGTATAAGGGCTTTCTTTTTTTCCCCAGATGCATCCATAGTGGCTCCAGATGCAGCCGCAGCAATTCTGGTATCAGATCTGAGCCGCCATGCGCAGGAAAGTTCTCAGGCATCAGGACTGTGCCTCCCCTCCTTGTCCCAATCGGTTGTAGAGGTGCCCCCTTCTGTTTGTCTCCTTCACCCGCGGTTACTTCCGGCCAGATCGCTTCCTTCGTGTCCTTATGCTGAGTTAAAGGCTCAAATTCGAGTTGATACTGCGTTTTTGATTGCAGATCTGGGCGGTGGTGGGCTGCTCCGACCGTGCCATGCCCTGTTGTATTAAAAGAAGTCGGCGCACTGTGTGAAAACCCCAGGAACAGATGTTGGGAGCTCGTCCGAGATCTGGAGGAGGCTTGATCTGTCACCGAGGGCCGATCAGTTGCAGAGGTAAGCCAGATCCATGACGGTGAAGTCGGATCGATTGTTCTAACACGCAGTTTCGTGCAGGGTTTCCCTGCGTTCGCTGCCCCTTCGATGGAGTTCCTTGTGTCGGCGGCGCTGAGGGTTGCAGGAAACCTAGCCATCCTGTTCTCCCGCATTTCAAAGCTCAGCTGTTCCAACCTTCTATTTAACGCTTGTTGTCCTAATAAATGCTTCAAATCATTTTGGTATGTTCTCCTTATTTATTAGAAGAATTAGATATCCTATATATATATATATATATATATATATATATATATATATATATATATATATAGCAACAACTTGGATTGTATAAATTACACAATTTAAATTTGTAATTCCAACAAATATTTGCTAGATTTTAGACAAAATTGACCAAAAAATATAGCCAAAATGTAAAATAGTGAGATTATTTCAAATGTTTAAAAATGTTTTAACCATAATTTTATTTAATTGCTTTATATAATATATACATACATATATAGTTGACATTGATATATTTTACTTAATAATGGCATTGAAATAGGTTGTTTATATTAAAACATTATATTTTATTTAAGTTATTAATATATCTTCAAATACACACTAATATTATTTAATATTATATAGTGAGATATTTTATTTATGATGCAAATTGAATACTTCTATTATTTAAGAGTGGACATTTCCACAGTTATTAATGTCGTCTTAATCTTTTAGAGATGCACTGTGTAGGTGTTGTGCAATGTTCTAGGTGGACACTTCACCCATATTTAGGGACTATAAAGCAAATCGATAGTAAGAGTAAATGTTGACCACACCTATAAATAAAGAGCCTTAATGAGCCTTGAGATTGGATTAACAGTCACAAAGATGGTAATAAGAAGATTAGTAAAAATGGTAAAAAGGGGTTTAAAATGAAGTTGATGAATTAAATAAAAGTAAATATTGAGAAAAATATATAATAAATAAAGAGAGAAGTATGATTATATTTAATTTTAAAAATTATATATTTATATAAATTTATTTATTTATTAGAAGAATTATTTGGTTGATTATATATGTGTGTGTGTGTGTGTGTGTGTGTGTGAAATTACATAGTATATATATCAATATATATTTTTAATTATATAAATTATAATATATTTATATTGTATAAAAAATGAACTGTGTGTGTGAGTATAGATAAATATATATTTCATTATCAAAACAATATGTACATCATGAGTGCAGACCTAGGTATTGCCAAAACTAGCATGATTACAACATTAGATAGCATCATCACTCATTCCCATAAACACATCCAATAGAAAATAACCTACTAGGAGATACATTCATTATACAAAAAGAATCCAACTATATCACAAAAGAAACCTAGCTACTAGTGGCTAGCATAAAAAATTCATATAGTCTTGTTGACACAAAAGATGATACAAACAATGCTTGAGGACATTTCCGTGCACGTTCCACAGAAAGACAATGCAATGTATATACTGAAATGCATCAAACTATTAGGCCCCTATAATACTAGTCTAACCCCTTATTGTTATTAGTACAACCCCCTTATTATATTGATGTACCCATGTAGTGCCCATATTGTTACTATTGTGCCCCATAGAAGCCCACTATTGTTATTATTGTGCCCTTACATTATTACTGTTATGTCAACTCTGATTATATTATGACCCCTTAGACTCCTATATATAGAAAGGAGGTATTTTCATTTGTATCATCAAAGAATTGTTCATTTATGTAATGTAAAGGAGGTTTCCCCCTCGAAGAGGCTGAATTCTAAGGCATTGATCTATCTTTTCTATATTTTTGTGAGCTGGTTTCATAACATTTGATATCAGAGCTTTGAATTCTAGGGTTTTGCTGCTCCAAACAGGTCATCGTGGAATTTGCATGATAACTTTTTTCGGTGACGTTTCAGATGCAAAAAAAAAGAACCCATTTGAGTCGAAATCATTCTGAACCATAGATCTAAATTTTAGAGCTTTTCGTGCTATATTTGCAGATATATGATCTGAGGAAGTTGGCATTTTTGTAGACTCCCGAATGACCTAGGGAAAATAGTCATAATTTTTTTTAAGCATCAAATTGAAATTTCATAAGAAGTTATAGAAAGAGGATGGATTGTAGTTTCTTGTGTATATTTTTCAAATCCCAAGGTCGAAATAGTGACACGTGGTACTTCATACAAGTTCGATCTTCTGAAAAGGTATATAATCAGGTCATCTTGGGAGATTGTTCATAACTCTTTCTTGGAGAATCTAAATTTGATTAGACTGGTGGCATTGGAAATAGGACGCAGAGGGCTACTGCAGGTCGCAATTTCAGAACTAGAAGAACCAAAATTATAGAGTTATATTCATTTCAAGATCGAGCTCCTAAAATCAAGAAAAGGCGATATGATGAAATTTGATGGCAAGGATCCGATAAATTGGATACTTCAGATGGAGCAATATTGTGATCTACATGGTGTACCACTGTTACAAAAGGTATGTATTGCATCTTCATATTTAGAACCAGATCAATTTTTATGATATAAAGGACTTTGTTCTCGTAAACAACTTGTTACGTGGTCAATTTTCACGAAGGAAATGATAGCACATTATGAGGACACATAGAGCAACACCTTCTTTAGAGCAACACCACAACAATTGGAAAGAGCAAAAGCGATTTGTTACATAGTGGAAAGTAAAATTATGACAACAAGGAAGTCTACCCCTCATGCCTATAAAGAAGAAAGTGTTGTTTCTCCTAGCCTTCCACAACCTACAAGGGTTACACCACAACAATTGGGAGAAAAAAGAGAAAAAGGGCTTTGTTACAACTATGATAGAAAATGCACTAAAGGTCATAAGTGTGCTGAGAAGAAATTGTTTTACATAGAGTATGAAGAGGAGGAAGAAAAGGATCAAGAAACATCAAAAGAAGAGGATATACTCCAAGACCCAACCCTAGAGAAAGAAGAAATGAATTAGACCATATCTTGTAAAGCATTGGCAAGAATTACCACTACTCAAACTCTCAAGATAGAAGGACATATCTAGAAGAAAAAGGTGCAAGAAGTGAAAGATCACATCGAGAAAGAAGAAATGAATCCAACCATATCTTGTAATTCATTGGTCAGAAATACCACTCCTCAAACTATCAAGATAGAAGGACATATCAATAAGAAAAATGTTCAAGAAGTGAAAGATCACATCGAGCATCAAGAAATGAATCCGACCATACCTTGTAAAGGATTGGAAGAAATTACCACTCCTCAAACTCTAAAGATAGAAGGACATATCAAGAAGAAAAAGGCTCAAGTAGTGAAAGATCACATCGAGCATCAACAACAAGTTCTCCAACTTTTAAAGGATAATGCCATTTTGGTGCAAAATCGAATGAAACAACAGGTAGATCAACATCGTAGTGAAAAATGTTTTGATGTAGGTGATTGGGTGTTTTTACTGCTACATCTCAAGCAAGCTATTTATGAGAAGGAAATGTTGGCAATACTGCATGTACTTAAGAAATGGTGACCTTACCGAATGGGAAGACACTTCAAGGTAAAAATGGATCATTATAGTCTTAAATACTTTTTAGAACAACTATTATCTTTAGAAGAACAAAAAAAATGTGTCACAAATATGTTGGGTTATGACTTTGACATCATCTATAGAAAATGGAAGAAAAATTTTGTTGTAGATGCACTCTCAAGAAAGGATGAGGAAGTGGAAGCATTGTTTTGTGCTATTTCTATTATCCAACCAGATTGGATAAACGAAGCAAGGGATGAATGGAAGAAGGACGAAGAAGTATGGCCACTTACTCAAAAGTTGCAAAAGATCCCAATTCAAACAATATTGCCAGAAATTGAAGAGGAAGGAAAAATCATATTGGAACCTGGAGCAGTCACAGAAACAAGAACCTGCTAGCTACGAAATCGATCAATTTTAGAGTATCTCATCAAGTGGAAGAACTTACCTGCTGAAGATTCCACATGGGAGGACAAGAATTTTATACAGAAGCATCAAGAACTACTTAAGCGTTGGGGACAACACTTTTTGAAGGAGAGGGGCATGTTAGGCCCCTATAATACTAGTGTAACCCCTTATTTTTATTAGTACAACCCCCTTATTATATTGATGTACCCATGTAGTGCCCATATTGTTACTATTGTGCCCCATAGAAGCCCACTATTGTTATTATTGTGCCCTTACATTATTATTGTTATGACCCCTTAGACTCCTATATATAGAAAGGAGGTCTTTTCATTTGTATCATAAAAGAATTGTTCATTTATGTAATGTAAAGGTGGTTGACCCCTCGAAGAGGCTGAATTCTAAGGTGTTGATCTATCTTTTCTATCTTTTTGTGAGGTGGTTTCATAACACAAACATTGAAAGAAAAGCATAAAAACATTATGCACCATTGAAAATTCCTTCATCCACACAACATTATAACAATTCTAAAGTGAGCTCAAAATGGCTTGAGAACTACCATATATGTCACCATTACCAGTACCATAATATCTTATACAAAAACTCAGAGACAATAATCTTAATAAAAGACACACAAAGGTATATTCCCTCACTTACTGTCCCCATACGAGTCATTGTTTGAAGATATCAAGGGTGGGGTCTGCACGTTGTTAGCAAGAGGATCAATGAGGTCACCCAAGCTTGAGTTAGTGGCCACGAATGACTCCACTCGTGCCAAACAAGAATACATTTTGTTCAAACATAAATGTATATCACGATCCATTCCCTTTAGGTCCTCCAGATATGAGGAAACATTATAATAAATAGAAGGCAGAGAAACATAGTATTATGTTGATTCAATGTCAAGAAGCATAAGAAATTCAACCTTCTTTTTCAAAAATGACCAATATTTGGAAGCCACTTCACCTTCGCACCAACCAATTCATAATCTAAACCATAAGGAGAGTCTCCAACGCACAATCTCCAAATCCAAAATCTCCCTTCAAACCTATAGAGGTATTGAATCAAAGGAAGTATCCATTGAGTCATCAGAAAAGGAGCACAACCTTTTTTCCCCACATAACCACCACCCCCCATCGATTAGCCATCCACTACCATGGATCCATAAGCACTAATAAAGAGAGGCAATGAGGACAACTAGTAGAAATACCATGACCTATAAAAGACATTGAAGGACATAAAGGAATGCATTGAAGTCCTAACCTATAGACAATAAGGTCATCCACATAAAACCTTTCCACTGGACCCAGAACTAAAAGATTTTGAAGCTCACTACACATCCAATTATGAAGATTATGTTGGTATATATATATATATATATATATATATATATATATATATATATATATATATATATATATATATATATATATATATATATATATATATATATATATATATATATATATATATATATATATATATATATATATATATATATATATATATATATCGAGAGAGAGAGAGAGAGAGAGAGAGATAATGTTGAAGTTATATTAAGGAAGAAAGGGGGGATAGAAAGACTAAGCTAAATAATTTTTGACAATAAAAATAAGAATAAAAGAGGAAGGAAAGAAATTTTAAAGGGGAGGAAGAGTTCAAAATAAGGGTAGGAGGGCTTATGGAGAAAGGAAATGGATAATCAATTTTTAAGAGTGGCTACATTTTCGAGCTTGATAAAAAAAATAAGGTGCTTAGTGTTATAGGAGTCCCCAACTATGGTAGACTTGGCCACTCTATGATGATTTTTATCTATGATGTGCTCTTTAAGGAAATTTGTGGTCGAGTAACCTATTTGTCCAATGTAAGACTTATTGCATGAGCAAGGAATTTGGTAGACACCTGATCCTTACATGGGGTAAGAATTATCTTTAGCTTATTGGAGTAATTGTCTTAGGGTTCCATGTGGCCTAAATACATTCCTAATGTTCTATTTGGATAAAATCTTGGCAATGATATTGATGATTCATTTTATGTAAGGAAAAATGACTTGGCCAGAATGCGGGAAAGGGGCAGAGTGGTTGGATTTGGGGTGAGAGGCAGCTTGGAATTATTTATGAATTTGAGAGGTAGAGTATCCATTGGATTTGAAAACTTGGATTAGGTGGGAATTCTCTAAGGGAAAGAATTGGGGAGTAGAGATTTTAAGGGCCCATGAGATAAGGGTTTTAAGGACCCCTGAATTTTTGGAAGGGTAATATTGAGAATGGGCATGAAGATAACAATCAATACCTATCGTTCTCTTGTAAACTTCATGGGTGAGGGAGCCATTAGGAAGTTGGGTGACAAGGACATTGAGAAAACGAAGGGACCTGTTGGATTATATTTCCATAGTGAATTGGATATGGGGTGTAATTCTACTGATATGGGTGATAAAGGCATGGATGGCTTGAAGGGCACGCTACTAGATTGTTGAAAATGAAAGAAGAAAGTCTCAGTTTTGATATTTTCCTTAATTAAAATTGAGAAAAATTGAATTTCCACATCAACAGACAACTTGGAGGAATTAATTGAGGTGACATAGAACTTGTCACTTAGTTAAAAACACTCAATTCGAGTTAATGAGTTGAAGTTAAGTTTTCTTGAGTTGATTGCTAAAAATTAGGATTCTAGCTCAGTTAATTCAAGTTAGGTAAATGGAGTCCAGTGGTGTGCAGTGGGTTCCTAAATTTTAGGAGCCTAGGTTGAGTTAATTTCAGCTATAGAAATTTAATTCAGTTAGATTAATTTATGGTCAGTTAAACTAGTTCTAAATGTTGGAGGTGTTATCACTCAGGTTGTTCCCAAAAGTTGTAAGAAAGGGAATACGACTGAGGTAACCACAAACCAATCTTTTAGATACATAATCTAGCCAATCTGTATCTAGAGAGGGCTCTCTCTTTATGATTTAGCTTTGCTTTGAAAAGTGTTAGGCTAGTTATGAAGTTCAAGGGTTTTGTTTTTGGTTTGGATGGTGAGATTCAACAGAAAAGTGAGGCAAACTGAACAGTTCAGTCCATTGGGCATGATGGAGTCAAAGAATGATGGCTTTCTGGATTTGGTTTCTTAACAAAGGATGACATCACAGAGCAAGGTATACAAACATTGAACAAATTAAGACTGGAATCAGATGGAATGGACTCAAATGGGTGAAGGGCAGTTAAGAATCCTTCAACATATTGAAAGAGGGAAAATGGATGATTAATGTTAAGGAGCAGTTAAGAATTCCTTAGAAAATAGTCAATATACGAGAATCAGGAAACATGAGCAATTAAGAATTCACTGTTATAGAAATTCTGAAGAAAACAGAGTGCAGTTTAAGCAAATTCTGAATTAATCCTTTTCTTTACCATTCACATAATGAAACACAAATGAAATAGAACCAAGAAAATTATAAAACATGAGATATAGGGGACTTATTGATTTGGAGTTTGATTCAAGAATTTTGTGACAATTATTCTGCATCAATTCCTCATCCAGTAGGCTAGACAACAGATGGCTCCAAGAGCTTTTTATTCCAAAGGTTCAGCATTACAGCAAAATCTAGGAATTCCCACCAACCTCAAATACTTTGTTTGGGGGAGTATTTATACAAAATATCTTATAAAATATTTGATGGAGATAATATCTAGTGATGACTAATCCCTCTTTTACAAAATATAGAGACAACCAGTCTCGAAAATAGGGAAAAGAGAAACTGATGCTGTGATGGTTGTTTCATCTTTATCGGATGTGTTGGAGGTAGGTTCTGCAAGTCAGTTTACAGTTATCTTCCATTGATACTCTATGTTGGCTACTCCGTCTTTGTCAGACATTCTTTGACCCTAATCAGATACACTTCAACCTGCTTGAGCCTCATTTATCTCTGTTTATCTTATCAAGGAAAAAGAGCATGAAATCTACATTTTACCTAAGAGAAATTTACAAAATCCCCAACATGTCTTCCCACCATTTTTGCTCTGGCAATTTATGCTTTTGAAGTTTCCTCAGGGTTTCATCAGTTTCTATATATCTAAAAAAATTAGGCTAGAGCTGAAACAGATGTTTTACCTGATGCTCAATATAAAATAAGTTCTCTAAGTTATCATAGAGAATTTGGCCTGTGGGGAGTGCTTTTATTCCTGAAGCACTTGTTAATGAACTAGCTCGATCTGCAACATATTTATTCAATTTGTGTACATAATCTATGTGCTTCATTAATCGATCATTATTTCCTAATAGACTTGGTATCCCTTTATCCTACAAAACTGTAAACCTTTCCATGAAAGAATTAATTTCTACTTGCATATCCTAGCATCTTCTTTCCAAATTCTACATTAAAGTTCTCTTGGTTAGAACTCTTTTGATCTCCAAAATGGTGCATGTCCTGTCTGGGATGCTGAGTTGTTCCAGTTGTTTCCTATTTTTGTTATTAAAAAATGTATGAGCCGAGTGGCTTAATTAGGCATTTGTCTTAATATAGCTCTTGATTTTTTAATTTCTCCATGTGCTGCATTCACTAAGTCAATCTGCTCATAGATAACTTGGATGGATGGCCAAACATCACTCATGGATTGAGTGATGTTGGCCCAAAGAATTCCTTTGATTTCTGCCAGAGGCTTATCAAGAGTGAGATCCTTTTCTAATGTTCTCACTTTGTTCTCTAATGTTTTAACCTCCCTTATTTTCTCTGCCACACTTATTTTGGATTTATCATAATTCTTTTCTACTTTTGCCAATTGTTCTTTCACTCGTTTCAATTCTGACACTTGGAGTCTCAATTCTTCCATGGCCTTTATCAATTCTTCTATGCTCATACTTGTACTATTGGCTGGTGTTGTTCCTACTATTGATGTACCTGTAATTGCCTCTGTTGTAGTTGCTGGGACATTTGGAGCTGATGTTGTTCCCAGTGTGGAGGGGACTGCAGTTGAGACTATGGGGATTACCTCAGGTGGCTGGGAGGTAGACTCTCCCTGCTTCTCTTTTAATGCTTTTTCCAGTGCCTGCTCTGTATCAATTAATATTTCATTGAGTTTCATGAGCAGGTCCATCATGTCTTCCTCTGATTTTTGCTCTATAATTTCTGCAGTCTGAGGGTGCCTTGAAGGAGGTAGCTTCAGCTATTTCCTCAGGGCAACAATGTCCTCTTCCTTCTTCTTGATTAGTGCCTTTATGCCTTTAGCATCTTTGGGGTCATGTCCCAGTTCCATGATGATCTCTTCTAAAGATTTGATTTTGTTATCCTTGGCCAGAGAAGAAGCTTTTTCCCAATGTAACTGAGTTGTTGTGTTGTCTAAGGAACTTTGTAATTGGTGGGCCAACATTGCTTTCTCAGCTAGTATATAATAAACCATTTCTCCAGTCTGCTTGTGAATTTCAATTTTGTCCATTGGATGAATGTCTTTGGCTAGTTTGTTTTGATGTAATCTGCTGGCGACTGGGGTTGTTGTACCTTTGGCTTAAAATAAGTCATTAACATTTTTCCCGCTTTAATGTCATAGGTAGACATTAATCTTTGCTGGTTTGAGGTGGCCATTTTCAAGTATTGATTGTACATTTTAATCCTCACAGGATCATTTTTAGCCTTAACTTCTATGAAAGTTCGTTTAATGTCTGAGGCCTGTTTGCTTTGTGTCATGGTGGATGACACCTCTACACTGTGTTGCCTTTCTAGCTCCTGCCTATGGGAGCTAGTTGATGTTTCTATCACTGGGGAAGTCTGTTGGTTGACTACCCTTTCTATCCTCTGGCCGTCTGTGGTTTCTTCAATAATTTCATCTTCTGATGGAGGATTCAATCTTTGCCTCTTTGCACTTGGTTGTTCTACAGGCCCACTGATAGGTCTGGAGGTTTCTCTGTCTTTCTTCTTGTTTCTTTCCTCGTTTATAGGAGCCTGTAATGCTGGAATTTCTACTGCTTTAGTTTGGGTTGGGGGAATTTGTTCCTAACCCTGTTCTTTGGACACCCCTAGCTGATCAGTCATTTTTGGCTGCTCTGTAGTTTCTACTTCTTTGCCCTTGGAACTCCTTGTAACTGGTATGTTGGTTTCTTGTGCATGTTGTTGAGAAGTTGCAGCAGAGGATGTTCCAATTCCTGATTGTTGAGGCAGCTTGAATGATACCTATCCAAAAGAGTCCATGTCAAGGGTTTTTTCAAGATTTTTCATAGCCTTTTCCATCTTTTCTTGCTCACTAATTTCGTCTATTAATGTCCCTTCTACCCATTCCTCCTGATTTGCAAACTGTTCAATTTCTGGGATTTTATGATGTACATAAACTGACATCTTGTTTCTTACCCTTCTGTTACTTATGAAATTATTTGGGTCATATGGCACCGAGAAAAAACTCTTCTTCAATCTAAGGTGGTCTTCTAAGATATTTTCAGCATCCTTCCACGCATCCCTAGAATGGATAACATAAGGGCCTAACTGGTTTTTGATTCTTAGTTGGGCCTTCTTCTTTGAATTACAAAAACGGTTCAATTCTGCATTGATGATCTGTCTGAAATACTCTAGTGCAAATAATCTCATGGGCACATATTTAGGCAACTTGAAAGGGCAAAGTTCACACCCATACATTCTGATCTCTGTGTAATTTTGGTATAGGTACTAGTCACCTATACTGTACTGTTTAGAAAGTTGCATAATCTTCTTCATATCAATAGTGATCCTAGGAGGGGAAACTCCTATCAGCAGAGTGGATGCTGGATGTACAAACCAGTCAATGATTTCTTTATAAGTATAAGGGCACTCATAGGTATTATGGAAGACTGAGCTCCAAAACATCACAAACTTTTGATTTCCCTTTGAGTCCAATTTCCTGATTATGAAAGGAAAGCTGTCTAGCTGATGATATAACAAAAGATGGTATATGAAAGATGTATATTTCAACACTCCTTCCCTATCCAAATTCCTGAATTGTGCATGGATTTTGTTGGCAATGAAAGTGGCATAGTCATGTTTGACAGCAAGGGGTTGTTCTGGAGTAAAGATTGACAGTAAAATTAAGGTGATCTCATCAACATATTCACTTGTTTTAAATCCCATGACCAGGGATATCATGTCAACAATGAGTCTACCAGTGTCAGTGAAAAATGCATGTAGATAAAAAAGTGGGCCCTTTGGCTGGAACCCTGGTAGCATGAAACTCTGAGCAATGCGGATTATATCTGATGTGGATAATTGATATGATTTTTCGAGTAGATACCCCATGGAAAGAGGAAAAAGGGGCTGAGTGGGTTGGAACTGTAACATATCATTAATAGAGTTAGTAGTTATGGGAAAAAGAACAGTTTGGGATGGGGAGATAACTGCTCTCTGAACAGGGTCATAATTGGCACAACATTGATGAATGAGGTCTGGGAAGACATGGACTGAGGGGAGGAAATACATGGGAAGGCTATATTCCCATAGTCCAAAAATATCAGACTTGTTCAGATAACTATTTCTGATTTGGCAAAAGGTTTTTAAGTAATTATAATTAGTGGTTAAGTCCTTTATTTGAAAATATTTATCTGCAAGAGGCAGGTAATCTAAGTCTTTGTGGGGAGCATTGATGGGTGAAATATTCAGAGTTGCAGGGGTTTCCATATTTGGTTCTTGTGTTTTCAAACTGTAATTCAGGATTTTGGTGGAAAATTTGACTAAACAGCAGGTTTACGAGTCTTTTTATGGACTAAACCGACTGTTTTTAACTCGAATTTGGCTTTCTCAGGTAGAATTTTTAGTGGAAAAGTGAAATTTCAGGTTTGTAGGGAAAAATGGATAAATACCTGGATTACGGAGGTAAACTGTGTATTTGCAGGTCGAATGGAGGACTGCAGAGCACGACGCTGCAGTTTCTTGGCCGGGTGACAGGCTAACTGCTCGGGCAGTCAACTGGACGTATTTTGCATGGAGCACAGTTTGCTGGGAATCAGGGTGCAAAAGACATTTTATTGTTTATTTAACGAAAATTGATTTGGTGGGTATTTTTTGGAATTTATTGAACAGATAACGTCAGAGCGATGGGACATCTTGTCGTTTAGCAGAGGGTGGTAAGTGGTTTACCCCGCACCGCTTATGGGCTTAAGTGGTTTCGGGCGGAGGGGCAGCGAACACCGCGGGCAGTTGACACGCGTCCATGGTATGGGCACAATACCACCATTTCCCTGGGCGGTAAAGTTCAGCAGTGGAGGGGGTCGCGAAATAGATATCGACCGTTGGATATGGGGCCGTTGATCTGACGGTTGGCGGTTAATGGAGGTGAAGGAGGTTTAATGCGTGGGGGCCCAATATAATATATAATGGTTTTTGGGCGTGTTTCCATTGTTCCGGGGGGGAGGGGGGTGGGGTGTAGGTTATTAATTAACGTGGGGTTAATTAATCCCTCATGTGTGCGGTGAAGACTATGGTTTATAGTTAAACCCTGGGCGGGATTTAAATAATGCGGGGTTTTATATATATGTACATATTACGGGAAAGGGGAAAATTTTTTAGGGATTTATATAATAAAAGTTAATTTTTGAAGTGTCAATATGAAATTTTGAAATACAAGCACTAAGTATAATGTTAAGAAACTTAGGCTGAAAGGAAAAAGGAGTTTATACAAGGAATATGACCATTTTTCCTAAGTAAAGTAGGAATTCACTTAGGCAATGACGAAATGGAATGAGATGGAGTGAGTTTAACGATATTAGGTAGGTCTTAACACCCTTGGGGAAGTCAGTAAATGCTTTCAGGGAAAAACATGAATGGAAGTTAGTTATGAATCTGCCTCGCTTGAGTTGCATCAAAATATCTGCTTTGCACTTGTGATATAGGTGTAAGTTGACACACATTTTAAGAAACATAATCCATCACAAGTCTCACTTTGCAACACCAAAACTGCCTACCCAGCCTACTTTGCCTAACATTTTTTCTTCTTTCTTGGGTGCACTTGGACTGGCAAACCCTTTTCAACTTATCTTTTCTTTTCAGTGTGAGCCTACCTAAGTCTACTCTTATTTCTTCCAAGGGCTGAGATTAAACTGTTGAGCTCTTTGCTTCTCTACCTATATACTTATCTGCCAAGATTAAACAGTTTGGACAAATGTTTATTCTCTATCTCTAAAATAGGAAATTCAAAAAAGAACTCGCCAAGATTAAGCTATTTAGCCATTCATCAATTGTGGTAAAAAGTTCAAAAAGCTATACATGATGCTTTATTTACAGAATGAAATAGTAGTGGCATTTGGACTTGCACACTTTCTTGGTCTTTTTATTTGGAGTTCATTTCTTTCACTTTTTTGACCATTTTATTCTTTTTACCCTTCGATTTTTCTTTTAGGGCATACCCTCTTTACATCTTTTCAAATCTTTTGATTATTTTACAATATGGAAAACCTTTGCAACCAAAAAAGGTATGAACATATTACAGAGATCATCAAAGTCAATCATGAAATATGATACCTATTGATATAGGAGCATAACAGTGGCTCCACTTGGGGATGGTTTTCCCTGGTGGAAAGTCAAGAACAACAAGTCAAATAGCCTTCTCCATAACTTTGACTGTGCTCTAAAATCTCCTTCCGCTGATTGTTTTATTTGATATATGACAGTTTCACTTATGAAGCTCAAGGCCTTCTCTTCAGGCTTCACTTTTATCATGAGGTTGGATCAAAGTAGTGTTTCAGCATCCGACCATTAACTGGCCCTTCTTCTATTTCTGAACCATCTAGGCTCTTCAAAAAGTAAGTATTGTTCCCCTGTGAGGCTTGGATAATAAAAGACCCCTTCCATAGGAAGTCAAACTTCCCATGTTTTCCTTTGTCTTCTCTCCTGGAATCCCATTTTAAAACTTTGTCCCCTAGGTAAAAATCTTCTGCCTTGGTCCTCTTATCAAATATTTTCTTGAGTTTTTCTTGTAACACTTGGGATCTTTGGTATACATCTTCTCTGGTCTGCTGCAATGGATGGTCTAATTTATTCTTCTTTGAATGCCATTGGGCTCCACCTGAGCTTCTTGGAGTAATTTCATTACAGGGACCCCTAATGATGAACGAAATACAACCTCCATGCCGTAAACTAATTCATAGGGGCTAGTTCCAATGGATCTCTTGGTAGTTAATCTATCTGCCCATAGTGCATTGGTAAGTTTCTTGTGCCAGTTTTTCTTGTTTTCTTCCAACACTTTCTTAATAAGATTGATCAGGCTTTTATTGGAGGAATCAGCTAGACCATTACCTTGAGGGTAATAGGCTGTGGAATGGCCTAAGGTGATGTGGTACTTGTTACAGAAACTTATCATTTTCTTGGATTTGAAAGTTATGATCTTTTCAGGATAGCCAAATCTAGACAAGATATTGGTCTCTAAGAATCCTATAATCACTATATCATTGGCTTGTCTGGAAGGAATGGATTATATCCATTTTGTGAAATAATCTATGGTAGTGAGAATCCATTTATGTTGGCCAAAAGAGGAAGGATGGATTTCCCCAATGAAGTCCAAACCCCATTGTTGGAAGGGCCTTTCAGTGGAAATTGGTCTAAGGGGTAGAGGTAAAAGTTTCCTCTTGCGTTCAAAAATTTGATATTTATGGCAAGTGGTGACAAATTTCTTTACATCGGCGAACAAGGTGGGCCAATAAAATCCAACCCTTAGGATTTTGTCTGCAGTTGATTTCCATTAAAGATGTCCACCACAGTCCCTTGCATGAAATTCTGTGATAATTTTGTAGCTTCATCTTTTATTAAACAATTTAATAGAATACCTTCATGATTTTTCCAAAAAAGAGCATTATCTAAAATACAAAATTTTGAAACTTTCATTTTTAAAAGCCTTTTCTTTGTTCTGGATAACCTTGGAGGAGCCTGCAGGTTTAATAATACATGGGTTATATCAGCATACCAAGGTGATTCTAAGAAGGACTGGCTGATTTGTGGAGTCGCCATCTCTTGTTCGTTATCCAACTCATTGATATCCAGGGTTTGAAAGTTTGTTTCAGTCATGAGTTTAGCCAATCCCTATCTATATTATAGTTTCTAGAATGTTATATACCTAGGGGGGATAATATGGGGTACCAAGGGAGGTACCCAAGGTAATAATGTAATAATGGGATGGGCCATAGTAATAAATAAGGTGGTTAACCCATATCATGTAAGGGACCACAAGTAGTTAGTAATAATGTAATGGGCCCATGGTATTAGTCGATGGTATGAGGGAACCATAGTAATGATCCATGGTATTGTATGTATGAGGCCTATATAGAGGCTAGAGACTCCACAGGGAGAGAGAGTCAAGAATTATTGTATGAACAAGCATATGGCTTGTGGAGTGTTCTCCTTCCATAAGGAGTGAATGTATGGTGTTTCCCTACCTTAAGGGTTTGTTTAATAAAGTGAATCATTTCTATCTATGTCTATCTTATATTTTCTGGGTTTATTTCCATTATCATATATTTCTGGGTTAGATATATAACAAGTGGTATCAGAGCTCTTTCTTGGGCACAAAAGTGGAGAATTTTTTTTTTTAATTTTTGCAGGATTTCGGGGGCGGCGAGTTTGTAGATAAGATCTGTATATTTTGGTGCAAGATCTACAAAATCTAATTTCAGATCTATATTCTTTGTGAAAAATAGCCGATTTCAAAAAAAAAATCGGTTGAATCGGAGTCCGGATGAAGGAGATATCGCTGATCTAAAAATCAGTGGGGTTGCAGACAATTTTTCAGGGCAGCGAGTTTGCGGCGCAGCTCTGGACGTCCTGGTGCACGATCTGCAAAATATAATTATAGATCTAGAATATTTGTGAAAAAATACCTAATTTTAAAAAAAAAATCAGTCGAATCGGAGTCCGGATGAGGGAGATATCGCTGATTTAAAATCAGCTCTTTTTTCAGAAATTTTGGTGACGGCGGGAGAGTAGCAGCGTAGATCTGAAATTATCGTGCCTGGATCAATATTTCTATCACATGGGTAGATTCTGAATGATTGTTCCATTTATAGAAATAGGGAATAATAGGGATTCTGAGCAATATTGACTAAACTATGACAATTTCAAATTTTCGCCAAGTAAGCGAATTTTTTCTCAAACCCTCTTCATGGCGATTCTATATTTTACAGGAAAAGATGATGGTCCTACTATTGAAGAATTCATACAAAGATACAAGTCCACACATGGGACATATTGGAAGCTTCCAATGGTGCTTAATATGAGAGATGAGGCTCAAAAATGGAATTTATCACTTGACTACAAGCAGTTGACCAAACTTTCAGATGCAGAATTTGAAAAAGTCTTTTTGGACAAATGGTCTCGGGCTAGAAAAAAGGAGAATGAGACACATAAGGGGTTAATTGCTACGGGTGTCTCCTTATTGCAGGTTCATGGATTCATTCAAAAGGAGAAGATCGTTGTGTCTATAAATCCTAGTTGTAAGCATAATTTTATCAATGTTAATTTGGCAAAAAAATTGCAAGTTCCAACAAAACACATTGAAAACATACAGGTTGATAATGAGGATGTTCAAGTTTATAAAGATTTGAATCTTTCTATGGATAAGTATGTGTTGCATGGTGATTTTTATACTTCAGAGATGGATAATATGGATGTTGTTTTGGATATCCTTGGATGGAATCAGTGGGTACTATAAATATTAATGTGCAGAAGAAATTCCTGAAGCTCTGGTATAAAAAGAAGAAAATTACATTACAGAATATTTCCATTAATAAACAGGTAGATTCCAAGGAGGCTGAAGCAGAAGATGTTCCAGAGTCTGACATATTAGATGATGAGCTAGTAATGATAGATAATCAAACACAAACAGAGGCTAAAGCAGAAAAGGTTACAGGTGCTGATACATCAGAGGAGGGCTCAGTGGTTGAAGTCATATTGGAAAAGAAGACACAACAACAGGCACCACAGCAGGGTGAATTAAAGAAAAAGACACCGTGGGATAAAACTTCAACATATCATCACCCACATCACCCCGCAAGAAAACAACCAACAAGATGGCAACCAACTAGCCACAAGGACAACAACCCCCAGATGATGGATAGCAAGGAGCCTAGATCCACCTACTACACATCAACACAGAAGAGATGCCATGGTCAACTTCCATCTCAAGCGAGCAAGGCACTAGCGAGATCGAGGGTTCACCTTTCTCTTAGATGGCTAGATGCACATGCATGGTACCAGTGGACTACTCTTTTGAGTAGATCTTATTATTTGTGTTCTTCCCATGTTTCGGGGACGAAACATGCTTAGGGGGGTGGAATGTTATATACCTAGGGGGGATAATATGGGGTACCAAGGGAGGTACCCAAGGCAATAATGTAATAATGAGATGGGCCATAGTAATAAATAAGGTGGTTAACCCATATCATGTAAGGGACCACAAGTAGTTAGTAATAATGTAATGGGCCCATGGTATTAGTCGATGGTATGAGGGAACCATGGTAATGATCCATGGTATTGTATGTATGAGGCCTATACAGAGGCTAGAGACTCCACAGGGAGAGAGAGTCAAGGATTATTGTATGAACAGACATATGGCTTGTGGAGTGTTCTCCTTCCATAAGGAGTGAATGTATGGTGTTGCCCTACCTTAAGGGTTTGATTAATAAAGTGAGTCATTTCTATCTATGTTTATCTTATTGTTTCTGGGTTTATTTCCATTATCATATATTTCTGGGTTAGATATATAACATTTTATAAGCTTTGTAGGTTTTATTTCAATATCATACTCCAAGATATTAGCTATCCATTTACCTCATTTTCCTTCAATTCCATCCTGAGTTAGGATGTCTTTGACAACAACACTTGGTACATAAGCTATTACATAGGAGTACAATATGTAGACTCTGAAGTCTTTAATAGCTTTCACAAGTGCAAGAGCCTATTTTTCCATGATTGGGTATTTTAGCAGTGCATCTCTAAGTGCTTTACTAAAAAAGGCTATGAGTTTTTCACATCCTTGATCATCTTTTTGTAGTGTTACAACAACAATGGTGTGTTCTGATGCAAATGAAATTATTATGAAGTCGCTATCAAACTTTGGACTTGTAAGGACTGTGTTCTGGTCAAAGCCATTTTAATTTATTCAAATGCTTGTTTAGCTTCTAATGTCCATTTAACCTTGGAATATTCTTTCAACATATTGTTCAGCAATCTAATTAATTCAGCCAAACTAGGTATGAATCTTCTTAAAAAGTTAATCTTTCCTAGGAAAGCTTGAAGTTCTTTGACATTTCTTGGGTGGGGTATTTTAGAATGGCTTCTATTCTATCAGGATCAATTCTAATGCCATCTTTGGAGATGATATGGCCTAACAGTTTGCCTTCCTCTAGACTGAACAATGACTTCTTAGGATTTAATGAAATACCATACTTTCTGCATTTTAAAAACACGTGTCTCAAATGATCTAAATTTTGTTGATCTGATTTAGAAAACACAGTAAGATCATCTAGATATATAAATAGAAAATCATGAATTTCTTTTGCAAAAGCTATGTCCATTTCTCGTTGGAAGGTTGCCCCTGAATTCTTAAGTCCAAATGGAATTTTAACATATTTAAAAGTTCCCCATGGTGTTGTAAAAGCAGCCTTTTCCTGGTCATCAGGATGGACTAAAATCTGGTTAAAGCCTAAGAACCCATCCAAAAGTGAAATCCTAGAGGCACCTACTACTCTTTGTAAAATGTGGTCCATCTTAGGTAACAGGTAGTGGTCTTTAAAAAAACCTTATTTACATTCCTTAAATCAACACACAATATGATTTCTCCTGTTTTCTTCCTAGTGGGTACTAAATTAGACACCCACTCTGAAAACTTGATAGGAGAAATTATCTCTGCTTCATACATTCGTTTGATTTCTTTTTCAATTAAGGGGAATAGTACAGGGTTAATTATTTTGAGCTTTTGCTTGAATGGTTTTTTATTTTCTTTGAGGGGTATTGTATGTTGAATTACAGAGGTGTCATAAGATTTCAGATCTTCATAGCTCCAGGCAAAAACATCCTGGAATTCTTTGATCAGTTCAACATATTTAAGTTTTTTATCAGGGGGCAAAGTTTTGGATAATTTTATTATTTTCGGATTTTCTTCCGTTCCTATGTGACAGTCCTCAATGTCTACTTTAGGAGGTTGCATTTTGGGTTTCTTTGGGATATCATTAGAATCAAAGAAATCTTCCAAAGGAGTTAATCCTTTGGAAAAATAATTGTCTTTTAAATTAATAACTGCAGATTCTCCTCCGATAATATCATTGATGTCCACTTTTTTAAGATCTTGCAATTTTTTATTGGTAAATTTTGTTGTGTGAAGCATTTGAGTTTCACTTTCTGATAAAATGTCTGTTTTAATTTTATCTTTTTTATCAAACTCACTAACAGTGTCTGTGTCTATATTAGTGCTAGAAAACTCTTCTTCAAGGGTCAAGAAATTGTTAATCTGAATATCATTGTCAAACACTTGCCAGTTCTTTACATTGTCAGGTATGGCTGGCCTGTGTCTAATCTTAGCTGTAAACTGATGATTGGGTTCAAATGGTAATTTACAAGTGCTGGCAAATGTTGCCAAGCTGTGAGCATGCAAATTATGTTTTCTTGGAATTTTGGCCAGCTGTGTTTCTAGAAATGTATTGAGGATCTCAATTGTTGTTCCTCTGTAAGATCTTAATCTGGGATCATTTGTGAGGAAGTTCCGTTTTATCTGTTGAATGACTAAATTAGTCTCCTAAAACTAATACCCTGATTGCCCTTAAACTTTTGATCAATTTAATTCCTAGCAACAGGGCTTCATATTCAGCCATATTATTGGTGCATCTAAGTTTAATCTATAAGAGTGGCCTTCAGCATGATTATTTTCTAGATTGTGTACCCAAATCCCTACTCCTGCCCCTAATTTATTAACTAAACCATCAAATTCTAAGTACCAGAGAATTTCATGTTCATAATTGGTATAAGGAGTTTCAGTAATCTACTTGATAGGAAGATATGTTTCTTTAGTTTCATCTAGTTTGACTCGAGTGTTTGTTATATCATTGTTCTCAGAAATTTCTTGAATTTGAACACTAGAATTTTCGTTTATAATTTCTTCTTGTTCAAGTGCTAAAACCTTGACATCAGTTGGAGGATCAATTTCAGCATTGTAGAGAATGAAGGAGTCCATGTCAGAGTGCATGGAGTATATGGGAAAATTCTAGAGTTTCTCCTGGCTACTTACCACATATTTCAATAAAGTCTCTCGGTACAATCTCTTTGGTTGAACAAATACTGAAATAGTAGCATAGGACATGTCCAACTGTAAAGATCCTTGGAGCTTTGCACCCCAATATCTAAACAACAACATGGCATATTTTGGTGGAATATCAACTACCGCTATGTCCATTAAAATGGTCTTGGTAGGGTAGCTAACTAATGATACACATAAATATTTGATCAATCCTAGACATCTGACTTGGCTTGAATCAAAAGAAAATAAGTCTTTGTATGGCCTGGTAATATCTAGGTCCAACTTCTCCATTACAGATTTAGGCATTAAGTTATGAGAAGCACCAGAATCAAACATGGCATTATGAAGTATTTTATCATGTATGTTCAGACTTACATAGAAAGGAGGGACCCCTCCATCTACTAATTTTCCATTTACCTCAAGGCCAAAAATTAATTCAGGTTGGTCATCAAAGACATTTACTGAATCTTTGTTCACCGAAATTTGGAGTGATCTGCTAATTTGACCTCTGTAGACATCATGTTTAGCCAATTCTGACAATGGAATGGCTATCTTTAATTTGCCTATTTCAGTCTCAAGATTGAAAGGTTTTTCAGTTTGAGTTTTTGTATTTCGAACAATGAGATTGTCTTTTTCTACTGTATTTTCAGTGCTTTTCTCTTTTTCAGGAGTGGTGTTATGAGCTGAAGTTGCTTCCAAGTCAATTTCTGGAGGTTCTTCCACATTTCCTTTGGGAGAAGTGGAAGTGGAAGGTTGTCTGTTAGGTCATTGATTGTCTGATACATCTTCAACTGTTGGATTATTTGGGTTAGGACCTGTTTTAAGAAGGGCTTGTACAGGGGGGTTATTGATCTTAGCTTTGTTAGGTTGCTTGGTATCTCTCTGTTTCTTCGTCTCAGGGACATCTATTCTTCTGCTTCTCAGATTTTATTACTTGTGGACTTCATACAAGGTTGTATCATATCCCTCCCTAAAATCAAATGATTCACTTGGTTGAGTTTGGAATTGTTTAAGGGTGTGAGCTTTGGTCCTCTTGGGTCAAGAAAACTTGTTGTTCATCATTGAGGCCCATTAAGTTAATTTGAGTGTCTTCTGTTGGTTCATTAGAAGTTGAGGCTTCACATAATTTTCCTAGAATGGTGGCCTAATGTTTTGGTTATGCCCAGTCTTTCTAGTATTAGGGTTTTGGTTTTTCCTGAAATTTGGATTTCTCCCAGTATTTCTCGGTTGACCATCCCAAGGGGATTTATTTTCAATTGTTTCTACTCTATCACCAAGTCTATCCATTCCTTTAATAATAGCGTCTAATTTCTGTTCAAAGGCAGAAGTTCTTCTTTGAGAGGTGTCTTCCTTTCAGCTCTGGCTCGTTTAGAAATCAGGTTGGCCTCAACGCTGACAGCTATACTCTGCATCTTTTATAAGTTTTGAGGATCTCTCTCCCTAATTTGGTATGCCATATTAGAATCGAATGCATCAGGGAATTTGATCAAGGCCAAATTTGGAGGAGGTCTGAGATTTTGAGGAATAGCATTGTAGACATTATTGAATCTGGTACAGTAATCTCGGACAGTTTCTTGGGTACCTCTCTTTAAGCCTTCATATTCTAATAAAATGTGGAGAGGATCTTTCTTCTTTTCCCATCTCTTCAAGAAGGTCTGATAAAGAGCTTCTGGGTCATTTATACTATTTTCAAGGAGGGCTCTAAACCATGTTCTAACATCTCTAGTTAAACTTTGCACAAATACTTTCATTCTGACATCATCGTCATCAATCTCATAGTTTTCAAAATAATCTGTCATTTTCTTGGTATGTTGTTGAGCTGTGTAAGTGCCAGTACCATCAAAATAGGTGATTTTACTTTGATAATCTTGAGGCATGGCCCCCAGATTTGCAGGTAAGTTTAGGGGATTATATCGGTTTGCCATGGTTGCAGAGATAAGTGTGACAACTGGGGGAACAGGGATAACAGTAGGAATGTATGTTGAAGACGGAAGAGTGGAAAGGGCTGCTTGAGGTGCTGATGGGGAACTTGAAGAAGCTGCAACAATGACAGAAATATTTAGTGTTCTTTCAGAGGTAAGCTCAGTTTGATTGGGGTTCTGCAAATCTCTGTCAAGGTGTGAATTAGCAGAATTTTCTTGGCTCTCCTGGCTTCTAAGGATCCTAGGAATCAGATTAGGATTTTCAAAGATAGGTGGGGGATTAGGATCCGGATTTGATCTAGTGTAACGGATCTTCTTTGGAGCCAGTTTCTAGGTGTATTTTTGGTTTTTTCTTGGAATTTTTAACAATACAACTTTGACAGTATCTTCTAGGAATTTTTTAGATATTGGAACTTTGAACTTTCCTAAAAGACTTTTGAAAAAAGGAACTGATCAAGAATTTGAAACAACTGTTCAAAACATAAACTAGACTAGAGATAGACTGAAGAAACATTTATTTACTTCTGCAAATGCAAAGCAAAAGCAGTTTCAAAGGCTACCTGGCTAATTTTAAGCTCCATCTGTAGCTTATGAAATAAACAATAGTAACGGACAATTATTCAGATCCCGAGTGGAGTCGCCAATATGTTATCACTTAGGTTGTTCACAAAAGTTGTAAGAAATGGAATATGGCCGAGGTAACCACAAACCAATCTTTTAGATATAGAATCCAGCCAATCTGTATCCAGAGAGGGCTCTCTCTTTATGATTTAGCTTTGTTTTGAAAAGTGTTAGGCTAGTTATGAAGTTCAATGGTTTTTTTTTGGGTTTAGATGTTGAGATTCAATAGAACAGTGAGGCAAACTGAATAGTTCAGTCCATTGGGCATGATGGATTCAAAGAAGAATGGCTTTCTGGATTTGGTTTCTTAACAGAGGATGACATCACAGATAAAGGTAGACAAACGTGGAACAAATTAAGGCTGGAATCAGATGGAATGGACTCAAATGGGTGAAGGGCAGTTAAGAATCCTTCAACATATTGAAAGAGGGAAAATGGATGATTATTGTTAAAGAGCAGTTAAGAATTCCTTAGCATATAGTCAATATGCGAGAATCAGGAAACAAGAGCAATTAAGAATTCACTGTTATAGAAATTCTGAGGAAAACATAGAGAATAATAAAGACTGAAAACAAAGTGCAGTTTAAGAAAATTATGAATTAATCCTTTTCTTTACCATTCATATAATGAAACACAGATGAAATAGCAACAAGAAAAATGTAAAACATGAGGTATAGGGGACTTATTGATCCGGAGTTTGATTCAAGAATTTTGTGACAATTCTTCTGCATCAATTCCTCATCCAGTAGGACAGACAACAGATGGATCCAACAACTTTTTATTCCAAAGGTTTAGTATTACAACAAAATCTAGGAATGCCCGCCAACCTCAAATACTTCGTTTTGGGGCAAAATATATTATAAAATATTTGATGGAGATAATATCTAGTGATGACTAATCCCTTTTTTACAAAAGATAGAGACAAATATTCTCAAAAATAGGGAAAAGATAAACTGATGCTGTGCTGGTTGTTTCATCTTTATCAGATGTGCTGGAGGTAGGTTCTGCGAGTCGGTTTATAGCTGTCTTCCACTGATACTCTGTGCTGGCTACTCCATCTTTGTCAGACATTCTTTGACCCTGATCAGATACACTTTGACCCACTTGAGCCTCATTTATCTCTGTTTATCTTATCACAGAAAAATAGCCCGAAATCTACGTTTTACCTAAGAGAAATTTACAAAATCCCCAACATGTCTTCCCACCATTTTTGCTCTGGAAATTTATGCTTCTGAAGTTTCCTCAGGGTTTCATCAGTTTCTGTATATCTAAAAAAATTAGGCTGGAGCTGAAATAGATGTTTTACCTCATGCTCAATATAAAATAAGTTCTCTAAGTTATCATAGAGAATTTGGCCTGTGGGGAGTGCTTTTATTCCTGAAGCACTTGTTGATGAACTAGCTCGATCTGCAGCATATTTATTCAATTTGTGTACATAATCTATGTGCTTCATTAATCGATCATTATTTCGTAACAGACTTGGTAGCCCTTTATCCTGCAAAATTGTAAACCTTTCCATGAAAGAATTAATTCCTACTTGCATATCCTGGCATCTTCTTTCCAAATTCTGCATTAAAGTTCTCTTGGTTAGAACTCTTTTGATATCCAAAATGGTGCCTATCATATCTGGGATGCCGAGTTGTTCCAGTTGTTCCCTATTTCTGTTATTCAAAAAATGTATGAGCCGGTTGGCTTGATCAGGCATTTGTCCTAATATAGCTCTTGATTTTTGAATTTCTCCATGTGCTACATTCACTAAGTCAATCTGCTCATAGATAACTTGGATGGATGGCCAAACATCACTCATGGATTGAGTGATGTTGGCCCAAATAATTCCTTTGATTTCTGCCAGAGGCTTATCAAGAGTGAGATCCTTTTCTAATGTTCTCACTTTGTTCTCTAATGTTTTAACCTCCCTTATTTTCTCTGCCACACTTATTTTGGATTTATCATAATTCTTTTCTACTTTTGCCAATTGTTCTTTCACTCATTTTAATTCTGACACTTGGAGTCTCAATTCTTCCATGGCCTTTATCAATTCTTCTGTGCTCATACTTGTACTGTTGGCTGGTGTTGTTCCTGCTATTGATGTACCTGTAATTGCCTCTGCTGTAGCTGCTGGGACATTTGGAGCTGATGCTGTTCCCAGTGTGGAGGGGACTGCAGTTGAGACTATGGGGATTACCTCAGGTGGCTGGGAGGTAGACTCTCCCTGCTTCTCTTTTAATGCTTTTTCCAGTGCCTGCTCTGTATCAGTTAATCTTTCATTGAGTTTCATGAGCAGGTCCATCATGTCTTCCTCTGATTTTTGCTCTATAATTTCTGCAGTCTAAGGGTGCCTTGAAGGAGGTAGCTTTAGCTATTTCCTCAAGGCAGAAATGTCCTCTTCCTTCTTCTTGATTAGTGTCTTTATGCCTTTAGCATCTTCGGGGTCATGTCCCAGTTCCATGATGATCTCTTCTAAGGATTTGATTATGTTATCTTTGGCCAGAGAAGAAGCTTTTTCCCAATGTAACTGAGCTGTTGTGTTGTCTAAGGAACATTGTAACTGGTGGGCCAACATTGCTTTGTCAGCCAATGTAGAATAAACCATTTCTCCAGTCTGCTTGTGAAGTTCAACTTGGTCCATTGGATGAATGTCTTTCGCTAGGACCTCTAAGTTTGTTCTGATGTAATCTGCTGCCGACTGGGGTTGTTGTACCTTTGGCTTAAAATAACTCGTTAACATTTTTCCCTCTTTAATGTCATAGGCAAACATTAATATTTGTTGGCTTGAGGGGGCCATTTTCAAGTATTGATTGTACATTTTAATCCTCACAGGATCATTTTTAGCCTTAATTTCTATGAAAGTCCGTTTAATGTCTGAGGCCTGTTTGCTTTGTGTCCTGGTGGATGACACCTCTACATTGTGCTGCCTTTCTAACTCTTGCCTATGGGAGCTAGTTGATGTTTCTATCACTCGGGAAGTCTGCTGGCTGACTACCCTTTCTGTCCTCTGGCCGTCTGTGGTTTCTTAAATAATTTCATCTTCTGATGGAGGATTCAATCTTTGCCTCTTTGCACTTGGTTGTTCTACAGGCGCACTGATAGGTGTGGTGGTTTCTCTGTCTCTCTTCTTGTTTCTTTCCTCATTTAGAGGAGTCTGTAATGTTGGAATTTTTGTTGCTTTAGTTTGGGCTGGGGGAATTTGTTCCTGACCCTATTCTTTGGACACCCCTGGCTGATCAGTCATTTTTGGTTGCTCTGTAGTTTCTACTTCTTTTCCCTTGGAACTCCTTGTAACTGGTATGTTGGTTTCCTGTGTAGGTCGTTGAGAAGTTCCAGCAGAGGATGTTCTAATTCCTGATTGTTGAGGCAGCTTGAATGATACCTGTCCAAAAGAGTCCAGGTCAAAGGTTTTTTCAAGATTTTTCATAGCTTTTTCCATCTTTTCTTGCTCACTAATTTCTTCTATTAATGTCCCTTATACCCATTCCTCCTGATTTGCAAACTGTTCAATTTCTGGGATTTTATGATATATATAAACTAACAGCCTGTTTCTTACCCTTCTGTTACTTATGAAACTATTTGGGTCATATGGCACCTATCAAAAACTCTTCTTCAACCTAAGGTGGTCTTCTAAGATCTTTTCAACATCTTTCCACGCATCCCTAGAATGGATAACATAAGGGCCTAACTGGTTTTTGATTCTTAGCTGGGCCTTCTTCTTTGCATTACAAAAATGGGTCAAGTCTGCATTGATGATCTGTCTGAAATACTCTAGTGCAAATAATCTCATGGGCACATATTTAGGCAACTTGAAAGGGCAAAGTTCACACCCATACATTCTGATCTCTGTGTAATTTTGGTATAGGTACCAGTCACCTATCCTGTACTGTTTAGAAAGTTGCAGAATCTTCTTCATATCACCAGTGATCCTAGGAGGGGAAGCTCCTATCAGCAGAGTGGATGCTGGATGTACAAACCAGTCAATGAATTCGTTATAAGTATAAGGGCACTCATAGGTATTATGGAAGACTGAGCTCCAAAAGATCACAGACCTTCGATTTCCCTTTGAGTCCAATTTCCTGATTATGAAAGGAAAGTTGTCTGGCTGATGATATAACAAAAGATGGTATATGAAAGATGTATATTTAAACACTCCTTCCCTATCCAAATTCATGAATTGAGCATGGATTTTGTTGGCAATGAAAGTGGCATAGTCATATTTGACAGCAGGGGGCTGTCTTGGAGTAAAGATTGATAGTAAAACTAAGGTGATCTCATCAACATATTCACTTGTTTTAAATCCCATGACCAGGGATATCATGTCAACAATGAGTATGTCAGTGTCAATGAAAAGGGCGTGCGGATAAGGAGGTGGGCCCTTTGGCTGGAACCCTAGTAGCATGAAACTATGAACATTACGGCTTATATCTGATGTGGATAATTGAGATGCTTTTTTGAGTAGATACCCCATGGAAAGAGGAACAAGGGGCTGAGTGGGATGGAACTATAACATTTCATTAATAGAGTTAGTAGTTATGGGGAAAAGAACAGTTTGGGATGGAGACATAACTGCTCTCTGGACAGGGTCATAATTGGCACAACATTAATGAATGAGGTCTGGGAAGACATGGACTGAGGGGAGGAAATACACGGGAAGGTTAGATTCCTGTAGTCCAAAAATATCAGACTTGTTCAGATAACTCTTTCTGATTTGGCAAAAGGTTTTTAAGTGATTATAATCAGTGGTTAAGTCCTTTATTTGAAAATCTTTATCTGCAAGAGGCAGATAATCTAAGTCTTTGTGGGGAGCATTGATGGGTGTGATATTCAAAGCTGCAGGGGTTTTCCATATTTGGTTATTGTGTTTTCAAACTGGAATTCGGGATTTCTATGGAAAATTGGACTAAACAACAGGTTTAGGAGTCTTTTTATGGACTAGACAGACTATTTTTAACTTGAATTTGGCTTTGTCAGGTAGAATTTTAAGTGGAAAAGTGAAATTGTAGGTTTGTAGGGCAAAAATGGATAAATACCTGGATTACGGAGGTAAACTGTGTATTTGCAGGTCGAATGGCGGACTGCAGAGAACGACGCTGGAGTTTCTTGGCCGGGTGACGGGCTAACTGCTCGGACAGTCAACTGGACGTATTTTGCGTGGAGCATAGTTTGCTAGGAATCAGGGTGAAAAAGACATTTTATCATTTATTTAACAAAAACTGATTTGGCGAATAGTTTTTGGCATTTATTGAATGGATGACATCAGAGCGATGGGACATATTGTCGTTTAGCGGAGGGTGGTAAGCGGTTTACCCCGCATCGCTTATGGGCTTAGGCGGTTTCGGGCGGAGGGGTAGCAAATACCGCCAGTGGTTGACACGCATCCATGGTATGGGCGCAATACCACCATTTCCTTGGGCAGTAAAGTTCAACGGCGGAGGGGGTCGGAAAATAGATATCGACTGTTGGATATGGGGCCGTTGATCTAATGGTTGGCGGTTAATGGAGGTGAAGGAGGTTTAACGCGCGGGGGCTCAATATAATATATAATGGTTTTTGGGCATGTTTCCATTGTTTCGGGGGGGAGGGGGTGTACGTTATTAATTAACGTGGGGTTAATTAATCCCTCACGTGCACGGTGAAGACTATGGTTTATAGTTAAATCGGGGGGCAGGATTTAGATAATGCGGGGTTTTATATATATGTACATATTACGGGAAAGGGGCAAAATTATAGGAATTTATATAATAAAAGATAATCTGTAAAGTATTAATATGAAATTTTGAAATACAAGCGCTAAGAATAATGTTAAGAAACTTAGGCCGAAATGAAAAAGGAGTCTATACAAGGAATATGACCATTTTTCCTAAGTAAAGTAGGAATTTACTTAGGCAATGACGAAATGGAATGAGATGGGGTGTGTTTAAGGATATTAGGTAGGTCTTGACACTCTTGGGGAAGTTAGTAAATGCTTTCAGGGAAAAACATGAATGGAAGTTAGTTATGAATCTACCTTGCTTGAGCTGCATCAAAATATCTGCTTTGCACTTGTGATATAGGTGTAAGTTGACACACATTTTAAGAAACATAATCCATCACAAGTCTCACTCTGTAACACCAAAACTGCCTACCCAGCCTACTTTGCCTAACATTTTTTCTTCTTTCTTGGGTGCACTTGGACTGGCAAACCCTTTTCAACTTATATTTTCTTTTCAGTGTGAGCCTACCTAAGTCTACACTTATTTCTTCCAAGGGCTCAAATTAAACTATTGAGCTCTTTGCTTCTCTACCTATCTACTTATCTACCAAGATTAAATAGTTTGGATAGATTTTTATTCTCTATCTCTAAAACAGGAAATTCAAACATGAACTGGCCAAGATTAAGCTATTTGGCCATTCATCAATTGTGGTAAAAAGTTCAACAAGCTGTACATGATGCTTTATTTACAAAAAATGAAATAGTAGTGGCATTTGGACTTGCACACTTTCCTGGTCTTTTTATTTAGGGTTCATTTCTTTCACTTTTTTGACCATTTTATTCTTTTTACCTTTTGATTTTTCTTTTAGGGCATACCCTCTTTACATTTTTTCAAATCTTTTGATTATTTTACAATATGGAAAACCTTTGCAACTAGAAAATGTATGAACATATAACAGAGCTCATCAATGTCAATCATGAAATATGATACCTATTGATATAGGAGCATAACAAGAGGAACTAGTGGAGGGTCAAGTTGTGCAAGTGGAACTTCAACTACACTAAGTGATCAACCAGATAACTGATATATTAGCCTCAATTAACTCATGCGTGCAGAGAATTTGAGTTACCCAGTTGAGATGTAGATTCCAAGGCAGTGTACTATTCCTAAGTTCACAAATGGTGCATGCAGTCAAAGGAAGAACCTATAATAATTGTGCAATCTAGATTAGGAAATTTCCTAATTAACAGGGGTCTAATTCCTAGAGGAATAGCACAAGGAATTAGGAGCTTGGGAAGGCTTGAAATTGGCTAAGTGTTGGCCACGTTCAGGCAGTCAGGAAGAGGGATAGATTATACACTTGCAGGGTGTGCTCATTGTTACATCTCATTTTTTTGCATTAGGCAAATGACCATCGGTTTGGATCTTTTGCTATCCACAAATGTGACCCAAGATCATTACCCTACAAATTTAAAATCTAAATCATCCCAAAGAAAGTGGAATTCCTGGATCCCATGGTACAAAACCATGTTTTTGGCTACCTGTTCAGCTCCCTAGTTAATTTCTACGCATATGTAGAGAAGACCATTAAAATATGTGCATAAGTATGCATTGTCTTACACTATGACCTGCGAACATGACTCAACAAATGTACAAATAAAAAGTAAAGTATAGAAGCATTGTTGGTAGCATCTATCCCAACCAACAAGCTTTGAATGGGTGTGTATTCAGCCCTGATCCCTCCCATCATGGAGAAACTCCACTTCCTTTGTGGAACCCCTATCCCACTATTAGTGGATCTCATCCCTTGGAGAATGGACCCAAAACTTCCCATTCTTGGACTATAAAGCTACTACAGGTCTGAGGATTGGAGGTGGACTGTTGGAAGTAGGTTTATGCTATTGGAATAAGGTTGGAAGTCTATTATTGCAAGGGAAAGGTTTGGATATTGTAGAAGGGACTTACAACATCAAGGCTATATGGTTGTAAGGCTTTTCTCTAGTTTATTAATATAAAAGAAATTGTTCTTTCTCAATTACCTCTCTGTTGATCTAATTTGTAGGATTCCTTGATCACCTACATAGATTTTGATTGCATATTGATCACTTTATGATATATAATTGGTTAATTATTCCATTTATTTCTGTCATTATATATTGGATGCTTGGATCTCTTACTTCTCTCTATCTATGCAAATTTGTTTTAGGATATTATGTAGAAGGTGTGGGGAATGGCAAGAGGATCTCTAAAACATCAAGGAGTGAATGGTTGAAAGATTTGAAGGGGACTTCATCAATCATTTTTTTTAATCGATAAGAGGCCTCTATCATTGTATTTGCTTTCATTCAATCATAGTCTAGAGAAAGGTAGCAATTTGTGTTTCTTTGTTACTAGGGTTCTTTGAAGTCTACGGAGATCGCTCTTGTCCGCAAGAGAGATAAGTCCACATAACAAATTAGCAACCATATTGGGGAATCGTCTCAGCCTCCATTAGTTTTCCTTGTTTGACATTTTAAACCTTCCACACAAGCCTTCCTTAAGTGTCTTGAAATTTTACAAATTTGGATTTTGGGCTAGATTTGATTTATTTTATATTTTTTCTAAATTTCCCGTGTAACCGCCCGAGTGAAAATTCCATGTAATAAAAGTAAATAAAGGAAAAATGATAACCACGAATGATGGGACAGTTATTCCAACAGAATGTTGGGAAAAATCCTAGTGATGGGGATCACTTGTGATTGATTAATGGCTAAGGAAATTGGCAAAGGCAATGGCTAAGGATTTGGAAAGGAAAAATGGCATTTTTGGCACATTTATTTATGAAAATAACAGAAATTAGGAGAAAAAGGAGGTGAAAGGTCATAGGTTGCATGTGAGGAGGAAAATGAAAGAAAATAATGGAAAATGAATAAAACAGAGGCCTTATTCATAAAAAGGCTTCTGAGGATTAGTTGGTAACCTTTTTTTAGTTCAGTTTTGGAACTTTCTCATTAATCTCTTTCTCTCATGTTCTTGGATACTTAGATTTTTCTTGGAGCACACTTGGAGCGTGTGGAATACTTGGATTGATGGAGAGAGAAGGAAAAGGAAGAGCAGGAAAGTGCAAGAAGGCACCGGGATCAGCAACTACATCAGATTTTCTTGTAGGTACTGAGTTGCATGTATGATTTCTTCATTAGTTTTGGCATGCATGGCATATGCATTTGGATTATTGGTTGTGATCTATCATTGGCATGGAGAATTGCCTAGATTTAGAGTGGATTTCTTAGCCTTGCCATTTCCTAGATAGCCATGGAGTTTGTGGGTTTATTTCTTTGTTTTATTTTGGTTGGTTCTCATGTTTCCTTAGCTTGGGTTGAGTTACTAGTTCCTAGAGCCTTGGTTGGATAAATGATCTAGATCCCTATAACAACTTTGGTTGAGTTACTAGTATTGTAGCCTTAGCTGAAAAAACGCTCTAGAGCCTTAGGTGGGTTGAGTTACTAGCCCTAGAGCCTTAGTTGGACAAACACTCTGGAGCTAGGTGGTAGCTGTGGGTTGAGTTACTAATCCTGGAGCCTTGGTTGGAACAAATGCTATGAAGCCATAGATGGCTGGGATAAAGACCAATATGATGATGGTTTTGTGATGTCTGACCATGAGGTGGAATCACTGTTTTATGGGTTGAGGTGGTTGGCTTTTGGAAGCCTTAGATGGTTTTCAATTGATGTGTTCTATAAGATCCCACATTCATGCTTGGAATATGGCATGGGGGTGAATGAATGAAGAGAGATTTGGCTCACCATTCTATGGTTAGGTGGAATGTGTAAGTCCCATCTTGGGTTTGGATTTTGCATCATTAATGAAAGGTTATTTCTCCTTGTATTTCTATGAGAATTTTGATGGACTATATGTGGTCTATGTGGTTCTACTTTCATGAATATTTCTGCTGCTATTATGCTGGTTATGCATGTCTTATGACAACAACTATGTATGTATTTCATCATGTTTTTATTTGTAATTGAATGATCAATGTATCTATGACCTAATGGATGGAATGGTAGTTGATGTGTTGAGGCATCAATATTTCTTAGCGATTCTCAGCTGAGTATGAGACCCATATGCTCAGAACTGTTCTTTACACATGTGGATTACATATTCATGATATGTTTGACGAAATGCATGTCATGGCTAGAAGGGGTCTAGTTAAGGTCTTAAACAAGTATTTGCTTTAGTATTGTCATTTCCATGTTATTTTACTGATCTGAAGAGATGGTTCAATTTTGGGCAGTGACCTGGTCTCTGGGCCTGAAAAAGTGGTTCAAATGTCGAGGACACTAGCATAACACTGACTAAATGAGTCTCTTGATGCTGGCAAGAAATCGTATGAGAGAGACTCTGGGTTTTTGGACGCCTACATGTTATAGCATGAGAGCGACTGAGGCTTAAGTTGTCCAAAATCTCTGTGGGACCAAAGGGCAAGTTGTTTAAAGTGTTGGATTGGTTCCTGAGGGTCCTGAAGCTGATGATGAATGTTTGTATGGTGTGTTTCTATCGGTTCTTCCTTAACGTGAATTAGGAGGTCGAATCATATCATAGTGACCTCTTGTCGCATGTTTACCCTAGCTAGCCGGTTGCTTGGGTAGATGTGGGAGGAGGGTGTTACTGAGTGGTATCAGAGCATGGTTCACTCCTTGAACTGGGTGGGCTATGTGTTGGCCATGCATGCATGTTAGTTGCATGTGTGTCTCTCACACTTGCATTCCATGTGCTTGTTGCATTTGCATGATGTTTTTCATGGTTGTAGTGATTTCGTCATGTGAAATTTGAGGTTGCTATTGTGGAATGCATCGTCACGAGTGTATGGCTGGTTACATGTCGAATTATGTCACTTACATTTATCATTGTAGTATGTTTGGTTACATTCTTGTATGCTTGGTTGCATGTATCATTCTTGTAGGTTTGGTTCAAGTCTTGTTCATTCATGCTTGATCATATGTGCTTATGCATATGTGAAGTTGGTTACGTATTGCTTATGCATGTTCATGTTTGAATGTGATCAAGTGTATAGTGATGTAGTGGTTGTTGTCACACATGAGGTCATGGTGTGTGTTGTTGTTAAGATCATGCATTGATGAATGTAACCTAGCTAGAATGACGCTTGCATGGTCATATGATTATGTATTAAGTTTCTATATGCTATCATGATTATGTTATACATGTATCACATTGATTTGTTGATCTTGTAGACAAGGTATCCTCCTCGAGATATACTAAGGTATGTTGATTTATTGTGATTTGGTTTAGCTGACATGATATACCTTGCAGGAAGAAATATCAAATGGCTAGCAAGATGGTAGACTACAAAGACTCCCCCTATGTATCAAATGAGCAGTATGGCGTTGGGAACTCTTCCGATTTGGAAGATACACTAACAAGCTTAAAGGAAGAAATAAGGAGTTGTAAGGAAGATAATGACAAAATCATCCAGGAATAGGAGAAACAAGCAGAGGTAAATGCAATGATATTTCAAATTTTGTCACATTTGCAGTGAAAGGGACCACGTCGGATCAGCTATGAGCAAGAGGATAGAACTAACAAGGTATATGGCAGTGGGTCACATGGTGGTCATAGGTTAGATAAAGATGACATGGTCAGAGATGGCAGATTGTTGAAGACTCTGGATAGGGGAGGGGATAGACACAAGTATTACTCTAGTTCTGATTCAGATAGGCATGATGATCGGTATCATTATCATCCATATAGGAGGAGTGATAGGGGATACTTTCCAGATGAGTTTAAGAAATCAACCTACATTTGATGGAGAGATGAAGAAATCCTAGGATGCAAAGACATGGTGGCTTGGTATGAAGAAGTTCTTTAGGTTGCATGATTATTCAGAGAACATGAAAGCTAGAGTGGCTACATTCAATCTAAAAGGTAAATCCAACATTTGGTGGGAACATGTGAAGAATTTCAGATGTATTCATGAGGAATATTTGACTTGGAGTGATTTGGAGTGGTTATTCAAGAGCAAGTATTTGTCAGAGAGATACTTTGACGACAAGATGAAAGAATTCTATGAGCTACGACGATGCATACACTAGCAAGTTCTTGGAGTTACTAAGGTATGTGCCTTATCTAAAAGAGGAAAAGGCCAATATTCATAGGTTCATTAGTGGATTACCAGTTGCATGCAAAGACAAGATCGAGTTTGATGAGCCTAGATTATTAGAGGAGGCCATTCGGAAGCAAAGGCATTGTTATGAACAATTAAAGCGTAGGTATGAGACTAAGCTTGATTGGAGTGTTAATGCAAAGAACAAAGGACAATGGGACAAGAAGCGAGCAAGACCTCATGATTCAGATAACAAGGAGAATGTTGCACCACCTAAAAAGTTCAATGCATCAAATAGGGGATAGGAACACCAATTTCAGGAGCAGAATAAGGAGTATGTGCGGTGTTGGACTTGTGGAAGAGATCATCATAGGAGAGATTGTCAATAGTACTAGAGTGGTAGGCCTAAGATATACAGTACGCAGGAGGCATAGGCTATTGGGGATGTTGGTCAGAGTATTCCCCATATTTATGCAACACTGGATAATAAATAGGCAGAGCATCAGGAATCTATCATTGAGATGGAGGGTAAGATTTGTGATAAATTTATTTCTAGTTTGATTGACCGTGGATCTAATTATAGCTATGTTAGTCCTAACTTTGTGGATAAGTGTGGTTTAAGTAAAGAATTGCATGCAGGGTCTTGGCTAGTGCAATTGGCTATAGGTACGAAGAAGTGAGTTCATCATTGGGTAAGAGCTTGTGCATTTTATTTTGAATGGTATGCCTATCGTAACACATTTGAATTTATCACTGTTGGGATCATACACTATGTTGTTGGGCATGGATTGGTTGTATTTACATAGAACCAAGGTAGACTATTGTGAAAATTCTATTGAGTGTGTTGATGACAATGGGGAACCAAGAGCCTTGTAGGGAGAGAAGAAATCCACATCAGTTAGGATGGTGACAACTATGCAAGCAAAGCATAGTCGTAAAAAAGGGTGTAAGTTAATTGCAGTGCACATTTATAGTGATAAGGGTAAGGAAGTTGAGGATATAGATGTTTTGAGTAGGTACCCAGTTTTAGAATAGTTCAAGAATGTATTTCCTGAGGAAATTTCAGAGTTGTCACCTCATAGGGAGGTAGACTTTTCTATTGAGTTAGTGTCAGGGGCAGCTCCAACATCAAAAGCACCTTACAGGATGAGCACACCTGAGTTGGTTGAGTTAAAGTTGTAGCTGAAGGAAATGTTGGACAAGGGATACATTAGGCCAAGTGTATCACCATGGGGTGCACCAATATTGTTTGTAAAGAATAAATATAGTACTTTCAGATTATAAATTGACTATGGGAAGTTAAACAAAGTGACCATCAAGAACATGTATCATTTTCCAAGGATTGATGACTTGTTCGATCAGGTAAAGGGAGTAGCAGTGTTCTCAAATATTGATTTGAGATCGGGGTATCATCAGGTACGCATCAAAGAATAGGACAGTTACAAGACAACTTTCTAGACCAGGTATGGGCATTATGAGTTTGTTGTAGTTCCATTTGGCTTGACTAATGCTCCAGCTACATTTATGTTTTTGATGAATAGTGTGTTGCATCCATATTTGGATAAATTTGTTATTCTATTCAATGATGATATACTAGTATATTCTAAAAATTAGAAAGAGCATGTTGAGCATTTAGCAGGAGTATTGAGGTTGTTGAGAGAGCACCAATTGTATGCTAAGCTCAGCAAGTGTAGTTTCTTTCAGATTGAGGTACATTACTTGGGGAATGATGTCTTCAAGGAGGGCCATTAGGGGAATTTTGACGGCTAAAATGGGCCTCCTAAGGAAATTATAAAATGATAGTGAAAGTAATAAAATAAGATTAGGTTACATCATCAAATTTTAGAGGGAAAAAGGAAAAAAACTATTTTTTCAAATCATATTTTCAACTTATCTCTCTATGGGTTTACTCAAATTTCGAGTGGCAACACTTTTTGGATGCATAATTTTATTACTCATCCAAGGAGTGCCCATGTTGCATACTTTTGATGGACCCTACTACATGAAAAAGGAGAAATTCATGAAAAAAACATGATTGCAATCATGTTTTTCATGTATTTTTTTCATGAATTTCTCCTTTTTCGTGTAGCAGGGTCCATCAAAAGTATGCAACATGGGTAATACTTGGATGAAAAAATAATTTTTTCATCCAATGAGTACTCCCACTCAAAATTTGAGTAAAACCTTAGAGAGATAAGTTGAAAATATGAGTTTAAAAAGTAGTTTTATTATTTTATTATTTTTTAATCTTTTTACTTTTTTACTCCAAAATTGGTGAAACTTATTGGTTCTTATAAATTTTATTTTGGTTGTACATTTTTCTTAGGAGGCCCATTTTAGACCTCAAAATTCCCTTAATGATTGTAGATCCAAAGAAGAGAAGAGCCATCATGGAGTGGGTAGCTCTTAAGACTGTGGATGAGGTGAGATCCTTCATGGGGTTAGCAGGCTACTATAAGATGTTCATCAAAAACTTCTCACAGATCGTTTATCCTATCACATCATTGCAAAGGAAAGGTAAGAAGTTTGAATGGAAAAAGGAGTGTGAGGCTAATATTGAGTAGCTTAAGCAGTTGTTGAAACATGCACCAGTGCTATAGATTGCAGATCCAGACAAAGAGTTTGTAGTATGCATAGACACTTGCAAGAAAAGACTTGGTGGAGTCCTTATGTAAGTTGGACAGGTGGTATTCTATGATTCACAGAACTTGAATGAGAATGAGTAGAACTACCTGACTCATGATCTTGAGTTGGAAACGATCATACATGCATTGAAGATGTGGAGACACTATCTTTTAGGTAGGAGGTTGACATTGATGAGTGATAACAGTGGTTTGCAATATCTATTTTACTAAATGAATCTGAACGGTAGGCAGGCTCGGTGGTTGTCTACAATCAGTGAGTTTGACTTCGAGATCAACTACATTAAAGGAAAAGAGAATATGGCAGCAGATGCACTCAATGGGTGGGTACAGGTAAATCACTTGGCAGCTATGAGCTCCTATGGGATAGATCTATAGTATAGGATCTTGCAGGTAGGTCAGCAGGATGTCAGGTATATGGAGATTGTGCACAGGTTGCCGCAGGGTGTTGGTATAGGTACAAGTGATATTACAGGTACAGGTACATGTACATGTAATGGTACAGGTGGCAGTACAGGTACATGCACAGGTACAGGTGCAGGAGAACAAGGTATGGATTATTGTCTTACAACAGATGGATTTGTCAGGTTCCAAGAAAGGATATATGTGTCAGATAGCAGTGAGCTCAAGAAGGTGATCTGGAGAGAATTTCTTGTGAAACCATATTCAAGTGACCTAGGTTATCAGAAGACACGGACAATAATGAATAGATTTTATTATTGGCTGAATTTGAAGAGGGATGCAATAGAGTTTGTGGCTAGATGTTTTGATTGTCAGCAAGTGAAGGCAGAGTGTAAACATCTAGGTGGACTACTACATACAATTGTGATTCCAGAGTGGAAATGGGAAGTCATTTGTGTGGAATTCATAACAGGGTTGTCGAGGACAGTGAGACAACACAATTCCATCATGGGTATTGTGGAAAAGTTGACAAAGGTTGAACACTTCATTCCAATGAAGTCTACATTCTTAGCTAGTGATGTAGCATAGGTATTCATCCGAGATGTGGTCAAATTGCATGGTGTTCCAAAGAACATTGTGTCATATAGGGATGTAAAGTTCACTTCCAAGTTTTGGAAGGGGTGGTTTGCAGGTTTGGACACAGAGATGACCTTCAGTACAACTTGTCATCCACAGGTATATGGCAGACAGAGAGGGTCAACAAGGTATTGGAGGACATGTTAAGGATGTATGTGATGCATCAATAGTGAAATTGGGAAGAGTATCTTCCACTAGTAGAATTTTCATACAACAATGGTTATCAAGAGTCATTGAGGATGAGTCCTTTTGAAGTAGTGTATGAGTGTAGTGTCCTTTTGAGGCATTGTATGGGCATAATTGCAATACTCATATTAGTTAGAATGATCCAGTTAACAACGTGTTGATTAGACCAGATATGTTAGAAGACATGGAATAGGAAATGAAGGTAATCAAGAAGAATATAAAGGCAACATAGGATATATAGAAGAGATATGCAGACCAGAACAGGTTGTTCAAGGAGTTCCAAGTTGGGGAATAGGTGTACTTGTGCATCAAACTGAAGAAGAGATCTTTACGGACTGGATCATGTGCCAAGATGGCACCATGGATTTCTGGACCATTCAACATTGTTGAGAAGATTGGGGCAATAACCTATCGACTTGCACTACCTCTGACAGTGAAAGTCCATGATGTTTTCCATGTGGCATTGCTTAAGAAGTATTTTAAACATGTTGATCATGTGATTGACTGGTCTGTATTGCAGGTGGAACCAAATGGAGAATTCCAACTAGAGCCTCAGTGTATATTGCAAAAAAAGGTACTCATGCTTTGGAAACAAGAAATTGATCAAGTTAAGGTGTAGTGGAAGCACTTTGGTCCTGATGAAGATACAAGGGAGATGACGGATCAGATGCGGGCTATGTATCCTTCCTTGTTCACAGATTGAGGAAAAGTAGTTTTAGCTTGGTGTTTTGGTGTGGTTTTTGGTATATGTTTTGATGGTATTGGTTTATATACATATGCATATGGATGTAAATACTGCCATGAGATATATTATAAAGCTCTAATAAGTGGTGTGGGTGTCATGTCATTATGATGTTATGTTTTCATGTTGGTTTGCTTCTTAGCAGGTTGATCATTGTAAATACTGCATCGAGCTAAGTTATAAATCTCCATCAGCAATATATTTTTCTTACAACAGTTTCGTGGTTATAAGTGTTGTTGAACAATAAGGATGGTGTTCCCCTAAGGGGGAGGGTTCTGTAACAACCTTGGTGAAAATTCCATGTAATAAAAGTAAATAAAGGAAAAATAGTAACCACAGATGATGCGACACTTATTCCAAGAAGAATGTTGGGCAAAATCCTATTAATGGCTAAGGACACTGGCAAAGGAAATGGCTAAGGCTTTGGAAAGGAAAAATGACATTTTTGGCTCATTTATTTATGAAAATAATGGAAATTAGGAGAAAAAGGAGGTGAAAGGTCACAACTTGCATGTGAGGAGGAAAATGAAGGAAAATAATGTAAAATGAAGAAAATAGAGGCCTCATTCATAAAAAGGCTTATGAGGATCAGTTGGTAACCTTTTGTTAGTTCAATTTGGAACTCTCTCATTACTCTCTCCCCCTCATATTCTTGGAGACCTAGAGTTGTCTTGGAGCACTCTTAGAGGGTGTGGAATACTTGGATTCTTTGAGAAAGAAGGCAAAGGAAGAGTGGGAAAGTGCAAGAAGGCATTGAGATCAGCAGTTACATGAGATTTTCTTGCAGGTACCGAGTTGCATGTATGATTTGTTCACTAGTTTTGTTATGCATGGCATATGCATGTCGATTATTGGTTGTGATCTATCATTGACATGGAGGATTACCTAGATTGACAGTGGATTTCCTAGCCTTTCCATTTCATAGATAGCCATGGAGTTTGTGGGTTTATTTCCTTCTTTTTTTTTGTTGATTCTCATGTTTCCTTAGCTTGGGTTGAGTTACTAGTTCTTTGAACCTTGGTTGGAAAAACACTCTAGAACTATGTAACATCTTGGGTTAAGTTACTAGTCTTGTAGCCTTGGTTGGAAAAACACTCTAGACCCCTTGGTGGGTTGAGTTACTAGTCTTGGAGCCTTGGTTGGACAAACGCTCTGGAGCCCAGTGATAGTTGTGGGTTGAGTTACTAGTCCTAGCCTGGATGGTTGGGATAGAGACTAATGTCATGATGGTTTTGTGATGTATGGCCGTATGGTGGAATCATTATTTGATGGGAGGAGGTGGTTGGCCTTTGGAAGCCCTTAATGGTTTTGGATTGATGTGTTCTATGAGATCCCACATTCATTCTTGGAATATGGCATGGGGGTGAATGGCTGAAGAGAGATCTGGCTCAACCATTCTACGGTCGGGTGGAACGTGGAAGTCCCATCCCGGGTTTGGATTTTTCATAATTAATGAAAGATGATTTCTCCTTGTATTTATATGAGCATTTTGATGGATTATATGTGGTATATCTGGATGTACTTTCATGAGTATTTATGTTTCTATTATGTTGGTTATGTATGTGTCTTATGACAACAACTATGTATGGGTTTCATCATGTTTTTAATTGTAATTGAATGGTAAATGTTGTTGAGCCCCAAAACTACCTCTCTTCTACACATTTTCCTAAACCTTTCTCTTCTATTTTCCCATATTAGTGCCTCATAAGGTATCAAAAGTTGTTACATGTTGATTTCAGGAGTATATTTGAGTGATTTTCAAATTATAACATTGTGTGTGCTATTTGATCCTGGTTTTGTTTATCAGCTATGGAATGTAACCACTTTCCGTAGCTAACTCGCAATTTCGCAGTCGTTTCCATTGTTCTGTAGGTTACAGGTGTCACTAGGAGAAACGAGACACATGGGCAGCTCAGGAATGATCCACACATGGATGAGGTCCTATTTGTTTAGCCGAATTCATGAAGAAAGGTATCGGTCAAAGGGTGGTCAATAGAGGGTCCTGTGTCAACTAGGACTCTTTTCTTACACATAAAAGAAGCCCGAAGCCATTCTTGAACTCATGGATCCATTTTTGCCACCCGCGGGCCATCTCCATAATGCAATCCAACATCCACTTTGCGTAGATTTACTGCTCATGGCAACCGAGAGGCTGAATCTTCGGATTCTAACCTAATCACGTGCCCATTGCTGAAGAATTTCCTCTAGAATACAGTTATCTATTTTCCTCTACAAATATAAGTGTTTGCAATGCAAATAGTTAGTTCTTAGTTTTTGATATTGTTGTTTTAGTGTTACTTTGTTGTTGTGTAACCGAGAGACATATTCTTTTGTTTCATAATACAAAACTCTATTTTTCACATGGTTGTTTAAGTGTGGTTTGAAGTGACAGCGTGTTAATCCAAAGCTATGTAGAGGGTCCCTGCGTGGCTGAGGTTCTTCTTTTGTTTTGTATAGTTTTTCATGTACATTTTCTCTTATTTGAGTTGTACATTTCTCATGTTTTGCTTATGGTTTTAATCATTCTAAATCTTGTACATGTTTTTGCAGCTTGTTATATTTTCTACTAACACTGATCAGTGCATTTCAGAATAGGTTATGCTTGAGCTTTTTAATGTAGTTTTTGCATCAAGTGGTGATCTGAGACTTGCTTCCTCTACTGAACTTTAGTTTTCAATTCCAATTTTTATGCTTTTATTTAGTGAGATTTTGTCTACTCAAGTAGATAGTTTAGATATCAGTTCTTCATGCTATATGATGATATCTTCAGAGCCTTTAGATTAACCCCGTTTTAGAAGTTAATTGGCAAGCTATTGTGATTATAGGTGAAGTAATTGATTTTGCTTTCATTAGTCTGCAAGTAGATAGTTTAGATGTCAGTTCTTTCATGCTACATGATAATATTTCTGGAGTCTTTAGCTTAACTCCATTTTAGAAGTTAATTGACGAAATATTGTGATTATAGATGAAATAATTGACTTTGCTTTCATTAGTGTGCAATTTAGATGTCATTATTTTCATGCCATATGATGATGTTTCTAGAGTCTTTAGCTTAACCCTGTTTTAGAAGTTAATTGACGAAATATTGTGATTATGGGTGAAATCATTGACTAGTTTCCAGTTTCTTTACTTTTTGGTTTTGAGTATAGCAGTTTATTAGATTTCAATTCTACAATTAGGATGGACAGCAGAGATAGTAACCTCATTTTCAGTACTTCATTTTTAGTTTGGTTTATGTAGCTGCATGTTTGCACTCTTGTTCAAATTTTGATTTTGTAGACAACATGTTTTGATATTTTTGAAGTTCTAAGTTTGGAAATTACCATAAGACGCATAAACCTTGTCTTCAATTCTACATCCACACTTGATATTTAAAAGTATTCCTAAAAATTTAGACTATGATTTCCATTTGCATTAAACACTTTAGGAGACCAACAAGAACAAAACCCCAAAACAAGATAAAAACTGAAAACAATGAGGTAAGAAAAGGATTTTCTAGCACATACAATGCACTACACTTCATCAGTTTATGACTCCCGGATTGATAACTTATGTAGCAATTTAGGACACACTAAATTGACTAAAAATTTTGGCGCCATTGCCGGGGAAGTGTAACTAGGTAGCCTATTTCTTACATTCAAAAAACAAGAAGGGAAAAATTAGTAATTTCTTGAAGTATGCTCTCCTCTTGCACTTAGTATGATCTGGAGGATCAGAAAAGAGAATTATAAGTTCAATAATTCCTTAATTATGCTCTCTTCTTGCACCTAGTGTGATCTGGAAGATCAGAAAAAGGATTATTAGCCCAATTAAAAATAATTAAAAAATAATAAAAAAAATGACATGCATAGAGAAAGAGATTCTAGGGGAAGGTTTATAGCTAGGGGCAAAAGTTCGATTTTTACAGCTCTAACTACTTCAAGGAATAGATAAGATACACCTCCATCCTAGACTCATACTCCCAGCCTTAGGATTCCTGGAATTCAAGGGGCAGCAACTGAATTAGAAGATTCTCCCACTCCATATACTAAATCTGACCTAGGAGAAGAACCCTTCTTCACCTCCATAGGAGAGCCTATTACAGTGGAAGAAGTATAATTGCCTAGAGAAGAAGAGGAGGTAGAAACTCTCTCTCATCAGCCATTAATAGAAGAGCCAGAATATTTCGAGGAAACTATCATGGCAGAAGAAGAACAAGATGGAGAATTTTCACTATTTGGAGGAAGGGGTAGAGGTAGAGGTAGATGAAATAACGGAGGTGGTAGAGGTAACAATGGAGGAGGCAGAGGTAACAATGGGGGAAATAAGGAAGGATATAACTCATTTGGATTCCCTATAGTAGATAAGGAAACCCATACAACAATGAAAAACATTTCACCATCTGTCCTCCCAAACTTTTATGGATTGCGAAGTGAGGATCCTGAAACATTTCTATTTGAGTTTGAAGTCTTATTCCAAACCTATGACTATCTATAAGACTCTCAAAAACTCAAATTGTTCCCTTCAACATTGAAAGGGGCTAATTTGAAATGGTTTATGGGATTAGTCACTCAATCTATTAGGACTTGGAATGATATGAGGCAGGCATTTTTGGATAGATACCTGGATTATTGTATGCCTACTAATGATAAGGATGAGGTATTCAAAATGATGCAAAAATAATATGAGAACTTGGAGGATTTGCTTGAGAGGTTTCAATACAACTTAAAGACAGCAAAAATGAACAATTTAGATGAGGAAACCTTGAAATCCCTTTTATTGAAAGCCATTAGAGATGAATGGATAGATATTTTAAACATGATGGGGAAGGGAGACATCTCTCAACTTCCACTAAGTGACATAGCAGAACTATGTGTCCATCTCTCAAGGGGAAATCTAAAACTGGAAAAGGGCCTAGAGATCCTTCTCTTATTAGAGCAAACAAATCTGCAACTGGGATAGTAAGTAGGGCATAAATTGGCAATATGTTTGATGAGTTCAAAACTGACATCCCAGGGAGCCTTAGTGAACAGCTAGACACCCTCAAAATTCAAAACAAGTAGAAAATAGACGTTGATGCCTTAGCCATCTTTTGCCCAAAATGTAGAAAGAAACATGCTCTAAGAGAATGTCCCTTAGATGCAAAAGTTGTAGAAACATGTATGATTTGCTCAGAAAGCCATGAGACCAAGGATTGTCCTTTAATCCTAGGGCTTAAAGCTGTATTTCAGGAGGACCCAAATGCTATAGAATCTCTTTGCTTTGTTTCAAGAACACCTTGGAAAGGGCAACAAAATCAAGGGTTTAACAATCCAATGAATTTTCAGCCCCCACCAAATTGGAATTCTTGGCAACAACCTTGGTCTCAACCTCAAAATCAGTATCAATCTCAATCATGGGCACAAGGGGTACAAAATCATAATGGGAGATTTGCTCAATATTATCAATATCCTCCATCTTATCAGGGCTATCCTCCCCCACAAAACCAACAACAAAATCCACAAATTCCAAATTAAAGCCAATAGATTTCATTGCCATTTCCCCAACAACAACCTCCTCAACAAAATCAAAATTCTCAACTCTTGCTTCCATTTCAACAGAAACCAAATCAACTACCAGCCCAACCATTGTGAAATCCCAATAAGAAAAACCCTCAGAATGCTTACATGGTAGAAGGACAACAACCATTTCCTACCTACATGATTGCTCCTCTAGATCTTAATGATGTTCAACTTATATTTGGTAGGATTTTAGAAATGGAAAAACCTTATATAGATGTTCAAGAGCAAGATGCCTCTGAGGAGGATTCTCTAAAAGTAAATAAAGGTTTTGAAGAAGAATCCCTTCAAAACCAAATCATTCAAAAAGAAAAACAAAAAGAGTCAACCCCCACAACTCCTATAGTTGAGCAACCTGTATCTACATCCACACCTCCTTTTCCTGAGAGATTACAAATTGACAAGGGGGTGGAAAAACAAATCTTGTTGCTTGACTATGATTTCCTAGATGAATTAAAAAATGTATGTATCAAGATTCCCTTGCTACAAGCCATTAGAGAGATTCCTATTCTAGCAAAAACAATAAAGGAGTTGAGTATCAAAAGACCAGGTAGGAAACCAAGAGACACAAAAAGAATCCACCTAGTAGAAAAAATAGCAGATATCATGATGGGAAAGATTACTATTCAGAAATATGTGGATCCAGGTAGTCCAATTGTCAAGACACACATAAATGGAATAGAAATTCCAAAGACATTGATTGACTTAGGGGATGCTATAAACATTATGAGTAGAGAAACTATGGGTCAGCTTAAACTTCCTAATCTTCTTTTCACACCTACCTTACTGCAACTTGCAAATAGATCAGAAATCAAACCAGATGGTGTACTAGAAGATATTTCGGTCTCCTTAGATTCTTGGGAATATCTAGTGGATTTCATGATTTTGACTCCCAAGAATAATCTAGGAGGACACCCACTCATCTTAGGAAGACCTTGGCTAGCCACAGCTGATGTTTTTATTAGTTGTATATCTGGTGACATGTACATTTCTAATGGTAGTTCAACAAAGAAATTTACTTTGTATCCTCCAACAAAAACAATTACAGAAGTAGGAGACAATGAATGGGTCAATGATGAAGATACTATACAACCTGTCTTTACTCTCTCTAAAGTTAGTAAAGATAGTCAAATCTTGAATACATTGTAAAATTTTGAAACATCTTCAGAATATGATCACACACAATTTCAATTAGATTCTGATATTGAATAATTGTCATCAAGGCAAATGTATCTCTACTCTATGGAAGAGTTTTGCAGTTCTGCAGTTGAAATTTTTCCAGGCAAAACATTGAATATCAACAAAAACTTGGAAGAGTCACAACAAGAAAAGCTAAGCAAAATCTTACAAAAACATTCTGTTGTATTTGCATGGGAGTTTACTGATATGAAAGGTATTGACCCTAAGACTTGCATTCATCATATCTATATTGAGGAAAACAGTAGACCAATTAGACAACCTCAGAGAAGGATGAATCCAAATCTTAGGGAGATTGTGAATGAAGAGCTCCAAAAACTACTCAATGTGAACTTCATTTACCCAATCTCAGATAGCTGATGGTTTTCTCCCTTGGTGATAGTGCCCAAAAAGAATGGTAAATGGAGGGTGTGCATTGACTATAGGGAATTGAATAAAGCAACCTTGAAGGATCACTTTCCTTTTCCCTTTATCGATCAAGTATTAGATACATTAGCAGGAAAAAAGTACTTTTCATTTTTGGATGGTTTTAGTGGTTATAATCAAATTTAGGTAGCACCTGAAGATCATGATAAAACCACATTTACTTGTCCATGGGGAACTTTTACCTACCGAGTGCTTCCTTTTGGATTATGTAATGCACTTGCAACATTTCAAAGAGCAGTACTAGAATTTTTTCAGATCTAATCCATGATTGTGTAGAGGTATATATGGATGATTTTACAATCTATGGTAATACATTTGAAGAAGCCTTGGAAAATTTGGAAAAAGTCCTTATAAGATGTAAAGAAAAAAACCTTTCATTAAGCCATGAAAAATGATTTATGATGTTTACTAAAGGTATTGTTTTGGGGCATCATATTTCAGTAGATGGGATTAAAGTAGACAAACCCAAAGTTGAAGTCATCTCCAAGTTACCTATTCCAAATTTTCAAAAATATGTTAGAAGTTTTCTAGGATTTACTGGATATTATAGAAGATTTATAGAAAACTTCACCAAAATAGCATCTCCACTCTTCAAACTACTTACAAAAGACTGTGAATTCAAGTGGAGTCCTGATTTCCAATCAACATTTGAAGCTTTGAAAAAAAAAATATCTGAAGCACCTCTCTTGAGAGGACCAAATTGGAAACTTCATTTCCATATTTCTATAGATGCTTCATATACAGCTCTAGGAGCTGTATTGGGACAAAAAGACTTGGTTCCTTATGCCATTTACTATACCAGTAAAAATTTGACTCCCACTAAGTTAAATTATACTGTGACTAAAAAAAGAATTCTTAGCTGTTGTTCATGCAATTAATAAATTCAGAAATTATATAACAGGCTATGAAACTTTTATTCATGCTGATCATTCTGCAATTAGATATCTGATGAACAAACCTATTACTAATGGCAAAGTTACAAGATGGCTCTTACTTTTACAGGAATTCAATATTATTGTGTTAGATAGACCAGGGAAACAAAACACAACTGCTAATTTCTTGTCTAGGATTCAGAATATCAAAGAAGATTCTCCTGTAGAGGATAAGTTTCCCGATGAATACTTATTTGCAGTAACTACTAAAACTCCTTGGTTTACAGATATGGCTAACTATTTGGTTACAGGGAAACTACCTCATTTATTTCCTAGTGAAAGAAGAAAAATTATTCAGGAGAGTTCAAGATATTCATGGATTTTTAACTAATTGTTTAAAATAGGGCCAGACTTTGTGATTACAAGATGTGTCAGGGAAGATGAAATGCCTGATATTCTCAAATCATGTCATGATGAACTGTGTGGTGGACACTTTGCTAACAAGAGGACAACTTATAAAATCCTTTCTTTAGGATATTATTGGTCACCCCTCTTCAAAGATGCAAAACAATATGTCAAAAGGTGTGATAGCTGCCAAAGGGTAGGGAAACCTACTCCCTCAAATGAGATGCCATTACAACCTCAAGTACTCATCGAACCCTTTGAAAAATGGGCTTTGGACTTTATTGGACCTATTAATCCTCCATCCAAGCAGAAAAAGTATATATTGGTATGTACTGATTATGTCACTAAATGGGTAGAAGCCAAAGCATTATTTATGCTATTGAAAATATAGTAGTTAATTTTCTTTATGAGGATATTTTTACTCGTTTTGGTGTTCCAAAGGAAATTGTGACAGATCAGGGAGGTCAATTCACATCCATAATGTGGAGAAGCTTATGGAAGAGTACAAGATCAAGCATAGAAAATCCACTCCTTATTATTCGCAAGCAAATGGTCAAGTGGAGTCCACAAACAAAGTAATTGAAGGAATCATTACAAAGACTGTGCATCCACATAGAATAGATTGGGCAGAAAGGGTTCCTGAAGCCTTATGGGCCTACAAAACTACATGGAGGAACACAACATGACACACTCCCTATGAACTTGTTTATGGGAAGGAAGTTCTGCTCCCCATTGAGTTCCAAGTCAAGACCTTCAAGATGGCAGTTCAATTGGGAATGGATCTATCAGAAGCTCAAAAGCATAGACTGGAGCAGTTGAATGAACTAGATGAGATCAGACAAGAAGCAATTCAAAGAACTAATCTAGTTCAGCATCAAAGAGCTAAGTGGCATGACAAATACATCAAGGACAAAAAGTTTCAAGAAGGAGATTGGGCATTGCTATTTGATTCAAAGTTCAAAGATTTTCAAGGTAAATTTTAGACTCATTGGCTTGGGCCATATGAGATTGAAAAAGTTTTTAGCAATGGAGCAGTAAGAATCAAAACAATTGATGAGCATCAAACTCCTCTCATTGTGAATGGTCAGATTGAAGATCTATCATAAGCCACTCTCAAAGGAGGAGTTTATCAAAATCTTTCAAGATAATTTTGCAATGAGGCTGGTGAAGAAGAATCATTCTTCTCCACCAACCTAGTCTTTGTTCTTTTCATCATCATCTAAAAAAAAATAATGTATAAGCCTGAAAACCAATCATTGATTGACAATCTTATACAGAAAATACAGGGTGAAAATCAGAAGCTTCTGACACCCTATATTTTCCAAAAAAAATCTCTCATTTCACTCATAGTTGTTTTCATTCCATTTCATTTCATTTCACTCCATCTCGCCACCACATTCCATCAATAAAATTTCTTTCTGTTTATCTTCATGTTCACCTTTCCATATATCATTCATACAGTCATTTTTCATTTCCATTCGTTCGCCAAGTCATATGTTATTCACTATGTCTGTTTCCGCAGCTAAATTCTGATTCTGCAGCTAATCCTTTGTTACTCTGCAGTGACAGTCAAGTGATTAGACAAATAATAATAAAAGCAAGATGCAGGTATGAAAGAAGATCATTGAAGACATCAGCACCTGAAAAGCACCTATAGAGGCATCCAATTAAAAGTTAGCAAAACGAAAGAGGTATGATTCCAAGGTATGAACAAAACCATTTCAAATAGCATTTCAAATGCATAATTTGTATAGTTTGTAAATCACAAGCTCCATAACGTGTAATGATTTGACTTGATGGCTTCCTTAACTCCACCATATCCTCTGCATCAATCCTAATGGTCTCATAATCCACTCCCGAGTTTAACTCGTACTTAGTCGTACATCCTCATTACACTTGTTAAAACGGCTAATCATGTAGACGTGAGCCGATTGAATACAGCTCTCTTCCACTAACGTTCCACTCCGCAACCTTTTTATGAACCCACTAGCGTCCACTCCGTAGCCTTTTATGAACTCAAACTCTGTTTAGTTTCACAAGTTTTATGAGTGATACTCTGCCTCCACACTTCTACACCATGTTTTATGATTTTCGGTTCATGGTTTATTTACAGAGACTTCTGCTCTGAGAACCCACTCTCATTTCGTGCTCAATATTCTTCTCATTTTGTAATCACTGATTTTCTCTGCAGCCCTCTTCCTTTTTCCGCTCACATAATTGTTTTGATCCCATAAAACTATCATCTACAGAGGTATCTTCGCAGTGAAGGAGGAATGGGTCTTATAGTGAGAACAGAGCCTGAAGAAGCTAAATTCATGGAGGGATACCCGTAGCTAAAGAGCACGTTGAGGAAGGCAAGATGGTTGCAGTTTATTAAGAAGTTCAAGGATCATAATAAGGAAGTTACAAAAATGTTTGCAAGATCTTTCAATGGTGTAGAATTTGAAATTGGGGACATCAAATTTCCAGTGACAGAGTCATCCATTGCAGTAGCAATAGAGCTTCCACAAGAAGGAGAGTGATGGTTTAAGAATAAAGACTTCGATGAAAAGGTCTGCAGGGTCATTCTTCATAATCCAGGTATGGACGTTTCAATTTTTAAACAAGGAATTCATGTTTCAGCCTTAAAGGAAAAATGGACTAGTCTGTTATTGATCATTCAGAAATTCATTACATGCGAGGGCAGGTATGGCTCCATGTACATGTATCATATCATATTATTAATGAATTTCTTGGAGAATGAAACTATTAATCTTCCTTATTTCTTGTTGATTAGTTTGAGAAAAATGTCTACTACAGTGCAAAAGAATATAGATTATGTGGAGCCTCACCTCTATTATCGTGGCCTTATTAAGATCTTGGTTGAGAATCAATTGAAAGAGAGGAAAGATACATGGGAAAAATTCCTAGTTAGGAATTTCTTTCAAGACCCTCCTGAAGTGCCTGAGGGGAGTTCAACAAAGAAAAGTAGGAGCAAAAGAACAAATTTAACAATCCAAGATACTCCTACTAATGTGACCAAGGAAACTAGTAGAGAAGAATTGCCTTCCAAAACATTGACCGAGATTAGAAAACAAGTAAAACAGAAAGGAAAGAGGACTATTGAAGATATTTACTAGACTTTTGAGCCTTCTTCAGAAGAAGAGCAACTGCTTTCTGAGAGATTAATTCATCTTAAAGAACAATCAACTAAGGCAAAAGAAAAAGGTAAGGTGAAACAGAGCATAGAAAAGGGAGACACAAGCTCACAAGGTCTAAGAAGAAGCTGTAGATTAAAGGGAAAATTGAAGAAAACACAAATAAAAGGGGCTCACTTCATAGACTTTGGAGGTGAAAATCCAAATCAGTCACTAGAAAACACTCCTCCTAATCAAAGTCCATAGTATTCTCCTTCTCCTCAATTAGATTTTGAAACTAGTCCAAGAAAGACAACACCATAAATTGATCAAATTCAGCAATAGATGTATGATTTCATTGAATCATTGGAAAAGACTGCAATAGAACAGGGAACTTCATCTAATCAGCCAGGTACAGCTCAGGAAACTTTGATCCAATCATTAAAACAAGAAATTTATGAGTTGGAAGTCTTGAACAGACATATTCAAAGGGAAAATGAGACATTAAAAGAGCAAAACAAATTGGACAAAGTTATCCATGACAATACCATGCTGCATTTAGGATTATGGCACAAGAAGAATAGAAAACTGAAGAAAAAGAATAGGATGTTGAGCAGAGCCCTCATCAATCTCAAATACAGATGCCTTATGATGAAGCCCAAGGTAACAGCGATAACAAGGAAGAAGAAGAAAAGGTTAGATGTCTTAGCAGAAGTCTGAAAACAGATGAATTGAAGGAAGGATAGTTACAGTTTTGGTTGCATGAGGCAATGCAACATCTTCATAGTGGGGGTATGTTGAGCCCTAGAACTACCTCTCTTCTACACATTTTCCTAAACCTTTTCTCTTCTATTTTCCCATATCAACGCCTCATAAGCTATCAAAAGTTGTTACATGTTGATTTCAGGAGTATATTTGAGTGATTTTCAAATTATATCATTGTGTGTGCTATTTGATATAGGTTTTGTTTATCAGCTACGAAATGTAGCCACTTTCCGCAGCTAATTTACAATTTCGTAGTTGTTTCCATTGTTATGTAGGTTATAGGTGTCGGCAGGAGAAACGAGACACATGGGCAGCTCAGGAATGATCCACACATGGATGAGGTCCTATTTGTTTAGACAAATTAGTGAAGAAAGGTACCAGTCAAAGGGTGGTCAACAGAGAGTCCTGCGTCAACTAGGACTCTATTCTTGCACATAAAATAAGCCTGAAGCCGTTCCTAAACTCGTGGATCCGTTTTTGCCACCTGCAGGCCATCTCCATAACGCAATCCAACATCCACTTTGTGTAGATTTATTGCTCATGGCAACTAAGAGGTTGAATCTTCAGATTCTGGTCAGTTCACGTGTCCATTGCTGAAGAATTTCCTCTAGAATATAGTTATCTATTTTCCTTTGTAAATATAAGCATTTGCAATGCAAATAGTTAGTTCTTAGTTTTTGATACTGTTGTTTTATCGTTACTTTGCTGTTGTGTAACCGAGAGACATATTCCTCTGTTTCATAATACAAAACTCTATTTTTCACATGGTTGTTTAAGTGTGGTTTGAAGTGACAACGTGTTAATCCAAAGTTGTGCAGAGGGTCCCTGCATGGCTCAGGTTCTTCTTTTGTTTTGTATAGTTTTTCATGTATATTTTCTCTTATTTGAGCTCTACATTTCTCATGTTTTCCTTACGGTTTTAATCATTCTAAATCCTGTACATTTTTTTGCAGCTTGTTATATTTTCTACTAACACTAATCAATGCATTTCAGAATAGGTTATTCTCAAGCTTTTTAATGTAGTTTTTGCATCAAGTGGTGATCTGAGACTTGCTTCCTCTGCCGAGCTTTAGTTTTCAATTCCAGTTGTTATGCTTTTATTTAGTGAGATTTGTTTACTGCAAGTAGATAGTTTAGATATCATTTCTTCATGCTATATGATGATATCTTTTGAGCCTTTAGCTTAACCTCGTTTTAGAAGTTAATTGGCGAGCTATTGTGATTATAGGTGAAGTAATTGATTTTTCTTTCATTAGTCTACAAGTAGATAGTTTAGATGTCAGTTATTTCATGCTATATGATGATATTTCCAGAGTCTTTAGCTTAACCCCATTTTAGAAGTTAATTGACGAAATATTGTGATTATAGATGAAATAATTGACTTTGCTTTCATTAGTGTGAAATTCAAATGTCATTCTTTTCATGCCATATGATGATATTTTCGGAGTCTTTAGCTTAACCTTGTTCTAGAAGTTAATTGACGAAATATTGTGATTATGGGTGAAATCATTGACTAGTTTCTAGTTTCTTCACTTTTTGGTTTTGAGTACAACAGTTTATTAGATTTCAATTCTACAATTAGGATGGACAACAGAGATAGTAACCTCATTTTCAATACTTTATTTTTAGTTTGGTTTATGTAACTACATGTTTACACTCTTGTTCAAATTCTGATTTTGTAGATAGCGTGTTTTGAGATCTTTGAAGTTCTAAGTTTGGAAATTACCATAAGAAGCATAAACCATGTCTTCAATTCTACATCCACACTTGATATTTAAAAGTATTCTCAAAACTTTAGACTAGGATTTCCATTTGCATTAAACACTTTAGGAGACCAACAAGAACAAAACCCCAAAACAAGATAAAAACTGAATACAGTGAGGTAAGAAAAGGGTTTTCTAGCACATACATTGCACTGCAATTCATCAGTTTATGACTCCCAGATTGATAACTTATGTAGCAATTTAGGACACACAAAATTGACTAAACAAATGTATCTATGATCTAATGGATGTAATGACAGTTGATTTGTTGAGGCATCAATGGTTCTTAGCAATTCTAAGCTAAGTATGAGACCACTATCCTCAGAACTATTCTTTACACCTGTATATTACATATTCGTGATATGTTTTACGAAATGCATATCATGGCTAGAAGGGGTCCATTCAAGGTCTTAAACTAGTATTTTATTTAGTACTGTCATTTCCATGTTATTTACTGATATGAAGAGATGGTTCAATTCTGGGAAGTGACCTGGGCTCTGGGCCTGAAAACATGGCTCAAATCCCAGGGAGGCTGTCATAACACTAACTAAATGAGTCTCTGGATGCTACTCGGCAAGCCTTTGAGAGAAAATCTGGGTTTTTGGACACTGTCATGCCTATAGCATGAGAGTGACTAAGGCTTAAGTTGTCTAAAAGCTCAGTGGGACCCAAGGGAAAGATGTCTAAAGTGTTGTATTTGTTCCTGAGGGTCTTGAAGCTGATGTTGAATGTCTGTATGTTGTATTTCCATCGGTTCCACTTCCTTAACATGACTTAGGAGGTTGAATCATATCATAGTGGCCTCTCGTTGCATGTTTACCTCAATTGGTTGGTTGTTTAGGTAGATGTGGTAGGAGGGTGTTACATCCCAGTTGTGCACACTTAGACTTTAGGCACAGTGTGCACTTCTGCGCATTTCCTTTTTAGCAACACAACGTATTCGCACTGGTTTACTCTAGATCATGTGTAGATAACTGGAATATTTGAAAAACTTAGTTATATCCTCTTTAAATCCAAACTTTTGTTTTTCCTGTTATTTTACGCTTGTTTGAACCTCTTGTGAGTGTTTATCAGTCTGACTGAGTGTTATATTGAGATTTCCTTGTGATTGTCTTGTTTTTGTAAATTAGGGTAGAGTCTCATTTGATGAATGGTCGATCTATCAAAAGAGAGATTTGTTGGTCCTGTTGTGTTGACTGCCTATCTTTCTTTTGTCGATTAGATTAGGCTTTGAGTCCAGTTTTCTCTTTTGCAAAAGTTTATTTTGAGTGTCAAAGTGAATGATTTACAAGATTAGGTATTTTTTTATGAAAGTACTTCTTATGCTTGTTCTAAAATGAAAATTTTATTTTATTTCTATTGTTGAAGTGTTCATGAACTATATTTTTTACTGCAACTAAATTCATAGCATTCAATTAAGGAAAATTCACTTTTAGTGATTATTGGTTTCTTTCATTGTATGGAAAAATAAATTTCTCGATTTTTATGTTAATGGGAAAAGTGAAAATTTGAAGTTATTTTCCAATATTTGGGTAATTCGAAATTGGATAGTTTCATTTTTGGGAAATCAAATATAGTGAGAGTTAGTTTTTGTTTATATTTTGGTTGAAAAATTGAAAATACTCTCTCCTTACTTCAGATAGATTTTCATTGAAACGAAACTATTACATTTTCATTTTCGATTGCATTATGATTTTTGTCAACTCATAATTTCATCAGTTTCACATCCATCACCTTTTAGTAAATAAAAACTCTTAAAATCAACGCTAATAAAATCAACTTAAAAGTTTTTATTCTTAGGGCTCTTTTCCACCTACAGTAGATCAGGTTGTAGGGCTTTCTAATAGGGAAGTGAGTAAAATTTCCAAATTTGTAAAAAAACAATAGAATCTTGCGATAGGGAGGAAAATCCATTTACTACAATTTTGCTCTGGGAAGATCCCCTTACAAAGGAGTCAAGCACGGGCTGATATCAGACCGAGCAATGGAATACTGGACTGAGCAAACTTGGAAACTAAAGAAGAAAGGGAACATTTGATTTTATGCTTATGGTAATGGTTTTTATGCAATTTTTTTTGAATTAAAGGAAGATCAAGATGTGATATTCAGGAATGACCCATACTTCTTTAGATCAAGGGGAACATACTTGAATCAATGGTATCCAGACTTCAACCCAGATGAAGACATTCCGACTACGATTCTGGTCTGGGTGAAATTATCTCTCATCCCACTCTTTCTATGGAGTGATGACTACCTTAGATCAATCACAATTTGGGTCAGTAAATACTTGGATTGAGCTAAGCCAAGAGGCTTCCAATTTGCATGTTCACAAATATTTTTAGAAGTATATCTTGAGAAGGGACTCCCATTAGAGATCAATTTAACTCCGGGTGGTTGGAAAAATTGTAAACCCTAGACTCTAAATAGATACTTTCAAGTGTAGTTCATAAAACCCTAGCCTACAAATAGTTCCCAAAACCCTCCTTTTAAATGATAATATTGTCCTCGAATAGAAGGGGTCTAGGTCTCCCTATCAAAACCTAGGAAATACGAGATCTAGTAAGAGAGGAAAAACCATGGGTCTTATTACTACAATAAACCAAAATGGAGGAAAAAAAAGATAATAAAAGCACATATGTTTTGGAAAGGTTGTGAATGAATCACTCAAGATGTTAGAGGAGTGTCAAGAGGAATTGGGATGTATTTTTCGAGGATGCATTTCAATTTAGTGGACTGCGTTAAGTTGCAATATTGGGTAGTAGCATTGCTTGAAAGAAAGAACATGAAGGAAAGAATTTTGATCATCAATGTCTATGGGCCTGTAGTGTATGGAGTGAAAAATTACTTTTGGGACTCCTTCAATACAATAAAGTCTATAGAAGGCTTTGCAAATAGCATAATGGGAGGGGACTTCAATACAATTCTTAGAATGGAAGAGAAGACACAAGAAGGAAAATACCTTCTAGCGAAGGTTATAATGGAGGTTTTTAGTGTTATGAAATTTGAAAAAAATGTCAAAAAAACCTTCACTGCAACATCAATTTGTGGTAGCGTATTGTTTAGCGGAGACGATAATGAAACTTCATCATAAATAAAAACAATTGGGCGCTTGGAAGTTTTAGCAGATGTTTTCTTAGCGGTGTGTTTACTATAAAAAACACACCCGTTGTGCTACTAATATAAAAGCACTAGTGTTGTAAATTTAAATAAAAACATCAGGATTGGAAGCAAACATTTGGAGTACCAATGCGCTAAATTTATAAAAGTACTGGTGCTTTAATCATAAAAATTCTTTGGTTCGTACAATATATGATACCATACACCAGGGCATTGAATGTAAACAATGCCAATTCCTGAAAATTATACTTCCCCAATGCTTGTGTCTTCCAAAAATTCCTTGGGCAGTACTTTCCAGGAAGGGCATTGAGGTAGGCAAACAAATCTTGCAGCCCCAGTGTTTTTATCTTCTCCAATGCACTGGGTAGTTAAGTGTAACAATGCACCAATGTGGATGACTTGTATAAACAACACCAATGCTTCAAAAGTATAACACCTTGATGCTTATGTGTTTGCAAAATCCCCGGTGCTATATTTTTCACAAAGGGCACTGGAACAAGCGAAAAAACTCTTGCAATACTGGTGCTTTTACATAATATAATGCACCAACGCGTTGAACGTAACGATGCATTGGTGCACTAAATGCGAATCACGCCATTGCATGAAATGTATACATTCACAATATGTATTTATTTTACGAATGCCCTGGGATACCATTTTTAATTATTGTAAATATCATTATTTAAAAAAACGTATTTGAAGTAGTGTGCATTAATATACGATGTCTCGCTATCCATTTTCTCTTTTTCAGAAATATCGACCTATGAAAATGGAATCATTGTGATTTTTTAAGTGCATTATTCATCAAAAAATTGACATATATCTTACAACAGTGTTCCTATAATTAAATTTTGATTAGTGCATTTGTATATGATATTTGGATTAATTTTTTATGTCATCATATTTCACATCTCTTCATTATAATATTTAATCATCCATATATTTAATCAGTGGTGTAGTGACATTTAACAATGCAAAAGAATAAATTAAAATGTGTTTTATTTTATATGAATAAGAGGCTCTTTGTCATACAAATGGGATAGTTATTGGTAACCCCTTGTCTTTCAATTGGGACACTATGTCCATTACATTAAACAAAATGTCTAATTTTTCACAAAGAATTATTTCAAAAAATACTATAACTTGCTTTGATAGCCAAATAGATTAGCATTCTTCATTGGAACTACTATCAATTTTAGAGCAACTTCCATGACTTGCATTATTTGGATGAATGTTTTTTTGATTGCATCGATTGTTTTCATCTTCTTCAAGTTCCATCTACACACATAAAAATAAAGTGTAATGAGGGTATCTACATTGGTGAGAATAATGAAAATTGAAATAAATAATATAAATAAATGTAAATTGAAAAGCAATGTACCAGAGCAAGAAGTGAGTCATGAATTATACACATTCTTTCAAAACCAAATATCATGCCTTCTTTCAACAACTCTTTTGTTGGCATAGTTCCATACTATGTTTCTTGCAAGTTTTATACCTCATAATAAATCATAGATTTAATATAAAGGATTTTTTGTTCTTTTAATTACAAACTCAGAGAAGTAAAAAAACATAGATACTTACAAATTCTACAATTAATTCTTGATATGCTAACATATACTCACAACCCATATTTAGCCAAATGTCAATCAATTCTTTTGATTGCTCTTCTTTGTATGTTATCACCTATTTGAAGACATTTAAGGATGGTTGTTGTAAAACAACTTAAAAAAAAAAAAAAAAACCCCTTTTTCTTCCTTGTCTTTTGTTTTATATGTTGAATGAGTTCCATTTTATTTTCTTTTCTACAAGAAAATACTTGAAAAGTAATATTTAAGGCTACAATATTTGTTTATATGTACCTAATAGAAAAATAAATGATTATATACATTTGAAGCACGTTGTTGTTGAGATGGCTCCTCTTGTGATGCAATTTTGTCCATTTCTTTGACCATCTCCTTATACATTTTTTTGACATTGCTACTGGCATGTTTCACATATCATCTCATTGATCCTGTTGTAGCACCTAGAGACATCCCTTGTGTTGAGGAGAGACCAATGCCTAGGACATCTTAAAGAGTGTTTGTAAGATATGCTACATTTGTTCACTTACTATCAACATTGAACATAATTTTAACAGAATTGATTCAGAATCTCTTCCAAGATGGTAGATTACCATTTGTATCAAATTAGACTCATAGAAGACTTAAATATCAAACTATGGTAGCTAACTTATAGAATCATATAGTTGATTGGTCATTCTAGCAAGTGTGAAAGCAGAATATGTAGAAGAGAAGTCAACTATACAGGGCTAAACATAGAATCCCATGCATCAGACTTCGGTAAGAAATGAAGGAATGAAAATTTGAATGATATTTCAAATTACATGGAGCACATATTAAGGATGTTAGATTTCATTAGTCATAGGCATCTCAGTTCAATATTAGACATAGATTGATCGATGATTTCATAAAACTACATCTAGTAGCTACTGTTACATGTCATCTAAGAAGAAAACATAAATGAATAGGATAAACATAGAAGAGAATACATACTACAGCTTTATAAAATTAGAATCACCAAAATGGTTTATTAATCTTTAGATAGAGTATACAATTTCCATTTCTCCATTAACAGTTCGAGAGCCCCTTTGAAACAAAATTCAGAACCTCTCAAAATGTATCATAAACAATTTTTTATAGGTGTTACATAAAATTTTGTCACTGTCCCTGTACTCCCCGTTCCTTGATATTGGAGGACCTCTACAGTGAACCCTACATGCTTACTCTTCATGAAGAAACTCCCATTGTGTCCCACTTCATGAGCAGAACAATTCCCTTTTGCACCATTTTCCCAAAATCTTTTGTTTTTCCCAGTTTACAAGACCGACGCTAATGGACCTTGTCCTCTTCGCGTTGATATGCAGGGATTAACACTGTCCCTAGCATCGACCGGTGAGCTTTGTTCCAGTCGCACCGGTCCTCTTATGTAAAGTTTTTAAATAAAGAGCCAAAGCTTCCAGCTCTAGAAGCTTTGTAACGAAAGTCTAGTAAATGGTTGAGCCGGATGGAGTCGAGGATGTCAGTTTTGGCTCCTTTCCCCTATAATGATGGAACTACCTCAAGAGATAAGACCTTATCCCATGAGAAGAGTATCCATCTCCCATCCATTCATCCTATATAAACCTCCCTTTTTCCCTAGCACAAGCTAGTGTTAAGGTTGGTGTGCTAGTGCTAATTAAGTTTGGAGTAAACAACAAGCTATTCAGAATTGTAGCTCTCTAGTTGTGTGAGGGAGAAGTGTGAATTTGGTTTAGTGTGAAGCCTAAAGGGAAGAGCCTTAAAAATATTATTGTTGAGGCCATCATGGAATGCTAGCAGAAGTGTCTGGGAACCTGTTTTTGTCGGAGGAGAACAACAACGTCAAGACAATGGTTGTAATATCTTCTTGATTCAATATATATGAAACTATCGATTGATTTCCTACATGATGCGTCATCTTACATGTTCGTGGCTTAAGGTTTCTTGACTTGTTAAGTAGGTTGAATTACAATTTGTCTATTATCACGGTTGTTTTTTGTCGTTGTTTACTTGTTTTAGGTGTTTGAAGAAAGAAGCGAGAGATAGTTGGAGTGAGCAAGCAAGGACATCATTAAACAGGATAAGCGTACTATGAGGTAGGCCCTCTTAATTGGTTCTAACCTAAGGAAATCTTTCATAAAATGTATTAGTTGTGGCTAGATGAATTGTTTGTGTCTGCACTCATAATTTTACTTCACCACAAATTGGTGACCATATTAGGATGCCAATCCTTCTGTTTGTCTTTTTTGAGATTTCATGATTTCGTGTGAACTTTTCTAGTTCCACTTTTTCCCTTTGGTTATGTTTCTTTTCTTTTGCTTACTAGTCTGATTTTGAAATTCATAGTAGCAGATTTGGTCCCTGTTTTAATTTTTTTATTTTTTTTTCTTGACTCCCTTGCTCAGTGCGTTTAATCTGCTGACAGTCACGTCGATCAGCGTGATATGCAAAGAAATAGTCGTGCCGACCTACCTCTGGTGCTTGTTGTCAGTTAGGAAATCATGCGATGCCTGTAAGAGAAGATTAGGGTTTTCCCCAAATCTCAACTGGTGTGTTTTTCTCTCATGATTTCGACCCTGTAAGCCTTTTATGCAGGTTTTATCCCTATACAGAAATTACCTACATACGAATTCTAAAACACAGAAAAATAAACAATGTGAGAGCATAACACATAAAACACATATACACAGAGATTTTCCCACTAGATCCCAAAATCGGGACTACCAACTTGATTTTTCATTATGTTCCTTTCAATGTTATAATACATATTTATACATGCCAAAGCATCCAATACCATGGACCGAAAACCATCGCGTTCAAAAAACATGTGCAAAAATCATGCACAAAACCATAGGTGGGTCCGCCCAACCCAACATAGGGTCCAAAGCCAAAATTTTATGGGGCACTGCCCCAGACCAAATAAAGTGGGGTTACGGGTGCCCCTCAAACCCCCTGTTAACTATGTGGACAGAATATAACACAACCCAACATTCTCCCACTTGTTGTTTTATTTCCACAGGGGGCCACAAGAGAGCTTAGTCATTTTTCCAGCCCTGAAATGCCCATTATCTCTCTACACCAAGAGAACTTGTCAGAGCTCAGAGATTTTGTCAATGCATTTGCAGTATTCTTGAAAGTGTCCACCTTTACCAACAACACCTTTTTGTCTTCTATCATATCCCTCACAAAGTGATACTGAACATCAATGTGCTTTGTCTTTGAATGATATGCAGGGTTCTTTTCTAAGAAAATTGCACTTTGGCTATCACAGTCTATCCTTATAGCTTCCTGTACTAACCCCATACTTGAACACAATCTCTGCAACCAAACTGCTTCCTTGCTTGCATGAGTGGCTGCCATGTATTCTACCTCTGTAGTTGATAGTGCCACTACAGATTGTTTCTTACTCATCCAACTGACTGCACCTCCAAATAGGTTAAACACATACCCACTTGTAGATCTTCTCTGATCCAGATCTCCAGCCCAGTTTGCATCAACAAAGCCATGAATATCCAACACTCTATCCAATCCTGGTCTTCCTTGGTAGCACAAACCATAATCACTAGTGCCACGCAAATACTTGAAAACCCGCTTCACTGCTATCCAATGCTCCTTTCCTAGTTTTGACATAAACCTGCTCAATACTCCCACTGCATGTGCAATGTATGGTCTAGTACAGACCATTGTGTACATCAGGCTACTAACTTCACTTGCATATGGAACATGGGACATGTCCTCTTCCTCTTCTTGTGTCTTGGGACACTGTTCAGTAGATAACCTCACATCTACAGGAATAGGAACCTTCACCGGTTTACTATCCTGCATATTAAACCTTTGCAGTATTGTCTTGACATACTTCCTCTAGTTTAACCAGAGCTTCCTCTTTGCTTGATCTCTTTTAATATCCATACCCAAAATATAGTTTGCAGCACCAAGATCTTTCATGCCAAATTTGGAGGACAATTGGGTCTTCAAATCCTGGATAACTTCTTTGTCATTTCCAACCAACAACATATCATCCACGTACAAGACCAGATAAATAACACAATCACCAATTAATTTAAAATACACACAATGATCTTCTTTTCTTTTGGTGAAGCCAAGTCCCCGTATAAATGTATCAAGTTTCTGATACCACATCCTTGGTGACTGTTTTAACCCATATAGGGACTTCTTTAACTTACATACCAGTTCTTTCTTACCCTTCACCGCAAAACCTTCAGGTTGCTTCATGTAGATCTTCTCTTCCTGATCCCCGTGAAGAAATGCTGTCTTCACATCCATCTGTTCTACCTCAAAATCAAAAGCAGCAGCAACAGATAAAAGTAATCTAATAGAAGTTACCTTGGCAACAGGAGAAAAAATATCATCAAAATCAATTCCCGACACTTGGGAATAACCTTTTACTACCAACCGAGCTTTGTATTTCTCCACTTTTCCTTCTACATTTGTGTTCTTTTTGAACAGCCATTTGCTGCCAATGGGTTTCCTTCTAGCTGGCAACTCCACCAGATCGCAAGCCTCATTTTTGTGCAAAGATGCCATTTCATCAACCATGGCCTCTTTCCAGAGTTTTCCATCCTCTGAATCCACTGCTTCCTTCACAGTTCTGGGATCATCATCAGTAACAGACAAAGAAAAATTTGAATAGAAAGCAGATGGACTATACCTTTCTGGATGCCTTCTTTCTTGAACTGATATTCTCACAGCCGGAGTTTGTGGCTCTTCATCTTTTGATTCCTCCTCTGCTGTAGAGTCTGATTCTTCCTACTTTAGCTCAAACTCTATCCTCTCAGGTTCCTTTGGTTGGTCTTCATGTTTAATAACATCTTTCACCTCTCTGAACACCACATCTCGATTGTACATAACCTTCCTTGTTACTGGGTTACAAAGCTTATAACCCTTTAAACCATCCTTATACCCAATAAAGATGCACTTTTTAGATTTACTATCCAACTTTGTTCTTTCTCCTTTGGAACATGTACATATGCATCACATCTAAATACCCTCAGATGTGAAAGAGAGGGTTTCTTACCAGTCCATACCTCTTGTGGAGTCTTATCCTCCAACATTGATGAAGGTGACCTGTTGACCAGGTAACATGCAGTATCCACTACCTCTGCCCAAAATTCCTGTCCTAACCCGGCACCACTGAGCATGCTTCTTTCCCTTTCCATCAACGTCTTGTTCATTCTTTCTGCAGCCCCATTTTCCTAAGGTGTATATGGAGTAGTCTTCTGCCATGTTGTACCACACTTCGTACAGAATTCTTCAAATTCCTTACTGCAAAAATCTCCACCATTATCTGTCTTCAGCACCTTTATCTTCTTCTCTGTCTGGTTTTCCACCAGAGCCTTGAATTCTTTAAACTTGTTAAAGACTTTAGATTTCTTCTTAAGGAAATATATCCATGTATTCCTTGAGAAGTCATTTATAAATGATACATAGTACACAGACTTACCCAGTGATGGAACCTTCACAGGCCCAAACACATCACTGTGCACAAGCTCTAATATCTGTTTCATTCTCTTACCACCAGAGGGGAAACTCACTCAATTTTGCTTCCCATATACACAATTTTCACAGAAATCAAAATCCAGAGAGCTATTACTCATACCTTCTACCATACCTTTACCATGAAGTATTCGAAGGCCCTTCTCTCCAATATGTCCAAGCCTTTGATGCCATAACATGGTATTTTCTCTAGAGACCACTAGATTTTTTGCTTCACTTTCAAGAACCACAGATCTATTGCACCCATCAACAACAGTGATACCTTGCAGCTTGTACAGAGTTCCAGTCCAAACTCCTCACATCAAGACCAGTTCTCCCTGAACCATCTTGCAGGTATCCTTCTCGAACACTACTTTTACACTTGCATCATCCAGCTCACTAAAAAAAATCAGATTTCTGGCTAATGTAGGAATATGCAGAAGACCCGGAAGTGTTCCAACCCTTCCACCTTGCAGCTTCAACTTTACTTTTCCACTACCAATGGTTTCAGCCTTCCTATCATCCCCCAAGAATACATCACCACCATCATATTTCTCATACTCACAGAACCACTCTCTTTGAGGAGTGAAGTGAAAGGATGCACTTGAGTCAATCAACCATGCCTCATGATCTACATGTGTACTTGAAAAAGAAAAGTACACATCCACACCTTCATCTGAGGTGGTTTTTGCCTCTGTAGAAGGAGCCTCATCAGATCCTTTTCCTTTGTCAGGAGCTTTAGATTTAAAGTCCCTTTTGAAGTGGCCTTCCTTTCCGCATTTCCAGCACACCACCTTTACAGGTTTTCTTGGAGATTTAGATCTCCTTCTAGATTTATATCTCCCACTCGATGACTTATTTTTGTTTCTGTTCTGGGACCGTCCTCGTACAGACAAGGCATCACCATTTTGGCTCTCCATATTTTTCCGTATCATCTCCTCCATTAGCAAGGATGAGACTATTTCATTAAAATGCAAGGCAGTTGCATTGCTACCTATTGCAATAACTAGACTATCCCACGAATCTGGTAGAGAACACAACAAACTGATGCACTTATCTTCATATGAAATTTTAATATCAACAGATGCTAACTAACTTACCATAGTATTAAATGAATTCAAATGTTCTGTCATCAAGTCTCCATATTTCATCCTCAGGTTATACAGCTTTTTTCGTAGGAACAGTTTATTCACCAGAGACTTAGATTGGTGCAGAGTCCCTAACTTGTCCCACAAAGCCTTTGCCATAGCTTCCCCTAATACATTTAGCAATACTGAATTTGAGACACACAATCGTATTATGCTCCTTGCCTTCTGATCCAACTTCTTCCATTCTTCATCTGTCACTCCCGTTGGTTTAGTACCTGGATCTACCACGATCCACTGATCTTCATCTACCAACAGATCCTCCATCTTGAGTTTCCACAACTCAAAACTCTGACCATTAAATTTCTCGATCTCTATCTTTCCACTGCTCACCATCTTCTTTCACCACCAAAATCGATCTTGCAGATCTCCCACTGAACAGGTCTACCACAGGCCTGAGCAAAACCCCTCAGCAACAAAGGCGTACCCTTGAAGCCAAAACAACTCTGATTCCAAATGTAGGTTTTATCCCTGTACAGAAATTACCTGCATACAAATTCTAAAACACAGAAAAATAAGCAATGCGAGAGCATAACACATAAAACACATATACACAGAGATTTTCCCAGTGGATCCCAAAACCGGGACTACGGCTTGATTTTTCATTATGTTCCTTTCAATGTTATAATACATATTTATACATGCCGAAGCATCCAATCCCATGGACTGAAAACCATCGCATCCAATACCATGGACCGAAAACCATCACGTCCAAAAAACATGTGCAAAAATCATGCACAAAACCATAGGTGGGTTCGCCCAACCTAACATAGGGTCCAAAACCAAAATTTTCCGGGGCGCTGCCCTAGACCCCATAAAGTGGGGTTACTGGTGCCCCTCAAACCCCTCGTTAACTATGTGGAAAGAATACAACACAACCCAACATTTTAGACCATCTTCTCCCTAACTAGAGAGCTTCATTTAGCTTGGTTTGTGTGCTTTCTTGGTCTAGCCCATCCTCTAATGTGTTAAGTTTGGCCTTGTGTGAAGTCTTTTTTTTTTTAATCCCTCAATAAACGCTATTTTTTGCCAAACAATTGTGCTGATCAGGCCTATTAGTGCTAGTTTTAGCCTGAAAGTCATGTCGGTCGTGTCGACGAGTGCTACTTTTGGCCCAAAGGTCACTCTGGTCTCTGAGTTAAGAAAAATAAGAATTTCTCCCATTCCAGTGCTAGTGTGTCTTGACCCTCAGACTCTCTTCTTTTGCCCAGAAGTAACTAGGATTCTTTGTTTCCAATTGAATGAATGAAAGAGTCTCGTTTGTTCTCTTATTTTGAGTGTCTCTTTTCTCTTTTCAAGCATAGATTACATTGCTTGGTTTGTCGATTGAAGCATTTATGTGTTTGGTTTTTTCGATTTAGGGAAGAAGTTTTTTTAGTTTCATTTATCATGCTTTGGATTTGATTGATGCTTGTTTGTTCAAAATTGTGAAAATTTTCATTAAAGTGCTTTATGTGAAAGATTCATTTTTCATTTTATGAAAAGAAGAACATCATTCTAGTTTACTTAAGCGAAAATATTTCATTAGTAGCATCATTGAGAAGCTAGAATTGCATCATCATAAGCATTGGAAATGAAAGGAAACTTCTTATATTTTTATAGGGAGATTAAGTGCATTTATGACATTTATTAGAGAAAGATTTCTTTCTTTGATTGTTGCATTGATTTTGTGTTCCCTACCTCTAAATTAGTGTTAACTTTCATCGAAGACAAAGATCTCTTTTCTCATATAGCTGCATATAGGTGTTTTCAGATGACAGTGGTAGAGCCTTGCAATTAAAACCTAATTCAAGATCAACTGTTAAAATTTATTTAATTAACCTAAGGAAGAATTGAAACTTAATGCTCACATTTAGTGGTCTAGGCTAGAGATGTGTTCCGACGTCTTTAAACCTAGTAGTTGTCGTTAGCTTCAGCATTAGACAACGCTAGTATGGATTTGTGCTCCCCATACCATTGAGTATATAACAGGAGACCCCTCTAGGCTGCAATCCTTTATCCATAGGAAGCCAAGTCAGCCGCCTTGCAAATGTGATGCACCAAACACAACATTCGGGGAGATTACCTGCTTGTACTTCTCGGTTCGCTGGGAGGTATTCTGCAGTTCACGGTTGCATAGTAATCCTTTTGCCTAGATCATCGAGAGCAGTAATTTTGGTCCTTTTGACTCTTTAAATTTAAAAGATCATCGATCACTTGTTCTTTCAAGCTCATTAAATCCAAATGCGACTAGAGCCACCTTTCATCCTTTTCTCGACTCTTAAAATATGAAAAGGAAAAGTTTTGTTTCAGTGTCTTAAAATTAACTGCCCACAAAATATTCTTGGTTAAAGTTATCTTCCTTAGTGATTATTTAGGGTCGATTCCAATGGAAACATTCCCAGAGTTTACCAGTCAAGGGTTCCCCTCGGATGGGAATCCTGGTCCTTTTCCTTCTTCTGGAAATGCTAGTGCACCTTATATGGAAACGTTGTCCCTTCCTGGGTTAACCGTTGGTTTACTTGTCTGGGTATTTTCGACCTCGGTGATCCTAAGTGTCGTAACTCCTATCCTGCCATCTCCTTCATTTGAATCATGTCATGATGATTCTAAGGTTGACCCCTCTCCTTCCTCCCCCATTTCTTCACCCTCCTCTTCTACTTCGCCTGGTGAAAGTTTCAAATCTAGTAACTAGGAGGCTAAGAATAAGAAGAAGAAGACAAAGAACAAGAATTCAAATAAGCGAGAGGCAAACCATGCACCTATTTCTCCCAATGCACTTCCAATCGATAAACCTTTCGATCCTTTACGGAAGGTAAAATTCCCTTGCAGGCTGTGTAAGGGTGACCATCTCCTCCAAGGCTGTCTTGGCCTTCCCAGAGTCTTAGAGGTATGGTCTTAAAATCTGGATCGACCATCCCCATCGACCTATGGAGATCATTTCAGTGCTACACTCTTGGTTAGCGATGGTAAGAAGAAGGGGAAGATTAGATTCCCCTGTAGGTTATGTGAAGGGAAGCATCTTCTTCACCTTTGTCCTCTTATGGATAAAGCTTCCAAAGTTTTGGAAAACCTTGCAGCTCCTCAACCCCAACTTCCTATTGGTTATCAGAGGCTTTCTTCTAACCCTCTCCTAGTTGGTAAAGAGATTGAATTGGATTCATCTTTTGCACATCCTTCTCTTCATAAGCATGACTCTCTTGTGTCTGTTCCCAACCAACCATTGGTCAAAAAGAGTGTCGACTTGGTTCCGCCACCAGTTGGTGACTCTGTTCTGGAAGAGAGTATTGATCATACTATTCATGTTCTTCTCATCTCCTTATATTCTCATGAATCGAAAAGTGACCCTCCCATCCCAGTTGTTCAAGAGAGTCCTTCTCCTATTCTTGTACAACATGGGGGCAATCATATGATGCCCCCACCAAGTAGTTATATCATTTCTTTTGATTGGAGTCACTTGACTTGTTTTCATATCCCATCTTATGTGCCTTTCCAGATTACAATACAAGCCTATAATATGGTAGTACATGGAACTATATTAGATGAAGGCGCGTCGATTAGCATCATGTCTTCTACTACTTGGCAAGCTTTGGGTTCCCCACAGCTTGTGCCTATCACTCAGAATCTGTTGGCCTTCAACAGAGGAACTAGTCAACCCTTAGGGGTCCTTCCAAAGTTCCCTATTACTTTGGAAGGAAATATCGTCTATATAAATGTGATGGTAGTCCAAGGTTCGTTAGATTTCAATCTCCTCCTTGGACGCGACTATGTTTATCTCATGGGAGCTCTTATTTCTTCACTTTTCCGTGTGGTTTGTTTTCTGCATGAAGGGAGAATAGTGACCATTGATCAATTGTCGTTCATTTGTCACCAAGCACCTAATTTGCAACCATTGTCCCCTATCAGATCTTGTTTGCAAGCAGTACCTTCCCCGCCACAGGTCAATTATGTGGCTGCTCATTTCGTCTCCGCATCTGCTGATGATCACACAAATGGTATTGTACATTATGTATTGGGGTCATTGGAACCCGATTTATCTTTGGTACTAAATGACATGTATTCTTCCTAGAGCATGGTTCTTCCATCTAGTGAATACCTCTTGGGAGCCATGTTCTCGTATGGTCCATGATCAGATTCATGAGCATAGTTCCTTGTCTTGTGTCAAGCTCATTAAAAAATGAAACAGATGTCTGAGGATAGTTCTTTTACTGTGTCGACCTCGTTAAAAAAATGAAACAACCCCTTTTTCCAAATTGAATCTTTGATTAAGATCTCCTAAAATCCTAGTCGAGTATTTCCTGGATCTCGAAAGTGAACCTTCATTCCTTTCACCTAGTTGAATGAAATGAAGCTTGGGGGGCATGTACCTTGATTAAGTCATTATGTTGGGGGCATGCAAACTTATAGCAAGCATAATTTTTCATTTCAAGCTTGTGTAAACATGAAACCAAATCCAAGGAGAGTTCTCCATGGTTCAAGCTTGTGTAGAAATGAACCCATGCCCAATTTACATATCGTGATTGTCGTTTTTATCAGCTAAATTATACTAGATGAGCCTTGGTTTTTTCATTCCATCGCCACCATCTCTTTGGGAGGTCATGTGCTTTCACTTGGTTGTTTTTCCTTTCCTAAGGAACTACAGCAATGTGTGGTTTTATTAGCCAGCCTCTTGACCATGACATGTTTTGAGCGGTTCCTCCATTGCCGGAACCTACCCTTTATACCACTCGTTCCTCCAGGTGGAGTCACGTTTCAAATATTTTCTCGACTCGTAAAACTCATATGAAAATATTTTTGAGTATTTTTCCCTTTTGACTGATAAAAGAGAATAAAATGGGGGGTCCTCTTTCAAGCTCTTTTTTGACCCTTTAAAAGCGAAAAGATAGTCGAGCCGTTATCGTTTCGAACTTGTTAACACATGCGAAACGTCGTGCACCCAATATAAGTTTATCCCTTTTGCGGGCTGGGATGCACTATTTACGAGAAAGGTACTCCTTGGCTGAAATGGTCAAGCGGTTCTCTCAAGTATTATTTTCTACCTTTTCGGGCTCGAAAGATACAAATGCATGAAAAGGGACCATGTGGAGTTTTCTTTTCCATGTCTTTTTCAAACTCTCTAAAAATATACCGAGTTATACCTTTGTCGAACTCGTTAAAAAACTAAACGACATCGGATTCATCATCATGATGAGCATGAGCTTCTCCTTCCTAAGGTTCGTTAAACTTGCTAGGTTGAGTTCGTCTGAAGGATGAACTTACAGTGAAAGCATATGTTATCTGATTAAAACATAATTGGGGTACCTGCCAGAAATGGTGGGGGGAAATTTAGAAATCTAATCAGTTGTGTCAGTAGCTCACTCTTGAACATGACACTTTCTACTTCGTGTTGGGTTGGGACATCCTCCTTTTTATCATTGATCTTCTTGGGTTGGGCCACTCATTTTTTCCTTCCATTTGATCTCTGCCACATCATCATGACCATCGATCCTATGGATCCAAAAACTGCCAAACTTCCAATCATGTGGTTGATATGTTCAAGAGTTGTCCTTCTACAGTTACATTTACCTCTGATTCTCTGTATCACCCAAAAAAAATTTGCATCCTTTTGTCTCGCATCGATGATGTGGGATACATTATGGCCCTCCTTCGACATAGTCGCTTTCCATCGACTTCAACTCATTATCCAGGAAGTTGACCAAGAGGTTCCCTTTTGATACCTTAGAGCTTGCATGCCCTAATGGAAAGTTCTTCACACTCGATGGCAAGTTCACATCATTGGCTTTCAATGGAGTGATTTCATGGGTGTTCAACTTCGGTTCCTCTATTCACATTACGTGGATTGTGCTGATAGTACCTTGATGACCATTATCATTATTGGTGGCTTATCTCATGCTTGTTAACAGTTTCAAGCAAATTTCTAGCATGTTCGATGTCAACACATCTATTCACATGTTAGAATTTGTACTTTGATCGGGTCATGTTGGAGCGCAAGATCTTGGGATCAGATCGCAAAAGTCTAGGTTGTGAAGTGAGGTGACATGGTTATGTTGATATACATGTCTTTTTTAGATGGATGGCTACGACCATACCATGAGTTATCATATGTGATCCTTATCATTATTGGATGGCTGTGACAATACCTTGGTTTCATTATGATCCTCTTTGGAAGATGGTTGTGCCCATGCCCAGATCCATTCACATGATCATTCTCTGGATGGCTATGTCCATTCCATGATTCATGTATCATTTGACAGAGTTCTTAGTTATGTATATGTATATGTACTTGCTTGCAGGTTTTCCGACGATAGGCTATGGTTCCTTGCACTGATTCATAAAGCATTTCATCCCTCACTCTAATTTGGCATTCACGCTTTATGGGGCATCTATTACAAAACATTTTATCACTATCCCTGTACTCCCCATTCCTTGATCCTAGAGGACCTCTAAAATGAACCTTACATGTTTACTCTTCATGAAGAAACTCCCATTGTGTCCCTCTTCATGAGCAAAACAATTCCCTTTTGCACCATTTTCCCAAAATCTTCTATTTTCCCCAGTTTACAAGACTGGCGCTAATGGCCCTTGTCCTCCTCGTGTCGATATGCAGGGATTAACACTATCCCTAGTGCCGATTGGAGTGGCTGAGCTTTGTTCCAATTGCACTGGTCCTCTTATGGATTTTTTTTTAAATAAAGAGCCGAAGCTTCCAGCTCTAGAAGCTTCATAACAGAAGCCTGGTAAATGGTTGTGCCGGATGGGGTCAAGGATGTTAGTTTGGGCTCATTTCCCCTATAATGATGGAACTACCTCAAGATATAAGACCTTCTCCCATGAGAAGAGGATCCATCTTCCATCCATTCATCCTATATAAACCTCCCTTTTTCCCAAGCACAAGCTAGTGTTAAGGTTGGTGTGCTAGTGCTAATTAAGTTTGGAGTAAACAACAAGCTATTCATAGTTGTAGCTCTCTAGTTGTGTGAGGGAGAAGTGTGAATTTGGTTTAGTGTGAAGCCTAAAGGGAAGATCCTTAAAACTATTATTTTTGAGGCCATCATGGAATGATAGCAGAAGTGTGTGGGAACCTGGTTTTGTCGGAGGAGAACGGCAACGTCAAGGCAATGGTTGTAATCTCTTCTTGATTCAATATATATGCAACTATCGATTGATTTCCTACATGATGTGTCATCTTACATGTTCATGGCTTAATGTTTCTTGACTTGTTAAGTAGGTTGAATTACAATTTGTCTATTATCACGGTTGTTGTTTGTTGTTGTTTACTTGTTTGAGGTGTTTGAAGAAGGAAGCAAGAGATAGCTGGAGTGAGAAAACAAGGACATCATCAAACATGATAAGTGTACTAAGAGGTAGGCCCTCTTAATTGGTTCTAACCTAAGGAAATATTCCATAGAATGTATCAGTTGTGGCTAGACCCATTATCGGGCTAGAGGAATTGTTTGTGTCCACACTCATAATTTTACTTCACCATAATCGGGCCTTAGGATGAGTACCCCTTACAAAAATATTCCTTCTTGATTTACGAATGATTCATCCAAAACTGAATGATATGAGCGTGCTAATTGCACTATTGTACTGAAAAAACCCCAACTAACTTGAGTTCATTTCTTGAAATAAAGATTTACAAAAAACTTAAAACAGTAAGGTGTCATGATTGACACAATCAGAAAATATCTTCATCTCCACTGGTGAGGTTATGGAGGAATAGTTCTCGGGTTGATTATCTGGAGTTGAGGAGGGTTGAAAAACTGGTCACATTTTTGCCACAGTGCTGAACTCAGTTGAGGAGAACAAAGGAAGCTTTGATTGGTGATCTTAAGACCTGTGAGCCTTGCATATTTTGGCCTCGAGTGAAACAAGGTTCTCACGAGCCGTAGAAGTTGGAGATATCTCCTTAGATAGTTCACCATTGACTTTCCCTTTAAGGAGGAGGTATTCTCAGGGGAGGAATTGACTCTACTCTTAGCCTCTACCATAATTTGACTGTAGTCCTCCCATGGAATTAATCCTCTTATGAGGTCCCAATAGCTGGGTAGTCCTACTAGGACCCTCTGCTCAAACTATGAGTCAAAAACTGCTACATCCGACAACACCTTCTCCATACATTCTTCATCCTTAGCTCTAATAGCTTACTTCTAGATCATTTTGTAGACCTCCATGATTTCAGTTACCTGGTATACCACATCTATGGCCCTCAAATCACTAAGTAGTTCTTCATTTACATACTAAATGAATGTTTTAGTTGCCTCAGCATTCTTTTCACCCTCGTCCTTGGAAGATAAGATGAAGAACTCACAGTCCTTGATTGCAACTTTTTTCTCTTCCACCAAAGTCATATACTCCTAGTTATTCTTCATATTTATTATCAATTCATCCCATATTAGTTGTTTTGTATGAAGGAGAGACATGTTACCTTTAAGCTTGTATTTAAGCTCAGCGATTTCTTGATTTTATGCATGTATTTCGTTTTTTATCAGTTCTGAATTTCCTTTGGAAGTCTCCAATTGCTTCTCCTTTTGTGCAAGGACATGTTTGGAATTGTATAAATCCACTTGTACCCTCTTAAGTTCTCCTTCTGAGAGTCGCAACGCAGTGATATTTTTAGTGAGTTGTTTAGTGGGATTCTGAGGATTGTTTGGCACAAGCACTGCACAAATATGGGAGTTGTTTTTCTATTGGAGCTACACTACATGTTGTTTGACGGCCACCACTTCGTTATTTCGGCATATTAGCTCCTTGGATAGAATATATTTTTCTTCCTCCACCTATGTTATTTCTTTGGACTGCACATGTTCACTAGTAGGCATCTTCAACTTATGCATCAGTTTGTGGATCTCAATCTGTGAACTCTAGATAAGAGATTCTAAGGGAACTTTGTCTTCTAGGTTCACTCCCATATTTACAATTAGTTCTTTGAAGTTAAAATTTTTCATATGTAGATCTATATATTTAGCTCTCTCTTGCTTTAGCTTCATTACAATGTTCTCTAGGAGATTTTTAGGTTTGTTAATGGTCATGGCATTCCTATTTAGTTCACTATAAAACATTTATCCCACTTTCCTATGAAAGTTGATTTTGTTAGGAAGAGGGAAACTTGTCAGGCCCAGAGATATATCCAAATCCCTAAAATGTGAGCCCGAGGGAGGGACTGTGTTGAGGGATGGCGTAGTGATAACTTCATTTGATTCCATTCCAAGTCCATGGTAGCCATGAGTTTGGTCTGGTAGGGAATTGAATGCAGTGCTAGCTAATGTTGTGTTTATTCTCTAACCTTTTTGTTTCTTTCCTCTATCACCTTCCCTGTAGTCCAAATAGATTGTTTTATTGTTGAACTCCCAGCTTAACTTAGAAGGGCTAGCTCTGTAGATGAGGAGGAAGAAGCTTGTAGTGGGTATTCTAAGGTCACATGGGAGCTTGGTTGATCTATATTTGTCTCGGTCAACTCGGTTTCAAAATATTCCTCCACTAATTCTTGGGTTTTGGCCCTTTTTATGGTGTGAACATCTTCCATTTCCACATCTTCGGTCTCATCCACACTCCTTTTTTGTTGGAGTCTTAGTCTCCATTTTTATATTAATAATCTAGGAATCAAAGTTAGATTTCCACTCAAATTTTGGCATGTATTCATGATCATAGGTTAAATCATTATTGTTTTTTCTTTTCTTTGCAATGATACCATGGGGGTTATAATGCCAAATATCCCCCATTTCAAAATCCATCATTTTCAACAAATTCTGAGCTAGGTGAAGAGCTTAGCTAGTATTGGAAATGAAAGGACCTATAGGCTCACCCAATTTGAACTTATAGCCTTTCTTAGCAGGAACAAATGGATTTGATCCACATGTAGGCTCTATTTGATGAACTCTAAACCAAATATCTTCATTGGCATGAAAACAGGTAATCGGTAAGGAGGGAGCTCACATCCATAAACACTAATTTTAGTGTAACTCTCAAACAAATACCAATTACCTACCCTGGTGTCCTTACTAAGTTGGAGGATCCATTTTTGTCGAGGTAATATTCTTGGGGGGGATACATTATGGATGATTTTGTATGCAATAGTCATATAAGAGGATACGAATTGGGAGTAGCCCCCATTGTTGGGTTTCTTCCTGACAGGAACATCCCAATCAAAGACATACTTTCTTTGTTTATTTGAATCCATTAGAATGATATTGAGGCATTCAAATTCATCTACATGGGTATATAGGAACAAATAAAACATTATGGAGTAATATCTAAAAAATGAAGTGACAAAAAAGTGGTGCAGTTGGAATTTGATGGATTCATCTAGGAAGGAAGGTATATCAAACAGATGGTTTAGATGCATAATCTCTCTTAGAAACCCTATCGTGGCTTTAGTAGCAATATTAGCATCATCCTCCCCAAACAACTGGGCAATTACAGTGAGGATAGGTTGCACTGCCTCTATAAAGGTATGTATTGGGAAAGTATCAACAATTGGAAAGGATTGGTGGCCAGGGCCAAAATCATTTGTACAAAGGAATGTTGTTCCCTAGTTAAGAGGGAACTGTATTTGTAAAACAAGGTGGTTTCAATTATTTTTTCTGTTTTAGGTGAAACTGGGTACACTAAAGCCTTTTGAATCAGCTCCGCGATTACCTCTAGGAGTTTGACTCTAGTAGAATATATAAAACAATTGTTCTTCTCAACATAAGACATAGAAAGCCATGAAATGAACTCAGGAAAATAATAGACAGAGGGTGAAATTTGTTTACAGAGCCTTGATTTAGCTACTCTGAAAGGGTCCTCTCCCTTGACCTAGTAGCCATACATGTCGAACCAGAGGTTGGTAGGTGATAGGGATAGGATGGGTCGACATTTCGTGCATCTATGTCCATCAATGGCTACGTTTAGGATGAGGGTTTGAATTCCCACGCTTTGGGGGTATTTTGGACTGGTTTATTCATTTTGAACATGGAGACAAAAATTACAGGTAGGACGTTGATGGATTACCTAGTTCACTGGTTGAGAGTTGGAGAACAGTGTTGGTGGGAGCTCTGGAGTGATCCATAGGATGAATGGCGTCACAGACTAGCTAAACGGTGGGAGAACTTCGCTACAAGAAGAATGAATTTAAATTTAAGCACATAAATGGGTAGGGCCTTTATAGGCAGAGGGAAATGGTCATTTGATGTTAGACAAGGTCAGGAGGAGGAGACAAGTGGTAGAGAATGATTGGACGGGTGACAGGTGAACCATGGAGGGGATAGTTCACTATTACCTCAATGATCACTTGCTCGAGTTTTTGGCGACCCAATTCATGGTGGTTGCGGTCCCCACCTCTCTCCAGAGGGTGGGTGAGTGGGAGGCTAGATCAAGCTGAGACCCCCTAGAGTTAATCTAGGTCATCGATCGGTTGATCCTACCCTATTGAATTTTCAACCCTGGGGGGTGTTGTCGACGTATTGGTCATGCCTGTTGCCCCCCCCGCCCCCCAAAGGCCTCTGTGATTTCATCTAGCCATGATGAATGATGATGCTCCCATTAGCTGCTTGATCTTTAAGAGGGGCCCGCATTCAATTTTCCTTCATCCTTTAAATTTGTTGTGTTTTCCTTAATAAACATTTCTCAATTGTTGCCTCTTACTTAAGGATGTTCATTGTGCCACCACTACCCAATTTGGTTATGTCTCATTAAGTCAAGTTTATCCATCCTTATCTGAACCAGGGTGAATAAGAGACCATTCAACATAAAAACGAAATATGTAGAAAAGAGGACAACATCGGCTCCAACTGGGGATAATGTATTGAATGAAATGCATTGATAACTTTCATATTAGCGCCTTATCCCTTGGGCATGGATTCATTTTATTCATGTACACATAAAGAAAAAAAGAAGCAATAAGAACATAAAACATTACTAGTATGTATAATGGCTCACTAGTATATACGGTTGGTGAAAATGGACCTCTTTAATGCTAAAAATAGAGCTTAAGAAACTGCCCTTTCACAGGCAGTTCAAGCACCTCACCATCCAAGTTTTCCAGTAAGAAGGTGGTGTTTCCATTTTCTTCAGATGTATTGAAAGGTCCAAACCACAAGGTATCAAACTCCCTAAGCTTTCCCTTGTCCTCTCTTCTAACATCCCATCTGAGTACCAAATATCATGGTTGTAAGGATCTGCCCTTTGCCTTTTTGTCAAAAAGAGCCTTCATCTTTTCCTGATATTTAATAATATTCTGAGTTACCTTCCCTCTATTTTTTTACAGTTCTACTAGTTGATTTATTCTCCTGGTCAGAGAATTTGGCTCCTCCTCAATATCCTGTATAATTTTAGGTAACGTTGCATCCTTTGCATATACCAACTCAAAAGGAGACTTCCTATTTGACCTCTTGGTAGTAACTCTATTGGACCATAATGCAAATGTTAGTTGTGAGTCTCAGTTCTTATGATTTTCTGATATGGTCTTTTTTTGAATCCTCACTAGTGCTTTGTTTAAGGATTCATCCAATCCATTTCCCTATGGATAGTAGGTGGAGTGGCCCACGATGATGTTATAATTTTAGCAAAAACTAATAAACTTGACTAACTTAAATACTCGAGCATTATCCATGACAATATTCCTTGGACATCCAAATCTAGCAAGGATATTCTCCTCCATAAACTTGATGACCACTGCATTGGTTGCATTTTGGGTTAGGATGGCCTAAACCCATTTTGTGAAATAATTGGTGGCTATAAGTATCCACTTGTGTTGACCACTAGATGGTGGATGTATTTCTCCAATGAAGTCTAGCCCCCATTTTCTAAAGGATTCTTCTACAAAAACAAGGATCAAGGGGAGGGGTGTCAACCTCTGCTTCTCTACAAAAATATGATATTTCTCACAGGCCCTAACATATGTATCAACCTCACTAAATAATTTAGGCCAATAGAAACTAACTTGGAGAATCTTATGGATTGTGTCTCTCCAACTGTAATGTCCCCCACAGACCTAGCTATGGAATTCATCAATCACCTTAGAAATCTCCTCTTATACCAGGCATAATAGAAAGATCCCCACCGTATCCTTCTAGTACAACTAGACATTTGAGATAACAAACTTCTGAGCTTGTAACGTCAAGGCCCTGTATTTAACTGTGTCAAAATTCAATGGGAAGTTTAGAAAAATTAAATAATGGACAAGATACTTATACCAATGTGAGACTAGGTATTTCATCTGGATTTTTTGTGTTGAGACCTCAATATTCTCCAAATCTTCTTCTTCCTTACTTTCTCCCTCTTGATTTGAAAACAGATTTATGCCCAAGGCCTAGCAGTTAGCCTCAGGCAATATTTTAGCTAATCCTTTCCCCTTGATCAACTTAATGGGTTTTATATCCATATCATATTCTTGAACCTTGGGAATCCACTTGCCTCTCTTACCTTCACTGTCACCCTACACAACAACATCTTTCATAGAAGTTGTAGGTACATAAGCTATTATATTTTACCATGGGACATAAATTTGAAAGGCCTTTATAGATTTGACTAAGGCATAGGCCTGCTTTTATAAATTATTGTATTTCAACTCTACATCTCACAACACCTGACTATAAAATGTGATTGGTTGCTCTTGTCTTCATTATTTTTCTACAATAAAATAGTTTCCACCATGTTAGGAGAGGAAAAAGAGAAGATGAGGAATGGCCTCTAATAATCTAGGCTAGAGAATGACTTTTGGGCTTCTATATTCCACTTGATTTCCCAATCATTCTTCAATATTTCTGTGATTTCTTTGACAATTTCAGCGTAGTTTGGTATAAATCTCATTAAAAAAATTATTATGCCCAAGGAAACCTGAATTTTTTTCCTATTCCATGGTAATGGAATATTTTTAATCGCCTCCACCCTTTTGGGATCAATCTTCACTCCTTCCTTTGCCACAATGTGGCCCAATCACTTCCCTTCACATAAAGTAAATTGTGATTTCTTAGGTTTTAAAGGCAAACCATACCTCCTGCATTTTGAAAAAGTGAGTTGCAAATTTTTAATGTGCTCTCCATATTTTACTGAGAAAACAATGATGTCGTCCAGGTAAATCACTACAAATTTATCCCATTCTCCAACAAATGTTATATCCATTTCTCTTTGGTTAGTAGCTCTAGAATTTATGAGGCCAAAAGGCATTCTAGCATACATAAACATTCCCCAAGGTGTAGTAAAATTTGTCTTCTTCTAATCCCCAGGGTGAACAACGACCTGATTGTATTTAGAGAAACCATCCATCATGGAAATTCGGGGAAAAACCTACTACTTTCTGTAGAATGTAGTCCAATTTAGGCATAGGGTAGTTATCTTTTAGTGAGGCCTTATTCAAATTTATGACATCTACCATTGGCTTAGTGGGTCCTGACTTAGGTTCAGAGTTACCTTTGCCAAACAAATCCCTACACTACTGGCCATTTCAGCATCAATCATAGAGTGTGGACTGAAGTCTCACCTGAAGCAGTATGGGGCGGTGATGGAACCAAGTTTCCACACCCAGAGATGATTATGATGTCGTTTTATGCCCTAAAACATGCTTCACATAGATCAATAAGCCCTTGAGGCTTATCAATATAAGTTCCTTTTACCGGCCTCTAGACCTTTGCAAAGGTCTATGACTATCTTTAACGGACCCTAAATAGGCAAATCAACCACTTATGTGCCTATGTAATCACTCCTACTTTTGTATTTACCCAGATCAGCTTAAGTGTCTGATAACTTTACCATGCATTAAGATATTCTTCGCGTAAATAGATATTAGTACTTGTGTTCATATAAAAATGTAAACCATGCCGAATTGCACATCAATATATTATTAAATCATAAACCCATCATTCATCATAACATAAACGCATTCATTCATAAGAGAAGTAAATGGAGGAAACATAGATATTTCCAGAATATCTCTTTATTAATGCTTCAGTTTTGCTTACAGACTCAAGACTACCCTGTGCACTCAGCTGCACAGGTCCACGCACTCAGCTGCGGACTCTACTATAGGCCTCTGCGCACATAGCTGCAGAGACCCTCCTCTACTCTAATAATCTTCGCTCTTCACTTCTTAATGACCCATTATATTCATTAACTTCCACTATGAAATATCTTAGACTCTCTAAGACTCTCCTTTCTTAATACAATCCCATGGTCCGTGAACCATGGATAGGTCTATACAAGCCGACACAACTTACATAAAAGAAGGGAAAATCCATTTATGACACTTACTATCTATGTGCTTCACGACCAAAAATTGCAGAGACTTTACATTTTACATAACAAAACTTGGGCTTTCTACCCCAAAACTTTGGCTTTTGCCCCTAAATTGACTACAGGGGACCCTGTCCCAACAAGCCCCCAACACAAATATCATGACTCACCCTCGAGTCTCTCTACTGGCATGAATATCTTACTACAGAGAGCTCCTAGCTCGACTTGCACTACTGCTACCTTGGCCATCCTCTACATGCCTACCTGCTTTATTTGCTCGACTAGCTACTCGATCACTGGTCTTGCACTATCTTCTTTGACCTTCTATTGTGTCCTCTATAGGGATGCCAGCTTCTCTTCAATGATAGCAAAGATAACATATGCCTCGTCCAGCCAAGGCCTTAATTTTGCCTTTAGGACCGCCTCTTTGCGTCGCGTTGCCTCCACCTATTTGAGCAACTGCTTTGCCTCATGTAGCTTAGCCAATCGCTGTGATATAGTGACGGTGCACACAATCACTTTTGATTCGTCATATTGTTGTTGCAATTACCAGGCCCTTGTGTTCAACCTCTGCAATTTAGGATCCTCTTGCAGAGTCGTAACGACCTCCATAGAATGCTCAAAGAGTGTGGTGCAATCTACCACCGCAACATCTATTATTGCATCTGCATCCTTCACAGTAGCTTCGTACTGTGCTCGGACCTCTAGGGGAGTTGAAGGTTGTGACTTCAACTCAAGATCTGTGATTTTAAGGTTCAGTTCAAACTGAACCTTGGCCATCTTTGTCCTTGCATTGCGCACACCTGTAGCCAATTTCGTAATCTCGACCTCCACCGGCACTTCTTCTGGGATATTCAGTTCCGGAAAAGTTTTGCATGCTTTGACTACCACGGTTGTGGTTCACTCATTCTTCTCCTGAACCTTCTTCCATGCTTCTAGCACGACAGTATTCTCAACAAATATCTATTTGTTGTTGACTTTATGCTCGTTGATCATGCTCAACGCACTCTACTCTCGGGCCTTAAGCTCTGCAATCACACCTGCTTGTAGTGTGTGAAGGAATTTACTGGGGAGCGCGGCCAAGTTGAGGCCAACATTCCTCAAGGTGCTGACAGTAGCCTTGTCAGCTTCCTCCTCCATGCTCAGAGCTCCATCCGGCAACGCGACTTCCCAGAAGGATCGAACCAACTCTGTTTCTTGAGTGGTCCCCGGTGCCAAACTAGTCAAGGTCGCGCTACTCTTCCCTGCAGTCTATTTGTTTGGATCTGCAGCTCATGCAGACCTATCTGTACGGTGACCAATGCTTTCTTCTGTAGTATTTTGCTATGATGTCCCTTACCTTGTCACCAATATTTTCCAAGTCACCCTCCGTCAAGGTGATTGGATCTAGCGATGATTTGGAGGCTTTGGTCTTCTTTCTCTGTCCCTCCTTTTCTTGTTCCCTATTTCACTTTATGGGAAAAGGAGTGCTCTCCAGATATCCACCACCCTTTTCCAAGTGTTTTTATTCCTCCATTTGGGGCAAAGGAGATTTTTGAATTCTTTTAGAGTCGCGCTCTTCCTACTCGGCTTGTTCCTTTGTGCCGTGCTCTGCTTCTATGCGTGCCTTCTCCTTAGTCTCCTTCTTTCTCTTTTCAGCCAACTGTTGAACCTTTAGTTGGGTTGCTTCCTTTTTCTGCCTTTTCGTGGACTTGCTAGTCCTGGTGGCCAAATCCGATGGTGTGTGCCAATCTGCTGGCCATCGCTTAAGGACTTCGGTAATGGCATCATCCATAGCCAAGTATGGAAGATCATACCACTTCTGATTCAGATCCTTTAGCGTATGGATGTAAACATGGTGGAAGTCTTCTTTGAACTCTGCATAGCGAGATAATTGCTCAAAAATGGTTGGTGACAACTGTGGCTTTTGGTTGATGGCCATATGAATGCTCATCTCCATCAATACCCAAAAAAATTACTTTCTCGAACCCGCGCAGCGTCCTTTGTGGCCCATAGTGAAGCAAACTTCGTTGCTTCTAGTAAATTTTTCTGAATTGGAGGAAACTGGCTGTCCTCTAGCAACTCCCACGTGACTAGCATAATTGATAGTAATAGGCAGGAATAATGGAAAGTCTTGCTTTGGTCCTGTGCCTCTCGGCAATTCATGAGGAACTCAGTGCATAGGTAGCGTGCCTAGTTGAACTATACACCCTGCACGCACTGAGCTACTAGGGAAACTACTGGTGCCGACACCTCGTCCGTTCAACACTTCCTCATCACTTTGCCAGCAAAAATTTGGGTGGCCACCTTCACCATGGGCTCAGTAATACTAGAAATAGAATAACCGCGTGCTTTCTTGACAGGTTTGAACTTGTCCTTCATCTTCTCCGCGATTTCGCACTCGCCCATCTTTCTGCCAAATGCCTTTGTAGGATTCAACCCAAAGTGAGGTAATAATGTGATCCTAGGGATCAACATATTAGTGATCGGTATGGGCTCAGTCAACCACAAGAAACTATCATGCACAAAGCACAATAACTGCTTAATGACTATCAAGTTTATGGGGGTGCAGTGGTAGTGAGGCACCCATAGGAGGTTCAACAACCTTGCCTTGTTTACCCCACGAATCCATTCCACCAGCTCCAGCGTGGTGACACCAGACTCCTTATAGAATACTTGCTTCATGAAGGTATCAGTAGATAGGTGGGGAAACTACTCAACATCTACCAAATCCCAATCTTCAAGTTTTATATGTGGGATGCATGCCAAGCGCGGACCTTCAAAAGTGTTTTTTTTTTGGCAGCAAGGGTGTGTTCAGGAGGAACTATCCCTCATCTGGGTCCTTCAGGACCTTCACCTTGCCTTGGCGTGAAGGGATGTACTCCAGAAGGTTCGAAATAGGGTATACATATTTATTCTGCACCCTCGTCGGCCTCCAAGTCTACCACTTTTCCTTTCTCCTGTGTGGTTGGCTTTTCTTTTTTTTGAGCCCATGTGGCTGCATGCTTCCTTGGTGACTGACACACCAACAGTGTCTTCTTTTGTTTATCCTTCTTCGACTTGGGATCCTCTCTCAGCGGCATAGGCTTCGGCCCAGGCGACCTCGACGCCTTAGGCACTACTGCGGGAACCTCCATGCTCATGACCTTAGGGGAAGCTCCCTCGGAGGCGACAGTGCCCCCAGTAGTAGTGGTCTCAGTTGGTGCAGACATGACACTGTTAATGAAGTTTTGATCAGACTCAGACATAGGGCATGCAAGCAAATTCTAAGAGAGCTCACACAACAGACAACAAAACTCATAAATTCTCAGAATGCAAAGTGTTTCCCACTGGATGACCATCTGTAATTTATAGGCAATTTTGAATTCAAATTCGACTGTTCCCCCCAAAATTCGTCCACAAATGCGAGATTGGTGGAAGATTTATGAAGATTTCACACTTGATTTCAGCCTTAAATGCCTTAAATGTCGGCCTCCTGCTCCTCTTAACCGTCCTCTGGCAGCCAAATCATGAACAATGATTGTAATGGTCACTTTCTAGCTACACTACATGGTCTCTCGTCCTGTAGTGCAGCTCCCTTCGTGCGTCTGCTGATACTGTGACACCCTTCTATTATGCGCAGACCCCTCCTTGCGTAGCTTTCCAACCTGGGAAGTGTAGTTTATAGTCCTGCACCTCCTTGCAGCTGCCTGGAGCACTAAGACTATGCTACCATCATATAGTCATATGGCCAAATCCCTAGCGTATGGCTTCAACCGACTGCCATTTGCATTTTCGAGAAATTGATCTCCATTCCATTTCTCACGCTAAACTACTCCACCATCGGTAATCTCCTTAATCACATATGGCCCCAGCCATAGCATATGGAATTTTCCTAGAAACTTATCAAACTTGTTGTCATATAATAAAACTAAATCGTTTACCTTGAAGGTGCACAATTTAATGTGCCGATCGTGCCATGCCTTTTCGTGTTCCTTCCGAACTTGTTGATGGAATCCAACCAAGAATCTATCTTCCTCCATCTCTCTCAACTGTGTGAGCCAGTCTTCTATGGCTGCACCATTCCTGTGAATGCCACTATGAATAGACTAGGCACAATGTATTCCATCGGCATCACAACTTCTACGCCATAGACCAGCCTAAAAAGTGTCTCTCTAGTCAAATTCTTACAAGTATTTTTATAAGCCCATAGCACCGCTAGTACATGGATATCCCAATCATTCCTCTGTGCATTGCAAACCTTTGTTAGCACGTTCTATAATATCTTATTAAATTCTTCCACCATCCCATTAGCCTGAGGATGATATGGCATGCTCTTTTGATGATACATTTGGAATTCTTTCGTCAATGTGCTGATTGTTTCATTAATGAAGTGCATACCACAATCACTCATCAAGATCTTCAGGAAACCGAACTTGGTCAACACATATTCAAATAGGAACTTCGTTGCTGTTGCACCTATACAATCCTTCACAGGCTGCGCCTCCCCTCATCTGGTCAAATACTCGGTCGCGGTGATGATATACCACGCACTCGTCTTCTTTCTTGGAGGCTGAATCGGCCCTACAAAATCAATCACCCATTTTTCAAATGGCTGCAATGATACCTGTGGATTCAAAGGCAGCTCATCCCTACTCGATGGCCTGCCCATCCTTTGACATACATCACACGCCCTACAATATGCTTTGGAATCCTTATGCAAGGTTGGCCACCACAACCCAACGCGTAAAATATTCTACCTTGTTGCTTTTCCTGCATAATGGCCTCCCACAACTCCTCCATGAGCTTCAGCTAGGATGCTTCTTCATTCAAAATTAGGCACATAACGTTGCAATATCTCATCAGCTCCCATCTTATACAAATGCCTTGCAATCACAGAAACGTCTATCGCGTGCACCATTAATTCCTTCTTCTGTTGACTAGTGTACCCATCTGGAGCCGTTCTCGTAGTCAAGAAGTGGATTATGTCTACAAAATGATTGTTTGCCATGTGCACCGCAAAGAGATGTGAGCCAGGCAGTCCTTCCTCCAAATTTATAGGCTCCTCTCCTGTTTCAATGTGCGATAGATGATCCGGTCCTGCATTCAATCGACTTGGCTTCAAAATGACTTCGAAATCATACTCCTGAAACAACGAGAACCATCTGCATATTCCCCCCACTACAAGAAAAAATGACATTGGTGAGGGGCGAAAAATGTCACCATAAGCTCATTGGTGACGGTCAAAAGAGCATTCATCACCAAAAAATGAACGTCACCAAAGGTGGCATCGCCAAAAGTATAGGTGTTGTAGTGACATACAAGGTCCATCATTAATAATGATTTATAATGACAGATAACGACCATCACCATTTCATATGAGCAATGGTGATGGACCATAGCCTCCGTCACCAAAAATTGAACGTCACCAAAGGTGGCGTCACCAAAAGTATAGGTGTTGTAGTGACATTCAGAGTTCATCACAAATAATTATTTATAATGATGGATAACGACCATCACCATTGCATATGAGCAATGGTGACAGACCATAGCCTAGGTCACCAAAAACTGAACGTCACCAAAGGTGGTATCGCCGAAAGTATAGGTGTTATGGTGACATTCAAGGTCCATAATGAATAGTGATTATAATGATGGATAGTGACCATCACCATTTCATATGAACAATAATGATGTATTGTGATGGATCTTTAATGGCCGTAACTATTGTTGCATATATATGGTGACGTTCATTGACCATCACCAAAATTTGCATTGCTAGAAGTATAGGTGTTGTGGTGACATTCAATGTCCATCACGAGTAACTACTATAATGATAGACAAGGACCATCACCATTTCATATCAACAACAATGATTTATGGTTAACGACCTTTGAGGGTTGTCACTACTGATGCATATATATGGTGGTGTTCGTTGACAGTCACCATTTCATATTTTTGGTGAGGGTCAAAAAATGTCACCAAAGCTCATTTGTGATGGTCAAAAGAGCCTCCATCACCAAAAATTGATCGTCGCCATTCCATATGGATGTCAGGGCACAATGGAATTGAACCACCAACCTCTTGCTTTTAAAGTAGGTGCTCTTCCATTGAGCTAGCACCCTTTAAAGAATTATATTTTTTAAAATTAGACCTTGAAACTTCATAAATTGTAAATTCTACAACTTTCAATAAATTAAATTATCTGCAATATTTTACCAAACAAGAAAAGAAACATCAAAGATGTAGGTCCCTACCTAATTGTTAATGAAATTATGAAAATTGGGTGGAAGGAAAAATAGTTATGTATAAGAGAATCAATATGTTTAGTTGAATACTCAATTAGAAGTGAAACTCTGAAGACATTATAACTTATAAATGACCTATAACTATCAAATTCACCAAATATTGCAAAGGAAATGTCATAAGTGGATATCATATGGAAGAAGAGCAGGTAGGGACTTGGAACCCTTGTACACCTTGGCATGCCTTAGCACTTGACACATCTTAGCTTGTTTGACAAATCTTCGTGCTATGTGGCACATCTTAGCATGCCCTAGCATTCCCTAACACACCTTGGTAGTCATGACCTCACAACTAGCATTGCATTTTTCCATGACTTGGGAACCTTACATTCACTAGAACACCTTGGCACTCCCTAGTGGTCATGCCCTCTGTTATCCTCCATAATGTCCCAGGCCGACGAACTGATCGACAGAGGTAACCACAAACCAAGATTTTAGTTTTGTAGCTAGCCCTATCAAACCGGAGAGGGCTCTCTATGAAATCACAGCCAAGAGATGACTAGAATGTAAAGGATTTTAGGCTAGATAGCTAGGGTCGGGTGGGTTTTTGGAAAATTTATGGACTTGGAACTCTATCCACCAGTGTCTTGTCTAACAGGGACTTTGTTAATGAGGCAAGGTCTTGGAACTTTGTCTAGGATAAAGCACCTAACATGCATGATAGAAGCTCCCTAGAATAGAGTACCTCCTACCTAAAAGAGTGTCCCTTGCTCAAAATATAGAACCCTTCTCTATTGTGCAATTTTATTAAAGATAAATCTATGCATAAAATAGTACTAAGAAAAAAAACCTAAATTAATAAAAGTGAGCATCTAAGTCAAACTATAAAATTATAATAAATATGGCTCTATATAATTTTGGGAAACACTAGACAAGCATGCTTTCATACAACAACAATAAGATGCCTAAAATTGATGTGATTTTTTCATCGTCGTTATACGATCATAGCAAAACTGGAATCTATATCATGTACCCCAAGGATGTATGCATTTGGTCAAGGTGTAAATTGAAAGGAACTGCTGAGATGAAGTATTATTGAAGGATAAACACCTTCAAAACAATAGATAAATTCTATTATGAATTCAATCCATTTGCACACAGACCAAGGCTGCTACTGGGTACACTTCTCCGCTAAATGGAAACTACAATTTATTGTAGTGCTGCTGAAGGAAAAACACCTTTAGTGCAACATGGATAAAACTCTAACAAATATTGTCACTGTGGCCTCAGTTGTCGATGATCTCATCAATATAGGTGTGGAGCACCTGGAAGGTATGCTTTTGACAAGCAATCTAGTGGTTTTTCAATAATAATTGTAACCTTTTCTGCATTAGGAATTCAAAGAAGATAAAGGATTTTGATAAAATGTGCAAAAATAGATAAAGGAAGCTCAAGTGCTAATAATTTACGTTTTCTCTGCAGGAAGACATGCAAGCAAGGAGTTCCCGCCCAAAAGCGAGAAGCAGAGGAAAAATAACTGTTGTTCCTCCAGTAGGGAACCGGATGCGGACACGATCAAGCAAAATCGAAATTGAATAGTCCAGGAAAAGAATGCGGGATACCGGCTCGGCGAACGCAAGAAAGATTGAACAGTTAGATCGCTGCTTTACTTATCTCTGATTATCTAAATATCTCCGTCATTTCTTTTATATAATGGCACAACATCATTAAGCAAGAGGACGACTGTTTTTGTAATTTTATAGTTCCAGAACAAAATTTAATCATTGAGTCTCACTGAGACCTGATTTTGTTATGCTTTTGTGGATGCGATTAATATAAAAGACTTGGTGTTTATTCCGTCTCTGCGTCTGGAGTAATCTAAGGCAGTGTACCATTGGCAGCTAAGGGCCCGGCTCCGAAGGACACTTGCTTTTGTATCATTATATGGTGATTTGTGTGTGGTTTGTTTATCTTTATTACTTAGCAATCTGATGAATTCTTTATGTGATACGCTATGCTCTGTTATGATCAATGAATGAATGATTTCTCCATGTAAGGACTCTGCACTGTATAATTGGATTTGCACAGGGTCGAATTGTATCTTTATTCAGCCATTTCTGTAACAGAGTGCTGGTATGAATGTTACTGTCATTGGATTTATGCGAAACAATATTTGTGGGATTTGAGAGTAGCGTCATTCTGTTTAGAAACATAGTTGTATCATTCAATACTCTCAGATTGCTATATTAGTGTAGAACATGTACATACAGGTGATGGTTGTTGTTTCATAAATCATTAAGGATTGCTATTCCATTTGATTATTGTTGTTCCATTTGATTATTGCTGTTCCATTTGATTATTGCTGTTCCATTTGATTATTGATGTTCCATTTGATTACTGCTGTTCCATTTACTGTTGTTCCGTTTCCGTTTTTCCGCTGATTTATTTACCTGCCTTTGTTGTTTTGGTGTGAGAGAAGGCCTAAGGCTGTAGTGAGCCTCAACAAGACGCTGCTTAGCTCCTAGACCTATAAGTCCATGCTCTAAATTTCCCTTCTTTAATCAGTTTCTAAAGGGATGGGATATTGCTTCCGTACCCTTGACTGATCAACTGTTTTGTGTGATTCGTTTAGTTACAGCTTAGCATCTGTTTTCCTTTGGATTTTCTGAACACTGTACTACTAAGCATTACTCGGACAAATAGCCTCGGACTAAGCTACTTCTTGCAATAACAAAACGTTCCTGGATTGACTTATTAATGTGGACTAATTAGTGGTGTGAGAGACCCTAGTTACAGCTCTACATTTTGGCGCCGTTGCCGGGGAAGGAGTATAGCCATTTGCCCTTTACAGAGTAGTGCGCAAAGCTGCTAGGGGGGAGTTGGATTTTAAAAACGGAAGGTAAGAACCTGCGTACGGAGCATGTAAAAGCCCTGCTCCACCGTCTGCTCTCTTAGCAGAATTGCTGGTTGAATAGGATTTAGTAGTTTTTAGAGTGCATGACTAAGCAGAAAAAGCTAGAAAAGAATATCAAACCTCCAGTCAAACCTGAAAAAGCCAAAGGACCAGTGACCCTTGGTCGAACAACCTTCATAGACGAAATTTATAAGAAAACTGAATCTCAGCCATCAGTAGGCCTCAGGAAGATTCATTCTAAGCAGCCTACTAGTTCCCTTCAGGCTACAGCATCACCATCTGGAGCCTACGCTGAGGTGCATAGTCAGACTGATGAACAGGACTTCCAAGAAATTGAAAATTCTGTGTCATAACGGCTGCAAGAAGGGAATTTAAGTAATCTTTGTGAAGGAGAAGGGGAAACAGGGGAAATAGAGGAACCAAGGTCTCCTTCCAGGATAATCCAATTGTTAAACAACCCAGATAGGGGGAGCGCGGCCAAAGTTAACATTGAAGGCACCCCATTCCCTCAGACAGAAATCCCAGATAAGGGAAGTGTCATTAAAACAGTTCCTGCCAAGGCCGTCCCTTCTCAACCTAGGAATACCTTCCTAGAAATTCCGGAAGGATATTGGCACATATTTGATCCAATGGCGCAGAATCAGCCAAATACTCAAACTTCTACATTGCAATATCCTATAGTAGATTCTGCTGCAAATGCACACATGAAAGCAATACCTCTTCAACACATCCCGACGTTTCATGGACTTACATCAGAAGACCCCGATGCATTTTTATTTGAATTCGATGTGCTATGTAGAGGGTAAGATTACACCACTGACCCCCAGAAATTAAAGCTGTTCCCCTCCACTTTAAAAGGAGCAGCTCTGAGATGGTTCATGGGTTTAGGTGGTGGAGTCATAAACAACTGGGAGCAAATGAAAGAATCCTTTCTCAAAAAATATCAGGATTATTGTAGGTCGAGAGAGCTAAAAGATGAAATTTTCCAAATGACGGCCAGACCAAATGAAACTTTAGAAGAATATGTAGAACGTTTCCAGTATAATTTACAAAGATCCCCCTATGCATCACTACCTCTGCCTGATAATGTGTTGAAAACTGCATTGATTAGAGGAATGAAAGAACAGTGGATTGAAACATTGAATATCATGGGAAAAGGGGATATTTACCAAGAGAATTTTGTTGATATCATTAATTTATGCATCAGGAGTTCAAGAGGCAGCACAAGGATAAAATCAACAGAATATGATAGGTTTGTTAAAGACAACAAAATATCAACAGAAGGGGTAACACGTGTAGAACTAGGGAATTTATTAGAAAATTTTAAAACTGATATTCTGGGGACATTAACTACTCAGCTTGATATTGTGCAGGCTAAACAAAAGCAAATGGAGGTGGAGCAAAATCTGGCAATTTTCTGCCCCCGATGCAGAAGAAAACACAGCCACAAAGAATGTCCGCTAGATACAGTTCAAACATGTGCTATCTGTACGAAAGACCACCTTACTGAGAGCTGCCCCTCACTTCCTGGATTGAAGGCTGTATACAAGGAAGCAGAAGAAGAATCAGAACCAGCATACTTCGTTAACCAACGTCGCCAATGGAAACCTAGGCAATCTGGTATGTTTTCGGACCCAACTTCTTCTTTCCAGCCTCCGCAGTATAATGCTCAGCAATATGGTATGTGGCAAAACCAATCTACACCCCTAGTCCCGAATTGGTCATCACAGCCGTTTCCTTCTCCGAATCCATGGATGAATCAGACAAGCCAATTCGGCTGGCCAAATTTTCCTTACACCCCACCATATTGGCAGAATGACTCATACCCTCCACAATGGATTCCCCCTACTTCACAAGGTTCACCCTGGCAGACAAATTGGCCAAGATCGACATATCAGTCAACAGGAACTATTCCACTCCCTCAACCAACTCTGCCAGCCTTACAGCAAAACCCCCAGTCTAATCTAAGGCCGCAACTCCCAGCCCAACCCAATCCCAACCCTAATAAGAGACCAGTCCAATCCCTCCAAATTATAGAAACATCAAAAACTGGACTTGACCTAAAGGAGTGCAATGACCTTCAGTTACGATCTGGACGTATCATAGAAACATAGGGAGACAAAAGAGTTCATATTGAAAATCAGTTACCAATAGAACAACCACCACAACAAGAAGGTGTAAATAAAGAACAGATCCATCAACAAGCAAATACATCTTCTCCTCCTTTCCCGGAACGATTAGTCATACCACGACCAGTACAACATCCAGACTTTGACATTCTGGGAGAGTTACAAAACCTGTACATAAAAATTCCATTCCTCCAAGCTATTCAAGATATTCCTATATACGCAAAAACTATAAAAGAACTGTGCATAAAAAAATCAAGGAGGAATACAACCACTAACCCAAGAGTCCAAGTAGTCGGCACCTTATCTAACTTATTATTGGGAAAAGAGACACCTATCAAATACGAAGATCCCGGAAACCCAATTGTAATTGTCCAAATCTATGGCCAAACCCTGACTAACGCTTTAGTTGATCTAGGAGCTGCAATCAATATTTTGACAACCTCTACCTGCCAAAAACTTGGCATCACATCAGTAGAACCTACTTCTACTTTGCTAGAATTGGCAGATCGATCTGTGGTTCGACCAGAAGGTACTCTATACGATGTCATGGTTTCTGTAGACTCTTGGGAATATCCAACTGATTTCCTGATAATTAACCCAAAAACCCGACTGGATGGACATCCGCTAATATTAGGAAGACCTTGGCTTGCTACTATCGATGCCTACATTGGTTGCCGGCAGGGAAATATGACCATAACTAAAGGACCAGATGTTAAAAATCTAGTTCTATATCCTCCAGCACAGCCAAGCCTCCCAATGATCAAAACCAATCAGTATCCTGTGTCATACCTTACTAACAATATCAGATCCCCATTGACTGTACATAAGGCTTTAGATTTTAAAAATCAAATAGAAGATGATGCCATCAATAACTTCATTAGTCAAACTGAATCTAGATCTCACACACAGTGTTTTATGATAGAGGCAGCATTTGATAGTGAGCTAGAAGAAGACCCTTTGAAAGACGCACATGACCAAACAATACCAGTGACTATTGTTGCCAATAGTAAAGTAGTGGAAATTGAACCTGGTAAGGCCCTAAATATCAATGCCAACCTTACACCAGACCAAGAAACAAAGCTTGTAAATCTGTTACGAAAATATCAAGGGGCATTTGCGTGGGATTACCCTGACATGAAAGGGATCGATCCCCAATTATGCACCCACCACATCTATATAGAAAAAGATGTAAGACTTGTTCGTCAGCCGCAAAGAAGACTTAACCCCCATCTAAAAGAGGTAGTAAAAGCCGAACTTCAGAAACTTTTAGATGCTAATTTTATCTATCCCATCTCCGACAGTAAATGGGTCTCTCCCCTGGTGGTGGTACCCAAGAAAAATGGAAAATGGAGGATTTGCGTAGATTACAGGGAGTTAAATAAAGCCACACAGAAGGATCACTTCCCTCTCCCGTTTATAGATCAAGTATTGGACACTTTGGTAGGAAAGAAATTCTTTTCTTTCCTGGACGGCTTCAGCGGATATAACCAAATCCAAATCGCCCCTGAAGACCAGGATAAAACTACCTTTACTTGCCCTTGGGGAACGTTTTCCTATCGAGTTTTGCCCTTCGGCCTATGTAATGCCCCTGCTACATTCCAAAGGGCTGTCCTTAGTATCTTCGCAGATCTAATAAATGACGGACTTGAAGTGTATATGGACGACTTTACACCATATGGAGATGACTTTGACCCAGCTCTAGATACCCTGGAAAAAGTCCTACAACATTGTATCGCTACCAAACTTTGTCTGAGCCACGAAAAATGTTACATGATGATGACAGAAGGGCTCATTCTAGGGCACTATATCTCAGCAGCTGGCATCCAGGTAGACCCGGCCAAAATCCAGATTCTTTTGCTTATTCCTACCCCCACTACTCAAACGGAGGTACGCAGTTTTCTTGGCTTTTCTGGGTATTACAGATGATTTATAGAACATTACTCACGTATTGCTGCACCTCTATATGCTTTAACTGGCAATGTTGATTTCTTGTGGACAGAAAAATGTGACCAGGCTTTTAAGGAATTGAAGAAGCTTGTATCAACAGCCCCAGTCCTTCGAGGACCCAACTAGAATTTGCCATTCCAAATCTCATATGATGCCTCAGATACAGCAATTGGTGCAGTCCTAGGGCAAGAAGAGGATAATAGACCATATGCTATCTACTATATCAGCAAAAATTTATCCTCTGCCGAACTCAATTATATTGTTACTGAAAAGGAATTCCTGGCTGTAATACATGCTGTTAACAAATTTAGACATTATATCACAGGCTATCCCGTTGTGTTATATACAGATCATTCTGCTATCAAATATTTGGCAAATAAACCTGTTACGAAAGCTAGAATAACCAGATGGTTGATCTTATTGCAGGAGTTCGACATCACAATCAATGATCGACCTGGAAAGGAGAACCCTGTAGCTGATTTCCTCTCACGGATACCGAACGCAATTGAAACAACAGCAGTGGAAGATCAATTTCCTGACGAGCACCTGTTTGCTGTTGCTGTTCGAACACCCTGGTATGCTGATGTCGCCAATTACCTTGCAGTCGGTAAGCTACCAAAATACTTAACCCCTCAGGAACGTAAGCAGATTGTTCAGAAGAGCGCTCGGTTTTCGTGGATTGGAGGCCATTTGTTCCATACGGGGGCAGACATGCAAATCAGAAGGTGTATTCGAGAAGACGAAATCTTCGACATTCTAAAAGCTTGCCATGACGGGCCATGCGGGGGACATTTCGCTGAAAAAAAAACGGCACATAAAGTATTGCAGACGGGATACTATTGGCCTACAATTTTCAAGGATGCGAAAAAATTTGCACAAGCCTGTGACAGCTGCCAGGGAGCAGGAAGACCTGGCCAAGCCGATGAAATGCCTCTGAGACCACAATTGGTTATTGAGCCATTTGAACGATGGGCTCTGGACTTCGTTGGGCCCATTAATCCATCATCAAATCAGAGGACATACATTCTGGTGGCGACAGACTATGTTACTAAATGGGTCAAGGCCGAATCATTACCTAAGGCTACAAAAGACTCTGTGATACAATTCTTGTTCCATTTGTTTGTACGTTATGGACTTCCGAGAGAACTAATCACCGATGGTGGACCACAATTTGTTGGAAATAAATTAGCTGCAACACTTAACAATTATCATGTCCAACATAAGATCACTACCCCATACCATCCGCAGACAAATGGGCAAGTAGAAAGTAGTAATAAGGTAATAGAATCAATTTTAACAAAGACCATTGCATCGCATAGGCGTGATTGGGCCACTCGACTACCCGAGGCACTGTGGGCCTACAGAACCACATGGAAAAGTAATACAGGCTATTCACCTTACCAATTAGTGTTTGGAAAGCAGCCAATTTTCCCCATAGAATTCGAAATCAGGACGCTACGAACTGCACAGGAAGTCGGCCTAGATATGAGTGAGGCACAAATCAATCGATTACAACAGATTAGTGAATTAGACGAAATCAGGCTCTCTGCATTACAAAATAAAGCATTGATTCAACAACAGCGAGCTAAATGGCATGATGCACTTATCAAGAATAAAGTCTTTCATGAAGGAGACTGGGCTCTGTTATACGACTCTCGGTTTCAGGACTTCCCGGGGAAACTCCAGACTCGATGGTTAGGACCATACGAAATCCAGAAGGTACATGACAATGGGACCCTTACCCTGATCACAATTAACGGTTCTGGATATGCATTCAAAGTAAATGGCCACCGAGTTCGCCTTTATCGAAAGCCACTCACTCGGGAATCCTTCTATCAGCAGCTACGACAAGATACGGATATGGAAATCTTAGGAGAGGAAGCGAAATATTCCTCACCTATAATTTAAGAAATTCATTTTTATAACTTGTACATAACATCTTGTATATATGTTTTCTTGATTTTTTCTTTGCTTGTATTCCAAGTGTTTTTGTTGTTCCTTTGCGAAAAGGAACAACACTTGTGCTTTTTGCTATTCCTTTGCGAAAAGGAACAGCACTTGTGCTTTTTGCTATTCCTTTGCGAAAAGGAACAGCACTTGTGCTTTTTGTTGTTCCTTTGCGAAAAGGAACAGCACTTGTGTGATTTTGTTGTTCATTTGCGAAAAGGAACAACACTTGTGTAATTTTGCTGTTCCTTTTCAAAAGGAATAGCCTTTGCGTGTTTTTGTTGTTCCTTTGCGAAAAGGAACAGCACTTGCGAGTTTCTGTTGTTCCTTTGCGAAAAGGAACAGCACTTGTGCTTTTTGCTGTTCCTTTGCGGAAAGGAACAACACTTGTGTGTTTTTGCTGTTCCTTTGCAAAAAGGAACAACACTTGTGTGTTTTTGCTGTTCCTTTGCGAAAAGGAACAGCACTTGTGTGTTTTTTCTGTTCCTTTGTGAAAAGGAACAACACTTGTGTGTTTTTGCTATTCCTTTGCGAAAAGGAACAACACTTGTGTGTTTTTGCTGTTCCCTTGCGAAAAGGAACAACACCTGTATGTTTTTGCTGTTCCTTTGCGAAAAGGAATAGCACTTGAGTGTGCTTGCTGTTCCTTTTCAAAAGGAACAACATTTGAGTGTCTTTGCTGTTCCTTTCTCAAAAGGAGCAGCATTCGCGATTTTCCGTTGTTCCTCTCAAAGAAATGGTATCCTACGAATGAATTCTTCTCTCAGAAATGCCATCGACATGTTTTTGCCCTTATGGAGGATGCTTTGCCCCCATGTTCTCCTCAATCTTTTAGATACAGCAATGAACTTATGCGGTGAACATAAACCATGATATACCGAAATCAGCACATCATAAATCGCTATCACTATGAAGCTAGTATGTATAAGAGGACAAGAGGAGGGACGTGAACTTTTCATCTTCGTTGTCATTGTCATTTACCGGTACCATTGTCATTGGTGATCTTTATCATGACGATTCCCCTAAAAATCTTTCTTGATCATTACTTAGGAGTAAGAGCGAACGATTTGTATCTATCTGTTGGGATCATAAGACTTCTTCCACCATTCCCCGCTCTTAAGGAGTGCGGAACCACCCTTATGTGAAAATAAACAAGAGAGGTGCTCTGCAAAAGAAAACAAAAAAAAAAATATGAAAACTGTCAAATGCAGGATAGGGGGTCTCATTAAGAAGCCGGCCTACCATGATCATAAGGATGGAAGCGAAGTGGCATTCCCATAATGGCCACCACACCAGGGATATGGTCCGAAGGTAAATTAACAAGTAAACCTTGGAACAGGGGGTCTCATCGCGAGCCGACCTGACCACGTTTCGTGCCTACCTTGTGAATGGCATTATGGCCATCTGGTTACCAAGCCAGCATAATGGCCTGCATTTTGACAAAGCACTCTTTAGAATATACACAGAGGATCATGGTTCCGGAGGGTGAAATAAACAACTCTGCCAAGGTTATGAACACCTGTTGACAGCAGAGCTCTGTTAATGGCATAGAAGTCGTAATAATTACACCAACAGGTATGATATTAAATTTTTTTGTCTCTTATCCTTTGCAAAGATCATATGTCACACCCGATGTATATATCGCATGAATATTTATTACCACCAATCATGGCAACGGAACTGACAGTGACCACTGGAGACTTCGTACGCTTGACAGACGTCCCATCCCCTAGCTCCTCATTATATCACGCAGGCTCTTATGCAAAACGCGATCTACCTTTTTGCCTCGGTTTCGGCATTTCGTTGTTTTTCTAAAACATGGCATAATTTCATATGCTGTACTTTATGATTGGACCTCCGAACTGGCTGCTGCTCCTCTCTTTGACGGCTGGGGACAGCCTATCAGATCGCGGGGGGGAAGGTAATCTCATTACTCCATGATTACGTGGCTGCACACCATTCGGGCGAGATAATGTACGAAGGAATGACATGGTTTAACGGTATGATGCTTCCATTCTACGGAAATTGCCATCCACGATCTTTTTTTTAGTTGCATTCTCGGTGATCATCCTCTCTGCGTCGCAAACACCGCAAGCAGTTGCTATTCCATTTCTGAGTAGAATCATGGGCGGAAAGACGGTCCGAAGCGAACCTCACAAGCTGACAGTTTCCGCTACTGCTCGGGAAATCCTGGAAAACGTAGGATGGTTGAATTACTTCAGCCACCTGCAAGAATCAAATGAAGCCGTGGTGTTGGAATTCCTGCAGAATTTGCAGGAAAATTACTCCATAATAGGAGGAAAGCGGATAGTGGTTATAGAGGATATCATCGCAGAAGTTTCAGGATTACCGGCTGCTGGACCCATATGGATGCCGAAGAAGGAAAGATTACAAAAAGCTATGGAAATTTTCCAGGACGAAGGCCAAAGCTTGACAGTCAAAGGGAAAGGAGTTCTGCCGGCAACACTAGGGGAACCCTGGACCGAGCTAGCGAGGATAGTATAAAGTTATATCACCTGCGAAGCGAGAAAAGACGTGGTAAGACCTCGTCACCTGAAACTTTTAGCTGTTTTAAAAGGAAAATGTTCTGTAAATCTCCCTGCACTTTTAAATTTGCTACTACATGACGCGGCCCAAAGCCTGAGGAAGGCCCAGCACATAGATGCAGTCGTTAGCCACCATGGGCTAATTCGGCTGATAGTGAGCCACAGTCTCACTCAACAACAAAGCACTTGGGAGGAACTGATCGCAATAGTCGAAGGAGGATCGGCTGCACCACCCCCAAAACCTGAACAATCCTCTAGTATGGAGGAACGATTAGAGAAACGCAAGAAGTCAGCAGCAGAAAGACATGCCGCTTCAAAACGAAAATAACCTTCCGATACGCCAGAACGACCAGAGGAACCCAGAGAACCTACTGGTACACCCGACCTACCTGAGAGACCAAGGAAGTCAGCTCGGTTGGCCCGGATACGAGGAAGGTTGGAAAGAATTTAGGAAACAACGGCCCAGCCAATTGAAATTGCGGACGAACCTCCAGAACCAGAAGGAGGATCTTCCGAAGGAAATGTGGAGCAATCAGGGCCCGGGACTGGCCAGCCGGAAGGGGAAGAAATGGTTATCGAACAGAGCAACCAAGAAGATGAGCACTCTGAGGAAGCAAGGGTTACCGAACAGGGCAATCAAGAAGAAGAAATAGCACAGCCAGGAGGTAGCCCGTTGCAGGACCCTGTAGGTGAGGAGGAATTGGCAGCAGTTCTGGCCAATATGGGGGAATATGGCCAGCCCTCCAGCACAGCAGGCGTCCCTGACAGTCCCGCAGAGGAAGAACTACCCGAGGAAGTACATGCAGAAAAGGCAGGAGAAGAAAACCTGCCTGGTTATGATAATGAAATTGAAGACAACAATCAGGGACAGTCTGTCCCCAAGACGCCGGAAGATATCCCAGATGAAGAAGGAGCGGGCTTAAGGGCCAAATCCTCTGCCGAGGCAAAGGAAATTAAGAAATTAAGAAAGAAACAGCAGAGATTGTTGGGCACTATAGCCAGGCTCCGGCAGCAAATTCGAATTTTGAAAGCCAATTTGAGAATACAAAGGACCACAAGGAAAAGGAGGGCCACTACAGCAAAAACCCCGAGGACAAGAACCCATTTTGTTGGTCGAAACCCCATCAGGAGACCTACTGCCGAGGAACAGTCTGTTGTTCCAAATGATAATGAGGAACAGGGTGCTGTTCCAAATAACATAGAGGAACAGACTGCTGTTCCATCTGACCCTAGAGAACAAACTGACATTCCAATTAAGGGAGAAGAACAGTAAGATGTTCCAATGGCAGGGGGACGTCAGCAGCCTTTCATTCGTGTCAAGAAGGAGAAAGAGAATAAGGAGATCCAAACAGAGGCACCACCCTCAGGGGTTATTCGGGTTCTGAACTCTAAACAGCGCAATAAAAAGTTTCAGGCAAAATTCCCGGCCTCTACGGCTCAATGGAAAAAGGATCCAAAAACGAGAAACTTGCACAGGATGATGAAGCAAGCCCAACAAGAAGCTGAACAACTAAGAGAGCAAGCAATCCCCTGGGAGAAATACGAAGAATTACAACAGCAACTTCGGAGTATTAGTCAATCTGAAAGCCAAGCCTTTGAGGGGTGGCAGAAGGAACAAGAAAAGGTTGCGAAGGTAACTCGTCGATTAGATGGTGTTGTTAAGCAGATGGACACTGTGTGTTCCTTATATAATGACGTTTTGACTTGTAGGGCCCCTGCTAAAAATTATGCTTTATTTTTGCTTGAAAGATATTTGAGATTGAAAATAAAAGCCGTTAGGGCAGGAGCACCTATCCACATCAACACTGTTAATGATTTTATAGATTTTTGCAAGCATTATGGGGTTAAGGTTCAAAGGTTATTGTGCGAGTTTTACTTGCACAACCTTGTGCTAGACCAGGAAACTGATTTAAATCCTGGCCCTTTTGTTGGCGATATACAATTTCAAGCCTTCATCTCATTTGGGGTTAATCAGCTGAAATGGCCCAGAGCTTATAACACCTTTCAGAGACAAGAAAATAGCCTAGACTTGTGGATACAAGCTGAACCTAGAAACCCAATGACGCTATGGAGAGAACATAGGAGTCTTATGAGGATCCCAGGTGTCATCGAGATAATAGGACCCATGCACGAAGACCTGATCCGAAATGGTCTGGAATATTTCCTGACTATTAAAGATCTTGCCCTCGATGCTGCAAAATTTCGATACCGGACCTCTAGTCCAAGCATCCAGCTCAGGGAACCATTCAAATATGAGAATTTTGAGCTGGCTGCAAGCCGGTTGAACCTTTATGGGGAACGGATTCTGCAAGCAGTGCCATCCTGGTTGGGGTATCGATTTCGCAGTCCAATTATTTGGCACCCTGCACCCGGATATCAGGCCTTGTATGAGATGCCTGCAGATCAAATAGATCAGTTCTTTGATAATCTAGTTGCTCATCACGGTTGTCAGCCTCCTCACGAGATCCCTTCTCCGGCCTATTCTCTCACCGCCTTGCATGTCAACTACAATGTTTTCATGAGGCCATGAAACAGGGTAAGCAGGGGGGTGTGTGGAGCACCTGGAAGGTATGCTTTTGACAAGCAATCTAGTGGTTTTTCAATAATAATTGTAACCTTTTTTGCATTAGGAATTCGAAGAAGATAAAGGATTTTGATAAAATGTGCAAAAATAGATAAAGGAAGCTCAAGTGCTAATAATTGACATTTTCTCTGCAGGAAGACGTGCAAGCAAGGAGTTCCCACCCAAAAGTGAGAAGAAGAGGAAAAATAACTATTGTTCCTCCAGTAGGGAACCGGATGCGAACACGATCAAGCAAAATCGGAATTGAATAGTCCAGGAAAAGAATGCGGGATACCGGCTCGGCGAACGCAAGAAAGATTGAACGGTTAGCGAATCCCTCAGGATCTTTGATCCTGAGGGATCACTGCTTTACTTATCTCTGATTATCTAGATATCTCCGTCATTTCTTTTATATAATGGCACAGCATCATTAAGCAAGAGGACCACTGTTTTTGTAATTTTACAGTTCCAGAACAAACTTTAATCATTGAGTCTCACTGAGACCTGATTTTGTTATACTTTTGTGGATGCGATTAATATAAAAGACTTGGTGTTTATTCCGTCTCTGCGTCTGGAGTAATCTAAGGCAGTGTACCATTGGTAGCTAAGGGCCCGGCTCCGAAGGAAACTTGCTTTTGTATCATTATATGGTGATTTATGTGTGGTTTGTTTATCTTTATTACTTAGCAATCTGATGAATTCTTTATGTGATACGCTATGCTTTGTTATGATCAATGAATGAATGATTTCTCCATGTAAGGACTCTGCACTGTATAATTGGATTTGCACAGGGTCGAATTGTATCTTTATTCAGCCATTTCTGTAACAGAGTGATGGTATGAATGTTACTGTCATTGGATTTATGCGAAACAATATTTGTGGGATTTGAGAGTAGCGTCATTCTGTTTAGAAACATAGTTATATCATTCAATACTCTGAGATTGCTATATTAGTGTAGAACATGTACATACAGGTGATGGTTGTTGTTTCATAAATCATTAAGGATTGCTATTCCATTTGATTATTGCTGTTCCATTTGATTATTGTTGTTCCATTTGATTATTGCTGTTCCATTTGATTATTGCTGTTCCATTTGATTACTGTTGTTCCATTTACTGCTGTTCCGTTTCCGTTTTTCCGCTGATTTATTTACCTGCCTTTGTTGTTTTGGTGTTAGAGAAGGCCTAAGGCTGTAGTGAGCCTCAGCAAGACGCTGCTTAGCTCCCAGACCTATAAGTCCATGCTCTAAATTTCCCTTCTTTCATCAGTTTCTAAAGGGATGGGATATTGCTTCCGTACCCTTGACTGATCAACTATTTTGTGTGATTCGTTTAGTTACAGCTTAGCATCTGTTTTCCTTTGGATTTTCTAAACACTGTACTACTAAGCATTACTCGGACAAATAGCCTCGGATTGAGCTACTTCTTGCAATAACAAAACGTTCCCGGATTGACTTATTAATGTGGACTAATTAGTGGTGTGAGAGACCCTAGTTACAGCTCTACAATAGGTAACAACTACGATAATTGAAAAACCAATAGATCATTTGAAATGACATATTTGGACATACTTTATTATTGTTTAGGAGTTTTAGTATAGAAAATGCAAGGTAACTTATTGCGTCTTCATGTCATAGGCCAAGGATGCGAAGAAATACACAAAATATTAAATAGCATTGTATAAGTCGATTGCAGGTTATTTTGAAATGGGAATGGATTTCTCCTTGTGTGGGTTCTAATCTACTGGGTATAACTTTAAATAAGAAATGGATAGTTATGGGGTTGAAATTGTCTCACAATTCATGAAAATTCCAAATTTTTTCACTAGAAAGAAGTACAGCAAGTCGTCAGGTTTATGGAAGGGAAAACCTTATTCAGAGGAAGATAACTTGAAATTAGTCGGGCATATTATTTCTCGTCTTCTTTTAAGTGTGTGCTTTGAAGAGATAACCACATCCAAAGACTCAATAACAACTCTGGTAAAGTTTATAGATGTGAAGCACTTTTGAGAAAACCCATTGCTTAATGACAATTGAGCGAGGAATATGTCGAAGGATTCAATCTTGCACTCAGTCATAAAAAGGAAGTTGGGGTATCCACCGTCTTTCCAACAAACCGACTCCAACCATAATGTGAAAGGCAGGTTAACTGCGAAACCTCTTGCCCGCTTTCTAGTATTGTTCCCTCTTGAATTCCAATAGGTATCTGGATGCTTAGATCCACAAAACTTGTGCCAAGTAAACTCTGGATGATACAATTGTGACATGAAAGCTTGACACACACTCTAGTTTCCCTCTAAAAGAGGGTAAGTCAAAATATTATGACAATCTTAACTGTAATTTGATCATACAATATTGAGGTATTGCATGGAATAAAAAATATACTATCAATGAACTAATGAAGAACTCAAAATAAATGAATTTCTTATTGCTACAATAGTGCCTCTTTGGATTCTCGGATAAAGCAACTAACTTGCATGGAAAAAGCTTCCTAGAATAGAGTACCTCCTACCTAGAAGTGTGTCCGCTGCTCAAAATATAGAACCCTTCTCTACTGTGCATTTTTCTCAAAGATAAATCTGTGCATAAAACAGAACTAAGAAAAACACCTAAATTAAGAAAAGTGAGCATCTAAGTCAAACTATAAAAGCATACTAAATATGGTTGTATACAATATTGAGGTATTGCATGGAATAAACAATATACTATCAATGCGCTAATTAAGAACTCAAAATAAATGAATTTCTTATTGCTACAATAGCACCTTTTGGGATTCTCAGATAAAGCACCTAACCTGCATGGCAAAATCTTCCTATAACAGAGTACCTCCTACCTTGAAGTGCGTCCCCTACTCAAAACATAGAACCCTTCTCTACTGTGCACTTTTCTTAAAGATAAATCTGTGCATAAAACAGAACTAAGAAAAACACATAAATTAAGAAAAGTGAGCATCTAAGTCAAACTATAAAAGCATACTAAATATGCCTAAAATCGATGCACTTCTTTCATTGCTTCTACAACCTCATAGGAAAACTATAATCTACAATATGTATCCCAAGGCTGCATGCATCTACTAAAGGTGCAGACCGAAAGTATCTACAACGATGAAGTATTGTTGAAGGAGAAACACCTTCAAAACAACAAATAGACTCTAATGTGCATTCAACCCATCTGCACACAGGCCAAGGTTGCTACTGGGTACACTTCTCCCGTAAATGGAAACTACAGTGTATTACTACTCTACTGAAGGAGAAACATCTTCAGAGAAACATGGATAAAGCTATAACATATATTGTCACTATGGTATTGGTTGTAGAAGTTCTCATCAATATAGGTAATAAATTTGATAATTGAAAAAATAAAAGGTGAGCTACATAGATCATTTGAAATGATAGATTTGGGCATACTTTATTATTTTTTAGGAGTGTTATTATAGAAATTGCAAGGTAGCCTGTTGCATCTTTATGTCAGAGACCAAGGATGCGAATAAATACAAAAAAGATTAAATAGCATGGTACAAGTCGATTGCAGGTTCTTTCGAAACAAGAATGGAGTTCTTGTGCAGATTCTAATCTATTGGGTATAGATTTAAATAAGAAATTTATAGTTATGGGGTTAGAATTGTCTCACGATTGATGGCAAGTCCCAAAGTTGTTCATTATAAATAAGTAAAGCGAGTCATCAGGTTTATGAATGGGAACACCCTATTCACAGGTAGATAACTTCAAATTAGCTGGGCATATTATTTCTCCTCTTCTTGTACGTGTGTGCTTTGAAAAGCTAACCACCTCCGAAGACTCAAGAACAACTCTAGTAAAGTTTATAGGTGTGCAGCGCTTTTGAGAAAACCCATCATGTAATGACAATTGAGCGAGGAATATGTCGAAGGATTCAATCTTGCACTCAGTGATAAAAAGGAAGTTGGGGTATCCATCATCTTGCCAATAAAATGACTCCAACCATAATGTGAAATCCAGGTTAACTGTGAAACCTCTTTCCCACTTTGTAGTATTGTTTCCTCTTGAATTCCAATAGGTATCTTACTACTTAGATCCAAAAAACTTGTCCCAAGTAAACTTTGCATGATACAATTGTGATGTGCAAGCTTGACACACACTCTAGTTTCCCTCTAAAAGAGGGTAAGTCAAAATATTACGACAGGCTTAACTGTAATGTGACCATACACTGTTGAGGTACTGTATGGAATAAACAATAGACTATCAATGCACTAATGAAGAACTCAAAATAAACGAATTTTGTGTTTCTACAATAGCGCCACTCTTGGGATTCTCCAAACAGCCACTAATTTATACACATTTGGAATCTTTAATCGGTTTGCAGAAAGATTAAGCAATGGTAGTGATCACTCTTTGCCCTCCCATTGAATGTCTATACAAAGTCAATAATAAATTGATTTAAAAGTGAGGTATGTGCCTGAAAAATAGGATTCTGACTCTTCAACTCTAATTTAATGGCAAGGAAAATATTCAATTGTAAATGCTTGATCTTCTACAGTGTAAATTTCTAGATAAATGGTTATCGTAAATCTGTCAATCGTCCACATATCCCAAAAAACCATGTATGTCTAGACTCTGGTTGTGTGTAAGAGAGGGGAGATCACATAAATAATCCATTATCAAAAGAAAAAGTTAAAGCACAACATTATATGGAGAATGTTTTTAAAATTTTATTACATACCTTATAAAGTTTGAAAGGACATAACTGAAGCTTCCCTCTCCTTCCACACTTCATTAAATATGCCCCTTTTCCAATGCAGATGTGGCCTGCAGAATCACAATCAGCAAATAGAATATGAAAAGTAAGATTTATGAATTAAAGTAGCTTTGTTATACCTCAAGAAAATGGACTATGAGAAATTGGTTTTATTCTCTACAAAATATTATATAGCAAGATCTAATTACATTCTTAACTGAAACAAAGGTAAATTGGATTCATGCTTTGCAATAGACGATATAATGAGATCTAATGACATTTTCAACTTAAACAAAGGTAATTTGAGTAAGCTCAAGCTCCAAAATGATGGCATCAAACTTCTGAGTGGTAGTTACTGTATATATCTAGCTAGAGGCTATAACATAAAGATATTTGTTATATGTGAAGATAAAAAAAATGAAAGGAATGTGAAATTTTGACCATAAACTATAAGTTCCTTTCAAGGACTATATCAAACCATAACATTCTTATCAATATAATCAACTCACCCATTCTAGTACGCTTCTATTAGTTTCATGATAAAACTCAAACTCAATAAACTTCAAACAACATAAATTAAAGAACAATATGTCTAAGGTTGGTTACCTATTACATCATACTAAATTACCTTTTGCATCTAACATTGAAAATGACTATGAAAGAAATGAAGACAAATCAGTGATTATGATGGATGCATGTGATGAAGTAAAATAAAAAGAGACCTTTCTTCTTGCTACTAATGAGCCTTCTAGGGGATTCTTGGATGAAGTTGATCCTGATCTGCTTTCTGAAATCAAAGAGACACTTTCTAGCTATTCTGATTTGACGGACAACAACCCTAATGCTTATGAAAATGAATATGGAAAGCAATAAACATCGATGAACCTGGTCTTGAAGAAGGTGACTCAAAATCTAATATGGATAGTATTTTAAATTTCTACAGCTAGCAAAGGGTTTTCCCAGTTGGGTTCCCTAGAAAATTTTGTTTTTTTGCTATAGTGTGACTATGTTTTATTTATGTTCTATTCCATTACAAATTGGTAGAGATATGTTTTGTCTTCATGCAACAATTAGTTTCAGATTTATTGATTGAAGTAGTAGCAGAATTTCAAGGAAATTCTACACAAGGGACAACCAATCTATATTTTCACTTATATCTTTTGCAAGTAAAATTCACAACTAAATTTTCAACCAAAGTGTTTAGGTTACTAGCAAGCGGTATCACAACATATCTCAACATTGCAAGGCATAAATCATACTATTTAATAAGATTGAGACTTGAGATACAAAAATCTTCCCAAGTTATGCAAGCAAGAAAACGGCTGATTTTTAGTTCTAAATCTATCCAACCGGAACAAAATTATGCGTTTTTCAACACCTGCTAGTCAAAGTTATTTCTGGCCTCATTCAAATCAATTAAGAATATGTCAATCTCATTGATATTTCTTCTTCATTTCATGCTTCTAAGTTATATATTTATGCAACCTAATATATCATTTATGTTAAGTGATTATTCATTAAAAATTATTTAGTCTGTCCAACGCATCTACCTAATTTTTTGATCAGTTTCTGGGAAGACTCTATCATACATTTGCAGTAGAAAATAGAACATTGTTTTAGTACCTAGTGTATAAAACTCTAACTGGAAAAAGTATTTTGGGTTCGTTCCCTAAAAATATTTACAAAACTTTCAATCCCAAAGCCATTTCAGGGAGAAATTTAGTATTATTTTTGGAAAATTTGAATGCAACTAAAAGAAATTCCTCTCGTTTGCTCAAAATATTCCAGCACCAAATATGAGTGAATTCACAGAACTTAAGATTTGGAAATAATTAAATTTCAGTTCACTTTTCTAGGACCATATATGAGTGAATTCACAAAACCTGAGATTTGGAGATTTGGATTCTAGAAACACTTAAATTTCACCTCATTTATTAGGATTGGAAGTTCCCTGAGATACAAACATGTAGCATTAAGGATCTACTTTTCTTGTTTAAGGACAATGTTCAGTTTATAAATAGTGATACAAGAATCCTTGTATACATGCCTGGCACAGTTCTTTGGTCACAACTAATGAAACTGAACTCCATCAATACATAACAGACAAGGTAGAATGTAAGAGAGCATCTACTTTTCAACATATACTATGACAAAAATAAACATCTATACAGTCATATAAAGTTGTCACCATATCAAAGAAGGAATTAAAAACCAAAATAAAAATAGGAACAGGCTTGGATTGTTATGGTTACTCTAACAAAATGTTAAATAGGATTAATATGTTAATATGGAAAATAGTGTAGTTGATTATGATTTATTGAGCCCAAGGGGTTAGCCCAACTGAATGTCATTAATGTTACTGGGTATTTGGCTAGTTCTGTGCTAGCAGGTGCCCTGTTTGAAATCCCTTGGGTGAGGTGCACTAGTCAATGCCAATGGGTTTACCAAGGATGCAATCCATGAATGTGGGGAAACATACATTGGGATTCCCCAGAGAGTTTTTCTTGGAATGAATAAAAATGTGATTTCCTAAAGAGAAATTTTGAGATGCATATAGTGTACAGTCAATAAAATCAAATCTATAGAGACAAACCATAAAATAAAGAAAAATACATATGATTTTACCTATGTTCCCTCCCGCCATGTGAAAAGTGAAAATATGCTAATCTTAAACTTAAAAGAAAGGATGAAAAAAATAGTGAATTTTGAACCAGTCCTCCTTGTGTGGATGAAGAATAAAAGTGGGGTGGAAATGCAACGAGGTTAGAAATGAAACATACCTAGGTGCCATTAATGGATTGAAGAGGTAAAACCTTAACTCACAACTCTCTTCAATCTCGTTTTCCCTCCTGCCCTATGAAAAGTGAAAATATGCTACTCGTAAACTTAAAAGCAAGGATGAAAAAAATAGTGAATTTTTAACCAGAGATCTGAGGTGTGTGTACTCCTCCATGTGTGGAAGAAGACTAAAAGTGGGGTGTAAATGCAGCGAGGTTAGAAATGAAACATACTTGGGTGCCACTAATGGATTTAAGATCCAATGGTGGGGGATCTGAGGTGTGTATACTCCTCCTTGTGTGGAAGAAGACTAAAAGTGGGGTGGAAATGCAGCGAAGTTAGAAATTTAACATACCTGGGCGCCTTAATGGATTGAAGATCTAATGGTGGGGTTCAATATCAGCCTGCTATTGGTAAAACATTAATTCACAACACTCTTCAGTCTCATTTTCCCTCTGGCCCTGTGAAAAGTGAAAATATGCTACTATTAAACTTAAAAGAAAGGATGAAAAAAATAGTGAATTTTGAACCAGTCCTCCTTGTGTGGACAAAGCCTAAAAGTGGGGTGGAAATGCAGCGAGGTTAGAAATGAAACATACCTGGGTTCCATTAATGGAATGAAGAGGTAAAACCTTAACTCACAACTCTCTTCAATCTCTTTTTCCTTCCAGCCCTGTGAAAAGTGAAAATATGCTACTCGTAAACTTAAAAGCAAGGATGAAAAAAATAGTGAATTTTGAACCAGAGATCTGAAGTGTGTGTACTCCTCCCTGTGTGGAAGAAGACTAAAAGTGGGGTGTAAATGAAGCAAGGTTATAAATGAAACATACCTAGGCGCCATTAATGGGTTGAAGGTCCAATGGTGGGGGATCTAAGGTGTTTGTACTCCTCCCTATGTGGAAGAAGACTAAAAGTGGGGTGGAAATGCAGCAAGGTTAGAAATGAAACATACCTGGGCACCATTAATGGATTGAAGATCCAATGGTGGGGTTCGATATCAGTCTACTGGTAAAACATTAATTCACAACACTATTCAATCTCGTTTTCCCTCCCGCCCTGTGAAAAGTGAAAATATGATACTCTTAAACTTAAAAGAAAGGATGAAAAAAATGGTGAATTTTGAACCAGTCCTCCTTGTGTGGAAGAAGACTTAAAAGTGGGGTGCAAATGCAATGAGGTTAGAAATAGAAGACTTCAAAGTGGGGTGAAAATGCAGTGAGGTTAGAAATGAAACATACCTGGGCACCATTAATGGATTGAAGATCCAATTTTTGGGTTTGATATTAGTTTGCTACTCGTAAAACCTTAATTCACAACTCTCTTCAATCTCGTTTTCCCTCCTGCCCTGTGAAAAGTGAAAATATGCTACTCATAAACTTAAAAGTAAGAATGAAAAAATAGTGAATTTTGGTGTGTGTACTCCTCCCTGTGTGGAAGACTAAAAGTGGGGTGTAAATGCAGCGAGGTTAGAAATGAAACATACCTAGGCGCCATTAATGGATTGAAGATCTAATGGTGGGGTTCGATATCAATCTGCTACTGGTAAACCCTTAATTCACAACTCTCTTCAATCTCGTTTTCCCTCCTGCCCTATGAAAAAGTGAAAATATGCTACTAGTTTTCCCTTCCTCTGCCTTATGAAAAGTGAAAATTTAATTCACAACTCTCTTCAATCTCGTTTTCCCTCCCATCCTATGAAAAGTGAAAATATCTACTAGTTTTCCCTCCGCCCTATGAAAAGTGAAAATATACTACTTGTTTTAGAAAGTAAATGAAGATTGGAATTAGGAGGGCTTTGTTACATCAAGAATTTTTTCAAAAATGTTAAAATTTCCCTCCCTAAAAAACAATAAATACAATATTTATAGAGTATAGAGTAGATGTGTAGGTGCAATGTTAGTATGTAAACAATTCTAAATATGGGCTTCGTTAAAGAATAATAGTAATGATAATAATAAAAGTGAAAAGAATGGGAATGAGTGCAAAAATATAAATGTTGGCTCAAATAATAATAAAAATAATAAAATTCAATTTGTTATATTTTGATTTTGTTATTAACTTGTGAATAGGTTTTGTTACAATACCATGAGCCAATACCATGGCTTATCAATACCTCAAGCCCAAAAACCATAACTTATTTCACAACCAAAATATTTTATAACAATATGACAAGATTCTTAACCATGGATATTCACCCCCCACTTTACAGTGGATATTATTAACTTGTAAAAAATTGGTTTTGTTATAATACCATGGGCCAATACTATGGCTTATCAATACCACATGCTCCAAAAACATAACTTATTTCACAATCAAAATATTTTATAACAATATGAAAATATTTTTAACCATGGATATTCATTCTCACTTTGCAATGGATATTATTAACTTGGAAATAGACTTTGTTACAATACCATTGGCCAATACCATGGCTTATCAATATCACATTCCCAAAAACATAACTTATTTCAAAATCAAAATATTTTATAGGAATATGACAAGATTCTTAATCATGGATATTCACCCTCGATTTGTCATTGATATTAAGAACTTGTGAATAGGCTTTATTACAATAGCATGGGCTAATACCATGGCTTATCAATACCACATGCCAAAAAATCATATCTTATTTCACAATCTAAATATTTTATAACAATATGACAAGATTCTTAACCATCGATATTCACCCCCACTTTACCATGGATATTATTAACTTGTAAATAGGCTTTGTTACAATACCATGGGCCAATATCATGCCTTATCAATACCACATGCCCAAAAACCATAACTTATTTCACAATAAAAATATTTTCATTTAATTTAATTTTATAAAAAAATTTATTTGAAGCTAACAGGAAAAGGGTTGTAATTAGTTTTGAAATATATATAAACCCTCTATCCTCATGACTACTAGAATTATTCCCATATCAATCAAATTAAGGTTTTAATAAAATAAAAAATGAGAATACTTTTGCATTTAAAGATGTGAAATTTATATAATACAAATATTAGAAAGAATCAACATAGATCTATCTTAATTAAGGATCCAAGTGATGATAGCAAGCAAAGTGAACAGAAGATAGGGGGAGGGAGATAGTGACAAAGATGGAGGGTGGAGAGAGAGAGAGAGGGAGAAAGAGAGAGTGAGAGAGTGATGGGGGGAGATAGAGAGAAGGAGGTAGGAAGAGAGAGAGGGGAGAGAGAGAAGAAGAGAGTGGGGGAGAGAGATATGGAGTTGGAGGGGGAGAGAGAGAGAGAGGAAAGAACTAAGGCATAGGGAGATAGAGGTGGAGAGAGAGGGAGGAAAGAACTAAGGCATAGGGAGACAGAGAGAAGGAGGTAGGAAGAGAGAGAGGGGAGAGAGATATGGAGTTGGAGGGGGAGAGAGAGAGAGAGGAAAGAACTAAGGCATAGGGAGATAGAGAGGAGGTAGGAAGAGAGAGAGGGGAGAGAGAGAAGAAGAGAGTAGGGGAAAGAGATATGGAGTTGGAGGGAGACAGAGAGAAGGAGGTAGGAAGAGAGAGGGGAGAGAGAGAAGAAGAGAGTGGGGGAGAGAGATATGGAGTTGGAGGGGGAGAGAGAGAGAGAGAGGAAAGAATTAAGGCATAGGGAGATAGAGGTGGAGAGAGAGGGAGGAAGAACTAAGGCATAGGGAGATAGAGGTGGAGAGAGAGAGGGAGTGACAAGGGATAGATGGATAGAGAGAGAGGGAAAGAAGAGAGGAGGGGAGAGAGAGAATAGGTGGGGATAAAGATAGGGAGAGAAGGGAAAGAGAGAGAGAGAGGGAGAGAAGAGAGGAGGGGAGAGAGAGAATAGATGGAGATAAAGATAGGGAGAGAAGGGAAAGAGAGTGAGAGGGAAGGCACAAAGATGGAGGGGGGGAGAGAGAGAGAGTGATGGGGGGATAGAGGGAGTGAGAGAGAAAGGGAGAGAGAGGACTAAGAGAGAGGAGAGAGAGATGAAGTTGGAGGGGGAGAGAGAGGGAAGGAAGAAGAAAGAGATTGAGGGAGAAAGGTAGAGAGAGAGGGAGTGACAAGGGAGCGATGGAGAGGGAGAGGCGGAGAGGAAAAGGGAGGGAGAGAGAGAGTGTGTATGTTTGGGGGGTGAGATAGAGAGAGGGAATAAGAAAGAGACACATAGATAAAAATATAGATATTATATAGTATTATATAACCAGCCTAGATCCATCTTAACTTGGATCTATCAAGCGCCAAAAAAGAGGTTTTCACATCGAGATATTGGATCCCTCTTGGTGCTTGATAGATAAGGGTCAATATGGATCTAGGCTGGCTTAATAAGTTTGTAGTTGTATTTGATAAACTAACACTTTTTTTTTATGGTTGTGTTTGAAAACAATTTTTCCATATTTGGTGTATTTATCATAATAATAATAATCTAATTTTAATTTAATTTTAAGCTTACCTTTTTTATGCAATGATTTTGTTGTTATTTTATAGAGATAGACATGTTATACTTTTGGAATTTGAAAAGGAAACACGTGCTCTTAACTTGGTTGTATTAAAAACATAAGTGTTCTTGTATACTAGGTGGGTGCAAACAAGAGAGAGTATATGGTAAGTGGATTAAATAGTTAAAAACAAATGTTATTTAAGGAGAAAGTTACAAAAATCTAACAAATAGGCTAGGGTTAGGATATTACTATTTTGGGACATCTAAAGTTGAAGGTACATTTTATGGAGGTGTAGTCTAAGCCCTTGGGTGTAGGGCACATATTATGGGTATCTTGGACTTTTGGTGTGTGTTAGTGGTGTCAACTAGTGGTGGAGTGTCTAACCAATGGAGTAGGCAAATTTTTTCATTTACAAGGTTGGCATTAATCAAGTATTCTCCCTTTCTATCCAACTCTAAGATGAGGAGTGTGCATAATGGACTTATTATTATAACAAATTGCAAATATTTTATTATCTTTAAGTTCAAGGGCTTGAAGTGGCTGCCTCGACCTAAAAATCTTTAAAGGAACTGTGTTTTTCAATTAAACCCTTCTGGTCAAAGAGCTGCAAAAGAGGAAGACCTTATGGCTATTTTTAAGGGGTTGTAATGACCCTCGTCATGTGGTAAATATGTATATATGATGCTACTGGTCCTGATCTTAGTACATTAACGTATATAATGTAAATATTTTCCTATCACCTCGAATTGTGTAAATATGATAAATATTTTGTGGTTGCCCTGATGTACATGTTGAAGTTCCACTTGCATGATTATGGGAAACACTTCTCAGTTATCCTTGTGTACATGGGAAAGATCATAATTACTCTATGTGATAAAAACACCTAGTAATATTTTCACACTGAACACTATACAATAAACTTAACCCTAATATCTTAGTGAAGAACAAGTAACTAGCTAGACTCTGGAAGGGTTTTTGGATTGACTGTTAGTGAAACTCGTTGCAGTTAGGTGTGCCAATGTGTGGTCAGTGTTAGTGAGTGCTAGGGAAACACAAGGGAGAACTAGGTAAAAATTCATGGAAATGAATGAATAAGAGTGTGTGACAGGGAGTGTCAATGAGTTCTAGGTGTGGTAAGAGGGGAGTGACATGGTATGCTAAGTAGCGCTAAGTCATTCTAGCATGCCAGAGTGACATGCAACCAATATGTGCTAGGTGCCAAGGTGTGCCAAATAGTGCTAGGAAGTGTTAGGGAGCGTTAGGGAAACACAAGGGAGCACTAGGTGAAAATAATGCATGCAAATGAATGATTAAGAGTTTGTGATAGGAAGTGTTAGTGATTTCAGGGTGTGCTAAGGAGGGAGTGACAAGGTATGCTAGGCAGTGCTAAGGCATTCTAAAGGCCAGGGAAACGTGACAAGATGTGCTAGGTGCTAAGGTGTGCCAATACATGCCAAGGAGAGTTATGGAATGTTAGGGAAAAACAAGGGAGAACTAGTTTTAAATGCATGGAAATGAATGAATAAGAGTGTGTGACAGGGATTGTCAGCAAATTTTAGGTGTGCTAAGGAGGGACTGACAAGGTATGCTAGGTAGTTCGAAGGAATGCTAGAGTTCCAGGGTGACATGCCAAGATGTGCCAAGTCTTAGGTGTGCTAATGTGTGTCAGGGAGTGCCATGAGAACACAAGGGAGAACTAGTTCAAATTGCATGGAAATGAATAGATAAGAGTCTGTGATAGGGAGTGTCAGCAAGTTCCAATTGTGTTAAGGAGGGAGTGACAAGGGTATATGCTAGGTAGTGCCAAGGCATGCTAGAGTGTCAAGGCATGTTAAGGAGTGGTAGGGTCTATTAGGGAGTGGAAAATCATGCTAAGGAATGCAGGGGATGATAATGTGTGCCATGTAGTTCCAATGGATTGTTATACGTGCCAAATGTTATGGCATGTGAAGATGTAAACTATGTTGCTTAGTTGTTTTATGGGTATTGTTGGATGTGAGCCTTGACTTGGTAACTTGTTAAGTGGGATGAGTTAATATTGGACATGAGAAGCATAAGATGATTTGTAGTCCATTAGGGGAACAAGGCATAGTCTAGTTGTAGTAAATGTAACTTGGTAAAGTTGTTGTAGTTGAGGCAGGACTTAGTTGGGTTCCTAAGTATAAAAGAAAATAAGGGTAGTTATGAGGGAATGATAATTAAGGAGTGCCATGGCATGCCAAGGAATGAAAAGGTGTGCTGACATATGCCAGATAATGTCAATGCATGTCAAGGAGTGTTTGGGAGTGTCAGGGAATCATAGGGGAGAACTAGGTCAAAGTGCATGGAAATGAATGAATAAGAGATTATTCGAGGGAGTGTCAGTGAATTCTAGGTGTCCCATGGACGAAGTGTGTTAGGATAATTTCATATTAGGAAATGTAGGAGGAAAGCCTACAATTGTGATAAGAGGATGGAAAAAGAAGTTTGAGACAAAGGGAGACTTTGGTCTAGGCACAACACTATTTTTCAATGACTTGGTTGGGTTCCCAAGTCACAAAAAAAGTAAGGTTATCTATGAGGGCATGAAAACTAGGGAGTGCCAAGGTGTGCATGGAATTTTAGGAAGTGCTAACACATGTTATAAAGTTCCAAAGAATGTTAGGCATGTCAAGACATGCCAAGTACTAAGGCATGCCAATGTGTGCTAGGTTCTAGGATGTGGCACCAACACATCCTAGGGATTGCCAAGGAAACACTAGGGAGGATTCGTTTTAATTACATGTAAATTAGTGAATGTGCATGTGTGATAGGGAGTGTTAACAAGTTATAGGTGTGCTAAGGAGGGAGTGACAGTGTATGATAAGCAGTGCCAATAGACGATAGAGTGCTAGGAAATCCTACTAAGATGTGACAAGTGCCATGGTGTGCCAATGCCAAGGAGTGTTAGGGAAACACAAGGGAGAACTAGGTCATAACGCATGGAAATGAAGGAATAAGAGTGTGTGGCATGGAGTGTTAGTGAGTTCCAAGTGTGTTAAGGAGGAGTTACAAGGCATGCTTGACAATGTTAAGGAATGCTAGAGTTTTAGGGCAACATGCGACCAACATGTGCCAACGCGTGTAAGGCAGTGTTAGCGGGGAGTGCCAAGGGAACACAAGGGAGAACTATGTCAAAATGAATGGAAATGAAAAAATAAGAGTTGGTGATTAGAAGTTCCAGTGAGTTCTAGGTGTGCTAAGGACAAATTGACAAGGTATGCTAGGTAGTGTTAAGGCATGCTAGAGGCTAGGGCGACATGCCAAGATGTCATAGGTGCTAGGGTGTAACAACACATGTCAAGGAGTAATAAGGAGTGCTACGGAAACACAAGGGATAACTAGGTAAAAATGCATGGAAATGAATTAATAAGAGTTTGTGACCAAGAGTGTCAATGATGTCTAGGTGTGCTAAGGAGAGAGTGACAAGGTATATTATATAGTTCCAAGGAATGCTAGAGTGTTAAGGCGGTAGGCCAAGATGTGTCAGGTGCTAGGGTGAGCTAGGGAGTGTTAAGGGGTGTCAAGGAAACATAATGAAGCACTAGTTCAAAATGCATGGAAATTAACGAATAAGAGTGTGTGAGAGGGGGTTTCAATGAGTTCTAGGTGTGTTAAGGAGGGAGTGACAAGGTTATATGATAGGCAATGCCAATGTATGATAAACTACCAAGGCATGTCAAGAAGTGCCACGATGTGCTAGGGAGTGTCAAAGCGTGCCAAGGAATGTAGGGGATGTTAACGCATGCCACATAGCTCCAAGTTATTCTAAGACATGTCAGGTGCTATGGCATGTAAAGATGTAAATTGTGTTTCTTAATTGTTTTAGACCAAGGTTGGATGTGATGAGCCTTGTCTTGGTAACTTTTTAAGTGGGATGAGTGAGATTGTACATGAGCACCCTAATATGAGTTACAAGTAGTTCTTAGGTGAACAAGGCATATGTTGAATTTCCATGACACATGAGAATCCAGGTTTGGCCTTAGAATTTTTTATGCAAACACACTCAAGTGCCACAACACATCTACTATGCAGAACAAAATCTTCCATGAAAGAAAAAGTAATGGATTGAATGCACATAGTTTATGGTCTACACATCTTCATATGTTAATGCTTATTATTGTGATATATAATAGCCATTGGTATGTCTGGTGTAAGACTCCTCTGGAGATTTCTATCCAAAAACAACATCTCTGTGGTAAAAGGTGTATTGTTAGAGGTTTCTCCATCAAAAATAGAAACCAAAAGGGACCTTACTATGCACACAGATGAAGAATTAAGAATATTGTTATCTATGAGTGCTGATGTGGAGGTATGGGACAAAATTACATAGGCAGCGAACCCTTTTGTTCAACCAATCAAGCTCTAAAAAGGAAAATGTGTGATTATATATACATGTGTGATAGTATTTGGATAAATGCCAACCTAACCCACAATTTTTTTAACATTTTGCTGGAGCTGACCTATAATTGTTCCTAGATTTAATAAACATGAAAAATAGGACTGACTTTTCAATACAAAATATAAATTGATAGGAACATGGCCAAATTGTGAAAGTGTAAAAATTGGTATGGTTTAAAGGGACCGATCCCTTTGAAAAGTATTAAATGTGGTAATGAAGGTTGAGCCTCGTTCTAGAACCCTTTGGGCATCCATCTTAGGAATTGGTGTAGGATGCAACACTTTAGAATAATTTTTGTAGTAGTGATGTCAACACTTGTATAGTGACATGGGGTTGGAGTTGGCCTCACAAAGCTCATTGGTCTACTTTGGAACATCTGTGGGGTGATGCCTTACATGATTTGGAGTGCGAGGGCATGATTTGATATTCAGTTTGCATTGAAGAAGCTTTGGAGGCTAGATACTACAAAAAAAACCACTTGTTCTGAACAAGGAAGCACATGCCACTAAAGAAAGTAACAACAAGTACACATATTTGAAACTCAAATCACATCACTATTTATTACTCTTTGAAACAAGAAATAACTAAAAATTAAAACACTACTATTCACTTTTCCTTTAGTCTAGAAGGTACAATGAATCTAGAAGCATGTACAACAATGTCTCAACTTTCTTAACTCCTAATCCTAATGCACCTTCCTTACATGGATAGACAAGACAATTAAAGTCTGTAGCTAGTGAATATGATATGAGATATGAAAACATGCTTCCTTAGCTAAGGCTGAGAATTAATAACTAGGGAAGTGCTCCTTTTAACTGTGCATGAAAAAACTAAATAAAGCAAAGAGTTTCGCTACTCTAGGTGCTAGAAACGAATCCACTACCTAAGGTAAGTGCTTTGCCCAGAACAAGATATTGAGGACCCAAAAAATTTGTTGCTTCCTTCAAGAGAGGTGTATGGCAAACAGAACTAAGCTATCATGCACTATCCTCCAAATTCATTCACCTTTAACAAAAATCTTGTGCCCATAAAAAGACAAGAGACCAATATCCAACAGAATTCGCTGACTAGCCAGAGACCGTTGTGCTCAAACAACGAGATAATAAGGGAATTTCAACTAGGGTGGAATATTTCACCACCGAAATTGACAAGAGATAGAAGGGGTCAAAAACTATCAGACCTAATGCTCAAGAACAAATGAATTAATCCACACTTTGTGATCCAAAATGAATTCAATCCTTCTTTATTTAAAGATTTTCCAGAGGCGTTTCATATTCTTAAGTGATTGAGTAAACCTTACTCCAAACCCCAAATTTGGGATTTTTAAGCTCAATTTCTCCAAAAATTGCCCAACAATGGGTATTTTGGGGTTTTTTCACCTTTATGGAAGACTATAGTCTACGAGGATGGATAGGATATTATGTCCCATTCATCCTCAATTTGTAGAGGATGTTACATGGCACCTAATAAAAGAAATAGTGCTTTAGTTTAGGAGGTAATAACTAAATTCTTATTTCTTTCCACACAGGACATACATCTTGCAAAAATGATCATGGGGTAAAAATACTACAAAAGTCCTAAACCTTATAGCATTGTCATAGTCCAAGAGTAAAAACCCTTTCAAGTGAAACAAGGTCAGTACCACATACTACAAGAACAAATGACAAATTCAAAAACAATATACTTATTCAATGAAATAATGACGAATCATATTAGCACACTTTAAATTTAATAGGTCTTTAGTTGTAGTGTCAACCAAAATTTCTCAGGTTGGATCAAAATTAAGTACTCAATGTTGTTTTGGGTCCAATTTGCGGAAAAGGAGGAGCTCTTGGTGACAGTGGGATGATTAGTCTTTTCATAAGGGAGCTCTGCTATACTTTTCAACATACAAGCCATTCATTCTAGTGGAGGAGATATAGAGAAGCCTTTAATAAGGACCTTTCCAAGATCAATTTGGAGGAAAATCCATTTTCAAAGCTTAAATCTAGTTCTAGATTCAAACAAGAGTAGTCATTTTTCAAAACAATTATTAATTCCCAAGAAATTGGAGCCAAGCTGACATGTTGACCATTTATTCTTCTAATCGACAAGGAAACATTTATGAAAAGTCCTTGGCCCTTTGATCCAGTATTTGACGTAAATCTCTTGATTAGAAATGTAATAAAAGATGTAGTTTATATTAAGGAAAAGGGAAAAGTAGAGGGCCAGTTAATAATTATCTCTAAAAAACTCTCAATAGAATCCTAACATATTTGAAATGGAAAAGGATAACTCCATGGTAATTTTTTTCTTTAGAAACTTTGCTAATTTCCATGATTGAGGCATGTATTCATGTCTTGAAAGAAGCTCACAAATGCTTTTGATATTGGTTGAAGCAAAGAAAATGTGAAAACTTACACTCACATAGAGGTATGGAAAAAAAGTATGTGGAGCTTGTTGTCCCAGACTCCAAAAAAAGAATGGACAAAAGGTGAAAAAGCCAAGTCAAAAGGTATGTGTAGCTTTTGTCATGCAGAGGTAGGTGTTAACTACACACTCTATAGTGAAGGCTTTGCGGCACAAGTGACAAAAAGGTTTGCATGCAGAGATTTGGATTAAAAGGAGTGGATCTTGATGCTACATTTCCACTATTACCCCACTTTCTGTATGAGTTATAGGAGATAAAAATAATGAGATACAAGAGATATAGAGTAGATACTATTGTTATTAAAATTTAATAAAAAATATTACTATGTCTTCCTCGACATAAAAGAAACATCTTCCATAAAATATTTTCTCCATGAACTTGATTTAAAATGAATCTCTTCCATTGATGCACCCAACCGCAAATAGAAACGACGCTAATGGGCCAATTTCAGTTTAGAAAATTCACAATTAGTTTCAATTGTAAGATCTCCTATTTTCAGTTCAGATTTCAATTACAAGCAGTGAAACAGGACTCGCCAATCAATCGTGATTAATCACGAGTCAGAATCTGCTCTATCTCCAAATGATCTGATCTAAATATTTGCGAGTCAAACTCACGTTGACCAAGTTTAAATCATGGTCAATGCAAGTTTTCAAGTTTAGGTATGCCACATTGCTAAAAATTAAACGTCAGTTGTTCCAAAATTTAATTCTCATTTCTCAGGCCCAAAAATCATACGTCGAGACCTTCAGTAATCAATCACTACTCAATGTCACTGTTACATAGTCTAGACTCAATATTGGGGAACCGCCAAGGTGAGCCTAAGTCCAAACTCCATATCGGGCAGTTGCCAATGTGTGCTCTATCCATACTCCATATCGACCCTCGGGAAGTCACACGTAACCTTCAGTGTGTGTTACCTTTAGGCTTAGCCGCTTCACTATTCAACAATCGAGGTACATTGGCACTTGGCTTAAATAATAGGTATATTACTATATTGAAGTTTCAATGTCATTTTCAATGACAAGTTTCAAGTTTCACTGTTCAGCAATCGAATGTTAATCTTATTCCTTTGGTTATGAATTTTGAACCCTATAAATGGGGCTTAAATAGATTTTAAAAATGCACTAAGAAATGGTTTCATACCAACCATTGACCAAGTCATCAAGAATTCCTTCCTTGGTCGATGCCTTGCTGACTTCAAAGGATTTAACCATGCATTCACAACTTTTGGGATTCGTGTTCTTCCAGAATCTGTTATTGATGTATTGGTTTAGTTGTCTTATGCTAAACAAACTTGCAAATTCAAGATTACAATGCAATACATGCTGATAATATTTCCTTTAGGTAGCATTTCCTCATATATACCTAATTCTGTTTCAAGGTCATAATGATATATTAGGTCGAAATGTGCTTTTGTTGCTGGACAGACTCTTCTTTGATCCTTAACAAAACCTCATATCCCTTAAAACCAACCCTCTATTTTGCGAAGTTATATATGGAATTTTTAATTTTAATTTTTTTATTGTATTTTACAGGAGTCAAATTAAATAGAAGGCACAACTTCAAATCTAAACAGAAGCTGAAATTTAAACACAAGTCCAAAACATCGACAATGTCGAAGGAAAGGAATTTTCTTGGGCTTATTGTGACAAGATTCTTGGATACCCTAAGCTCCTTTGTAAATTTTTCAAAGCGAAATGTAGTGGAGGCATTTATAGATTCAAGTACCACCTTGCACAAATACCCGACCATGATATAGGTCTCTACAAAAATGTTGACGAAAATGTCAAACACCAAGCAACCTTGGCCATTGATATGTTGAGTTAGAATAATGCAAAGAAAGAAAAGCAAAAAAAAGAAATACAAACTTGTGGAGTTGAAAAATTTTCTTCCACTACCCCATTTTCATCTCCCTCTATTGAATCCTCAATGTAGTTCCCAAGTTTCCCACACATGCCTCCAAGTCCAAGTCAAACTCAAGGCCAAATGAATCCTCCTGCATTCAACATTGGAGGTGGAAACATAAACACCTTTTTTTCTCCCCGCACAAACCGTGGTTCCCAACCTACCTTGGATACCACTGGTTGGAAAAAAAATATCCATAGTCAGGCAAGGAAGGTAATTGCTAACTTTTGGTACTATTCTAACATACCTTTCCACTGTTCCATAAGTCCTTATTGGCAAGCTATGATTGATGCAGTTGCTGTTGCAGGTCTAGGGTTCAAAGCTCCTTCACTAGAGAGAATTAGGACAAATTTTCTATTAGAAAGTGTTGAAGATGCCATGCTTGTGCTATCCAAGTTTTGTTCATCATGGGTAGAAATAGCTTGCATGATCATGAGTGATGGATGGACAGATCAGAGGAATGGAACTTTAATAAATCTCCTTATATCTTGTCCAGTAGGTACAATGTTTCTCAAATTAGTGGATGCCTCAGACAAGGTTAAGACTGCACAAATTATTTGTAAAATGATGGAGGAAGTTGTTCAAGAAGTGGGAGAAGAACATGTTGTACAAATTGTCACCGAAAATGCAACTAGTTATATGGTTTCTAGTAGACTTTATGAGATTAGGCACCCCACTATTTTTTGGACCTATTGTGTTGCCCATTGTATAGATTTAATGCTTGAGGACATTGGTAAGCTTCATTGGATACATGAGGTTGTGGAGAAGGAAAAATCCATAACCAAATACCTATACAAGCACATTATTGTCCTAAACACCATGAGAAAATACACTGAAGGTAAAGAAATTTTTCGACCTACAGTGACTAGATTTGCAACAAATTTCATATCTTTGCAATTTGTGGTTGAGCAAAAGATAAATCTGAAGAGGATGTCCTTGGGACCTGAGTGGATGGCATCTAAACATTCCAAGACCCTTGAAGGCATTGAAGTTTTTGCACTTGTGTTTAATGATGGTTTTTGGAAAGATTCCGAAGAGATTATTGTTGTGATGGAGTCCCTTGTTAGAGTTATCAGGTACTTCAAGTCTTTTAACTTTTTCATGTTTTAAATTTCATTTCAATATTCTTTTTATTTTCAATGTTTCATATTAATTTAAATTTGAAAGCTTGAACTTTCAAGATGGTTGATGGTGACAAACCCGCTATGGGTTACATTTATGAGGTGATGGATCTCTTAAAGGAGGCCATCAAAAGAAGATATGGTGATGAGGAGGCAAAGTATATACCTCTTTGGGACATTATTGATGCACATTGGGATAAGAAATTGCATTTCCCCTTACATGATGCTAGGTACTTCTTAAACCCATAGTATTTTTATGATAAGAGAAAATTTAATGAGGATGGGGAGATTCACAGAGGACTTATGACATGCATGGAAAGGTGCTTCCTTGATCCATAATTTCAAATTTGTGTCTTTCCCCAACTATAGGATTATAGAGCACCACCTAAATTATTTTCCTATACCAGTGTTATATGAGAAAGGTCTAAGGTGTTGCCATGTACCCTTTGAGGCTTGAAGCTTTATCAGTTCATTAAATTTTTTTAAACTTTATTTTTTATGTTAAATGTTTTATTAAATTTTGTTTTCTTTTTAAGTTTTTACTATTTAGTATTTAGTATGTCTACTCACGAACCCTTGCCACTTTCTAGGTCTTTGGTGGCAAAACGTTTGTAGTGATACGCTAGATTTGAAGAGATTTTCCATTTGAATATTAAACCAAGCATGCAGTGCTTCAGGTTGTGAGTGCAACTAGAGCATGTTTGAGAAAATACATTCTAAGAAGCGCAACTGATTAACACAAAAGCGCTTAAATGACCTTGTATTTTTCCATTACAATCTACAACTTCTCACAAGAAAATACTAGGTGAGAGCTTGAATTTGAAGGATTCATAATCTAATTTGGAATTTAAAGTTTAAACTTTAAAGTTCAAAGTCAAACTTAAATTCACATTTCAATGTCTCATGATAATGATAGGTTTGGATCATTCACCAATAGACCTTGAAGAGATACATTTGCAAACTAAAAATGCAGCATTGGGTCCAATTAGAGGAGGCTCCTCTTTTAAGCCTACATGACTTGAAGAACTTTGAGAGTCAAGCAAGCGGAGGAGTGGGAGGAATCACTTCTAGTTCTCACTCTTAATATTCTTATACTCTTACTAATTTTTTCTAATTAGTATGCAGTTGTTTGTAAGCTTTTACAAGCAGTTGCTTCTAGTTCTGTGTATTCACTAGTTAGGAGTCATGACTCAGTACTTTGGATCATTTTTGGACTTATAACATATATGAGATGTGTATTCATTCATGATATTTTGGACATATACTAATATTATGAATTGTTTGGACATGGCTTTAATGAATATCAATGAAAAATGTTTCTTTTTTTTTTTAATTCAATATATGTGTATATTTTTATTTTTTGAATTCACTGATTTTTTCTCAATTTTTTTTTAATTTTTCCCCAATCTGATTAAAACTCTTAGCTCTTTTGCCTCACCGATTTATTGTCTATTTCGAGTCTGGTAACATTGGTTACAAGTTTCATTCTTCGCTTATGAGTGCTAAGGTGTGCTAGAGAGTGCCAATGCATGCTGACGAGTGTTAGGGAGTACTAGCACAACACAAGGGAGGACTAGGTAAAAATGCATGGAAGTGAATGAATATGAGGGTGTGGTGGGGAGTGCCAATTAGTGCTAGTTGTCATTCCAAGGAGGGAGTGACAAGGTATGCTAAGAATGGGTAAGGCATGCCAGGGAATATCATGGTGTCAAGAAGTGCTAGAGTGTGCTAGGTAGTTCCAGGGTGTGCTAACATGTGCCAAATAGTGCCAAGGCATTCCAGGTGCTAAGACATGATAGGATGTGTAGGGTGCCAGAGTATGCCAATATGCATCACGGAGTTTCAAGGCAACAAAAGGAATAACCAAGCTAAAATGAAAGGAAATGAACACATAAGAGGGTTAATAAGTCAAGGCATTATCTTTTTCAAAAGGGACATGCTAGGCACACTAATAATATGTTCCAATACATGCCAAGTTCCAATGTGTGCCAAGTGCTAATTTTTGTCAATGCAATATTATGCCAAGGAGTTCGAGGGCATGCTAGGGAATACAGGGAATGCCAACACATGATAGGAGAGTGCTATGCTATGCTATGGAATGCCAACATGTGTTTTGGCGTCCTACTCATGGCAAGATGTTCTAGGTACAAAGATGTTCCAGGTAGAAAGATGTTCCAAGACATGCAAGGTGCCAAGGAATGTTAGTGTATTTTTCCAAAGCATGTTAAGGTGTGCCATGAGTGTTGAGGAGTGCTAGGTCTCTCTCATTAATAGAATTGACAGAGCTTGATTATGTATTAAATAATGTAGTTGCTACACACACTAGTGGAACTTTATTTAAAGGAAATTTGCTAGGATTAAACCTAATAGAGATGAATCATTTGTTGACTCATAGGAAGACTATATTCTTATGATTTGAGGGGAATTATACACACCAATTACTTCTTAACAAATTGACTGGCTATTATAACCACTATGACCTTGGATAGATAATGAGAAAAATCCACAACAATGATCTTAAATCATTATATTTTGACCAAAAAATATAGTAACAAGTACATAGCGTTATCAAACACTCATTGGAATGATCAATGATGACGAACATTTTTTGACCACCACCAAAAGTAACCGAAAAGAGCATTGGTGAGGGTCAATAAAAGATCGTCACTCGAAGTGTCACCAAAGAGAGAATTAGTGATGGGCCTTTAACGACCCTCACCAAAAGTGTCACCAAAGAGAGAATTAGTGATGGGCAATTAAAAAACCTCACCAAAAGTGTAATTGAAAATGGCTTTGGTGACAAAACTTAAAGGACCATCACTATATACACTTACAACAATGATTTTTTAAAGATCGTCACCATATGCAACATTGGTGATGGACCTTAAAGGTCTGTCACAGGCATGAAGCATCATCAAAAACTCATTGGAATGATAAATGATGATGAAAATTTATTGACTGTTGCCAAAAGTAACCAAAAAGATCATTGGTGACAGTCAAGAAAAGATCGTCACGAGAAGTGTCACCAAAGAGAGAATTAGTGATGGGCCTTTAATGACCCTCACCAAAAGTGTCACCAAAGAGCGAATTAGTGACGGGCCTTTAACAACCCTCACCAAAAGCGTCATTGAAAATGGCTTTGGTGAAAAACTATAAAGGACCATCACTATATACACTTACAACAACGCTTTATTAAAGACCATCACCATATGCAACATTGGTGACAGACTTTAAAGGTCCGTCACAAGCATGACCCTCACCAACGACCTTTTTTCTTGTAGTGCCCCCCCCACCAACATAGGCTTGTTGACCAAATACTTTAATGCAAAATGGTCTGTGTACATCTTAAAGTGTCTACCTAGCAAGTAATCCATGAACTTTTGGAGCACGTACACCATAGCCAACCCTTCGTGCTTCGTCGTCGAATAGTTCTTTTCAGCCTTAGATAGATTCCTACTTCCAAATGCTATCAGGTGATCCAATTCTCCTTCAATGACCTGTGTTAGTACTGCTCCTAGTGCAATACATGATGCACCCACATGCACATGAAATTCCTTCTTCCAATCCGGGAAGACTAGGATCAATGCAGTGATCATCTTTTCTTTTAACACATCTAGGCTCGGTTAACATTCCTCATTCCAACAAAATGTAGCATCCTTCTTCAAAAATTTTCCATCAGCGCGGTAATCTGAGCATAAATCTTGATGAAATTTTGATAATAACCAGTTTGACCCGGTGTTGCGTGAAATTGTTTAACAATCCTTGGCACCTCCAAATTGATTATAACCACAATATTAGCTAGGTCCACCATTAATCCTTGTTTGCACACTACATGACCCAAAAATATTCCAAAAGGGATGCAAAATAAACACTTCTTTAAGTTTAGCGCGATCTAATACCTCTGGCATGTATCCAGCATCAAGCAGAGACTAGCTACATGGAATTTGATCAGTCCAAACACCGTCCAATCATAAAAGTATACCTCCAAAAACTTTTGAATGAAATCTTTGAACACTGCAATGACTACGAGTGAAAAGATTACCGATGCATTCTTAATTCCAAAAGGAATTACAATATACTGAAAGCATCCCCACTCGGTCGCGAAGGTCGTCTTACTCCTATCTTCTGGTGTGATCTTCATCTGATGATATACGGAGAACCCATCAGTAAACGAATATGCTTCTTATCCACCAACATTATCCAATATCTAATCCGTGAACAGAGTTGGAAAGGGATCATGAATGCCAGCATCATTCAGTTTCTTAAGATCCACACAGATCCTTATTTCATCCTTTTGCTTCTTTCCCTGAACTACCGTAGGACTTACCCAATCAAACTCTTCCACTGGTTCAATAATACCCGCTGCCAACATTGTGTCCAACTACAAGCAAACCTTTTCCTTGTACTTAGGATTAAGGCGATATGGCCTCTACCTCACAGGCTTCACATCTAGTTTCAATGTTATCTTCATCACTCCCAAATTGCTTATTATCCCCTTCAGGCTAAATGTCATCAAGAATCCCTGTCTCAAAATATCCCATTCTTTCGTGCCATGGAGAAGCTCTGTTTCCAAGTACCAATTCATTGGCATTACATCTAATGTGTGACAGAGCAAATGCACCCACTCTAGTTGCAGTTCTCCTCCATAACCATCAGTCCATTTTGCTAAGTGATCACGTGGGTCACTCCTCCCATCATATTTCTCTGTCAATCGCACTTTTGGGCGACCAAATTGCACTCTCATCATTCTTCTATATTCACAACATCCATCAAAATTTTCTTGATGTATACCCCACCATCTTGCAGGCGTAGCGCGCAGCGCCAAGTCCAAGGCTTGGAAGCAATGCTTCTTTGGCACTTCCCTTTCAAATGCATCCAAAAATTTATCAACGTCAGTTAAACCATCATAATAAGGAAAACTTATTACCTCCAACGATACATAGTGCAACGATTTGGTCATCATGTTACGTTGTAGTGTAGACACTTCATGCAATTGATTCTGCTAGTGTTCCAATTCCTCATCTGAATCTGATGTACAGGAGCTTTCACGGTCCCATGCAATACGTCCATCAGCTATTAGATTCACCCAATATTGATCTTGTGTCATTATATTATAAATTTGGTCCAAATCATCATCACTTTCATAATTGCGAACCAGTTCAGTATAGCGCGGTCCTTCTGCAGGGTCGAAAGGTACTACTACGCGGAGTGATTTTCTTTCAAATGGCATCGATCGCTTCTTCAAATTGATCACTCCATTCATGTCAATATCCCAATTGATCCCAAGGAGCACGGGGTAGGGATTCCTTTCATTGAAAATCTCTATCACTTCGAAATAAGCCACCGCGCTCGCGCCTTCAATATCAACTGACACTCCCTACAATCTTCCCATGGGGATAATCTTTTGTTGGTTCACCATTCTCAATTGAATAGGATACCACTATAGTGCATGTCTCCCCATTCTCTCCCATGTTTGTTTCGAAAAAACAATCGCATCTGACCCAAGATCCAAAATAACTTGGTCCATTTCATATTCGACTATTTGTGTGGTGAGCCTCATCTCACACCCTGTTCTTACCTTATGCGTACTAATTTTCCTGACCACATGCGGTCCCTTAGGAGTATTGTATTTACCAATACATTTATTGAGCAAATTCTGTAATCCCTTTATGGCCTTTCTATCCCGTAGTAGCTTCATACAGGTCTCCAGAAAGGTAGTAATCATGGATGGGTCCATCTCTTCAGACTGCTTATCCTGACCTCCTAAGGTAGAAGCCTCAGGGAAGCTTTTCTTCACTTCCATGAAGGTCTCTTTTGCACATTCTAGATCAAAGCCAACCTCCTTCTCTAGAGCTTTGTGGACCCATTCACTTTCTTCAAGCTACTTCCCATTATCTTCACTAGTCATCATTCCACTTCGCAACACAATATTCACATTAGGATCCTCTTCGCAGGGTTCAACCCTCATCATCTGCAGGTTCTGGGCAGGTTGTTGAGGTTGCATCCCATTTTCATGCATCTTAGCTATTAATACCAGGCATTCTTCTATCACATGGTCAAACTGAGTACAGTATTGGCATGAAATGCACGTCGGGTTCGTACATTCTCGCGTGTAGTGCCTTGGCCCCCCACAATTGTAGCAAAAAATTGTCCCTGACCTCTTGCAGGTCCTCCTGTACCTTTGCCTCATTCGCGCCCCTGATATCCTCCTCGTGCTCACCCAACGCCTTGATCTAGAGGCTAAGTTTCTGTCTGCATCCAATACGTGTGAATTCTCTCCATCATTAACTCATAACTATGACAATTCGCCTCATCGTGACCTATTGATTTGCAGAAGTTGCAGAAGAATTGTTGCGGTATCTGTACAAATTTTTGCAGCTAGTGACAATTTTCTGTCACATATTTTCCAGCTACCTGACAGATAGCACACCACAGTGTGGGCCTAGTACTTGGCCTTGCTTGAGCTTCTGAACTCAGAGGCATCGACCCTCCTCTTGCAACATACTTCATAATGAAAGGGTAATGATCTTTATCATTCCCTTGACTCTTACATTTCAAACTCTAAACTTCTTCGCGCACCTCAGGATGAGTTGATCTATCTTTCTTCAGGCTATGGAACTATAGGCAAAGATTCTACAACTCCGTTTGAATCTGTTGAACTCCCAGAGCAGCATCTTGAATTGGTGTCTCGTGCAATCTCATCGTAACCTCCAAGGCTTCCTCCTGGGTCCCAATCTTTTGCTGTGATAAAGAAACCCTTAGATGAGGCAAGAGCGAAGCCACACACCATTAGCGGTGATGCCCATCCATAAGATTCATGTTATCTTTTGGATCTTTCATTTCAATCTCTGATCCAGCTCTGACGGTGTCTTGCCAAGCTTCATCATGATTTCCTTGAATCCCATAATCGATTTCACTTTAGATTTGGGTCTACTGAATTCCTTATTCAGCGCAGTTTGAATATATGCCAACCCAGTCATCGGGTTATCAGTGCAGTACTTAATGTACCACATTAGCTTGTGCTCTTGTAAAGTAGTAACCAATGTTTCTTTCTTCATTCGATCATCTGTAATGTTCTGAGCCTGCCACATAGCCTTCACAACAAACCAAAACTGGTCCAGGTCCTTGTTTCCCAAGCCCTTGAAAACAAGAAAGTTCACAGTATTCACCATATTGAATGGTGGTGGAGGAGGTGGTAGTGTGGGCAAAGGTGTATGCAGTGGAGGTGAAGATGGAGGTGGTGTGGGTGGGTGCGGTATTCACGCAAACCCCTGCCTTATTAACTGAATAACAATCTGTGGAGAAGCCTGTGCTGCTCCATCGTCATCACTCAGAGGAGGCTCAATTAGCAGTATATATTCAGGACCTATCCTCCTTCTATCCATGAATAACTTTCCACTTCATGTAGCACCAAACATTAAGGTAATTTCACAACTTGCTTTTCACACAAGAGCATTTTAATCCAAGTATTCAAAGATCTTAAATACTTACCTCATGATCCCTTGAAGAAGCGTCGCTCTACTTTGTTGTAGCTGACTGAGGTATTGACCGCGAACTTTTTCACAAATCCTTCGACGACATGATGAAGCCAATGATTGATAGCGCACATGATCTTATCTTAAGAGGCTTCCAATCTCTGCACTAGCTCCAAGGTCCACACTATTAGACCATCAAGCCTCCACCTTCCCTATCCGTCTGCCAATCTAGAAATCCCCTTGTATAGCTCAATCGGGAAGGAACAAAAGAAAATTTCATGGATCTCTATGTACAATTACCAGTACAACCACTGTTCTTTCGTCAATCGAAGATTTTTGTTTTCTTGCGCCAAAAATTCGTGGCTCTTTCTATCCAACCAATCTTCAATTTCTTTCTTATATGGATTCCAGTGATGTGACATCACACATCTCTTTATACATATCCCAATCCCGACAATAGAACCATTTGTTGGCTTAGTGGGTCCTGACCTAGGTTCAGAGTTAAGTTTTCCAAACAAATCCCTACACTACTAGCCCTTTCAGCATCAATCCATGGAGCACAGACTGAAGTCTCACCCAAAGCAGTATAGGGGGATACTGGAACCAAGTTTCCACACCCAGATATGATTATGATGTCATTTTATGCCCTAAGCCTTCCTTCGTGCAGATCGATAAGCCCTTGAGGCTTATCGATATAAATTCCTTTTACCAGCCTCTAGACCTTGGTGAAGGTCTACGACTGCCTTTTACTGACCCTAAATAGGTGACTCAACCACTTACACGCCTCTGTAATCACTCCTACTTCTGTATTTACCTACATCGACTTACGTGTTTGATAACTTTACCATGCATTAAGATATTCTTCGCATAAATAGATATTAGTATTGCATTCATATAACAATGTAAACCATACCAAATAGCACATCAATACATTATTAAATCATAAACCCATCATTCATCATAACATAAATGCATTCATTCATAACAGAAGTAAATGGATAAAACATAGATATTTCCAGAATAATCTCTTTATTAATTCTTCAGTTCTGCTTACAGACTCAAGACTACCCTGTGCACTCAGCTACAGGGGTCCATGCAATCAGCTGTGGACTCTACTCTAGGCCTCTATGCACACAGCCTCAACAACATGGCTTCATATTGAGCCACACATTTTTCATCACCTAGAATTCTAGTTTAATGGAAAAAAGGGATAAAATTACCTTTTGGGGATACCAACAACACACCTGCTCCATTTCTTTCCCTAGAGAAAGCACCATCAAAATATAATTTCCACACCTGGACATGTTAAAGTAGTTGTTTAGCCAGCTGAGTAGAAAATTCCACCTGGGTATCTCCCATGATTTTATTATCCTCTTCTAATAGCAGACAAGAAAAATCCTTCTCTTTACCATACACATGAGCTTTGTTTGAACAATATTCCTTTGTAACTATATTCACAATTCTAGATTCCCTGTATAATTGGTGCTCATATCCACCAAACCTAGGAATGGTAGCATAGGTTAGATCTAGTTTAATGAACCCCTCAATTTTCATTTCCCACGACCTAGACTAAACCATACCAAATCTTGCAGAGATGTCAGCCACTACAGTATCCATTACTACACTTTTTACTGGCATTTGAGCCAAATTGACCACTAGGTCCTTGATCACACCCAAGCACTTTACTCTTTTGGAATCTGTAGAGCTGTAACTAGGGTCCCTCACACCGCTAATTATCCCACATTAATAAGTCAACCCGGGAGCGTTTTGTTATTGCAAGGAGTAACTCAATCCGAGGCTGTTTGTCCGAGTAATGCTCGGTAGTATAGTGTCCTAATGATTTGAAAGGAAACAGATGCTAAGCTGTAATGAAACTAACCCAAAAGATAAAATCACACAAGGCAGTTGATCAGTCAAGGGTACGGAAACAATAACCCATCCCTTTAGAAACTGATAAAGAAAGGAAATCAGAGTATGGACTTGTAGGTCTAGGGCTAAGCAGCGTCTTGGTGAGGCTCACTACAGCCTTAGGCCTGCTCTCACACTAAGAACAACAAAGGCAAGTAAATCAAGCAGCGAAAAGTAAAATGGAACAGCAGTCTGGCAATGGAACAACAATAACGAAATGGAACAACAATAAAGAAATGGAACAGCAGTAAAGAAATGGAACAGCAATCCTCAACCGTATGTACACGTTCTCTACTACTACAGCAATCTGAGAGTAATGAATGATATGACTATGTTCCTGAACGAAGTAAAATTGCTTTCAAGTCTTACAAATACTATTTCACATGGATCTGATAACAATAACATTCATACCAACATTCCGCTACAGAAATAGCTGAAAGATGCAATTCGAATAGATCCACTTATACAATGCAGAGACATGAGATAAAGGACTCATTCAGATATCAGTTATAACGAAGCATAGCATATCACATAAAAGATGTATCAGATTATTTAAATAATGGAAATAAACAAACCACACAGTATAATAATACAAAAGCAAGTGTCCTTCGGAGCTGGGCCCTTGGCTGCCAATGGAACACTGCCTTAAGTTACTCCAGATGCAGAGACGAAATGAACACCAAGTCTTTTATATTAATCGCATCAACAAAAGTATAACAAAGTCAGGTCTCAGAGAGACTCAATGATTACAGTTGGTTCTGAAATTTAGAATTACAAAAACAGTCCCCCCCCGTTTAATGGCGTAGTGCCTTTATATAACAGAAATGACGGAGGTATCTAGATAATCAAAAGATAAGTTAAAGCAGCGATCCCTCAGGATCAAAGATCCTGAGGGATTCGCTAATCGTTCGATTCTTCTCTTTCCCTTCTTGCGTTCTCCGTCTCAGTATCCTGCATTCTTTCTCTGGGCTATTCGGCTCTAATTTTACTTGATCTTGTCCGCATCCGGTTCCCTGTTGGCGGGACAGTAGTTATTTTCCCTTTGCTTCTTGCTTTCAATCGCCGATCCTTTGTTTCCACGTCTTCCTGCATAGAAAACGTCAATCATTAGCACTTGAACTTCCTTTATCGATTGTTGCACATTTTATCAAAACCCTTTATCTTCTTTGAACTCATAATGCAGAAAAGGTTACAATTATTATTGAAAAACCACTAGATTGCTAGTCAAAAGCATACCTTCCAGGTGCTCCACACACCCCCTTGCTTACCCTGTTTCATGGCCTCATGAAAAAATTGTAGTTGAGATGCAAGGCGGTGAGAGAATAGGCCGGAGAAGGGATCTCGTGAGGAGGCCGGCAACTGTGATGAGCAACTAGATGGTCAAAGAACTGGTCTATTTGATCTGCAAGCATCTCATATAAGGCCTGATATCTGGGTGCAGGGTGCCAAATAATTGGACTGCGAAATTGATACCCTAACCAGGATGGCCCTGCTTGCAGAATCCATTCCCCATAAAGGTTCAATCGGCTGGCAGCCAGCTCAAAATTCTCATATTTGAATGGTTCCCTGAGCTGGATGCTTGGACTAGAAGTCCGGTATCGAAACTTTGCAGCATCGAGGGCAAGATCTTTAATAGTCAGGAAATATTCCAGACCATTTCGGATCAAGTCTTCGTGCATGGGCCCTATTATCTCAATGACTCCTGGGGTCCTTATAAGACTCCTATGCTTTCTCCATAGCATCACTGGGTCTCTAGGTTCAGCTCGTATCCACAAGTCTAGGCTATTTTCTTGTCTCTGAAAGGTGTTATAAGCTCTGAGCCATTTCACCTGATTAACCCCAAATGAGATGAAGGCTTGGAATTGTATATCGCCAACAAAAGGGCCAGGATTTAAGTCAGTTTCCTGGTCTAGCACAAGATTGTGCAGGTAAAACTCGCATAATAACCTTTGAACTCTAACTCCATAGTGCTTGCAACAGTCTATAAAATCATTAACAGTGTTGATATGGATAGGTGCTCCTGCCCTAACGGCTTTTATTTTTAATCTTAGATATCGTTCAAGCAAAAATAAAGCATAATTTTTAGCAGGGGCCCTACAAGTCAAAACGTCATTATATAAGGAACACACGGTGTCCATCTGCTTAACAACACTATCTAATCGACGAGTTACCTTAGCAACCTTTTCCTGCTCCTTCTGCCATCCTTCAAAGGCCTGGCTCTCGGACTGACTGATGTCCCGAAGTTGCTGTTGGAGCTCTTCGTATCTTTCCTTGGGGACTGTCTGTTCTCGCAATTGCTCGGCTTCCTGCTGGGCTTCCTTCATCATTTTATGCAAGGTTCTGTTTTTTGGGTCCTTCTTCCACACAGCCGTAGAGGCTGGGAGTTTAACCTGGACCTTCCTATTACGTTGCTTTGAGTTTAGGACCCGAATTACGCCCGAGGGTGGTGCTTCTGTTTGGACTTCTTTGTTTTCTGCTTCCTTCTTAATGCGAACGAAGGGTTGCTGTGGTCTTCCTGCCATCGGAGCCTCTTGTTGTTCCATTGGAATATCCATTCGTTCTTCAAGGCCAGATGGAACAGCAGTCTGTCCCTCCGCGCTATTTGGAACAGCAGTTTGTTCCTGCATGTCATTTGGAACAACACCCTGTTCCTCATTATTATTTGGAACAGCAGACTGTTCCTCGGCAGTAGGTCTCCTGATGGGGTTTCGTCCATCAAAGCGAATTCTTGTCCTCGGGGTTCTTGCTACCGTGGTCCTCCTCCTTTTCCTTGCAGTCTTTTGTATCCTCAGACTGGCTTTCAGCATTCGAATTTGCTGCTGGAGTCTGGCTATAGTGCCCAGCAACCTCTGCTGCTTCTTTCTTAATTTTGCAATTTCCCTTGTCTCGGCAGAGGGTTTGGTTCTCAAGCTTGCGTCTTCTTTATCTGTGATATCTTCCGGCATCCTGGGGGTAGATTGTCCCAGATTGTTATCTTCCATTTCATTATCATAACCAGGCAGGTTTTCTTCCCCTGCCTCTTCTGCATGCATTTCCTCGGGTAATTCTCTTTCTCTGGGACCGTCAGGGACACCTCCTGTGCTGGAGTCCTGGCCATATTCTCCCATATTGGCCAGAACTGCTGCCAATTCCTCCTCACTTGGAGGGTCTTGCAACGGGCTACCCCCTGGCTGTGCAATTTCTTCTTCCTGATTGCCCTGTTTGGTGGCCTCTTCTCCCTCAGAGGGTTCATGTCCTTTTCCAATTTCTCCTTCCGGCTGGTCAGTCTCGGCCTCCAATTGCTCAGCATTTCCTTCGAAGGGTCCTCCCTCTGATTCTGGAAGTTCATCCACAATTTCAATTGGCTGAGCCGTTGTTCCCTGAATTCTTTCCAACCTTCCTCGTATCCGGGCCAGCCGAGCTGACTTCCTTGGCCTCTCAAGTTGGTCGGGAGTATCAGTAGGTTCTGCGGGTTTCTCTGGTTGTTCTGGCGTATTGGGAGGTTGCTTCTGTTTTGAAGCGGCATGTCTTTCTGCTGTTGACTTCTTGCATTTCTCTAATCGTTCGGCGTGCTAGAGGATTGTTCAGGTTTTGGGGGTGGTGCAGCCGATCCTCCTTCGACTATTGCGACCAATTCCTCCCAAGTGCTTTGCTGTTGAGTGAGACCGTGGCTCACTATCAACCGAATCAGCCCATGGTGGCTAACGACTGTATCTATGTGCTGGGCCTTTTTCAGGCTTTGGGCCGCGCCATGCAGTAACGAATTTAAAAGTGCAGGGAGATTTACAGAACATTTTCCTTTTAAAACAGCTAAGAGTTTCAGGTGACGAGGTCTTACCACATCTTTTCTCCCTTCGCAGGGGATATAGCTTTGTACTGTCTTCGCTAGCTCGGTCCAGGGTTCCCCTAGTGCTGCCGGCAGAACTCCTTTCCCTTTGACTGTCAAGCTTTGGCCTTCGTCCTGGAAAATTTCCATAGCTTTTTGTAATCTCTCCTTCTTCGGCGTCCATATGGGTCCAGCAGCTGGTAATCCTGAGACTTCCACGATGATATCCTCTGTAACCTCTATCCGCTTTCCTCCTACTACGGAGTAGTTTTCCTGCAAATTCTGCAGGAATTCCAACGCTACTGCTTCGTTTGATTCTTGCAGGCGGTTGAAGTAATTCAACCATCCTGCGTTTTCCAGGATTTTGCGAGCAGCAGCGGAAACTGTCAGCTTATGAGGTTCGCTCCGGACCGTCTTTCCGCCCATGATTCAACTCAGAAATGGAACAGCAACTGTTTGCGGTATTTGCGACGCAGAAAGGATGATCGATGCCAATTTAGGAAAGGATCACACAAGGCATGCAACAAAAAGAAAAGATCGTGGACGACAGTCTCCGTGGGATGGAAGCATCATACCGTTAAATCATGCCATTCCTTTGTACATTATTTTGCCCGAATAGTATGCAGCCACGTAATCCATGGAGTAATGAGGTTACTTCCCCCCCCGCGATCTGATAGGCTACCCACAGCCGTCAAAGAGAGGAGCAGCAGCCAGTCGGGAGTGCAATCATCAAGTACATCATATGAAATTATGCCATGTTGTAAAAAAACAACGAAATGCCGAAACCGAGGCAAAAAGGTGGATCGCGTTTTATATAAGCCTGCGTGATATAATGAGGAACCGGGGGATTGGATGTCTGTCAACTGTACGAAGTCTCCAGTAGTCATTGTTAGTTCCATTGCCATGATCAGTGGTAATGTTCATGCGATAGATATATCGAGGTGTGACATATGATACATGCAAAGGATATAAGAGACAGAAAGATTTAATATCATACCTGTTGGTGTAAATATTACGACTTCGATGCCATTAACAGAGCTCTGCTGCCAACAGGTGTTCATAACCTTGGCAGAGTTGTTTATCTCACCCTCCAGAACCATGATCCTTTGTGTATATTCTGAAGAGTGCTTTGTCAAAATGCAGGCCATTATGCTGGCTTGGTGACCAGATAGTCATAATGCCATTCACAAGGTAGGCACGAAACGTGGTCAGGCCGGCTCGCGATGAGACCTCCTGTTCCAAGATTTGCTTGTTAATTTATCTTTGGACCATATCCCTGGTGTGGTGGCCATTATGGGAATGCCACTTCGCTTCCACCCTTATGATCATGGTAGGCCGGCTCTGAATGAGACCTCCTATCCTGCATTTGACAACTTTCATATTTTGTTTTTGTTTTCTTTTGCAGAGCATCTCTCTTGTTTATTTTCACATCAGGGTGGTTCCGCACTCCTTAAGAGTGGGGAATGGTGGAAGAAGTCTTACGATCCCAACAGATAGATATAAATCGTTCGTTCTCACTCCCAAGTAGTGATCAAAAAAGATTTTTAGGGAAATCGTCATGATAAAGATCATCAATAACAATGGTACCGGTAAATGACAATGACAGTGAAGATTAAAAGTTCACGTCCCTCCTCTTGTCCTTTTATACATACTGGCTTCATAGTGATAGCGATTTATGATGTGCTGATTTCGGTATCTCATGGTTTATGTTCACCGCATAAGTTCATTGTTGTATCTAAAAGATTGAGGAGACCATGGTCGCAAAGCATCCTCCATAAGGGCGAAAACATGTCAATGGCATTCCTGAGAGAAGAATTCATTCATAGGATACCATTTATTTGAGAGGAGCAACCGAAAATCGCAAATGTTGTTCCTTTTGAGAAAGGAACAGCAAAGACACTCAAATGCTGTTCCTTTTGACAAGGAACAGCAGACACACTCAAGTGTTGTTCCTTTTCGCAAAGGAACAGCAGGGACACACAAGTGCTGTTCCTTTTCGCAAAGGAACAGCAAAACACACAAGTGCTGTTCCTTTTCGCAAAGGAACAACAAAACACACAAGTGTTGTTCCTTTTCACAAAGGAACAACAAAACACACAAGTGCTGTTCCTTTTCGCAAAGGAACAACAAAACACACAAGTGATGTTCCTTTTCGCAAAGGAACAACAAAACACACAAGTGCTGTTCCTTTTCGCAAAGGAATAGCAAAACACACCAGTGCTGTTCCTTTTCGCAAAGGAACAGCAAAAACACGCAAGTGCTGTTCCTTTTCGCAAAGGAACAGCAAAACACACCAGTGCTGTTCCTTTTCGCAAAGGAACAACAAAAACACGCAAGTGCTGTTCCTTTTCGCAAAGGAACAGCAAAACACACCAGTGTTGTTCCTTTTCGCAAAGGAACAACAAAAACACGCAAGTGCTGTTCCTTTTCACAAAGGAACAACAAAACACACTAGTGTTGTTCCTTTTCGCAAAGGAACAGCAAAAACATGCAAGTGTTGTTCCTTTTCGCAAAGGAACAACAAAACACACCAGTGCTGTTCCTTTTCGCAAAGGAATAGCAAAAACACGCAAGTGCTGTTCCTTTTCACAAAGGAACAGCAAAAAGCACACAGGTGTTGTTCCTTTTCACAAAGGAACAGCAAAAAGCAAAAGTGTTGTTCCTTTTCACAAAGGAACAGCAAAAACACTCAAAAGCTGTTCCTTTTGAAAAGGAACAGCAAAATCACACAAGTGCTGTTCCTTTTCGCAAAGGAACAGCAAAGACACTTGGAAAAAAAAATCAAGGAAACATATATACAAGATGTTATGTACAAGTTATGAAATGAATTTCTTAAGCTATAGGTGAGGAAGATTGCGCTTCCTCTCCTAAAATTTTCATATCAGTATCTTGTCGCAGTTGTTGACAGAAGGATTCCCGAGTGAGTGGCTTTCGATAGAGGCGAACTCAGTGGCCATTTACCTTGAATGCATATCCAGAACCGTCAATTGTGATCAAGGTAAGGGTCCCATTATCATGTACCTTCTGGATTTCGTATGGTCCTAACCATCGAGTCTGGAGTTTCCCCGGGAAATCCTGAAACCGAGAGTCGTATAACAGAGCCCAGTCTCCTTCATGAAAGACTTTATTCTTGATAAGTGCATCGTGCCATTTAGCTCGCTGCTGTTGAATCAATGCTGTATTTTGTAATGCAGAGAGCCTGATTTCGTCTAATTCATTAATCTGCTGTAATCGATTGATTTGTGCCTCACTCAGATCTAGGCCGACTTCCTGTGCAGTTCGTAGCGTTCGGATTTCGAATTCTATGGGGAAAATTGGCTGCTTTCCAAACACTAATTGATAGGGTGAATAGCCTGTAGTACTTCTCCATGTGGTTCTGTAGGCCCACAGTGCCTCAGGTAGTCGAGCGGCCCAATCTCACCGATGCGATGCAATGGTTTTTGTTAAAATTGATTCTATTACCTTATTACTACTTTCTACTTGCCCATTTGCCTGCGGATGGTATGGGGTAGTAATCTTATGTTGGACATGGTAATTGTTAAGTGTTGCAACTAATTTGTTTCCAACAAATTGTGGTCCACCATCGGTGATTAATTCTCTCGGAAGTCCATAACGTACAAACAAATGGAACAAGAATTGTATCACAGAGTCTTCTGTAGCCCTAGGTAATGATTCGGCCTCGACCCATTTAGTAACATAGTCTGTCGCCACCAGAATGTATGTCCTCTGATTTGATGATGGATTGATGGGCCCAACGAAGTCCAGAGCCCATCGTTCAAATGGCTCAATGACCAATTGTGGTCTCAGAGGCATTTCATCAGCTTGGCCAGGTTTTCCTGCTCGTTGGCAGCTATCACAGGCTTGTGCAAATTTTTTCGCATCCTTGAAAATTGTAGGCCAATAGTATCCGGTCTGCAATACTTTATGTGCTGTTCTTTTTTCAGTGAAATGTCCCCCGCATGGCCCGTCATGGCAATCTTTTAGAATGTCGAAGATTTTGTCTTCTCGAATACACCTTCTGATTTGCATGTCTGCCCCTGTATGGAACAAATGGCCTCCAATCCATGAAAACCGAGTGCTCTTCTGAACAATCTGCTTGCGTTCCTGAGGGGTTAAGTGTTTTGGTAACTTACCGACTGCGAGGTAATTGGCGACATCTGCATACCAGGGTGTTCGAACAGCAACAGCAAAAAGGTGCTCGTCAGGGAATTGATCTTCCACTGCTGCTGTTTCGACTGCTTTCGGTATCCGTGAGAGGAAATCAGCTACAGGGTTCTCCTTGCCAGGTCGATCCTTAATTGTGATGTCGAACTCCTGCAATAAGATCAACCACCTGGTTATTCTAGCATTCGTAACAGGTTTATTTGCCAAATATTTGATAGCAGAATGATCTGTATATAACACAACAGGATAGCCTGTAATATAATGTCTAAATTTGTTAACAGCATGTATTACAGCCAGGAATTCCTTTTCAGTAACAGTATAATTGAGTTCGGCAGAGGATAAATTTTTGCTGATATAGTAAATAGCATATGGCTTCTTATCCTCTTCTTGCCCCAGGACTGCACCAATTGCTGTGTCCGAGGCATCAGATGAGATTTGAAATGGCAAATTCCAGTTGGGTCCTCGAAGGACTGGAGCTGTTGATAACAGGTTCTTCAATTCCTTAAAAGCCTGGTCACATTTTTCTGTCCACAAAAAATCAACATTGCCAGTTAAAGCATATAGAGGTGCAGCAATACGTGAGTAATGTTCTATAAATCGTCCGTAATATCCAGAAAATCCAAGGAAACTGCGTACCTCTGTTTGAGTAGTGGGAGTAGGGATGAGCAAAAGAATCTAAATTTTAGCCGGGTCTACCTGGATGCCAGCTGCTGAGATGTAGTGCCCTAGAATGAGCCCTTCTGTCATCATCATGTAACACTTTTCGTGGCTCAGGCAAAGTCTGGTAGCGATACAACGTTGTAGGACTTTTTCCAGGGTATCCAGAGCTGGGTCAAAATCATCCCCATATGGTGTAAAGTCATCCATGTACACCTCAAGTCCGTCGTTTATTAGGTCTACAAAGATGCTGAGAACAGCCCTTTGGAATGTAGCAGGGGCATTGCATAGGCCGAAGGGTAGTACTCGATAGGCAAACGTTCCCCAAGGGCAAGTAAAGGTAGTTTTATCCTGATCTTCAGGGGCGATTTGGATTTGGTTATATCCGCTGAAGCCATCCAGGAAAGAGAAAAATCTCTTCCCTGCTAAAGTGTCCAGTACTTGATCTATAAATGGGAGGGGAAAGTGATCCTTCTGTGTGGCCTTATTTAACTCCCTGTAATCCACGCAAATCCTCCATTTCCCATTTTTCTTGGGTACCACCACTAGGGGAGAGACCCACTTACTGTCGGAGATGGGGTAAGTAAAATTAACATCTAAAAGTTTCTGAAGTTCGGCTTTTACTATTTCTTTTAGATGGGGGTTGAGTCTTCTTTGTGGCTGACGAACAGGTCTTGCATCCTTCTCTATATAAATGTGGTGGGTGCATAATTGAGGATCAATCCCCTTCATGTCAGGGTAATCCCACGCAAATGCTCCCTTATATTTTTGTAACAGATTAACAAGCTTCATTTCTTGATCTGGTGTAAGGTTGACGTTAATATTTAGAGTCTTACTAGGTTCAATTTCCACTACTTTACTATTGGCAACAACAGTTACTGGTATTGTTTGGTCATGTGGATCTTTTAAGGGGTCTTCTTCTAGCTCACTATCAAATGCTGCCTCTATCATAAAACACTATGTGTGAGATCTAGGTTCGGTTTGACTGATGAAGTTATTGATAGCATCATCTTCTATTTGATCTTTAAAATCTAAAGCCTTCTGTACAGTCAATGGGGCTCTGATATTGTTAGTAAGGTATGACACAGGATACTGATTGGTTTTGATCATTGGCAGGCTTGGCTGTGCTGGAGGATATAGAACTAGATTTTTAACATCTGGTCCTTTAGTTATAGTCATGTTTCCCTGCCGGCAACCAATGTAGGCATCGGCAGTGGCAAGCCAAGGTCTTCCTAATATTAGCGGATGTCCATCTAGTCGGGTTTTTGGATTAATTACCAGGAAATCAGTTGGATATTCCCAGGAATCTACGGAAACCATGACATCATATAGAGTACCTTCGGGTCGAACTACAGATCGATCTGCCAATTCTAACAAAGTAGAAGTAGGTTCTACTGATGTGATGCCAAGCTTTTGGCAGGTGTAAGTTGTCAAAATATTGATTGCAGCTCCCAAGTCGACTAAAGTGTTAGTCAGGGTTTGACCATAGATTTGGACAGTTACAATTGGATTCCCGGGATCTTCGTATTTGATAGGTGTCTCTTTTCCTGATAACAGGTCGGATAAAGTTCCAACTACTTGGACTCTAGGGTTAGTAGTTATATTCCTCCTTGATTTTTTTATGCACAGTTCTTTTATAGTTTTTGCGTATATGGGAATATCTTGAATGGCCTGGAGGAATGGAATTTTTATATACAGGTTTTGCAACTCTCCCAGAATGTCAAAGTCTGGATGTTGCACTGGTCGTGGTATGACTAATCGTTCCGGGAAAGGAGGAGAGGATGTATTTGTTTGTTGATGGGTCTGTTCCTTATTTACATCCTTTTGTTGTAGCGGTTGTTCTATTGGTAACTGATCTTCAATGTGACCTGTTTTGTCTCCCTCTGTTTCTATGATACGTCCAGATCGTAACTGAAGGTCATTGCACTCCCTTAGGTCAAGTCCAGTTTCTGATGTGTCTATGATTTGGATGGATTGGACTGGTCTATTATTAGGATTGGGATTGGGTTGGGCTAGGAGTTGCGGCCTTAAATTAGACTGGGGGTTTTGTTGTAAGGCTGGCAGAGTTGGTTGAGGGAGTGGAATAGTTCCTGTTGACTGATATGTCGATCTTGGCCAATTGGTCTGCCAGGGTGAACCTTGTGAAGTGGGGGGAATCCATTGCGGAGGGTATGAATTGTTCTGCCAATATGGTGGGGTGTATGGAAAATTTGGCCATCCGAATTGGTTTGTCTGATTCATCCATGGATTCGGAGAAGGAAACAGCTGTGATGACCAATTCGGGACTGGGGGTGTAGATTGGTTTTGCCACATACCATATTGCTGAGCATTGTATTGTGGAGGTTGAAAAGAAGAAGCTGGGTCCGAAAACATACCTGATTGCCTAGGTTGCCATTGGCGACGTTGGTTAACAAAGTATGCTGGTTCTGATTCTTCTTCTGCTTCCTTGTATACAGCCTTCAATCTAGGAAGTGAGGGGCAGCTTTCAGTAAGGTGGTCTTTCGTACAGATAGCACATGCTTGAACTGTATCTAGCGGACATTCTTTGTGGCTGTGTTTTCTTCTGCATTGGGGGCAGAAAATTGCCAGATTTTGCTCTGCCTCCATTTGCTTTTGTTTAGCCTGCACAATATGAAGCTTAGTTAATGTCCCTAGGATATCAGTTTTAAAATTTTCTAATAAATTCCCAAGTTCTACTCGTGTTACCCCTTCTGTTGATGTTTTGTTATCTCTAACAAACCTATCATATTCTGTTGGTTTTATCCTTGTGCTACCTCTTGAACTCCTAATACATAAATTAATGATATCAGCAAAATTCTCTTGGTAAATATCTCCTTTTCCCATGATATTCAACGTTTCAATCCACTGTTCTTTCATACCTCTAATTAATGTGGTTTTCAACACATTGTCAGGTAGAGGTAATGATGCATAGGGGGATCTCTGTAAATTATACTGGAAGCATTCTACATATTCCTCTAGAGTTTCATTTGGTCTGGCCGTCATTTGGAAGATTTCATCTTTCAGTTCTCTTGACCTACAGTAATCTTGATATTTCTTGAGAAAGGACTCTTTCATTTGCTCCCAATTGTTTATGACTCCACCACCTAGACCCATAAACCATCTCAGAGCTGCTCCCTTCAAAGTAGAGGGAAACAACTTTAATTTCTGAGGGTCAGTGGTGTAATCATACCCTCTACATAACACATCGAATTCAAATAAGAATGCATCAGGGTCCTCTGATGTGAGTCCGTGAAACGTTGGGATGTGTTGAAGAGGAATTGCCTTCATGGGGGCATTTGCAGCAGAATCTACTATAGGATATTGCAATGTAGAAGTTTGGGTATTTGGTTGATTCTGCGCCATGGGATCGAATATGTGCCAATAACCTTCCGGGATTTCTAGGAGGGTGTTCCTAGGTTGAGAAGGGGCGGCCTTGGCAGGGGCTGTCTTAATGACACTTCCCTTATCTGGGATTTATATTTGAAGGAATGGGGTGCCTTCAGTATTAATTCTGGCTGCACTTCCCTTATCTGGGTTGTTTATCAGCTGGATTATCCTAGAAGGAGATTTCGGTTCCTCTATTTCCCCTGTTTCCCCTTCTCCTTCACAAAGGTTGCTTAAGTTCCCTTCTTGCAACCGTTCTGACACAGGATTTTCAATTTCTTGGAAGTCCTGTTCAACAGTCTGACTATGCACCTCAGCGTAGGCTCCAGATGGTGATGTTGTAGCCTGAAGGGAACTAGTAGGCTGCTTAGAATGAATATTTCTGAGGCCTACTGACGGCTGAGATTTAGTTTTCTTGTAGATTTCGTCTATGAAGGTCGTTCGGCCAAGGGTCACCGGTCCTTTGGCTTTCTCAGGTTTGGCTGGGGTTTTGGTATTCTTTTCTAACTTTTTCTGCTTAGTCATGCACTCTAAAAACTACTAAATCCTATCAACCAGCAATTCTACTAAGAGAGCGGACGGTGGAGCAGGGCTTTTACATGCTCCGTACGCAGGTTCTTACCTTCCGTTTTTAAAATCCAACTCCCCCCTAGCAGATTTGCGCACTACTCTGTAAAGGGCAAATGGCTATTACTCCTCCCCGGCAACGGCGCCAAAATGTAGAGCTGTAACTAGGGTCCCTCACACCGCTAATTATCCCACATTAATAAGTCAACCCGGGAGCGTTTTGTTATTGCAAGGAGTAACTCAATCCGAGGCTGTTTGTCTGAGTAATGCTCGGTAGTATAGTGTCCTAATGATTTGAAAGGAAACAAATGCTAAGTTGTAACGAAACTAACCCAAAAGATAAAATCACACAAGGCAGTTGATCAGTCAAGGGTACGGAAACAATAACCCATCCCTTTAGAAACTGATAAAGAAAGGAAATCAGAGCATGGAATTATAGGTCTGGGGCTAAGCAGCGTCTTGGTGAGGCTCACTACAGCCTTAGGCCTGCTCTCACACTAAGAACAACAAAGGCAGGTAAATCAAGCAGCGAAAAGTAAAATGGAACAGCAGTCTGGCAATGGAACAACAATAACAAAATGGAACAACAATAAAGAAATGGAACAGCAGTAAAGAAATGGAACAGCAGTAAAGAAATGGAACAGCAATCCTCAACCGTATGTACACGTTCTCTACTACTACAGCAATCTGAGAGTAATGAATGATATGACTATGTTCCTGAACGAAGTAAAATTGCTTTCAAGTCTTACAAATACTATTTCACATGGATCTGATAACAATAACATTCATACCAACATTCCGCTACAGAAATAGCTGAAAGATGCAATTCGAATAGATCCACTTATACAATGCATAGACATGAGATAAAGGACTCATTCAGATATCAGTTATAACGAAGAATAGCATATCACATAAAAGATGTATCAGATTATTTAAATAATGGAAATAAACAAACCACACAGTATAATAATACAAAAGCAAGTGTCCTTCGGAGCTGGGCCCTTGGCTGCCAATGGAACACTTCCTTAAGTTACTCCAGATGCAGAGACGAAATGAACACCAAGTCTTTTATATTAATCGCATCAACAAAAGTATAACAAAGTCAGGTCTTAGAGAGACTCAATGATTACAGTTGGTTCTGAAATTTAGAATTACAAAAACAGTCCCCCCCGTTTAATGGCGTAGTGCCTTTATATAACAGAAATGACGGAGGTATCTAGATAATCAAAAGATAAGTTAAAGCAGCGATCCCTCAGGATCAAAGATCCTGAGGGATTCGCTAATCGTTCGATTCTTCTCTTTCCCTTCTTGCGTTCTCCGTCTCAGTATCCTGCATTCTTTCTCTGGGCTATTCGGCTCTAATTTTACTTGATCTTGTCCGCATCCGGTTCCCTGTTGGCGGGACAATAGTTATTTTCCCTTTGCTTCTTGCTTTCAATCGCCGATCCTTTGTTTCCACGTCTTCCTGCATAGAAAACGTCAATCATTAGCACTTGAACTTCCTTTATCGATTGTTGCACATTTTATCAAAACCCTTTATCTTCTTTGAACTCATAATGCAGAAAAGGTTACAATTATTATTGAAAAACCACTAGATTGCTAGTCAAAAGCATACCTTCCAGGTGCTCCACAGAATCAAAGGAGTATAGATATTTGTCTGGTTTTGTTATTTGCAGTCCCAATTGTTCCATCACAGATAATGGAATTAATTTATGATATGCTCCTGAGTCAAGCATACAATTATGTAGTAATAGGTCATGAATCACCAAGGTGACATAGAATGGAGGAGTGGAAGTGTCTTTCTCTCCACATGCGGTCCAAACACAACCATAGGACTTTCTTATTAAAGGTTAAGGCTATCTTGCAGGGAGTAATGGTGGGTGAACTCATAAACTGAGACACTTAAGCTTTATCATTGGGTTGTTTCAATAGTTTAGTTAAAGGGATAGCTATCTTGACTTTCTCGAACTCGTTTTGGAGATTGAAGGCAAAGGGATTCCTATCAATTTTAACAGACTCAAAAGTTTATTTGTTCTCATTATGGATTGGCTTTATCTGTGGGGTAATTTTTTTTTTTTTTTTGTAGGCTCCAAAATCATTTGGAATGGGATTGGGGGATTATTTTTTGGTTGGTGAGACAGGGTTGAGTGGTTTCTTCCCTTTATCTATTGGCTTAGGGGGAATTGGGTGAAGATTTTCTTCATTCTAATATTTCCCCTTGGACCTTTTCCTAGATTACCTGAGATCATATTTCTTGTGTAGCTAGGCTTGCATGAATTCAAAAAACTATTTGCAATAGCTATTTATCTCATCACCATATACTGGGGCATCCAAATCATCCTTTATCCTTTATGTGCTTCTATTTCATCTTATCCCTCTGAGAGAGAAGATAATTATTTTTCTTGAAATTCTATAGTTTCTTCAAGAGTATCCTCGTGATCATCTTCTAAATATAAAGGAAGTTGAATATGATCATGTTGATCCTTTTTCTCCCTTTGTAAGGGCTACAAGGGCAACCTCTTATACTGGGGCTTAAAATTTATCTTCAGAGTTGGTTTACTTTGTTGAGAGGGCTTTTGTTTTCCAACTCTAGTTTTATGAGTTTGTTAGACAAATTCCTTATCATATTGCTCCTCTCATCTAACTTTTTTTTCTTTATTTTCCTTCACATGGCTTGAAGAAATGGATTCTTCCTTTCTCCTCCTCCTATCACCATATTCAACCTTCCCTTTCCACTTTACAGTGGAGGTGAAATTTGCTTCAACTTCCAAGGCATATGTTTGGATTTGGTCCAGAGTACGAGACTTTCTTTCTCTGAGGGTAAACCAAAACTCTAGTTCAAAGGATCCAGAAAAAACCACTTTGGCAGTAGCCTGTGGAGGTTTAATTTCAATAGAAAGACTATTACATAATTTATTAAACCTATTTATAAATTCTGAAACATCTTTGTTGTGCTTTTTCTTCACTACATTAAATTCTGTAAGAATATGCCCATGGTCCCTTTTCTCCCCCCATTTCAACATGAAAGAGTTCTCCATATCCTCCCAAGTATTAATAGAAGCATTAGGGAGGATATTGAACCATTTCCTAGCCTCTCCATCCAAAGATTGAACAAAAAGTCTTAGGACTACGTCCAAATGTTCCACATTCAAATTCTCAAAAAATGCACAGAAAGTTTCTATATGCTTTTGGGTTAAAGTATCATCCTCTCCAGTGAACCTTGGTAGGATTTTAAAGTATTCTTGTGGCATCCCATTCAGAGGTTGTCGAAATTTGATTGGAGCATATCTATTAAGCAGAAAACTATGGATAGAAATTTTTGCCAATGGAGGTGGTAGAAGATTTACCATAGGGCCTTGTTGAGGAGTTGTATGAATTATAACTAATTGGAGCTGAGATGGAATGCTAGCAGTGCTCTGAGTCGAACTATTTACGAGGATATCTTTGAATTCTTCAAGTATTGGGAAGTTATGGAATGTAAAAGGAGGTTTACCGACAGAAGCATCTTTATATTTGACTCTTGATGAAAATGAGATAAACAAATGGCAACATTCTTCTGAATATTCCAAGGCTCTAGACGTGGAAACAAGGTAGTTTATCTTAGCCTTCTGAGAGATGGATGTTGACACTTCAGGAAATGATATCATGGGATCTGGAGTAATGGGAGTCCTCTCTTTCCAAACCCTCTTGGATATGATTTTTTTAATGTGAAATATAGGGTAAGGTTTCTATTTATAAGTGTCAGAATGAGTACGAATCCTTTTGAAATCCAGGGTGAACAAACAAAGATTTAAACAATGGCATTGCCAAGGTGAGAGATCTTCAACCCACAACCCATATTTCTCACCTAATTGAGGGGTGTACAAGTGTTGTACCTAAGGAAAATGTTTTGATTCGGTCCCTGGAAACAATGCCAGAAGATGTTCTATCTCCTAGAGACAATCCCCAGGTTGAGGAGAGACCAGTGCCTAGGACATCTTAAAGAGTGTTTGTAAGATCTATTGCAATTGTTCACTTACACTCAACATTGAACATATTTTTAATAGAATTGATTCAAAATCTCTTTCAAGAGGGTAGATTACCATTTATATCAAAGTAGACTCATAGAAGACTTAAATATCAAGCTTTAGTGGCTAACTTACATAAGCATATAGTTCATTGGTCATTGTAGCAAGTGTGAAAGAAGAATATGTAGAAGAGAAGTCAAATACACAGGGCTAAACATAGAATCCCATGCATCAAACTTCGGTAAGAAATGAAGGAATGAACATTTGAATGATATTTCAGATTACATGGAGTGCATATTAAGGATGTCAGATCTCATTAGTCACAAGCATCTCAGTTCAATATTAGACATAGATGAATCCATGATTTCATAAAACTACATCCAACAACTACTATTACATGTCATCTAAGAAGAAAAAATAGATGAATGGGATAAACATAGAAGAGAATACATACTACAACCTTATGCAAGCAGAATCACCAAAATTGTTTATTAATCTTCAGATAGAGCATACAATTTCCATTTCTCCATTAACAGTTCTAGATCCCCCTTTGAAAAAAAATCAGAACTTCTCAAAATGTATCATAAACATTTTTTTATAGGGCCTCAGGATGAGTACCCCTTACAAAAATATTCCTTCTTGATTTACCAATGATTCATCAAAACATAATGATATGAGTGTGTTACTGGCACTGTTGTACTAACAAAATCCTAACTAACTTGATTTCATTTCTTGAAATAAAATATTTACAGAAAACATAAAACAGTAAGGTGTCATTATTGACATGATCAGAAAATATCTTCATCTCCAATGGAAAGGTACTGGAGGAAGAGTTTTTGGGTCGATGATCTAGAGTTGAGGAGGGTTGAAAAACTAGTCACATTTTTGCCACAATGTTAGACTCGATAGAGCAAAATGAAGTAAGTTTTGATAGGCGATATTAAGATGTGTGAGCCCTCAATAATTTTCCTTGGAGCAAAACAAGGTCCTCGACAACCCTACTAGTTGGAAATCTCTCCTTAGAGAGTTTACCATTGTATTTCCCTTTAAGGAGGATGTCTTCTCGTGGAAGGAATTGAATCTACAGTTGGGTAATCCTACTCGAACCCTCTGCTTAAACTCTAAGTCAAAAGCAGCTACATCCTTCAACACTTTATCCAGACATTATTCATCCTTAGCTCTAGTAGCTTCCTTCTGGATCATTTTGGAGACCTCCATGATTGTAGTCACCCAATCTACCACATCTATGGCCCTCAACTCACTGAGTGGTTTTTCATTTACATACTGAATGAATCTTTTAGTTGTCTCAACATTATTTTCACCCTCCTCCTTAGCAGATAAGATGAAGAACTCATAGTCCTTGATTACAACTTTTTTCTCTTCCATCAGAGTCATATACTCCCACTTATTCTTCATCTTTGTTATCACTTCATCCCATATTAATTGTTTGGCCTAAAGGAGATACATATTACCTTTCATCCTATCTTTAAGCTCAATGATTTCTTGATTTGATGTATATAGATTTTTTATTATTAGTTTTGCATTTGTCTTGGTAGTCTCCAATTGTTTCTCCTTTTGTGCAAGGGCATCTTTGGAATTTTCTAAATCCGCCTGCACCTTCTTGAGTTATCCTTCTGAGAGTTGCATCTTAGTGAGATTTTTAGTGAGCTTCTTAGTGGGATTCTGAGGATTCTCTAGCAAAAGCACTGCACAAATATGGGAGACGATTTTTTGTTGGTTCTCTGCTACCTATTGCTTGAGGCCCACCACTTTGTTATTATGGTCTATTACCTCCTTAGCTAGAATCTATTTTTCTTCCTCCACATGTGCTAGTTCTTTGGACTACACATGTTCACCAGCATGCATCTTCATCTTATGCCTTAGTTCTTGGATATCAACCTATGAAATCTGGATAATAATGTCTAAGGAAACCTTTTCTTCTGTTTCAATGTCAGATTTATAATTAGTTCCTTAAAGTTCTCATTTTTCATATGTAGAGCTCTAAAGTTATCTCTCTCTTGCTTCAGCTTCATTACAACATTCTCCAACAACGTTTTAGCTTTGCTAGTGGTCATGGATTTCCTGGTTAGTTCACTATACACCATTTCTCCCACTTGCCTATGAAAGTTTATTTTTTCATGCAGAGGGACACTTGTCAGTTCAAAGATACATTCAAAGCCCTAAACTGTGAGCTTGATGGAAGGGATTATGCCAAGATATGGTGTAGTAATAAATTCATTTGATTCCTCTCCAGGCCCATGGTAGCAAGGAGTTTGGTCTAGTAGGGGATCGAATGTGATGCCACCTGTTGTTGCATTTCTCTAAATTTTTGTTGCTTTCTTATATCGCCTTTCCTATATTCTAGCTAGATTCTATCATTGTTGAACTCCCATTCGAGCTTAAAGGGTCTACCTTTGTAGATGAGGAGGAAGAAGCTTGCAATGGGTCTTCTAAGGTCACATTGAATCTTGGCTGATCTATATTTGTCTCTCTCAACCTGGCTTCAATCTCTTCCTCTTCTACTTCTTTGGTTTTGGCCCTTTTGCTGGTGTGAACATCTTCCGTTTCCACATCTCTAGTCTCATCCACACTCCTTTTTTGTGCCTTGTCCTTTGTTGATGTAATATCAATCTCAATTTCTATATTAATAGTCCAAGAATCAAAGTTAGCTTTCCACTCAACTTCTAGCTTATATTCATGATCATAGGTTGAAGCATTAATTATTTTTCTTCTCTTTGCAATGATACCATGGGGGTCATAATGTCAAATATCCCCCATTTCAAAATTCATTTCTTTCAGAAAATTCTCAATTGGTTGAAGGGCTTGCCTAGTATTGACAATGAAAGGACCTATAGGCTTACCCAATTTGAACATATATCCTTTCTTAGTAGGAACAAAGTGGATTTCATCCATGTGTAGGCTCTGTTTGATGAACTCTAAGGAAAATATCCTCATTGGCATGAAAAGGTAATCGGTAGGGAGGGATCTCACATCCATAAACCCTAATTTCAGTGTATTTCTCAAACAAATAACAATCACCCACCCTAGTGTCCTTACTAAGCTGGAGGATCTATTTTTCTTTAAGCAAGATCCTTGGGGGGGGGATAAATTATGGATGGTTTTGTATGAAATAGTCATATAAGATGATATGAATTGGGAGTAGCCCTCATTGTTGGGTTTCTGCCTGACAACAACATCCCAATTAAAGACAAACTTTCTCTATTTGTTTGAATACATTTGACTGAGACCCAGGGATTCAAATTCATATAAGTGTGTATATAGGAACAAAAAAAAAATTATGAAGTAATATCTGAAAAAAAAAATGTGACAGAAAAGTGGTGCAACTGGAATTTGATAGATTCATCCAAGAAGGAAGGTATATAAAATAGATGGCATGGATGGATCATCCCTCTCAAAAACCCTATGGTGGCTTTGGTAGCAATATTGGCATCATCCTCCTCAAACAATTGGGCAATTACAGTGAGGATAGGTTGCACTACCTCTGTAAAAGTAGGTATTGGGAAAGTATCAGCAGTTGCAAAGTATTAGTGGCCAGGGGCCAAAATAATTTGTAAAAAGGACTATTGTTTCCTAGTTGAGAGGGAACTGTAACTATTAAACAAGGTGGTTTCAGTGAATTTTTCTAGTTTAGGAGGAGCTAGGTATACCAGAACCTTTTGAATCATCTCTAGGGTTACCTCTAATATTTTAACTCTGGTAGAAGATATAAAACAATGCTTCTTCTCAACATAAGTTATAGTAAGCCATGAAATGAACTCAGGAAAATTATATATAGAGGTTGTAATTTGGTAATATAGCCCTGATTCAACTACTCTGAAAGGGTCCTCTCCCTTGAAGTAGCATCCATACATGTTGAATCAGAGATCTGATAGGTGGTAGGGAGAGCATGGGTCGGATATTTGTGCCTCTATGTCCACGAGTGGCTTAGTGTAGAATGAGGGTTTGGATTCCCACGCTTTGGGGGTCTTTGGGGCCAATTTCTTCATTTTGAGCATGGAGACAAAAATTACAGGTAGGAGGTTGTTGGGTTACCTTGTTGACCAAGTGAGAGTTCGAGAACGATGTTGGTGGGAGCTTTGGAGAAACATGGTGGATGAACGACGAGAGAAATTGGCTAGAAGAAGAATGAATTTAAATTCAAATGGATAAAAGGGTAGGGCCTTTATAGGTAGAGGGAAACAGTCATCTAATGTCAGATGAGGTCATGAGGAGGAGACACATGGTAGAGAATGATTGGAAGGGTGATAGGTGGACCATGGAGGGGATACTTTACCATTACCTTGGTGCTCCCTTGTTGGCATTGTTGGCGACCGCATGCATGGCGGGTGTGGTCCCCACCTCTCTCTAGTGGGTGGGCAAGTGGGAGGCAAGATCAAGAGGAGACCCCTGAGAGTTAATTTTGTTCATTGATCAGATGATCCCACACTGTTGACTTTTCAACTCTAGGGGGTGGCACCAATGTATTGGTCACGCCAGTCCCACCCCCGAAATACCTCTGTGAGTAGGTCGGGCCATGAAATATGGTGATCCACCCATTAGTTGCTTGATCTTTAAGAAAGGGTCCACCTTCAATTTTCCTTCATCCTTTAAATTTGTTATGCTCGCCTTAATAAACATTTCTCAACTATTGCCTCTTTCCCTAAGGCATTCTGTGCACTACCACTACCCAATTTGGTTCTCTCTTGTTAAGCTAGGTTTATCCATCCTTCTCTAAACTAGGGTGAATAAGAGACCATTTGATGTAAAAATTAAAGAGTAGAAAATAGGATAATAGATCCTTTTGGGTTTTCATAATCTTCTTGAAAAAAGTAATAAACTATTTTTAAATTGATATATGAAAAAAAAATATAACAAAATTAATATTAATAAATGAATGCTTTGTATTAATATATACATATATTTCTAGAAAATAAATATAATTAGGAATATTTGTAACAACCTTGGTCAAAAATCCATGTAATAAAGTTATTAAAGGCAAAATAATAACCATGGTCATGGGACAAGTATTCCAAGATGAATGTTGGGAAAAAACATAGTGATGGGGATCACTTGTGATTAATTAATTTCTATGGAAATTGGCAAAGGCAATAGCAAAGGCTTTAGAAAGGAATGAGGCATTCATTGACATTTTATTTATGAAAATAATGGAAATTAGGAGAAAAGGAAGGTGAAAGGTCACATGTTGCATTGAGGGGGAAAATGAAGGAAAATAATGGAAAAATGAATAAAATAGATGCCTCATTAATAAAAATTCTTTTGAGGATCATTTCATGGCTTTTTTTAGTGTTATCTTTTTGTCAGTTCAGTTTTGGAGCTCTCATTTTCTACTCTCTCTCTCTCATACTCTTGGACACTTATAATTTTCTTGGAGCACTCTTCGAGGAGTGTGGCATACTTGGGATTCAGATCAAGAAGGAAAAGGAAGAGCAAGAAAATGCAAGAGAACATCGGGATCAACATTTATAAAGGGTTTTTCTTGCAAGTACCAAGTTGCATGTATGATTTCCCTACTAGTTTTGGCATGAATGGCACATGCATGTGGCTTCTTGTTTATGATCTGTTATTGGATTGGAGGATTTCCTAGATTGATGGTGGCTTTTCCTATCCTTGTCATTTCCTGGATAGCCATGGTGTTGTGGGTTTTCCTTTCTTTCTGGTTGGTTCTCATGATTCCTTATGGTTGTGGGTTGAGTTACTAGTTCTTGGAAACCTTGGTTGGACAAATGCTTTGGAAGCCTTGTAACAGCTTGGGTTGAGTTACTAGTCTTGGAATCCTTGGTTGGAACAATTGTATTGGAAGCTCTTGGTGGGTTGATTTAATAGTCCTAGAAGCCCTAGTTGGACAAATTCTTTGGAAGCCTGACAATAGTTGTGGGTTAAGTTAGTAGTCCTGGAATCCCTGGTTGGAATAAATGATATGGATCCCTAAATAGCTTGGGTAGATACCAATCTAGTGATGATTAGTGATGTCTGACCATGAGGTGGAATCATTGGTTGAGGGTTGAGGTGGTTTGGCCTCTAGAATCCCTGGTTTGGTTGTAGAAATTTTTGAATAATTTAACACATATTCACAGAGATTATCCTGATCATACAATTATAAGCGGAACATGTATAATACATAATCTCCTCTACGTTGATCATCAATTTACAGAAGCAGAAACATTCACAGGCGCACATAGAAGCATCAATCAAACTCATAAACACAGTATGTATCCCGGGGAAAGCATCTCGCTAAAAACCCCACACTATCTGTATATTATATTGATTGAATCATGTAACAATACAAAGCATAATACTTCTCACAAGTATCTCCACCTGTTACACACAATACAGCTCAGATCTGATCTCCAAATCTCTTCCACTGCTTGCCTGCCTCCACTGCTCAATACCTGCTCAAGAACTGATGAGAATGGCTTCCCAAACTCGTTTTTCACCTGCAAAATAGTCACTCACTCTTTGTGGACGTGAGAAAAGGCTAAAATGTGGGCCAAATACGTGAGCAAACTCATTGGCATACTCAATCCTTTGATTGTGCAAGATCTGATGCACAACTATAGTCACAACTGATAGCAATCTGATTCTCTACCACTTGTCCCTGTTGAACTGAACATGCACTGACATGCAACTGAGTTAACTGATGTATTCATTAGTTGTATTATGAGTTAATAACTTGTGAATTAATTAATAACTAATTCATCCAACTCATCTCTAGTCTATTGATCAGTTAGACTAAATACAACCAGTTTAACAAAGCTAAACTGAACACAACTCCATCAACTGCACCTCCAGTCCACTAAACTCAACTCACTTGAGTTCTAACTGAAGCCCTGCATGAAAATATTAGTCATCCCATAGGTAACCACGTATTTCCTTGTGGGATCTGCATGTACCACATCCGTAGCTCATTCTGAAGTGCTCCAAGAGAATAAGATCAAGTTTATAGTCCAAATATTATTATGAGACAATAATATTTGACTTTTCTTTTTTTGACAGCCAGTCTAAAAATAGACTTTGATCACTCACACTGTGATCACTCACACTTTCATCAAAAATAGAATTCCATCTATTTTTCCCAACTTGACCAATCATCCATAAACAGCAACCTGCAATCCATAGACATGATCCATATGTCTAAAAATAGACATAGTCTAAAAATAGACTTGCGCCAAAAATAGCCTGCGGGCCCACTTAGTGAAGGCGACTCTTTTCACTAAGCTCCATCATCTTGTTGCAATCTCAACAAGAATTTCTTGTTGCACACTTTTCAACACTCCCTCTCAACAAGAAAGGCTTCCTCTCAAACCCGATCCTGTAACTCTGGAATGTTCTCCATGCAACACATCTGGCCGGTCCACTTGCTCTGTCATCAAAGTCTCTGACTGCTATTGCCTCTGTCGACTGAAACTTTGCATCTCTGTGCTCTTCAGTATCTAACTGCTCTAGCTTCTGTCACTTTGATCCCTGACTGCATCCGTGCTGCTGCTGGTTCTATCTCCCAGCATTGCATCCACACTGCACCTCCCAACTGACCTCCCTGTTGGGATAGAAACATCCTCTGATGCTGAAGCTCTACCTGTTGCTGGCAAGTGCTCCCTCTCTGACATCTGCGCTACTGCAACATCTCCATGCATCTCGCACCATTGCACACCTCTCTGTGCCACCTAGCACTGTGCAAAACACTTGTGCCTCTCACATTGCTACAGCCTGCTAGCTATGCACTGTCCTGGGATTCCCTGCACTGTCACTCTCTCTGCCGCTCCATCCGCATCTGTCTCTACCCAATCAGTCAGTTCCTGCTACTACACATCGGGGCTCCCGTAGCAAGGTCTCATCCAAGAGGTTGGGTACCTCAAGGATCTTGCCCCTCCTCCTTGGGATGATCAATCCACATCACCCCACCTCCTACCTGGAGGTATGGATGCATGCGATCCCTCAGCCCACCTGGCTTGAAGTTTCCCCCTACTGGAGGTCTCTGGATGAGTAGATGTCTCTACTCGATCTCCTCTCAGCTTCCCCTGTTGTGGCTCCTCCACAATCTCCTGAAGCTGCTGCACCAATCGTGGCTCCTCCACAATCGTCTGAGACTTCTTCTGGCTCTGCATGTTGAGAGGTAATATACGCTCCCTCTCAACCACCAAGTCTCCATCAGTTGCCTTGCTGCTCAAGGCTTTGCATGCATCTTGAACCTCAAGAGCATACAGGTTCTTGACCCGTGAACCAATCTGCTTCACCTGTCTAGTGATGATGTGTCTAAGGAAAACCTTTCCCTTACTAAAGACCACATCATAGCCTCTGTCTTCCAACATCGCGATCGACACCAAGTTTCTCTTCAGTCCTGGTACATACTTGACATCGGTCAAGGTAAGGCGAGCTCCATGCTCCCTCTGAAAAATAACCGTGCCTACACCTGAGACACTATACTTCTCATCATTACCCATCCCTATGAGTATCTGGAGATCTTTCTCCTCCAAAGTACTGAACAAACTTTTGTCACTGGTCATGTGGAAAGAAGCTCCACTGTCAAGAAACCAACCACTTCCCATCATGGATGAAACCATGCATGCGAAGAGTGTGAAATCCAACTCAAACTGTGAAGCAAGTGCCTCACCTTCAGATCCTTCCCTGGATCCCTTCTTGGACTTCTTCTTTGGGCAATTAGTAGCATAATGACCCAACTCATGACAATGAAAGCATCTCACCTTCGCCTTGTCAACCTTCTTCCCATCATTGGAAGAATTGGATTCGGAAAGAGAAACCTTCCCCTTCCCCTTCTTCGCCTTACTCACTAAGGCACAATTCTCCTCATCCTGCATGGATGAAGAACCGTCTCTGGTGCTCTGTCTAATCTCCTCCTGCACAAGATCTGACCAAAGTCTCTCCCATCCTGGCAGTTTCTCCCTTCCATTCACCGAGTCTTGGTAGCTATGCCAACTCTTAGGAAGGTCAAGGAGTGCTAGACTCACCATCCTCATCCGACAGTCACCCCCACACTTCCCAGCTCATCTCGGCATTGGGTGAACTTCGTGAGATACTGGGGCATACTGTCTCCATTCTCACACTGAATGTTTCTGAGTTTTATCTCTTGCTTTGGAATTAAATTCGAATTCCACTAGCTCAAAACTCAACCGCTTCTGATCTAGAATTCGTGAGAACAAAGTATTTCTTGTACAGAGATCGACTGTATGGGCATTCACCGGATATCTCACCTTCCAAAAGAAGGATGAATCTAGAGGCTACCTGGCCCGATTACAGACTCTGTCTGAAGAAATAAAATGTAAACACTTTCTGAATAATAGATCCGATGATCAATCCTCGCTTCATATCCTGTAAAAATCTCTTCTACAAATCAAGCAGCTCTGATACCATGTAGAAACTTTTTCTGCAAATCATCTAGCTCCGATACCATGTAGATTGTAGAAACTTTTTCTACAAATCATCTAGCTCTGATACCATGTAGAAATTTTTGAATAATTTAACACATATTCACAGAGATTATCCTGATCATACAATTATAAGCGGAACATGTATAATACATAATCTCCTCTATGTTGATCATCAATTTACAGAAGCAGAAACATTCACAGGCGCACATAGAAGCATCAATCAAACTCATAAACACAGTATGTATCCCGGGGAAAGCATCTCGCTAAAAACCCCACACTATCTGTATATTATATTGATTGAATCATGTAACAATACAAAGCATAATACTTCTCACAAGTATCTCCACCTGTTACACACAATACAGCTCAGATCTGATCTCCAAATCTCTTCCACTGCTTGCCTGCCTCCACTGCTCAATACCTGCTCAAGAACTGATGAGAATGGCTTCCCAAACTCGTTTTTCACCTGCAAAATAGTCACTCACTCTTTGTGGACGTGAGCAAAGGCTAAAATGTGGGCCAAATACGTGAGCAAACTCATTGGCATACTCAATCCTTTGATTGTGCAAGATCTGATGCACAACTATAGTCACAACTGATAGCAATCTGATTCTCTACCACTTGTCCCTGTTGAACTAAACATGCACTGACATGCAACTGAGTTAACTGATGTATTCATTAGTTGTATTATGAGTTAATAACTTGTGAATTAATTAATAACTAATTCACCCAACTCATCTCTAGTCTATTGATCAGTTAGACTAAATACAACCAGTTTAACAAAGCTAAACTGAACACAACTCCATCAACTGCACCTCCAGTCCACTAAACTCAACTCACTTGAGTTCTAACTGAAGTCCTGCATGCAAATATTAGTCATCCCATAGGTAACCACGTATTTCCTTGTGGGATCTGCATGTACCACATCCGTAGCTCATTCTGAAGTGCTCCAAGAGAATAAGATCAAGTTTATAGTCCAAATATTATTATGAGACAATAATATTTGACTTTTCTATTTTTGACAGCCAGTCTAAAAATAGACTTTGATCACTCACACTGTGATCACTCACACTTTCATCAAAAATATAAGTCCATCTATTTTTCCCAACTTGACCAATCATCCATAAACAGCAACCTGCAATCCATAGACATGATCCATATGTCTAAAAATAGACATAGTCTAAAAATAGACTTGCGCCAAAAATAGCCTGCGGGCCCACTTAGTGAAGGCGACTCTTTTCACTAAGCTCCATCATCTTGTTGCAATCTCAACAAGAATTTCTTGTTGCACACTTTTCAACATTGGTTTTGTTGGATTTTCTCCATGAGATCCCAAATTCATGCTTGGAATATGGCAAGGGGATGTTTGATTGAAAGAAATATTTGGTTCATCCAATCTATGGTCGGATGGTACATGGAAGTCCTAGAATTGGTTGCATTTTTCATATGTTAATAAGATATTCTTTCGTCTTGTAGTCGATGGGTAAATATACTTATTTATATGTGGTGTTTATGGTTGTTATATCCTTGTTATTTTTGTTAATTATGTGTTGGTCGTGAGTATGTTTTATGACAGACTTGATGTATGGCTCTCATCATGTTTTGATTAGCACATAAATCAAAAATAAATATATAACATAATAGATGATAATGAAACTATTGTGATATGGCAACAATGTTGCTTTATGAATCTCACATAAGTATGAGACCCCTATGCTCAAATTTGTGTTATAACCTGTAGAATGCATATTTGTAACATGTTTGACGAAATGCTTGTCATGGATAGTAGGGGTCCATTCAATTCATTGATTGAATATTTCATTAATGATCTTTTCTCAATGTTATTTACCATTTCTAAAAGTTTCATGAAGTTCTGGGCAATGGCCTAAGTCGTGGACTTGAAAAAGTTGCAAAAAATCTGGGGTTGTTAGCTCAGAACTAGCTAAAAAATTCCACAGTCATTGGTATGCCCTTACTGTAGGGGTAAATGGAAGGCCTCATTCATATGCATGGATTTTCATGGGAGCGGATGGGGGTCTAGGTCAGTGAAATGTCAAGTTGTCTCATGGGTTGATCACCTAGAAAGGTTGGTTGGATCTTGGAGATTTTGTAGCATGTGTGTAAGGTCATAATGGTTTCCTTTTGTGGGTTCCAATTCCTTAACTATACATGGGGAGTTGAATCACATCACGATAACCTCTCATCACATGTTTACCCCTGCAGACTGATTAAATTGGGTAAATGTGGGAGGAGGGTGTTACAAAGTGTTATCAGAGCATGGTTCACCCTATGGTCTGGATGGGAGGTGCATGTTGTTCGTGCATAAATGTCAATTACATATGTGTTCCTTATGATTTTTGTCTATGTGCTTGTTGCATATGCATGGTGTTGGTCATAGGTGTAGTGGTGTCGCCATGTGAAAATTTGATGATGTTGCTGTTGGATGTGGTCGTCATGAGTGCATGTTGATTGTGCATTGGTCATGTGTGTTAGTCTTTATATGTTTTTATGAATACATTGACATGGTGATATTTGTAATTCATGAGGTCATGGTATGTGGTTGGTATGGTCATGCATTGATGACTGGATAATGATTAAAATGATGATTAAATGTTTATATGATTATGTTTATATATGTATTACGCTAATCTAGTTGGTCTTCCAAACGAGATATCCCCCCCCCCCCACCAAACTAAATGAAGGTACATTGGTTGGTTATGGTTTGGCTTAGTTGACATGAAATACCTTGCAGGAAGAAATATCAATATGAATAGCAAGATGGTAGACTACAACTCATGAGATTCTCCCTATAGATTAGATTACCAGCATGGTGATGAGTAGTCCCCTCACATAGCAGACACTTTGAGAAGTTTGAAGGGAGAAATAAGGAGTTGCAAAGAAGATAATGACTTAATCATTCAATCACAAGAGAGAATTTCTAGGGTACACAAGAAACAAGAAAAGGTCAATTCAGTGATTCTTTAGATCTTGTCAAACTTGAAGAGACAAGGACCACTTATAATCAGTTGTGGATAGGAGGATATCACTAACAGAGCACATGGTAGCAGATCACATGGTGGGCACAGGTTGGATAGAAATGACACAATCAAAGATGGCAGATCCTTGGATACACCCGAAAGATGAGGTAGTGGACATGGGATTTTCTCTAGTTCTAGTTCAAATAGGTATCATGGTAATCATCGTTATCATCCTTACAGGATGAGTGACAAGGGACATTTTCCAGATGAGTTCATGAAAGAAAAGACACCTACATATTATGGGGAAATGAAGAGGTCACAATATGTTGAATCATGGTTGCTTGGGATGAATAAGTTCTTCAGATTGCATGATTACTCAGTGAACATGAACGCCATGATAGAGACATTCAGTCTTAAAGGTAAAGCAAATATCTAGTGGGAAGATGTAAACAATGTCAGAGGTATTCATGAAGAGGATTTGACTTGGAGTGAATCCAAGAGACTATTCAGGAAGAAGTGTCTATTGGAGAGATACTATGTAGACAGGGAAAAAGAGTTCTATGAGTTGAAGATGGGATCTATGACTAATGAGGAGTACAATAGCATATTGTTGGGTTTATTGAGGTATATGCCTTACCTCAAGGAGGATAAGGCCAAGATCCAACGATTCATTAATGGTTTGTCACTAGCGTTCAAGGACAGGATTGAGTTTGATGAGCCTATATCATTGGAGGAGGCCATTTGCAAGCTAAAGCATTGTTTTGAGTAATCAAAGCACAAATCTGAGATGAAGCTAGATTGGAAAGGTAATGCAAAGAATAAAGGAAAATGGGACAAGAAGCGAACAAGACCTTAAGATATGGGTAACAAAGAGAATGTGGCAATGCATAAGAAGTTTAATCAATCTGATAGAGGATATGGATTTCGGATTGAGGAGTAGAACAAGCATGATGGTTGGAAGCCCTTGCAATGTTGGACTTGTGGAGGAGAGAATCACAGGAGAGATTGTCCACAACATCAGGGTGGTAGACTATAGATCTACAATGATCAGGAGGCATAGATAGTGGGGGATGTTGGATAGAGTGTTCCATGGATCTATGTAGAATTAGAGAATAGGTAGATAGATCACCAGGCATCTATTATCAAGATGGATAGTAAGATTTGTGAACAAGTTGCTTCTATTTTGATTGATCCTAAATCTGATTAAAGTTATGTTAATCCTAACCTGGTGGATAAGTGTGGTTTGAATAAAGAAGTGCATGTGGAATCTTAGTTAGTGCAGTTGGATACAGGTACAAAGAAGAGAGTTTATCATTGGGTAAGAGCTTGTGCATTTGAGTTGAATGGAATGTCTACATCAACATATTTGAATATATTTCCATTTGGATCATATAGTATGTTGTATGGTATGGATTGCTTGTATCTCCATAGGACCAAGGTGGATTGTTATGACAAGGCTATTGAGTGCCTAGATGACAATGGGGAACAAAGATTCTTGTAGGGTAAGAATAAGGAAACATCATCTAGAATGGTGACAATTATGCAGGCAAAGTGCAGTCATAGAAAAGGGTGTGTGTTATTTGCAACGCATATTTCTAGTGATAAAGGCAAGGAAGTTGAGGATGTGGATGTCTTGATTAGGTACCCAGTTCTACAACAGTTTTAGGATGTGTTTCTGACAGAGATTTCAGAGTTTCTGCTTCACAGGGAAGTTTAATTTTCTATTGAGTTGGTATCAGGGGAAACACTAGCATCAAAGGCACCTTACAGTTTGAGCACACCAAAGTTAGTGAAACTGATGTTGCAATTGAAGGAAATGCTTGACAAGGGATACACTAGGATAGGTGTGTCACCTTGGGTTGCACCAATGTTTTTTGTGAGGAAGAAGGATGGTACTCTTAGGTTATGCATTGATTACAGGAATTTGAACAAATTTACCATCAAGAATAGGTATATGTTGTTGAGGATTGATGACTTGTTCGATCAGTTGAAGGGAGCAACAATGTTCTCAAAGATTGATTTGAGATCAGGATACCATAAGGTATGCATCAAAGAAGAAGGCATCTATAAGACTGCTTTTCGGACCATGTATGGGCATTATGAGTTTATTGTAGTTCCATTTGGTTTTAATAATTGTCTAACTAATTTTATGTGCTTGATGAATATTGTATTGCCTCCTTATCTGGACAAGTTTTTTATTGTATTCATTGATGATATATTAGTATATTCTAAAAATGAGGAAGAACGTGTGGAACACTTAGAAATGGTATTGATATTGTTAAGATAGCATTAGGTATATGCCAAGCTTAGAAAATGCAGTTTCTTTCAGATAGAGGTACACTACTTGGGGTATGTGGTTTCCAAGGAAGGCATAGCATTGGATCGAGAAAAGATAAACATTATCAAGGAGAAGACAACTCCTAGAAATGTGGATGAGGTAACATCATTGATGGGGTTAGTAGGTTACTACAGGACATTCATCAAAAACTTCTCACATATTGTCTATCATATTATGTTGGTCCAAAGGAAAGGTAAGAAATTTGAATGGACAGAAGAATGTGCAGCAAGTTTTGCACAGTTGAAGCAGTTGTTAACGAATGCTCCAGTGTTAAAGATTGTATATCCACATAAAGAGTTTGTGGTATGTATAGATGCTTCGAAGAGAGGGCTTGGTGGATTCCTTATGCAGGAAGTGTTGGAAATAATACTGAGAGGGGGGGTGAATCAGTATTAGTAACTCGATATTTTTCATTTCCATATGCAGATTTGTATACGCTACTTTAGCTAAGTGAACTAGCATGTACACGCAACTGTTATTAAAGAAACCAGTGTATATGCAGAGAAATTTTGATTTACCCAATTTATCATGTATTGAACTTTAACCAGAATGTCAGATATTAATTAGACAGTGTAGTAAAAATAGAATAAAGCATAAGCATCACACATGAACAAAAAGATATAAGGTGGAAACCCAATGTGGGTAAAAACCACTTGTTGCTGTCGTCTCTGTCTTCTTTTAATAATAATAAAATTCTATTTACAATTTTGTACTGGTGTAGACTTATACCAGTACGCAGATTTCTACCTGCAAAAGGTTACAACCTTCTCGCGTTCTCCAGCTTCTCCTAGAAGGGAGCTACAACCCCCTAGCTCTTGTACTAGCAGATATGTTTGCTAGTACGTAGGCGCTGACCTACAGAAGGCGATGACCTTCCCTTTTATTCCGGGGACTATGTTTCATAAGTTTTCAGATTGGATCCATCAACAACATCATAACTGAAATTCAATCATCAAATATATCTGCATCAACTAGTCACCTTTTGAACCAACCACAACCGAATCAATCAATCACTTTGACAACCCATCAATCTGATCATTCAAAATACTATCACCAAAATAAAGTAACCAGAACCCAAGCCAGAACCCAAAACATTGCAATAGCAAACAGCAACAACTAAAACATATTTATAAGGTATACTCTACTTCCATGTGTCAAACCTGCATGTATACACGCTTTTCTCAAAGCCAACCAGAGTATACATCTACAAATAGAAATTCAGAGTTTTGAAGCTATTCCAGACTTCAGTTATACCTAGATCATATCATTTAAAGAATAATATATGCGTCAGTATTCAGATCTAGAATATACATGAGAAAAAACACATAATTATAGTTCATTTTACGCCTTAAGATCCCGATCCATCATTAGATCTAATCCCTCATCTTCCACTAAGGTTCATCCTTGGTTCAGATCTAGCACTGCACCATAACCCAATAACCTACATACTAGATCTCACAATTAATCATATATTCATACTTGCACACCTTGGCCTAATGATCTTCTCCTCCTTTTATAGTTTGTAGGTATTTCTCAATACCATGGACCAAAACCACTTAGGACCAATACCTTGGACCAAATTCCTGGGGTCAATACCTCAGACTAGATACCTTGGACCAATACCATGGATCAAAATACCATGGACCAAATACCTCGAACCAAAAACTTAGTTTTCCAAGGTATATGCGTTTTTCCTTCTGTGGAAGTGTGTGTGTACGTATACGCGACTTGTGTACAATGAAACTGCATGTATACGTAGCTTGGTCAATGGTGAGCCTACATGTACCTCTCTTTCTTCATTCTATGAAGACTGATCTGTAATTCTTTTGTTGTTTACCTACTATGATGTGATTTTCCATCAAGGACAATACCTGTATCATAATTCCAACAATCTCCCCCTTTGGACTTGATGGCAACAACCACACCAAGTCACTCTCCCCCTTTGACATCAAGGGCAAAGGGTCATGATCCCCCTGAGTACATGCTGAATTATTTGATATGATTAAGTCTGTTGATTGAGCTCCCATGCTCCCCCTGAGCACAAGCAAAGTTTGCACAAAGATGTTCTAAAGAATAATATGACTCTATACATACATCATCAATGACCTTCCTATCACCAATGACTCATACATACATCCATCTCCCAACCAAGTGGGGATATACCAAATTTGACTCATCCACCCAACCAAGTGGGGATATAACCATTGTTTATACATGACAAAAACAAGAAACATTACATCATCCATCCCATGCATAGTGGGGTTAAAAATTGGGTCCTTTCATGACCTTTAAATTTAAATGATAAACATGATATATGTAATAGAGACCAAATATCTTAAACAAGACCATGATAGTCATCAGAAACTATCATATGATCTGCACCATCAGTAGCATCTATCAACAACATCCAGACCAGCAACCTGTATATGTCCATCATTAGTTTCCAAAAGATCATCATCCTGTGACAAAGTATCTTGGCATATATAAAATCATCCTCTTGATCCCATCAAGATCAAATTGCTTAATTCCCTTATCATCATAAAGTAAGAACTCATTAGGTACCAAATACTTCTAGTCATAATGCCAACAATGCTTTATTAGAAGCATACCATGTTCTCCCCCTGAACCTGTTCCACCTGTTCACTGTCAAATCTGAAAATTGCATATGTCAGTAAGAGATATCAAAGCATCATCATCAATTAGATATACATCAAGTTATCAACAACTTTATGAAGACCAATATATTTTCATATGTTATTAGCAAATTGTAACCATCATCAAAGAGAGCAGACAAAACCATAGCAGACCCCTTTTCCCTGAGTCTGGCCCACTATTTTTCTTCAAACCAACATATACGTGACTATGCCCGCATAAAACCACATATGTACACAACTACACTTCATGGAACTCGCGTATAACCACTTCTCTCTAAAAAAATAGGATTTAATAGCAAGATGATGCAGCAACTACTCCCAGCTTTTGTCTGAGATATTCAAATGTCTCTCTGTTCATTGGTTTAGTGAATATATTAGCAACCTGTTCTTTGGAGGGAACATACTCCAATTTGACCTTTTGTTCAAGCACTTGTTCACGTATGAAATGATATTTGATGGGTATGTGCTTTGTCTTGGAGTGCATGACTGGATTCTTTGAAATACTGATGGTACTTATATTATCACATAGAGTGGAGATGGGTAGAGTACATGTGATCTGAATATCTTGCAAGGTTTGCATCATCCAAAGTAGTTGTGTGCAGCAAGATGTAGCAGCCACGTATTCTGCTTCAGTTGTATATAATGCAATTGAACTTTGTTTCTTGCTGAACGAAGACACTAACCTGGAACCCATATAGAATGCACCACCACTAGTGCTTTTTCTGTCATCAACACTTCCTTCCCAATCTACATTTGTATATGCATGAAGTGTAAGATCTGTATCTCTAGGATATCATAAACCAAAGTTCTATGTTCCTTGAAGATATTTGAAAATCCTTTTGACTACTTGAAGGTGTTCCTTTGGATTTTCTTGGAATCTTCCAACTATTCCCACTACATGCATGGTGTCCGGTTGGGTACCTGTTAGATAATGTAGACTGCCAATGATGGATCTATAAGTTGGTTGATGTACTGTTGTTGATTCATCATTTGAGCTAAGACTGCATCCTGTTACCATTGGGGTACATACTGGTTTAGATTCTTCCATGCTGTACTTTTTCAGGATCTGTTTGAGATATTTGGTTTGTGAGAGAAAAATACCATCTTTATTTTGTTGAACTTGTAGACCAAAAAAATAGGTAAGCTCACCAAGCAAGGAAATTTCAAATTCTTGCTGCATTACTGAAGAAAAATTCTAACTCATGGATTCTTCATTGCTACCAAAAATGATATCATCAACATAAACAACAATTATTAGCAATTTACCAGTGTCAATATTTGTATATAGATTGTTATCTTCTGACCCCTTTGAAAAACCCTGTTGGTGGAGATATTTGTCAAGACGATAGTACCAGGCCCTTGGAGCCTGTTTTAGACCATAGAGAGCCTTTCTAAGTTTGCATACAAGTTTTTCATAATTTCCAAGAATGAATCCTTCTGGTTGTTCAATATAGACTTCTTCTTCTAAGTCTCCATTAAGAAAGGCATATTTTACATCCATTTGGTATACTTTGAATTTCTAAAAACTAGAAAGAGAAAGTAACATTCTTATGGCTTCAAGTCTAGCAACAGGTGTAAAATTTTCTTCAAAATATATACCTTCTTATTGAGAATATCCTTTACAAACAAGTCTGGCCTTGTTTCTAATAACTTCTCCATTTTTTTTCAGCTTGTTTTTTAATATCCATTTAGTTCCTATGATATTCTTATCATGATGTCTAGGAACTAGTTCCCAAGTATTATTCTTTTCAATTTGCTCAAGTTCTTCATTCATGGCCTTGACCAAACATTCATCTTTGCATGCTTCATTTACATTTTGAGCTTCGATGGAAGATAGTAATGCTAGATAGCTTGAGGCTCCGGTAACAGTTCTTCTTGTCTGCACACTTGCCCCTTTTTCCCCTAAAATTTGAGTTTCTGGATTATTTTTTTGAACATACCTAGACGAAGTCTTTTCTTCTACCATTATCTTCTTTTGGTGCTTCATTGGTTTCTTCTTCAAAATCAGTTGGATTTGATGTGGGAAAATGATCCTCATCTTCTTCATAATCTTCAGTTTTGATCTGTTTTGGATTTTTGCATGCTTCATCAACCACAACATCAATACTTTCAATAATTTTCCCAAGTCTTTTATTGTAACATTTATATCCTTTACTTTGGGAAGAGTAGCCAAGAAGAATACCTTCATTTTCTTTGGGTTCAAACTTACCAAGTCTTTCATCAGTCCTTTTGATGTAACATTTGCTTCCAAAAACATGGAAGCATTTTACAGTAGGAGTCTTACCATACCAAAGTTCATGAGGAGTTTGAGTGTTGTTTACCCGAACATTTGCTTGGTTGAGAATAGTGACAGCGGCGAATGCAGCTTCACCCTAGAAGGTTGCAGGAGTTCCAGATTCATCTAGCATAGCTCGAGCCATTTGTTGAACAGTTATGTTCATCCTTTCTACCACTCCATTTTGTTGAGGATTCCTTGCGGTGAAGAACTGCCTTTTTATTCCATGTTGTTCACAAAAGTCAAAGAATTCATCTGAGGTAAATTCCCCTCCTCGATCAGATCTGAGGCATTTGATTTTGTGATCTAATTCATTTTCAACCAAACCTTTGAAGGCTTTAAACTTTTCAAATGTTTCATCTTTATGCTTTAGAAGACCTATCCAACACATTCTGGAAAAATCATCAATGAACAATATAAAGTATTCTTCTCCACGAGGTGACTTTTTCCTTGATGGTCCACATAAATTAGTATGAACAAGTTCAAGAGGCTTACTAAATGACCCTTCCTTTTCAATGAAGTGAGATCTGGTTTTCTTACTGAATTGACATGATTTTTATATAGTATTTTCAAGAATGTTGATATCTGGAAGATCATGAACAACCTGGAATATGCATGCTTTTCTTATTTGAAAAAATCTTAGATGTCCCAATCTTATGTGCCATAGCCAGTTTTCATCATTTTTGCTTAGATAGCACTGTTGTTGTCCTCCCTTGAGTATGTATAAGTTGTTTGGAGTTATTATACCTTTTATCACGGTTTCTACTATATCAAGCTCATGAACAACGCATCCATTTGATCTAAACACCACTTCATTTCCTTGATCACACACTTGACTGACACTCAACAGGTTATGCTTTAGACCATCAACATACATAACATTCTGTTATAGACATTTTTGGGCACTGCAACCCCAAGCATAAAATGTCCATAAACCAAGGGCTCCTAAGTCCCTAAAAATTTTGTTCCAACCCCTAAAGGAACAAGGTCAACTGATTACAGCTTCTCCCAGAAGTTCTCCATGAAAAACTACTCAGAACTAGTCAAAACAGGATCATTTCACCTGCTCCATAGGCAAAGTGCGTTGCATCTCACCTAAGTACACTCTGTGGGTGCGTTTCATTTCAAAAAGCCCTTCTATGGGGTGCGATGGGTGAGAAGAGACAAATGGCAGTGTCAATCCGCGAGGTGGAGAGGCATGGAATCTTCCAGAAACTTTTCCTGTGACACTTGCCTCTCTGAATTCGACCAAGGATGAGTAAGAGATCATCAATCTCCAAGTGGAAGCAAGAACTATCAGAGGGAAGACACTAATCAAATCACAAGCTGACTCATCTCCCTTACAGATATCTATATATGGATCCCTCATCCCAGAGATCCAGGGGGTGGAATTTTGCATCTTGTAAGGAATTGTTGTTGGTTTCTTGAGGCAACATCATAGTGTTGGGTGATCTAAGCTTTGCATGAGGTGAAGAAGGGCTTACTTGCTGAGAGGATGATGTTGGGTCAGAACAATTGGTTGTAACTCTCTTGGCTCTTTCTTGATTATCAATAAAGCTATTCAAGTTTTCCTCCATACTCTTTTGTAATCTATGTTTTTTGCAGTTGTATGGTCAATTTACATCTGATCCTAGATTGTTTATGATAATAGATCCATGTTCTCGTATAGTGTTATGCTGCTTTGATTCTACAGGTACTCTGTGAAGCTGGGTATACAAGGAAGCGAGTAGCAAAGGACTATCAGAAGAGAGAGGAATCAAGCAAGGAACCAAGCGCAAGACAAAGGTTGGTCTCCTTTATTCTTCTCTCATCTATCTTTCATAAAGGAAAACGAAAGTAGTTTTACTTTGTTTGTTTCTAAGGTAGCTACCACACCTTAGTGGGATTAGCAGTTCTGCATAGACACTTTTCCCTGTAACAAAATGGTGACTCCGCTGGGGAACAACTAGGTTGTTTGTTTATCTACATTTGTTTACTTTATAAACTTACAGACATAGCCTGAAGTTGAGCCAGGTAGCTTTTGAACTGCATTTGCTATGCAAATGCAAAGTAGATAAATGCCGCTTCAGTCAATCTCCGGGTTTTGTTTATGAATTAAACAACTGATTTACAAACTCTCTAATTGCCCTTGTGGTAGCTCTAGTAACCTCTTTAGATCTATCCCTATTGTTGATTTACTGATTATCACTTGCTCGGCCAAAATCCCTGAACTGAACTGCAAACTGTGACCCGGAACCCAAGAAAAGTCTCGTCCCTGGCCCAGCGCACTCTCTGTTTGTGAATCTGAAATTCAGCGCACTTCCCGAGTGTAGTAGGTGCGCTGCATTTCAAATTCACTGTGTTATAGGTGTGCTGATCAGACTAGGCATTGTTCCTGAATGTTGGTTTCTGTTCACTCTTTTCAGATCTTTTCAAGAATTTTGCTGCCTGTAGTCAGTACACCTCTGTTTGAAACCCCTTTCCTTACTATTATTCCGCCTCCATTGTGCAAAGAACTGTAAATGTTTTTGTGTATTTGTTGAGTCATTTTCAGTTCTCCTTTGCAAAAAATTAACGTAATTGTACTGTCGTTTCTTGATTTGAAAGTGTCGCAAGTGTCATTTTCAGTCATAGAAGAGAGTCTGATTGCTCTTGATAGTCGATTACCCTGTTACTGTTGTATTTGATCTGAATTAGTTGTTTTTCTAGTGTCGAAAGAAAGTCTTCATTTCCAAATCGCAAAGTGTTGTCATTGTCTTCATCTTGATTTTGAAAAGAAACTTGTTAGTAATTGTCGCTTTGAAAAGTAATTCAGATTTGCGCATTAGCTTTCTTTTTATCATTCACATATTAAGAAGGCTGAAAACAAATACATGCATGTGCATTTGCATTTAGACTGTTTGATTGGTTTGATTTAGGACAGTGCATATAGTGTGTGCTCTATGCTCTTTGTGAAAGAATATTGTCTCTCTGTCCTTAGTAGCTAGGATTTTCATTGCACAAGGAAGATAAAAAGATTGTTTATCATCTTAGGTTGCATTTTAGGAATTGTACATATACATCACGCGATGAACCTGAAATGAAAATTTCTTAAGCAAGATCAACTATAAAATAAATTTAATGAATCTAACAACGATTTGGAACCTAATGCACAACATCTAGAAGTCTAGGCTAGAGACGTATTCCGGCGTCGTAAAGCCTGGTAACTGTTGTTCTCACTGTTGGTTGGGTGATTCCTCCACTTTGAGACGATAAGTGCCAGTACGGACTTGTGCTCTCACGTACCGTCAAGTATATTTTGGGAGACCACAATAGGCTTAATCCTTTATCCATAGGAAGCCATGTATACCGCCCTATCGATCGCAATGCACTGAACACAGCATTCGGGAAGATTGACTACCATACCGTAAAAAGTATTCTGTAGTTTTGCGATTGGTTTGGTAATCCCTCTGCCTAGATTTCCAGAGCAGTCCCTTTCGTTCCTTTTCAGACTCCTTAGCGGAAAAGGTCCATCTGAGCACTTGTCACTTCAGGCTCATTAAAAATTGAAGGCGACTAGAGTCATCTTTTGTTTTTTCTCGACTCTTTAAAATTGAAAAAACAAGTTCTGTCAAAGCGTCTAAAATTTATTTTAAGCGGAATAATCGTCACCTTTCCTACGTTGGTCTTGGGTTGAGAGAATGGAGTCTACCAACCAAGGAGTTCCCCTTGGAGAAAATCCTAGTCCCTTCTCCTCTTGGGGAGATGTTGGTGCACCACACATGGCCACATTGTCACTTCTAGGATTGACGATTGGCTTACCCGTATGGATTTTCTCAACCTCCGTCGTTCAGAACACCGCGATTCCTGAACAATCGAGTCAGCAACTAGACAATTCCAGAGTTACCCCCCAACCCTCTACTTCGTCCAATTCTTCTTCTCCTCCTTCCTCTTCGCTTGATGGGGCTGGTAAAGCCAAAAATCAAGTATCTGAGAAGAAGAAGGAAAAGAAGAAGAAAGAGAAGAAGAAGAAGGAGCCAAAGGCGAAAGGGGGAAACCAAGCGTCGTCTAGCGAAAATCCACACACTGCACCGACCAAGCCTAAATCGCCATGTGTCATTTGCAAAGGAGACTACTATCATAGAGATTGTCCCTGCATCCCTCAGATCTTAAGGGACTGGTCTCCTCGTTTGCACAACCCAGTGTCGTCAACCTCTGATGATCATGTTGAAAACACACCGTCGACTAGTGAAAGTGAAGCCCCTGGACAAAAAGGAAAGTGCAAATTTCCTTGTAAACTGTGTGAAGGCGATCATGTCGTCCACCATTGTACCTTCTTAGACGAGGCTAAAAGAGTTTTGGACGATCGTCTGGTTTCACCGTTATGACTTCCTCCTGGATATAAGAAACTCTTGCCGAGTCCGTCACTAGTTGAAAATCCGGCTGACCCGCCCAGGTGGTCGGCCGAAGCATCTGTCATTGAAGGTAAACCATCTAAACCCATACCAGAAAAAAGTCAAAAGGTCGAGGCGGCATTTGACCCAGTCTTGCCTTCAGAGGTCTTATCTTCAGATGATATAGTCACTGAAGAGAACAAGGATGACACCGTCCAAATTCTTTTCATAAACACAAACTCCGATGAACATGGGGGCAATTTATCCATTCCTTTACCACAGGAAGGAAGTTCGTCAGAGTCATACCCAGCCGTCTATTTGGTCCCAACTCCAAGCAACCTAGTTGTTTCCTTCGACTGGAATCAACTAGGCAGACCCCGTTTACCGGCTAGGATACCATTCCAAATCATTGCCCAAGTATATAGAATGGTTATGGCCGGTACCATCATAGATGAAGGGGCTTCTATGAGTATCCTTTCCTCGACTGCTTGGAAAGCGCTTGGTTCGCCATCACTTTTGCCTGAGATGAGAAATCTAACAAGCTTTGATAAAGGAACCAGTTGACCGTTAGGGATCCTTCCCAATGTGCCCATAACATTGAGAGGGAAAACCGTTCATATGAATGTAATGGTAGTCCAAGGTCCCCTGGATTATAATCTACTCCTTGGAAGAGGCTATATTTATTGCATGGGAGCCATTATCTCATCACTCTTTAGAGTAATGTGTTTTCCGCACGAAGGAAGAGTGGTCAAACTCGTAGACCAGTTTTCATTTCCCGGTTCACACATAGCAAATAGTCATATACCATCCCTAAATGGTATTTTCACGCAAGGAATGTCTCATCAATCCCCAGTCCGTCCTCCTGATGAGCACGAGTGATTCGGAGGACATGGCTGAAACCCAGGGGGCATGCACGCTGGTCTGCTTCGGCAGGAAAACTTCAGATATAGGGTAGGTTTTCGTGAGGGATATATGACTAGTCTGATGCTCCCATCTGTGTTTGGAAAAGGGGGTTGGACTGGAATAAGATTCCCTTGTCAAAGTTATGTGGGTGGAGGCGTCTGCGCCACTTGCCTTTGTCTATTTCGGTAGGCATCGCCGAAGAAGTGTTTTGTTTGCGATCCAGATAAAACAATCTTTGGTAACCTGAAAGAGGTAAACCTTTCCCGATAAAACAAATTTCCTGTCGGTATAATAGAAGGTGACCTTGAAACTCTATTTTATACCTGGGGGCATGCAAACCTTTTGGCGTGCAAGCGAAGAGCGACCATTTATTTTTTTAAATCTGTAGGTCCTCTAACCCTTTAAACTCGTAGGATTGGTCGTTTCCTAACTTGCATAAAGAAAGGATGTGGGGCAAAGATTTAAAAAATTGTCGTTTTTATATATGAGACATCCTTATTATACGACTGGATATATCAAGCAGTTTTAACGCGGACTTCATGCTCATTAAAAAATAAACATAAGCAATGAGCAAATGTTCCCCCCAGCATTTAAGCTCGATAAAAAATGAACTAATTCCCGGTAAATAATCATCGTCAATGTAGTACTTCAGCCTTTAAATCCTTGGTCGTGTTCCCATCATCACCTCCACTCTGTATTGGCCGATCATTCACCTCCATTTGATTGTTTACCCCTTTTGAGGAACAACTTCGAAGAGTGATCCCACTAGCCATCCTTGTAACACTACCGTGATTGGAAAATTCCAAACCTTACCTGGAATCAGCTGCTACCCAATTTTATCACTCGTTCCTCAAAGACAAGTCTCCTTTAAGCTCTTTTCAACTGACTCGTAAAATATGAAAAGATTGCTGAGCCATTGGCCTCTCCAGCTCGTTAAAGGGACCGGAAGTGCTATCCCTCCTTTAGATTTTAATCTTTTTGGACCTGAGGGATTATTACACAAAAAGATCGAGGGCTTGTTTTGTTCAGCTCGTTAAAATTATCGAAAATTCATCCCTTCTGTATTGTTTTATACTTTTTCAGACTTAAGGGATTAGATGATGAAAAAGTATTTTTTGAGTTTCCTTTACGTCCTTTTTCAGATCTCTAAAATTGAAAAGGACCGAGTTATCTTTGTCATTAAACTCGTTAAAACCTAATAGCGATAAACTTGTCCATAGCAGACAAGAACGAGTTTCACTATCGCTAGGCTCGTTAAAACATGGCGATGGGTTTGCCTGAAGGGCAAATTATAGAACAAGCATATGTTATCCTCCTCAAGCTTGACAAAAATAAAGAGGTACTGGTCAGCAATGACTAGGGAAAAATTGGGAAGAAAACTTGAAGAAACTTTGTTGGTAGCAAGTCGCTCTTGAACATGACACTTTCACTCTGCATCCAAGTCGGGTTGGGTTGTTTCATTCACCGGTGACATCACCATGGTCCCATCACGCCATCCACATTTGGGGTTAATGCTACCAATCCATCACGTCAGTGTTGCCGATATGTTCAAGAGAAGTCACTCAGAGAATTCACCTGTGTCTCACCCGATGCAATACATTTACGCTCCATTCATTCATGACTGCCACCCTGAACCTTATATCACTAGATCGTTTTCACCTCCATTAAAATCATTTGCTCCGTTCCGTTTCATTGATGTGGTATTCATTAAGGCCCTCCTATGACGGTTCGCTTCTTGTCGACATCAGCTCATTATCCAAGAAGTCAATCTAGGAACACCCCTTTCAGTACTTTGAAGCTTGCATGCCTCAATGGCAAGTTTCTCACTTTCGGTGACAGGTTTACATCAATGGCCTTCGACCGAAAGATTTTGCGTGGTGTTCGATGCCAAATCCTTTATTCACACCACGTGAATTGTATTGCAGTACCTTGAGGGTCATTATCATTATCGGTGATTACTCTCGCGCCTGTTAACAACTTACAACATCATTGGTTGGTAATCAGGCGATGTCTTTCCATGTTCGACTCCAAAACATCTCTCACATGGATCGACTTGTACTTTGAGTGAAGATCGAACGAGATTGAAGACCCCGGATCTAGTTTCATCCATCTGTGCTGCGATATATATTCAGGAAAATAAAGACATCAAATGTACATCATTGCTGCACAGATAATCATCCAATCAAAGAGATGATGGCTCTACCAGAATCATCAGTCTACACTCAGACGATTGTCTGTCCTATGTACATGAAAATGAATTTATAAAGCTGAGCATGGGAATGCCCGCCTCAGCTAGATCATGAAAATATTATGAAGATAATGTATTGTATTGTATCTTATTACAGGTCTCCTCCCAGCTTGAAAGAACTTCAGATCCTCATGATAAAGCATTTCACCCGACATCAAAAAGATTAACGACCTCATTCTTTAGGGGGCAATTGTTATAGACATTTTTGGGCACTGAAACCCCAAGCATAAAATATCCATAAACCAAGGGCTCCTAAGTCCCTAAAAATTTTGTTCTAACCCCTAAAGGAACAAGGTCAACTGATTACAGCTTCTCCCAGAAGTTCTCCATGAAAAACTACTCAGAACTGGTCAAAACAGGATCTTTACACCTGCTCCATAGGCAAAGTGCGTTGCATCTCACCTAAGTACACTTTGTGGGTGTGTTGCATTTCAAAAAGCCCTTCTATGGGGTGCGATGGGCGAGAAGAGACAAATTTCAGTGTCAATTTGCGAGGTGGAGAGGCATGGAATCTTCCAGAAACTTCTCCTGTGACACTTGCCTCTCTGAATTCGACCAAGGATGAGTAAGAGATCATCAATCTCCAAGTGGAAGCAAGAACTATCAGAGGGAAGACACTAATAAAATCACAAGCTGACTCATCTCCCTTACAGATATCTATATATGGATCCCTCATCCCAGAGATCCAGGGGCTGGAATTTTGCATCTTGTAAGGAATTGTTGTTGGTTTCTTGAGGCAACATCATAGTGTTGGGTGATCTAAGCTTTGCATGAGGTGAAGAAGGGCTTACTTGCTGAGAGGATGATGCTGGGTCAGAACAATTGGTTGTAACCCTCTTGGCTTTTTCTTGATTATCAATAAAGCTATTCAAGTTTTCCTCCATACTCTTGTGTAATCTATGTTTTTTGCAGTTGCATGGTCAATTTACATCTGATCCTAGATTGTTTATGATAATAGATCCATGTTCTCGTATGGTGTTATGCTGCTTTGATTCTACAGGTACTCTGTGAAGTTGGTTATACAAGGAAGCGAGTAGAAAAGGACTATCAGAAGAGAGAGGAATTGAGCAAGGAACCAAGCGCAAGACAGAGGTTGGTCTCCTTTATTCTTCTCTCATCTATCTTTCATAAAGGAAAACGAAAGTAGTTTTACTTTGTTTGTTTCTAAGGTAGCTACCACACCTTAGTGGGATTAGCAGTTCTGCATAGACACTTTTCCCTGTAACACATTCCCAGCTTTAACTTTTTCTTTCAAGAAAACAGAGCCTTTACGTTTTATGATAGCAGGAGTGTCATTTCCAAATGAGACATTCTTTTCCTTTTCTAAGGCATTATATGAGTGTAGTTTTTCTTTGTCACCTGTCATATGTTTTGAGCATCCACTGTCGATCTACCACTAGTTTTCTTGTCCTTCTGCATACAAGGCTATACCACATCTTTCTGTTTGCAGTTCTTTCTTTCTTCATATTTTGTAATTTTTCTCCTTTTGAGATATTTGCCAAAATTTACTCCTGCATTCAGATTCTTCATGGCCAAAGTTGTTACAGATTGAGCATTCTATTTCATTTTCAAGAAGAGAAAAGTTACTATAGGAACTTTTCTTGATCCCTGTCACATTCCTTTGGTTTCATGCCTCTCTAGTCATGATGGTTTTGTAAGCAACACATTGAGCAGCTTTGTGTCCAAAATTATGACATGAGAAACATTATCCATTGAAGAAGTTCTTGCGATTATCGAATCTACTGATCTGGTGATTGTAGTTTCTATTCATCCTTGAAACAAATTGAGTATGATTTATCTGAGGTTGGTTGTGACTTCTGTTCATCCTTGGAGCTAACTGAGTTTGATTTACCTGGTGATCTGCTTTATGCCTTTGTTGATGATTGTCATACTATTTACTGTTCTTAGCTACATCAAGATAGCTTTTATTGGAGGATGACAGCTTCTGTGATTGAGGTGCTTCTTTAGTATATCCAAGACCTGTCTTGATCAGAGGAGAATGCTGCACTTTGATGATTTCATCTAAGGTTTCTGATCCTTGAGCAAATCTAAGATTGAGAGATTTTGTTTTCTCAAGATCCTTTCTTAGACCCACAATTTCACATTCTAGATTTTCATTGTGTTTTTCACTTTCAACAAGTTGATATGTCAAGGTATCTATAATCATATTCTTTTCTTCTAAACAGATTTTGAGTTTAGAGATTTCTTCATGAAGTTCATCTTCTTCTAAAGCATCCAAAAATTTATCATCTTCATAGGCCATTAGAAGTCTGTAGTCATTACTATTTTCATCTTCATCACTATTTGATAATCCATCGCTATCTTCATGAGTATAGTAGCTCCTTTTACTTACACTCTGTTTTCTATTCCATTTTTCAGATTCCTTCCCTTTATCATATTTATCTTTATGAGGACAATTGGCAACATAATGACCGACTCTACCACATGCAAAACATTTGAAAGGTAGTTTACCTCTAAATCTTTTGAAACCCCATTGAAGCTTCTTGAAAAAGTTTACTTCATCTTCTTCTTTTGAGATATGTCTTGATTCATTGAGTTCTTCTTTTCCTTTTGATGAAGCTTTAAATGCAGCTTCTCTCATATCTGATGGACCTCCTTTTCTCATCTCAAAGGTAGTTAAGATTTCGTGACACTGTGTCATAGTAATAGTCTATAGATCCTATTTTTTTCTATGGCAGATACTTTTGATTCAAATTTAGTAGACAAGGATCTTAAAACTGTTGGCATTATGGCTAAAGTGTTGTCCTTGATGGCAACCCATTCAGGTGATAGATCACAGCAGTAGAGATTGATGATCAACTATCAAATATTGAAGAAAATAAGGGGTATGCAGGTACACCTTACATAAGGTGTGTACACGCAGGTTGGTGTTACATAAAGTGCGTACATACCCGCAGTTATCCCGTTCAGGAGGTGCGTACCCCCAGTGCACACTTTTCAAGGCAAAGAAATTCACATGTGGGGTTTCTTATATTTTACTCTTGGTATTTAGCCGACAGTATTTGTGTTATTATGGTGTCGGCCCGTGGTATTGATCCATGATTTGAGGAATAGCTTTCCTATATAAAGCAAAGGAGATCATTTGGCTTGGAAGGTGCTTGGGTTGAACATCTTAGGAGAGCTAGATCTGAAATATTATGATCTCTTGGGAATAATTTCTAGATCTAAATAAGGCGAATCTACTGATGGATTGAGATCTCTTCGGCGCATGATCAGATTTGTAGATCTGACTGTCTGGGTTATTCTTGAAGTCTTGAAATCATCTATGCCCAGAGGTACGTAGGTACAATGGAAGAAAAGTACGTACATACGCAGGAACGAAGCGTTTCAGGTGCGCCGGTACGCAGGCACAGAAGGGTTGCAGGTGCGGAGTTCCGCAGGCAGTCCAATAGACTCAGAGCGAGGTACGCAGGTGAGCAGTTGACTACAGTGCATACGTAAGCAGGCGAGCAGTTGAGCAGGGTGCGTACGTAAGCAGGCGAGCAGTTGAGCAGGGTGCGTACTGTAAGCAGGCGAGCAGTTGAGCAGGGTGCGTACTGTAAGCAGGCGAGCAGTTGAGCAGGGTGCTTACATAAGCAGGCAGTATATGGGTGAAGCTGCTTACTTCTCTTAAAATCTCTGCTTATCATTCTGATGATCTGGGTTGTTGAAGTGATGTTTGGTTCTGATATTATGTTCAGATAACAGCAGTGATTGAGTGAATGATTATGATTAACTTCAGTTTTGTTGGATGAATGGATCCGTTTAAAATGACTTATCTTCATGTGATATGATGTACTAGATCTGGTTGATAACTCTCATAATATCATTGTATATGTATGGATCTGATGATTGGGTGATTTAGAAGGTTGTTTGATTATGAGCTTCAAGTTGTTGTTGGGTCCAGTATGAAAATTGGATGAAATGTGGCCTTTCAGATTATGTGTTGTGCTTCAATGTATCCAATCTGAAAATTGATGAAATGTGGTACCTGGAGGAGAGAAGATTGTAGGTCAGCACCTATGTACTAGTATCTAAGCTAGTACAAGAGCTAAAGGAAATCTTTGGAGCATTGTAGCAGGTAGCAGCCTGCGTACTAGTAAATGGATCGGCTAGTACAAGAGAAAAGGGGGTTGTAGCTCCCGTACTGGTATAAGACTGCACCAGTACAAATATTGTAAAAGGATTTTCTTATTAAGAAGAATATTGATATGACTTGCAGCAGGTGGTTTTCTCCCGCATTGGGTTTCCACCTTATATCATGGTGTTCATGTGTGTGCCTTATGTGTGATGATCTATTCTCTATTACTGCATCTGTTATCTGATAATATGGTTGATAATGTTCTAATGCACTCATTGAAGATCAATTAACTTAATCATAAGAAGTTGTGGAAGTAGCATATATGAATCTGATCATGGAAATAAAAAAGTTTTATTAATGTGATAATACTGATTCACCCCCCCCTCTCAGTATTATTTCCAACAATTGGTATCAGAGCTGGTCCTTTGATAGAAGCTTGATCGCTTGAAGGAGATCCGTGGAACAATGGGAAAGAAGCTTAAGAAGAAAGCACCTAAGAAAAGGAAGTCATCTCAAAAGAACTATGACAGTGGGAGAATCGATTGGGGATTAGGTATAAGAAGCTCTTCAGATTCAGAATCAGATTAAGAATCATTATCAGGTATGAATGTGTTATCCTCTGATGTTCCAGCTATATTTCCTTGTGAAAGAGATGAAAGTGATAGTGAGACTACTAAACTTGCTCTTATGGGTGAGCAAGAAAGATGTCAAATAGAGGCAGAATTTAACAGGCTGACAAACAAAATTATTGAACAAGAAAAACGTTTTGACGTAAAGAGTGGTGCCCTCAAGTTATGCAAGGAAAGGTATCAAAAGTTGCAGGATGAAGCAACATCTCTAAGAAATGAAGTCATTGAAAAGAACACAACAATCAAGGAGCTCAGAGATCGATCCAGTTATTATGAAAGTCTTGAAGCCACAATCCTCTCACTAAAAGGAGATCTTGAAGAATCAAAGAAGCAGAATACAGATCTACTCCAAGCTATTGCAAAACAAGAAAACGAAGTCACCAGCTTAAAATCTCAACTAGAATGTGCCTTCCGAGTTCGTCAAATGCAGCAGGATATGAATGAAGAAAAAGAAAAGGAGATTCTCAAACTAAGGGAACAAATGGAAGAAGGAAGGAAAGCTAAAGAAGATTTGAAAAAGCAATCTCTTGAAAAGGAAGAACAGCTTCAAGTTGAGGTAAATATCTTGAAAGGTAAACTAGAAGAAAAGGATAAGCTTTTACGATTTCAAGATAGTTCTAAAGTCTTGGATGATATTCTTAGTAGTCAAAGGTATCCTGCTATAAAGACTGGTCTTGGTTTCCATGAATCTGTTGAAGGTGAATCTAGTTCACAAGGTGAGGCAAGGAACTCTAAAGAGAAATCTAAAGTGGTCAACGAAGAAATGAAAGATCAATCTCATCATCAACCAAGAAAAGGGATACCTCAAAGAAAATCCTTTACTCCTCCTTTGAATAATGTTGAATGTTATGTATGTCATAATCTTGGACATGTTGCAGCTAGATGTAGAAGAAGAAGGGTTCAAGACCATTATGCAGAAAGATCATCACATTCAAGGTACTTTTATGGATATTGCTTTGCTTGAAATATGTTTGGTTACAAAGCTGCTGATTGTTACAGGACGAATATGAAACATGTAAGATGTTATGCATGTAACAAGCTTGGACATATAGCTAAGGAATGCAGGAACAAAGTGTGGGCACCATATCAAAAGGAGAAAATGTCACGCTTGAAGATATGGAGGAAAAAGGAAGTACAGTCAGAAAAAGGTGGCAAAGCACAATGTACAGACATACCAGAATCAGAGGGAGCTGAAAGTACAAAACTTCAGTGTCCTGAATCTCATATGCAAACTTCATAAAGGGAAGTCGCATATATACGCGAATTGGATACTGCACAATCGCGTATATGCTTGTTTGAAGGCAGTAGGCAAGTGAAGTTGGAAGTGAATTGATCAGATCTGGGCATCTGAGCATCTGTGCCACTCTGGTGGACTGCCTATTCGGGCCTAATCAGAAGTACGCAGGTGTTTAACAGTAGAGCTGCGTGGGTACGCAGAGCAGAAATAGGAGAGCTGCGTGGGTACGCAGAGCAGAAGAAGGAGAACTGCGTGGGTACGCAGAGCGACGAAGGTTCAGGTGCGTACGCACAGTAACTGTACGCGGCGCGATAGTATCTCTGGGCGCGTACCTACAGCAAAAGCACGCGGCGCAGTAGTGTCGTTGGGTGCGTACCTGCAGTGACAGTACGCAGATCGGTTGAGGAAACAGTGCGTGGATACGCAGAAAGGTAGAAGGATATCTGCGGGTGTACGCAGGGGAGCAGAAGGTGAAGTGCGTGGCTACGCAGGGCAGATAAAGAAAAACTGCGTACCTGTCTTAAGACATTTTTTTGGCTGACTCTTCTTATTGATCAGATCTGACAGATGGCACCAGTTTAGAGGGAGCATATGTTCTTAATGCATTGTTGGCATTATGGTCCTTGGTGATGATGCTTATGATTCATCTTGCTATGGTTATGAGTTTTTCACATGGTTCTTGGATCAGATGGTGCTTGCATGGAGTCTTTATTATTATTAGCACATATATGGATGAGGATTGTTGGCTGGATGATTATTCAAAGTTGCATTGTTGGAGACATGATGATGATGAGATCTTACCTATATGATGATATGTTGATTGATGCAGATGCTTCCTTTTGATGGCTCTTGGTTCATGTAGATCAAGATGGTTATGAATGAGTTGATGCAGAAGTATCTTGCTGTTGACCGATACTATGAAGCAGATCATACAGTGTTGTTGCTGATGTTTATCTTGGGTGATTGGTCTTTACTCATGATGTAATAGTGGGTCTCTTTTGTAGTTATCTCTTCAAGTCATGTAACGGCCTTTGTTTCCCCACTATGCCTGGGATGAATGATATCATATGTAAACTTTTGATGTATCACCATTGTGATAAATGTATGTATTGAGTCTTTTGGTGATAGGAAGGTCATTTATGATATATAGAGTCATGTTCTTCTTGTAGAACATCTTTTTGCAGTCAGGGGGAGCTTGAGCATGGATAGCACTATATAGCAAAGCAGACATCTCAGCTTGTTCTCAGAAAGAGCATTATCAGATTGGAGCACCATGGCATATACAAAGGGGGAGTTCATTCAGAGACTTCAGCAGATCTGGTTTATAGAGCATGTTCTTAGGGGGAGCATAACCCTTTGCCCTTGATGTCAAAGGGGGAGAGTGATTTGGTGTTGTTGCCATCAAGTCCAAAGGGGGAGATTGTTGGCATTATGATGCATGTGTTGTACTTGATGGCAACCCTCTCATAGAAGATCATCTCACTTGTATACATTCAGATGAATCTACAGAAGAAATATCAGATGTGACGGAGTGCATGGGATCACTAGACAAGCACAAAGGGACCAGATGACAGTTCACAAGTAAGCTTTGCCATCAAGTCCAAAGGGGGAGATTGTTGGCATTATGGCTAAAGTGTTGTCCTTGATGGCAACCCATTCAGGTGATAGATCACAGCAGCAGAGATTGATGATCAGCTATCAAATATTGAAGAAAATAAGGGGTACGCAGGTACACCTTACATAAGGTGCGTACACGCAGGTCGGTGTTACATAAAGTGCGTACATACCCGCAGTTATCCCGTTCAGGAGGTGCATACCCCCAGTGCACACTTTTCAAGGCAAAGAAATTCAAATGTGGGGTTTCTTATATTTTACTCTTGGTATTTAGCCGACGGTATTTGTGTTATTATGGTGTCGGCCCGTGGTATTGATCCATGATTTGAGGAATAACTTTCCTATATAAAGCAAAGGAGATCATTTGGCTTGGAAGGTGCTTGGGTTGAACATCTTAGGAGAGCTAGATCTGAAATATTATGATCTCTTGGTAATAATGTCTAGATCTAAATAAGGCGAATCTACTGATGGATTGAGATCTCTTCGACGCATGATCAGATCTGTAGATCTGATTGTCTGGGTTATTCTTGAAGTCTTGAAATCATTTATGCCCGGAGGTACGCAGGTACAGTGGAAGAAAAGTGCGTACATACGCAGGAACGAAGCGTTTCAGGTGCGCCGGTATGCAGGCACAGAAGGGTTGCAGGTGCGGAGGTCCGCAGGCAGTCCAATAGACTCAGAGCGAGGTACGCAGGTGAGCAGTTGACTAGAGTGTGTATGTAAGCAGGCGAGCAGTTGAGCAGGGTGCGTACGTAAGCAGGCGAGCAGCTGAGCAGGGTGCGTACTGTAAGCAGGCGAGCAGTTGAGCAGGGTGCGTACTGTAAGCAGGCGAGCAGTTGAGCAGGGTGCTTACATAAGCAGGCAGTATATGGGTGAAGTTTCTTACTTCTCTTAAAATCTCTGCTTATCATTCTTATGATCTGGGTTGTTGAAGTGATGTTTGGTTCTGATATTATGTTCAGATAACAGCAGTGATTGAGTGAATGATTATGATTAACTTCAGTTTTGTTGGATGAATGGATCCGTTTAAAATGACTTATCTTCATGTGATCTGATGTACTAGATCTGGTTGATAACTCTCATAATATCATTGTATATGTATGGATCTGATGATTGGGTGATTTAGAAGGTTGTTTGATTATGAGCTTCAAGTTGTTGTTGGGTCCAGTATGAAAATTGGATGAAATGTGGCCTTTCAGATTATGTGTTGTGCTTCAATGTATCCAGTCTGAAAATTGATGAAATGTGGTACCTGGAGGAGAGAAGATTGTAGGTCAGCACCTATGTACTAGTCTCTAAGCTAGTACAAGAGCTAAAGGAAATCTTTGGAGCATTGTAGCAGGTAGCAGCCTGCATACTAGTAAATGGATCGGCTAGTACAAGAGCAAAGGGGGTTGTAGCTCCCGTACTGGTATAAGACTGCACCAGTACAAATATTGTAAAAGGATTTTGTTATTAAGAAGAATATTGAGATGACTTGCAGCAGGTGGTTTTCTCCCGCATTGGGTTTCCACCTTATATCATGGTGTTCATGTGTGTGCCTTATGTGTGATGATCTATTCTCTATTACTGCATCTATTATCTGATAATATGGTTGATAATGTTCTAATGCACTCATTGAAGATCAATTAACTTAATCATAAGAAGTTGTGGAAGTAGCATATATGAATCTAATCATGGAAATGAAAAAGTTTTATTAATGTGATAATACTGATTCACCCCCCCCTCTCAGTATTATTTCCAACAAAAACTTTCTCAACTAAGGTAACTTCCTTTATCTCTTCACCCAATTTTTTCATGCAATTAACAACCTCATCTATACGTAAGAAATAATTGGTAATACTTTCATCATTGTGCATCTTAAAGTTTCATATTGAATTATGAGAGTTTGTAGTTTAGCACGTTTTACCTGAGAGTCTCCTTCGTGGCTTAGAACGATTTTGTCCCATATTTTTTTGGCTGATTTGAGCTGCATAACTTTGACAAACTCTAATTGTGACAGACTTCTCAACAATGTATTGAGAGCCCCGACATTGGTTTCATATTTCTTTGTAGCTACTGTATCTGTAGGAATTGCTGATGGAAATGTATATCCTCCTTCCACGATTTCCCAGACATTTGTTCCAAGTGATTGAAGGTAGGTTGTGGTTCTTATCTTCCAATAAACAAAGTTGCTCCCATGAAAGATTGGTGGTCTGATGGATCCCCCGCTTACTTGATTATTCATGATGATGGATCTTCCTTCAAGCGATCAAGCTTCTTCTGAAGGACCTGCTCTGATACCAATTGTTGGAAATAATACTGAGAGGGGGGTGAATCAGTATTAGTAATTCAATAATTTTTCATTTCCATATGCAGATTTGTATACGCTACTTTAGCTAAGTCAACCAACGTGTACACCTGACTGTTATTAAGGCAACCGACGTATATGCAGAGAACTTTCGATTTACCCAATTTATCATGTATTGAACTTTAACCAGAATGTCAGATATTAATTAGATAGTGCAATAAAAATAGAATAAAGCATAAGAATCACAAATGAACAACAAGATATAAGGTGGAAACCCAATGTGGGTAAAAACCACCTGTTGTTGTTGTCTCTGTCTTCTTTTAATAATAAGAAAATTTTGTTTGCAATTTCGTATTGGTGCAAACTTATACCAGTATGCAGGCTTCTACCTGCTGAAGGTTACAACCTTCTCTCATTCTCCAGCTTCTCCTAGAAGGGAGCTACAATCCCCTAGCTCTTGTACTAGCTGATATGTTTTCTAGTATGTAGGTAGCGACTTACAGAAGGCTATGACCTTCTCTTTTCTTCCAGGGACCACGTTTCATAAATTTTTAGATTGGATCCATTAACAACATCATAACTGAAATTCAATCATCAAATAAATCTGCATCAACTAGTCACCTTTTGAACCAACCACAACCGAATCAATCAATCACTTTGACAACCCATCAATCTAATCATTCAAAATACTGTCACCAGAATACAGTAACCAGAACCCAAGTTAGAACCTAGAACACTGCAACAACAAACAACAACAACCAAAACATAATTTATAAGGTATAAGATACTTCCATGTGTCGAACCTGTGTGTATATGCACTTTTCTCAAAGCCAACCAGCATATACATCTGCAAATAGAAATTCAGAGTTATGAAACTCTGAAACTATTCCAGACTTCAGTTATACCCAAATCATATCATTTACAGAATAATATATGCATCAGTATTCAGATCTAGAATATACATGAGAAAAAACACATAATGATAGTTCATTCTATGCCTTAAGATCTTGATCCATCATTATATCTAATCCCTCATCTTCGCCTAAGGTTCATCCTCGGTTCAGATCCAACACTTCACCATAACCCAATAACTTGCATACTAGATCTCATAATTCATTAGATATTCGATACTTGCACACCTTGGCCTAATGATCTTCTCCTCCTTTTATAGTTTGTAGGCCTTTCTCAATACCATGGATCAAAACCACTTAGGACCAATACCTTGGACCAAATACCTGGGGTCAATACCTCAGACCAGATACCTTGGACCAATACCATGGATCAAAATACCATGGACCAAATACCTCGGACCAGAAACTTAGTTTTCCAAGGTATACACGCTTTTCCTTCTGTGAATGTGCGTGTGTATGTATACGTGACTTGTATACAATGAACCTACGTGTATACGCAAATTGGTCAATGGTGAACCTACGTATACCTCTCTTTCTTCATTCTGTGAAGGCTGATTTGTAATTCTTTTGTTGTTTACATGATATGCTATGATTTGCCATCAAGGACAATACTTGTATCATAGTGCCAACAGGAAGGACAGGTAGTATTATATGAGTCACTGAAACTTAATGAGCACAAGCATAATTATCCGACACATGATCTTGAATTGGCAACGATCATCCATGCTTTGAAGATGTGGAGGCACTATCTTCTTGGTAGGCAGTTCATCTTGATGAGTGATCATAGTGGATTGTGGTATCTATTTAACCAACCAAATCTGAATGTCAGACAAGCTATATGGTTATCCATGACCGCTGAGTTTGAATTTGAGATTAGGTACATTAAAGGTAAAGATAATAGGGTTGTATATGCTCTTAGCATGTAGATATAGGTAAATCACATAGCAACTATGAGTTCTTATGGGATAAATTTGCAGGATAGGATTTTGCAAGCAGGGTAGTAAGATGACAAGTGTTATCTCTTAGATAAACCCTAGCTATGGGAAAAACCTTAAGGTAACCTCGAACCTCTTTAAGGTTGAAAGTTGGCCCTTCAACCTAGAGAGGGATCTCTCCCTAAACTCAACTACTCAAGGCCACTGTAGTAGAAGGTTTACAATTAAGTCCTATGGCCAAATTATCTAAGAATGACTGAGTTTGGTTGGACTATGTGAAAATTCCACCATTGGGCATGGAGTCTGACCCAATCACGCTTTATATAATTTTAGTTTCAATGAGAAAAACATGAAAGCAAGGTAGTGATAATTCCTTTGACACTTTAAGGAGTTTGGAAGAAAATGAAGGAAATTAGAGCAATGGTTAAGTGAACAACAATTATTTAATGCCTGAGAATAAATAAAATGGATCATAAACATATGAATCTCAATTTCAAACACTCATTATTTCAAACATGAGGAAATATAAAACAAAGAAAGATAGAAAGGGAATCATAACATAAGAATTTCTGTAAACTTTTCATGAAGATTGTTTTCATTAAGATCTACTCAATAATACACAAGGGATGTTAATTTTTCCAAAAGGTTCCAACCCTTTCTTATTCTACAGTGTTTGCTTATATAGACAATAAAATAACTTAAATAGGTTTTTAGGTCAAAATTAATTAGAGTAATCCAACAATAGTAGTGTAAGTCTCTTAGGTACATGAAAATGAAAATATCTTTAAACATATCAAGTTTTCAAATCAAAACAACTCATTGAACTTTTTTCTAAAAATGGGACTAAGAAAATGTATCATTGTTATGGCTCCTTCAGTATAGATCGGGCCTTGTCATTCTTCAAAAACATACTTCTATTGTAGCTCCTTATTTTGTGGGTATCCCTCCTGCAATTCGTTGATAATGCCGATGTCAATCCTTTAGTTGCTTGAACTGGTGACTTTGCTGACGGGCCAACTGTCAGCGTTTTCTTTCAAACTGTTCTTCCAAAATGTGTTGGCAATGAAAATTTCAGTGCCTCTCTACAAAATGCACTGAAAATGAGAATATCAATGTTCCTTTGTACTTTTATGTGCTTAAATGCTAATAGGTGCTTCATCAATATTTCACTCTGATAGTGAAAAATCAAAAACTGAAAAAGATAGTGTGGTGTAGGAATATCATCTCTGCGGACAGAGACAATCCCTCTAGCCCAAGAGAGTGGGTCTAGCCACAAACAAGACGATATAATGTAAATTTCCTTAGATTAGAATCGAATAAGAGTGCCTACCTCTTAAAATGCTAATCCACTTGATGTTGATCTATGATCAGACAATGTACAGTTAGGAAGACTTCTCTTGAACATGTGGATGACACGACTTTAGATTTTGGCAGAATTTGACATCATAGGATTAAAGGTCATTGTGACATGGTAGAGATCATATGAAATCTTTAAAATGGATAACCCAAAACCCAACACGAACAACAAATGAGTGTTAATGTTCAAGAGCGACATGCTACCTCAAGTGAAGAATACAACTAATGAAATACTTCCAATTTTCCCTCACCATTTATGGCGAGTACCCCAATTATTTTTACACAAGCTTGACGGGGATATCATATGCTTGTAACATAAGTCCATCCTTCGGATGGATCCATCCTAGTAAGTTTTACGAGCCCTAGGAAGGAGTAGCTTGGTCTCATCATAATGACAAGTCCTATGTCGTTTAATATTTTAACGAGTCCGACAAGGGTGGAAATCGAAATATTTTTCATACTTAGAGAATTTGAAAAAAAAATGAAAAAGAAAACTCCAAAAGTTCCCTTCTCATAAATTTGTCTCTCGAACCTAAAAAGGTAGAAAACAATATTCAAGATAACCTCCTATTCATGTTTGAATAAGGTATACATTTTTCGTAAATTTTAAACCTTAGCCCAAAAAAGGGGTAAACGTATACTGAGGTGACGACATTTCAGAACCATTTACAAGGTCAAAACAACAAGGGCTCGGCAATCTTTTCATAGTTTGAAAGTCATAAAAGAGATTAAAGTAGACTCCCTTCTTTTATTTGCTTTAACGAGTCTAAAAGGAAAAAATACTTGACAATCTTTTCATTTTTTACGAGTCAGAAAAGAGCTTAAAGGTGACTTGTCCTTGAGGAACAAGTGGTATAAAGGTTAGCAACTGGTTCCGGTTATGGTGGAATTGCTAAAAAACTAAGAGGTCAAGAGGCTAGCTAATAAAACCACTCATCATTGCGATTCCTCAAGAAATGGTAAAACAGCCAAGTGAAAGCAAATGATCAGCCAAAGAGGTGGTGGCAATGGAATAGAGAAAAAACCAAGGCTTATCTGACAGGAGAGGCGGATAAAAATGGCAATCATGAGGGTTAAAATGGAGATGGGTTCATTTTGACACAAGTCTGGACCATGGGGAAGTATGCTTCGATTTAGTTTCATGTTTACACAAGCTTGAAATGAAAAACTATGGTTGGGTTTGGTTTCATGTTTACACAAGCTTGAAACGAAAAACTATGATCGGATGAAAAAATGGCATGCCCCCAACATGATGAGAGCCGAGGCACATGCCCCCCAAACTTCACTTCATTCACCAGAGTAGACACCGGGTTGCTAAAAGGTGAATGGAATGAAGTTTTACTTTCGAGATCCATGAAAGATTCAACTGGAATTTGACGAGATCTTAATCAAATACTCGATATGGAAAAGGGAGTTGTTTCATTTTTTAATGAGGTTGTCACAGTAAAAGAACTATCCTCAAGACTCCTTGTTTCATTTTTTAACAAGGTTGATACATGAACAAACTATCCTTGAAATATATTTCATTTTTTAACGAGGTTGATATAGAAACAAACTATTCTCGCATGTTGTTTCATCTTTTAATGATGTTGACATAGAAAAAGAACTATCCTTGTAACAGTTGATCATGGACCATACGAGAATATGGGACGATGGTTGCATAGGAGGCATCTAGTGACTAATGAATGACAATTGATTAATGGTCACTATTGTCACTTCGTGTGGAAAACAAACCACACTGAAAAGTGAAGAAACAAGAGCTCCCATAACATAAACATAGTCGCGTCCAAGGAGAAGATTGAAATCTAAGGGACCTTGGACTGCCATCACGTCTATATAGACGGTCTTTCCTCCCAATGTAATAGGGAACTTCGGAAGGATCCCTAAGGGTTGATTGGCTCCTCCATTGAAAGCCAATAGATTCTGGGTGACAGACACAAGCTGTGGGGAACTGAAAGCTTGGCAAGTAGTAGAAGACATGATGTTAACATATGCGCCTTCATCTAATATAGTGCCATGTACTACCATATTATAGGCTTGTACTGTAATCTGGAAAGGCACATAAGATGGAAGGTGGAAAGCAGTGAATTGACTCCAATTAAAAGAAACAACAGAACTACATGGTGGGCATATCATATGATTCCCCCCATGCTTTGCAGGAATAGGAGAAGGACTCTCCTGAACAAATGGGATGGGAGGGCCACTCTTAAATTCATGAGAAACTGAGGAGACGAGAAGAACATGAGCAGTATGATCATTACTCTCTTCAAGAACAGAGTGAACAACTGAAGGCAGAGCCAAGTCAACACTCTTTTCGACCAATGGTTGGAACAATGTAAACTTTGAAACAGGAACTGATACTGTTACCCATTTCGTAGAGATAGCAAAAAAGTGACCAGGTTTTGAAAAGGGGCGATGCAAAACACATATTTTTTTAGAGCATAGTTTTTGGCATTTTAAATTTTTTTATGTACATTACATTTTAGAATGTTAGTGATTTGCATGCTGATTTTAAAAAGTGGTGATTCTGCATCAGGCCCTTTTTTTAAAAGACCTATTTTTTGACTTTAAATTTTCTAATGTATGAAATGTAAATAATTATTTTCTAAATTTAACAATTTTTGACACTTTAAATTTTTTAATGTATTAAGTGTGGATATTTTTTTAAATGTTACATTTTTTACACTTTAAAATTTTTTATGTCAATTTTCTTTTGACATAAAAAAAGCAAATATAAAAATATATATAAAAAGACAAAAAAACATAAAAAATGTAAAAAAAAAAAAAATTATCTCGTAAACCATAAAAAAATTTGAAAAAATAAAAAATAAAAAAACTATAAAATTAAGTAACTAAAAATAGAAAATTTTAAAAAAGCATTAACAAAAAAACTACAATTTTTTTTAAACAAACTAGATTAAAAAAATAGAAAATTAAAAAAAAAAAACAATAAAAATCTAAAAAACTATTAAAAAAAAAACTAAAAAAACAAAAATATACTCCAATTAAAAAAAAAAAAAACAACTAAAATTTCAAAAAATATATACATTTTAAAACTCAAAAAAACCACAAACATTTTAAATTTTAACATATATATATATATATATTATATATATATATATATATATATATATATATATATTGGATTTAAAAAAAAACCATTTAAAAAAAAAAAAACATATATTTTCCATTTTTTAAAAATAAAAAACATGTAAAACTTTAAAAAACATGTATTTACGATTAAAAGTTTAAAAACATATACGCATATAGCTCCACTGCCCAGGGCCTCGCCCCCACGGGCGGTCGGGCGGTGGCTATCCGATTCTGAGAATGGGATAGCCACCTCTATGGGTGGCGGGGTGGTGGCTATCCAATTCCAAGAATCGGACAACCACCCCCAAGCTGCCCATGGGGGCGCGGCTCTAGGTGCCGAAGCTGCACCCACTTCACCACCGAGGGGCGTGCAGCGCTGCCACCCAGGGCGTGCAGCTCTGACGCCCAGGGTCGCACCCACACAGGTGTCCTGGCGGTGGCTATCCGATTCTCAAAATTAGATAACCACTGCCCGATTGCCGGTGGGGGTGGCTATCCGATTATGAGAATCGGATAGCCACTACCCGCCCGCCCACGTGGGTGGCTATCCGATTTCGCCGCCCGTTGGTGTGGCTGTCCAATTCTCGGAATCTGATAGCCACCGTTGGGCTGCTCGTGGGGGTGGCTATCTGATTCTCGAAATCGGATAGCCACCACTTGGCCCCCTGTGGGCATGGCTGTTCGATTCTCGGAATTGGATAGCCACCGCCCGGCTGCGTCCCCATGGGTGACCAAGAAGTGGCTATCTGATTCTATGAATCGGATAGCCACCCCCACGGGCAGCCGAGCGGTCGTTAACTGATTCCGAGAATCAGATAGCCATCGCACGACTGCCCATGGGGGCACAACCCTGGGCGGTGGCTGATAAAATTGTTTTTTTTAAATAAAAAAATAAATTTTGTTAAATATGTTCATTATATTTAAAAAAATAAAATTTAAATGTTTTTTTAAATTTTATATATATTTGTAAAATATATATTTTTTAAATATTTTAAATGCTATTTTTAAGAAAATCAAAAATACATTTATCTTTTTTTCATTTTAAATGTTTTTTAAAATCAAAAAGTTAAATTAATGTCAAATCCAAATTTTAAATATTTTAATATAAAATTCGAAATGTTTTTGTTTTTTTTTTTTTTTTTTAATTTGAAAATATGTATATTTTTTAAAATTTTAATTGCTGTTTTTTTTTCAACATATTTTTGTTTTTTTTTGTTTTTTTAAATGTTTTTAATCTTAATTTTAGTAGTTTTAAATTTTTTTTTGTTAATTTTCTATTTTTTTAATCTACTTTGTTTTTAGTTTTTGTTGATGCTTTTTAAAAATTTCATATTTTTAATTAATTTTATAGGTTTTTTTTTTATGCAATTTTTTTTATGGTTTACAAGATTAAATAAAAAAATGTTATTTATTTATTTTTATTTATTTATTTATTTATGAAAATATGTTTTTCTTATTATTTATTTCTTTATATTTTTTTAATTTTTTAATTCTTATCTTTTATAGGTTAATTTTGTTTTTTTTTTTTTTAACATTTTTATGATGATTTTTTTTTTTGTATATGTTTTGTTTTTAATATATATTTTTATTTACATTTTGCTATTTTTAAAACTTTTTTGTTTTGTTTTTTTAGTTGTTTTAATTTTTAATTTTATGTTTTATTATTTTTTTGAAATTTTAATGTTTTTTGAAGTCATGATAAAATCTTTTACACCATTATTTCAAAATGTTGAAAATTTACCTTAGAAAAAAAAGAAGTGTTATTCCAGCATCAACACTTTTCATTTTGAGGGTGATTTTTGCACAATTTTTGCACATAAAAATTCAGTTTTACTGGCATTTTTTAAAAATGTTGAAAATTGACTCTAAAAAAAAAGCCATTATTTCAGCATAAACACATTTCATTTTCAGGGCATTTCTTGCACAATTTTTGCACAAAAAATTTGTTTTCACTGCCATTTTTAAAACATTTTCAAAATTGACCCTAAAAAAAAAAAACCATCGTTCCAGTATACACACTTTTCGTTTTTAGCACTGTTTTTCATGTTTCTTCGGGGTTTTTTGGCCAGAGTTCCCATTTTGAGTTTATAGTTCCCGTTTTAAAGTTTGCATTGTTTTGGTCGGGAACAAATAGAGGAGAGTCATGCTTAGGAAGAGGAGGATGAGTAAGAGATGAATCTAAGTCGATCTCCTTACCAAATAGGAGAGGGTCAGAAGAAAGTCTCTGATAACCAATAGGGAGTTGGACTTGAAGAGCTATAAGGTTTTCCAAAATTTTGGAAGCTTTATCCATAAGAGGACAAATGTGAAGAAGATGCTTCCCTTCACATAACCTACAAGGGAATCTAATGTTTCCCTTCTTCTTACCATCATTAGATGAAGGTGCGACATCAACATGGTTGGTCAACAGTGATGGTCGATTCAGGTCTTGAGACCATACCTCTAAGGCTCTGGGAATGCCAGGACAGTATCGAAGGAGATGGTCACCCTTACACAACTTGTAAGGGAATCAGACCTTCCGTGGAGGATCAGAAGGCTTGTCTACGGGAGGTGCATTTGGAGTAACAACTGCACAGTTGGCCTCTTGCTTATCTGACTTTTTCTTCTTTCGCTTCTTCTTCTTCTTCTTAGCCTCCTAGTTACTGGATTTCAAACTTTCACGAGGTGAAGTAGAAGAGGAAGGTGAAGAAATAGGGGAAGAAAGTGAGAGATCAACCTTAGAATCAACGTGATGTGATTCAAATGAAGGAGATGGCTAGGTAGGAGTTGGGACACTTAGGACCACCGAGGTTGAAAATAACTCGATAGGTAAACCAATGGTTAACCTAGGGAGGGACAGCGTTACTGTATAAGGAGCACCAGCATTTCCAAAAGAGGGAAAAGGACCAGGATTCCCATCCAACGAGAATCCTTGACTAGTACACTCTGGAAATGTTTCCATTGGAATCGACCCTAAATAATCACTAATGAAGATAACCTTAACCAAGAATATTTCATGTGTAGTTAATTTTAAGACAATAGAACAAGACTTTGCATTTTATTGTTTTACGAGTTGAGAAAAGGGCGAAAGGTGACTCTAGTTGCTTTTGTAGTTAACGAGCTCGAAAGGAAAAGTGCTCGAGGATATTTTCAAATTTAAAGAGTCAAAAAGATCAAAATGGCTATTTAGGATAATCTAGGCAAAAGGATTACTAGGTAACCTTGAACTGTAGAATACCTCTCGGTGAACTGAAAAGTACGAGCATGTAGTCTCCCTGAATGTTGTGTTCGGCGCATCATATTTACAAGGCGGCAAACTTGTCTTCCTATGGATAAAGGATTGCAACCTATAGGGGTCTCCCTTTACATACACAATGGTACAGGGAGCACAAGTCCATACTAGCACTGTCTAAAGTTAACGACAACTGCTAGGTTTAAAGACGCTGGAACACGTTTCTAGCCTAGACCACTAAATGTGAGCGTTAAGTTTCAATGCTTCTTTAGGTTAATTCAATAAATTTTAATGGTTGATCTTGAATTAGGTTTCAATTCCAAGGTCCTACCACTATCATATGAAAACTCTTATATACAATTGTATGAGAAAATAAATCTTTCCTTGATGAAAGTTAACACTAATTGAGGAATAGAGAGCACACAATCAATGCAATGATGAAACAATGAAATATTTCACTAATACATGTCCTAAATGCACTTAATCTTCCCGTAACAACAAAAGAAGCTTCATTTCATTTCCAATGCTTATGATGTTGGAATTCTAGCTTTTCAATGACACTATTAATGCAATATTTTCACTTATGTGAACTAGAATGATATTATTCTTTTCATAAAATGAAAAATGAATCTCACATAGAGCAATTTTAATGAAAATTTCACAATTCTAAACAAACAAGCATCGATCAAATCCAAAGCATGATAATTGAAACTAAAAGGAACTTCTTCCCTGAATCGAACAAACCAAACACATAAATGCTTCAATAGACAAACCAAACAATGTAATCTATGCTCGGAAAGAGGAAAGAGACACTTCAAATAAGAGAACAAACGAGACTCTTTCGCTCATTCAATTGAAAATGAAGCAATGAATATGTTGCGACTGAAATATGGATTAAATGAAGCAGCAAATCAGAAACTTAATATAATGAGTAAACAAACAAATGAATGGTAATTGGCCTATATGCCCTAGGATCATAAAAACCATCCAAAAAACACAAAAAATCAAGCAATGAAACTTCAAGTTAATCAATGAATCAAACCCAGCAAACAAATCATCCTAGTCACTTATGGGCAGAAGAAGAGAGTCTGAGGGTCAAGAAACACTGGCACTGGAATGGGAGAAAATTTAATTTTTTCTTAACTCAGAAATTGGCACAAATTTTTGGTTGAAGCTAGTGCTGATCGGCCTGATCGGGATGATTGTTTGGCTAAAACTAGCATTGATTTCCCTGATCGGTGCGACTGTTTGGCTGAAACTAGTGCTGATCAAGGGATTCAAATAAAAAATAAAAAATAACTTCACATAGGGCCAGACTTAACACATCAGAGGGTGGGCTAGTGTCTGTATGCCTTCAAATAGGTCAATACAAATCCAAAAGACCATAAATAAAAAAAACTAGGCACACAATTAGAAAAAAACAAAGTGATGAAAAGGAGATGTATTTCCCAATGGAGTCGCCAATTTGTGATGTAGGAATATCCTCTCTATGGACAGAGACGATCCCTATAGACCAAGAGAGTGGGTCTAGCCACAAATAAGAAAATCTAATGTAAATTTCCTTAGATTAGAATTGAATAAGAGGGTCTGCCTCTTATAATGCTAATCCACTTGATTGTGACCTTGCTTGCTTGCTCCAACTTCCTTTCGTTCCTTTCATTCAAGTACCTGAAACAAACATGCAAGAAACAACAAAAAACTTGATAGCATAAAATCGAATCCAATCTACTTAAAAGGCCAAGGAGTTCTAAGCTATCAAATGTAATATTACACCCAATATAGGAAATAAACCATTAGCTGTATTAAATTAAACTTCAAAGATAAATACAACTGAATCCTTGACATTGGAGATCTCCTTTGTGGTATCCAAGTCCCACTACATGCCTTTTCAGCACTCTTTTCCTCCTCTAGCTTGACATGAAATGGATTCCAAGGTCTAACTCTCTCTCCTCATGCTTTAGCTACCAAAGACTAGTATTTTGTCATCTAAGACTAATCTTCTTCTATCAAAAGCTAAAGATTTCATAATTTGCAGATGGTTCTATCTCTCCACCACTTTCACTATGTGTTGTATTGTCTAACCAAAAAGGGTAAGATGAAGTGGTTTATATAGGGAGAGGAGGTGTTGTAGTGGCTACAACCACCCTCAAAAACTTTTTCTTAGCTTCATTTTGGAGCCTCCCTACCAACCTTTCAGAACAACATGTCTTGCTTCGTCAAGTACACAAGCTTTAGTGATTTCTTGCAGGATGACAACATGTCCATCGGATCTTGTTGCATTCCCCTCACAGGCTATTCCTCCAGACTTGGTCTAGCTACAGGTTGAGCATCTCCTTCAATAAATTGCGCAATTCTGGAGGGCAACCAACCTTCCCTCCAGAAATTGTGAAATTTTGTCTGGCAGCCTGCTGGGATCTCAAATTGCGTAATTCTGCTAGTCAAGCTTCATCCAAAAATTTGTGCAATTCCTCCTAGAAGGGCTACTCAGCATAGGAATTACACAATCTTGAGAGCAGTCAGCTGCTCTGCCTAGAAATTAGACAAATCTCCTGGGCAACCAACACAACTCGCTTCCAAAAATGCACATTTTCTCCCAGTAGTTGAGCAGCCTCTTGCATGTGTAGTAGAGTTAACTGGTTCCCTCCAGGACCACGCAAAACCGATTTGCATGCATGGTCTACTTCTCCCAAGGTAGCATGCAAAGGCATCCCTTCATTCAGGGATCTACTTCAAGGATAATTTTAGGACCACGCAAAACTGATTTGCATGCATGGGCTACTTCTCCCAAGGTAGCATGCAAAGGCATCCCTTCATTCAGGGATCTACTAAGTACTTTTAGCAGCTGGAGGTTGAATGCAAGGATCATTTCAGAAACCTCCCACCAAGTGTCGCTTTTCCTATATTTGTGGCATGCATGTCACATTTTCAATTTTATCAAAAATCATGAACCATACACTGTAGAGATCATTCATCATATCGACCTTGTGGCTCTGGCATCCCACGTTGCATCTAGAAGTCATCGACACATTCAGCTCAACTTTTTTGGGGTAAGCCCACTTTTCATGTCTTGTGTTGCATTTCTGGCCTTTTTGTGTTTCACTTTGTATGAATGTTATCTGCTTGATTTCAGTGAGCGTTTGCTATTGTTTTGATACATACTAGCTTGTACTAGCATTGTTTCAGTTTTCATTAACATCTCACCATTATCGCATGTATGAAACTATTTTTCACAAATCGTTGCCAATTCAGCGACTCGCCTCACACACATGCATGTTGTTCCATTTTCTAAATCTTCCATCCTCTATTTGCATGCACCATCATTCACTTATGTTTACACTTAGTATCGCCATGCATTCACATTCACATTCGCTTTCAGTCATCCTTTGGTGGGTCTGGGTAGCCTTGGCCCGAACTCTGCCTCACCAAGATAGTATTACGCAATCCTGAGAGGGAATGCTCTGTCTTCCTCTCAAGAAATGCACATTTTTGCCCAGTGACTGTCGTCTGGTCTTGCATTGTGCAATTATGAGGGACAATGATTGCTAGCCCAAAAAATTGCACAATGCAGTCATTGAGCCTGCAACCATTGCCAGCTGAGATTGCGCATTGCGCACTTCCAACAATCAGTAGCCAGGTTGGACTGTGCATTTCACAATTCCAACAGTCATTCTGCCTCCTGACAGCTTGGACTATGCCTTTCTCAGTCTTGGCAGTCAGTCTGTCGACCTCCCGGTGGAAATTGCGCAACCTTCATTGATCAGTCACACAAGTATGTTGCAAGTCGGTTCTCAAGTTCATTTTGGTTTTCGACTGATAGATTACTTACCATGAGTGTTGCCATGCCTCTAGGTATCAAAGGTGTTCATCTACCTCTCAGCAACACATGTACAATGGTTTCCAGGAGAGCAGAGTCAAAGAAACTGTTCAGAGCATACTTGGGGATGCAGTCGGTCAAGTGTCTATGAACTTGCCTACCCACGAAGACATCAAGTTGTTCGTAGACAAGGACATCAAGATATGACAGTAGCATCATCACAACAATTAGCACCATGAACAACAGCTGAAGGCAGCATACCAGATGCAACAAATGCAAGAGGAAGGTTGTTGACAACATAGAGGTAGAACAAAGTTGCAACCTCAAGAAGATCCACTTGTGATGAAAGGAACTTTTGATACTTAGGCTATGAGGTGACAACGTGACATGAAGATCACACGAAAATAGAGAATAGAACAAAGAAGGAGTTTCATGTGCTGAAGCAACAACTCAAGGAAGAACAGGAGCTACATAAACGAGAGAATGAGTTGCAACAAGAACATGTATAGCAGCGAGCATAACATGCACTCACAAATGAAACTGCGCCCGTACAAGTTAAAGATCCATCCCAACAGCTAGCACAGAGTAGACATGGTGAGCAGTGTTGTTGATCGCATGAAAAGGAATTCAGTAGCATGCATGTCATAGTGCGCATGCATGAAATATAACCCATATGGCATACTCACCGAGGCAAATAGAAAAATCAAGTCCAACTGGAGTTGAACAGGTAGTTGACAGTTGATGCACATGACCACCAACACGCACTGGAAGGTCAACATAGACACTATGCACAGTGCATTGCCGGTTCAGTTGTACCCAAGAAGACCATGCACTTGTTAGCAGACGAGTTGGATGGAGGAGGCACACCAGTGCACCTAGATGCAATAGAGGCAAGAGTTCACTCCAGCAAGATGTCACCATGGAGCACATGCACACCATCATGGACGACCAAGCTTGGCATCAGCTCACCACCTTCACCTTCACAAGCATGTTAAGCAGTTGGTCTCACCATAATAGACCGAGTGTCAGTGATGTCTTGCATGGATTTCTCAATCTATTTTGTCTCACATGGGCACATGTGCATTGTAATGTAACATTTTTTCAAGTGGAAGTTCAATTGTCGATAGCCGGATGTAACATTCATAGAGTAGATGAAGAGTCATGACAGTATATGAATTTTCATAAAGGATAATGTCAAGGGTCACCCCACCCTTTTCTATAAATAGAACCTCATATCTCATTGTAAAGGCTTTTGGTCAGCCAAGCTTCCGATAAGACTATCATAGAGAGAGCTTGGATTGTGTTGTAACGAGCCTCTACTTCTCCACTGTGTAGAGCTAGTACATCTCTTTGGAGGATTAGGTGGTTGTGGTTGTAACGTTCCATTGTTGGAACTAGTGGCTAGACATGGATGTATTGTATGACTGGAACTTATACTTCTTAATATAACAGAGCCAACATGTTTCATGCATATGTTGTATTGTATTCTATGTTATCTGGTTTACTCTAAATGTGTATTTGTTTGCTTATGCATGCATGTATGGACTTTTCTGTGTATGTATGTATGAATCTTTCTGAAACGTGCTATTGGTTTAACCATCACTTTCGATTGCCAGCTAACTTGTCTTCCATGTTGTGATGTATCTTTGCTCGTGTGTTCCCTTCTTAGCTTCTTGCTATCACGGGTTTCCAAGGGGCGCACTCAACTCAACCCCCGTGTATTTCAACCTCTCATGCACCTTCCTTGGCTTGCTGCAACTGTCACACCCTTGCTACCAACAGAGACATCTTACTTGCCTCTATGTGAAATCATGGTCAAGGCATTATCGTATGACCCACTTCTGGGACTCCTACACCAAATAGTCTGAGGTCTAATTGGGACTTCTTACCAGGGAGATCCCCTTACATGTTGGTGGGTCCAACACCATCAACATTTTTGCACTAGAAGGAGGGCCATATGAAAATATGAGCCCTCATCATCTATTTTGAATCTTCGTACATCTATCATGGAGTTTGTTATAGTTCGCCCTCTGAAATCTCTGTCCAATGGACATGTCTTTCACATCGAGAGGGAGTTTTGGGATCACTTATCACAACTCATGTATGATGGTGAAGGTGAAGTGGCCTGGCCTAAGCACTTAGATGACTTCCATGTGTTCATGTTGGGCATGGAAGATTTTAATGAAATAGAGACTTGTTCATTGCTAGCACACACACTTTGCGACCACCCATCATAATGGTGTGGAAAACTACCTCATAACTCCATGCACTCATTCAAGCAGTTCAATGATCTAATCGAATCTGTTTTCCACCATTTTGATCCTGAAGTGTTTGATAAAAAAAATTTAAAATAATGGAAGGACCGCACGAATCACCCATGGAGCTTTTAGAGCGCTTCCGTCTATTCAGGTTTGAAGCCCCAAAAAGTCAGATGAAATTTCACTATCTCATGGATAGATTCAAATACTGCCTTGTCCAATCTATCAATCCAAAGAAGAAGTTCAAGTTTAAACCCCACTTAGCATACTTCGGTGATGGAGGTGCAAAATTACAAATGGACACGGTCACTATCACAAATGATTGTCTACCATCCCCTCATCAAACAGCTCCACCATCGCAGAGTGATGTGGGAGACCATGCACATGCATTTGTTCAACCATCAAATCCTCTCGACATCGCTCCTTCCGAATTTTGTGAGGACTTGGTTGTCAGTCCCATACCTCGTCACATGTATTTTGTATCTCAACCTCCATCTTCGAACTGGGATAATCCTCCAAATGAAACTGTCTTGTGTTCTTCCGTTCTAGACTCTACACCTATTTTGAACGAGGATCGATCTATCAATGGATTTGTTGCTGCACAACCAACATGTGCTGACATTCATGAAGAGCATGACTGGGAACTTGAACATCCACCAGTAGCAAAGGACCATCCTTGTCTGTCTAAACCTCCTCATTCTTTTCCTGACCTGCTTGGTGATCTTGCCATCCCTGATTTTTCATGTGTATCCCCATCCATCATCTAAAAATAGAGAGGACCAATCATTATTTGAACATCCATTTGATTTGTCATCTACATTTTCCGGAAATGCAGAGGATGAACATTCTTACTTCTCATCTACCCCTCTATGCGATTCATCAAATCATGAGGATGCTGACCAACATCCTGCATTTTCTGATATTAGTTTTCGTGATCTCTTCACGCCATCATTCGATCACGATGTTGATTAAATATTTGTTAATCCATCTAAGACACTTGTCTATGATGATCCATCTATCAATGAAGACGAAACCCCCCAGATTATCGAGGCACTTCAGCCTGAGTTGATGGTTATGTTAGGCCCTCGCTGTCATGAGGTTGGTTTCACTTCTGATCAGGAAATTGTTCAAACATGTAAGGATCCTCATGACTCATTTGTATCCATTGAATATCAATCTAACACTCGGATTTCACTTCCTCCACTCAAACTACATGATCCCATTGCTCATGCATTGGAGGAATCTTGCTCAGCAAGCACACTTGCACAACGTAGGTGGTCTACCTTCCTCACGTATGCTTTCATATCACAGTCAAGAGTGTGCGTATGATTAACATCTACACGTCGTGTCACACAACATCATGGTATGTCCACAGACTGCATGTCATGCACTTTCACTCATTTTTGTTTTGTGGACATTTGTAATCTCGGAGTGTGTCTGTCTTCATTGTTGTATCTTTCACAACTGCAAGTGTGCACGAACGTGATTCTCATGGACCATGCCTTCACCAACATGGGTCAACCAATGCACCGGTGGCTACATTGGAAGTATCACTTCACATGATCAGGACCATGCACCATTAGCTTAGGAGTAGGAGTAGCGTTTGCTTTCAGTTTTCTTGCTTGCATGCATGTTTTCTTCTTTCTTTATGTGTTTGTTTGTTTGCTTACTCGCATTTCTTCCGCATTTTCTTCTCCTTCTTGCTTTTATTTTTGATTTGTTCGCTTGTTTTTTTCTGTAGGTTAGTTTCGCACAGACCATGTGTGACTCTTGAAAGAAGCTCAGTAAAGTAAAAGAGGACTTGTACAACTATTAACATTTGGTCATCTGTTGTCCGCTTTCTTATGTAAGAACTTTTTGTCTTCAATCCATGATACATCAATGGAAAATATGTACTGTTCGAAGTGAACCTTGGTGAAAACACAACACTTGCGCGCTAACTAGTATCACCTACACTAGTCGGTTGTTTTTGGGTTAATCCTTGTCAGCTCAGTCAAGTAGAGTAAGGTGAAGGGGAAAACCTTAATAGACACGTCAGAGGTAGAATAAACTACTTCTCTGTAGGAACAATCTCTTGTGCTCTCAATAAGTCGGGATCCATCTTATGCCTCTGAAATAAATAAGTTCTATGCATAGTTACGAAGATGAAAAATGAAAAAAATGAAAAAGTGAAAAAAGTTTGAGAAAATGAAAATGAATAATGCGAAAGAAGAGAAATGCTTACTGTATAGAGAGGTGATGCAAGTAACTTCGCCGGGGTATTGACCAAGCTCGCTGGCAGTAGAGCCATGCTTGTGTTCCTATGTGACTTTTTCGGGGTACTATCCAAGCCTACTGGCAGTGGAGCAACACCAGAGATGAAACTAATACTCTGATGACTATACCGCTTGTGCACCAATATACCCCTCAACCCCAATCGAAACAACTGTGTTGACTTGTCTTGGAATGTGTGTCAATAGACCAAGAGCTTGGCAGCTGCTACATCTTACAATCAAGAAAGTGTGGAAACCAAGACACACTGAGAATTGAACAATACTTTCGGAGGTGTTAGACTTGATTTTCACAAACAAGGTCCATTCAAAGAGCTTGATTTCTACCAGTGTGTCTCCAAGTGTTGTAGCGGCTACAACCACCCTCCAAAATTTTTCCTTAGCTTATTTTTGGAGCCTCCCTACCAACCTTTCATAGCAACATGTCTTACTTCATCAAGTACACAAGCTTTAGTGATTTTTTGCAGAATGACAGCTTGTCCATCAGAGCTTGTTGCATTCCCCTAACAGGTTGTTCCTCCAGAATTGGTCCAGATGCAAGCTGAGTAACTCCCTCAAGAAATTACGCAATTCTGGAGGACAAACAACCTTCCCTCCAGAAATTGCACAATTCTGTCTGGCAGCCTGCTGGCCTCCAAAATTACACAATTATTCCAGCTAGGCTCATCTAGAAAATCGTGCAATTCCTCCCAGCAGGGCTGCTCAGCCCAGGAATTACACAATCTTGGGTAGCAGTCAACTTCTCTACCCAGAAATTGCACAAATCTCCTGGGAAATCAACCCAGCTCGCTTCTAGAAATGCGAATTTTCTCCCAGCAGTTGAGCACCCTCTTGCATGTGCAATAGAGTTGACTGGTTCCCTCCGGGACCAAGCAAAAATGATTTGCATGCATGGCCTTCTTCTCCCAAGGAAACATGCAAATGAATCCATTGATTTAGGGATCTACTTTTAGAAGCTGGAGGTTGCATGAAAAGATCATTTTGGAAACCTCCCACCAAGTTTCGCTCTTCCTATATTTGTGGCATACGCGTCACATTTTTTATTTTATCAAAACTCATGAACTAGATGCTACATAGCTCATTCCTCACATCGACCTTGCAACTCTGGCATCCCAGATTGGATCTAGGAGTCATCGACACATTCAGCTTAGTTGTTTTGGGGTAAGCCACTTTTCATGTCTTGTGTTGCATTTCCGACACTTTTTGTGTTTCGCTTTGTATGAATGTTGTCTGCTTGATTTCAGTGAGCACTTGTTGTCATTTTGATACATACTAGATTGTACTATCACCGTTTTAGTTTTTGTTAACATCTCACTAATGTCGCATGCATGAAATTGTTTTTCACTAACGGTCACTGATTCGGTGACTCGCCTCACCCACATGCATGTTGTTCCACTTTTTGAATCTTTCATCCACTCTTGGCATGCACAATCATTCATTTATGTTTACACTTAGTATCACCACGCATTCACATTCACATTCACTTTCAGTCGCTCGTCGGCGGGTCTAGGTAGCCTTAGCCCAGACTCTGCCTCACCAAGACAACATTGCACAATCCTGAGAGGGAAGGTTCTACCTTACTCTCAATGTTGTTGGGAAAAGTATCCAATACGGAATGACCCTATCCCACTCTAAGGGTGATAGTACCTCAGCAACAATTAAAGCAAAGCTATTTGAGATTACTTCTTTATGAGATGTAAGAGAGGGGAGAAAGAGATCCACTAACCGTTGTCTTCCGCTAATGATTGATCCAATCTTCTCTCTTTGCTGCTTGCTCCCAGCTCCTTGCTCTTTCACTGGCCCAGCTACACCAAGATCCTGCAAAATAACAAGAGAGGGAAACTACAAGAAGCATACATTCATAATTGATTCAAGGATTAGAATAAATCAAATATACAAGTATCAATATGCCATTGAGACACATGCATATAGAAGAACTTCAAATGCTTTATTAATGGAAGAAGTAAAGTTCAGGAAGTGATACAACCATAAAAGGCCCAATCCAGCATCACCTCCCAGCAGAAAGAAATCTCCTCTTCACCTCCTTCAAGCAAATCACCCAATAGTTCTATACTCAAACCAACAGCACTTTCTTACATTCACAAGATTCCAGCCTCCTTAGACCTAATGAGAGAGCTCTATATATAGGAGTTTTGGAGAAAGGATGAGTCAGCTTGAGGCTGGCATGAAGCTGACTAGTGTCCTCTCCCACTTCAGTTATTCTTCAGTTCTTGAGTCCACTTGGAGGTTCTTGCTTCCACTTGGAGATCTAGACCCTCTTACTCATCACTAGGCGAATTCCCTGATCCAAGTGTCATTTTGGAAGCTTCCTGGGCATTGACACCTTGAGGAATGACTGTGCCACTTGGCCAAACTCGCCCAGCGCAAGTAGCCTTCTTTACAGTTGACATTCAGCGCAGGTACAGAGTGGAGCAGTTGACATTCAGCGCAGATGCTCAGTGGAGCAGTTGACATGATCCAGAATTAGCTTGTTTTTGAGTGTTTTCAGGTGGAGAACTGATATTTAGTGCTGTGGTTTGCTGACCTTGTTCCTCTAGGGGTAGGAACAACATGTTTAGGGACTTTGGATCCCTTAGATTATCGACATTTCATGCTTCATGTTGTAAGGTACAAAAATGTCTATAACAGTTGCCCCCTAAAGTATGAGGTCGTTTATCGGGTGAAATGCTTTATCAGGAGGATCCGAAGTTCATTCAATCGCTGAGAGGTGACCTGTAATAAAATACAATGCAATACATTATTTTTTCATTCTGCTTTCATGATCTAGCTGAGGCGGGCATTCCCATGCTCAGCTTTATAAATTCATTTTGGTACATAGAACAGACGATCGTCTGATGGTAGACTGATAATTCTCTGCTGAAATTATCATCCTTTGAGTAGGATGATCATCTGCTGCAATGGTGTACATGTCAAATGTCTTTATATTTCCTGAATATATATCGCAGCCCGGATGGATGAAACTAGATCCGAGGTCTTCAAACTCGTTCGATCTTCACTCTAAGTACAAGTCGATCCATGTGAGAATTGCGCTGAAGTCGAACATGGAAAGACATCGCTTGATTACCGGTCAATAATGTAAACCGTTAACAAGCGTGAGAGGAGTCACCGATAATGATAATGACCCTCAAGGTACTGTAGTACAATTCACGTGGTGTGAATAAAGGACTTGGTGTCGAACACCACGCAAAATCTTCTGGTCGAAGGTCATTGATGTATACCTGTCGCCGGAAGTGAGAAACTTGCCATTGAGGCATGCAAGCTTCAAAGTACTGAGGGGGGTGTTCCTAGATCAACTTCTTGGATAATGAGCTGAAGTCGACAAGAAGCGATCCGTCAAAGGAGGGCCTTAATGAATCCCACATCAGTGACACGGAACGGAGCTAATGATTTTAGTAGAGGTGAAAACAATCTGTGAAATATGATTCAGGGTGGCGATCATGGGTGGATGAAGGATAATGTATGGCAGTGGATGGGACACGGTTGACTCTTTCTGAACAACATCTCTTGAACATATAACGACACTGATGCAATGGATTGGTAGCATTACCCCAAATGTGGATGGTTTGGCGAAGACCATGGTGATGAGACCGGTGAATGAAACAACCCAACCCGATGTGATACGGAGGAAAAGTGTCATGTTCAAGAGCGACTTACTACCATTAAAGCTTTGAGGTTCTCCCAATTTTTCCCCAGTCATTTCTGACCAGTACCTCTTTATTTTTGTCAAGCTTGAGGAGGATAACATATGCTTGTTCTATAACCTGCCCTTCGGGCAAGCCCATCGCTATGTTTTAACGAGCCTAGCGATAGGGAAACTCGTTCTCGTCTAAAGACAAGTTTGTCGCTATTTAATCATTTTAACGAGTCTAACGACAAGGAAAACTCGGTCCTTTTCATTTTTAGAGAGTCTGAAAAGGTACAGAAAGTTAACTCCAAAATTCCTTTTTCGTCATCTAATCCCTTAAGTCCGAAAAAGTATAAAACAATACAGAAGGGATGAGTTTTCGATAACTTTAACGAGCCGAATAAAACAAGCGCTCGACCTTTTTGTGTAATAATCCCTCAGGTCCAAAAAGATTAAAATCTAGAGGAGGGATAGCTCTTCCGGTCACTTTAACGAGCTGGAAGGCCAAAACTCGGCAAACTTTTCATATTTTATGAGTCAGATGAAAAGAGCTCAAAGAAGACTCGTCTTTTGAGGAACGAGTGATAAACAGGGATAGCAGCAGATTCCAGGTACAGGTTGGAATTTTCCAATCACGGCAGTGTCACAAGGATGGCTAGGTGAAATCACTCTTCGCAGCTGTTCCTCAAAATAGGTAAACAATCATATGGAGGTGAACGATTGGCCAAATGGAATGGAGGTGGCGGGTGCAAGCACGACCAAGGCTTTTTATGGCTAATAAATTTACGATCACAATGGTTATTTACCGGAATAGGTTCATTTTTTAATGAGCTTAAACTCTGGAGGAAACTCTTGCTCAATCTTATGTTTATTTTTTTTAACGAGCATGAACTATGTGCTAAAACTGCTCGGATCTCGCTTTTCTATTTTTTAACGAGCATAAATTCTGCGGTAAAACTACTCGATATACCAGTCATAAGATAAGAAATGTCTCCTGTGAGATAGATATTTTTTATGGAGCTTTATCTCACGAAGCTATGCTCCTCATATCCTTTCTTTATGCAAGTTCGGAAACGGCTAATCTAAAAAACAGATAAATAACCGCTCTTAGCTTGCACTTTAAAAGGTTTTCATGCCCCCAGGTATAAAATACAATTTCAAGGCTACCCCTCCTCTCCCCCACTTCTGCTTTTCTTTGGGTGTTCACAGCTACTTGTCATCTTGCTAGTCTAATGTTAACGATACTTGTCTTCTCGTTATTTTTAACAGGTCTTATGCGGTACTTGTCTTCCCGTCAGCCCAACTTTTGACAGCTCTTTGCAAGATCGCAAGAGAACAGCTACTTGCGACAAGAGAGCAGCTACTTGCGACAAGAGAAGAACACTACTCAAAGATAAAACATTGGTTTTATTGAGGGAGGCTTGCCTCTTTCTGGTTACCCAAAGATTGTTTTGTTAACACCATCAAACGAAAACATTTCCTCGGCACTGTCTACTGAAGTAGACAATGGTGAATGACCTTTGTCAAACAAATAACCTTAACAAAAGAATCCTGTTCTAGAACAACCCCTCTTCCATCCACGGACGGGGTACGGACTAGTCATATTCTTTCGCGGAAATTCTACTTTATACCCAAGGTTTCCTCTGCCCGAAGCAGACCAGGATGCATGCCCCCTGGGTTCCAGTCCTATCTTTCCGAATCACTCGCACTCATCGGGAAGGAGGACTGGGGGTGGAGACATTTCTTGGGTGAATAGACCATTGAGGGTTGGTATGTGACTATTTGCGATGCGTGATCCCGGAAATGAAAGTTGGTCTACAAGCTTGACCATTCTTCCTTCGTGTGGAAAACACATTACTCTAAAGAGTGAGGAGACTATAGCTCCTATGCAATATATATAGTCTCATCCAAGGAGTAGGTTATAATCCAAGGGTCCTTGAACGACCATCACGTTCATTTGAACGGTCTTCCCTTTCAATGTAACAGGTACATTGGGGAGGATCCCTAATGGTCGACTGGTTCCTTTATCAAAACCCGAGAGATTTCTTATCTCAGGCAAAAGCACCGGGGAACCCAGTGCTTTCCAAGCAATAGAGGAAAGGATACTCACAGATGCCCCTTCATCAATGATAGTTCCAGCCATTACCATTCTGTAGATTTGGACTATGATTCTGAATGGTATACTGGCTGGTAACCGGGGTCTGCCTAGTTGGTTCCAATCAAAGGACACAACCAGGTTGCTTGGTAGTGGGACCGAATACACGGCCGGATATGACCCTGACGATGTTCCTTCCTGCGATAAAGGAATGGGCGCATTGCCCTGATGCTCATCAGAGTCGGTGTTGATGAAAAGAATCTGGATGGTGTCATCCTTATTCTCTTCAGTGAGGGTGTCATTTGAAGATGAATCTTCAGTGATGGTGTCATTTGAAGATGAAACCTCTGAAGGAAAAACCGGGTCAACTGCCGTATCAACCTTTGGACTTTCGTCTGGTTGGATTCAGTAGGTTCATTCTCAATGACTGACGCTTCAGCTGACCACTTGAGTGGGCCAGCTGTATTTTCAACCAACGAAGGACTTGGCACGAGTTTTTTGTATCCAGGAGGAAGTCTCAACGGTGAAACCGGGCGATCTTCCAAAACTCTCTTCGCTTCATCTAAGAAGGGACAACGGTGGATGGCGTGATCGCCTTTACACAGTCTGCAGGGGAATCTTGCTCCCCCTCTTTGTCTTGAACCTTCACTTTCGCTGGTTGACGGTAAGCATTCAACATGACTATCAGAGGTTGATGCTCCCGAATTGTGCAAACGAGGGGACCAGTCCTTTAGTATCCGAGGAATACAGGGACAATCTCTATGGAAGTGGTCTCCTTTACATATGACACATGGCGATTTAGGCCCGGTCTGTGCTGTGTGTGGATTTTTGTCAGATGTCTTTTGCTTGCCCCCAGTCGCCTTAGGCTCCTTCTTATTCTTCTCTCTCTTCTTCTTCTCCTTCTTCTCCATGGGAGCTTGGCTTTTGCCGGCTCTACCTTGCGAAGACGAAGGATTGGAGGAAGAGTTATAGGAAGTAGAAGGCTGGTGGGCAGCTCTAGACTCATCTAACTGTTGACTCGACTGTTCAGGAACCATGGTGTTCTGAACTACACTGGTTGAGAATAGCCAAACAGGCAGGCCAATTGTCAGTCCTCGAAGCGACAATGTGGCCATGTGGGGCGCACCAACTTCTCCCCAAGAGGAGAAAGGACTAGGATTTCGATCTTGTGGAATTCCTTGGTTGGGGCGTTCCATGTTCTCAACCTACAGATCAACGCAGGAATAGGAGGTGATTATGTTCCATTTAAAATAAATTTTATAACGACGCTTTAGACACAACTTGCTTTTTCACTTTTTAAGAGTCGAGAAAAAGCTAAAGATGACTCTAGTCTCCTTCGATGTTTTAACGAGCCCGAAGTGACAAATGCTCGGATGGACTTTTTCAGTTATAGAGTTTGAAAAAGGCCAAAAGAAACTGCTCTGGAGTTCTAGGCAGAGGGTGTGCCAAACTTTTCGCAAAACCACAGAATACGTTTTACGGTACGGGTGGTCGATCTTCGTGAATGCTGTGTTCACTGCATTGCGATCAGTAGGGCGGCCGACACGGCTTCCTATGGATAAAGGCTTTGTTCCTATAGGGGTCTCCCAATATATACGCGACGGTACGTGGGAGCACAAGTCCGTATTGATACTTATCGCTTCACCGTGGAGGAATCACCCAACCACTCAACGCTAAGATATCACGTTTAACGACGCCGGAACACGTCTCTAGCTTAGACCTCTATGTGTTTGCGTTATGTTTCAATGCGTTGTTATGTAAATTCAATTTATTTTAAGGTTGATCTTGTTTAGCAGTTTGCCTTTATGGATCACCACGAGATGTATAGTAACACTCCTAAATGCAGCCTAAGATGATAAGCAAGCTTTTCAATCTTTCAACTTTGAAAATCTTAACTACTGAGGGAAAAGAAAGACAACATCTTTTCACACAGATCATAGAGCACACACTAATGCACTTTTTCCTAAATCAACATGCAAACTGTCAAAATGCACATGCACAATGCAGGTATTTCTTTTTCTCTTTCTTAATGTTTGTGCGATACAAAAAGAAAGCTGTTGTATAACTTTGAATTCAATTTCAAGTGAAAGCAAACAAGCTTGTCCAAAATCAAAAGACACCTTAAGATTTACTTGTTTCGACACTAGAAATATATAAATTCAAACCATATGACGAAAGCAAAAGCTCAATCAGCTATGAACAGCAAATAAACTAACTCTTAAGATCAAAACGACACTTATCACAGGTCTAGATCTAAGAGGCCACAGCAAGACTAGTTCACTTTTGTTATGGGAAACTGCAAATGATACAAGAAATACACAAAGAACAAACACAGTTTCTTTATACAACCGAGGCGGAATAGTGGCAAGGAAAGTTGGTTTCAGATAGGTACATTGACTGGTAACAGGCTGCAAAAACAAGGGTGAAAACAGGGCAATAAACAGGAGGGAACCCCAGTAGCACTAGGCAAAACTGGTTCAGCGCAGGTAGTACACTGGCAGTTTGACCTTCAGCGCAGGTAGCCCCTTCGGGAACTGTGCTGAAATGCAGACTGCCTTCACAGTGCCTGCACTGAAGATTCAAACTTTCGTTTTTCTCAGTTTCCGGGTCACAGATTGCTAAAAAATTCACAGTTTTTGGCCAAATCAGAAGCTATCAGTCAAGTACACACTAAGGGATGAAAAGGAGGATGAAAAACTATCACTAAGAGCTATTTAGAGTCCTTGTGGATCAGCTCTTCAAATCATAAACTTGCCCAGAAACTGAGCTAGAGTAGCTGCCCTCTACTTTGCATTTGAAAGATCCAAATGCAGTTCGATTCGGTACTCCCTTTGTTTATGAAATGAATAGCAAAAACACAAACAACCAACAAGATACATTCCCCACCGGAGTCGCCAATTTGTTGTTGGGAAAAGTATCCAATATGGAATGACCCTATCCCACTCTAAGGGTGATAGTACCTCAGTAACAATCAAAGCAAAGCTATTTGAGATTACTTCTTTATGAGATGTAAGAGAGGGGAGAAAGAGATCCACTAACCGTTGTCTTCCGCTAATGATTGATCCAATCTTCTCTCTTTGCTGCTTGCTCCTAGCTCCTTGCTCTTTCACTGGCCCAGCTACACCAAGATCCTGCAAAATAACAAGAGAGGGAAACTACAAGAAGCATACATTCATAATTGATTCAAGGATTAGAATAAATCAAATATACAAGTATCAATACGCCATTGAGACACATGCATATAGAAGAACTTCAAATGCTTTATTAATGGAAGAAGTAAAGTTCAGGAAGTGATACAACCATAAAAGGCCCAATCCAGCATCACCTCCCAGCAGAAAGAAATCTCCTCTTCACCTCCTTCAAGCAAATCACCCAATAGTTCTATACTCAAACCAACAGCACTTCCTTACATTCACAAGATTCCAGCCTCCTTAGACCTCATGAGAGAGCTCTATATATAGGAGTTTTGGAGAAAGGATGAGTCAGCTTGAGGCTGGCATGAAGCTGACTAGTGTCCTCTCCCACTTCAGTTATTCTTCAGTTCTTGAGTCCACTTGGAGGTTCTTGCTTCCACTTGGAGATCTAGACCCTCTTACTCATCACTAGGCGAATTCCCTGATCCAAGTGTCATTTTGGAAGCTTCCTGGGCATTGACACCTTGAGGAATGACTGTGCCACTTGGCCAAACTCGCCCAGCGCAGATAGCCTTCTTTACAGTTGACATTCAGCGCAGGTACAGAGTGGAGCAGTTGACATTCAGCGCAGATGCTCAGTGGAGCAGTTGACATGATCCAGAATTAGCTTGTTTTTGAGTGTTTTCAGGTGGAGAACTGATATTTAGTGCTGTGGTTTGCTGACCTTGTTCCTCTAGGGGTAGGAACAACATGTTTAGGGACTTTGGATCCCTTAGATTATCGACATTTCATGCTTCATGCTGTAAGGCACAAAAATGTCTATAACACTCAGGAAATGTGCATTTCTGCCTAGTGACTGTCCTCCAGTCTTGCATTGCACAATTCTAAGGGACAGTGACTGCTGGCCCAGAGAATTGTGCAATGTAGTCACTGAGCCTGCAACCATTACCAGTTGAGATTACACATTGCGTAATTCTAGCAGTCAACAACTAGGCTAGACTTTGAATAGTGCAGTTCCAATAGTCAGTCATCCTCTTGATGGCCCAAATTGTGCCTTGTACAGTCTTGGAAGTCAGTATTCCTACCTCTTGGTGGAAATTGCGCAACCTTCATGATCAGTCACACAAGTATGTTGCAAGTTAGTTCTCAAGTTAATTTTGGTTTTCGACTGATAGATTTCTTGCCATGAGTGTTGCCATGTATCCAGGTATCATAGGTGTTCATCTGCCTCTTAGTAGCATAGGTACAATGGTTTCCAGGAAAGCAGAGTCGAAGACACTGTTCAAAGCACACTTGGGGATGCAGTCGATCAAGTATCTATGAACTTGCCTACCCACGAAGACATCAAGTTGTTCGTAGAAAAGGACACCAAGATATGATGACAGCAACATTAGATCAAGCAACACCATGAACAACCACTGAAGGCAGCATACCAGATGCAATGAATGCAAGAGGAAGGTTGTTGAAAACATGGAGGTGGAACAAAGTTGCAAGCTCAAGCATATCCACTTGTGATTAAAGCAACTTTGGAGACTCAAGCTATGAGGTGACGACGTGACATGAAGATCACGTGAAGACAGAGAATGGAACAAAGAAGGAGTTGCATGTGCTAAAGCAACAAATCAAGGAAGAACGGAAGTTACATAAACAAGAGAATGAATTGCAGCAGGAACATGTACAGCAGTGGGTGCAGCATGCATTCACAGATGAAATTGTTCTCGTAGAAGTTAAATATCCATCCCAGCAGCTAGCATTGAGCAGACATGGTGAGCAATGTTGTTGATCACATGCAAGGGAATTCAGCATCATGCATGTCATAGTGTGCACGCATGTGATCTAACCCATTTGGCACACTCACCAAGGCAAAGACAATAAGAAATTCCAACTGGATCTAAACATGTAGTTGATAGTTGATACACACGACCACCAACACACATTGGAAGGTCAGCACGGACACTATGCATCAGTGCATTGCCAGTTCAGTCGCACCCAAGAAGACCATGTGCTTGTTAGTAGATGAGTTGGATGGAGAAGCCACACCAATGCACCCGGATGCAATGGAGGCAAGGGTTCACTTCAACAAGATGTCACCATGGAGCACATTCACACCATCATGGAAAACCAAGCTTGGAATTAGCTCACCACCTTCACCTTGTTATACTCCTATAGTAATAGGTGTCATATTTTATGATTGACAAGTTGGGCTCTCTAATATGTTCATCCTTTCCTCGCTGAAAAGGTTTCCATATTATGAAAAAATAATAAAATAAAAAAATATAAAGAGGGTATACCCCAAAAGAAAAATCAAAGGGTGAAAAAAATAAATGGTCAAAAGAAAAAATGAAAAGAAATGAACCCCAAGTAAAAAAGAACAGGAAAGTGTGCAAGTTCAAAAGGCCACTACTATTTCATTTTTGCAAAATAAAGCATCATGTACAGCTTGTTAAAACTTTTTTCCACAATTGATGAAAGGCCAAACAACTTAATCTTTGTTAGTTCATGTTTAAATTTCATTTTTAGAGATAGAGAATAAAAATCTATCAAAACTGTTTAATCTTAGTAGATGAGTAGATAGGTAGAGAAGCAAAGGAGCTCAACTGTTTAATCTAAGCCCTTGGAAGAAATAAGTGTAGACTTAGATAGGCTTACAATGAAAAGAAAAGAAAAATTGATGAGGGTTTGCCAGTCCAAGTGCACCCAAAAGAAAGAAGAAAAAATGTTAGGCAAATAGGCTGGGTAGGTAGATGATGTTGCAAAATGAGACTTGTGATTGATTTTGTCTCTCAAGATGTTCATCTTACTGTTATCACAAGTGCATGGCAATTTTATATTTTGGAGCAGCTCAAGTGAGGCATGTCTAACTCCCCTTCATCCTTTCCCCAAATCATTTACTAATTTCCCCCATAGATATTAAGATCTGCTTCATATCCCTCTTGAAGCCACTCATTCCATTTCATCATTGGCCTAAGTGAATTCCCATTTTACTTAAGGAAAAATGTATATTGTCACCCCAAAACCCTTGTTTTCCCCTTTTGCCTAAGTTTTCAAACACTATGACTTAGCTCTTTCAGTTTCATTTCAAAATCATATTAACACTAATTTTTATTATATAATTCCCATATAAATTGCTCCATTTCCCGTATTATATTTATATTATAAAAAAAACCCAAAAAATTTAATATCCCCGCCCCTGTTAACTAAACCATATATTTGTCTATTAGGATTTAAAGGTTTATTTGAAACCTTTAAATAACCTAACCGTTTCCCCATGCGCAAAACCATAGGATTAATTAACCCTCGGTTAATTAATAACAAATCACCCCGCCAACCAATAACATTGCGCCCGATGCAATTAAAAAATATGGTTAATTGATCGGCCCCCGCACATTAAGCCTCTGCCTTTTTCATAAGCCGTCTGCCATCTGATCTGGACCTGTCCATCCAACGATCCACATTGATATCATAACCCGCCTATCTGCCAAACATTAACTCCTAGGGAAACGGTGTTATTTCCCCCATACAGGTGCCATGCGTCGAGTTCCCACGTTGTTCGCTACCCCTCCACCCGAAACAGCCCAAGCCTAAAGGCAATGCTGGAAAAATAGCTTACTGCCCTCCCGCTGACATCACCCGTCCAAAAAATCAAATTTTCCCGCCAAAAAATCTTTTGTTCAATAAAAGGTAAAAAAGTCATTTTTTATAGTTTTTGCTACAAAAACAGCACTCCAGGCATGCAATCAACTGACTTTGTACCTGGTTCTCAACCGCCTCCCAACCATGAAAGCTCCAGCAATGAGCTCACCGACTGCCGACCCTCCATTTTACAGTTTTTTTCCTCTTTGTACGGTTCGAAACAAAGCAAAGGGATTCCCGAGCTCGCAGAAGAAGAAACAGAGATAAACAGGGATACATGCTGCAGTCAGTGCGAAACATTCAAAAACATGATTTACCAGAGGAAAGGCACTCAGAAGACATGTTAGCAGTTCCATTTTGCCGAACAGCGGTGAGCAAGGTCGGTTCAACATTTATCAGTGTACAAAACAAGTCAAAGAGTATCAGAGGAGCCATAAAGAGTATCAGTGCAGAAATAAAGGCATATCAAATCAGAATTAAAGAGTATCAGAGCCAACTAAAAGAAGCAGATAAGAACTTTAATGCAGCATTTAATACAAACAGTCAGCACATAGCTAGAAAGGACACCTGCAAGCCGAACCCTAAAGGGCCTGCATCCAGTGCAACATCAGATATCTTCTCCTAGCCGTTTCTATCTTCTCTTGTAAATTATTTTAAGTTAAACCTAGATATTATCTCAGAGCTTTTATGAGATACCTGTTGTACATATTTTTGTTGTATAAATACCCCCTTCATCAGAGTTTTGAGAAGGTGGGGTATGTGTAGATTTCTCTAGACTTTGTTGTAAATATTGAACTGTGGAATAAAAAGATGTTGGGATCAAATTGTTGTCTGGTTAATTGGAAGAAGAATTGATGCAGAAGTCTTGTCACAGAATTCTTGAATCAACCCATGGATCAATGAGTACTTTCTACCTTGTGTTTTATAGTTTCTTGTTTGTTATATCATCTGTGTTTCATGATCTGAATAGTAGAGAAAAATATTAATCCAGAATTTGCTTAGCTGCACTCTGTTTTCAGTCTTTACTATTCTTTATGTTTTCTTCAGAATTAGAATAAACAGTGAATTCTTAATTACTCATGTTTCCCCTGATTCTCTCATGTTGATTATTTGATAAAGAATTCTTAATTTCTCTTTGTTGGTAAGCTTTCACTTTCCTTATTTCAATATGATGAAGGATTCTTAACTGCCCTTCACCCATTTGAGTCCATTCCATCTGATTCTAGCCTTTAATTGTTCCATTATTTGACTACCTTGCTATGTGATGCCTTCCTCTGTTAAGAAACCAAATCCAAGAAACCATTCTCCTTTTTGACTCCATTATGCCCAATGGACTGAACTCTTCAATTTTGCCTCACTGTTCTATTGTATCTCACCACCCAAACTCAAAACAAACCCTTGTACTTCATAACTAGCCTAAAACCTTTGAAAACAAAGCTAAATCATAAAGAGAGAGCCCTCTCTGGATGCAGATTGGCTAGAATCTGTATCTAAAAGACTGGTCTGTGGTTACCTCGACTGTATTCCCTTTCTTACAACTTTTGGGAACAACCTGAGTGATAACATCATTGGTGACTCCACTAGGGAACTGGATAATTGTTTGTTTCTACTATTTTCTGTATAAGCTACAGATGGAGCCTGAAGTTAGCCAGGTAGCCTTTGAAACTGCTTTTGCTTTACAATTTCAGAAGTAAATAAATGCTATTTCAGTCTATCTCCAATCTAGTTTATGTTTTGAACAGTTAGTTCCAAATACTTGATCAGTTACTCTTCTAAAAAAAAAATCTTCAGGAAAATTAAAAATCCCCTCGTATAAAATTTCCTAGAAGAGTCTGTTAAAGTTGTGTTGTTAAAATATTCCAAGAAAAACCAAAAACAGACCTAGAATCTGGCTCCAAAAAAGATCCGTTACACAAGATCAAATCCTGATCCAAATCCTCCACCTGTATTTGAAAATCCTAATCTGATTCCTAGGATCCTTAGAAACCAAGAGAGCCAAGATAATTCTACTAGTTCACACCTTGACAAAAAATTGCAGAGCCCTATTCAATCTGAGCTTACCTCTGAAAAAACACCAAACCTTTCTGTCATGGCTACAGCTTCTCTAAGTTCCCCATCAGCACCCCCAGCTACCTTTTCCACTCCTCCATCTACAGCCCGCACTTCCACTGTTATCTCTACTCTTCCAGCTGTCACAGTTATTTTAGCAACCATGGCAAACCGATATACTCCCCTAAACTTACTTGCAACTCTGGGGGCCATGCCTCAAGATTATCAAAGTAAAATCACCTATTTTGATGGTACTGGCACTTACACAGCTCAACAACATACCAAGAAAATGACCGACTATTTTGAAAACTATGAGATTGATGATGATGATGTCAGAATGAAAGTATTTGTTCAAAGTTTAACTGGAGATGTTAGAACCTGGTTTAGAGCCCTCCCTGCAAACAGTATCAATGGCCCACAAGCTCTTTATCAGACTTTCTTAAACAGATGGGAAAAGAATAAAGATTCTCTGCACATTCTATCAGAGTATGAGAACCTAAGAAGATGCACACAAGAAATTGTCCAAGATTACTGTACCAAATTCAACAATATCTACAATGCAATCCCTCAGAATCTCAGACCTCCTCCAGATTTAGCCTTAATCAAATTCCCTGATGCATTTGATTCTGACATGGCATACCAACTTAGGGAAAGAGCTCCTTGAAACTTAGAAGAAATGCAGAGCATAGCTGTCAGTGTTGAAGCCAATCTAATATCTAAACGGTCTAGAGCCAGAGCCGAAAGGAGGATACCTTTCAAAGAAGAACCTTCTGCGATGGAACAAAAACTAGATGCAATTATCAAGGGAATGGACAGACTTGGAGATAGAGTTGAAACAATTGAGAGAAAATCCCCATGGGATGGTCAACCTAGGAATGCTGGTAGAAATCAAAATTTCAGGAAGAATCAAAATCCTAACATGGGAAAGATGGGGCCTGACCAAAACATTAGGCCCTCATTTCAAGAAAATTATGCTGAAGCTTTAACATCTGATGAACCAACTGAAGACACTCAAATTAATCTAATGGGACTCAAAAATGAACAACAAGTTTTCTTGACCCATGAGGATCATGAAGCTAACATTCTTAAACAATTCCAAACTCAGTCAGGTGAATCATTTGACTTCAAGGAGGGATATGATACAACCATTTATGAAGTCCACAAACAGTACAATCTTAGCAGCAGAAGAATAGATGTCCCTGAAATCAGCAAACAGAAAGAAAACAAGCAACCTAACAAAGGTAAGGTCAGTAACCCCCCTGTACATATTCTTGCCAAAACCGATCCTAACCCAACTAATCCAATTGTTGAAGATATATCAGACATTCAACCACCTAACAGACAACCTTCCACTGCTATTCCTGCTGAAGGAAAAGAAGAACAACCTCTAGAACATGATTTGGAAAACAATTCAGCACATAATCCCACTCCCGAAGAAGAGAAAAATCCAGAAAATTCAGCAGTCCGAAATACAAAAACGCAGACCGAGAAACCTTTCAACTTTGAGATAGAAGTAGGCAAACTAAAGATAGTTGTTCCCTTATCAGAATTAGCTAAGCATGATGTCTATAGAAGTCAAATCAGCAGATCATTCGGAATTTCTGTCAATGAAGATTCAGTAAACGTTTTTGATGACCAACCTGAACTAATATTTGGCCCAGAAGTAAATGGAAAAATAGCAGAGGGACAAGCTCCTCCTTTTTATGTGGCTTTAAACATACATGATAAAATACTCCACAATGCCATGTTTGATTCTGGTGCTTCCCATAACTTAATGCCTAAATCTATAATGGAAAAACTTGACCTTGACATCACCAGGCCTTATAAAGACCTTTTTTCTTTTGATTCGAGTCAGGTCAAATGTTTAGGTTTAATCAAAGATTTATGTGTGTCACTTGTTGAATATCTTGCCAAATCCATCTTAATGGACATAGTAGTAGCTAATATTCCTCCAAAATATGGTATGTTATTGTCTAGATCTTGGGGTGCTAAACTTCAAGGTTCTCTATAGTTGGACATGTCTTATGCTACTATTTTAATGTTTGGTCAACCCAAGAGACTATACAGAGAAACCTTAATGAAGTATGTAGTGAGTAGTCAAGAGAAAGCTCAAAATTTCCCTATCTACTCAGTACATTTAGACATGGATTCTTTCATCTTGTACAATGCTGAAGTTGGTCTCCCACATGCAATGAAAGGTTTAGCAGATGAAATAGAAGAAAAAACACATGAAAAGTCTAGTGCTTGAAGCCAAGAAATTGTTGAAGATCATGAAAAATCGGATAACCCAAAACAGTTTGAAAAACTAGATCTCCCTCCTGAAAGGATCCCTGCAAATCCATACACTAACTATAAACATGAAATCCTTTGGTACTTAGAGTTTGATGGTTCTAAAAACAAATTAGGAGCAGGGGCAGGGGTATGGGTGCACAACCTTAAAAACAAACATGCTGAAGGTCATGCCTACAGGTTAAACTTTAGATGCACTAATAATATGGCTGAATATGAAACTCTGTTGCTAGGTCTGAAACTGCTGAAGAAGTTAGGAGCAACTAGAGTGTCAGTCCTAGGAGATTCTAATTTAATCATCCAACAGATAAAAGGGAAGTTCTTGACCAATGATCCCAGATTAAAATAATACAGAGGGACTGCCATATAAATCCTCAACATGTTTTTTGAAACTCAGCTTGCCAAAATCCCAAGAAAACATAACTTGCAAGCTCACAGCCTAGTAATGTTTGTCAGCACCTATAAACTGCCATTTGAAACAAATCATCAATTCACAATAGAAATTAGACACAGGCCAGCCATACCTGATAATGTGAAGAACTGGTAAGTGTTTGACAATGATAAACAAATCAACAATTTTTTGACCCTAGAAGAGGAATTTTCCAGCACTAACGCAGATGAAGACGCATACAGTGAATTTGATCCAGCAAATCGGATAGAAACAAACATTTCAGTAGAAAACGCGACTCAAATGCTTCATCCAACAAAATTCACCAAAGAGGAAATACACGAGCTCAAACAAATAGATATTGATGAAATTATTGAAGAAGATTATGAAATTATCAATTTGAAAGACAATCATTTGCCCAAAGGATTAACTCCTTTGGAAGATCTCTTTGATTTCAACGACATTCCAAAGAAACCTCAGATGGAACCTCCAAATGTAGACATTGAAGACTACAACATAGGACTAAACAGTATCCAAAAATGATAAAATTGTCCAAATATTTTCCCCTTGATCAAAAGCTTAAGTATGTTGAACTGATCAAATAATTCCAAGATATTTTTGCCTAGAGCTATGAAGACCTGAAATCTTATGACACCTCTATCATTCAACATACAATACCCCTCAAGGAAAATCAAAAGCCATTCAAATAGAAACTCAGAAGAATCAACCCTGTACTACTCCCTTTAATTGAAAAAGAAATCAAACGAATGCATGATGCAGGGATAATTGCACCAATCTGATTTTTAGAATGGGTGTCCAATTTAGTGCCCACTAGAAAGAAAATAGGGGAAATCAGGTTATGTGTTGACTTAAGAAATTTAAACAAGATTTCTTTGAAGGACAACTATCCTTTACCCAAAATGGATCATATTTTACATAGGGTAGTAGGTGCTTCTAGGATTTCACTTTTGGATGGGTTTTCGAGGTTTAATAAGATTCTAGTTCATCCTCATGACCAAGAAAAAACTGCATTTACAACACCATGGGGTACATTCAAATATGTTAAAATGCCATTCAGACTTAAGAATGTAGGGGAAACATTTCAACGTGAAATGGACATAGCTTTTGCAAAAGAGATTCACGATTTTCTGGTTGTATATCTTGACTACCTCGCTGTATTTTCCAAAACAGATCAATAACATTTAAATCATTTGAGACAAGTGTTTTTAAAATGCAGAAAATATGGTATTTCACTGAATCCTAAAAAATCTCTGTTTGGTCTAGAAGAAGGCAAACTCTTAGGTCACATCATTTCCAAAGATGGCATCCGAATTGATCCTGCTAGAATTGAAGCCATTCTGCAAATACCTCACCCCAGAAATGTCAAAGAACTTCAAGCTTTCCTAGGGAAGATTAACTTTTTGAGAAGATTCATACCCAATTTGGCTGAATTAATTAGATTGTTGAACAACATGTTGAGAAAAGATTCAAAAGTTAAATGGACAGTAGAAGCCAAGCAAGCATTTGAAGAAATTAAAATGGCTTTGACCAAAACACCAGTCCTCACAAGTCCAAAATTTGACAGAGAATTCATAATTTTCTCATTTGCATTAGAACACACCATAGCAGTTGTTTTACTTCAAAAAGATGATCAAGGATGTGAAAAACCCATAGCCTTTTTCAACAAAGCACTTAGAGATGCACCTCTAAATTACAAAATCATGGAAAAACAGGCCTTTGCACTTGTGAAAGCCATTCAAGACTTCAGAGTTTACATATTGTACTCACATGTAATTGCTTATGTGCCAAATGCTATTGTAAAAGAAATCTTGACTCAGGATGGAATTGAGGGCAGACGAGGTAAAGGGATTGCTACGATATTGGAATATGACATTGAGATAAAACCTACAAAGCTGATAAAAGGGCAGGGATTAGCTAAACTCATGACTGAAACAAACTTTCAAACCCTGGATATTAATGAACTGGATAACGAACAGGAGATGGCAACTCCACAAATCAGCCAAGCCTTCTTAGAATCACCTTGGTATGATGACATAATTCATGTATTATTAAACCTACAAGCTCCTACAGGGTTATCCAGAATAAAGAAAATATTTTTAAAAATGAAAGCTTCAAAATTCTGTATTTTAGATAATGTTCTTTTTTGGAAAAATCATGAATGTATTTTATTGAAGTGTTTAGTAAAAGAAGAAGCTAACAAGGTTCTCAAATAATTTCATGCAGGGGACTGCAGTGGACACCTCTACTGGAAATCAACTGCAGACAAAATCCTAAGGGCTGGATTTTACTGGCCATCCTTGTTCGCTGATGTAAAGAAGTTTGTCACTGCTTGCCACAAATGCCAAATTTTTGAAGGTAAAAGGAAACTGTTGCCCTTACCCTTGAGACCAATTTCCACTGAAAGACCATTTCAACAATGGGGTTTAGACTTCATTGAAGAAATACATCTTCCCTCTTCTGGCCAACATAAATGGATCCTTACTGCTACAGACTATTTTACCAAATGGATAGAATCCATCCTTGCTAGACAAGCCAATGACACAGTGATCATAGGATTCCCAAAGACCAACATCTTGTCTAGATTTGGCTGTCCTGAAAAGATCATAACTAACAATGCTGCTGCCTTCAAATCCAAGAAACTAATTAATTTCTGCAACAAATACCATATCACTTTAGGCCATTCCACAACATATTACCCTCAAGGTAATGGTCTAGCTGAGTCTTCCAATAAAATCATGATCAATAGTATTAAGAAACTGCTGGAGGAGAACAAGAAAAACTGGCACAAGAAACTCACAAATGCACTATGGGCAGACAGACTCACTACAAAGAGATCAATTGGAACCAGCCCTTATGAGCTAGTTTATGGTATGGAGGCTGTGTTTCCTTCATCCTTAGGAGTTCCTGTGATGAAATTGCTACAATAAGTTCAAGTGGAACCCAATGCCATTCAAAGAAGAATAAATTAAACTATCCATTTGCAGCAGACCAGAGACGAAGTGCACCAAAGATCTCAAGTGTTACAAGAAAAAATTAAGAAGATATTTGATAAAAGGACCAAAGCAGAAGACTTCTACATTGGAGACAAAGTTCTGAAGTGGGATTCCAGGAGAGAAGACAAAGGAAAGCATGGGAAGTTTGACTTCCTGTGGAGAGGGCCATATATCATTCAGGCATTGCAAGGGAACAATACATACTTTTTGAAGATCCTGGATGGTACAGAAACAGAAGAAGGACCAGTGAATGGTCGAATTCTAAAACATTATTTTGATCCAGGTTTTTGAAATTTTCTAACTCTAACATGTATATATGGAAATTCAGGTTCAGACATCTTGAAAGAAGCAATCAGTTTGTTTATATCAGCAATGAGAATGAGGAGGAAAAGTGCCAAAGATTTTAAAATCTATGAAGGAACTTTACCATTTTTTATTTTGCCTTAGTTCATTAATAAGAGATTGCAGAAAAAGACTTGGGAGTAGTAACAGATAATCCAAGCAAACCATCCAAGCACAGATGTACAGTTGGTTGAATTAGCTCTCGAATAGTGTATATATTTTACAGGATCTTTTTGTATAGTTTCTACAATCAGTAAAGGAAGATTTCAGAGCATAGTAAAAGGTATTCATAAGGCCATGTGACCTGCTGTTCTTGACTTTCCACTAGAGAAAGCCATCCCCAAGTGGAGCCAATGTTATACTCCTATAGTAATAGGTGTCATATTTCATAATTGACTGGTTGGGCTCTATAATATGTTCATCCTTTCCTCACTGAAAAGGTTTCCATATTATGAAAAAATAAAAAATTAAAAAATATAAAGAGGGTATACCCTAAAAGAAAAATGAAAGGGTGAAAAAAATAAATGGTCAAAAGAAAAAATGAAAAGAAATGAACCCCAAGTAAAAAAGACCAGGAAAGTGTGCAAGTTCAAAAAGCCACTACTATTTCATTTTTGCAAAATAAAGCATCATGTATAGCTTGTTAAAAAAATTTGCCACAATTGATGAAAGGCCAAATAGCTTAATCTTGGCCAGTTCATGTTTAAATTTCATGTTTTAGAGATAGAGAATAAAAATATGTCCAAACTGTTTAATCTTGGCAGATGAGTAGATAGGTAGAGAAGCAAAGGAGCTCAACTGTTTAATCTGAGCCCTTGGAAGAAATAAGTGTAGACTTAGATAGGCTTACAATGAAAAGAAAAGAAAAATTGATGGGGGTTTTCCAGTCCAAGTGCACCCAAAAGAAAGAAGAAAAAATGTTAGGCAAGTAGGCTGGGTAGGTAGATGATGTTGCAGAATGAGACTTGTGATTGATTTTGTCTCTCAAGATGTTCATCTTATTGTTATCACAAGTGCATGGAAGTTTTATATTTTGGAGCAGCTCAAGTGAGGCATGTCTAATTTCCCTTCATCCTTTCCCCAAATCATTTACTAATTTCCCCCAAAGATATTAAGATCTGCTTAATATCCCTCTTGAAGCCACTCATTCTGTTAGCACCTAAATCTGCCTTAGGCTGAAGGAAGGCAAAAATTAGGGTAACCACAAACCACGCTCAGTCTGGTAGCTAGCCCTACCAGAGCAGGAGAGGGCTCTCTCCGAGTCACTCTCAGTGAATAGATAATCGAAAATGGTCCGAGATGACTTAGAATGAAATATTTGCCTGAGGCTAGTAAGTGAATAGGGATTCTGGAAACAATTTTCATGAATGACCGAGCTTCTGAGATGGTATGGGACCAGCGCTCAGCAAAGAACAGAGAATTTAATACAAAGGCATAGATTATTCCGTGAGGCAAGGTAGGTGGAAAATGTAACAATTTAGTTTGAGGTACCGCGGCATGAATAGATTGCTGAAGAAAGTGAAAAGGGCATAGTGACATGAACCCTTTTCAACAGAAGAATAACACTGAACATGAAATTTTCCCACAGGCAGAGCAATAAAATTGAATTCTACCTAATCTCACTCAGAAAATTTCACTGGAAATGAACATGAATTGAATTATGAAACATAACGAAATACATATGAAAACATAAGAGACACATTTGCTACACTCACAACCACAAGAATCTCATGAAACAGAACCGCTGCCTTTCATTAATTCTCTGTCAAAAATACAAAGTGAAGAAACAAAGTTTCTTTCCCATAGTCTCCCAGAAGTTACAAACTAACCCCCCTTTTGTAAATAACTTGCATACAATATATATAATGTGTGAGGAAGAGATAGAACGCCCAAGGGTTGGGGAGTTACTCGAATCATTGCGAAATGGAGATGGAGAGCCAATCATCAACTACAGGTGCAGCGTTACAAACATGACATTTGGCTTTGGGTGACTGTTTGCCTTCCTTGGCCACTTGGATATAAGCCAATCTAGAGAAAAAACCCTTTAAATGCCACCTTTGGTGCCAAAAAACCGAAGTGTAGATGAGCGGGCCCACTTGGAGAAGTCGCGAACCGAAATTTCGCGAAATGGAAGCATATTGGAAATTTTTCCTCTGTGCGCCACGTCATTTTCTCTATGTGTCGCGCTACTTTGGGGCATGTTTTGGGGCACTTGCATGTGTCCAAAATGTGGCCAAGTGGGCTTGTTGGAAAGCGTGTCCTGTCTAATCTCTAACCCCACTGGAATTTTTTAATTTGGTGCTCATTTGCCCCTCCAAATCTTCATTCTCCCAAGACTACTTCTTGTGTGTCAAAAAAGTGGCATAGAGGCCATTTTTGGGTGTTTTTTGACCTTTAGGAGACACAGATGTTGTCAAAATTTCTTGCCTAGACACCAGTAGTCGTAATTTTCCATGTTGAATCCAAAACTGCAAGCCATTCCTCATTTGGAGCTCTAGAATTTTAGTGTCGCGCCACTGGGAGAAAATCCCTTTTTTTGCACAAAAATGTTTAGGTCTGCACTTTTCCTTCGCATTACCTGTGGTCCCGCACCTAATGGTCATGGATCCTGCGGACCTGACCGCACCTTTTCTTTGTGATAGGTGCGTACCCTGAGTGCGCCGCGCCTTCTTGCAGACCAATTTTGGAGGTCTTCCCAGTGTCCAAAGTGGGTGCAGGATAGCTCGTTTGAAAGGTATTTGAGTCTAGTTTCCAACTCAACTATAAATTTTCAATTTGGAGTTCATTTTACCTATCAAAAGTCAAATCTCCCAAGACTGGTCAAAATGTGCAGAATGAGGCTGCCTCAAGGCAAAGTGATGTTGCAGTCAACTTTTGAAGGTCCTTCTCAACTCCAAATTGAGCTCATGATAGCTCATTGGAAATATATTTGGGTCTAGTTATCATTCGACTCATCAAGCAATTCATTTGGCCAATTGAGCTAGGAGAAAACTTGATTTTCCCAAGGTAACTCCAGAGGTGCATTCAATTCCCTCAGGCAACGGTATTTTTGACATTTCTCTTAGACCATGACACCTGTGTAAAAAGTGAAGAAGATTTTTCTTCCATGGCCTGTTTTGGACAAAAAATCTCTCAGTTTTCCAAAATTCATCTTTTCTTGCGCGGAAACATCATTTGAGTGAACTATTGAACCTTCCTCTAGCCTGCAAGTATTATTTGAGAACAACTATTTCCAAACCCTACACCTAATGACTGAAATGACTCTTGTCCATTAAAATATCAAACATTGACTGTCATGGACCTTAATAACTTTGATGAAAAGACCTAAGCCAACAGGTACAAGACATGAGGGGAATGAATTAACAAGACCCTTTCATCAGATTATGGCATGCCTCTAGCGCAATGCAGCTGAGTGAATGGAGCGAGACACCTAAAAATGAGATGTAGAAAGAGTTTTGATCTCTGACGGAGGACTGAAAAGACTGACTCTAACATTGGCTCTAATAGGGATGGCAGCTCCAGCTCCTTGGAGGTGCCAAGAACTGCAGATCTCTGGAAGAGCTAGACAGTGCCTTCATCCATTGGGCTATGGAGTCCATTATTCGGACAAACCAACATGACTCAATTTATTGACTCAAACTGACTCAATTCAAACTGAAAGAACTGACTCAATGCAAAAGGAAATGACTCATGACTGACTTAACTAAAACAAGAACTGACAAAACTTATTCAATGGCAGCAGTCCATCAAGATTCGAGGGTTTCAAATCATGATGACAGCCACCTGCGTACTAATGCAATATGTAAAATCATATGTAATGTGTCTTCCAATGTAACCAATCAAGTAGATGCCTCCTTGATTGATTCTCCAGATCAGATCTTCTGGTCAACAATAGACACTGGTGACTGGGCCTCCAAAAACATAATTGACCATGATCTCCTTCATCAGTGAATACTGCAATAATGACCTTCACTGTTGACTGCAACAAATCTGCCATTGGATCCTGAAAAACATGAAGTCTTTCCTCCTGCTGAAAAAACAAGGTATCTTTTTCTCTTGATTCTGGTCTTTCTTCATAAATAAGAGTATGCTCCTGGTCTTCAAAAAATTCTGAACAATAGGTGAGCAGATTTCCTCTTCAAAGAACATTTCAAAACATGAGACATATGAGGAAGAGTCTGAAAGACAATCCTGAAGGTTCTGCTTTTCGGTAGCCTGAATGTATTGTAGGTCACCTTCATATGATATGACAACCAGATTGTCTTTGCATTCATCAATCATGTGAAAAGAAACTTCAAATGATTCTTGAAACCCAAGCATGACATTTCTATCATCTACCAACGATTCATCCAAGGAACCTTTTTCACTTACTTGAACAAAATTCTCATCTTGTTGTTCATGAACTGACTACATTACCTCTTCATGAAGACTGTGTTCTAATGACATAAGAACATTTGGATCCAAAACGCTATCTTCTTCTATGGACAGATCCGAAACGACACTTTTTCTTTCATCACTTTCAGCCATATGGAATTCTTCATCCTGCTGATCTATAAAGCTGTTCACCGGACTGTCATCTTTTTCAAAAGAGATATTATGAAGATTCTACCTTATAAACTGAAATGCTTCGTAACACAAGGGTACAGAATCCTATTGCATCATTAAATCATGTATTTCGGCTGCCTCACCTTCATCTGTAATTTGACCTTGAATTGTGTTTGGTGGCTAAAAATCTGGTTCTGTATCCAAAATGATTTCATCAATCATTTTAGGGGAAGATTTCTTATTAATGACCTACTAAATTTTTTTTCCATCTGTCTCATCTTCAACATTAAAACTGAGAGATTGTTGATTTCCTACAAGCTTTTCATTTGAAGATTTACTATGCAATTTACCCCGCAAAAACTGAAATGATTCAAAACGAAGAGGTAAGGAATCTTCTTGTATCGTTTGATCATATAAGCCAGATTCTATGTATTCATGTGCGACCTGACTATTAATGGCATTTGGGGGCTAGAACTCTGAATATAGGAAGTCTGGAACAAATTTTTCATCTCCCTCAAGAGGATCCAAATCAAGATTTTTCGATAGCTGATGTCTGATTGCATGGAAATTATCTTTGATGAACTGACATGAATCAAACAACAAAGGCAAAGATCCTTCACTTACCTCAAAATCTGCTGCACTTTCCTCATCATTTCCATAGCTGATATGCCTCGGTTAATCACTGTACTTGAGCTGTTGTAAGCAAACTTCCTCATCCCATAAACTGGCTGCTGATTTGTCTGCAAGATTAGCTTATGTTTGGAGAGCATAATCATCATCATCATACTAATCAAACTAAGGAAAATCGTCAGTATAAAACACGTCATCAAGCATACATGTCATATCAACAGGTCTTTCTTCTCCAATATGATCTACAAAACAATCCTTATGACTACTGAGATAAGAAACAAAATGTTTTGGATCAGCCACTTGTTCATGAACACCATTTTCATCTTTTGCAGTCATTTTCCTCACTATCTCTTCTACTGCACTCACCAAAATGTCAAGATTTTCCTCTGAAGGTGTAGTTTTCTCTAAATCCATGTTTTTCATCTCTTCTTCTTTCAAGCTTGCCTTTCTGATCCGCAAATGAGCCTCTACATTTACTGCATTATTCTGCATCTCTTCAAGTGTTGCGACATTCTTTTCTCTCAGCTGAAACTCCATTTCCGGATCAAAGGCACCCAGGTAGTGCAAGAGAGCAGATCCAGGAGGGGGTCTTATATCAACCGGCATTGAATAATAAACTTGATTAAATCTGGCTTAAAACTGTTGTACTGTCTCCCCTGGCAGTCTTTTCAGCTGATTATACTCTTCTACGATAAGGAAAATGTTTTGTCCGATCCTCCATGTGTCAAGAAAAACTTTGATGAACTGTTGTAAATCTGTGATGCTCAAATCCGGCAGGGCTTTGAACCAACTCTTGACTTTTCCTTGCAAAGAAAGAGGAAAAAGCCTTATACTGAAATCTTCTTCATCAATTTCAAAAAGGTCTAGAAAAGTCTCAAAATTCTACACATGTTGCTCAGCATTGACATTCTTACATTCACCGTCAAATCTTGGCAAGTATAGATCATAAGTTTTGGGGAAATCATGAAGAACAAAAGGTAAAACAAGAAGTTTATACCTATCTGGCATTATAACAGCTGTAGGGGTATGTACAAGAGCTATGGGATCAGTTTTGTTTTCTTTAGGCTCATCACTTTGTAGAGAATCATCATAAGATGTAGGAAAAGTAAGGAAGCCAGGATCAAAGGGAAACTCACCATTTACACTTTTTGAATAGATCGAGTGAATATTTTGATCACCTTTATCATACAACAAGTTCTGAAAAACTTTTAGGGCAGCTTCAAGAACAGCGAAGAAGTAATTTACAAGAAAGCAGAGTAGAACCTGAATACCATTCCACTTTGGATACCCAAACTTTGTGTAAGATCCTTCCATTTTCACAAAGAAAAAGTTAGTCCTCCAGTGGAGTCACCATGAAGCACCGATTGCTGGGTTCTTCAGTAAATGGAGTCGCCAGGTGGATGATTTCATCCGTCTTCTGTCTGATCGTTGTCCACCATCAACCATCAGATCTGAACTTGAGATATGTACTGGGGCAAAACAATATTCAAGCAAACCATTTTCTTCCCCAGTGGAGTCACCACTATGTTAGCACCTAAATCTGCCTTAGGCTGAAGGAAGGCAAAAATTAGGGTAACCACAAACCACGCTCAGTCTGGTAGCTAGCCCTACCAGAGCAGGAGCGGGCTCTCTGTAGGTCACGCTCAGTGAATAGATAATCGAAAATGGTCTGAGATGACTTACAATGAAATATTTACCTTAGGCTAGTAAGTGAATAGGGATTCTGGAAACAATTTTCATGAATGACCGAGCTTCTGGTATGGTATGGGACCGACGCTTAGCAAAGAACAGAGAATTTAATACAAAGGCACAGATTATTCCATGAGGCAAGGTAGGCAGAAAATGTAACAATTTAGTTTGAGGTACCACGGCATGAATAGATTGCTGAAGAAAGTGAAAAGGGCATAGTGACATGAATCCTTTTCAACAGAAGAATAACATTGAACATGAAATTTTCCCACAGGCAGAGCAATAAAATTGAATTCTACCTAATCTCACTTAGAAAATTTCACTGGAAATGGACATGAATTGAATTATGAAACATAACGAAATACATATGAAAACATAAGAGACACATTTGCTACACTCAACCACAAGAATCTCATGAAACAGAGCCGCTGCCTTTCATTAATTCTCTGTCAAAAATACACAGTGAAGAAACAGAGTTTCTTTCCCATAGTCTCCCAGAAGTTACAAACTAACCCCCCTTTGCAAATAACTTGCATACAATATATAGAATGCGTGAGGAAGAGATAGAACGTCCAAGGGTTGGGGAGTTACTCGAATCATTGCGAAATGGAGATGGAGAGCCAACCATCAGCTATAGGTGCAGTGCTACAAACATGACATTTGGCTTTGGGTGACCATTTGCCTTCCTTCGCCACTTGGATAGAAGCCAATCTGGAGAAAAAACTCTTTAAATTCCGCCTTTGGTGCCAAAAAACCAATGTGTAGATGAGCGGGCCCACTTGGAGAAGTCGCGAACCGAAATTTCGCGAAACGGAAGCAAATTGGCAATTTTTCCTCTGTGCGTCGTGCCATTTTATCTGTGCATCACGCTACTTTGGGGCACTTGCAAGTGTCCAAAATGTGGCCAAGTGGGCTTGTTGGAAAGCTTGTCATGTCTACTCTCTAACCCCACTGGAATTTTTGAATTTGGTGCTCATTTGCCCCTCCAAATCTTCATTCTCCCAAGACTACTTCCTCTGTGTCAAAAAAGTGGCAGAGAGGCCATTTTTGGGTGTTTTTTGACCTTTAGGAGACTCAGATGTTGTCAAAATTTCTTGCCCGGACACCAGTAGTCGTAATTTTCCATGCTGAATCCAAAACTGCAAGCCATTCCTCATTTGGAGCTCTAGAATTTTAGCGTCGCGCCACAGGGAGAAAATCCCCTTTTTTGCACAAAAATTTCTAGGTCCACACTTTTCCTTCGCATTACCTACGGTCCCGCACCTAATGGTCATGGATCCTGCGGACCTGACCACACCTTTTCTTTGTGACAGGTGCGGACCCTGAGTGCGCCGCGCCTTCTTGCAGACCAATTTTGGAGGCCTTCCCAGTGTCCAAATTGGGTGCAGGATATCTCGTTGGAAAGGTCTTTGAGTCTACTTTCCAATACAACTATAATTTTTCAATTTGGAGTTCATTTTCCCTAGCAAAAGTCAAATCTCACAAGACTGGTAAAAATGTGCAGAATGAGGCTGCCTCAAGGCAGAGTGATGTTGCAGTCAACTTCTGAAGGTCTTTCTCAACTCCAAAGAGCTCATGATAGCTCATTGGAAAGATCTGTGTGTCTAGTTATCATTTGACTCATCAAGCAAGTCATTTGGCCAACTGAGCTAGGAGAAATCTTGATTTTCCCAAGGTCACCCCAGAGGTGCATTCAATTCCCTGAGGCAACGGTATTTTTGACATTTCTCTTAAACCATGACACCTGTGTAAAAGGTGAAGGATGGTTTTCTTCCATGGCCTGTTTTGGAAAAAAACCTCTCTCAGTTTTCAGAAATTCATCTTTTCTTGCTCGGACACATCATTTGAGTGAACTATTGAACCTTCCTTTGGCCTGCAAGTATTATTTGAGAACAAAAATTTGCAAACCCTACTCCTAATAACTGAAATGACTCTTGTCCATTAAAAGATCAAACATTGACTGTCATGGACCTTAATAACTTTGATGAAAAGATCTAAGTCAGCAGGTACAAGACATGAGGGGAATGAATTGACAAGACCCTTCCGTCAGATTATGGCATGCCTCTAGCGGAATGCAGCTGAGTGAAAGGAGCGAGACACCTAAAAATGAGATGTTGAAAGAGTTTTGATCTCTGACGGAGGACTGACAAGACCTACTCTAACACATTCCATTTCATCATTGGCCTAAGTGAATTCCCATTTTAATTAGGAAAAATGTAACTGTCACCCCAAAACACCTGTTTTCCCCTTTTTCCTAAGTTTTCAAACACTATGACTTAGCGCTTTCAGTTTCATTTCCAAATCATATTAAAAATAATTTTTTATTATATAATTCCCATATAAATTTCTCCCTTTCCCGTATTATATTTATATTATAAAAAAAACCTTGAAACTTTAATATCCCCACCCCGGTTAACTAAACCATATATCTGTTTATCGGGATTTAAAGGTTTATTTGAAACCTTTAAATAACCTAACCCTTTCCCTGCATGCAAAACCATAGGATTAATTAACCCCCGTTAATTAATAACAAATCACCCCGCCAACCAATAACATTGCGCCCGATGCAATTAAAAAATATGGTTAATTGATCGACCCCCACGCATTAAGCCTCTGCCTTGTTCATAAGCCGTCCGTCGTTCGATCTGGACCTGTCCATCCAACGATCCACATTGATATCGCAACCCGCCTATCTGCCAAACATTAACCCCTGGGGAACCAATGGTATTTCCCCCGTACAGGTGCCACGTGTCGAGTTCCCACGTTGTTTTCTGCCCCTCCGCTCGAAACCGCCCAAGCCCAAAGGCGGTGCAGGCAAAATAGCTTACCGCCCTCCCGTTGACGTCACCCGTCCAAAAATTCAAATTTTCCCGCCAAAAAATCTTTTGTTCAATAAAGGGTAAAAAATTCATTTTTTATAGTTTTCGCTGCAAAAACAGCGCTCCAAGCTGCAATCAGCCGACTTTGTACCCGGTTCTCGACCACCTCCCAACCATGAAAGCTCCAGCAATGAACTCGCCGACTGCTGACCCTCCATTTTACAGTTTTTTTCCTCTTTGTATAGTTCGAAACAAAGCAGAGGGATTCCCGAGCTCACAGAAGAAGAAATAGATATAAATAGGGATACATGCTGCAGTCAGTGTGAAACAGTCAGAAACATGATTTACCAGAGGAAAGGCACTCAGAAGACACGTTAGTAGTTCCATTTGGCCGAACAGCAGTGAGTAGGGTCGGTTCAGCATTTATCATGGTACAAAACAAGTCAAAGAGTATCAGAGGAGCCATAAAGAGTATCAGTACATAATTAAAGGCATATCAAATCAGAATTAAAGAGTATCAGAGCTTACTAAAAGAAGCAGATAAGAACTTTAATGCAGCAGTTAATACAAACAATCGGCACATAGCTAGAAAGGACACTTGCAAGCTGAACCCTAAAGGGCCTGCATCCAGCGCAACATCAGATATCTTTTCCGAGCTGTTTCTATCTTCTCTTGTAAATTATTTTAAGTTAAACTTAGATATTATCTCAGAGCTTTTATGAGATACCTATTGTACATACTTTTGTTGTATAAATACCCCCTTCATCAGAGTTTTGAGAAGGTGGGGTATGTGTAGATTTCTCTAGACTTTGTTGTAAATACTGAACTGTGGAATAAAAAGTTGTTGGGATCAAACTGTTGTCTGGTTTACTGGAAGAAGAATTGATGCAGAAGACCTATCACAGAATTCTTGAATCAACCCATGGATCAATGAGTATGTTCTACCTTGTGTTTTATAGTTTCTCGTTTGTTATATCATCTGTGTTTCATGATCTGAATAATAGAGAAAAAGATTAATCCATAATTTGCTTAGCTATACTCTATTTTTAGTCTTTACTATTCTCTGTGTTTTCTTCAGAATTAGAATAAACGATGAATTCTTAATTGCTCCTGTTTCCCCTGATTCTCTCATGTTGAATATTTGATAAAGAGTTCTTAATTGCTCTTTGTCGGTAAGCTTTCACTTTCTCTCTTTCAATATGATGAAGGATTCTTAACTGCCCTTCACCCATTTGAGTCCATTCCATCTGATTCCAACCTTTAATTGTTCCATTGTTTGACTACCTTGCTTTGTGATGCCTTCCTCTGTTAAGAAGCCAAATCCATGAAACCATTCTCCTTTTTAACTCCATCATGCCCAATGGATTGAACTCTTCAGTTTTGCTTCACTGTTCTATTGTATCTCACCACCCAAACTCAAAACAAACCCTTGTACTTCATAACTAGCCTAAAACCTTTGAAAAACAAAGCCAAATCATAAAGAGAGAGCCCTCTCTGGATGCAGATTGGCTAGAATCTGTATCTAAAAGATTGGTCTGTGCTTATCTCGGTCGTATTCGCTTTCTTACAACTTTTGGGAACAACCTGAGTGATAACACACCCTCACAAGCATGTCAAGGAGTTGTTCTCACCACAATGAAACGAGTGTCAGTGATATCTTGCATGGCTTGCTCAAGTTGTTTTGTCTCACATGGGCACATATGCATTGTAATGTCTTGTCAAGGGGAAGTTCAAGTGTCAATAGTTGGATGTAATAGTCATAGAGTAGATGAAGAGTCATGAGGGTAAATGAACTGTCACAAAGGGGAATGTCAAGGGTCACCCCACCATATTCTATAAATAGAACCTCATAACTCATTTTAAAGGTTTTTGGTCAACGAAGCTTCCGATAAGACTATCTTAGAGAGAGCTTGGATAGTATTGTAACGAGCCTTGGCTTCTCCACTACGCAGAGCTAGTACATCTCTTTGGAGGAGCAGGCGGTTGTGGTTGTAACCTTTTGCTGTCGGAACTAGTGGATAGACATGGATGTATTGTATGACTGGAAATTACACTTATTAATATAACAAATCCAACACGTTTCATGCATATGTTGTATTATATTCTATGCTATCTGGTTTACTCTAAATGATATATGTATTTGTTTTCTTACGCATGCATGTATGGACTTTTCTGTGTATGCATGTATGAATATTTCTGAAATGTGTTTTTGGTTTAACCATCACTTTGGATTTCTAGCTAACTTGCCTTCCATGTTGTGATGTATCTTTGCTCATGTGTTCCCTTCTTAACTCCGTGCTATCACAGGTTTCCAAGGGGCACACTCATCTCAACCTCCATGTGTTTGAACATCTCATGCACCTTCCTTGGCGTGTTGCAGCTGTCACACCCTTGCTACCAATAGAGACATCTTACTTGCCTTTGTGCAAAATTGCAATCAAGGCATTACCATACAACCCAATGTTGGGACTCCTACACCAAACGGTTTGAGGTATAATTGGGACTTCTTACCAAGGAGATCCCCTTACATGTTGGCGGGTCCAGCACCATCAGTAGGAGGATAAGGATGAGATCCACTCAAGGGGGAAGAAGGTCTTATCTCCTTGATAAGTTCCACTTTTAAGGGGGAAAGAACCTTATATGGAGTTCTCGGCCCTTATCCAACCAAACAAACATCCAGCGCATTGCCACTAAAAGTTTCTAGACATGAAACTTTGTTTCCTTTTATAAAAACTTTCCAGAAGTAGACTGATGTAGGTATTGGGCTAACAGTAGTGATGATCAACACGGGTCACAGTGTAAAACTCTACCATTGGTGTGGGTGAGACACTGGGAGAGAGCATTGATCTTAAAAACTAGGTTTTAAGAAGGATTATCTGGAAATGTTCTGAAGGGAGTGGGGACTACTTTCTTCAAACTTCAAGGGATGCAAGAGCATAGGTTTCATGGTGAAAGTATAACATAGTAGTCACTACTAGGGTTCTCTGGGATCAGGAATGCGGAGTGATAGGTGTTATACGGGGAAATGACCTCCTCACCAGCTCAGAGGAGAAAGACATGATGACTGAAGGACTGACCAAGTTCACAAGCCCAATTTTCAAGCTAACATTGTCTAGGAACTAGAAACCTTCTTTATAAAGATTCCTAGCAAGGTTGAGGGTGCGTTAGTGCCTTGGGTAACTCTTTTTGTTACCTCAGGAAGAGTGTTAGTGAACCTAAATGGGTTTCTATGGATCAAGGGAATAAGTTGACTGAGAAATATCTTGATATTCTCTCTTATGTTAGCTCACAAAAGCAGAGAAACATCATAACTCGACCTGTTTGGAGGAATTACTAATTCCTAATGGAGTCTACAAACGGGAAAGAGCACAAAATCATGGAAACATAACTTCTTTTACCTAATGGAAATCATGAAAGACTTGGCAACCTTATCCTCACATGCTATATATGCAAGGCTAGGGCCATTGTGGAAGAGGTCAAACCATTTGAAAGGATTGCCTATTTGACTGTCGAGCATAGTCTCTGACAAAGGAATTACAAGAAGTTAAGAAGGGAGAGAGAGAGAGGAGCTGGAGGGGTAAGGGAGGGCTAATACAACTGATGGTTGTAATCACTCTTTCTACATCAATATAGAACTACAATTGTGTTTTCCACTTTGTGATGTTGGTAGTATAATTTGTTTATATGTTCATGCAATGTCGTTATTATGAGTGCCTTAGATATATCCAACTAGATATCTTTATATGTTAATGCATTGTTTGTCAAATTTATATCTTGTGATATTACACTTGTCTTATCTATGTGTAGGTTTTGATCTGGAGTTGGCTCAGGGGTATTCCACCTTGCTACATTGCACTCTCTAGCAACACCACACTAAGACTTGAGGTAATAACTCCTTCTTCCTTATTTGATTCTCATTTGTTAAACATAGATATGCATGCAACTTTGTGACAACTGTAGCTAATCTGACTATCTACCAAGGATCTCGGGAAGATCCTTGAGGGTTTCTACATTACCAAACACTCGTGCATTAATCCTTATAGGAGAATTGGTGACTCCACTGGGGACTACACTTATTCCCCAGTTTTCTCCCAGAAAGTTTCTGGATATCTATTTCTTCCAGGCCTTCCTGTACTTCTTCATTCCCTTTCTGACCACTCAGGACTATACAACACCCTTCTCTCAGTGCTCAGCCCTAGATCTGATCCCCATAGCCTCTTTTTGCGCCTTTTTCCTCACTAACACTATCTGCTAGTGTAAACAGTGCTTTACAAAGCACTGTGGCCTCACACAAATTGCGTTAGTGCTGCAAGTAACTCTTTGTACCCTCTATTAAAAAGTGTTAGCCAACCACTTCTTGATAAACAGACTGCTCTGTGACCTCATGAGTTGGGAAATCTACTTGTATACTAATTAGGGATCTGCAACTGCAGTTGTTTGATTTATTTGTCTGCTGTACAATTTGTTTTTAAGAAAATAGCTTTATTTATTAAATTTTTTGTTTTCATTAAAAAAAATACAAAATTTTTATCATTTTCTGCTTAGTTGGTTAGATCTACATTATTTGGTTTCGAAATATGTCAGTGAGCATTGTTAGTTCTATCGGTTGCGCTAGTGTTTTACTAAACAAGATGAATGGTATATATATTGATGCATGAATGACTCTCCCTTTGTAGAAGCAACTTCTTCATCGAAATTGAAATTTACAAGCATTGTTTTTGCATGATTTGATTCAGAGTCCCATATAACTTCATACGTCAACACCCTTACCGAAGATTCTAACAAAGTACATTTAAAATCTACCTAATAAAATCAATTAGCAACTCTTTTTAGATTAAACACACATTAGTTTAGCCTAGGATCTTGGGTTAGGAAGTTGTGAGTTAACTGCCCAAGATCATACACTGAAACTAGTGTCATTAACGAGAGAAATCCTTCTACACTTATACCATCCGAGACCACTCCAGTAAAAGTATAGCTAAATACGAGACAACATCAAACTGTAAATAAAGGTAGCCTGCCTTCACTTACATATCCTTTGGGTATTCTATGTATCGGGGATCCCTTCGAGGATATTGGAGCTGAGTTGAGGACTCAGGTATCCTTCCCACATAGCATATTGTCTGGGACTATGTCCCACCCGGTAGTGTCTGGTGATTTGAGGTATCCTTAGTAGCCATACATTTAGGGATGAACATAAGGTGACTAGGGCAGGCTACCCTAGTACCTAACACAAATGAACCTACTCTGTCTTTGGTTTTTGGGAGGGTTCTCATCTTCATGAGAGTACTTGGCCCCTTAATCTGAGGCTCGAGCGAAGCTCAAGAGTAATTGTAATCGTACATTTGTCCAAATCCCTCTTTTATCCATTTTGATATTGGGTTTCATCTCCAGTGATCGGTGGTTATCAAACAGGGTCATTTCCCTCTACTTGTTGATTGATTTCTTTAGTGTATTTTTTATTTTTTAAGTGCCAGATTGTTATCACCGAGACTTTAATAAATATCACTGTAAAATATATTGATAAAATTTATCAGTCACCGTGGCTACATCCGGCCCTCATCATCAATATAGATGGTTGTTAGGTCTTCCCCCACTCATTGTGGAGGATCCGTCAAGCCCTAGTGAACCAGATTACCCATCTTCGGGAAATTAGTCTCTGATATCTAACACTGAATCATTTTGGACATCCCATGATTCCATATTACTGGAAGATTTCTTTACTGAAGGTTTTATTCCTCCATACAATCCTTCGATCACGAATCCATTGGGACCACTCTTGATTCCAATTGCATTTGTACCTCCTATGTCTTCTGTTGGACCTACACCACCCATCCCATTGATGACTAATGGGTCGTGGGATTTTGTGGACACTTTTGGTCCACCGCCACCTCCCCAGTCAATAGTCAGTACCACACCTCTGATGGAAAACCCTGCTATCCCACCTATCCCAGGTTCAAAGCCTATTATGACACCCAACGCAAGTGGAACCTATTAGAGTTAGTATTTACATATTGCTATCAGTGATCAAAAATCCTTTTTTATATCATATTAGTGTCCCATTCAAAATTTTTATGATTCCACCTAGGTCATCATGTAAAACTTTACTCACTGATGGTAGCCCAAAATAAAAAATCGCCATCCCCTCTCAAAAATCAAAATTTTTTGGCCCACCTTCATGTGTCTTGCTGAGCATACATTGACTACAAAACCTCATTTCATTATGTTTTTTCAGTCAAGTCCACCTGGAGTTCCGTCATTCAAAGTCTCATTAGGTCACTTAGGTCTCATTTTCCAAGGTCCAATAAAACATCATATCACTGCATAAGGCCAGCAAAGTATGAGAGAAAAACAAATAATATCCATTTTTCAGTCAAATAAGGGTTTACAAGCATGTAACCATGGTTGTTGAAGTTCCAAATTTGATTTTAAGTAAGAATTTCATTCCAGTTTGTAATTTTATATCAAAAGAGAGATGTAATATTTTTTTTTTAATGTAATTTTATGTTTATCATATGTAATAAGTCACTATTTTAGCTGTTTATTCAACATCCATTGCCAATATCATCCAAACAAAAATCAAAGTGAAGATTTCCAAAGTTTTAGCATCATCCACCTACAAAAGAAAAAGTCAGAAAACAAATTAGCGAAGAGGTAAAAAAGGGGTCAAATGAAACATTAGAAAGTGGGTTTGAAAAGAAAAATATCAAACTCACTCACCTATAAAAGACTTCTTACCTTCAAACTTACCTCCATTTTCCTCCTAGCACCCATTAAGCAAACCCCAAGAGAGCTTTTTCACACTTCTGGGAAAAATCAGCAGAAACAGAGTAGACGTTGTGCATTTCCTTCTGGCGTTGTGTGTTTGGTTGGCGTTGTGCATTTCCTTGAGGCATTGTGCGTTTGGCTGAGGTGTTGCATACTCTGCACTGGCACTGCGAATTTGTCCAGTAATGCTCTAGCTACCTCCTCAGCTCCTCCAAAGCATTCTCAACCTTAAAACAAGTAAGTAGCAACTGAAGCATGTTCTTTTACTCCTCCTCAAGTTAACTCCTAAGTGCTTGATAGGTTTATTGAATATTTGGTGTTTAATCCTATATCTAAACCCTATATTTCCCCCCAACACTACCCTTGCACTCTCATTCCCATTTATACATTTCCCTTCACCCTCCTTCCCTTTCCCTAAATATTTACATCCCAGATACTCCCTAAACCTTTATCCTCAAAACCCTAAGTCCTAGGTGATACCACACTCCCTAGGCTCCCAAAACCCTCTATTGCAAATGATTTCCCCCATCCCCAAACTATCATACCACTACCCTATATCCCTCTTCAAATACATATACCCCTACATCCATCATATTCCTATCTACCCTTCCCCATTTACTATTCCCTAAAACTACATTCCCCCTACCTTACACCTCCCTAGGGTTTGATACTAAACAACATGAGAGAGGAGGAATATAGACCACATAGTGAGCAAGAGGAAACAGATAGAGAAGAAGATAGGTAACATAGGAGGCCACACAAAGGAGGGTAGATACACAAGTTTGAGCCTATAGATCTTAGGGAACTCCTAGCATACCCTATGACTGTGACATCCTTCAAATGGATAGGCTATTATGATTTTTGTGAATAAGTGTAGGCAGTCCAACATCATCTTTAGTTGACTAGGCTCTTTACTACTAAACTTCAAGACAACCAGGTCACTCTTGCATGCATAACTTTCACTTTGTCTACTGCCATGATATCAGTTGCCACTGGGATTCTAGATGTTGGGGAAAACTGGTTTAAACAAGGTGATTTGGAGAGGCATTATTATGAACCTTACATGAAAGCAAGATACAGAAATGAAAGAAGGGGTTATTTTCCTTTTTCACACCTCCTTGACAGATATGCCCGGTGATGAAGATTATTATGAAGTATTTCTCATGTGAAGGTAGATTCTCCAGGGTCTCTTCTTATCATATATGTCTTTTAATGCATTTCATTAGGGTAAGAATTCTCAATATACCCTACTATCTTTTCAAGAGTGTTGAGAAGATGGACTACATTTCCCAAAATAGGGAGTACAAAGATCAAATGAAGAGCCTATTTCATCATTCCCTCATCAAAATCATAGTCCTTTACCATCTCAAGGAACTCAATATTGCATGGAGCACTTTCATAGCTAATCCCATATTCACTCATGCACCCACTCAAAATGTCCAAAGCATCCCTTCATCATCTCATCCATCCACCTCCATTCCTCCATCTCATCCCATACATCATTCATCTTCATGTGATGAGTCAACCACACCATCACCTCCATCATCACCATTTCATGAGAATATTCATTCACCTAACAGAGATGAAGGCAGAGAGAAAGAGCACATAGAGCATGGTGAGATCAGCAAGCCTAAAGGGGCTAGTTTGGGTACCTTGACACATACCTTTCAGAGAGGGCATAGGCAAGTGTTTTCCCCACAGATTGTGGGAGGGGCCTTACTTTCTTCATCAAAAAAGAAAGTATAGGAGGGTAAGGAAAAGGTGACATAGGCAAAGATCCAGCAGCAGGAGGAGGACCTCCATGAGGCAGAGCAGGATTTTCACTTAGTTGACCTAAGTGAAAATGATGAGAGTGAAAATAAATCCATTCTCATCGAAGAGAACAATGCACTCATAGGAGATCTCTAGGTCTTGCAAAGGGCTAAATACATTATTTCATACTATGAGCAAGAAAACAAACAATTTTAGGTCAAACATGAGCTTATGGAGATTCAGCTCATCAAGGCAAAGAGGGAGGCTGAAAAGGCTAAGGCCTTACTTGATGAGGCATATGGAGAATATAGTGACCAACTGGAAGAATAGGTACCAAGAATAAGGCCAAGGACTAGAGGCCTAAAGAGAGCTTTGGAGCTAGAAAAGCAAAAGAAGTCTGAACTAGCTAATGAGCTCACCCTAAATAAGCAATTTGCCAAAATGGTAAGTGAGAATAGGGAGCATTGGCTTGAGAAGGTGAACACTCATCTTGAAAGCCTCTTAGAGAAGGCCAAAGGAGAAACTAACCTTCAAAGAAAGATGGAAAAGTACTATTTCCAAAGAAACCAAATAGCAAGGGAAAATCTCAAAACTGCTAGGGCAAGAATTGAAGCCCTAACTCACCATGAGGAGAAAAATAAGCTTGAAATACTTTCTGAGGACTCATTCCATGCCTAGCCATCTTAGACATTAGCTTGTCAAACAATTTTGAATACCCTTGGCTCAATTTTTGTCATCTAGTATTTTCTGTCTTTTTAAGGCAATTTGCATATCAGCACTTTGGTCAAACGTGCAACGCCTTAGGAATTGTGCATTTTTTGGAGGAATGGCCACCACCATTGGATTCAGAAGGACCAATATAGTTAGGAATACCATGTTTCCAACCATAGAAGGAAACAATGGTGGGTGAAACAGGCAAAAAACCACCTAAAAATCATGTTTCTGCCTCTTTTTTGGACCAGGTGCTGTGCGTTCGAGTAGTCTTGGGAGATTGAAATTTTGGAGGGGAAAATCAAACCCATTTTTAAAGAAAATGGTATTTTGGGAAACTAGATAGGATACTCTTTCTAATGAGCTATCCTGGGCTAGTTTTGGACATCAGGAAGGCTGTCAAAAGTCAGCTTGAAGATGGTGATGCGCGTTCGACAGTCAGCCCATATGTTCACTGCTTCTCTCCAAATTGATTTTCACCTATGGGAAATTGATGTTTTACTTATGTAATTGATAAGGATGATGTAATTATTATGTTTGCTACTATTACCTGGGGTAAATAAATTAGGTAAATGGCCTACATGACTTGTAATGAATGAGTTTTCTTAAGTTAGGGATGAGTCACTTTGACCACCCTACACTCTAGCTATCACTTCAATTTTTGTTGCAACTGCTCCTCCTCTCATGGATTCAACCCCTGAGGGTAGGATGAGTTGTAGCTATTTTGGTGGGATTCATGTGGCATGGTATTTTGACATTGTTTCTTCTTCAGTTTCATATGTATGAATGTTTTTTACCTTCCATGATCCATTTCACTTCAAGTATGTTCGATTTTCAAGGTGTGATAAGCATAATTCATCTTATATACTCTGTTTTGGGAAAATCATCATAGATTGTTTCATTTATTTAGTTTAAAAAGAATTCATGATCTCATGCTCTTTTTAGCACCTTACTAGTCTAAACCATTTCATCACTATACTACTAAGTGTTAAAGTAACTTGCCTACCTTGCCCATCAGATGTCTGCAATTCTAATTCTCTTTTGCCCTGACCTAGTTCACTCTCTGACCTAATTCAATCATCCAGTGACTAACCCAATCCAAATCAAATCAAACAAACCCTAAGATACTATATCTAGCCTAAAACCCTAATCCATCTAGCCCTCTTAGTTGTGATCCTTTGGAGAGAGCCCTCTTCGGCTTGGGAGGGATATCTACCAAGTCAAAAGATTGGTCTGTGGTTACCTCAGCTGGACTCTTCCTCAGCCTTGGTGATCCGGAGGAGTGATAACATACTGACGCCTTTGCCAGGGAACGAAAGGTTCATTTTCCCTAGCTGTACGAATAGTTTACATTGGAGTTTGGTCCTCCAAATGACGAGACTAAGCTTCATAAAGGATGATTCATTAATTTCAGTGTCAAGATCGTAGAGCTAGCTTCGAGGAGAAAAATATAACAAATTCTTCATCCTAATCTAGTTGATTCAGTTGAAGAAAATTAGAGATTGTTCAAAAATAAAATAAGGTTACAAATCACAAGTTCAATTAGACTTCATCCATTAGTAAGCTCTCAGTCATTACCAATTTTAGATTTCGCTATTGAAGAATTTCCTTTGAAAATAATCTCTATTCAGCTCAAAGTCTTAGGTCTTTTACCTCATATAGTTTGTGACCCTGTTAAGATATTGGCTCTGAAAGGATATACCAGGTCAAACCCTGACCCAAATCCTCCTTCTCCGGTTGATAATCCTGAAAGGTTTATGAGAAATCCTAAAGTCCCTTTCCCCGAGGCTGAAACCACAAAATTGGAAGGGACCACTTCCTTTCCAAATCAAATACATAATATTGAGGATATACCTTCCGACATTAAATTTGAGCTATCCCTATTTCGTTCAAAATATGAATCTTGTCTTACCGAAGAATTTTTTGATCCCATAAAGTTTGACTCATACCTTCCTGCCTCAGAGTCTTTGTTTAACCAACCTTTTGCTACTTCTTAGTCTTCAAAACTTGAGCATGAGGTTCGGTCTAATTTGGAGAAACTTCAAAGCCTAGCTGATCAATTACAAATCACTATTGAAAAGGCCTATATTTAGTATCAAATTGAGCTCTTATCTTTTGCCATAGACTCTACTACACCTCGGAAAGCATCCACATCACCTCCCCCATCTTTATCTCAACCAACACAACCCATTGCAATTCCCATCCACCATTGTCCAGGAGTTATGGCGAGATTTTCACCCTTAGTGTTACCTAGTCAGTTGGTGGCTTTACCTCAGACCTATGGCCAGAGGCTTCCTCTATTTGATGGTAGCCCAGGAGTCACAGTGTAATGACATATTGATAGGATGGATGATTTCATTGACTTAGAGGAAGTCGATGAAGATGATGCTAAAATGAGGCTAATGGCTCAAAGTTTCTCTGGGGATGTCAAAAAATGGTTCCATGGCTTGGCAACTCGCTCCATTGATACTCCTCAAAGGTTGAATGAGTTGTTCTTAACCAGATGGCAAGAAAAGAAGAATCCATTACAGATCTTGGTGGAATACAACACACTGAAGAGGAATCCTAATGAGATGGTTCAAGAATTCACTATAAGGTTCAATCAGATCTACAATTCCATTCCGAATAACATAAAACCTCCACTTGATTTGGCACATCAGCACTACTCGAATTCTTTTTATTCGGAGATGGCTTATCAATCGAGGGGAATAGATCCCACAACTGTAGAAGACATGTAGAACGATGCGGTAAGTGTGGAAGCAAACTTGATGATTAAAGACTATCAGTTGAAACATGAGAAATCAGAAAAGAGAGTAACCATCAAAGAAGAACCTTCTTCTTCCACCAATATTAAGCTAGATGCACTAATCAGAACCATGGAGAGAATGTCTATCCGAACGATAAATTCGGATAGACCTCAGGAGACCCAAGTTAGAAATATTAACTTTAGAAATCAACAACAACCTCAGTATAGGATAAAACAAAGAGAGTAGAAAGCTTCTGAAGCATCGACATCTCAGCAGCCAATTCAGACACCCTTGCAGCAAAATTATTTGCAAGGAGAGTTTGATGATGAAACAAACCCGATGTTGAGGAAAATCACTTCTTTAGGGAAGATTACCATCCCATTTTCTTGAATGAAAATGAGAAGTATGTCGAGAAAGTGGAGGATCCTAAAGATGAGGACTACATACTGGCAAGTGACAATGCATTGGAGACCCAAACCAATGATTATCAAAGAGGATATTTGAACGCACTCAGTTCTCAGCAAAATAAATATTCTTTGAGGAATAGAGATGTCCCAATCACTCATATTCAGAAAAGGACATCAAAGCAAAAAGATACCCAACAGAAATCAAATCCTCAAGGTAGTCAAAGCAAAGGTAAAGAGCTGGCAGCAACCGATCAAAGTAGAGAAAAACAACCATCTACAAGCAGTCCAAACAAGGATCATGACATTCAAAAGAAGGATCATATACCAATAGATATTCTCGAGAAGAGAGACAATGTCCAAAGAGAGGTAGATAAATCTAGTTCTTTCAATCTAGAAACTGAAATTTCATTGAAAGTGTTAATCCCTCTTACTGAATTAGTTAAAAATAGCCATTATAGGTCTGATATAGTTAAAATGCTCAAAGTTTATCCTACATCTGACATGGTTAATATTGAAGATGACTAGCCTGAATTGATTTTTGGTCCATCCATAGATGATCAGTCAGGAGATAGTGATGTTCTTCCATTTTATCTCAGTTTAAGAATCCACCAATTCATTCTTCACAACTCCATGCTTGACTCTGGAGCTTCTCATAATTTAATGCCAAAATCCATCATGGAAAGGTTTGGTCTAGATATAACTCGTGAGTACCATGACTTGTATTCTTTTGATTCCAGCAAAGTCCATTGTTTGGGTCTAATCAAAGATTTGGTAGTATCCCTGGATCAAATCCCTGCAAAGAATGTTTTAATGGATGTGGTGGTAGTTGATATACCACCATGGTTTGGCATGTTATTGTCAAGATTTTGGAGAGCGAAACTAAGAGGCACACTACAGTTAGACTTATCCTACGCTACCATCCCGGTTTTCGGAAAATTGAGAAAGTTGTACCGAGAAACCAAAATGAAGTTCATGATAACTAGCAAGGATAAGCCTAATAATAATCCTATAAATGTTGTACATACATATTTAGAGTCTTTTATTTTCTATAATGATAGTGGACTGAATGATGTAGATAGTTAGCTTATTAAAATTTGAGATGTGCCTGAGATTTTCAATTGTATAAAGACATTTTTAGATCAAGAAAAAGAAGAGTTACCAAGCTCATCCGAACAACCTTCAGACAAGGCAGAAAAAGGTTCAGATTAGCCATCTAAGAAGGTAATTGAAACTTCATAACAGTGCAAAAAGTAAGTTCAGAAAAATGACCCAAAACAACAAAAATATGAACAACTTTTGGAAGAGGAAAATGGCCTTTGGACCCTGGAATTTTATGGTGCTCTTGGGAAAGACGAAGCAGGTATTGGCATTTGGATTCGAAGTCCACATCATCATCAGCAAGGTAATCTCCCTCAACATGTTATATTATTCTCATACAAGTTATCTTTTAATTGCACTAACAATGAGGCGGAGTACGAAGCGCTGATCACAGGTTTGAAGATTTGGTAGAGGTTAGGTGCACGAAGAATTTCTGTGTTTGGTGATTTAGAACTTGTAATTAAGCAAGTTAAAGATGAATATCAATCTCACCATCCGCGAATGAAACAATATAGAAATGTGGTTTTAGATAGTCTTAGAATGTTTCCCAAGTATACACTTTCAGTTGTACCAAGAACTCAAAATCTTATGGCAGATTCATTAGCTACAGCTGCAAGTAATTTTAAAATTCCCATCTTTTCAACAAAAAATTCGTGATTCATGTGAAGCATCGACATTCTGTTCTTAATAACTTGCGATATTAACAAGTATTCTGGGATGACAAATAGGTAAATAACTTTCTTCAGAGTGAAGGAGAGTTTGAAATTTTTTCTATAGATGGAGTGTATGATGAAGATGATCAAGTCATCGAGGCAGCTCAAGTTGATATACTATAGCTAAAAGATAACAATATTCTGAAAGCTCTTGTACCTTTGGAAGACTCGTTTGATCAAGATGATTTAGTAAGGAGGCCTACATTGGTTCCTACAGAGAAAGGTGTTGAAGACGTGAACATCGGATCAACAGACAAACCAAAAATGATTCAGCTATCCAAAACATTGTCTCCCGAGGTAAAAGAGAAATACATTCACCTATTGTCTGAATTTCTAATGTTTTCGCTTGGGATTATGCAGACTTGAAGGAGTATGATAAGAAAATAATTCAGCATACCATCCCAATGAAGCTCGATCAAAAAACCTTCAGACAAAATCTAAGGAGGATTAACCCAAGGTTGTTGCCATCCATAGAGAAAGAAGTTAATAGACTTTACAAGGTTGGCATCATTGCTCCTATCAGATTTTCTGATTGGATATCGAATCTAGTCCCGACGGTAAAGAAGACTGGGGAGATTAGGCTCTACGTAGACTTTAGAAACTTGAAAAAAGTGTCTTTGAAAGATAATTAACCACTTCCAAAAATGGACCATATCCTTCAGAGAGTTGTGGGCGCTTCCCGGCTGTCACTTTTGGATGGCTACCCGGGTTACAATCAAGTTTTAGTGCATGAAAATGATCAAGACAAGGCAACATTCGCCACACCTTGGGGCACATTCAAATATGCAAATATGCCATTTGGTCTAAAAGATGCAGGGGCCAGTTTTAAGCATGCCATGGACATAGCATTTTCAGATGAAAAATATGTTTTCTTGGTTGTATACGTAGATGATGTAACCGTATTTTCACATTTAGATGACAAACATTTGCATCATTTAAGAGTCATTTTTCAGAAGTGTAGAAAGTTCGGGATCTCTCTCGATCCAAAGAAAAGTCTATTTTCTATGGAGGAAGGTAAACTTCTCAGCCACATCATTTCGAAAGACGGCATCCGAATTGATCCTTCATGAGTAGAAGCCATTCAACAAATTTTTTCCCTCATAGCCACAAGGAAATCCAAGCATTTAATGGTAAGATGAATTTCTTACACAGATTTATTCCTAATTTAGTTGAACATCTTAGAGAAATGACCAATATGTTGAAAAAGGATAATGAGGTGAAATGGTCTAAAGAAGCTCGCAAGTCCTTTCATGCAGTGAAGCTTGCCTTAACCACTGCTCCTATTTTGATTAGTCTTGATTACACCGATGATTTTATTATATTTTCATTTGCTTCTGAGCATACCATGGCAGTAGTACTAATGAAAAAAAGGGATAAAACCGAGCTGCCAATATCATTTTTCAGTCGCAACATCAAGGATGCAACCCTTAAGTACAACATCATTCAGAAATAGGCCTTGGCTTTGGTAAAGGTGATCAAAGATTTCAGTGTTTACATTTTACATTCGCATACTCTTTCTTATGTACCTAATGCAACGGTAAAAGAAGTCCTTTTGCAGAATGACCCAGAAGGTAGAAGAAGTATATGGATAACAAAATTATTAGAATATGATCTTGAGATCAAGCTTAAAAAGCTAATCAAGGGTCAAGGCTTAGCCAAACTCATGGCTGAGTCAAACCTTCATGCTCTAGACATCAACCTTATGGAAGCATTATCTGACAATCAAGAAGAAGTGTATCTCATTTAGGTATCTGAAATCTTTCTATCATCTCTTCGATATTCTAATATTATTTATGTACTTCAGCATCTAAATCCCCCTCCAAGCATGTCTAAGACTAAGAGCAGGTCATTGAAGTTGAAGGCTTTCAAATATTGTATCATGGACAGTCCACTTTATTGGAAAGATCCTGTAGGTTTGTTGCTGAACTGTTTGACCGAAGATGAGTCCAAAGAAGTAATAAATGACTTCCATAAAGGAGATTGTGCGGGTCACTTGTACTGGAAGACCACGGCCAAAAAAGTACTGAGAGAGGGCTACTATTGGCCTACACTTTTTTTAGATATCTATAAGGCAGTGATGAGTTGTCATGAGTGTCAAGTTTTCCAAGGTAAAAGAAAGATTCTTCCTTTGCCTCTACAACCAATATCAATTAATGCACCTTTTAAGGAGTGGTGTCTAGATTTTATAGGTGAGATCAATCCATCGTCATCTGCACAACAAAAGTGGGTATTGATAGCTACAGACTACTTTACGAAGTGGATCAAAGTGATCCCAAATAGGCAATCAAATGATTCAGTTATCATTAAGTTTTTAGAAACTAATATCTTGTCCCGTTTTGGTTATCCTAATAAGATTATCATAGAAAATGCGACAGCATTCAAGTCCAAAAACATGACTGAATATTGTGACAAGTACAACATAAAGTTGGGACATTCTACAACATACTATCCGCAAGGAAATGGTTTGGCAGAGTCTTCCGATAAATCCTTAATCAATATCATCAAGAAACTGTTGGATGCTAACAAAAAGAATTGGCAAAAAAAGCTGATCAATGCATTGTGGGAAGATTGGATGAGTAGTAAGAAATCTCTTGGGCTTTCTCCTTTTCAGATTGTGTATGGAGTAGATACTATTTTTCTTACATCTTTAGCAGTCCTCACCATGAAATTATTACAAGAACCGGGAAGTGAAGAGAATGATATTCAGTGCTGGATCAATCAAATGATTCACTTAAAGCAGACATGGGATGAGGTATTTTAGAACACCTCCAAGATTCATGAGAGAATAAAGAGGATCTATGACCGAAAAACAAAGGAAGATGATTTCAAAATCGGAGATGTGGTGCTTCGTTTGGATGCCAGAAACGAAGACAAGGGTAAGCATGGCAAATTTTAGAACTTATGGAAAGGCCCTTATCAGATTTCAGCTTTCTGGGGACAAAATGCTTTCTTGTTGGACAAGATGAATGGAGAACCATGATTAGGAGGACCAGTCAATGGTAGGCTCTTGAAGCATTATCTTTTCTGAATTGTCCTGGTTTCATTGTACATACATTTTAAATTTTCTGCAAGTGTGAAGTAGAAGATCATTGGAGTTCAGAGCCCAAAGTGAAGGCCATGGAGCTTCACTGATTTTCTGCCATTTACAGTATTCAGTCCTTAGTCAAGTAAGTCAGTTTTGAGTCAGTCTTGAGTCGGTCTGAGTTATTTGAGTTGTCAACATTTACTCATGCATTCCAGTTCAATTTTGTTGACTGTATTGACCCATATGGTTAAGCTACTTGGTCTACGGTGTTCTTGGCACCTCCAAGGAGATTCCATCCCCAAATAAGGCCAATGTTAGATTCAATATTTTCATACTTCCATCAGTGATCAAAACTTCTCTTTTATATCATATTAGTGTCTGATTTGAAATTTTTATCATTTCGCCTAGGTCATCATGTAAAACTTTACTCACTGATGGTAGCCCAAAATCAAAAATCGCCATCCCCTCTCAAAAATAAAAATTTGTTGGCCCACCTTCATGTGTCTTGCTAAGCATACATTGACTATAAAACCTAATTTCATCATGTTTTTCCAGTCAAGTCCACCTGGAGTTCACTCATTCAAAGTCCCATTAGGTCACTTACATCTCATTTTCCAAGGTCCAATAAAATATCATATCACTGCATAAGGCCAACAAAGCATGAGAGAAAAGCAAATAATATCCCTTTTTCAGTCAAATAAGGGTTTACAAGCATGAAACCATGGTTGCTGAAGTTCCAAATTTGATTTCAAGCAAGAATTTCATTCCAGTTTGTAATTTTATTTCAAAAGAGAAATGAAATAATTTTTATTTTATTTATGTAATTTTATGTTTATCATATGTAATAAGTCACTATTTTAGCTATTTACTCAACATCCATTGCCAATATCATCCAAACAAAAATCAAAGTGAAGATTGCCAAAGTTTCAGCATCATCCACCTGCAAAAGAAAAATTCAGAAAACAAATTAGCAAAGAAGTAAAAAAGGGGTCAAATGAAACATTAGAAAGTGGGTTTGAAAAGAAAAAGCTCAAACTCACTCACCTATAAAAATCTTCTTGCCTTCAGACTTATCTCCATTCTCCTCCTAAAACTCATTAAGTAAACCCTAAGAGATTTTTTTCTCATTTCTGGGAAAAATCAACAGAAATAGAGTAGGCACTGCGTGTTTCCTTCTGGTGCTACGCGTTTGGTTGGCACTGTGCGTTTTCTTAAGTCGTTGCACATTCCCTTAAGGCATTGCGCATTTGGATGAGGCACTGCGCACTCTGAACTGGCACTGCACATTTGTCCAGCAACGTGCCAGCTACCTCCTCAACTCCTCCAAAGCATTCTCAACCTTAAAATAAGTAAGTTGTAGTTGAAGCATGTGCTTTTCCTCCACCTCAGGTTAACTCCTAAGTTCTTGATAGGTTTATTGAAGAATTGGTGTTTAATCCTATATATAAACCCTATATTTCCCCCCAACACTACCCTTGCACTCTCATTCCCCTTTATACATTTCTTTTCACCCTCCTTCCCTTTCCGTAAATATTTATATCCCATATACTCCCTAAAACATTATTCTCAAATCCAAAAGTCCTAGGTGATACCACACTACCTAGGCTCCCAAACCCTTCTATTGCAAATGATTTCCCCCATCCCCAAACTATCATACCACTACCCTATATCCCTATTCAAATACGTATACCCCTACACCCATCATCTTCCTATCTACCTTTCCCCATTTACTATTCTGTAAAAACTACATTCCCCCTACCTTACATCTCCCTAGGGTTTGATACTAAACAACATGGGAGAGGAGGAATATAGACCACATAGTGAGGAAGAGGAAACAGATAGAGAAGAAGATAGGGAACAGAGGAGGCCACACAAAGGAAGGTAGATACATAGGTTTGAGTCCACAGATCTCAAGAAACTCCTAGCATCCCCTATGACTGTGACATCCTTCAAATGGCTAGGTTGTTATGATTTTTGTGAACAAGTGCAGGAAGTCCAACATCATCCTGAGTTGACTAGGCTCTTTATTACTAAACTTCAAGACAACCAGGTCACTCGTGTAGGCATAAATTTCACTTTGTCTATTGCCATCATATCAGTTGCCACTGGGATTCCAAATGTTGGGGAAAAGTGGTTTAAACAGGGTGATTTGGAGAGGCATTATTATGAGCCTTACATGAAACCAAGATACAAAAATGAAAGAAGGGGCTATTTTCTTTTTTGACATCTCATTGACAGATATGCCCCAATGATGAAGATTATTATGAAGTATTTCTCATGTGAAGGCAGATTCTGCAGGGTCTATTCTTATCATATCCGGCTTTTAATGCTCAATATACCCTACAATATTTTTAGGACTGTTGAGAAGATGGCCTGCCGCCTACATTACCCAAAAGTTGGAGTACAAAGAACTCAAGGATCTCAATATTGCATGGAGCACTTTCATGGCTAATCCCATATTCACTCATGCACCCACTCAAAATGTCCAAATCATCCCTTCATCATCTCATCCATCCACCTCCATTCCTCCATTTCAGCCCATACATTATTCATCTTCATTTGATGATTCAGCAACACCGTCACCTCTATCATCACCATTTCATGAGCCTATTCATTTATGTAGCAAAGATGAAGGCGAAGAGCAAGGAGCATGGTGAGATCATCAAGATTGAAAGGCTACTTTGTGTACCTTGACACATACCTTTTAGAGAGGGCATAGGAAAGTTTTTTCCCCACACATTGTGGGAGGGGCCTTGCCTTCTTCATCAGCAAAGCAGGTACATAAGGGTAAGGAAAAGGTGACAGAGGAAGAGATCCAATAGTAGCAGGAGGACCTCCATGAGACATAGCAGGATTTTCACTTAGTTGACCTAAGTAAAAATAATGATAGTGAAAACACAACCATTTTCATCAAGAGAAGAGTGCAATCGTAGGAGAGCTCTAGGTCAACTTGCAAATGGCCAAATACATTATTTCATACTATGAGCAAGAAAACAAACAGTTTGAGGTCAAACATGAGCTTATGGAGATTCGTCTGATCAAGGAAAAGAGAGAGGCTAAAAAGGCTAAGGAATTAGTTGATGAGGCATATGGAGAATATAGTGACAAACTGGAAGAACATATGCAAATAAGAAGGCCAACAACTAGAGGCCTAAAGAGAGCTTTGGAGCTAGAAAAGAAAAAGGAGTCTGAACTAGCTAATGAGCTCACCCTAAATGAGAAATTTTCCAAAATGGTAAATAAGAACAGGGAGAATTGGCTTGAGAAGGTGAACACTCATCTTGAAAGCCTATTAGACAAGGCCAAAAGAGACACTGACCTTCAAATAAAGATGGCAAAGCAATAATTGCCGAAGAAACCAAATAGCAAGGGTAAAGCTCAAAACTGCTAGGGTAAGAATTAAAGCCCTAACTCACCATGAGGAGAAAAAGAAGCTTGACATACTTGCTAAGACATCACTCCATGCCTAGCCACCTCACACATCAGCTTCTCAAACAATTTTGAAGACCCTTGGATCAATTTTTGTCATCTAGTATTTTCTCTCTTTTTAAGGCAATTTCCATATCAGCACTTTGGTCAAACGCGCAACACCATAGGCGCTGCGCACTTTTTGGAGGAATGGCCACCACCATTGGATTGAAAAGGAACAATACAGTTAGGAAAACCATGTTTCTAGCCCTGGAAGGAAAAACGGGTGGGTGAAAAAGGCAAAAAACCACCTAAAATCCATGTTTCTGCCTCTTTTTTGGACCAAGAGCTACGCGCTTGAGTAGTCTTGAGATATTGCAATTTTGGAGGGGAAAATGAAGCCCATTGTGAAAACCAAGGGATTTTTTGTAAACAAATAGGATAAGCTTTGCAATGAGCTAGCATGGGATAGATTTGGACATTAGGAAGGTAGTCAAAATTCAGCTTGAAGATGGCGCTGCGTGTTTGACGCTGGCACTACGCGTTTGACAATCAACCCAATTTTTCATTGTTTCTCTCCAAATTGATTTTCACCTATGGGAAATTGATGTTTTACTTATGTAATTGATAAGGATGATGTAATTATTATGTTTTTTACTGTTACCTAGGGTAAATACATTAGGTAAATGGCCTACATGACTTGTAATGAAACAGTTTGCTTAAGTTAGGGACGAGTCATTTTGACCAGCCTACACTCTAGCTCTCAATTCAGTTTTCGTTGCAACTGCTCCTCCTCTAATGGATTCAACCCCTGAGGCTAGGATGAGTTGTTTTGAGGCCCATATTATGTATTTTATTATTCATTCTACAGGTTGGACTCTATTGGATGTTGTATTAGTGTTTTAGACTTTGGCATGAAATATATTAGATGAATTGCAGCTATTTTGGTGGGATTCCTATGGCATGGTATTTTGACATTATTTATTCTTCACTTTCATATTATGAACGTTTTTTACCTTCCATGATCCGTTTCACTTAAAGTATGTTTGATTTTCAAGGTGTGATAAGCAGAATTTATCTTGTATGCTCTGTTTTGGGAAAATCATCATAGATTGTTTCATTTCTTCAATTTAAAAAGAATTCATGATCTCATGCTCTTTTTAGCACCTCATTAGTCTAAACCATCTCATCACTATACTACTAAGTTTTAAAGTAACTTGCCTACCTTGACCCATCAGATGTTTGCAATTTTGTTTCTCTTTTTCCCTGACCTAGTTCACTCTCTGACCTAATTCACTCATCCAGTGACTACCCCAATCAAAATCAAATCAAACAAACCCTAAGTTACTATATCTATCCTAAAACCTTAATCCATCCAACCCTCTTAGCTGTGATCCTTTGGAGAAAGCCCTCTCCGGCTTGGTAGGGCTAGCTACCAGGTCAAAATATTGGTTTTTGATTACCTCAACTGGACTCTACCTCAGCCTTGGTGATCCGGAGGTGTGATAACAGAACCTAATACATGTCGGTTTCTGCCCCTTCTGTATCAGCTATCATACCTTTGACAAGTGCTACATATAGCATTCCTTATAACGCTGCATATAGCATGGTTAGCAAGGGTCTCGTCAACAACCCCTTTGGTTGGCATCCATTGTTTAGTTCTAACCCCCAGGTTCAGATGCCTGGGGGCAATGTTCCCAATATGCACATACTAGCCAGGAACGTTATAGTTCCCCCTCTGTTTATAAGAGAACAGGGACAGTCATTGATTTACATGAACCCTCCTTATGTCAGTCATGGACCTATCGTTAATTACGTGGAGAGCGAGATTCCTCAATAAGGTCCCACTCAATTCATCTGGGCACCCCACTCTCAACCTCAAATGAGTCAAAGGGGCATTCCTTATCTTGGGGGAACTTACAACCCCCAGTCTAACAATCCCTATGGACAACCACAATACATGACTGTACCCCAAGGAAATTACTATTCCACACATCTTGTGTATAATATTGGGAACAACATGATGGGAGGACCACATGGATCCTCAAGTCATATGTCATCGCCTTGGTCCGATTCAGGGGCATCAAACACCTTTCCTTTCTTACCAACATTTGATATCCCTAACTTGTAGAAACTCACAAATGACCCCATCTATCACAACTTACTTTGTCCTCCAATCCCGCATAAAATTTCGATAGACATCTCAAAGTTCAAATGGAAACAAGGGGAGTATCTTGGTATGCACATCACCACCTATCATTTATGGTGTGTTTCTAACTCCATGGTGGAGGATAATATCCAGCTACAGATATTTCCTCGCACCCTTACTGGCAATGTAGCCAAGTGGTACATCGAGTTACCATGTGTGTCAGTCAATACCTTTGGCATTTTAGTGATGGAATTCTTAAATAATTTTCAGTTACCCATCCTCTATGAAACTGGGATGGAACTCCTTACCTCATTACGTCAGGACACTACCACCCACATCTCTGTTCATATCCATGAATGGAGATGTAGGCGGAGGCTAGTCAAATCTCCCCTCCCAGACTATCTATTAGCGGATTGGTTCTACAAATCTCTTCTCCCCCAAATCACTAAAGATGTTGCCTTAGGTGGTGTGATCATGACAGACCAATCCATTCGTCATGCCCAACACTTAGATTTGATATATTCGCAGTCTGGCACTTTATACGATGTTATTCCCAATGCCCCTGGCAACTCTAATGCTCCTTTTACTCAGCAACCCGATGTGCACACCGATGGTATTATCAATGCTACCTCCAGGGCTACTTTAAAACATCTTAGTGGTCACATTGCCCAGTTGTCATTTGATCCCTCTACCAAATCGACTGTTATTCCTATTGTCGTAATAAACTTTGTGCAGTCTACACAAAAACCTGGTGGTAAGAACAAGAAGAATAAGAAAAGACCACTCCTTCTGAAGAGCAGTCAACCAAGTAGTACAACCAAAAGAAGAATACTATTGTGCCCTCTGATGATGGAAAGGAAAAACCCACCAAAATCCCTTGCAAAATTTGTGCAGAAGACCATATGACATATCTGTGTCTACATTTCCAGGAATGCACCAATTTCATCACTAAAAAGGAAACTGGCAGGACCCCTGCAGTCCTAAACAATCCTTTCCCTACTCAGTAGTAGCAACACCTTATTGTAAACCAACCCCAACCCCCTCAAGGGGCAATGACGGTTCGCATCATCCTTCAGCTGGTGAAGGACCATCTACTGTTTACACCTTTGAAACGGTAGATCTTCAAACTAGAGCCAAACATTATGGAGCTCCAGCCGCTAATGCTGAGGAAGCCTCCTCGAGTCAAAACACATTGCCTAACGATCTTCATATCGAAAGGCCAGTTGCTGATCTTGTGATTCACACCCCAAAAGGGGCACTTCATCGAACAATGCATAATACATCTGCACATGCTGCCCATAACTACAATATTGTAGAAGATTTGGTGCAAGCACCATCAGCTATGTCAGTGCTCAAAGTATTACAAACATGTCCAGCACAAAGGAAATCCTTGCTTTTAGCAATTGGTGGGGTCGACCCTCAGGATTCAATGCTTGCAATTTTTGACATGGACAAATGTAAACCTATCCTTTCACACCAAATTTCATTTCAGGTGAAAATATTTTCGAAAGGGCACAAAGTACATAGAACTACCATTGATGAAGGTGCTTCTACTTGCATCATGTCGGCTTCATGTTGGCTCGCTTTGGGTTCTCCAACCATATCACCGCCATCAAATTCCCTTAAAGCTTTTGACAACCACACTTTCATCCCAAAAGGTTATCTAACTAGCTACCCCATCACTTTGAGTGGGAGAACGGTAATGGTGGACATCGAAGTCGAAGATAGAAAGCTCGACTATAATCTATTGTTGGGTTGCAGTTGGACTTACGCCATGACTACCATTGTTTCTATTGTCTTTCACATGATCCTATTCCCATTGGATGGAAAGATAGTCATAGTGGACCAGCTATCCTTTTGCACCCCTGATTATTCCCCGATACCTAGCAGATCTATACCTATAGTGGGTGGTGTACCTGACACTTACATTAGTATTTATTGAAGGGATCTTCCCTGATGGGTTGTTTCCCTCTTCTGCTGCCCATAGTTCCACAGATAGTCTCTATGGTTTCATCCATTCCTCACGAACTGACCGATCCTTGTATCCTCCCAACCCCTTCAAGCATTGACGCTTATAGAGAACAAATGCCACTGTCACCATCTGAATTGGCCTACCAAGCCATTCAATCTGCATCTGAATCTCTGGTCACTTTGGTTATTTCCAACGGTACCACCTCCCCTCCCATAACTACTCCTTCTTTTGATCTCCTCAATCAAGTCCTACCTTTGGATGAAGCTATCAGAGAGATCATGTGTTTAGAAAAGCGACCTTGGGAGGACTCTGACGATCGTGTTTTGATATCTGATTCAGACACAATGCCTCTTCAAATCCTGTCATTTGACGCACCTAAAATCGTTTCCTCACCTTATACGACTATACAAACTTTGGACTCAGAGGGAAACATGGGAAATATTTCAAAGACATTTCTCATCGATATTTATGTCAAGACAAGCATCGTAGAAAACATCTAGGTTGGAGCCAATTTCACTCGTGAGGAGATTGCAAGCTTCACCTACCTTTTTAAGGAATTCCGCGATGTATTTTCTTGGTCTTGCGAGGAAATGTTTGGCATAGATCTATCTATTGTCAAGCATGAGATAAAGGTATATGAAAATGCCAAGCTTGTCCACCAAAGCCTTCAACCAGTCCACCCCCACAAAACTGCAACCATCAAGATTGAGGTGGAAAAATTTTTATGTGCTAGTTTCGTCTACCCCATTCCCTTAACATAATGGGTTTCCAATTTGGTTCCTATCGATAAGAAACAAGGTACCATCCACGCATGTGTCGAATATCAAGACTTGAACGTCGCGTGTCCAAAGCATAACTATCTGACACCATTCATCGACCAAATCATCAATGACTGCGCTGGTTGTGAAGCCTTCTCATTCATGGATGGCTTCTCAAGATATAACTAGATCACTATAAAACTAAGAAACCAGCACAAAAACACTTTCATTTTCCTTTAGGGTATATTTCCATATCGAAAACTCCCATTAAGTTTAAAGAATACTAGAGCAACATTTCAAACGGCTATGGACTATGCATTTCATGATATCAGACATATTGTTCAGACTTACTTGGACGACCTTCCAGCCCATTCCAAGAAGCGAGCCCAGCACCTGGATCACTTACAAGCAATATTTCTTCGGTGCAGGTTCTACAACATACATCTGAATCCACCTAAATGTGTTTTCTTTGTCGAGTCTTGACGCCTACTTGGTTTCATTGTCTCCAAGTACAGGATTAGGCTTGATCCCGATAAGGTAAAGGAAATTACTCTATTTCCTACACCATAATCCATTTTGCAACTCCAACATTTGCAACGGAAAGAAAACTTCTTATGACGGCTCATCGTAAACTATGCTGAGTTGAAGAAAGGCTTTATGCACCTACTCAAGAAGGTAGTACCATACTTTTGGTATGATCAAGCTCAACGATCATTCGATGCCTTGAAAAGGGCACTTATATCAGCCCCACTTCTTAGTGCTCCCAATTATGGGTGCGAATTTCTCCTGTACCTCATAGCATCACCATCCTCTCTTGGAATGGCATTGGTTCAAACTCATGATGACCTGAGTGAGCATGTGATCTATTATCTGTCGAAAGGCTTGGCTGGGCCCAAAATCATATATTCACATGTGGAAAAGCTGTCCTTGGCCGTTGTCTTTACTGTTAATCATTTTTGACACTATATACTGTTGCGACAGACTACCATCATCGCTTTGGAGAATCCCATGAGACACATTTCGTATCATCAAGTCATTGGAGGAAAATATTCCAAATGGATATCCTCCAACAAATTGATTTGGTTTTTGCCACTGCCAAGGTGAAAAAATCCTTAGTCTTCACCGAACTTTTGTCAGATCTTCCCATTATCGATCCTAACAAGATATCCCATGATCCTCTTTCAGATGAAGTTGTATATTTGATTGACTCTATTTACCCTTGGTATGGTGAAATTCTTTTCTACCTCCAAGGGCAATGTTTCCACCCTGAACTATCGTCAGGGTACCATCGTCGCATCCGCCACCAAGTGCGACACTATTTAGTGCTTAGTGATACTTTATATCGTCATGCACTGATATAGTTCTTTGATGTTGTCTCACTCATGAAGAGGTGAAACACGTTTTAAATGACTACCATGCTTGGGAATGTGGCGGCCATCTTTCTCGCATATCTACTGCTCAAAAAATTTTATGCGCAGGCTACTACTGGCCAACCTTATTCAAAGATTGTATCGAGGCTATCCGGTAGTGCCAACCTTGTCAAGTGTTTACAAAGAAAATGTGCACCCCTCCAGCCCTATTGCACCTGGTTATCTTTGTTGGCCCCTTTTCCAAATGGGGTATAGACTTTGTCACTTGCAACCCCACTTCCTCTACCGGATGCAACTACATTATTGTAGTTGTGGGCTATTTCATGAAATGGGCTGAAGCCCTTCCCACTTTCTGGGCCGATGGAGAAATCATGGCACTATTCCTATTCAATCAGGTTATCTATCAATCAGGTTATCTTTCACTTCGGTGTGCCCCGCACGATCCTTACAGACCATTGGTCTCATTTTCATAATCACATGATGTCTGACTTAACATCGTTGCTCGGTTTTCGCTAGGATCAATCATCCTCTTACTACCCCAAAGCTAATGGCCAAGTAGAAGCTGTCAATGGCGTCTTAAAGACCATGATCCATAGGTTAGTATGGAATCATAAAATCCACTAGCATCAAATTTTATATCCTGCTGTTGGTAAGGTAAATCCCCTCTGCGGACAGAGGCGATCCCACTAGCCTATCACAGAACTAGCCACAAACAAACCACGCTGCTACGCAAGTTCCTAGTTATGCATCAAAGGTGAATCAAGAAGACTAACCTGGAGTCCAACGCTATGATTGAAGCAGAGTTGATATCCTCGCTCCCTTGCTCCAACAGATCATGACGAATACCTGCACATGCAAAGGAAGAGACAGATACCAACATAAAAACTACCAAGGCACAACTATATTTCAGTCAGAAAGGAAATAAATCAACATATCACCATGATAGATAATGAGATTGGAACTATAATAGCAGTCGCTCATCAATTAATAAACAAGAAAAGTTACAACCATTGTTCTGACGTCGACCCTTCTCCTGGCTGGGCGAGTAACTATATGTGTCTTGACATGCATCTCTTCTCCGGCAGCATAACCTCTCTAGCACTCACTAGCATTCCTCCAAGAACTCAACATCTAACACTCCATGACCAATAATCATCACTACTATCACTCAATCACCAAATCACTAGCATAACACTAACACCAACACTCTCTCCAGCTTGTCCAATGCATAATGACAAGCTTATATAGATGAAGAAGGGAGGAGGATGCGATGAACCGGGACACCTTTCGTGGAATTAGCAAAAGCCATAAAGATGGACAAAGCTCGACAAAAAACTGATTTTCTATCCTCAGAAAAGCTCCATGTAATGAAGGAAACAACAGTCGGACGTGCATTAAGGCAAAAAGCACGACTAAATTTGGTTGGCGCGACTGTTGCTCTAAGATAGAGCGCCAATGGTCGCGCCCTCTTTTGAGGATCTCCATCATTGGCGCGGGTAGGATACTGTGGACTTGCGCCAATGGAAAAAGAGCACTTTTTAGGGATGATCTGCAGAAGGTGTCTTCAGGGAACATGGAGTACATACTCAGGGGAACATAATGCAAGTGTTTTTAGCCCTTGTCACTTCTTATAACTCCCGGAATGAGTCCTCTAAGGTACGACAAGAGGAGTAACAGGGATGGTGACAAATTACTGTGTAACAGATGCCCCCTAAAGCATGAAGTCCGAGAGGTGGAGAGGGGTGAAATGCTTTACCAGAACGCACATAAGAGCACACCAGAGCACATATAGTTATTGCCGCCGAGGAGCTGTATTAAGAGACATGACTGATAGTTCAATTACATGATGTACGTGGCATGGTCGCAGCCATCCATAAGAGAGTACATAAATAATCTGGATCCATAGTATGGACGCAGCCATCTGGTTAGGATCAATGAACTGACTCAGGTATGGTCGCAGCCATCCAGTGAATGAGTCAAGTACCAAGAATCACGCCTGGATTACGACAGACACAATCCAGGGTCTTGCGCTCCATCTCGACCCGAACAAGAGTACAAGTCCAAGCATGTGAATATATGAGCTGAAGTCGAACATGCATGAACATCGCCTGATTACCAGTCAATAATGGAAACTGTTAACAGACGCGAGAGGTACCACCAATAATGACAATGGCCCTCAAGGTACTATAGGTACAATCTACGGCGTGTGAATTAATGAGCTGAAGTCGAACACCCATAGAATCATTCGATCGGAGGCCAATGATGAAAACCTCACGTCGAACACGAAGAACCTGCCATTGAGGCATGCAGGCTCTAAGGCACCGGAAGGGAGTCTCTAGGTCAACTTCCTGGATAATGAGCTGAAGTCGACAGGGAGTGACCTTGATCGAAGGTGGGCCATAATGTTTCCCACATCATCGACACGAGACAGAGAGATAATGTCGTGAATCAAGATTGTGCGAACTATCAGAGGGAGGTTGTTTATTTGCAGAGGTCAACTTCTCTTGAACATATCGGCGGCACATTAACGGAATTGGCAGTATTTGACATCAATGTATCAAAGGTCATTATGACGAGGCAATGAGTGAATGAGAGGTCAAATAGGGTACCCAAATCCATGGAAGCAAGTGAAAGATATGAGATGAAATATCCCCACCCTGGACACGAAAGCAAAAAGTGCCATGTTCAAGAGCGACATACTGCCGTTACGGTAACAATTATGGTTCAAAAATTTTATTTTCCCCCACCATTTCTGGCAAGTACCCCAGTTATTTTTAACAAGCTTGATGGGGATAGCATATGCTTGTGTTGTGAAAAAATCCGATGTCATTAAGTTTTAACGAGTCTGACAAAGGAAGAACTCGGCGTCTTTTCTTGTTTAGAGAGTTTGAAAAGACAGCGGAAAAGGAAACTCCAGGGATGTCCTTTTTCGTACAGTTGTGTCTCTCGGGCCCGAAAAAGTATAAAATAATACCCAAAAGAACCGCCCGATCATTACGATCGAGGAGTACTTTTCATGATTAGTGACTTCGACCTGAAAAAGTAAAAAAGCGGTCAAAACCACGTCGTTTCGTAACCACTAACGAGTTTGAAACGACAAAAACCCGGTAATCTTTTTATGTTTTAACGGTCGACAAAAAGAACTTAACACGACCGCCCCTTATCATCATTTAACGAGTCAAGAGGAGCGACTCGGCAATCTTTTCCTCTTTAAATGGTCAGAAAAGAGCTAAAAGCGGACCTTGAAGTAACCTTTTCTCGTGTTTTACCGAGCTCAAAAACCGAAAAAAAGAGTTCATTATGTTGCTCGAGTGGCACTAATCCCTGTCAACACACAAAAGCAGCGTAAAATCCTACTTTGACATAAAAATATTCACAAAAATATGATTTTAATGTGTTTTTTTAAGCCAAAAGAAGCTATAAATAGTGAAATAGTAAAAAATAAAATTACTTTTCACTTTTTACTTTGTGAGTTTACCGTTGGAGGGTTTTTGGGTGCAAATTTCAACTGCTGATTGCGACCAATCCAGGAGACCATTCGAGCCGCCGTTTGAAACAGGTAAGAGGCCTCATCCTTAGCTTCATTTTTATTCCATTCTTTCAGTTTTCTATCCACAGAATTATCCTCTGTAAGGGGTATTGCAAAAAATAGGGTTGCGCCCATTGGCGCGAGTTTCCCACGCGGGTTCGCGCCAATGGGCTGTTTTTCTAAAAGGGGTCGCGCCATTTTCGCGACTGTTTGTAAAACAGTCGCGCCAATTGCGCGAACCAATTTACACATAATTTTGACCGTTGAAAATGCAATTTTCTTTGATTTTTGGTTCCACCATTGATCTTATGATGACATTTTGGTGTTTTGGTTGCAGGAATTGGTCAAAATGGCTATAGAATGGAGAGAAAGGGAACATGAGGCCATAGATGCTTTAGCATTGGAAGATGACACATGCATGGATGCTTTGCGAGATTGTGGTTTGAAAAAATTCTTTCTTACCTCATATCTACGTGCACAGCCCGAGTTACTAAGGTGTATTGTGGATGCCTGGGATATTGAGGATCAGGTATTTCGCCTAAAAGACCAGACATTGGAGTTGGATGTCTCTGATGTTTATTTTATTACTGGACTATCTCGGCGGGGCGCACGGCCCATCTTGACCGGTAGTAGACCTTCTGGGGAAAAGATGGGGGAGGTAATGGCCAGAGTTTGTCCTGGGGCTCATTTTGGATCCAATAGTGCCAAAGTGGACATTGTCACTATCCCAGATTTGGTGCTACGAGTGGTACTATTCACTATCACTCGGACGGCTGGGGTACAGGCACCCCACGAGGCCAGCAAGAATCATTTGCTGCTGGCAACTGAGTGACTACACCCTACATTATTTGATTGGGCCACAGCAGTAACAACAAATATAAAGAGGCAGCTTACCAAATGTAAGCGTGATGGCAATAAACAGTTCGGATATGGATCCATCATAGTATCATTTTTTCTGGAGCGGCTACCGATATTCCGGATCCCAGGAGGTATAGTGGCAGATCCAGTGCCACGGGAGCCGAGATTAGCTCGATGGGCACCACTTATGCCCAGAGGAGGTGGGGGCCAGCAGATGTCCTGGAGGCCCGAGTTCTTCATTTGGCTCCAACACCAGTTGATCGTCGTGGAGGACTGGCCCTATGCGGGCACTAATTTTACTGGAGATCCAGATCTCCCGTTGCCTGAGGGAGAGGACTGGGACGAGGAGCTAGGTAAGGACCTTTTATGTTTTCAATACTTTAGCATATTCGATTTTTTATAATTTATGTCTGTTTCTTACAACATCTATATATGTATGCAGACGTTGGTGCAGAATGACCAGCCGACTTGCCTCACAGCGTACGGAGAGTACAACCTGCAGCGGACCCTCAGGCAGAGGGTGACGATGATGACCTAGTACAGAACCTTGAGGCACTTACTCGAGGGATCCCAGATTATGGCAGACTGGCGGACGTGCCTAGAGTGTACCAGAGGCATACGGTGGGAGTGTCTACTCGCGTCCATCGTCTGTTGAGACGTGTGGTGCGGGCGGTGACATGCTATCATGAGCATCACCGCGATTAGACGCCTAGGTTTCATTTTTTGCACGTTTTTTGAGAGACATGTTGTCGACGGCTGTATGAGTTTTGGACATGTATTATTTTTTGGATTATGTAATGCGCGGGGCGCAAACATTTTGACACTCACGTATATATATATACATATGTTCATGGTTCATTATTGTGTTTTCATGTGCTTGCTTACATAATGTTTTAATTACAAATTATGCAGATGTCTATCTAATACATGATTGGCCAATGCATCAGATAATGTGTTTAATTGTCTCGGAACATGTTGATATGTCATAAAATCAAAATGTCTTTCCAACAACCTTACACGTAAATACAACCTTAGTATATGATGGTTTCTGATGGAATATTGCCTGTTGAGCTGGTGGACAAGAAGTTGAGAGTCCAGGTTTACTATCAATGCGTGAATACCGAAATTAATTGCTCTAGCAAGTAACTCGATTACAGCACAGTATTCGGCAACATTGTTAGTAGTATGGCCTAAACACACACCCTGGCAATCTATTAGCTCGTTATGAGGATCGTAGATTACCCATGCCGCAGAAGACAAACTGCGGGTACTGCGGTAGGCACCATCAGCGAAACCAACATAAGGTGCATCCGGCATCTGCACAAGAAGCGAAAAACACAATAAGTGGCAGCTGTGTCTCGAAAACCGACACACAACACACCAAAGTACATGTATGTACATAATAAAATGTACCAGCATCACGCATAGTAATTTTTCAAGTAAAGCCCATTTCGGGGCTTCCCAAGAGGGTTTCCTTCATAATCAATCAGCTCGTAGGCCCCTTTCTGCAGGACTCTCTTGACAATATAAGGGCCTAGCCACATAGACTCGAGTTTTCCTGCGCCTAGCTCATCTTTCGCTTGATCATAGAGTAGGACCAAGTCTCCCTCAACAAAAGAACGCGGATGGACAGTCTGATTGAAGTGAGTCTTGACTCGCTTCTTTTGTGTTTCGATGGCCAAAGAGGCCAGGCGACGAGTCTCATCTAACCGTTCTAGGTAAAGAAGGCGTTCTTCTAACGGGGTAGTGTTGGGAAGCAGTTCGATGGCTAATTTCAATGAAGGGATTTCACATTCAATTGGAAGGGTAGCCTCTAGTCCATAAACTAGTTGAAATGGAGTGAAACCAGTGGCATCCTTCACGGTAGTTCGGTAAGCCCATAAGGCAGGGAATAACATCAAATGCCAGTTAGATTTATGCACACCAACGATACGTTGAAGCATTGTGACCAAGATTTTATTGACAGCTTCAACTTGACCATTGGACTGAGGGTAGTATGGAGTTGAACTATCGTGTTGCAAGCCTAGCTGGGTTGTTAACTCCGACATCATATGATTACGGAAATGCTTTCCGTGATCAGTGACAATGGATTGAGGGACACCGAATCGTGAAATAACATGATTGAATAAAAATTGCGCCGCAGTGTGACCGTCTTCAGTTAATGTAGGCATCGCCTCGGCCCATTTAGTAAAGTAATCGACGGCAACGATGATAAACCCATGCCCCCCGGCCGAGCGAGGGTTACAGGTCATATAATCAATTCCCCATTTTGCAAAAGGGCCGACGGAAACTACAGGGTGCAACGGAGCAGAAGGCACTCGCATCTTCCGCTGGTATATCTGGCACTCATGACAAGACCGGACGGCAAGAATGCAATCCTTGAAAATAGAGGGCCAAAAATAGCCAGCACGAAGGATTTTTTGGGCTGTAGCATATCCGGACATATGTCCGCCACAAGCGCCAGCGTGGCAGTCATTGAGAACCCGTTCAGCTTCCTCTAGAGTAAGACAACGGCGAAGAACGGAGTCTGCACCAAGACGATATAATGTATCTCCGATGATACGGTAGGGTTGAGATTGATGACGAATCCTCCACCGAGCGTCTTTAGACACACCCGGACGGAAGGAGGACGTTTGCAGATATGTGATTATATCTCTGTACCATGGATCGAGGGTGCTAATTAGGAACAGGGTTTCATCTGGTATTTGGTCTTCTACTGGCGAGGTCGAGGACGACGATGGCAAAGAACAAATTAACTCAGCGAACACAAGAGATTTCTTAGACTTGGCAGTGGTAAATTCCAAGTCAAACTCTTGGAGGATAACAATCCACTTTGAGTATTTGCCCCCTAGTAACTGGCGTGACAATATATACGTCATGGGGTTGCAATCAGAAATCACAGTAGTAGTACGCAGAAGAATATAATGACGGAAGCGTTGTACAGCACAAACTGCGGCTAGTGCCAACTTTTCGATATAAGCATATCGAGTTTCCGTGTCTAACAGGTTGCGACTGAGATAGTAAATAACATGTTCAGTGTTATCATCATCGGTTTGGACAAGAACCATGCCGATAGTGGTATCGGCGGCAGCCAAATACAAGGTGTAGTTGCGATAATAATTCGGAGGACGAAGCAATGGAGCAGAAACAAGTAAACTCTTGAGACGTTCAAAAGATTCCTGAGCTGTGGTATCCCACTGGAAAGGGATATCACGCTTTAGTAATCGCGTAAAACCTTTAGCTACTTCGGCATAGTTGGGAACAAAACGGCGTAAAAAATTGGCTTTCCCCTGCAAACTTTGTAACTGATGCAAAGAATTTGGGGGAGGGAGATTGAAGATAGCTTCGACTTTAAGGGGATCCAAACGGATGCCTTCCTTAGAAATGATAAAACCGAGAAGTCTACCAGATTCAACGCAGAAGACACATTTGTGGGGATTTAGCCGGATTCGGTAGTACCGACAGCGAAGAAAGATTTCGCGAAGGTGTTTAGGGTGGTCCTGACGTTTAGCTGAATGAGCAGGAAGATCATCCAGATAAGGTTGCACAATATGCCGAATGTCATGAAATGCATACGACATTGCGCGCTGGAAGGTAGCACCGGCATTTTTAAGACCGAAAGGGAGCTTTTTATAGGCAAAAGTCCCCCATGGGCAAATAAAGGCCGTTTTGTGTTGATCAACAGGAGCAATATTGATCTGGTTATAACCGGAGAAACCGTCCATAAAAGAATACATTTCACTGCCGGCACACTCGTCAATGATCTGATCAATGAATGGTGTGGGAAAATTATCTTTAGGACAGGCTTTGTTTATATCACGGTAATCGACACAAACCCGGATTGTACCTTGTTTTTTAGTTACAGGGACAATGTTAGATACCCAATCCGTAAGAGGAATAGGGTAAATAAAACCGGCGTTAAGAAGCTTTTCTACTTCGGCCTTAATCGCCGCAGCCTTCCTAGGATGTACAGGGCGTAGAAGTTGATGAACAGGCTTAGCATCTGGGTACGTGATTATTTCATGCATCACTATACTAGAATCAATGCCAGGCATTTCTTCATAGGACCAAGCGAAAACATCACGAAATTCGCGAAAAAGTTCAGAATAGAGTTGAATCTCCTCTGGAGTACAAGTGACTCCGATATGAAGATGCTCGACTATCCCGGGTTTAACAGAGATGTCGAGGGGTTGGGTTCGTGTAATGTTTGCCATATTTCCTTCAGAAAAAACCTGATCAATTTGAATAGGCGTTTGAAGGATTTGTGATGGGAGACAAGGAGCGAACCGCTCGAGGCATGTCAGGAAATGCTGCGAGGCAGGGAGAAATGAGGAACGATGGTGAGAACTATACCAGGGAGGTTCCTCTGGAGACATGGTCTCAATAATAGCTTCGTCGGAGAGGAATATTTCTCCTAGAGAATCCGAAGAAGCCTCATCTAGAAGTCCTGAGGATGGAGTAAGCGCAGAAGAGGGAGCCGAGGCAGCAATGATTTCAACATAATTAAACTCGGCAGGACTCAACGGCATCTGGTCGCCCCAGGAATCTACTTGGTCTGTAGGGGGTACGAGCCACGGATCAGAGCTAGTAGCGATCATATTGACAGAGGCGACATTTATAGGAGGGAGTGGAAAAACACCCATAAGATCAGGATCTTTGAAAAGTCCAGCTCCCAGAGTCTTAGGTAATTTGGAAGTATGGTCCACGAACGGGATGGTGCCGTCGGAAGAAGAAGCAAAAAAGGAGAGCTGGTCAACGGTAACGATCTTCCCTTGATGAGGAAAACGAATAATTCGGAAGAAAGATGAAGCAACAGCTTGCATTGCGTATATCCAGCTACGTCCGAGAAGGAGGTTGTAGGTTAGAGTAGCATCAACAACTTCAACTTCCATCTCGACCGTCTTCCCTTCCAAAGAGATTGGTAAACATTGGAGTATACCGTAAGGACGGGACGCTCTTCCATCAAAAGCTTCCAAGGTGGTGGGAGATTGGCTCAACGCCGGAGATCCAATCGCTTTCCAACAGGCAACGGACATGATGCAAGTTGAGGCACCTTCATCAATAACTGTACGATGAATTGTCTTGGAATCAATAATTACCTGTATGAGGAAGGCGATTTGAGGAGGTAGTCTTAGAGTGTGGCGTTCTAAGTCAAAAGTTATTAAATCCGAATCGGCCGGATCTATGCCACCAATGGCAGATAGCATGGACTTCCTCTGAGAAGGGCAGCTCTGAAGAACTTCTAAAGCGGACATAGCCGACAGAGTCTGTGCTAAGTCTTCAACGATGTTGTAGTGCTGTGCAGCACGAGAATTCGGATTATACGAGGATTTACGGAGTACTCCTTTTGGAGGGGGTCGAAGAGGCGTTTCGGTGGTAGGTCTCTCAATGTGGAGTGGACCGGAACTGAACGGGGGAGCACTTGGGGGAACCTCAGGCTCTTTCCCGGCAGATAACGAATAATCCTTCGTTCGAGTACTGATATTAATGGGTATTGTACCAGCCATAAACACTTGAGAACCAAAGGAAGAGGGAGGCTGAGTAGGGTCAGCCACCATTTGAGTTTTTTGAGTGTGTTGGGTGGGAAAGGGCTCCTTGAGCACCGCAGGAGTCCCAGAGGTGCCTTTTAATAAACGACTAACTTCGGACCGCCTCGGGCAATCCTTGGTAAAGTGATTTTCATCGCAAATAAGACAAGGATATCTGGGTTTGCGTTTAGTGCCGTCCTCAGGTTGAGGTTTTGGGGTTTCCTGCTTAGGTTGCTCCGTCTTATTTTTTGCTTTCCCTCTTTTCTTCTCTTTCGAAGCCTTGCTTGTTGTATTAGATTGGACGGCATTAACCTCAGAAGTAACATTCGAACCAGACGATGCCTGGGAAGGTTGTCCATTCGAAGCAGATGTTTTTTGCTTTGCGGGGTTCGTATTTTTCTTAGAGGGTGAATTAACCGAACCGATGATACCGTCAACAGTGGGTGTTGGCGGGGCTTTAGATGTTCCTTGTCTTGGGACATCAGGCAGATAATCATATAACGTACCTGACTGAGAATAAACCAAGTCAAGGTACTGAGCTCGAGAAATAGCTTGCTCTTCAGTGACACACGCCCCCATGGCGATATCCCGAGCTATTGGAGGTACGAACGAAGTCGTAAACCAATCGGTAAGAAGCTGGTCGGGAATCCAAAATTTGATCATACGTCTACGCCGTCTCCATTCATGAATATGATCAGAGATATGCGTAGCTGTCATTTGTCTTAAGGAAGTGAGGAGGTGCGTACCCGTTTCGTATCGAATGGGCAACTGGAAGTGAGTGAGAAACGCCATAGCCAAGGAATTGAAATCTTGAAAGGACCCGCGATGAAGTTCGATATACCACTTAGCGGCAGAGCCAGTGAGAGTCCTTTGAAAAAGGCGAAGCCGAATTGAATCGTCAAGCCATGAATTAGACGAACACCACAAATGATAGGTCATAATATGGGCTTGTGGGTCTTCATTGGCTTTACCATCGAATTTTGGACAGTCACCAGGTATTTTAGTTGGAACTAGAGGCCAATAAGGATTATGAAGGATAGGATCATTGGTTAATTTGGATACATCTGGTAATTCTAAAGTCGCTAAGAATGGTAATTGAGGATTGAAAGGCATCTGGGGCTGTTGGTAGGGTGGAGCACCAGGGTTCCACCCAGGTGGTGGTTGCCCCCATAGAGTTTGTCTGGAAGGATTTGGCCCCATAGTGGATTGGCCGTAAGGATTTGTATAGTGCCCCCCAGCATAAGGATTACCAAATGATGCTGCAGGCGTGCCATATTGCTGTTGTTGGTAATTCTGGTACGGGGCAAATGGAAATTGCCCTTGAGGTTGTTGGTAGCCATACAATGGTGGGGCTCCGAATTGAGTTGAAGAACCAGGCTGGGTTGGATGAAAAGTTTGTGATTGAGACCCAGCCTGCATTTTAAGGCCAGATGGGTGTTGGGGTCCCATTTGGGGCCATGGACCAAACTGAGCAGTACCAATGAACTGTCCTATAGGTTGGGCTATCTGGCCAGAAGGAAAACCTTGTTGATGGTGAGGTTGGCCGATCTGTCCAGAAGGTTGGACCTGCTGATACTGAGGTTGGCCTACCTGCTGGAACGGTTGTTGCGCAGTTGAAGGTTGTCCTAGCAGACTAGATGGTTGAGGAGATTGGGCAGTTGGTTGGCCCAACTGTGTTTGGGGCTGACCAATCTGCCCAGAGGGTTGTGAATACTGGACAGTAGGTTGACCGAGTGGTTGAGTACCTTGTCCAGACATTGGACTATACTGGACATTGGATTGGTTCGGGTTAACAGTTTGTTGACCACTTTGTCCAGCGGGATAGCCTTGCTGGATACCAGGTTGGACTTGTTGAAAAGACGACTGACCTGAGTTACCAGAAGGTTGCAAAGAGGAAAAAGGAGCAGCAGTAACGAAAGGGTTTCCATAAATGGATTGCCCTAGTTGGTCTTGAGGGGGTTGTATTGGAGATTGCGCAGATAAAACTTGACCACCATGGAAAGAGGTGGAGGTCCAATCAATGGACAATGGGACCGATACCTCAACAACCGGTTGAGATGAAAAATATGGATCATATGGCTCCTGCATTGAGACATTTGTCATGGGGTCAAAGACTCCAAACAAAGAAGCTGAGGGACGACTATAAATAGAAGTCAAGGGGGCTGCACATACCGTTGGAGCGGTTGTGACGGAGGTAACAGATAGACCGCGACTTTGTGGAGTAAAAGGCTCCGTAGCAGGAAAAGTGTGTGATGACCACATGGGACCTGTGAATGGAGTTCCAGAAGGCGTAGCATCTCTCAAAGCTTTATAACCCAACGGTAAATTTGTAGTAGTAGGCGTACTACTAACATGTATAGGGTCCGTTGAGGTGGGAATTTCACCGCTCGTTGCAACGGACTCATCGGTTGTAGTAGGGGATAATTCATCCATGTCGGATGAAACTTGTGGGACTGACCCACGAGGGGAAGGATGGTCCCAAAAAGGGATACCATCCTCAAAAGGTTCCCACGTAGGGTTCCAATGATACTGGTAAGTCTCGTCACCCGGGGCACGAGAACTAAGTGGTTGTATACTTAAAACCACAGGAAGACTCACCACCGGTGTTTCGGTAGAAGATGAAACTAGTAATTCTGCCAGGATGAAACTTGAGAAGTTTATCGAGATAACTCCTACTTCGGACTGATACAAACGAAAGCTAATTGGGTAGATGTTATCATGGCCAATAAATTTTAAGACACTGAACTTAACCTTTTCATTTTTTAAGAGTCGAGAAAAGGGTAAAAGATGACTCTAGTCTCCTTCGAATATTTAATGAGCACGAAGTGACAAGACACTCATAGGCACCTTTTCGTTTAGGGAGTCCGAAAAGGATCAAAAGTGACTGCTCTGGAATTCTAGGTAGAGGGTGTGCCAAACTTTTCGCAAAACCACAGAATACTTTTTAGGGTACGGGTGGTCGATCTTCATGAATGCTGTGTTCACTGCATTGCGAATTGTAGGGCGGCTGACACGGCTTCCTATGGATAAAGGCTTTATTCCTATAGGGGTCTCCCATTATATACTCGACGGTACGTGGGAGCACAGTCCGTATTGGCAGCTACCGTTTCACCGTGGAGGAATCACCCAACCACTCGACGATAAACTACCAGGTTTAACGACGCCGGAACACGTCTCTAACCTAGACCTCTAGAGTGTTTGCGTTATGTTCCAATGCGTTTTTATGTTCATTGAGTTCATTTTAAAGTTTATCTTTGATTATGTTTCAGTTTTTTGGTCCTACCATATGTGATATCTCGAAAACTTCTTACATGCAAACTATATGCCGAAATTAAATCATTTGATTCGATGAATTCTATCTACAGGAGGGTTGAGATCTTTTTCACAAACAAAATGATCACTTCAACAAAGAACAAAGATCCTAATGCAGCTAATAACAAGAAACGAAATTTTGTCTTTTTTCTTTTCAATAGCAACAAATAACAATAAATGCTAACTACTATAATGCAAGAGATTTTTTGTTTTTCTTTCCTTTAAGATGGCATGATGCATGTAAACAAATTCTAAGAGATATGCACAATCCAAGTTCAGTCAATGAAATAGAACCAATTCTAAAACACAAAATGAACCATGCAAGCAAGGAAAAACACAAAAACTAGTGAACTTCAAAGAGGCTAGAAGTGAAGTATTCAGAGTATAGAAAATCAAGCTTTAACAAAGCACTGGATAGGTGTAGAACAATCAACAAGCTAACTAGATGATCAAAAGACCGAAACTTCCCACAAAAGGCTAGACATGCAAAGTCACTGGAAATAAGCAAACAACTGAGGGATACAGGCTAAAACCAGTCAAGCAGAGGTTCAACACAGTTCCAGAGGCTGCAAGAGATATATAAAGAGATTGAATGAGCTTTCCACCCACACACAGGCAAAATTTACAGAGCTGGCGCGACTGTCAGCCTGCAACTTGCGCTACCACAGAATTGGCGCGAGTTGCTTTTGAGCAACGTGCGCCAACTGGCGCGACTGTCAGAGAAATAACCGCGCCAATTAAGCTTGCCAACTAAAAAGATAAAAGATACGACCTCAGGTCGGGTTGACAGTGCTCAGATGGGTCAAACAGTAAAGAATCAACTCAAAACTGACTCAGGAATCTCATGCACTCAAGCAAGCAGAAGAAAATTAACATGCAAGACAGAAATCAAAGAGTTACTCCCCAGTGGAGTCGCCAATTTGTTGGTAAGGTAAATCCCCTCTGCGGACAGAGGCGATCCCACTAGCCTATCACAGAACTAGCCACAAACAAACCACGCTGCTACGCAAGTTCCTAGTTATGCATCAAAGGTGAATCAAGAAGACTAACCTGGAGTCCAACGCTATGATTGAAGCAGAGTTGATATCCTCGCTCCCTTGCTCCAACAAATCATGACGAATACCTGCACATGCAAAGGAAGAGACAGATACCAACATAAAAACTACCAAGGCACAACTATATTTCAGTCAGAAAGGAAATAAATCAACATATCACCATGATAGATAATGAGATTGGAACTATAATAGCAGTCACTCATAAATTAATAAACAAGAAAAGTTACAACCATTGTTTTGACGTCGACCCTTCTCCTGGCTGGGCGAGTAACTATATGTGTCTTGACATGCATCTCTTCTCCGGCAGCATAACCTCTCTAGCACTCACTAGCATTCCTCCAAGAACTCAACATCTAACACTCCATGACCAATAATCATCACTACTATCACTCAATCACCAAATCACTAGCATAACACTAACACCAACACTCTCTCCAGCTTGTCCAATGCATAATGACAAGCTTATATAGATGAAGAAGGGAGGAGGATGCGATGAACCGGGACACCTTTCATGGAATTAGCAAAAGCCATAAAGATGGATAAAGCTCGACAAAAAACTGATTTTCTATCCTCAGAAAAGCTCCATGTAATGAAGGAAACAACAGTCGGACATGCATTAAGGCAAAAAGCACGACTAAATTTGGTTGGCGCGACTGTTGCTCTAAGATAGAGCGCCAATGGTCGCGCCCTCTTTTGAGGATCTCCATCATTGCCACGGGTAGGATACTGTGGACTTGCGCCAATGGAAAAAGAGCACTTTTTAGGGATGATCTGCAGAAGGTGTCTTCAGGGAACATGGAGTACATACTCAAGGGAACATAATGCAAGTGTTTTTAGCCCTTGTCACTTCTTATAACTCCCGGAATGAGTCCTCTAAGGTACGACAAGAGGAGTAATAGGGATGGTGACAAATTACTGTGTAACACCTGCACTGTAGGCATACCGAAGTTTAGTAAAAACTGCTAAAGGCTTTACACCTTTTCAACTAGCTTATGGCCTGGAAGCAATTTTACCAATCGAGTGTTAGATTCCTTCCTTACATATCGTTGTTGGATTCTTACTTGGCACCACTGTCGAATAAGAGCGTCTTCTATACATAAATCAACTAGATGAAACTCGTCGAGATGCTGAATTTGCACTTGAAGCCCACAAGTGGCAGATCAAAGCCCAGTATGACAAAAAGGTCAAGCCTCATTCTTACCAAGAGGGAGATCTTGTTTTACTCTACAATAAAAAACATGACCTCTTGGAGGTAGGAACACTTCAACCCTTATGGCTCGGTCCATATTTTGTCACGAAGGCCCTCTCAAAAGGGGCATATGAACTTCAAGGCTGGGAAGGCAACTTGCTCATTGAGCCCAAAAATGGGGTCTATCTGAAAAGGTATTATGCCTAGTATTGCACTAGGCATGTGCTTTGTAATTTTATGTATTTATAAGTTTTGCTTCTTTTTTATGTGACTGGACATTTTTTGGTATTTTTTGAAGTATTTGTCTCATACATATTTCTCATTGTGCAGATGTCTTCATTACCCTTTGCATACGTAGGATACGTGGATGGTGATAGTCATCACACACAACACATTGCATCAGCTACTTGTGTCATTTACACACCTAAGTCAGAACTGCTTTGTTCCTGGGGGGTCTTTCTTGGTACTGCCACAAACAATATTGCTGAGTACATGTCTATAATTTCACTTCTCACTGAAGCGTCATCTTGGGACATCTCTAATTTGGTGGTCAGGTTATATTCTCAACTTGTCGTTATGCAATTGACAAATCATTATCACATTCGTAATCCAATCTTGTTACGTCATTATCTAAGAGTACGACTCTTGGAATGTCAATTTGAGATTACTACATATGAACACATTCCTCGAAAATTTAATACAATTGCTAATTCATTGGAAAACTATGTGTTATATTGGCATATGTCTCATTCATTATAGATACATGTATGAAAGTAAATATTTACACTGTAAAAAATTTACAAAAACACTTAATAAACATTTACATAATAAAATAGCAATATATATATATATATATATATATATATATATATATATATATATATATATATATATATTGAATCCAATCCTTTACATCGGAAAATTTCCCAAAACTTGGGTGCTTTAAGTGCAAAATGGTTACTAAGCCTAGCTATAAAAACCTGCTGGCTATACCATGCATCTGCTAGGAGAGCCTATTGCTCATGAAAAGACAATACAGCTCTAGCTATCCTTTGAAGAGGAACCAAAAACTGCTCAGGCACACCAACTGTGTGTTGCTGCATGTTAGTGGGAATCTCCCTCATAGGAAGGGGGGCACACCCATGCTCAAGCCCTCCAGGTTCCTCAGAACCTCGTGAAGACTCTCTCCAAACCTTAGCGCAGTTGGCCACCTCACCTCACTTGGTGAGGCTTGCCTACAGGTCGCATCGGTGCCACATCTGTGTCAAGAAAAACGCTTCATGACAGTACTTGTTCACCAATAAAATCAACAAAAACATAACATAAACATTAAGAAGCTTAAAAATACTTTAAGTACCCTCAAATAAACCTTCTTACCTTGAGGCCCCCAGTTTGTACCAGGTAGAAAAATCAAGTCAAGATCACCTGTGAAGTCCATGCCCTTATAGGCATAGTCATCTATCATCACAATTTGACCACTGAGCCATTCGAAGAAATCCTCTTCAAAAAGATGTTGGATGGGTCCTCCTCCTGTGCGAGGATTGAACGATGCCCATCACCTCTTCCTAGGCTCCCTCAAATCAAGTGAACCTAATCTCATTCGTGGTCGCATAACTGGCACCCTCTCAAGTATGAAGGATACAATGAGAGTACCATACCCAAAACTCTGTTGGATCTGGGTCTTACATGCAGTCAACTCTACCTTCAACTAACAAAGCACCGCCTCGCACCAGTTGAGGATTTGCGGATGGACACAATAAAAAACAAGCAATAGTTGGGCCTTTGTCGCAACATGGGGACTTTTATACCCCACAAAATGTACAATCATCCATAAAATGGCCCTCATAGACCTGGATTTGATCTGCTCTATAGGGACTATGTTTCTCACAAGCCTTCTCTTAGGGATACAATAAGCTCAGACTAGCTCTAAAGTAGATCGGGTATTGGGCCTACCACTGGTCAAGTTTTCTAGTGCTCCTCTGCACAAAAAACCTGTCAAGAAATAGATGTCACCTAGGTCAATTGCAAGCTCATGGTCCTCAATCCGGAACATTCCTTCATGTTCATCCCAACACTGAATAATCCAGCTCAAAAGGTCCTCCTAACCTTTCGTCAAGTCTAGCTATACATATTTCATCAAACCACATTGGCACAATCAAAGTATACAAGCTGGATCGTTTCACATAAGCAATTCTTGTCAATCATGGGCCCATTCTCTCCATAGACTAGTCATGATGGCTCAAAACCTACCCAAATCAACCCAAAAATAAGTGAAAATGGGGCAATAAAGCTCAAGAAAACACTTGCTAGGGTTTTAGAGTGCACCCTCATGCACTAACGGCCCCCTTGTGGAAACCAGGGAGGATTAACGCCCTCCTCCAGGTCGTAAAGGGTGTTTAACGCTCCCTACTGACCTAAAAGGGGGCGTTAGGCGCATTAAATGAACTAGGGCTCCCAAAATATCTGAAAATCCACCCCAAATGCAGCTAAAAAAAGGTTAAATAATGAAAGATAAGGGTTTTGAGATCTACCTGGGATAGACGGCAAGTCGAATGGTCGCCAGATCAGCCACAATCGTCCATGGAAAATCTGCTGCTCTTTAGCTCCAAAACACTCTCATAGCTCTCAAATAATGCAAATGGTGAAAGTGGAGGCTCCAAAACTCCCTTATAGTCACTTTCGAGACATGACTTATCTTAATTGAAGTCATTAAAGTAGAGGTAGTCCATTTCCTATGATATTTATCAGGTGCCATGACCCCATATTGGCAGAAATTACTCATGTTTTGATGAAAGGACTTTTAGGGTTGAACGATAGAAATGACCATGTTCGATTCTCAATGAGCACTTTCTTTTATGGGATGTTTTCTCTTTCTTGAACTAAAAAATCCCCAATTTTTTTTCATCGAGCTTGTTAAACTCCTATGACGATGGCCTGAGCAACTCTTTTTCTCTCTTTCTCTAGCTCACTAAACTGAAAAAGATAGACTAAGCATTCTTTTTAGGAGATTTTTCTCGCTCATAAAATTAAAAAAACCCCGAGTTACTTCCCCAGGCTCGTTAAAAAATTATTAATAAGCTCCGAGAATTATTTTTAGGAACTTTTCTCACTCGTTAAATCGAAAAAACACTGAGTTTTTGTCATTGGGCTCGTTAAACCTATGACCACGATATGAGCACTTTCTTTTTTGGGACTCTTTGTTTCTCTTAAATTGAAAAATCCCCAAGTTTTTTCCTTCTTCAAGCTCATTAAATCCACGAAGGAGGAATGAGTAGTTATTTTACCTCATTTTCCTCGCTCATTAAACTAAAAAAGATACCTCGATTTTTCTTCATTTGACTCATTAAAATTTGATGAAGGTCTATTGAGTTTGTCGTCGTGTGACTCATGAAAATTTCACGACAAATATCGAGTTTACTCTGTCTCCTCATACTCGTAACAAAATGAGGAAAACATTTATTGATCATAGGTTTCTCTTTATCTGGACTCAATAGATTAACTAACGGAAAAGGAACCTTTTCAGGTATACTATTAAACCTTTGTTAGACCCGGTTAACAACTATGACAAAGGGACCACCCTGGAGTCATTCTTTACAATATTTTCAGACTCTCGAAATATGAAAAGACCACTGGGTTGTCCCATCTGGACTCATTAAATTAAATAGATGAGGGATGGAGTTTCTCTTTATGATATTTTCAAACTCTTGAAACATGAAAAGACAAATGAGTTTGCCTGTCTCGACTCATTAAACTATCGGATAGGGCATAGAGTCGCTCTTTACGATCTTTTCAGACTCTTGAAACATGAAAAGACCAATGAGTTTTCTTGTCTGGACTCATTAAACTAATCATATAGGGCATAGAGTCGCTCTTTTACGATCTTTTCAAACTCTTAAAACATGAAAATACTAGTGATTTTACCCTTCTGGACTCACTAAACTAATAAGATGGGGAAAGTGGAAAATACAATTGCTTTGTGTTTAGTATTTTGAAAAGATTGTTTTGGTAGCAGTCTCTCCCTTGAACATGGAACTCCCTCAGATAAACCTTCCTTCTGATAGCCTCTCAATATGAACCTTACCATCCTATGAGTTTAGCCTATATACCCCAATGTTCTTGCATCTCTGTATCCTAACACTCTTTGGTGTTCATGAGTCTAGTGATGCATGGTTAAAACCATTGTGTCGTGCCTTCTATTGTTCAAGAGAAAACCTTTATCTTATGTTTCCTCCATCAAACCATCAAGCATATTCTTTCATCATGCCCTCTATCGCTTTGACCCAATGCTGAAAAGATTCTTCAAAAATCAATCATTCTTGTCCCATTTCATGTCGACTGATGTAGGAAACCTTATTTCCTACCTTTCAACACGTCTCTTCCTATCGACTTCAACACTCTATCTAGGAAGAAGACCCAGAAACACTTCAGTGCCTTGGCACTTGCAGAAATTAGTGGCTAGATTGTACTATGCATCTTGGAGACCATCACCATTATCAGTGGTCATCCTCACATCTGTTAATGGTGTCCATTATTGATTGGTAATCAAACAATTTCATGCATGTTCAACTTCAACGACTTTATTCACATGTATTGATCTATGTTGTTGCGGTGAAGCGGAAATCGAGACCTTGGGTAGAGACTTACATCACTCAGCCTTATTTCCTCTCCTAAGTTACGTTTATTGCTTTTTGGAGACAGATCATCAGAATGATCCTATTATCACACGGGTTCTGCATTGTGCTTATTGGCGGCCAGCATCGTCATATATCTTTATTGATAAAATCACTCTGACATAGCTATTGAGTGTGGGAATGCCTAACTCAAGACATGATTTTAGTTGTTTTATATATATGTGTTGTATCAAGTTTCTCGTACCACTTGAAGCTCCGATCCTCTCTCTCTTTTTTCCAAATAAAAGGATAGTTATATATGAATTATTTTGGCCATCATCATAGCCTCTAATATCACACTTTAGGGGGAATATGTTATATAGGAAAATGACCTCCTCACCAGCTTAGGGGAGAAAGACATGATGATTGAAGGACTGACCAAGTTCATAGGCCCATTTGTCAGGCTAACACTGTCTAGGAACTTGCAACCTTCTTTATAAAACTTCGTAGAAAGGCTAAGGGTGCGTTAGTGCCTAGGGTAACTCTATTTGTTACCTTGGGAAGAGCATTAGTGAACCTAAATGAGTTTCTATGGGTCAAGGGAACAATTTGACCGAGAAATATCCTGACATTCTCTCCTATGTCAGCTCACAAAATCAGGGAAACATTAGAACTTGACCTGTTTGGAGAAATTACTAATTCCTAATGGAGTCTACAAAAGGGAAAGAGTAGAAAAGCATGGTAACATCACTACTTTTACCTAATGGAGCTCATGAAAGACTTGGCAACCTTATCCTCACATGCTATATATGTAAGGCTAGGGCCATTTTGGAAGAGGTCAAACCATTTGAAAGGATTTCCAATTTGACTGTCAAGCATAGTATCTGACTAAGGCATTAGAAGAGGTTAAGAAACGAGAAAGAGAGGAGCTGGAGGGGTAAGGGAAGGCTGATACAACCAATGGCTGTAATCACTCTTTTATACATCAATATAGATCTACAATTTTGTTTCCGACTCCATGATGTTGGTAGTATAATTTGTTAATATGTTCATGCAATGTCGTTATTATGAGTGGCTTAGATATATGCAACTATATATCTTTATATGTTAATGCATTGTTTGTCAAAGTTCTATGTTGTGATGTTACACTTGTCTTATCTATGTGTAGGCTTTGATCTGGAGCTGGTTCAGGGGTCTTCCACCTAGCTACATTGTGCTCTCCAGCAACACCACACTAAGACTTTAGGTAATAATTCCTTCCTCCTTCTTTGATTCTCATTTTTTAAACATAAATATCCATGCATCTTTGTGACAATTGCAGCTAATCTAACTGTCTTCCAAGGATATTGAGAAGATCCTTGAGGGTTTCTACATAACCAAACACCTATGCATTAATCCCTATAGAAATAGGAGAGTGAAAAATTATTGTGTAATAGATAGCTACCAACTTCTCAGCCGAGGGTGCTTGTTGCTTTCAATAAAATGTCCACCTTATCCATCCTCTTCCTCTTGCTCTATCTAGTTTCCATGGGGATTTTCTTCTTGGCTTCCTTTGTTTTTGACCTTTTTGAATCTGTAGCTTTCTCTTTGTTTATAATTAGGTATTTTAGTGGAACATTCTCCACATTTATGACTTCTCTGGTAAGGTCAGGGTTTTACCTCAACTTTATATTTAATCTTAATTTGTTTAAGGGCTTGGTTTGAGGTTTTTTACCTCCTTTGAACATATCAAACAATGTGGGTTCTTTTTCAGATGGAACTTCTTCATCATGGGATTCAGGCTCAACCCTATTTCCTTTAGTTTTCTCTAGTAGCTAGCTTTCTGTATGGAAACCTTCAATAGGTGGATTTTTAGCATGAGGGGAAGTCATAGTAGGAGGATTTATAGTATATTGCATTTTTCTAAGCCTATCACTTCTTCTAGAATAGAACTTGGGAATTTTAGGAACAAAAGGTGAGGGTTTTTATTCCTTATTTCGGCTTCTGGTTTGTACATTGGGGGTGCCTTGAGAGGAGGTTCTTTCTTGATTGTTTTTTATTTTTTTGGTACCCTTCTTCCTTTCTTGTTTTAGATGTAGGGGGATGGGGTTGAAACCCTCCCCGGAACAAAAAATGGCTCCATTTTCTTCCATCCTTTACCAATTGACTTTCAATTAATAATTTAATTAAAGATTTGTGATAAATTAACTGTTGAGATGGGTTTGTCCTGGCCCAAACCCAGGCAACCATATTCTTCAGAATTTCTAATAAAAAATAACATGCATTCATTATCAATTGTCTAGTTAGGTGCGCTAAGGAATGAAAATTATATAAGTTTACCTGGTTAAAATGCCCTTCACATGTGAAATGTGACTCGGTAATTCATAGCAACCCATGCCATTTGTATTCTAGCCAAGACCTTTGCACCCCTGCCTTCCAGTTCGTTTCTTTGAATGCAATCTTTAGGAAGAATGGGAAATCAATCCTAGCTAAGACATGACTCTTAAACACTCTTTCTCCATCTATAGGCAGAGTTGTGACCTCCACAATCAGATCCTCTATCACCTAGAACGAAATTCCTCCAACCTCCACATGCTGACATTCAAAACACTAGGAAAATGCTCAAGCAACCTTGTCATGGAAATTGGTGCATCATTTGAACAAATCCTCCCACCCAGCTGGTTGAAATTTTGTTGAATTTCCAAGTAGATCTCAAGAAGGTCAGACCCTTTTGGTTCATTTATGTTTAACCTCCTGCTTTTCCCATCATCTTCACAGCCTAGAAATCACACAGAAGAAAAGGCCAAGATTCGATCATGGATCTCTCCTAAGTAAATGAAACCAAACGAGTTTCCATCGATTAAAATTAACAAGAAATAATAATTGAAATGGGGAAATTATATACAGGGAAACAATGATATTCAGGTAACTGATTGACTAGTGTTAGGGTCCTATAATTTATAGGATCTCAAGGTGACTAAGCATTTCACAGTTTGCAGGTTTCAAATTATTCATAGATTTCAATTTTCAATTGATTTCATAAAAAAAAAGAGGAAAATGAAATGAAAAGAGGGTATATAAAAAAAGAGAGAAAAAAAAGAAGAAAAAAAAATCCCCAAAGATTATTCAAATCATACAGTTTAAGCATGATTGAACAAATTTCAATTTATGTTGAAAGGTTAGAAAATAAAGAGTTGCCAAATAGTTAAATCTTGGCAAATGAGTAGCGAGGTAGAAATGGAATTTGGTCCAACTATTTAATCTGGACCAAAGAGGAGAAATAAGTGATAGAGTAGGTTAGATCTTAAAAGAAAAGAGATGAAAAGGAAAAAAACAATGAAAGAACAAAAAATGCCAGGATAGAGAATAAGGGTAGGTAGAATAAGAGAATAAAGAAGGGGTATCAAAGGACCTTCTTAAAAATTGGAATACATTTCCTAAGGTTCGAAAAAAATTTGATCTTTCTGAGGTCGGATAGCAAGATTTGTAAGGAAAAGGGGCTTATGAAAAATTAATAATTATCCCCCCTTTTAAACCTTATTTATTTGCCTTTTCACATTTCTATAGTCCACACCTATTCATAACCCGACCCCACCACGGACTCACCTGTCACATGATTGTTAAACTACTCACCATATTTTCCCTCATCTTTGATCACTCTACCCGATCGAATGGCCCACATCTTTTTTCACACCCCCCCCCAACCATCTGAAAGTTAATCCCGGGGGGTGTCCGAAGTTAGCAGTTTTCGCTCCCTTACGTGTCATGATCTTGTGAGTTTGTACCCCCCCCCCCCATACTGCCTACCGCTCCGCAGGCCCCCTTGAAAATAAGTATCCAGTATTGGCTAAACCACTCACCCAAGCGGCTGTTGAACACTTGCCACCTCACCGTGACAATCCATCCCATCCATCCAGTCATCCCCATTCCCACTATTGAGCCATAAATGAGGTTGGGCCGTTAGCCAAAGGACCCATGCCAAATTAAGCTAATCCAATGGCCTGATTTCAAATCATAAAATCACCACAGTCGTGCGGAGTTCAAACTTTAAACGTTATTGTCCATTTGCAGGCGCTTCCTCCCACTCCATTCTTCTATTGCAAAGAACGCAAAGCAGAGCAAGAGAAAAACAACACAATCCAACATTATTTTCAAGCAGTGATCATCAATTCCTATTCTTGAATTCCATTTCTATTCAAATCCCTTTCTTTCTCCCTCACTAAAATTCTCACTTCGTTATTCCTTTCTATTACAAAGTAGACAGCAATGGAACCTAAGAAAAAAGAACTAGAAATCTTCAACCTAATGGTGCACCCACCATTGGATTTAGATCATTTACCATTGGATGACAACGATTTCAAGATCCATGAAACCCTCTCAAAATTTTATCTGTTTACTGTATATTGCTAGTGGGAGGACAAATTCATGGAGGAAATGGATGACATAGGCATGTGGGACACCAACGTGCCTTTCTATATCTTTCCTAAAACACAAAGTTGTCCAGAACTGATCAGGAAGTGCCATTCATGTTACAACCCCAACAAAGAGCTGTGATGGCCCCAACAAGAGATATTTTATTGACAATTGATGCTCAATCAATAATGTAGATGATGCAAGCCCCAGTTATTGAAGGAGTTGTTCCTTTTTCACATGAAGTTTTGATTGAAATGTACCAAAAGCTTGATTTCTCCAAAAGAGCTAAAACATTTAAGCTTTTCATGGCCAAGAACACACCTTTGCCAGGAAAAAACCCTCCTTATTCCTCCTCTGTTTTCCCTGACAGAACCAGATATATTTCCTAAGTCCTCTCCTACCTACTTGGCTATTATCCTGATCAATGGTTTGATGAAGCTACTATATCTTTCTTATCTATCCTCTCCACTGAATCCAAGCCCTCGATCATTTTCAATTTCAACCAGTTTCTAGCAGATGTAATAAATGAACATCTTGTCAACATTTTCATACAAGAAGTTTTTCATTATTCCTCAGTGTTGGTTTACATGTTTGTGTATTTTTAGGAAAATAGGTTTTAGTTTTGATTGAGAAAAATGAATGATGAAGGTGAGCCTCAATTAGTGATATTTTTGACAACCTTGGTTATGAAAGATCAAAATGATTTTAGTTACAAGACATTTGTTGAAATGTTTGTACACCCAACAATGAGCCTCCTCAGTGGAATTGCAGAACTAGGATAAGTGAAGACATAAAAGGAATTATGCAGCTACCTAATCAAGCCAGAATAGGTGATTGGTACTTGTACCAAAACTACACTGAAATAAGAGTGTATGGCTGTGAATTGGCCCCCCACAAGCTGCCAAAGTTCCTCCCCATGAGTATCTTTGCATTAGAGTATATTAGATAGATGATCAGTGCAGATGAGATGCATTTTGTAGCAGCCAAGAAGAAATCCCAATTCAGGTTCAAGTCCCAAATTGGTCCTTTCATTTGCAATGGTAGAGCTGCAGGAGAGGAGGCAGATAGAAGACTAAGAGAGATGAATTTCACCCACAGCTTCACTTGGTCTTATGACCCTTGGGGTATTATTTCTAAGAAGAGGGTGCAAAAAAAATCCACAGCCTACATCCACACTCAAAGACCTGAAATCAAAAAATACATGAATCAAACAGAGTGGGTGCTAGATACATTACAGGAGGCCGAGGAGCAGGTAATCTCCTTATCTAGTGCACAAACCACAAGACCACAGGAGAAACAAATAACTGAAGAAAGGTCTGAAAAGGGAAAAGAGCCAGAGAAAGGAATAATATGGAAAAGATCCAGAGGAGAGCAGTCACCAAGATCCGATATATCCATAAAGGAGTTCAGATTGAAGTACATAAAGAAAGCTAGGAAACAATGCATGGATATAGATAAAGGATCACCACCACAGACAGTGATCAAAATAATTGATATTCCAAATTCTTCACCAGTTGGAGGACACCCATTTCCTTCTACTCCAACTTTAGAAAGACAACAAACTATCCAATTTTCCTCATCTACAAAGGTGACTAAAGAGAAATAAGAAACTCTATTGGATACCTTTAGGGAAATCAAAATTAGGAATGAAATGTTCAAAAAGAGCACTTATGCTCAGTTTTGGAAGGAGAGTGCAACTGCACAAGGTAGACTTCTCTCTGCCTTTGACTCAGAGAAGGGGAAGATGCATATAGCATTTTTGGAGGCACAAACATCAGAGCCTAAAATTCCAAAAGAATACAAGTGTTGGCTTGTATGGGCTTGACCAAGGTTTAGAGGTGATTTAGGCAAGCAAATCCCGGTACCACTAGCCCTTTCAACAATAGTTCGCAGAGCACAGACTGAGGTCTCACTTGAAGTAGTATGGGAGGGTGCTAGAACCAGGTTTCCACACCCTGGGGATGTTTGATGAGCTTCTGGAGGTCCACAGTTTAACCCTACGCGCACGTCACTATGCGCACTTGTTAGTCCTTTGCAACCTATGATGATGCTTCCACGCAACCCTACTTGGGGCGCGACCCGTATTATACCAAGTTCCTTGCTATTTAATCTTTTATTACCCAATTACTCAACTTATTTGTGTAAGACTGGTGATAATTAACCATATATCCAGCAATCATATAAGTGCGTGTGATAAACAAAATAGTATAAATGTAAAGAAGGCAATACACAAGTAGAACACAGAAATTGGAATCAAATTCTCTTTATTATTCTTCATTCAAGATTACAAACCCGGCATTGCCCTGCGCACTTAGCTGCAAGGGCCTGCGCACTCAGCTGCGGACTCTACTAGGCATCTACGCACTTAGCTCTGGAACCTCTTCCTACTACTATGACCCAATACACTTAAACTCTTACTCTATGCTTGGACCATGCGTATTCATCTATTTTTCTAATATTCTAATTAGCTCTCTTTACAACTTAGAGCCTTGCTCTATTTATACAATCCCATGGTCCGTGGACCATGGGTAGGCCAACATATCATTACATTACTTTAAAATACTTAGGGCGGACAACCTTATGACTCAACCTATACTTCACGCTCTGCGCCCGTAATTCGTGGATTCTTATAATACATTTGACCAAAACTTGGGCTTTGAGACCTAAAACATGAAGTGGGGGTATTCCATGCCCAATAGGCCCCCAAAAAAATCATTGTGACTCATCCTGAGTCACTCTGTTGGTGCAGCGATCGTGGTGCGAAGCCCCTCCAATTTGGTCCATATGGCCTGAATTTCGACAATGTACTGAGCCACTGCCTGTTGTACCTGTTTCTTTCTTGCTTTTGAATCATCTGTGTCTGAATCATGTCCTTACATTGGTACCAAAATCTATTTCATGTGTTTATAGTCCCGTGCCTTGTCCAGCTCCTTGGGTCACGAAGACTGTGCTTCGGCCGGTTAGTCAAAGAGCCAGCCCACCCATGTAGGGTTTTAAGCGACTTCCATTTACTTTGCCTGGTAAGGGTTCTCCATTTTGTTTGACTAGCTAGGCCACGCCTCTGCTTGTAACCTCCTTTACCACATATGGTCCCAGCCATTGCATTCTAAATTTTTCCAGAAATTTTTCAAGATTACTGTCATACAGCAGTACTAAATCGTTTACCTTGAAGGTGCGCAACTTGATATGGCGGTTGTGCCAGGCCTTTTCACGTTGCTTTTGTACCTGCTAATGAAATCTAGCCAGAAACCGTTCTTCCTCGAGTTCTTCTAATTTCGTGAGCCTTTCTTCCAGAGCTTCGTGGTCCATCATGCCTGTGAGAGCTACTATTCGTAGACTAGGTACGATGTATTCCATCGGCATGACAACTTATGTGCCATAGACTAACCGGAAAGGTGTTTGTCCCATCAATTTCTTGCACGTTGTCTTGTATGCCCATAATATGGTAGGTATGTGCACGTCCTAGTCATTTCATTGCACGTTACATACTTTGGTCATCGCAATCTCCAATATTTTTTTGAAAGCCTCTACTGTCCCATTGGCGTGTGGGTGGTATGGTGTACTTTTTTGATGATACATCAAGAACTCTTTTGTGAGCGCGCTGATGGTTTCATTCAGAAAATGTGTTTAGCGATCTCTCATTAATATTTTCGGACAACCAAATCGTGTCAACATGTTTTTGAACAAAAACTTCACAGCTGTAGCGGCCATGTAATCCTTGATCGGCTACGATTTTTCCCATTGTGTCAGGTATTCCATCACGGTGATGATGTATGGTGCACCCATCTTTCCTTAAGGTTTGATCGGGCCAACAAAGTTGATTTCCCATTTTTCAAATGGCTACAGTTTCATTTATGGATTTAGTGGCATCTCATCTCTTTGTGATGGTTTTCCAGTCCTTTGACATATATCACAGGCTTTACAGTGTGCTTTCGAATCCTGGTGCAGGGTCAGTCACCATAACCCTCTGCGAAGAATATTCTATGCAGTCACGTGTCCTGCACAGTGTCCTCGTGCAGCGCCCCCATGTGCTTCCATGAGGATCTGAACTAATTCAAATTCAGGTATGTATCTTTGCAATATCTCATCATTGCCCATTTTGTAGAGGTGCCCCGCGATGATAGAAAAGTCTGTCGCACGCACCACCAATTCCTTTTTTTGTTGGACTGAGTATTCCTTCGGCACAGTCCCTATTATTAGAAAATGGATTATGTCTTTGAAGTGTCCGTCTGTGACACACACTGCAAAGAGCTGTGCATTAGGTAATCCCTCTTCTAAATTCATTGGTTCCTCGCTTGTCTCAATTCGTGACAAGTGATCTAGTCTTGCGTTTAGGTGTCTCGGCTTGACTATGACCTCAATATCATATTCTTGAAATAGTAAGATCCATTTGCATATGCACCTCCCCAGCATAGGCTTGTTCACCAGGTATTTCAATGCAGAATGGTCGGTGTACATCTTGAAATGTCCCCCAAGTAAATAGTGTCGGTATTTTTGGAGCGCGTACACCATTTCCAATCCCTCGCGCTCAGTGGTGGAATATTTATTTTCGACTTTGGAAAATCTCCAACTTGCAAATGTAATCAGGTGATCCACACACTCCGTGCCCTCCTGTGTGAGTAAGGCTCCCAATGGTATACACGACGCATCAACATGTACATGAAATTCCACATCCTATTTTGGGAAGACCAGGATTGGAGAGGAGGCCAGTTTCCCCTTCAGGACATCCAAATTCTTCATGCAATCATCATTCCAGCAATATGTAACATCCTTTTTCAATATATTTTACATCGGCACTATTATTTGGGCATAAATTTTGATGAACTTCCTATATTATCTGGTGTAACACACTCCTTCGGCTGGATCTAGCGGTACTACTACGCGTAGTGACCTTTTCTCAAATATCATTTTGCGCTTTTTAAAATTTATGATTCTGTTCATATCAGTGGCCCAGTCTATTCCTATTAGTGTGGGATAGGGATTACTGTCATCGACAATCTCTATCACTTCAAAATCCACCTGCACGCTCGCACCTTCAATATCCACTATTACTCGTTACAATCTTCCCATGGGCAAGATCTTTTGTTGGTTTGCCATTCGTAACTGAATAGGAGACCACTGTAGCACGGGTCTACCCATGCGTTCCCACATTTTCTTTGGTAGTACATTCACATTTGATCCTAAATCCAGGATTACCTAATCCATTTCATACTCGCCGATTTGCGCAGTCAACCTCATTTCCCTTCCCGTGCACAATGCTTTCTTTCCAAGTTTCCGGACCACACACAGTTCTCTTGACCTCGCGTACCTAGTGATAAGTTCCTGTGGCACTTTTACTGCCTTTCTATCATGTAGCAGTTTCATGCATGTCTCTAGAAAGGTAGTGAGCATTGAAGGATCCATTCCTGGTTCTAATTGATCCTTACTACCTGAAGTGGAGGCCTCTGTGAAGCTCTTCTTAGCTTCCATGAATGTCTCCTTCGCACATTCTAAATCAAATTTAGGTTCCTTAGTAGGAGCCTTGCGAACCCATGCACTTTCATCTAGCTGCTTACCTTTATTATCACCAGTGGTCATACTGCTCCTGAGCATCATGTTTACATTTGGGTCTTCTTCGCGTGGCTCAGAACTCATCATCTGCAAATTCTGAGTCGGAGGGGATTGAAGTACCCTTTTTCATGAAGTCTCGCTATCAGTGTAGGGTAGTCTTCTACCTCATGATCAAACTGAGTATAATACAAAATGATGTCCTTATCGGGTTTATAAAATTGTGGGCATAGTGCCCTAGCCCTCCGCAATTATAATAAATTAACTGTCTGCGACCCCTTCTTAGTCCCATTCCACCTCGACCTCGACTGTGCCCCTGAAATCTAGCACATGCCATTCCTGCATTCGGGTCGAGGGCTCATGTTTCGATTTACACCCTATAGTTAGGGGTTCGATCCATCATTAGTTCGTAGCTTCTGTAGGTGTGCTCATCATGGCCTACTAGCCTGCAAAAGTTACAAAACAATTATTGGGACGTCTACGTATATTTCTGCAATAGATGAAAATTATCCGTAGTGTGTTTTCCTCCTATCTGACAGATCGTGCACCATAATTTAGGCACTGCGCTTAGCCCTACCTGTGCCTTAGGTCTTAACGACATCAGCCCTCCTCCTTCCAAGTAGTTTGCGAACACTAGATAGTGGTCCTTGTCATGCCCCTGGCCTTTGCATTTTATGCACCATACCTCCTCGCACACCTCCTGCCGAGGTGTCCTATCCTGTTTCAAAATTTGCATTTCCAGACATAGATTTTGTAATTGCGCATGGGTTTTTTGGACTCCCAGACTAGGGTCTTGTATAGGGGTCTCATGCAATCTCATTGCCATTTCTAAAGCTTTGGCCTGGGTGGAAATTTTTTACTATGACAGCGTCATCCTTAAGTGCGGTGTCAGTGATGCTACAAACCATGCATGGTGTTGTCCATCTGTCAATGGCATGTTGGCTTCGCGAATCATACCCTTCAGTCTTTGGTCCAGATCCCAGGGGGTCTCGCCCAGGAGCATCGTGATCTCCTTAACCCTGATGATTGATTATGTTTCCGACTTTGGCATGCTAAATTCCCTGTTGAGCATGGCCTGGATTTCTATGATTCCTGCGTTTGGATGGTTATTAGAATGCTTGATGTACCAAGTTAATGCATGATCCTGCAACGTGCTCACTAGCGTAGCCTTCCTGATATTGTCATCCGTTACGCCTTGTGCTTCCCATACTTCTCTTACCACAAACCAGAATTGGTTCGGATCTTCATTCCCTACTCCTTTGAATACCAGTAGTTTGATCACACTTGCCTTGTTGAATTGTGGTGGTGGTGGAGGTGGGGTGGGTGGAGATGTAGGTGAGGAGGGTGAGATGGGTGGTGGTGTAGGTGGAGGTGGTAAACACGGAATGCACTGCCTTATCAGACTGACCGTGCTTCTCAGAGAAACTTTCACGAGCTCTTCCTCGCTTTCCCACGAGGGGGAAATTAAGGGACTGGTTTCCAATTCTTCACTACTTCTGCTTCTGTAGATCTTCCCACTTCGCGTAGTCCCAAACATTAATTTATTCGCATAACCTGCTTTTCACACAATAGCATCTTAATCCAAGTGTTCAAAGATTTGATATACTTACCTCGCGGTCCCTTGAGGAAATGTCGCTCTGCCTCACTGTAGCTGACGGTCGTGTCTACCGCGAACTTAGTGATAAATCCTCCTATAATTCGGTCGAGCCAATGGTCCATAGCTCGTGCAATCTTATCTTCTAATGCTTCTAGTCTGCGCACTAATTCCAGAGTCCACACGATTGGTTTTTTGAGCCTACACCTTCCTTGACTATCTGCTAGCTTCACGATCCACTCATATAGCTCAAAAGGACAAGATGCAAAGAAAATTTCATGGATTTCCATGTACAGGTAGTGCTCCAACTACTTTTCCTTAGTCACTCATCGATTTCTATTTTCCTGCACCGCGAGCTGGTGAATCTTCTTATCCAACCACTTTTCAATTTCTTTCTTTGTTGGATTCCAGTGGCACGACATCAGACATCCCTTATGCAGATCCCAGTCTCGGGAACAAAACTATTTGTTGGCTTGTATGGGCCTGACCCAAGTTTAGAGATGATTTAGCTACGAAAATCTCGATACCACTGGCCCTTTCGGCAATAGTCCGTGGAGCGCGGACTGAGGTCTCACCCGAAGTAGTATGGGAGGGTGCCAAAACAAGGTTTCCACACCCTAGGGATGTTTGATGAGCTTCTGGAGTTCCGTGGTTTGACCATGAATGCACGTCGCTACATGCACCTATTGGTCCTTCGTAACTTGTATGCTGCTTCCATGCAGCCCTACTCGAGGTGTGACCCGTATTATACCCAAGTTCCCTGCTATTTAATTTGTTATTACCTGATTACTCAACTTAATTATGTAACACTGGTGATAATTAACCATATATCCAGTAATCATATAATTGTGCGTGATAAACAAAATAGTATAAATGTAAAGAAGGAAATACACAAGTAGATGCATAGAAATTGGAATCAACTTCTCTTTATTATTCTTCATTCAAGATTACAGACCCGACACCGCCCTGCGCACTCAGCTGTAGACTCTACTAGGCCTCTGTGCACTAAACTGCAGAGCCTCTTCCTACTACTATGACCCAATACACTTAGACTCTTACTCTATGCTTGGACCATGCATATTCATCTATTTTTCTGATATGCTAATTAGCTCTCTTTACAACTTAGAGCCTCGCTCTATCTATACAATCCCATGGTCCGCAAACCATGGGTAGGCCGACATGTCATTACATTACTTTACAATAAGTAGGGTAGACAACCCTATGACTCAACCTACACTTCGCACTTCATGCTCGTAATTCACGGAGTCTTACAATACATTTGACCAAAACTTGGGCTTTGAGCCTCAAAACATGTTGTGGGGGGATTCCATGCCCAACAAGAAGCAAAATTCATTCGAGTTTGATGTTAAAAATGTGCATCCAATTGATCCGCTATAGATGCACAAGCAAACAGGTGAAATGCTTTCATCTACTTTGACCAACACTTCCATGAATTTGTTCAAAATGTAGGTAGCTCTTTCAAATGCTCAGTCTTAGTTGAAGATGGAGAAAATTTCATCATTATCAAAGGACACCAAGATTAATTCTTTGGAAGACATAATAATAAAAATTGGGTATGACCCCTCAGATACCAAGGTAGCTGAAGAAGTGATAAAGAAGAAAGAGATAGACATCGCAGCTCTTAAAAAGCAGCTCAAGTTACCTGCTACACATGACCCACTAACCAAGGAAATATAGGAAACTGAGACCATAAAAGCTGACATGATGAAAGTTATAATAGATCAATCCATACAAATCAAACAGATGGAGACAAAGATGGAAAAGATGGTGCAAGAAAAATAAAAATTATCACAGATGGCTATCACCACAATGGAGACCCTTCCTCTAACGACCCTCCCCATAACTACTCCAGCAAGTACAACAACAGGAGAAGGAAGCAGTACAGAACAATTGGAAAAATCTATGGAGGGAATGAATATGCAAAATGAAGAGATTAAAAGGCTAGAATCCCAAGTTAGTGTGTTACAAGAACAGATTAAAAGGGCTGAAGATAACCACTTGGTAAAGATGTAGAGAGAAAAGGCAATGGTTGAGAGGCTTCAAAAGTCAGAAAAATAATCCTCCATTGGGAATACTCTCGGGAGGATTAAGGAAATCATTTGGCACAATATCATAGATTGGATGAATGAAATTTGGCCTAGCATCCAAATTATTTTTGAGCAGAAAGAGTTGCTAGAAAAAGCCAAAGAAGCCATTTCAGCCACCAACACAGAGTTGGGAGATATGCGAGAGATAGCAAATGTAATTATCAAGTTCCTAAATGCAAGAAACAAATATTAGTTGGAAGACTTGGGAGTGGAAGACAGGACAGAGACCATACTACAAGTCAAGAAGGTGCTGACAAAGAAGAGTTTAAATGTGCAACTAAAGGAAAAGTGCCAAGTTTTAGAATTGATAGTAAACAGGTTTTTTAACAGAATGTAGCCTTTGCATCAAAAGGGTCTTCCCTCTCTATTTATTATAAATGAAAAACTCATGGACAAAGGGGGTTATGTCCAAAAGCTTCAAGGCATAGCCACAGATGCTACAAATCTGTTAAACATCAAAGGAATCATAACAGGGAAAGCTTTACTAGAAGCAATTAGTGTTCAAATTTACATCCAACATGAGTTGAAGCATGTATTTTTGGTCAAGCCATCATTTGCCAAATACATTGATGCTGATGAGGTGTATCGAAGGTTAATCAAAATCAATATCCTTGAAGGGGAAGCGTGAAGTGACTTATGTGACTACCAGGAAGAATGAGACAAGGATGACTAGAGTAATGATACAGGTTTGAGTCAGCACCAGCCACGTCAGCAAAACCACTCCAGTCTAACTAACACTTTAGGCAATAACATTCCAAAAAAGGAGGGACACCTCTCCTAGTCTTCTCAACGTGGCTACTCTTTACCTACATTAGTCAATTTTTCCTTCATTATAACAAATAATAGATTTCCAAGTTTACAAGGCATATCATTGGAGCATTGTAATTTCGAGCTGGAGCATCAATAAAAGATAGTTTATAGGATACTTGATCTATTTTGACCTGGTGAATTTTTTCTCTCTGTGTTTAATGTATTTTTATTTACTTATCCATGCATTTTCACTTCTCATTGTAAAACAAAAATTATAGTTTAAGATATGCTGTTAGAGAACCTTACTGCTATATGTATTTAAAATCTCTATGTTTTATTCTGAAGTATGATTACAAAATACTTAAATACATTATAATCCTAACTGATATCATTATCTATCATTCCATTTATCATTCTGCTTTAAAAGATCTAGTGAGGATAGTTAGCTTGCCCTGCAAACCCTATGTAAGATTGATACTACCAACCAGCCTGTGAATCCATAGCCCAATGGAAAATATTCAGAAAATGACCTTTTCCCCAACCAAATGAACAAACAAACAAAAAAAAATTTTATTCTTAATATCTAGCCTAAAACATTATAGAACTAAAAACAAATTTAAATCATAATTACATAGAGAGAGCCCTCTCTGAGTCCAGGAAGGCTAGATCCTAGACTCATAAGTGGTTTGATGTATCTTTCGTGACTTTTGTCTTGCCAATATTCAAAATCACAGAATGATAACAACTGGTAAAATGACGACTTAACCCTTCGATGATACAAAAATATTGCATACCACTTTGGTGGCGGAAAATATTATTTCATCACGTACCTTTCACCTTTGGATTTATTGTGGCATTACTGGGTAATCATTATTTCGTTGCTAACGTGGAACGTGTTAGCAAATTTCAAAAATTGAAATTGGAATTTTAGGTTTAGTTATGATACTCCAGTTACCAACAAATACCCAATATCGCTAACACTCCCATTGTCAGCGTATTTCTCTAAATATTTAATGAACTCACCAATGGTTGATAGTCCCATTATCAACATTGTTTCTTGCTTATTACAAATATTTCATTGACACTGTAATTGTTAGCATCTCTTAAAAAAATTGAAACTTGATTAAAATATGATAACAATAGGTATATGGAGCTTGTGCACAGGTTACAGCAGGGTACAAGAGATCAGGATGTGGACTATCATCTCACAACATATGGTTTAGTCAGATTTAGAGACACGATATATATGTCAGATAACAGTGAGCTCAATAATATTATCTTGAGATATTTTCATGCTAAGTCGTATTCATTTCATCCAGGATATCAGAAGACATTGACAGTTGTGAAGAAGTTCTATTATTTTCCGAACTTGAAGAAATAAGTGGTAGAGTTTGTGGTTAGGTGCTTGGATTGTAAATAGGTTAAAGTAGAGTGTAATAATCCAGGTGGATTACTTCTACCTATTATGATTCCAAAGTGGAAGCGAGATGTAATTTCAATGGATTTAATTACAGGTTTGTTGAGGACATCTATGTAACATGATTCCATCATGGTTGTGATTGATAGCCTGACAAAGGTAGCTTACTTCATTCTAGTGAAGTCTAAATATTTAGCTAATGATGTAGCATACGTACTAATCATAGATGTAGTGAGTTTGCATGGTATACCAAAGAAAATTGTGCTAGACAGAGATATCAAGTTCACTTCTAGATTTTGGAACGAGATATTTGCAGGCTTGGGTACATAATTTTCCTTCATCATAGTTTATCATTCGCAAACAGATGGATAGGCATAGAGAGTCAACAGGATATTGGAGGATATGTTGAGGATGTATGTGATGCATCAACAACAAAAGTGGGAAGAGTATCTTCCACTGTTTGAGTTTGCTTATGAAAATGGGTACCATGAATATTTGAGGATGAGTCTGTTTGAGGCATTTTATGGGTGGAGTTGTAATACTTCCATCAGTAGGTGTGATCCAGTGAATAGGGTGTTGATTGGACTAGACATGTTGGAAGAGATGGAATAGGAAGTGCAAGTAATAAAGAAGAATCCGAAGTAGCATAGGACGGGCATTAAAGTTATGCAAATCAGAACAAGATGTTTAGGGAGTTTTAGGTTGGGGAACAGGTGTGTTTGTGCATCAAGCCCATGAAGAGATCCTTGAAGATTGGATCATGTGCCAATTTGGCACCTTGATATTGTGGACCTTTCAAGATTCTTGAGAGGATTGGACCAGTATCCTGTCGACTTGCATTGCCTCTGACAGTGAAATTCCATGATGTTTTCCATGTGGCATTTCTGAATAAGTATGTTAAAGATGTTGATCATGTGATTGACTAGTTTGTATTGCAAGTGGAACTAGAAGGAGAATTACAACTCGATCCATAGTGCATTTTGCAGAGAAATATGCTCCTACTCCGAAACTGAGAAATCGATCAGTTTAAAGTGCAATAGAAACACTTTGGGCTCAATGAATCTACATGGGAGATGGCAGATCAGATGTGGGCTATGTATCCTTCTCTATTCGTTGGTTGAACGAATTTTTTTGGAATATGTTTTGGTGTGGTGTTTTGGTATATGTATATATGTATATGGATGTAAATACCATCATGAGTTGTGTTATAAATCTTTAATAAGTGGTATGGGTGTCATGTCCCTATGTTTGCCATGTTTTTATGTTTCTCATGTTGGGTTGCTTCTCAACAGGATGATCATTGTAAATACTACAATGAGCTAATTTATAAAGCTTTGTGGGAAGTATGTTTTTATTTTTAGGAGTTTTGTTGGTTGTAGGTGTCTTTGAACATCGAGGACAGTGTTCCCCCAAGGGGGAGGATTATGTAACATCTCTGGTCAAAAATCCATGTAATAAAGTTAATAAAGGAAAAATAATAACCATGATCATGGGACATGTATTCCAAGTTGAATGTTGGGTAAAAAAATAGTGATGGGAATCACTTGTGATTAATAATGGCTATGGAAATTGGCAAAGACAATGGCAAAGGATTTGGAAAGGCATGAAGCATTAATTGGAATTTTATTTATGAAAATAATGAAAATTAGGAGAAAAGGGAGGTGAAAGGTCACAGGTTGCATGTGAGGAGGAAAATGAAGGAAAATAATGGAAAATTGAAGAAAATAGATGCCTCATTAATAAAAAGGCTTTAGAGGGTTAGTTCATGTCTTTTGTCAGTGTTATATTTTTGTTAGTTCAGCTTTGGAGCTCTCATTTTCTACTCTCTCTCTCTCATACTCTTGTACACTAGAGTTTTCTTGGAGCACTCTTGGAGGACTATGGCATACTTGGGATTTGGAGAAAGAAGGAAAAGGAAGAGCATGAAAGCACAAGAGGACATTAGGATCAACATCTATAGTGGATTTTTCTTGCAAGTACTGAGTTACATGTAAGATGTCCTTGCTAGTTTTTGCATTCATGGCACATGCATGTGGTTTCTAGGTTACGATCTGTCATTGGCTTGGAGGATTGCCTGGATTGATGGTGGTTTTAGCAAGAATTTCCATTTTCTGGATAACCATAGTGTTTTGGGAGTCTTTCCTTTTGTTTTCTAGTTAGTTATCATGATTCCTTATGGATGTGGGTTGAGTTACTAGTTCCTAGAAGTCTTGGTTGGACACACGCTCTCGAAACCCTATAACAATCTTGGGTTGAGTTACTAGTTTTGGAAGCCTTGGTTAGAAAAACACTCTGGAAGCCCTTTGTGTGTTGAGTCACTAGTCTTGGAAACCCTGGTTGGACAAATTCTCTAGAATCCCGACAACAATTGTGGGTTGAGTTACTAGTCTCGGAAGCCCTGGTTAGAAAAAACACTTTGAAGCCTTGGAAAACTTGGGTAGAGACCAATCTAGTGATGTTTAGTGATGTCTGACAGCGATGTGGAATCACTAGTTTAGGGTTGAGGTGGTTTTGCCTCTGGAAGCCCTGGTTTGGCTTTGTTGGATTTCTTCCATTAGATCCCACATTCATGTTTTGAATATGGCACGAGGATGATTGGCTAAAAGAAATATTTTTTTAAGCCAATGTATGGTCGGGTGGTACATGGAAGTCCCAAACCTAGTTGCATTTTCATATGTTAATAAGAGCTTATTTCCTCTTGTATTTTATGGACAAATATACTTATTCATATGTGTTGTTTATGTGTGTTATATCCTTGTTATTTCTTTTGGTTATTTATTGGTTGTGAGTATGTTTTATGACAGACTTGATGTACGGATATCATCATGTTTTGATTAGTACACAAATGGACAATGAATATATGACCTAATAGATTATAATGCAGCTATTGTGATATGGAAACAATTCTTCTTTATGAATCTCATATAAGTATGAGACCCCAATGCTCATATCCGTTGTTAGTGTTATCACTCAAATTTTCCTTAGAAGTTGTTAAAAGAAGGAAAGGATCTAAGGTAACTACAAACCAATATTTTAAGTATATATCCTAACCAATCTACACTCAGAGAGGGCTCTCTCTTTATGATTTAGCATTGTTTTGATAGGATATTAGGCTAGTTATTAATGCTCGAGGGATTTGTTTTGATTTATTTGGTGGAATCAAGGAAACAGATGGGCAGAGCAAGTATTTAGGCCATTGGGCTATGGAGTCAAATAGGAAAAGTTTAACAATATTTGATTAATCACTGAGGTAAGAGTTCACAAGGCAAGGTAGCACAACAGGGACAAATCTGAAAGTCTCGATGGATGGAAATCTTAATCAGGGCTAAGGATCCTTAACCGGGATTAAAATTAAGAAGGGAGGTTTGGCAAGTAGGAAGGGCAATTAAGAATCTTGTACTAGGGGTCAGTAAAAGGAATGAATTACAGGAAGAAGGTAGCAATTAAGAATTCCCAAACTTAAGCAATTTAGTAGAAAACATTAAATGAGCAAACAGTTAAAACAGAGAGCACTTAAGCTAATTCTGATAGTATTATTCCTTGTTTCCTTTTAAGAATTATAATAAACACATATGATATTTAATAACATGAAGGAAAACAATATTCAAACTCAGAAAAGTGATACTTATTTGTTTCCCACAGTGCACATGAATCGAGTGAAATGTCCTCAGCTTTATTTAATCTAGTAAACCAGTCCAGCCTTGATTACGGTAGCTCCTTTAGCATCAAAACAAAGTCTACAAAAATGTTTTTTAATCCACCCTAATTACTTTGTTTTGTGAAGTATTTATACAAAAAATATTACAAAATATCTCATAACTATAAAAGATTTATTATAGGAAACAAAAGTTATCTTCCACATGAAGATAGAGATATATGGAAAATAGATTGTTTGTTGTCCCTCTATTTGTGAATGTGTTGGATGCTGGAACTTGAATTTGTCTCATGCACTTGTCTTGGTAATTCTATGCTAGATTTCACTCTTATCTTCACCTACTGATACTCTTTACCTGTGCTGATACTCTTCACCTGTATTTAACAGACTTTACCGTAGTAAATATTTTTACTCCATGGATTTAATAAAGTAACTTTATAGTATATCGGTCATATTGGTCCACCATCCATCATTTGGTATTTTCATTCTGATAATTTTCTTGTATACTTCATCAGCTTCTGTGTACTTAAAAAAATTGGGCTTCTTGGTGAAAAGGTGTTTCACTTCATGTTCTATGTAAAATAGGATTTCCAAGCCATCATAAAGCACCTTTCCTAGGTAGTTCTTTTACTGTTGAAGAGCTGGCTTGGCTCTTGGCTTGTTTGTTTAGTCTCTCGATGTAGTCATCATGTGTCATCAACTTATCATTTATGACCAGTGGGCTTGGAAGGCCTTTCTCTCTCAAGATGCCATACGTCGACATGAAGTAATCTATATCTGCTTGAATGCTTTGACACCTTTTCTCCAAGTTAAGCATCAAGTTCCTCTTAGTAAGAAATTTATTAATTTCAATGATGGTGATTGTTCTATCTTCAATTTCTCATGCATCCAGTTGGTACCTGTTCTTGATGTTCAAGAAATCAATTAGCTGATTTTCCTCTTCAGGCTTATCTCCTAATTCTTCTTTGGTCTTTTGTATAGCTTCCATAGCTATCTTGACTAATTCAGTCTGTTCAAAAATTATCTGGATAGAGGGCCAAATATCATTGATGGAATCAATGATATTGGCCCACATGATATTGGCCCACAATATATTTCTCATATCTCCTAGTGGTTTTTCTAGTGTTAGGTCCTTCTCTAGGACTCTGATTCTCTCTTCCATTCTTTTGTTCTTCCTTTCTTCTTATTTGTTCTGAATTTGTGCCAGTTCATAATTTGTTTCCCTACTTGATATTTGTTCTTTGAGCCTTTTTAATTTTGTAGCCTGGATACTCTTCTGTTTCATGGCTTTGATCACTTCATCTGTCCTTTCCGTTGTTGACTCTACACTGGTTGATGTACCTGTAGTTGGAATAGCCTCTACCACTGGCAATGCTGTTACTGGTGGAAGTCTTGGTGCCAAAGAAGCTGCCAGAGTGGAGGGTACTACTGTAGAAACCGTGGGTATGACAGCCTAAGGAGCGGTGGCTAGCTCACTCTGCTTAGACTGTATTGCTTTCTCTAATTCTTGTTCAGTTTCTTTTAATTAAGTATTTAATTTAAGGAATAAATCCATAAGTTCTTATTCCTTTTGTTTCTCTATGACTTTTGCAGTTGAGGATGATGGATAAGAGAGATCTTAAGCTGCTTCTTCAATGCAGCAACTATATCATCATTTTTCTTCTTAATCAGTTGTTCAGCTGCTTTGACATCTTTGGGATCATGTCCCAATTCTATCACCAAATCTTCTAAAGTTTTCATTCTGATGTCTTTGGCCTGAGAGGAGGCCCTTTCTAGTTACAACTGTGTTGTAGTGTTGTGCAATGAATTTTGTAATTGATGTGCTGTAATGGCCTTATTACTCAACGTGGAATAGACCATTTCACCAGTTTTCTTGTGCAATTCTATTTGGTCAATCAGATGGATATCCTTGGCCAAAACTTCAAAATCAATTTTCAAATAGTCAGCCATTGACTTCGGTTGTTGTACAGTTGGTTTTAGGAAGCTCATTTGCATTTTTCCTTCTTTTATGTCAAAAGATGACATAAGCCTGGTTTGATTAACTGGGGCCATTTTGAGCTAACGAGCATTGGTTTTAGCTTTTAACTGCTCATTCCTTGCTTTGATTTCTTTATATTTCCCTTTAATGTCTAAGCTTTTTTCAGAGAAAGCTCTGAAAGAAGACACTTCTATGCTTTGTTGTCTTTCCAATGCTTGTATATGGGAGGTGGACGATGTACCAACTACTAGGATAGTCTGCATACTATTTGTCTTTTCTACCATTGCATTTTCTGTGGTCTCCTCAGTATGTTCTTCCTCTACATAGGGGTTCAACATTTGCCTTTTAGAAAAAGTTTGATCAATAGGCCTACTGGAAGGAGTGGCCTTTTCTCTATCTCTTTTGAGATTTCTTTCCTCATTCATAGGGGTCAACAACATAGGAGGATTGCTCATGATTTGTTGAGGTTGAGCTAGCTCTTCTGAGGTTTTTGGCTGCTCAGATTCTTCTTGTTGTCCTAAATGCTCCTGTTGTCCTAATGGCTCAGCTTGTTCTGAGGACTTTGGTTGCTCTTAATTTTCTACCTTTTGTGATGTATCTTGATGTTCTGATGGCTGTGTACTAGGTTCCTAGGACTGCCTTTGTGACGAAGTCTCTCCTGGCACACATACAAAGGAATCTTCATCAAACATTCTTTCTAAATCTACCCATACATTGTCAAATTCAACTTGTGTGCTATCCTTCTCTATTAAAGTGCCTTCCACCCACTCAGATTGGTTGGAATATTGTTCAATCTCTGGGATCCTATGGTGGATATATGGTGATATCTTATGTTTCTACCTTCTATACAAATGAAGTTGTGAGGGTCATAGGTCTAGATGAAACTCTTTTTTAGTTTCAGTTTCTAAAGCATTTCATCTGCCACCTTTCCTACTTTCCTGTTGTTGCAAATGAATGGGCTTGGGTGATCCTTTATTATCAACTGGGATTTTTTCTTGGTCTTAACAAAGTGAATGTCATCAAAATTTATCATTTTCCTATAGTACCCATAGATTTTGATTTCGGTATGGTTTTGGTATAAATACCAATCCCCAACTTTGTATTCTTTAGATAGCTGGAGAACCCTCTTAATGTCTACACTAATTATGGGAGGGGGGCTTCCTATCAACATTGTAGTCATTGGACGTACAAAATGGTCAATAAAATCTGTATATGAATAGGGAGAAGAATGAGACCTGTGGAAAAGAGGAGTCCAGAAAATGACAGATCTAGGATTTCCTCTAGTATCAAGTTTTTGTACAGAGAAGGAAACCTATCAATCTGGTAGTAAAGAAATAAGTGATATAGGATTGATGAGTATTTGAAGACTCTTTCATTCTCCAGTCTCATCAACTGATCATGAATTTTATCAGCAATGAACTTGACATAATCAAATTTGACTGCAGGAGGTTGACTAGGGGTAAAAATAGACATGTAGGGAAAGGTCATCTCATCAACATATTCATTGGTGGAAAAACCTAAAATGCATGCTATCATTGTGACAATATCTTTGCCCAGATCAGAAAAGATGATGAACATGTAAGGAGGGGGGTCTTTTGGCATATGCTCTTCTTTAATGAAAGTCTAGCAAATTTGGGCACTTCTGGAATTGGACAACTTTGAAGATCTTTCAAGTAAATCATAAATGGAAAGGGGAATGAGGTCTTGACCCAGTTGCAACTGTAACATCTCATTTATGGACTCAGTTGTAATGGTGAATAGGATTTTTTGGTCTACAGACATCACAACTCTCATAATAGGGTCGTAGTTGGCATGGCAGTAGTGAATAATATCTAGGAAGACGTGGACACTGGGGAATTGATACTTGGGCAGGTTTGATTCCCAGAGACCTATCTTATCTACATGGTTTAAGTAATTATCTCTGTATTTACAATGAAATTTCAAAGGGGTTTCATCAAAGATGAGGTCCTGTTATCTCAAAATCAAGCCCTGGAAGGCTGCAGACCAGGAAGACTTCAAGTAACTGTTTCAAACCAATCTTTTAGCTAAGGCTTAGCCTCCTTAGCCTGAGAGGGCTCTCTCAAAGGGTTAAAGGTTTTTGATTATGATTAATATGGCTAACTCTTGTGAAACAAAGAAAAATGAAAATGGTGGAAACACAACTAACAAGTATCCATTGGGCTTATAGATTCATATATGATTATGTATTAACAGTAGGGTTGGCTTTGCATAAAATTCAAGGCATTCATATTTCAATATATGTAGAACACACCAAACACTTAGAAGGCAGTTTATGAGTATATGAAGGAAATTAGAACACTGTAAGCGATTTCTAAGTAATCAAATACTCATAACACTATAGATAACATGAAAAGACAGCAAAAGAAACTCATAATTGAACTCTCTATGATTCTTGAGAAGCATAAGATAGTACTGTATTACCAAAAAAAACAAAGTCTTTACATAAGCCAAATATCAGAGCTTTTTTTTTATAAATTTCCAACCCTCTTTACATTGCTCTTTCTCCTATATATAGAGCTCTTCTACCTAACTGAGATTCCTCCTCAAGCATGAGGGGAACTCGAAATCTACTTATAATGACACCTGTTCGAATTTTAACTTCCTATTAAATGTAACAAACTGCTACTAGACTCTCTAGACATCTAAATCAAATAGGAGTCTAACTCCATATTATGCTAATAATAGCCTTAATTACAATCATTCTCGTTCTTTGACAAGTGGTCTTTTTTAGTTTGGCTATGGTGGATGTTCAAAGCTCCATACTGGTCCTCAGTGTCACATCTTCTCCATTGCCCCTGAAAAATAGGAAACTACCCCTGTTTATCGGCCTTTGGTTTTCCTCAAAAATGTTCGAATCCAATGAACCATGCCCTTCATCTTTAATTATACAAAATATATCAGAATGCCACGTCCTTGATGTGTTGTCAACCTCTTCCATGTGTGAAGACAAAAGCTCCTCCAAGCTATCTGACATATCTTGGACTGTAGTAAATGTGATCACTTTATGACAAAAAGTTTAGAGTTGGATTCGAATATATGTTTCCTCCACCTGTCTTGACCTTGTTGAAAGTTGATACCTTTAGATGATCCCTTGAAGATATTTCCTTTTCAAAAAATTTCCCTTTGTATTTCAAAATCAGTTGACTGAGTTTATATTATGTAGCTTCAGCAGTTTCGTAGCACGCTACGAAACTATTGTGCGTTATTCATCATCTTCAGCAGTTTCGTAGTGCGCTACGAAACTGCTGTGTAATTCCAAAAAACACAGTTTCAACCAAAATTTTGCTATTTTGAGCCTCTTGATATTTAAACATCCTTTTCAATTGCTCCAAAGCTTTTCAAAACTGAATGGAAAGGTATGATTCTTCAAGAAGGATTATAACAAGGAAAACCATCAAAATTTGAAACAAAACCTTTCTTGATGTGTGACTGCCTTAAGGAAATTCTTTCTGCTGGCTTAACTGTATCTAAGTCTTCAATTTGTTTCTTCATGACTTTGATCCCAGATCTCAGGTTTGTATTGACCTTTCTGATAAATTGTGCTTCCTTTATTGTAGGGACAGTCCAGCTACGGAATTTAACATTAAAGTCAACCACCTCGGGTATTTGAAATGTTTTTTCCTCCCACCGAGCTTGCATTTTGTTAAAATAAGCCTCCTTAACTGCAAATTTCCTGGAGACCTTCTTCAATCTAGAAATTTCAAAGTTTTCCAATTCCAATCTCCTTTTCAAGTCTTACACACTATCTTCTTCTTGAATGGTAATTGCTTTGCCTTTATCCTTTCTTTGATGAGGCTATGTCACCTCCCCTGTTTCATCTGCTCTTGGCAGTACCTCCTGTATTTGTTTAAACTTCCTCGTTATGGGTCTCCTGGGCTTAAATACAAATTAATCAACCCGATCATCAAACTTGAGTTTTTTCGAGGCTTTGACTCTCTTAGCCTTGTCTTTTCTTGACTCTATCAAATATGCTTGAACTAGTGGAGATTCTTCAATGTCAATGGCTTGAAATAAGTCATTTAAGTCTCCCTTTGAAACAGGGCTTTCTTCAATAATCATTGACTTGCCTTTTTCTTTAGCTACCTGGATCCTAGTCCTTCTTCTTTGAACTCCTTCACCTGTGCTTGATTCATGTGCACCTTCTTTGACCTGAGCTTTCTCTTTAAGGGACTGCTGGGGTGTATCCTGGATAGTTAGTGGCTTGGTGGATTCTCTTACTTGTTTCCTAGCCTTCAACTTTGAAAACCTCCTGGATCTTGTTTCTGCCTGATGACCAGTTGTTGTTGGAAAATCTTTTGCAGCTTGAGGACTGAGACCGGTCTCGTTCTTGAAACCAGACATGAATATGAATGTGGGCCAGTCCCTACCTACTCTCTGGAGTTCATGCAGAACCATCAACTTAATTAAACCGTGGTGAAACAATGAAGTCTCACAGGCTTCTTTTCTTAGCTGCACCTTATCACACATTTTACTTAAGCTACGGAATAAGTAAAAAGGTATATCAATGGATATCTTTCCTGTGAAATGTAGCAGAAGCTTGAAATGATATGAATACACCTTGTTATATCTTCCTTCACAGGTAAGGTACCTTTGTATACAGGTAAGCAGATTGGCATATGAGTATTTGACATAATTTCTAGGCACAGACTTGTTTAAATCTGAGTCAATGTATTCTGGCTTTAGAAACTCCTTGCAAGGAGTCATATCAAATTTGAAATTCTTAAACCAAGTTTCTTGTCCCCTTGGAATCTCAGTAACTGTGGATATTACCTCTGGTGAGACTTGCAATTTGAGCATCCCAACCTTTGAATTCAGCCCTGTGAAATTCAAAGCAAATTCCTTGGTGGTTTGTGCATGACCTCCCTGTAGTTTCTCACAAAAATTCCAACATCCAACCTGCTTGAATGCATGCTCAACTTCTTTTTGTTTCAAGATAATGTCTACACCTTCAAGTTCATTTCTTAAACACCTGCCTGATCTGTGGTCCTTTCTTTCTGCCAATCTCTCCATGAAGGTTCAGTGTAGTGGAGGTTTGAAATGCTAGCGCTGCTCAAACTTCAATTTCTGCCTCGCTTGAATGGCTTCCTCGCTTGATAACTGCCTCGCTTGATAACAATGGATTCAAATTGAAAACTTGCAGTCTTGTTCCTCATGCAATGAATACAATCATCATTAAGACTGTGAATACCTGGCTTTTCTTAGAACTTGCAATCCGTGTGTACCAATGTACCTAGCGGCTGTAATGATGGAGATAAGCGGTTGGACATGATATAAGGAGTGTATAAGCTGACAGTGAATGATGCAACCATAACTGAACTTGACAGATTTGACAGTTAGGAAAGATTCATTGCGGATTGCACGAATCTCTGATTTCGTAGCGCAGTCAGTGTAAATTTTGAATTATGCACTACGGAATCACCTAAAACATGTTGCGTGGCGAAACTGCTAAAAAGGATTTACGCGCTATGAAAACACTTCAAAATAATTACATGCACTATGAAATCACCTAAAGAGTTTTGTGGCACATAGTTGACCTTTTGAAAAAAACTGACACATGGTTATGAGACCAGAGGTAAATGAGAATGACCAGTGATGAATGAGAATGCATAGTGTTAGATACCTATACCAATAGGTTTCATATTTCATGATTGGAAAAGGAAGGTCCAAATATGCTCTGCTTTGATGATGCAAAGATCCCATATTTCCAAGAGAAGACAAGGTGTGTATTTAGCTTGATGTGATTCAATTTTGATGGATGGTCCAACAGCCTAATCTGGATCATGCCATGTTTTAAATTTTCAGTTGTAGAATAGAGAAAGAAGTCTGTCCAAACTGTTTAATCTTGGCAGACAAGTAGCTTAGGTAGAGAAGTAAGGATCCCAACTGTTTAATCTGGGACCTTGGAAGCAATAAGGGTAGCATTAGATAGAAAATCAAAAGGAAAAGCCAGAGAAAAGAAAAAGGAAAATAAGGGTCTGCAAGTCTAAGTGCACCCTCCAAGAAGTAACAAAAAATGCTAGGAAAATAGATGGGTAGGCAGATGGGGTTGCAGAAGTGTCATTCCTTACAATTGAAGGTATGCTGGCCTATTTTCACAAAGTAAAATCAATGGATTGAGAAGGTCTTCTTCTCTATCAGGTTGCAGCAAAGCAAAGAAGCATGTCTAACTTCCCAATTTTCCCCTTCTCCATTCATTACTAACATCCCCTCATCAGTTGAGATTCATGGAAGAACTGGTGGTTTTATGGTGGTTCTTAGTCCTGTAGAAGCCACATTTCTTGTCTAAAATTCTTTTCATTTTGATCTACTCCCTAAGCTAAGTGATTTTCAAATAAACTTAGTAATTTCACCCCCCATTCACCTCTTCCACCCATATTAACCCTTAACTTTACTATCTAAATCCCCTATGTCCCCCTTTCCCTACTATAATAACACTATGGTGTATAAATCCCAGCATTGTATAGATATCCTCCCTTTAGCACTATAGCTGAATAAGTTTGTCAAGGGAGACATTAGTCTACCAGGGACCGTGGTCAACCCTGTCATGGGATTGCTCTGACCTCAGGTTGGAGTGATAGCCTCCCCCTAAGCCATCACCTCACCTCTGCCCAATAAATTCCACCAGAACCCCCTCCCTCTGCTCAAAACCCACTCTTAAACCTCTTTCCCCCCCTTGGATTAACCTTACCCCGAAAAAACCCACAAAAAGCACTAAACCTAAGGTTTTCCGCTAGATTATTTAAACGATTATTTAATATGCGGGCGGGACCCCCCAACCTGCACGATCTGGCGAAAGGCCCGCCAGCCGTCGATCGTCTGCCACCCACGATCCAACGGTGGGCGGGCATTTTCAGGGTCGGATCTGACGACCTTTAGCGTCCAGGGAACAGTGGTTTTCCGCCCCGTACACAGGACGCATGGCAGGCGGCGGGGCTGTTCGGAGCCCCCCTCCCCGATACCGCCTTTCCCCAAAGGTGGTGCGGGGAAACCACTTACCACCATCCCATTACCACCTCCCCCTTACGACATGCATACATCATCCTGACGTAGCGCCCTTCCCCACCCCCGCGCCGTGTGGCCCTCCACATAGTCCTGCCACCTTATCCATTCGCCACCGTGTCCTGCCACCCTGGCCCACACCTCAGCAGCCACGTCACCCCCGTACCCGGGCCCGCCATGACATCATCGGCGGGAAGGCGCCAATTACCTATTTTTTCCGAATTTTTCGTTAAAGTCACGGTTTAAGCCGTTTTTATGTCATTTTCACGCAAAAGAAGACATAGCCGTTGCAGCTGGTTCACTACCAAAGCGCCTCCGGACCTGCAAATTCAAAATTTCAACCGTACCAACTCATCAATTCTACCTCCACAGTCTGGCCCGCAGGCTTTTCAAGCATTATATCCAGGTATTCACCGTAATTCTTCCATTTTGCCCGTGCATACCATTTCTCTGTAAAAATCACCATTAAAGCACTTGTCAAGATTCCATACAAGCTCTGTCTACCACCAAAACGTAAGCTAAGGTAACCTGCATTACCCCAGAGCTAGAATTTAACACTAAAACAGTTATAAACGCGGCCCAAGATTCTAAAATTATCCTCGAGGGGCCCGGCATTGTTCCCTTTTGCCGGGTCTAGACCAGCTGCAGCTGCTTTCCTAAGTAGACCTCACATACCCTCTGCAATTTACCCCTAGCAATTCACAATCCTTGTGAATTTACTAGAAACTACAGAAGCACGCTTGCTAAGCCTGCCTTTTTCACTGTGAAGAACATTTCAGACATTGTCTACAGTTGGCCTATCATTTGAGCTCTTAGGAGGTTTGCAAAACCACTGCACTCTTCTCCCTCAAAATCAAGTCATACAATGGCTGCCCCTGCACCCACAGCTCTCAGTGTTGCTCCACTAAATCCACCCAACAAAGACTTGCAGTCCTTGCCTCTTGCTGACAAAGACTACCTTATTGAAGACTGTATGGTAGAAAGGGACTTTCTGCAGACCTTCAGGCTGTTGAGAGAGGACTACCTGAATGGTCATGATACATATGGCATATGGGAGTCCAACCTGCCATACTATTGTCTCCCCTCTGTAAATGTGTTTCCTGAAGTCATTCGACTATGTGCTGAAAACTATGATGTGCAGCACAGAGCCATCAGCACCCCATCTGGGAGGATCCTCTTCTACATTAATCCAGAGTCCATCAAAAAAATGTTACATTTTGATCAGACAGAGCTGCTAATCCCATTCTCCATGAACTATCTGCTAAACACTGGTGCCAAGATGACCAGTGAGGAGATTCAAAAGGTCACCAGGACATTCATGAGACCTGAGTGCCAGCCTGCAGGGTCACCTCCTTATTTGGATGTCTACTTCACTGAAGTAGGCAGATTGCTCCTGGACATGATTGCTTATGTGTTGGGATACAAAACTAGTGAACATGTGGATGAGACATTGCTAGTATTACTAGCTGTTTACAGCCCAGGCCAACCCCCTGCCAACAAATATAACTTTGCCAAGTTCATTGCTAACAAAATCCACGATCAGTTGGGTGCAGTGGATAGGTAGGGGGTCTTCAAATACTCGGCCTATATCTATCACCTCTTCATGTACTATCAGTCTGAGGTTTTTCCATGCTATATCAAAAAGCTGAATTATAGAGGGGAAAGAAGGTCTGTTATCTTCTGGACCTCTGTCTACCACAAAGTCATAAACTCACCCTATTCCTATTGTGAGTTTGTTGACCAATTTGTGTATCTAGTATCTTGCCTATTGATGAGGTCCCCTCCTCCCAGGATGTCAACTGAGATACAGAAGGCTCTGTAGCTTTCCAAAAAATGTAAAATAGGTGATTGGTACCTATATGAGGATCACACAGTCATCAGAGTCTATGGCTGTGAGCTCTGTCCTTACAGACTCCCAAAGTATGTGACCATGAGGATGTTTGCCTTGGAATATTATAGGCAGTTGATACAGTCTGACCTCACCCATTTCCACAGCTCCAGAAAGAAGGCCCACCTCAAGTTCAAACACCAGTTGGGCCCCTTCATCATGAACAAAAAAGAAGGATGGGAAGATGCTGACCTCATCCTCAAGGACAAATATAAACTATCATACAGTTTCCGGTGGGTCCCTTATGACCCTGAGGGTTTCATTACTGCCAGAACAAACAAATACAGGCTTCTAGGTTATAGGCATTGTCAATACCCACACATTGAGAGATATGCCAACCAGCAAGAATGGCTGCAGGGTACTCTAGTAGAAAAGCTAACTGAAGAAGAGATAATGCTAAAGAATATGAAGGAGCTTGAAAAAACCATTGACCTAGACTCTGTGCAGCAGGTACCTTTCAAGCGACCTTATTCAACAGGAGAAGGGACCTCGGCCCCAAGGACTGCACCAGTAACACAAGCACCCTCCACAGCAGCACCAGCTGCAGACAAAGGCAAAGGGATAATGGGTGCAGAGGAGGAAACAATGAAAGAAAAGCTTGCCCCTGCAAATGAGCAGCATCAAGAGCCCCAACAAGGGCAGCAAACATAACAGCAGCAAGAGCAGACTGCCCCTCAGCAAACGGAGCTACCAGCAGCCCCAGTAATGCAAACTCCACCTCCACAGACTGAGCCATTGACTGCTCCTAGTTTGCAGACCCCAGCACATGAAGAAAGGGGTATGAAAAGAGACAGAGAAGAGTCCACTCCAGTTAGTGGATCCTCCCAACAACCAGGAGCCAAAAGGCAAAGGCTAGACTCCCCAGAAGTAGAAGACATCAATAAAGAATTCCTTGACAGCTCAAGGAAAAATAAGGAGGGCAGCCAGCACACAGGGACAAGCTCCTTTCAGCAGGAGCAAGGATTGCAACTTGGTTTGGAGGTGTCTTCCTCCTCCCAGCAGAGCAAGAAGCCCAAGAGCACTAAGGCTTCTTTCAAACAAATAAAAGCTCAGAATGATCTGCTGAGGCCTGAGGTCTACAAGCAATTTATAGATGCAACACCAGCCCATCAAGAAAGGCTAATGTTTGTGTATGACATTAAAGAGGAAAAAATAATCCTCAGTCACTTTAAGCCTACAATACCGCAGCCTAAGTCAGCTGCAGATTTTGTGAAGACAAGGGTGGAGGTCATGGCCAAAGACATCCATCCCATGGACCAAATAGAACTCCATAAGCAAGCTGGAGAAATGGTTTATGCAACCTTGGTGGAGAGGGCAACCATGGCCCATGAGCTGAAAGAGTCCTTGAAAAACACCAATACACAGTTGGACTTTGAGAGAATGTCCTCCTTGGCCAAGGACAATAGAATAAAGTCTCTTGAGGACATCATCATTGATCTAGGACATGATCCTAGTGATCCAAAGGGTGTGAAGGCCCTTATGAAGAAGAAATATGATGACCTGAATGCATTAAAGAAGAGGTTGAAGCTGCAGCCCACAGAGCACCCTCAAACCGCAGAACTTCAAAAGCAAAAATAGGCTGATGACCAATTAGACCTCCTAATGCAGCAAGACCAGAGGATCAGGGAATTGGAGAAAGAGCTGGAAGGGGCATTACAAGATAAACAGGGAGAATCCACTTCCCAAGCTCCTCCAACTACTTCGACAACAGCAACAACTTCAGGGGCAGCAGTGGCCCCCACAACAGAAGCAGCAGGAACAGCAGCAGCTCCAGATGCCGGAACAAGTGTAGAAGAATTGACCAAGGCCATCAAGGAAATGGAGCTCACGGCCAATGAAATAAAGAAGGCCAAGGAAAAATTGGCAGAACTGGATGCTAAATATGACAAGTCAAAAGTAACTGTAGCAGAGCAGGGCAGAGAAATAAAGGCCCTAAAGGACAAGATCAAGGCTCTAGAGAAGGAACTGAATCTAGAGACTGCCATGGCCGACATAAAGAGGATTCTATGGGCCAAAATTGGCCATTCCATCAATCAACAATGGAGGTCAATCAAAACAATACATGAACAGATGGACTTAATAGGCCAAGCACAAGCAGAAATCCATAAGGCCAAGAAAACACTGGGAGACAAGCCAGAACAGGCCAACAGGATGATAGACTTCCTGAACAGGCAAGAAAAGGAGGAACTGGCAGCCATAGGCATTGCCAACAGAACCGAGACTGTCCTCACTGCCAAGAAGGTACTAACTCTCAGGAGCTATGTACAAACTGTGGAGAGGAAGTGCTATGAGATACAAGCTGAGGCGGAAGAATACAAAGTCAAGATGGCAGTGCTGCAATCAAAGGGACTGCCCAGCCTCCTAAGTGGTGCAAGAAGACTGATCTCTCGAGATCAATTTGCCAACAGAATGGCAACCACTATTGAAAATTAGATTGTTGCATCTGGCAGTACATCTGAGCAAACAGGGCCCCCCACAGGACAGAGCTTGTATGAAAAGCTTGAAGGCATGTTCTTCATTGAAAATGAGGTAAATCATCTGTTTGAAACTCCTCCTAACTTTTATAGGTATACAGAGGCCGATGAGACCTTGATAAAAATTCGGAGGCATCAAATGCCTAAGGAGGATTGGTGGCAAGCGATGCTTCAGATTCTGCCACGGTAGCCTCAGTTGTTCGGCCACTGCCAGCTCCAGGTCACTACAAGACAAACAGCATGACAAAGTCAGAAATAAAGGCAGCTGAAAGGGTGACTCAGCATAAGGACGATGACAGCTAGCCTAAAGGATAAGCAAATGCGCATATTTGGACAGCTTAGCCTCAGCCGACTTCGACATCCACCAAGTCATAAATTTCTAACTATTTTTGACAGCTACAACAACAAAAGTTACTACAGCTTTTACTTTCTCAGCTACCAGCTCCAGGAGTTGGCATAACATTTATGAGCCATTACTTCCTTTTCTTGATATTTTTACATGTAAATTTTGTATAAATACTCCCCTTAGTAACGCATAAGGGGTTGGTGATTTTTGAATCCAAGGAGAAATATATTGTATACATTCAGTCTAATACAGAGGGCTGGACCAGCTCAATGATTTCCTGAAGTATTTGATGTATGGATGATGCTATATGTGTTGATGCAGAATTCCTGTGCTGTCTGATGAAATAACAAGTTTTTCTCAAATCTCTGTTTCTTGTCTTTCTTATGTTTACCAAACCATACTTATGTTGTTCTAAGCTAGCAGTAAAGAAAAAGAATAGTACAGGATTTGTTTCATTACACCTTGTGCTCAATTTTTACTGCTGTGAATGTTTGTCTTCAGGATTAACGATATACATGAATTCTTAACTGCTCATGTGTCTATTAATTCTATATGTGTTAATGTTAAACTAGAAATTATTCATTGCTTCTATATTGACATTCCCACTGTCTTTTCTTCAGCAGTTTTTCTGTGAGATTCTTGATTGCCTTACATAAACTGAATACACCCACTTAATAACTATTTTTAACGTTGTTTCTCAGACACAAATCTGGCTCTGCAGCATCACTAAGGTATCACACAGTATCAAACAAACTAAAGGACCACTGACTCCATGCCCAATGGACTAAAACATACTAGTAAATACCTATATATATATTAACTGGAATCATCACCAAACACATTTCAAAAACAAAACTGGAATCATCACCAAACACATTTCAAAAACAAAACCCTGAACATTATAGCTGGCCTAAAATACTATCAAAACAAAGCTAAACTTTAAAGAGAGAGCCCTCTCTGATTACAGCTTGGCCAGAAGCTGAAATCCAAAGACTGGTTAGTGGTTACCCCGGCCGTATTCCCTTGGGAGTCATAGGGAACAACCTGGGTGTTAACATAAATGGCGACTCCACTGGGGAGCTGAGCATACTATTTTTCAACTGTTGTCTGCCAAGACAGTGGTTTTAAAAAGGCTTGAGCAGTCCCTTAAACAACCCTAAAAATATCTTAGAAAATACCAAAAACAAATTCAGAAGCTAGCTCCTAAAAAGGAAACCAGGCACACTAGGTCAAACCCTGACCCAAATCCACCAGCTGTGTTTGAGAATCCTAATATAATCCCTAGAATCATTAGGAAGCAACAAAGGCAGGAAAATCCTACTGATTTGACTCCCGAGACAGCCCACCCTGAACCAGTTCCAACCCCAATCAAGGTTCTATTTAGGTCTACCCCTGTCTCCCCGAGCTCACCATCTACATCTCAAAGCCCTCCTTTTACATCTTCACCAACTACACATATCCCCTTGACCAGCACTCTAGGTGCTGCCACACCTGTTACCCCTGTGGTACACATCGTTCCTCTTATCCCAGTAGCTCCTGTAAACCCCCAAAACCTTGTGAATATGGCTAACAGATATGCACCCTTGCAGTTACCAGCCAATGCTGCAGCTCTTCCCCAAGACTACCAAACTAAAATCTCATATTTTGACTACACTGGCCATCTTACAGCTATTCAGCATGCCAAAAGGATGCAAGACCATTTTGAGACCTATGAAATAGATGATGACAGTGTGAGAATGAGGATGTTTGTTCAAAGTCTGACTGGGGATGTAAGAACTTGGTTTAGATCCCTAAATGCAAATTCCATCACAACTCCTGATGAACTTTATCAAGCCTTTACTAGCAGATGGGAGAAAAAGAAAGATCCTCTTCACATACTTGGTGAATATGACACTATCAAAAGAGGTCCCCAAGAGACTGTTTTGGAGTATTGTGCAAGATTTAACAATGTATATAACGCAATCCCGCAAAATTTAAGACCTCCCCCTGATTTGGCCTTGTACAAATTTCCTGATGGTTTTGACCCTGATATGGCCTATCAGTTGAAGGAGAGAGACCCTCAAACCCTTGCAGATGCCCAAAAGGTTGCTGTCACAGTGGAAGCTAACCTGATTGCCAAAAGAAACAGAGCAAGGTTGGAAAAGAGAACCACCTTCAAAGAAGAACCCTCAGCTTTTGATCAAAAACTGGATGCAATACTCACTGGTATGAAAAGATTGGGAGATAGAGTGGAATCAGTTGAGAGAAAGTCTTCATGGGAAGCACCACAAAACAATCCTCCTAGGAATCCAAATTTTAGGAGAACTCAAAACCCAAACGTTGGCAAGGCCAGTGCGGACCAAGACATAAGACCCCCTTTCCAAGAAAACTATGCTGAAACTTCCACATCAAGTGAACCCAATGAAGATTCTCAGATTAATTTAATGGGTCTAGATGGTGAAAGTCAAGTCTTTTTGACACAAGAAGACCATGAGGATGAGGTAATCAAGCTGTTCCCAATCAAATCAGGTGAGTCATTTGACTTCAAACAAGGCTATGACACAACTGTTTACGAAGTCCATAAGCAATACAAGCTTAGGAGCAGAACTGTAAATGTAACACAGCCTGAAAAGATAAAAGATAATCAGCAGCCCAAAAGAACCATAGTAACAGAGCCAATTGACCCAACAGATTCACTTGCAAAAGAAGTAACCATTGAAGAAGTCACTGAACCAACTTCTTCAAAGCAGCAGCCCATGGATGCATCATCCTTGCACCCTAACCCAAGTGTCACCCCTCAAGAGATGAGCAAGAAGGGCAAGCCTCAAAATCAGGATAAGAATCAAGAAGAAGAGTTAGTGAACAAGGAAAGAAATGTCATCCACAGCCAAAAGACCCAATCCGAAAAACCTTTTGACCTAGAAACTGAAATTAGTAAATTAAAAATAGCAATTCCTCTCTCAGAATTAGCCAAACACAGCATCTACAAACAACAAATCAGGAAATCTCTCCAACTTACTAGCAACAAAGGTGATGTTAATGTGTTGGATGATACCCCAGAGCTACTTTTTGGCCCAGAGGTGGATGGAAAGACAGCAGGTGTAGGCATTTTACCCTTCTATGTCAGCCTGCATGTTCATGACAAGATATTACACAATGCAATGTTTGACTCGGGTGCCTCTCACAACCTAATGCCCAAATCAGTCATGGAAAGACTAAACCTGGATATTACCAGACCATACAAGGACCTGTTCTCCTTTGATTCTAGCCAAGTCAAGTGCTTAGGCCTAATAAAAGATCTATGTGTGTCTCTTGTTCAGTACCCAAACAAAACAATTCTAATGGATGTTGTAGTTGCTGACATCCCACCAAAGTATGGGATGCTGTTATCAAGGTCATGAGGGGCTAAACTTCAAGGTTCCCTGCAGTTAGATATGTCATATGCCACCATCACTGTTTTTTGGCAACCAAAGAGATTATACAGAGAAACATTAATGAAATACATGGTCAGCAGTGAAGAAAAGCCTCAAAACTTTCCCATATATGCTGTCCATTCAGACACAGACTCATACATTCTCTTCAATGATAATACAACTCCCTCAGATAATGAGGTTGAACCCAAGACACTCATACAAGAGGAAGACACCAATGAGCAAACTGCTACCCAAGAAACCATGATTAAGCAAACATTAAACACTGCTGCTGCTCAAGAAAGCGAACAGGTTCCATCAAGGGAGGGGACTTCCCTAGAAAACAAACTAGATGGCAAACCAGAGCTTCAACTCACAATTCCAGCACACAAGGAGGTCATTAAGTTCTCCCCGGAACAAGAGATCCTATGGTTCCTTGAATTTGATGGGTCAGTCAACAAATTAGGGGTAGGGGCTGGAGTTTGGATACATAATAAACAAGACAGTCATGCAGAAGGCCGAGCCTATAGACTGAATTTCAGGTGTACTAATAATATGGCAGAATATGAAGCTCTTTTACTAGGCCTCAAGCTAGTAAAATTCTTACAAGCCACAAAATTCTCAATCATGGGAGATTCGGATTTAGTCATCCAACAAGTGAAGGGCAACTTTGTCACCAATGACAAAAGACTGAGATCTTATAGATCTGCTGCTGCGGAATTACTACAGTCCTTCACTGAATTTCAAATTACCAAGATTCCCAGAACCCATAACTTGCATGCCGACAGTTTAGCCACATTTGCAAGTACCTGCAAGCTACCTTTGAGCCTCACCACTGTTTTACAGCTGAGGTAAAGCATAGACCTTCTATCCCAAACAATGTCAGAGACTGGCAGGTGTTTGAAGATGATGCACAAATAAACAACTTCTTGACCTTGCAACAAGAATTTGCAGGACTAAATATTGACACTGAAAGAGCAAGTCAATCACAAATACCTGAAAGAGCAAGTCAATCACAAATACAGTGTGAACAGACTAACCACCCAATATCACCCAAAACAGCAAAACAAATGCTAAATCCAACTATTTTCAACAAGGAGAACATACAACAAATTCAACACACCAATCATGAGGAAGCAGCTATTGTAGAGGATGAAATCATAGAGCTGAGAGACAATTTTCTCCCAACATGCCTAACTCCATTAGAAGACATCTTTGACTCAAATGACATCCCTAGAAAACCAAAAATGCAGCCCCTAAATGCAGCCATTGAAGAGTGCAACATTGGCACGGTTGATAAGCCCAAGATAATAAAGCTATCTGCATCCCTGCCTCCTGATCAAAAACCCAAATACATTGACCTTTTCAAAGAGTTCCAGGATGTCTTTTCATGGGGTTATGAGGATTTAAAATCCTATGACACCTCTGTTATCCAGCATACTATCCCTCTCAAGCCTAATCAGAAGCCATTCAAACAAAAATTGAGAAGGATTAATCCCATGCTCCTCCCTTCAATTGAAAAGGAATTGCAAAAAATGTTTAAAGCAGGCATCATAGCACCAATCAGGTTTTCTGATTGGATTTCAAATTTGGTCCCTACAAGAAAGAAAACTGGTGAAATAAGGCTTTGTGTAGATCTAAGAAATCTGAATCAAGTATCCCTCAAAGATAATTATCCCTTACCCAAGATGGATCACATCCTCCAAAGAGTGGTAGGTGCCTCAAGGATATCACTACTTGATGGATTCTCAGGCTTCAATCAAATCCTGGTACACCTTGATGATCAAGACAAAACTGCATTTACAACCCCATGGGGAACTTTCAAATATGTAAAGATGCCTTTTGGATTGAAAAATGCAGGGGCAACATTTCAAAGAGCAATGGATATTGCTTTTGCCAAGGAGATTCATGACTTTCTTGTCATTTACTTAGCTGACCTTACACCTTTCTCAAAATCAGACCAAGAACATTTGAGACATTTGAGACAGATCTTCCTAACATGTAGGAAATATGGAATCTCCTTGAATCCCAAGAAATCCTTATTTGGTTTAGAGGAAGGTAAGCTATTGGGACATATCATTTCAAAAGATGGCATCAGAATTGACCTAGATAGGATACAAGCTATCCTACAAATGCCCCACCCAAGAAATATAAAGGAATTACAGGCCTTCTTGGGTAAAATCAACTTCCTGAGGAGATTTATCCCAAATCTGGCTGAATTGAGTAGATTACTGAATAACATGCTAAAGAAGGATTCAAAAGTGAAATGGACTGTTGAAGCAAATCAAGCCTTTGAAGGTATAAAATTGGCCCTTACTTAGACTCCAGTCCTAACAAATCCTCAATTTGAAAAAGAATTCATCATTTTTTCCTTTGCCTCCCAACATACTATTGCTGCTGTTTTACTACAGAAAGATGACCAAGGAAATGAAAAGCCCATTGCTTTCTTTAGCAGAGCTCTTAGGGATGCACCTCTGAAATACCAAATCATGGAGAAACAGGCTTATGCTTTGGTTAAAGCCATTAAGGAATTTAGGATTTATATCCTTTATTCCCATGTTATAGCTTATGTGCCAAGTCCTATTGTTAAAGACATTCTCACCCAAGAGAACTTAGAGGGCAGAAGGGGAAAATGGATTGCAAATATTCTAGAATTTGACATCGAAATAAAACCTACAAAACTGATAAAAGGGCAAGGTTTGGCCAAACTACTGACAGAGGCAAACTTCCAAGCCTTAGACATCAACCAGCTGGACAGTGAACCGGAGCTGGCGACTCCAAAGATCAATGTAGCCTTTGAACAATCCCCTTGGTACTCTGATATATGTTATGTATTACAAAACCTGTGTGCTCCCCCAGGATTGTCCAGAACTAAGTGTAGGTTCCTAAAAATGAAAGCTTCTAAATTTTGTATTATGGATGGAAATTTACTTTGGAAAAACCATGAAGGGATATTGTTAAACTGCTTAATTGAGAATGAAACTAACAATATCATAAAAGAATTGCATGCAGGTGACTGTGGTGGACACTTGTACTGGAAGTCCACTGTGGATAAAATACTGAGGGCTGGTTACTACTGGCCCACCATGTTCTCTGATGTCAAGAAATTCACAACCTCATGTCACAAATGTCAAGTGTTTGAGGGAAAGAGACAGTTACTGCCACTTCCTTTGAGGCCTATTGCAACAGAGAGAACTTTTCAACAATGGGGCTTGGATTTCATAGGGGAAATTCATCCCTCATCTTCAGGCCAACACATATGGATTCTAACAGCTACAGACTACTTCACTAAGTGGATTGAAGCTGTTCCATGCAGACAAGCAAATGATTCAACAATCATTCAGTTTTTGGAGAATAACATATTGGCTAGATTTGGTTTCCCTGATAAGATAATAACAGACAATGTTGTTGCTTTCAGATCCAAGAAAATGGTGAATTTCTGCCACAAATTTCACATTACCTTGGGCCATTCTACTGCATACTATCCCCAAGGCAATGGCCTTGCTGAATCATCAAATAAAAGCCTGGTAAACATCATAAAGAAAGTGCTAGAAGAGAACAAAAAGAATTGGCATAAGAAGCTTGTGAATGCCTTATGGGCAGATAGACTAACAACCAAGAGATCGATTGGGACCAGCCCATATGAGTTAGTCTATGGATTAGAAGCTAAATTCCCTTCATCACTAGGGATTCCTGTCATGAAACTTCTTCAAGAAAGTCAAGCTGAACCAAATGATATGCAGAGAAGGATAAATCAAATAATATGTTTGCAGCAAACTAGAGATCAAGTGTACAGCAGAGTTCAAGTTTTACAAGAAAAGCTAAAGAAAGCTTTTGACAGAAGAACTAAGGCAGAAGATTTCAACATTGGTGACAAAGTCCTCAAGTGGGATTCAAGAAGGGAAGATAAAGGAAAACATGGAAAATTTGATTCCCTTTGGAGAGGACCATTTGCTGTCCAAGCAGTACAAGGAAACAATACCTATTTCCTTAAAAGTCTTAATGAAATGGATTTGGATGAAGGTCCTGTGAATGGCAGGATGCTGAAGCACTATTTTGACCACTGCCCATAAAGTGCAGCCTGAGTTTCCCTGTACATATTCAGGTGTATATATTACTTTCTGTTAAAATGTAAAAATGCACCCTCTCAAGTTTTATTAACTATCAACAAAAGGCAGATAGGTTAGAGATCCACTAAGGTGGGAAGAACACAATTTTGGCATTTCAAAGCAGCATACTTCAAATTTGGTAAAAGCAGTCAAGGGCCAAGGCATTCTGACCTGCTGTTCTTGGTCTTTCAAATGGAAAGACCATCCCCATGTGGAGCCACTGTTAGATACCTATACCAATAGGTTTCATATTTCATGATTGGCAAAGGAAGGTCCAAATATGCTCTGCTTTGATGATGCAAAGATCCCATATTTCCAAGAGAAGACAAGGTGTGTATATAGCTTGATGTGATTCAATTTTGAAGGATGGTCCAACAGCCTAATCTGGATCATGCCATGTTTTAAATTTTCAGTTGTAGAATAGAGAAAGAAGTCTGTCCAAACTGTTTAATCTTGGCAGACAAGTAGCTTAGGTAGAGAAGTAAGGCTCCCAACTGTTTAATCTGGGACCTTGGAAGCAATAAGGGTAGCATTAGATAGAAAATCAAAAGGAAAAGCCAGAGAAAAGAAAAAGGCAAATAAGGGTCTGCAAGTCTAAGTGCACCCTCCAAGAAGAAACAAAAAATACTAGGAAAATAGATGGGTAGGCAGATGGGGTTGTAGAAGTGTCATTCCTTACAATTGAAGGTATGCTGGCATATTTTCACAAAGTGAAATCAATGGATTGAGAAGGTCTTCTTCTCTATCAAGTTGCAGCAAAGCAAAGAAGCATGTCTAACTTCCCAATTTTCCCCTTCTCCATTCATTACTAACATCCCCTCATCAGTTGAGATTCATGGAAGAACTAGTGGTTTTATGGTGGTTCTTAGTCCTGTAGAAGCCACATTTCTTGTCTAAAATTCTTTTCATTTTGATCTACTCCCTAAGCTAAGTGATTTTCAAATAAACTTAGTAATTTCACCCCCCATTCACCTCTTCCACCCATATTAACCCTTAACTTTACTATCTAAATCCCCTATGTCCCCCTTTCCCTACTATAATAACACTATGGTGTATAAATCCCAGCATTGTATAGATATCCTCCCTTTAGCACTATAGCTGAATAAGTTTGTCAAGGGAGACATTAGTCCACCAGGGACCATGGTCAACCCTGTCATGGGATTGCTCTGACCTCAGGTTGGAGTGACAGCCTCCCCCTAAGCCATCACCTCACCTCTGCCCAATAAATTCCACCAGAACCCCCTCCCTCTGCTCAAAACCCACTCTTAAACCTCTTTTCCCCCCTTGGATTAACCTTACCCTGAAAAAACCCACAAAAAGCACTAAACCTAAGGTTTTCCGCCAGATTATTTAAACGATTATTTAATATGTGGGCGGGACCCCCCCCCCCAACCTGCACGATCCGGCGGAAGGCCCGCCAGCCGTCGATCGTCTGCCACCCACGATCCAACGGTGGGCGGGCATTTTCAGGGTCGGATCTGCCGACCTTTAGCGTCCGGGGAACGGTGGTTTTCCGCCCCGTACACAGGACGCATGGCAGGCGGCGGGGCTGTTCGGAGCCCCCCTCCCCGATACCGCCTTTCCCCAAAGGTGGTGCGGGGAAACCACTTACCACCATCCCGTTACCACCTCCCCCTTACGACATGCATACGTCATCCTGACGTAGCGCCATTCCCCGCCCTCGCGCCGTGTGGCCCTCCACGTAGTCCTGCCACCTTATCCATTCGCCACCGTGTCCTGCCACCCTGGCCCACACCTCAGCAGCCATGTCACCCCCGTACCTGGGCCCGCCATGACGTCATGCTGACGTCATCGGCGGGAAGGCGCCAATTACCTATTTTTTCCGAATTTGTCGTTAAAGTCACGGTTTAAGCCGTTTTTATGTCATTTTCGCGCAAAAGAAGACATAGCCGTTGCAGCTGGTTCACTGCCAAAGCGCCTCCGGACCTGCAAATTCAAAATTTCAACCGTACCAACTCATCAATTCTACCTCCACAGTCCGGCCCGCAGGCTTTTCAAGCGTTATATCCAGGTATTCACCGTAATTCTTCCATTTTGCCCGTGCATACCATTTCTCTGTAAAAATCACCATTAAAGCACTTGTCAAGATTCCATACAAGCTCTGTCTACCACCAAAAAGTAAGCTAAGGTAACCTGCATTACCCCGGAACTAGAATTTAACACTAAAACAGTTATAAATGCGGCCCAAGATTCTAAAATTATCCTCGAGGGGCCCGGCATTGTTCCCTTTTGCCGGGTGTAGACCAGCTGCAGCTGCTTTCCTAAGTAGACCTCACATACCCTCTGCAATTTACCCCTAGCAATTCACAATCCTTGTGAATTTACTAGAAACTACAGAAGCACGCTTGCTAAGCCTGCCTTTTTCACTGTGAAGAACATTTCAGACATTGTCTATAGTTGGCCTATCATTTGAGCTCTTAGGAGGTTTGCAAAACCACTGCACTCTTCTCCCTCAAAATCAAGTCATACAATGGCTGCCCCTGCACCCACAGCTCTCAGTGTTGCTCCACTAAATCCACCCAACAAAGACTTGCAGTCCTTGCCTCTTGCTGACAAAGACTACCTTATTGAAGACTGTATGGTAGATAGGGACTTTCTGCAGACCTTCAGGCAGTTGAGAGAGGACTACCTGAATGGTCATGATACATATGGCATATGGGAGTCCAACCTGCCATACTATTGTCTCCCCTCTGTAAATGTGTTTCCTGAAGTCATTCGACTATGTGCTGAAAACTATGATGTGCAGCACAGAGCCATCAGCACCCCATCTGGGAGGATCCTCTTCTACATTAATCCAGAGTCCATCAACAAAATTTTACATTTTGATCAGACAGAGCTACTAATCCCATTCTCCATGAACTATCTGCTGGACACTGGTGCCAAGATGACCAGTGAGGAGATTCAAAAGGTCACCAGGACATTCATGAGACCTGAGTGCCAGCCTGCAGGGTCACCTCCTTATTTGGATGTCTACTTCACTGAAGTAGGCAGATTGCTCCTGGACATGATTGCTTATGTGCTGGGATACAAAACCAGTGAACATGTGGATGATACAATGCTAGTATTACTAGCTGTTTACAGCCCAGGCCAACCCCCTGCCCGCAAATATAACTTTGCCAAGTTCATTGCTAACAAAATCCACGATCAGTTGGGTGCAGTGGATAGGCAGGGGGTCTTCAAATACTCGGCCTATATCTATCACCTCTTCATGTACTATCAGTCTGAGGTTTTTCAATGCTATATCAAAAAGCTGGATTATAGAGGGGAAAGAAGGTTTGTTATCTTCTGGACCTCTGTCTACCACAAAGTCACAAACTCACCCTATTCCTATTGTGAGTTTGTTGACCAATTTGTGTATCCAGTATCTTGCCTATTGATGAGGTCCCCTCCTCCCGGGATGTCAACTGAGATACAGAAGGCTCTGCAGCTTTCCAAAAAATGTAAAATAGGTGATTGGTACCTATATGAGGATCACACAGTCATCAGAGTCTATGGCTGTGAGCTCTGTCCTTACAGACTCCCAAAGTATGTGCCCATGAGGATGTTTGCCTTGGAATATTATAGGCAGTTGATACAGTCTGACCTCACCCATTTCCACAGCTCCAGAAAGAAGGCCCACCTCAAGTTCAAACACCAGTTGGGTCTCTTCATCATGAACAAAAAAGAAGGATGGGAAGATGCTGACCTCATCCTCAAGGACAAATATAAACTATCATACAGTTTCCGGTGGGTCCCTTATGACCCTGAGGGTTTCATTACTGCCAGAAGAAACAAATACAGGCTTCTAGGTTATAGGCATTGTCAATACCCACACATTGAGAGATATGCCAACCAGCAAGAATGGCTGCAGGGTACTCTAGTAGAAAAGCTAACTGAAGAAGAGATAATGCTAAAGAATATGAAGGAGCTTGAAAAAACCATTGACCTAGACTCTGTGCAGCAGGTACCTTTCAAGCGACCTTATTCAACAGGAGAAATGACCTCGGCCCCAAGGACTGCACCAGTAACACAAGCACCCTCCATAGCAGCACCAGCTGCAGACAAAGGCAAAGGGATAATGGGTGCAGAGGAGGAAACAATGAAAGAAAAGCCTGCCCCTGCAAATGAGCAGCATCAAGAGCCCCAACAAGGGCAGCAAACAGAACAGCAGCAAGAGCAGACTGCCCCTCAGCAAATGGAGCTACCAGCAGCCCCAGCAATGCAAACTCCACCTCCACAGACTGAGCCATTGACTGCTCCTAGTTTGCAGACCCTAGCACATGAAGAAAGGGGTATGAAAAGAGACAGAGAAGAGTCCACTCCAGTTAGTGGATCCTCCCAACAACCAGGAGCCAAAAGGCAAAGGCTAGACTCCCCAGAAGTAGAAGAAATCACTGAAGAATTCCTTGACAGCTCAAGGAAAAATAAGGAGGGCAGCCAGCACACAGGGACAAGCTCCTTTCAGCAGGAGCAAGGATTGCAACTTGGTTTGGAGGTGTCTTCCTCCTCCCAGCAGAGCAAGAAGCCCAAGAGCACTAAGGCTTCTTTCAAACAAATAAAAGCTCAGAATGATCTGCTGAGGGCTGAGGTCTACAAGCAATTTATAGATGCAACACCAGCATGGCAAGAAAGGCTAATGTCTGTGTATGACATTAAAGAGGAAAAAATAATCCTCAGTCACTTTAAGCCTACAATACCGCAGCCTAAGTCAGCTGCAGATTTTGTGAAGACAAGGGTGGAGGTCATGGCCAAAGACATCCATCCCATGGACCAAATAGAACTCCACAAGCAAGCTGGAGAAATGGTTTATGCAACCTTGGTGGAGAGGGCAACCATGGCCCATGAGCTGAAAGAGTCCCTGAAAAACACCAATACACAGTTGGACTTTGAGAGAATGTCCTCCTTGGCCAAGGACAATAGAATAAAGTCTCTTGAGGACATCATCATTGATCTAGGACATGATCCTAGTGATCCAAAGGGTGTGAAGGCCCTTATGAAGAAGAAATATGATGACCTGAATGCATTAAAGAAGAGGTTGAAGTTGCAGCCCACAGAGCACCCTCAAACCGCAGAACTTCAAAAGCAAAAACAGGCTGATGACCAATTAGACCTCCTAATGCAGCAAGACCAGAGGATCAGGGAATTGGAGAAAGAGCTGGAAGGGGCATTACAAGATAAACAGGGAGAATCCACTTCCCAAGCTCCTCCAACTACTTCGACAACAGCAACAACTTCAGGGGCAGCAGTGGCCCCCACAACAGAAGCAGCAGGAACAGCAGCAGCTCCAGATGCCAGCACAAGTGTAGAAGAATTGACCAAGGCCATCAAGGAAATGGAGCTCCAGGCCAATGAAATAAAGAAGGCCAAGGAAAAATTGGCAGAACTGGATGCTAAATATGACAAGTCAAAAGTAACTGTAGCAGAGCAGGGCAGAGAAATAAAGGCCCTAAAGGACAAGATCAAGGCTCTAGAGAAGGAACTGAATCTAGAGACTGCCATTGCCGACATAAAGAGGATTCTATGGGCCAAAATTGGCCATTCCATCAATCAACAATGGAGTTCAATCAAAACAATACATGAACAGATGGACTTAATGGGCCAAGCACAAGCAGAAATCCATAAGGCCAAGACAACACTGGGAGACAAGCCAGAACAGGCCAACAGGATGATAGACTTCCTGAACAAGCAAGAAAAGGAGGAACTGGCAGCCATAGGCATTGCCAACAGAACCGAGGTTGTCCTCACTGCCAAAAAGGTACTAACTCTTAGGAGCTATGTACAAACTGTGGAGAGGAAGTGCTATGAGATACAAGCTGAGGTGGAAGAATACAAAGTCAAGATGGCAGTGTTGCAATCAAAGGGACTGCCCAGCCTCCTAAGTGGTGCAAGAAGACTGATCTCTCGAGATCAATTTGCCAACAGAATGGCAACCACTATTGAAAATCAGATTGTTGCATCTGGCAGTACATCTGAGCAAACAGGCCCCCCCACAGGACAGAGCTTGTATGAAAAGCTTGAAGGCATGTTCTTCATTGAAAATGAGGTAAATCATCTGTTTGAAACTCCTCCTAACTTTTATAGGTATACAGAGGCCGATGAGACCTTGATAAAAATTCGGAGGCATCAAATGCCTAAGGAGGATTGGTGGCAAGCGATGCTTCAGATTCTGCCACGGTAGCCTCATTTGTTCGGCCACTGCCAGCTCCAGGTCACTACAAGACAAACAGCATGACAAAGTCAGAAATAAAGGCAGCTGAAAGTGTGACTCAGCATAAGGACGATGACAGCTAGCCTAAAGGATAAGCAAATGCGCATATTTGGACAGCTTAGCCTCAGCCGACTTCGACATCCACCAAGTCATAAATTTCTGACTATTTTTGACAGCTACAGCAACAAAAGTTACTACAGCTTTTACTTTCTCAGCTACCAGCTCCAGGAGTTGGCATAACATTTATGAGCCGTTAACTCCTTTTCTTGATATTTTTACATGTAAATTTTGTATAAATACTCCCCTTAGTAACGCATAAGGGGTTGGTGATTTTTGAATCCAAGGAGAAATCTATTGTATACATTCAGTCTAATACAGAGGGCTGGACCAGCTCAATGATTTCCTGAAGTATTTGATGTATGGATGATGTTAGATGTGCTGATGCATAATTCCTGTGCTGTCTGATGAAATAACAAGTTTTTCTCAAATCTTTGTTTCTTGTCTTTCTTATGGTTACCAAACCATACTTATGTTGTTCTAAGCTAGCAGTAAAGAAAAAGAATAGTACAGGATTTGTTTCATTACACCTTGTGCTCAATTTTTACTGCTGTGAATGTTTGTCTTCAGGATTAACGATATACATGAATTCTTAACTGCTCATGTGTCTATTAATTCTATATGTGTTAATGTTAAACTAGAAATTCTTCATTGCTTCTATATTGACATTCCCACTGTCTTTTCTTCAGCAGTTTTTCTGTGAGATTCTTGATTGCCTTACATAAACTGAATACACCCACTTAATAACTAACGTTGTTTCTCAGACACAAATCTGGCTCTGCAGCATCACTAAGGTATCACACAGTATCAAACAAACTAAAGGACCACTGACTCCATGCCCAATTGACTAAAACATACTAGTAAATACCTATATATATATTAACTGGAATCATCACCAAACACATTTCAAAAACAAAACTGGAATCATCACCAAACACATTTCAAAAACAAAACCCTGAACATTATAGCTGGCCTAAAATACTATCAAAACAAAGCTAAACTTTAAAGAGAGAGCCCTCTCTGATTACAGCTTGGCCAGAAGCTGAAATCCAAAGACTGGTTAGTGGTTACCCCGGCCGTATTCCCTTGGGAGTCATAGGGAACAACCTGGGTGTTAACATAAATGGCGACTCCACTGGGGAGCTGAGCATACTATTTTTCAACTGTTGTCTGCCAAGACAGTGGTTTTAAAAAGGCTTGAGAAGTCCCTTAAACAACCCTAAAAATATCTTAGAAAATACCAAAAACAAATTCAGAAGCTGGCTCCTAAAACGGAAACCAGGCACACTAGGTCAAACCCTGACCCAAATCCACCAGCTGTGTTTGAGAATCCTAATATAATCCCTAGAATCATTAGGAAGCAGCAAAGGCAGGAAAATCCTACTGATCTGACTCCCGAGACAGCCCACCCTGAACCAGTTCCAACCCCAATCAAGGTTCTATTTAGGTCTACCCCTGTCTCCCCGAGCTCACCATCTACATCTCAAAGCCCTCCTTTTACATCTTCACCAACTACACATATCCCCTTGACCAGCACTCTAGGTGCTGCCACACCTGTTACCCCTGTGGTACACATCGTTCCTCTTATCCCAGTAGCTCCTGTAAACCCCCAAAACCTTGTGAATATGGCTAATAGATATGCACCCTTGCAGTTACCAGCCAATGCTGCAGCTCTTCCCCAAGACTACCAAACTAAAATCTCATATTTTGACTCCACTGGCCATCTTACAGCTATTCAACATGCCAAAAGGATTCATGACCATTTTGAGACCTATGAAATAGATGATGACAGTGTGAGAATGAGGATGTTTGTTCAAAGTCTGACTGGGGATGTAAGAACTTGGTTTAGATCCCTGAATGCAAATTCCATCACAACTCCTGATGAACTTTATCAAGCCTTTACTAGCAGATGGGAGAAAAAGAAAGATCCTCTGCACATACTTGGTGAATATGACACTATCAAAAGAGGTCCCCAAGAGACTGTTTTGGAGTATTGTGCAAGATTTAACAATGTATATAACGCAATCCCGCAAAATTTAAGACCTCCCCCTGATTTGGCCTTGTACAAATTTCCTGATGGTTTTGACCCTGATATGGCCTATCAGTTGAAGGAGAGAGACCCTCAAACCCTTGCAGATGCCCAAAAGGTTGCTGTCACAGTGGAAGCTAACCTGATTGCCAAAAGAAACAGAGCAAGGTTGGAAAAGAGAACCACCTTCAAAGAAGAACCCTAAGCTTTTGATCAAAAATTGGATGCAATACTCACTGGTATGAAAAGATTGGGAGATAGAGTGGAATCAGTTGAGAGAAAGTCTTCATGGGAAGCACCACAAAACAATCCTCCTAGGAATCCAAATTTTAGGAGAACTCAAAACCCAAATGTTGGCAAGGCCAGTGCGGACCAAGACATAAGACCCCCTTTCCAAGAAAACTATGCTGAAACTTCCACATCAAGTGAACCCAATGAAGATTCTCAGATTAATTTAATGGGTCTAGATGGTGAAAGTCAAGTCTTTTTGACACAAGAAGACCATGAGGATGAGGTAATCAAGCTGTTCCCAATCAAATCAGGTGAGTCATTTGACTTCAAACAAGGCTATGACACAACTGTTTACGAAGTCCATAAGCAATACAAGCTTAGGAGCAGAACTGTAAATGTAACACAGCCTGAAAAGATAAAAGATAATCAGCAGCCCAAAAGAACCATAGTTACAGAGCCAATTGACCCAACAGATTCACTTGCAAAAGAAGTAACCATTGAAGAAGTCACTGAACCAACTTCTTCAAAGCAGCAGCCCATGGATGCATCATCCTTGCGCCCTAACCCAAGTGTCACCCCTCAAGAGATGAGCAAGAAGGGCAAGCCTCAAAATCAGGATAAGAATCAAGAAGAAGAGTTAGTGAACAAGGAAAGAAATGTCATCCACAGCCAAAAGACCCAATCCGAAAAACCTTTTGACCTAGAAACTGAAATTAGTAAATTAAAAATAGCAATTCCTCTCTCAGAATTAGCCAAACACAGCATCTACAAACAACAAATCAGGAAATCTCTCCAACTTACTAGCAACAAAGATGATGTTAATGTGTTGGATGATACCCCAAGCTACTTTTTGGCCCAGATGTGGATGGAAAGACAACAGGTGTAGGCATTTTACCCTTCTATGTCAGCCTGCATGTTCATGACAAGATATTACACAATGCAATGTTTGACTCGGGTGCCTCTCACAACCTAATGCCCAAATCAGTCATGGAAAGACTAAACCTAGATATTACCAGACCATACAAGGACCTGTTCTCCTTTGATTCTAGCCAAGTCAAGTGCTTAGGCCTAATAAAAGATCTATGTGTGTCTCTTGTTCAGTACCCAAACAAAACAATTCTAATGGATGTTGTAGTTGCTGACATCCCACCAAAGTATGGGATGCTGTTATCAAGGTCATGAGGGGCTAAACTTCAAGGTTCCCTGCAGTTAGATATGTCATATGCCACCATCACTGTTTTTGGGAAACCAAAGAGATTATACAGAGAAACATTAATGAAATACATGGTCAACAGTGAAGAAAAGCCTCAAAACTTTCCCATATATGCTGTCCATTCAGACACAGACTCATACATTCTCTTCAATGATAATACAACTCCCTCAGATAATGAGGTTGAACCCAAGACACTCATACAAGAGGAAGACACCAATGAGCAAACTACTACCCAAGAAACCATGATTAAGCAAACATTAAACACTGCTGCTACTCAAGAAAGCGAACAGGTTCCATCAAGGGAGGGGACTGCCCTAGAAAACAAACTAGATGGCAAACCAGAGCTTCAACTCACAATTCCAGCACACAAGGAGGTCATTAAGTTCTCCCCGGAACAAGAGATCCTATGGTTCCTTGAATTTGATGGGTCAGTCAACAAATTAGGGGCAGGGGCTGGAGTTTGGATACATAATAAACAAGACAGTCATGCAGAAGGCCGAGCCTATAGACTGAATTTCAAGTGTACTAATAATATGGCAGAATATGAAGCTCTTTTACTAGGCCTCAAGCTAGTAAAATTCTTACAAGCCACAAAAGTCTCAATCATGGGAGATTCGGATTTAGTCATCCAACAAGTGAAGGGCAACTTTGTCACCAATGACAAAAGACTGAGATCTTATAGATCTGCTGCTGCGGAATTACTACAGTCCTTCACTGAATTTCAAATTACCAAGATTCCCAGAACCCATAACTTGCATGCCCACAGTTTAGCCACATTTGCAAGTACCTGCAAGCTACCTTTTGAGCCTCACCACTGTTTTACAGCTGAGGTAAAGCATAGACCTTCTGTCCCAAACAATGTCATAGACTGGCACGTGTTTGAAGATGATGCACAAATAAACAACTTCTTGACCTTGCAACAAGAATTTGCAGGACTAAATATTGACACTGAAAGAGCAAGTCAATCACAAATACCTGAAAGAGCAAGTCAATCACAAATACAGTGTGAACAGACTAACCACCCAATATCACCCAAAACAGCAAAACAAATGCTAAATCCAACTATTTTCAACAAGGAGAACATACAACAAATTCAACACACCAATCATGAGGAAGCAGCTATTGTAGAGGATGAAATCATAGAGCTGAGAGACAATTTTCTCCCAACAGGCCTAACTCCATTAGAAGACATCTTTGACTCAAATGACATCCCTAGAAAACCAAAAATGCAGCCCCTAAATGCAGCCATTGAAGAGTGCAACATTGGCACGGTTGATAAGCCCAAGATAATAAAGCTATCTGCATCCCTGCCTCCTGATCAAAAACCCAAATACATTGACCTTTTCAAAGAGTTCCAAGATGTCTTTGCATGGGGTTATGAGGATTTAAAATCCTATGACACCTCTGTTATCCAGCATACTATCCCTCTCAAGCCTAATCAGAAGCCATTCAAACAAAAATTGAGAAGGATTAATCCCATGCTCCTCCCTTCAATTGAAAAGGAATTGCAAAAAATGTTTAAAGCAGGCATCATAGCACCAATCAGGTTTTCTGATTGGATTTCAAATTTGGTCCCTACAAGAAAGAAAACTGGTGAAATAAGGCTTTGTGTAGATCTAAGAAATTTGAATCAAGTATCCCTCAAAGATAATTATCCCTTACCCAAGATGGATCACATCCTCCAAAGAGTGGTAGGTGCCTCAAGGATATCACTACTTGATGGATTCTCAGGCTTCAATCAAATCCTGGTACACCCTGATGATCAAGACAAAACTGCATTTACAACCCCATGGGGAACTTTCAAATATGTAAAGATGCCTTTTGGATTGAAAAATGCAGGGGCAACATTTCAAAGAGCAATGGATATTGCTTTTGCCAAGGAGATTCATGACTTTCTTGTCATTTACTTAGATGACCTTACACCTTTCTCAAAATCAGACCAAGAACATTTGAAACATTTGAGACAGATCTTCCTAACATGTAGGAAATATGGAATCTCCTTGAATCCCAAGAAATCCTTATTTGGTTTAGAGGAAGGTAAGCTATTGGGACATATCATTGCAAAAGATGGCATCATAATTGACCCAGATAGGATACAAGCTATCCTACAAATGCCCCACCCAAGAAATATAAAGGAATTACAGGCCTTCTTGGGTAAAATCAACTTCCTGAGGAGATTTATCCCAAATCTGGCTGAATTGAGCAGATTACTGAATAACATGCTAAAGAAGGATTCAAAAGTGAAATGGACTGTTGAAGCAAATCAAGCCTTTGAAGGTATAAAATTGGCCCTTACTCAGACTCCAGTCCTAACAAATCCTCAATTTGAAAAAGAATTCATCATTTTTTCCTTTTCCTCCCAACATACTATTGTTGTTGTTTTACTACAGAAAGATGACCAAGGAAATGAAAAGCCCATTGCTTTCTTTAGCAGAGCTCTTAGGGATGCACCTCTGAAATACCAAATCATGGAGAAACAAGCTTATGCTTTGGTTAAAGCCATTAAGGACTTTAGGATTTATATCCTTTATTCCCATGTTATAGCTTATGTGCCAAGTCCTATTGTTAAAGACATTCTCACCCAAGAGAACTTAGAGGGCAGAAGGGGAAAATGGATTGCAAATATTCTAGAATTTGACATCGAAATAAAACCTACAAAACTGATAAAAGGGCAAGGTTTGGCCAAACTACTGACAGAGGCAAACTTCCAAGCCTTAGACATCAACCAGCTGGACAGTGAACCGGAGCTGGCGACTCCAAAGATCAATGTAGCCTTTGAACAATCCCCTTGGTACTCTGATATATGTTATGTATTACAAAACCTGTGTGCTCCCCCAGGATTGTCCAGAACTAAGTGTAGGTTCCTAAAAATGAAAGCTTCTAAATTTTGTATTATGGATGGAAATTTACTTTGGAAAAACCATGAAGGGATATTGTTAAACTGCTTAATTGAGAATGAAACTAACAATATCATAAAAGAATTGCATGCAGGTGACTGTGGTGGACACTTGTACTGGAAGTCCACTGTGGATAAAATACTGAGGGCTGGTTACTACTGGCCCACCATGTTCTCTGATGTCAAGAAATTCACAACCTCATGTCACAAATGTCAAGTGTTTGAGGGAAAGAGACAGTTACTGCCAATTCCTTTGAGGCCTATTGCAACAGAGAGACCTTTTCAACAATGGGGCTTGGATTTCATAGGGGAAATTCATCCCTCATCTTCAAGCCAACACAGATGGATTCTAACAGCTACAGACTACTTCACTAAGTGGATTGAAGCTGTTCCATGCAGACAAGCAAATGATTCAACAATCATTTAGTTTTTGGAGAATAAGATATTGGCTAGATTTGGTTGCCCTGATAAGATAATAACAGACAATGCTGTTGCTTTTAGATCCAAGAAAATGGTGAATTTCTGCCACAAATTTCACATTACCTTGGGCCAATCTACTGCATACTATCCCCAAGGCAATGGCCTTGCTGAATCATCAAATAAAAGCCTGGTAAACATCATAAAGAAAGTGCTAGAAGAGAACAAAAAGAATTGGCATAAGAAGCTTGTGAATGCCTTATGGGCAGATAGACTAACAACCAAGAGATCGATTGGGACCAGCCCATATGAGTTAGTCTATGGATTAGAAGCTAAATTCCCTTCATCACTAGGGATTCCTGTCATGAAACTTCTTCAAGAAAGTCAAGCTGAACCAAATGATATGCAGAGAAGGATAAATCAAATAATATGTTTGCAGCAAACTAGAGATCAAGTGTATAGCAGAGTTCAAGTTTTACAAGAAAAGATAAAGAAAGCTTTGACAGAAGAACTAAGGCAGAAGATTTCAACATTGGTGACAAAGTCCTCAAGTGGGATTCAAGAATGGAAGATAAAGGAAAACATGGAAAATTTGATTCCCTTTGGAGAGGACCATTTGCTGTCCAAGCAGTACAAGGAAACAATACCTATTTCCTTAAAAGTCTTAATGAAATGGATTTGGATGAAGGTCCTGTGAATGGCAGGATGCTGAAGCACTATTTTGACCACTGCCCATAAAGTGCAGCCTGAGTTTCCCTGTACATATTCAGGTGTATACATTACTTTCTGTTAAAATGTAAAAATGCAGCCTCTCAAGTTTTATTAACTGTCAGCAAAAGGCAGATAGGTTAGAGATCCACTAAGGTGGGAAGAACACAATTTTGGCATTTCAAAGCAGCATACTTCAAATTTGGTAAAAGCAGTCAAGTGCCAAGGCATTCTGACCTGCTGTTCTTGGTCTTTCAAATGGAAAGACCATCCCCATGTGGAGCCACTGTTAGATACCTATACCAATAGGTTTCATATTTCATGATTGGCAAAGGAAGGTCCAAATATGCTCTGCTTTGATGATGCAAAGATCCCATATTTCCAAGAGAAGACAAGGTGTGTATATAGCTTGATGTGATTCAATTTTGATGGATGGTCCAACAGCCTAATCTGGATCATGCCATGTTTTAAATTTTCAGTTGTAGAATAGAGAAAGAAGTCTGTCCAAACTATTTAATATTGGCAGACAAGTAGCTTAGGTAGAGAAGTAAGGCTCCCAACTGTTTAATCTGGGACCTTGGAAGCAATAAGGGTAGCATTAGATAGAAAATCAAAAGGAAAAGCCAGAGAAAAGAAAAAGGCAAATAAGGGTCTTCAAGTCTAAGTGCACCCTCCAAGAAGAAACAAAAAATGCTAGGAAAATAGATGGGTAGGCAGATGGGGTCTTCTTCTCTATCAGGTTGTAGCAAAGCAAAGAAGCATGTCTAACTTCCCAATTTTCCCCTTCTCCATTCATTACTAACATCCCCTCATCAGTTGAGATTCATGGAAGAACTGGTGGTTTTATGGTGGTTCTTAGTCCTGTAGAAGCCACATTTCTTGTCTAAAATTCTTTTCATTTTGATCTACTCCCTAAGCTAAGTGATTTTCAAATAAACTTAGTAATTTCACCCCCCATTCACCTCTTCCACCCATATTAACCCTTAACTTTACTATCTAAATCCCCTATGTCCCCCTTTCCCTACTATAATAACACTATGGTGTATAAATCCCAGCATTGTATAGATATCCTCCCTTTAGCACTATAGCTGAATAAGTTTGTCAAGGGAGACATTAGTCTACCAGGGACCATGGTCAACCCTGTCATGGGATTGCTCTGACCTCAGGTTGGAGTGATAGCCTCCCCCTAAGCCATCACCTCACCTCTGCCCAATAAATTCCACCAGAACCCCCTCCCTCTGCTCAAAACCCACTCTTAAACCTCTTTTCCCCCCTTGGATTAACCTTACCCCGAAAAAACCCACAAAAAGCACTAAACCTAAGGTTTTCCGCTAGATTATTTAAACGATTATTTAATATGCGGGCAGGACCCCCCCCCCAACCTGCACGATCCGGCGGAAGGCCCGCCAGCCGTCGATCGTCTGCCACCCACGATCCAACGGTGGGTGGGCATTTTCAGGGTCGGATCTGCCGACCTTTAGCGTCCGGGGAACGGTGGTTTTCCGCCCCGTACATAGGACGTGTGGCAGGCGGCGGGGCTGTTCGGAGCCCCCCTCCCCGATACCGCCTTTCCCCAAAGGTGGTGCGTGGAAACCACTTACCACCATCCCGTTACCACCTCCCCCTTACGACATGCATACGTCATCCTCACGTAGCGCCCTTCCCCGCCCCCGCGCCGTGTGGCCCTCCACGTAGTCCTGCGACCTTATCCATTCGCCACCTTGTCCTGCCACCCTGGCCCACACCTCAGCAGCCACATCACCCCCGTACCCGGGCCCACCATGACGTCATGCTGACGTCATCGGCGGGAAGGCGCCAATTACCTATTTTTTCCGAATTTGTCGTTAAAGTCACGGTTTAAGCCGTTTTTATGTCATTTTCGCGCAAAAGAAGACATAGCCGTTGCAGCTGGTTCACTGCCAAAGCGCCTCCGGACCTGCAAATTCAAAATTTCAACCGTACCAACTCATCAATTCTACCTCCACAGTCCGGCCGGCAGGCTTTTCAAGCGTTATATCCAGGTATTCACCGTAATTCTTCCATTTTGCCTGTGCATACCATTTCTCTGTAAAAATCACCATTAAAGCACTTGTCAAGATTCCATACAAGCTTTGTCTACCACCAAAAAGTAAGCTAAGGTAACCTGCATTACCCCGGAACCAGAATTTAACACTAAAACAGTTATAAACGCGGCCCAAGATTCTAAAATTATCCTCGAGGGGCTCGGCATTGTTCCCTTTTGCCGGGTGTAGACCAGCTGCAGCTGCTTTCCTAAGTAGACCTCACATACCCTCTGCAATTTACCCCTAGCAATTCACAATCCTTGTGAATTTACTAGAAACTACAGAAGCACGCTTACTAAGCCTGCCTTTTTCACTGTGAAGAACATTTCAGACATTGTCTACAGTTGGCCTATCATTTGAGCTCTTAGGAGGTTTGCAAAACCACTGCACTCTTCTCCCTCAAAATCAAGTCATACAATGGCTGCCCCTGCACCCACAGCTCTCAGTGTTGCTCCACTAAATCCACCCAACAAAGACTTGCAGTCCTTGCCTCTTGCTGACAAAGACTACCTTATTGAAGACTGTATGGTAGACAGGGAATTCTGCAGACCTTCAGGCAGTTGAGAGAGGACTACCTGAATGGTCATGATACATATGGCATATGGGAGTCCAACCTGCCATACTATTGTCTCCCCTCTGTAAATGTGTTTCCTGAAGTCATTCGACTATGTGCTGAAAACTATGATGTGCAGCACAGAGCCATCAGCACCCCATCTGGGAGGATCCTCTTCTACATTAATCCAGATTCCATCAACAAAATGTTACATTTTGATCAGACAGAGCTGCTAATCCCATTCTCCATGAACTATCTGCTGGACACTGGTGCCAAGATGACCAGTGAGGAGATTCAAAAGGTCACCAAGACATTCATGAGACCTGAGTGCCAGCCTGCAGGGTCACCTCCTTATTTGGATGTCTACTTCACTGAAGTAGGCAGATTGCTCCTGGACATGATTGCTTATGTGCTGGGATACAAAACCAGTGAACATGTGGATGAGACAATGCTAGTATTACTAGCTGTTTACAGCCCAGGCCAACCCCCTGCCCGCAAATATAACTTTGCCAAGTTCATTGCTAACAAAATCCACGATCAGTTGGGTGCAGTGGATAGGCAGGGGGTCTTCAAATACTCGGCCTATATCTATCACCTCTTCATGTACTATCAGTCTAAGGTTTTTCCATGCTATATAAAAAAGCTGGATTATAGAGGGGAAAGAAGGTCTGTTATCTTCTGGACCTCTATCTACCACAAAGTCACAAACTCACCCTATTCCTATTGTGAGTTTGTTGACCAATTTGTTTATCCAGTATCTTGCCTATTGATGAGGTCCCCTCCTCCCAGGATGTCAACTGAGATACAGAAGGCTCTGCAGCTTTCCAAAAAATGTAAAATAGGTGATTGGTACCTATATGAGGATCACACAGTCATCAGAGTCTATGGCTGTGAGCTCTGTCCTTACAGACTCCCAAAGTATGTACCCATGAGGATGTTTGCCTTGGAATATTATAGGCAGTTGATACAGTCTGACCTCACCCATTTCCACAGCTCCAGAAAGAAGGCCCACCTCAAGTTCAAACACCAGTTGGGCCCCTTCATCATGAACAAAAAAGAAGGATGGGAAGATGCTGACCTCATCCTCAAGGACAAATATAAACTATCATACAGTTTCCGATGGGTCCCTTATGACCCTGAGGGTTTCATTACTGCCAGAACAAACAAATACAGGCTTCTAGGTTATAGGCATTGTCAATACCCACACATTGAGAGATATGCCAACCAGCAAGAATGGCTGCAGGGTACTCTAGTAGAAAAGCTAACTGAAGAAGAGATAATGCTAAAGGATATGAAGGAGCTTGAAAAAACCATTGACCTAGACTCTGTGCAGCAGGTACCTTTCAAGCGACCTTATTCAACAGGAGAAGGGACCTCGGCCCCAACGACTGCACCAGTAACACAAGCACCCTCCACAGCAGCACCAGCTACAGACAAAGGCAAAGGGATAATGGGTGCAGAGGAGGAAACAATGAAAGAAAAGCCTGCCCCTGCAAATGAGCAGCATCAAGAGCCCCAACAAGGGCAGCAAACAGAACAGCAGCAAAAGCAGACTACCCCTCAGCAAACGGAGCTACCAGCAGCCCCAGCAATGCAAACTCCACCTCCACAGACTGAGCCATTGACTGCTCCTAGTTTGCAGACCCCAGCACATGAAGAAAGGGGTATGAAAAGAGACAGAGAGGAGTCCACTCCAGTTAGTGGATCCTCCCAACAACCAGGAGCCAAAAGGCAAAGGCTAGACTCCCCAGAAGTAGAAGACATCATTGAAGAATTCCTTGACAGCTCAAGGAAAAATAAGGAGGGCAGCCAACACACAGGGACAAGCTCCTTTCAGCAGGAGCAAGGATTGCAACTTGGTTTGGAGGTGTCTTCCTCCTCCCAGCAGAGCAAGAAGCCCAAGAGCACTAAGGCTTCTTTCAAACAAATAAAAGCTCAGAATGATCTGCTGAGAGCTGAGGTCTACAAGCAATTTATAGATGCAACACCAGCCCAGCAAGAAAGGCTAATGTCTGTGTATGACATTAAAGAGGAAAAAATAATCCTCAGTCACTTTAAGCCTACAATACCGCAGCCTAAGTCAGCTGCAGATTTTGTGAAGACAAGGGTGGAGGTCATGGCCAAAGACATCCATCCCATGGACCAAATAGAACTCCACAAGCAAGCTGGAGAAATGGTTTATGCAACCTTGGTGGAGAGGGCAACCATGGCCCATGAGCTGAAAGAGTCCCTGAAAAACACCAATACACAGTTGGACTTTGAGAGAATGTCCTCCTTGGCCAAGGACAATAGAATAAAGTCTCTTGAGGACATCATCATTGATCTAGGACATGATCCTAGTGATCCAAAGGGTGTGAAGGCCCTTATGAAGAAGAAAGATGATGACCTGAATGCATTAAAGAAGAGGTTGAAGCTGCAGCCCACAGAGCACCCTCAAACCACAGAACTTGAAAAGCAAAAACAGGCTGATGACAAATTAGACCTCCTAATGCAGCAAGACCAGAGGATCAGGGAATTGGAGAAAGAGCTGGAAGGGGCATTACAAGATAAACAGGGAGAATCCACTTCCCAAGCTCCTCCAACTACTTCGAAAACAGCAACAACATCAGGGGCAGCAGTGGCCCCCACAACAGAAGCAGCAGGAACAGCAGCAGCTCCAGATGCCGGCACAAGTGTAGAAGAATTGACCAAGGCCATCAAGGAAATGGAGCTCTAGGCCAATGAAATAAAGAAGGCCAAGGAAAAATTGGCAGAACTGGATGCTAAATATGACAAGTCAAAAGTAACTGTAGCAGAGCAGGGCAGAGAAATAAAGGCCCTAAAGGACAAGATCAAGGCTCTAGAGAAGGAACTGAATCTAGAGACTGCCATGGCCGACATAAAGAGGATTCTATGGGCCAAAATTGGCCATTCCATCAATCAACAATGGAGGTCAATCAAAACAATACATGAACAGATGGACTTAATGGGCCAAGCGCAAGCAGAAATCCATAAGGCCAAGACAACACTGGGAGACAAGCCAGAACAGGCCAACAGGATGATAGACTTCCTGAACAGGCAAGAAAAGGAGGAACTGGCAGCCATAGGCATTGCCAACGGAACCGAGGCTGTCCTCACTGCCAAGAAGGTACTAACTCTCAGAAGCTATGTACAAACTGTGGAGAGGAAGTGCTATGAGATACAAGCTGAGGTGGAAGAATACAAAGTCAAGATGGCAGTGCTGCAATCAAAGGGACTGCCCAGCCTCCTAAGTGGTGCAGGAAGACTGATCTCTCGAGATCAATTTGCCAACAGAATGGCAACCACTATTGAAAATCAGATTGCTGCATCTGGCAGTACATCTGAGCAAACAGGGCCCCCCAAAGGACAGAGCTTGTATGAAAAGCTTGAAGGCATGTTCTTCATTGAAAATGAGGTAAATCATCTGTTTGAAACTCCTCCTAACTTTTATAGGTATACAGAGGCCGATGAGACCTTGATAAAAATTCGGAGGCATCAAATGCCTAAGGAGGATTGGTGGCAAGCGATGCTTCAGATTCTGCCACGGTAGCCTCAGTTGTTCGGCCACTGCCAGCTCCAGGTCACTACAAGACAAACAGCATGACAAAGTCAGAAATAAAGGCAGCTGAAAGGGTGACTCATCATAAGGACGATGACAGCTAGTCTAAAGGATAAGAAAATGCGCATATTTGGACAGCTTAGCCTCAGCCGACTTCCACATCCACCAAGTCATAAATTTCTGACTATTTTTGATAGCTACAACAACAAAAGTTACTACAGCTTTTACTTTCTCAGCTACCAGCTCCAGGAGTTGGCATAACATTTATGAGCCATTAACTCCTTTTCTTGATCTTTTTACATGTAAATTTTGTATAAATACTCCCCTTAGTAACGCATAAGGGGTTGGTGATTTTTGAATCCAAGGAGAAATATATTGTATACATTCAGTCTAATACAGAGGGCTGGACCAGCTCAATGATTTCCTGAAGTATTTGATGTATGGATGATGCTAGATGTGCTGATGCAGAATTCCTGTGCTGTCTGATGAAATAACAAGTTTTTCTCAAATCTCTGTTTCTTGTCTTTCTTATGTTTACCAAACCATACTTATGTTGTTCTAAGCTAGCAGTAAAGAAAAAGAATAGTACAGGATTTGTTTCATTACACCTTGTGCTCAATTTTTACTGCTGTGAATGTTTGTCTTCAGGATTAACGATATACATGAATTCTTAACTGCTCATGTGTCTATTAATTCTATATGTGTTAATGTTAAACTAGAAATTCTTCATTGCTTCTATATTGACATTCCCACTGTCTTTTCTTCAGCAGTTTTTCTGTGAGATTCTTGATTGCCTTACATAAACTGAATACACCCACTTAATAACTATTTTTAACGTTGTTTCTCAGACACAAATCTGGCTCTGCAGCATCACTAAGGTATCACACAGTATCAAACAAACTAAAGGACCACTGGCTCCATGCCCAATGGACTAAAACATACTAGTAAATACCTATATATATATTAACTAGAATCATCACCAAACACATTTCAAAAACAAAACTGGAATCATCACCAAACACATTTCAAAAACAAAACCCTGAACATTATAGCTGGCCTAAAATACTATCAAAACAAAGCTAAACTTTAAAGAGAGAGCCCTCTCTGATTACAGCTTGGCCAGAAGCTGAAGTCCAAAGACTGGTTAGTGGTTACCCCGGCCGTATTCCCTTGGGAGTCATAGGGAACAACCTGGGTGTTAACACATAGTTGACTCAAGACTCCTAAGACTCAGACTCTAAGGTAAACAAAAATCAAACTTAGCCTAGCACCGACCTTTAACATCAAACTAATGTGAGAAATTTTGGCATTAGAATTCTTAAGTGATAACGGGTCCTTTATTTGAAAGTCTCTGTTAGCTAGGGGAAGATGGTCTAAATCTCTGTGGGTTGTAGTAACTGACCTGATATCCAAGGCAACCGAAGCGTCCATCCTTGGTTCTTGTGGATTCAAGGACAAGGGTAGGGAATTCTAGGGAATTTGTGAAGAATTTGGTTGTTTCATAGAGTCTCTAGACTATCTAACAACTTGCTATCACTAAATTACTTGATTTTCACAGCAATTTAGTCCAGGTTGAATACGAAAATAGGGTTTCTCAGAAAAATGGGTAAATACCTAGTTATAGTTGCATAAAGGGAAAAATGACTTTGGTGCACTGTTTGCAAGGAGTGCACAGGTCTGAAATGGCAATTTGGAGTTCAGCAACTTCTGAAGGTTGACGGTTGGAAGCAGGCTGGCAGCTCGAACGTACTCTAAGTGTGCATGGAGAACAGAAGGTTCTTTTCTTGGTAAAATGAAATAATGAGTATTTTTGTTTTTATTTGGAAAATTCATTTTTTTGGTGGGAATAATGAAAATGACAGTTGGTGCCAGTTAACAGATGGGACATTTGTCACTTAGTGAAGGTGGTAAGCGGGGGTGGTAAGTGGAATCTATGGCACCGCTTATGAGGGTGTAGTGGTACTGGGAGCGGTCCACCCAATGCCATTCATCGGGTGACACATAGCAGTAGGGTGAATAGTGAAACTGCTCGTATCAGGCGGGTAAAGTTCAGCGTCAGAGGCCACTCGATATGAGCGTCAACCGTTAGATCTGAAGGTGTCAGATCATACGGTGGTCGGGGAGGGACTTGATCGAGATTTAATGGAGGGGGCCTAATGAAGTAGTAACTGCAGATTAGGGAGATTAATGACGTTGGGGGAGATGTGATTGGAGGAAGGTACTTAATTAATCACATGTTGATTAACTAATTCACTTTTTAATGCAGTAGAGGTCTATAAGTTTTGATTGATCATGGATAGATTAATTAATCTATCGATTAATAAATATATCTAATTATTTCATTATTTAGGGTTTTTATTTCAAACCAGGGCGGGATATTAGAATAAGGGATTTTAATAATATATAGGGGACGGGTGTATTTTGCGAGAGCTAACTATAATAAATTATGTTAATATGAAATAGATGTGGAAATGAGAATATGCTAAGTAAAATGTTTCTAAATATATTACATTTCCGCATTTAAACACTTATGCATTTTGTGAGTTTTTGTGGGAAAAAGGGGGGTTTTATATAAGGTTAATTACTTTCCCTAGGCAAATAATGATTTCACCTTAGGAAAGGGGATGTTTTAGGTGAAATGGATCAATTATGGATGAGTGAGTGTTGATGAGTTAGCACTTGGAACCTATAAACCATTGGGCCAAGGGTCCGGTCCCTCCAAAAGTCAGATAAATTATCTGAGCCCCTTTGATTTAAGGTTTTTGGTGCTTTGATTGTTCTTTGTGGGAAATTAGGGACATTGGGGGTAAAATAAAATGAGGAAATTAATAACATGACCTTGTAAATGTCTCCGTTATCCATATTTTCAAAGTAATATGATGATGAAAGTAAATGATATGAGCTTCAACTAATCATTCATCATACACCATTATGCAACCATCCATCTACTTAGCCACCTACACATCCTACCACTTTTTCTACTCTTTATTAGGGTGCACTTAAACTGGCAAACCCTTATGAAACATTTTTCTTTTCTTTTACAATGGAAATTTATCTAAGTCTATCCTTATTACATCCAAGGGCTCAGATTAAACTGTTGAGCTCATTTATTTACTCTACCTATCTACTTATCTGCCAAGATTAAACAGTTTGGTCAGATTTTATTCTCTATCTATAGACATAAAAATTTAAAACATGAAATAGTCAAGTTTAAACTATTTGACTACCATGGATTGTGGCATAAGTAACAAATTGCACACAATCATTATTATACCAAAATAAAATAGTAGTGGCATTTTGACTTGCACACTTTCATGGTCTTTTTTCTTTGGGGTTCATATTTTTCATCTTTTTTGACCTTTTCTTTATTTCTTTTTTGTCCTTTGATCTTTCTTTTAGGACATACCCTCTTTACATTTTTTAATTTTTTTGATTTTTTTACAAATATGGAAAACATTTGTAGAAGCAAAGGTATGTACATATTCCAGAGATAACTGAGTGAATCATAAATTATGACACCTATTGGTATAGGAACATAATAGTGGCTCCACTTGGGGATGGCTTTCCCTGGTGGAAAGTCAAGAAATGTAGACCAATGGCCTTCTGAGAGACTGTGATTTCACTCTGCAATTTCCTTTGATTCTGCTGCTTTATTGATATCTATGACAGTGATAATCTTGAAGCTTAGGGCCTTCTCTTTGGGCTTTAACTCCAAAACTTAACCATCCAATCAACACTTAAACATTTTGAAGGATATATTATGTACAACTGAAGTGAGTAGAATTAGTAGCTTGGATCAATGTAATGTTTCAACATTCGACCATTGACTGGTCCTCCTTCTATCTCTGCACCATTTAACTCTTTGAGAAAATAAGAATTATTCCCTCTAAAGGCATATATAATGTATGGACCTTTCCATAGGAAGTCAAACTTCCCATGTTTCCCTTTGTCTTCTCTTCTGGAGTCCCACTTCAAAACTTTGTCACCAAGATAGAAGTCTTCTGCTTTGGTTCTTTTATCAAAAACTTTCTTAAGTTTTTCCTGCAGTATTTGGGCTCTGATGTATACTTCCTCTCTGGTTTGCTACAAATGAATGGTCTGATTGATTCTCCTCTGAATATCATTTGGCTCAACTTGGGATTCCTGGAGTAGTTTCATTACTGGAATTCCTAATGATGAAGGGAAAACAACTTCCATCCCATAGACTAACTGATAGGGATTGGTCCCAATAGATTTCTTAGTTGTAAGCCTGTCTACCCACAAAGCATTGATCAATTTTTTGTTCCATGTTTTCTTATTGTCTTCCAGCAATTTTTTAATTATATTCATTAGGCTTTTATTGGAGGATTCTGCAAGTCCATTTCCTTGGGGATAGTAGGTTGTAGAGTGACCAAGGGTTATATGGTATTTATGGTAGAAATCAATCATTCTCTTTGATTTAAATGTTGCAGCATTGTCTGTGATAATTTTATTGGGGCAACCAAATCTGGACAGAATATTGGCCTCTAGAAAACCTATGATGACAATCTCAGTGGCTTTTCTAGATGGAATGGATTCTATCCACTTTGTAAACTAATCTGTGGCAGTCAAGATCCATTTATGTTGAGTAGAAGAGGGGGGGTGAATTTAACCAATGAAGTCTAGACCCCACTGTTGAAAAGTTTTTTCAATAGAAATGGGTTTCAAAGGTAAAGGTAGAAGTTTTCTTTTCCCTTCAAAGATATGACACTTGTGGCAGGAGGTTACAAATTTTTTCACATCAGAAAACAAGGTTGGCCAGCAAAATCTAGCTTTGAGGATTTTATCAATTGTGGTTTCCTCCACAATCACCTGCATGAAATTCTTGGAGTAATTTGTCAGATTCCTCCTTTAATAAACAATTCAACAGAATGCCTTCATGATTTTTCCAAAATAAAGTATTGTCAATTATGCATAATTTCAAAGATTTCATTTTCAAAAACCTACTCTTGGTTTTCGACAACCTTGGAGGAGCTTGTAACTTTTTATAACGTATATTATATCAGCATATCAAGGTGAATCTAAAAATTCCTGGTTGATCTATGGAGTCGCCATCTCCTCTTCGTTATCTAGTTCTGCAATAAAATTTATACCCAGGGCTTGGCAATTGGTTTCAGCCATAAGTTTGGCCAACCCTTGGCCTTTAATTAGTTTTGTAGGTTTAATCTCTATGTCATACTCTAATATGGTAGCTATCCATTTTCCCCTTTTGCCATCAACTCCATTCTGTGTCAGAATGTCTTTGACTACAGCATTGGGAACATAAGCTACTATGTGAGAGTACAAGATATAGACTCTGAAATATTTTATAGCTTTTACCAAAGCAAAATCCTATTTTTCCATTATGTTATACTTTAAGGATGCATCTCTTAGAGCTTTACTGAAGAAGGCTATCGGTTGTTCAAATCCCTCATCGTTCTTCTGTAGTAAAACTGCAGCAATACTATGTCCAGATGCAAAAGAAAAAATGATAAATTCTCTGTCAAATATTGGAGTTATAAGGATGGGTGTTTGAGTCAATGCTAGTTTTATATATTCGAATGATTTTTTAGCCTCTACTGTCCATTTAATAGCCGAATATTTTTTCAACATGTTATTTAGCAGTCTAATTAGTTCAGCTAGGTTAGAGATAAATCTTCTTAAAAAAATTATTTTTCCTAAAAATGCCTGAAGTTCTTTGATGTTTCTGGGGTGAGGTATTTGCAAAATAGCTTCAATCCTGGTTGGGTCAATCCTGATACCATCTTTAGAGATAATGTGGCCTAATAATTTTCCTTCTTCCAAACCAAATAAAGACTTCTTTGGATTTAGAGAGATGCCATATTTCCTGCATTTAATAAAGACCTACCTAAGATGATCCAAGTGTTGTTGATCTAATTTGGAAAACACTATGATATCATCAAGGTATATAACTAGGAAATCATGGATTTCCTTAGCAAAGGCAATATCCATTTCCCTTTGAAAGGTGGCCCCTGCATTTTTAAGTCCAAAAGGAATTTTAACATACATAAAGGTACCCCATGGGGTTGTGAAAGTAGTCTTTTCTTGGTCATCGGGATGGACTAGGATTTGGTTGTAACCAGAGAAGCCATCTAACAATGAGATCCTTGTGGAACCTACTACTCTTTGCAATATGTGATCCATTTTTGGAAGAGGATAGTTATCTTTAAGTGAAACTTTATTCAAATTTATAAGATCAACACACAACCTAATTTCACCCATTTTCTTTTTAGTGGGTACCAAATTGGAAACCCAATCTCAGAACCTAATAGGTGCAATAATTCCTGCTTCATACATTCGTTTGATTTCCTTTTCAATAGAAGGTAGTAGAACAGGGTTAATTCTTCTAAGCTTTTGTCTAAAAGGCTTCTGATCTTCTTTTAAATGGATAGTGTGTTGTATAATGTTGGTATCATAGGATTTTAGATCCTCACAACTCCAGGCAAAAACATCCAGGAATTCCTTCATAACTTCCATATATTTCAGTCTTTCATTGGGAGGCAATGATTTAGACAATTTTATTAGCTTGGGATTCTCTTCAGGTCCTATGTTACATTCCTCAACGTCTGATTTCAAAGGTTCCATTTTAGGATTTTTAGGAATATAATTTGTGTCAAGTCCTCCAAAGGAGTTAATCCTTTGGGTAAGAAATTGTCTTTAAGGTTTATGACTTCGGTTTCATCATCAAATATTTCATCAATTTCCATTTGTTTTAAATCTTGAATATATGTTTTTGTGAATTTTGTAGGATGAATTCTATCTATTAGATCTTCTTCTAGTTTATTAATTTCAAATTCATTAGAGCAATCAAAATCTACTGCTATGTTAGTGTCTATGTTGGTATTTACAAATTCATTATCTAAAGTTAAAAAATTATTGATTTGCTAAGCATTGTTGGAGAGGTAAATCCCCTCTACGGATAGAGGCGATCCCTACTAGCCCAGCAAGGGTCTAGCAACAATCAAACAATGCTGCTATGCATGTTCCTAATTACAATTAAACAAGAGGTAAAGAGCACCTACTTGGATTCCAGCGCTGTCGTTTGACGAAGAGATGCTGCCTTCGCTCCTTCGCTTTGGCTGGTCACAATCCTCCGCGATCCCCGCAAATAGATACCTGCACACACGAAGAGGAAACAAACGCAAGCGTGAAATCTAATAAAAGCAACCATACATCAGTCAGAAAAGATGTAATTCACATTTAACCATTTCAAGTACAAATGAGAATGGAACAATAATAGCAGTCATCTATTATTAATCAGAATAGAGAAGAGTACAACCAAATGTTCTGACGTCGGTAACCTTCTCAGGAGGGGCCGGTCAGCATGTATCTCAAGCATTCACCTTTGAGGATGATTCTCCCAAGACAAACAACTCTCTCTCACACACAAGCAACACAAAACAACCTTCCCTAAGCTATCAATCACTTCCACACCTATCACACCAAATACCTATAGTAGCAGAAATCTGAGCACTATAAGCTCTATACAATCCAAGATATTCCAAACTAGCTGCTCATGGTAATGGTGGAAGTATATATAGGAGAAGGAGCCTCCTAAAAGGGTGGAAGGATGAGCTTATCTTCAAGGGAAGTGGTTGCAAAGGGTCGAACAGCCATGCCATAGAAGGGAGTCGATATTCACAAAGCTAACAACCAAGCCTGGAGTGATCTGGAAGGCTGGCTGTTTGAAAAAATTCGCCCAAACTGGATCAACGCGGATTATGAGGCAACTGACGTGATGTCGCCGCGTCTACATAACTGGGACAGTCATGTCAGCGCGGAAGAACACGGGAAAGGCGCGCTGGCGACCAGCGCGGAAAAGTGATGTCCTTTCGAGCTGGCAGCGCACGGAATACACTATGGAGCGCCAGTCATCGCGGGCATTTTTCAAATAGACGCGCTGATGAATAAAACTTTAGAAAAATGGGTTTTTGGGCCAGTTCATAAGGCATGAACTTAGTGATTGGCACAGCAGGGTGACTGACAGGAAGGCAGTGACAAATTACTGTGTAACAGATGCCCCCTAAAGCATGAAGACCGAGAGAGTGGGAGGGGTGAAATGCTTTACAACACACGCCGAACTGGAACACCACCAGGAAGGACCGAAAATCTCAGACAATCAAGTACATGCAGTCTAGGCATGGGCGCAGCCATCCAAAAAGACATGCGAAAAGATCTGTGGAATGGACGCAGCCACCCAGCGGAAAATACCATAATAATGACAAGGTATGGTCGCAGCCATCCATGAAGACTCAGGTATGGGCACAGCCATCCATCAATGAGTCATGTAATGATTATCCACAAATCGCAACCTGGACCATAACAGACAGGGATCCAGGGTCTTGCGCTCCGTCCCGACCCGAACAGAGTACAAGTTCAAGCATATGAATATATGGGTTGAAGTCGAACATGCATGAACATCGTCTGATTACCAGTCAATGATGAAAACTGTTAACAGACGCGAGAGGTACCACCAATAATGACAATGGCCCTCAAGGTACTATAGGTACAATCCGCGGCAAGTGAATCAATGAGCTGGTGTCGAACACCCACGGAATCATTCGATCGGAGGCCAATGATGTAAACCTCGTGTCGAACACGAAGAACCTGCCATTAGGGCATGCAGGCTCTAAGGCACCTGAAGGGAGTCTCTAAGTCACCTTCCCGGATAATGAGCTGAAGTTGACAGGAAGTGACCCTGATCGAAGGTGGGCCATAATGTTTCCCACATCATCGTCGCGAGACAGAGGAAAAATGATTTGTGTGAGATAGCAGATGAGGTTGTATTATTGTAGAGGTCAACTTCTTTTGAACATATCGGCGGCACTGTAGCGGGTTTGGCAGTATTTGACATCAAATGAGCAAAGGGTATAGTGATGAAGGCAATGGGCAGATGAGAGGTCGAATAGGATAACCCAAACCCATGGAGGCCAGTGAAAAACAAGATGAGATGGTCCCACCCAGACACGAAGCAGAAGAGTGCCATGTTCAAAAGCGACATACTGCCGACACGACTATGATTACAGTTCCATTTTCCCCACCATTTCTGGCAGGTACCCCGGTTATTTTTGGATGACAAGCTTGACGGGGATAGCATATGCTTGAAAAGTGTCATTTCGACGGTGCCCGATGTCATTGAGTTTTAACGAGTCTGACAAAGGAAGAACTCGGCGTCTTTTCTTGTTTAGAGAGTCTGAAAAGACAGCAGAAAAGAAAACTCCAGGGGGGTCCTTTTTCGTAAAGTTGTGTCTCTCGAGCCCGAAAAAGTATAAAACAATGCTCGAAAGAACCGCCCGATCAGTATGATTGAGGAGTACTTTTCGTAAGTAGTGACTTCGACCCGAAAAAGTAAAAAAGCGGTCAGAAGCACATCGTTTTGGAGCCAATAACGAGTTCGAAACGACAAAAACCCGGCAATCTTTTTTAGTTTAAACGGTCGAAAAAAGAGCTTTAAAGGCGATCGCCTCTCATTCCTTTTAACGAGTCAAGAGGGAACTCGGCCTTTTCATCTTTAAACGGTCGGAAAAGAGCTGAAAGCAGACATCCATTTTTATTCTCTTTAACGAGTCAAAAAGGGAAAAATACTCGGCAATCTTTTCATATTTTACGAGTCAGAAAAGAGCTTAAAGGCGACTCGTCCTAGAGGAACGAGTGGTATAAAGGGTAGCAACTGGTTCCGGCAATGGTGGAACTGCTCAAAACATGTAATGGTCAAGAGGCTGGCTAATCAAAACCACTCATCGCTGCGGTTCCTCAGGAAAAAACAACCAAGTGAGAGCATATGATCGGCCAAAGAGATGGTAGCAATGGAATGAAACAACCAAGGCTCATCTAGCAGAATTCAGCGGATAAAAATGGCAATCACGAGATGTAAATCGGGTATGGGTTCATTTTTACACAAGCTTGAACCATGGAGAACTCTGCTTGGATTCGGTTTCATGTTTACACAAGCTTGAAACGAAAAACTATGCTTGTTATAAGTTCGCATGCCCCCAGCATAATAACGCAAATCGAGGTACATGCCCCCCAAGCTTCATTGCATGCAACAAAGTGGAGGGAATGAAGGTTCACTCTCGAGATCGATGAAAGACTCGACTTGTATTTTACGAGATCTTAATCAAAAGACTCGATTTTGAAAGGGAGGTGTTTCATTGTTTTAATGAGGTTGACACAGTAAAAGAACTATCCTCATAACCCTTGTTTCATTTTTTAACGAGGTCGCCACAAGATCAAAACTATCCTCGCACTAAGCCTTGTTTCATGTTTTAAGGAGCTTGACACCGGAAAGGAACTATGCTCCAACCAGACCTAATTTCATTTTTTAGGGAGCCTGACATAGGAAAGTGAACTATGCTCCGCCCGAACTTCATCATAATGAACAGGAAGTCGAGGCTTCCAAGAAAGTGGCTCCGGAGGGAAGGCCGACATCTTGGAATTAGGACCTAATGCCCCCAGGACACTATGCACGATGGTGTCATCACTGGGTAAGGGCACGGGGTAGGTGGCCACGTAGTTGATTTGCGGTGAGGCAGATGCAACTTGTGGATGAAAACCAGGAGGGAAGGACGAGTGCGCCGGAGGGGCTTGTGGACGAACGAACGATAATTGATCGAATGTCACGATTCTTCCATCGTGTGGAAAACAAACCACACGGAAAAGTGAAGAAACAAGGGCTCCCATGGCATACACATAATCACGTCCCAGGAGAAGATTGAAGTCTAAAGAACCTTGGGTAACTGAGACGTCTATATAGACAGTCTTGCCTCCCAAAGTAATATGAAACTTTGGGAGGATCCCTAATGGCTGACTCGTTCCTCCATCAAACGCGGTGAGATGCGGTGCGATGGGTACAAGGGATGGGGAACCCAAAGCTCGCCAAGTAGTAACGGGCATGAGACTAACCGAGGCTCCTTCGTCTAACACAGTGCCGGGCAGCGCCTTATTGCAAGCATAGGCGGTGACCCAGAAAGGCACATGGGACAGAAGGGGAGGGGCAGTCAAGCGACTCCAATCAAAGGAGATGACCGAACTACTTGGTGGGGGAACCATATGGTTGCCCCCCTGCTCGGAAAGAACCGAATCTAAATTCTCCAGAGAGGTTTCAAAAGAATCTTTATCAAGCTCAGGAGAATCTGAGGAGATGAGAATAACATGAGAATTTTGCTCTTCCGAAACAGAGTGCTTGAGAGGAGGTGAACTCGAATCAACACCCTTTCCGACCAACGACGGGTCTGGAACAGGCTGGGAATAGCCAGGTTCGGGAAGAGGGGCCTGGACAAAAAGGGAATCTAAAGCGATCTCTTTGTCAACAGGGGTGCGATCTACAGCTGTAGAAAGACGTTGATAACCAGCGGGAAATGGATTCGGAGGAGCAGCAAGACTTTCCAACACAGCAGAGGCTTTATCCATGAATGGACAAAGGTGAAGGGGATGTTTGCCTTCACAAAGTCGACAGGGGATTCGAAGCTTCCCTTTCTCCTTACCATTCCCAACTGATGAGGTAGCATCGCCATGATCATCAGTGGACGATGAAGGGCGGGCCGGATTGTGGGACCAAACTTCTAATACCCTGGGAATGCCAGGACAATCACGAAGCAGATGGTCCTCCTTGCATAATCGACAAGGAAACTTGACCTTCCGCGGAGGAGCAGAAGGTGGCCCGACTTCAGGTGTACTGGAGTGGATAGCTGGACTTGAGAGGGGGACTGTGTGTGTAGGCTCTCCCTTAGGGGACTTCTTCTTCTTGGTCTTCCTCTTCTTCTTCTTAGCCACCTGGTTACTTACATCGAGAATTTCACCAGGCGAAGTACAAGAGGACGATGTAGAAGTAGGCGTCGAAGGGGAGAGATCCACCTTAGGATCATTGTTCAGGTGGAGGGACTGATGGACTAACAGCCGATACGGTAGGGACCAAAGAGGTTGAAAACAACCACACAGGCAACCTGACAGTTAACCCTGGTAGGGACAACGTCGCCATATACGGAGCACCAACATTCCCAAGAGGAGGGAATTGTCCTGGGTTCCCATCAGAGGGGGAACCTGGGTTAGTGAATCCTGGAAACGTTGCCATAGCAAACGAAAACGAAACCTACTCAAGCTAACGCACACAAGATCTAACCAGGTGATGTTATCGTGTCCGAATAAACTTTTAAGACACAAGAACCAAACTTGACCTTTTCATGTTTCAAGAGTCGAGAAAAGGACGAAAAGATGACTCCAGTCTCCTTCAAATGTTTAATGAGCACGAAGTGACAAGACGCTCACAGGCACCTTTTCATTTAGGGAGTCCGAAAAGGATCAAAAGTGACTGCTCTGGAGACTCTAGGTATAAGGTTTACCAAGCGACCCGTAAAACTGCTTATACACCTCAGCAATCGTATGAGAGCCAAGGACTTTCCGTACTGCAGTCAATCTTCCCGAATGCTGTGTTCGGTGCGTTACGGTTCACAAGGCGGCAGACTCGGCTTCCTATGGATAAAGGATAAAAGCCTAGCGGGGTCTCCCTATATACGCGACGGTACGTGGGAGCGCAGTCCGTGTTAGACCACTATCGAGTCACAGAAGGAGGAATCACCCAACCTAATGTGAAACAACAGTGACTATGTTTAAAGACGCCGGAACACGTCTCTAACCTAGACCTCTAGATGTTTGCGTTTAGTTCCAATGCGTTTTTAGATTCATTCGGTTCATTTTATAGTTGATCTTGAAATTAAGTTTCGATTTCAGGCTCTATCGTATGTTCTCTCACAATTACCTAGATGCAAACTACATGCCAAAGAGAACCATTTTGTTCGATGAATTCTAGCTATGGAAGAGCAAAGAGATTTCAATCAAACAAAACGAACACAATCAATCAAGCAGCCTAATGCAACTAAAAGCGAGGAAAGGAAACTTTTTCTTTTGAAAATGAAAATCAATGAAACATTCTTTTCCTTTTCAATTTTTAAAAGCAAAGCCACTAGTTTGATTTTCTTTCAGTGACACAAAGCATCTAAAATAATTTGGAGGAACTAGAACACCAAGCAAAATGCAATTGCCTAATGAAAGCACACAAAGTTCCCAAAACACTCAACAAAGATTTCCAAATCGACGAGAAAATCAAGTTCCGCGCGAGCTATGTGATCTAAGCTCGGCAAGACAAGAAAGGATTGAAACAAGGGGGGAAGCGAGAAACCGCACGGAAACACAACCAAAGACACTCCAACAATCACTGAACGAGTGCACTCAACAAATCTGAAGTTGGCTGGTCAAACGAGAAAACAAAATCCCTACGGAAGGCTTGACACACACACGGCCACTAGATACCCTAAGGCTAGAGTGCAGAATCAACAGAAAAGGGCAAACACCTGAAGGATGAGAGTTACAACCAGTCAATTAGAGACTCAGAACCATTCAGTAATCGAAAAAGTGACGGTGTAAACACAAACCAAGCAGCGAAAGAAAAAGGGAAGGTATTCGCAAAACCAAAAACTTAAGCAAAAACGGAACCCTATGGATCCAGACTCTGCAATCAAGGAGTTCAGAGTTCAGACAGTGAAAAGAAAGTCACAAAGCAGGTGGAGAGAAGAAGGGATAGTCAAAGCAAGAGGTTCAGGAGGCTAATTTGGTAAAAAATGAACTTTACAGGACCAGCGCGGGTAGCCTTCAGCAACTCGGCGCTGACAGGAAGAGGCCTGTAGCAACTTTGCGACGTCAGCGCGGAAGGACAAGGATAAAGCGTGCTGTTTCAGAAAAACGAGGTCAGCGCGGAAAGAAACCACACAGACGCGATGACACAGATCACAAAGAAGCGGGGACGCGATGCCAGCACGGAAGGACACGAATAAAGCGCGCTGTCTCTAAAAACGAGGTCAGCGTGACTGTTAGACATAAGGGCGCGATGACAAGGATACCAAAGGAATAGGGGCGCGATGTCAGCACGACTGTTCTGAATTAAAACGCGCTGAGGATAAAAAACAAGCAAAGCTAAAGCAAAACTTCCCAAACCAAAGGCAAGAGCCTTCTAACAATCAAGACACTTCCCAGATGTACCCAGAAAGTTTATAAGCAGAGAGACAATCCCAGAATCTCGGAAAAAGAGACCAATCAAAGTCAAACACAAAAGTGGACTCAAGAGACAAAAAGGCTGTCCCCGGCGGAGTCACCAAATTGTTGGAGAGGTAAATCCCCTCTACGGATAGAGGCAATCCCTACTAGCCCAGCAAGGGTCTAGCAACAATCAAACAATGCTGCTATGCATGTTCCTAATTACAATTAAACAAGAGGTAAAGAGCACCTACTTGGATTCCAGCGCTGTCGTTTGATGAAGAGATGCTGCCTTCGCTCCTTCGCTTTGGCTGGTCACAATCCTCCGCGATCCCCGCGAATAGATACCTGCACACACGAAGAGGAAACAAACGCAAGCGTGAAATCTAATAAAAGCAACCATACATCAGTCAGAAAAGATGTAATTCACATTTAACCATTGCAAGTACAAATGAGAATGGAACAATAATAGCAGTCATCTATTATTAATCAGAATAGAGAAGAGTACAACCAAATGTTCTGACGTCGGTAACCTTCTCAGGAGGGGCCGGTCAGCATGTATCTCAAGCATTCACCTTTGAGGATGATTCTCCCAAGACAAACAACTCTCTCTCACACACAAGCAACACAAAACAACCTTCCCTAAGCTATCAATCACTTCCACACCTATCACACCAAATACCTATAGTAGCAGCAATCTGAGCACTATAAGCTCTATACAATCCAAGCTATTCCAAACTAGCTGCTCATGGTAATTGCGGAAGTATATATAGGAGAAGGAGCCTCCTAAAAGGGTGGAAGGATGAGCTTATCTTCAAGGGAAGTGGTTGCAAAGGGTCGAATAGCCATGCCATAGAAGGGAGTCGATATTCACAAAGCTAACAACCAAGCCTGGAGTGATCTGGAAGGCTGGCTGTTTGAACAAATTCGCCCAAACTGGATCAGCGCGGATTATGAGGCAACTGACGCGATGTCGCCGCGTCTACATAACTGGGACAGTCATGTCAGCGCGGAAGAACACGGGAAAGGCGCGCTGGCGACCAGCGCGGAAAAGTGATGTCCTTCCGAGCTGGCAGCGCACGGAATACACTATGGAGCACCAGTCATCGCGGGCATTTTTCAAACAGACGCGCTGATGAATAAAACTTTAGAAAAATGGGTTTTTGGGCCAGTTCAGAAGGCATAAACTTAGTGATTGGCACAGCAGGGTGACTGACAGGAAGGCAGTGACAAATTACTGTGTAACAAGCATTCTCAAATACTTGCCAGTGCTTTAAATTGTCAAGAATTGCAGGTCTATGCCTAACCTCAGTAGTATACTGATGGTTTGGCTGGAAAGGCAACTTACAGTTACTAGCGAACATAGCTAGACTGTGAGCTTGCATGTTATGTTTTCTGGGGATAGTAGTAAGCTTGGTTTCCAAAAAAGTGTTAAGGATTTATACAACTATTCCTCTATAAAATCGTAAACTAGGGTCTCTAGTTAAATAAGCACCATTAATTTATTTAACTTTCAATTCAGAATCTCCCATAATTTATACCCTTATAGCTCCTCATCCTTTGACCAGTTTAAGACCTAATAGGAGTGCTTCATATTTTGCCATATTGTTTGTGCATTTAAAATTTAACCTATAGGCATGACCTTCTGCATGATCATTCTCTAAGTTATAAATCCATACACCTGCTCCTACACCTAGCTTGTTTATTGAACCATCAAATTCCAGATGCCATAAGATTTCATGTTCATAATTTTCATCTGGTTGTGGAATCTTTCTTAACTAGGGCATCTAGATTTTCTTTGTTATCTAATATCTCATGAATTTGGACATTTGAATTTTCTTTTGCAATTTATTTTGGTTCTACTGTTATATCACTTTGAGTATCTTCTTGATTAATTTCCACATTATAAAGAATAAGAGAATCCATGTTTGAATGTACTGAATATATTGGGAAGTTCTGAGGCCCCTCCTGACTACTCACTACATATTTTATCAAAGTTTCTCTATATAATTTCTTGGGATGTCCAAAGAATGAAATGGTAGCATAAGACATATCTAATTGCAGAGACCCTTGGAGTTTGGCACCCCAGGATTTAGACAATAACATACCATACTTGGATGGTATATCAGTGACAAAAATATCCATGAGTATGATTTTGGTAGGGTACTGAACTAGGGAGACACACAAATATTTTATAAGTCCCAAGCATTTAACCTAGCTTGAATCAAAGGATAATAGATCTTTATAAGGTCTGGCGATATCCAGGTTAAGGTTTTCCATTACAGACTTAGGCATAAGATTGTGTGAGGCTCCAAAGTCTAGCATGACATTGTGTAGGATTTTATCGTGGATGTTAAGGCTGATGTAGAAATGTGGTATCCCTCCTTCAACTGGCTTTCCATTGACATCTGGCCCGAAGTGTAACTCAGGTTGGTCATCAAAGAGATTCACAGAATCTTCATTTTCAACATAGTTCAGAGATTTACTAATTTGAGATCTGTAAGTTTCATGTTTTACCAATTCTATAAAAGGTACTGAAATTTTGAGCTTGGACACTTCTGCTCCCAAATTGAAAGGCAGAGAAGATTTATCTGTTTGAATATTTGGAATTTTAGAGCCAAAGCTCTGGGGAGTGTGTTTTTTTTTTCTCATTATTAGGAGTATTTTCAATTGGATCTTCAGGAGGCTACTCCACTGTTCGTTTGAGGGGAACTAAAGTGGAAGGGTGCTCATTAGAAGGTTGGCTATCTAATACGTCTTCAATGGTGGGGTTAGGAAGATTTTGATGTGGTCTAGAAAGGATTTGTAAGGTTTTTGTAACTTGAGGATTCTGATTTGTAGCTTTTTCTTTCTTAGGTTGGCAAGGAATTGTTTTATTGTTTTGTTCTGGGGCATCGATATTCCTTCTGCTTCTTAAGTTGTTCTGTTTATGTACTTCAAAAATAGCAGAGTCATACCCCCTGCTTGAAATCAAACAATGCCCCTGTTTGGGTTCAAAATTGTTGGAGCACATGTGACTCTTGGTCATCTTAAGTTAGGAAAATATCTTCATCATTGTCTAAACCCATCAAATTTATCTGAGTGTCTTGTTCAGGGTCTTCTAAGTGTGAGTTTTCTACATAATTTTTTTTGAAATGTGGTCTGATATTCTGGTCAGGAATATTCTTTCCAATATTCTGGTTCTGCTTTTTCCTAAAATTAGGATTTCTCACTGGATTAGCTTGTTGGTTATGCCAGTGAGGTTTCCTTTCAATAACTTCAACTCTATCCAATAGTCTTTCCATCCCTTTAGCTAAAGCATCAATTTTTTGTTCAAAGGGTGTAGTTTCCTCTTTCAAGGGTATCCTTCTCTCACTCCTAGCTCTAGCTCTTTTGGCAAGCAGGTTAGCTTCAACACTTATTGCTACACTCTGCATTTCTTCCAAAGTGGGGGGATTTCTTTCTCTTAATTGAAAAGCCATATCTAAATCAAATCCATCTAGAAATTTGATCAAGGCTAAACTAGGTGGAGGTCTAAGGTCAAGTGGGATGGCATTATATACAGTATTAAACCTGGTACAATAGTCCTGAACAGTTTCATGGGGACCCCTTTTAAGGTTTTCATATTCAAATAAAATTTGAAGGGGATTCTTCTTCTTTTCCCACCTATTCAAGAATTGCTAGTAAAGGACTCTTAGACTATCTATGCTCTGAGGGGTCAAGGATCTAAACTTCCCAGCTAGACTTCGAACAAAAATTCTCATTTGGACATCAGCCACGTCAATCTCATAAATTTCAAAGTAATCTGTCATTTTCCTAGTGTTTTGTAGGGCTGTGTATGTTCCAGTACCATCAAAGGTAGCAATTTTACTCTAGTAGTCCTATGGCATTGCACCTTAGGGGGTAGGCATCATGAGGGGGGCATATCTATTGGCCATGATTCTAGGTTGGGTAGTAGTGTGAACGGGAGTTGGGGTAACAGGAGGTGTTTGGGTTGTGGAGGAAGAACTAGAGGTAGTGGTGGGATGTTGGGTGATGATTGGCTGGAGAGGAAGTGAAGGGATGAATGGAGGGGTGGAGTGGACTTCAGAAAAGTGAGGGAATAATGATGAACTAGCAGAAAGTGACGTTGTTTAAGAAAGTTCAGGGGTTCTATCGGTGGTAAGGGATGACTGAGTGGAGTTCTGCAGATATTGATCAATTGACAAATTGGCTCGTTGGGTTTCAAGTTCTCTGAGGAATTATGGATCTTGGACTAGGTCCAATAGTTCACTATCAGATGTGGTTCTAAATAGAGAAAGTTAAAAATGTTCGTCAAAAGGGAGGTCTTCCAAGAACAACCACTCAACAGGGAAGGAATGTGATCTGAACAAAGGTCTAGGGCTGACTGAACTCTCTTGTCTTCTAAGGATTCTTGGAATCAGGTTGGGATTTTCAAACAAAAGGGGAGGATTTGGATCAGCGTTAGCCCTAGTGTAATGAGTTCCTCCTGAAGCCAGATTTTAAGTCTTTTAAATGCTTTTCTTTTATGAATTTTCACAATAACTTCTAATAATCCTTCAAGATGCTTTAAATTAAACTTCTAGGTTTCTCAAAGTTTTATTTTAACTAAGGATTTGTTCGATCCCCAGTACGGTCACCACTATGTTATCGCTCAGATTTTCCTTAGAAGTTATTAAAAGAAGGAAATGATCTAAGGTAACTACAAACCAATCTTTTAAGTATATATCCTAGCCAATCTACACTCAGAGAGGGCTCTCTCTTTATGTTTAGCTTTGTTTTGATTGGATATTAGGCTAGTTATTAATGCTTGAGGGATTTGTTTTGATTTGTTTGGTGGAATTAAGGAAACAGATGGGCAGAGAAGGTATTCAGGCCATTGGGATATGGAGTCAAACAGGAAAAGTTTAACAAGATTTGATTAATAACTGAGGTAAGAGTTCACAAGGAAAGATAGCATCGCAGGGACAAATCTGAAAGTCTCGATGGATGGAAATCTTAATCAGGGCTAAGGGCAATGAAGAATCCTTAACCAGGATTAAAATGAAGAAGGGAGGTTTGGGAAGTAGCAAGGGAAATTAAGAATATTGTACTAGGGGCCAATAAAAGGAATGAATTACGGAAATAAGGGAGCAATTAAGAATTCACAACCTTAAGCAATTTAGTAGAAAACATTAAATGAGCAAACAGCTAAAACAGGGAGCACTTAATCTAATTCTGAGAGTATTATTCCTTGTTTGCTTTTAAGAATTATAAGAAACACATATGATATTTAATAACATGAAGGAAAACAATATTCAAACTCAGAAAAATGATACTTATTTGTTTCCCACAATGCACATGAATTGAGTGAAATGTCCTCATCTTTATTTAATCTAGTAAACCAGTCCAACCTTGATTATGGTAGCTCCTTTAGCATCAAAACAAAGTCTACAGAAATTCCTTTTAATCCACCCTAATTACTTTATTTTGTGAAGTATTTATACAAAAACTATTACAAAATATCTCATAACTATATGAGATTTATTATAGGAAACAAAAGTTATCTTCCACACAAAGATAGAGACAGATGGAAAACAGATTGTTTGTTGTCCCTCTATTTGTGAATGTGTTGAATGCTAGAACTCAAATTTGTCTCATGCACTTGTCTTGGTAATTCTGTTCTAGACTTCACTCTTACCTTCACCTACTTATACTCTTTACATGTGGTAATACTCTTCACCTGTATTTACCAGACTTTACCGTAGTAAATATTTTTACTCCATGGATTTACTAAAGTAACTTTATAGTATATCGGTCATATTGGTCCACCATTCATCATTCGGTATTTTCATTCCGATCATTTTCCTGTATACTTCATGAACTTCTGTGTACTTAACAAAATTGGGCCTGTTGGTGAAAAGGTGTTTCACTGCATGTTCTATGTAAAATAGGCTTTCCAAGCCATCATAAAGGACTTTTCCTGTAGGTAGTGATTTTACTGCTGAAGAGCTAGTTTGGCTCTTGGCCTGTTTATTTAGTCTCTCAATGTAGTCATCATTTGTCATCAACTTATCATTTATGACTAGTGGGCTTAGAAGGCCTTTCTCTCTCAAGATGCCATACTTCAACATGAAGTCATCTATATCTTCTTGAATGCTTTGACACCTTTTCTCCAAGTTAAGCATCAAGTTCCTCTTAGTAAGAACTTTCTTAATTTCAATGATGGTAGCTGTTCTATCTTCAATTTCTAATTCATCCAATAGGTACCTGTTCCTACTATTCAAGAAATTAATTAAATGATTTGCCTCTTCAGGCTTATCTCCTAATTCTTCTTCGGTCTTCTGTATAGCTTCCATGGCTATCTTGACTAATTCATTCTGTTAAAAAATTATCTGGATAGAAGGCCAAATATCATTGATGGAATCAATGATATTGGCCCACAATATATTTCTCATATCTCCCAGTGGTTTTTCTAGTGTCAAGTCCTCCTCTAGGACTCTGATTCTCTCTTCCATTCTTTTGTTCTTCCTTTCTTCTTCTTTGTTCTGAATTTGTGCCAGCTCATAATTTGTTTCCATACTTGATATTTGTTCTTTGATCCATTTTAATTCTGTAGCCTGGATACTCATCTATTCCATGGCTTTGATCCCTTCATCTTTCCTTTCTGATGTTGACTCTGCACTGGATGATGTACTTGTAGTTGGAATAGCCTCCGCCACTAGCACTGTTGTTATTGGTGGAAGTCTTGGTGCCAAAGAAGCTGCCAGAGTGGAGGGTACTACTGTAGAAACCATGGGTATGACAGCCTGAGGAGCGGTGTCCAGCTCACTCTACTTAGACTATATTTCTTTCTCTAATTCCTATTCAATTTCTTTTAATTGAGTATTTAACTTAAGGACTAAGTCCATAAGTTTTTCTTCCTTTTGTTTCTCTGTGACTTCTACAGTTTGAGGATGATGGAGAAGAGGGATCTTAAGCTGCTTCTTTAATGCAACTATGTTATCATTTTTCTTCTTAATCAGTTGTTTAGCTACTTTGACATCTTTGGGATCATGTCCCAATTCTATCACCAGATCATCTAGTGTTTTGATTCTGATGTCTTTGGCCTGAGAGGAGGTCTTTTATAGTTGCAGCTGTGTTGTAGTGTTGCGCAATGGATTTTGTAACTGATGTGCTGTAATGGCCTTATTAGTCAATGTGGAATAGACATTTTACCAATTTGCTTGTATAGTTCTATTTGGTCAATCAGATGGACATCCTTGGGAAAAACTTCAAAATCAGTTTTCAAATAGTCAACCATTGACTTCGGCTGTTGTACAGTTGGTTTTAGGAAGCTCATTTTCATTTTTCCTTCTTTTATGTCAAATTCCAACATAAGCCTAGTCTAATTAGTTGGGGCCATTTTGAGGTAATGAGCATAGGTTTGAGATTTTAACTTCTCATTCGTTACTTTAATTTCTTTATATTTCCCTTTAATGTCTAAGCTCTATTCAGAGAAAGCTCTGAAAGAAGACACTTCTGTGCTTTGTTGTCTTTCCAATGCTTGTATATGGGAGGTGGACGGTGTACCACCTGCTAGGATAGTCTGCATACTATCTATATTTTCTACCATTGCATTGCCTATGGTATCCTCAGTATATTCTTCCTCTGCATAGGGGTTCAACCTTTGCCTTTTAGCAAAACTTTGATCAATAGTCCCGCTGGAAGGAGTGGCCTCTTCACTATCTCTTTTGAGATTTATTTCCTCATTGAGATGGGTCTACAACATAGGAGTATTGCTCATGATTTTCTGAGGTTGAGCTAGCTCTTCTGAGATTTCAAGCTGCTCAGATTCTTCTTGTTGTCCTAAATGCTCCTGTTGTCTTGATGGCTTAGCTTATTCTAAGGACTTTGGTTGCTCTGAATTTTTTGCCTATTCTGGTGTATCTTGATGTTCTGTGTTATATACCTAGGGGGGATAATATGGGGTACAAAGGGAGGTACCCAAGAGAATAATGTAATAATGGGATGGGTCATAGTAATAAATAAGATGGTTAACCCATATCATGTAAGGGACCACAAGTAGTTAGTAATAATGTAATGGGCCCATGGTATTAGATAGATGGTATTGAGGGAACCATGGTAATGACCCATGGTATTATATGTATGAGACCTATATAGAGGCTAGAGACTCCACGTTGAGAGATGTCAAGGAATATTGTATGAACAGGCATATGGCTTGTGGAGTGTTCTCCTTCCTTATGGAGTGAATGTATGGTGTTGCCCTACCTTAAGGGTTTTGATTAATAGAGAAGCATTCTATCTATATTCAGATTTTGTTATTTTTGGTGATTATTTGTAGTTTTGGGGTATATTGGTATTATTTTCATATATTTTCAGGTCAGATCTATAACAAGTGGTATCAGAGTGCTTTCTTGGGCCAAAGTGGAGAAATTTTGTAATTTTTTGCAGGATTTCTGGGGCAGCGAGTTTGCAGATCAGATATGTAAGTTTTTTGGCAAAATATGCAAAATATAATTGCAGATATGGATTTCTTGTGAAAAATACATGATCTCAAAATAAATCGGTTGAATCAGAGTCAGGATGAAGGAGATATCGCTGATCTAAAAATCAGTGGTGTTGCAGACAATTTTTTGGGTAGCAAGTTTGCGGTGGAGATCTGGATGTCCTGGTGAAATCTGAAAAATATAATTGCAGATTTGGATTCTTTGTGAAAAATTACCCAATAAAAAAAAAATTAGTCGAAGCAGAGTCCGGATGAGGTAGATATCGCTGATTTAAAATCAACTCTTTTTTTAGAATTTTTGGTGACGACGGGAGAGTTGCAGCGCAGATCTGAAATTCCAGTGCCTGGATCGAGATTTCTATCACATGGACAGATGTAGAATGGTTGTTCCATTTCCAAAAATAAGTCATAATAGGGAATCTGAGCAATATTGACTAAACTGTGACAATTTCAAATTTTTACCAAGTGAATTTTCTTCCAAACCTTCATGGCTTCTAGCAAGGAATTTTTTGCAAGGAATGATAAGGGTCCTACTATTGAAGAATTTATAGAATATCGTAAATCTCGATGCAAACAATTTTGGGTAAGTTGCCTGCTATTTAATCTAAAAGATGAAGCTACTAAATGGTGGGACTCAGTTGCTGATTCAGTGGCACAACTTCCTCATGAAAAACTAGAAGAACTTCTTTTAGAAAAATGGTCCCGGGCTAGAAAACAAGATGAGGGGAAACATGTGGGGTTATTTCCTACTGGTATATCCTTATTGCAGGTTCATGGATTGACTCAGAAGGAGAAAATCATTGTGTCAATAAATCCGAGTTGCAAGCAAAATCTCATAAATGTCAACTTGGAAAAAAAATTACAAGTGCCAGCAAAACACATTGAAAACACACAGGATGTGCAAGTTTATAAATATTTGAAGCTTTTAATGGATAAGTATGTGTTGCATGGTGATTTTTATACTTCAGATGTGGATAACATGGATGTTGTTTTGGGATATCCTTGGATGGAATCCGTGGGTACTATAAATATTAATGTGCAGAAGAAATTCCTGAAGCTTTGGTATAAAAAGAAGAAAATTACATTACAGGATATTTCTATCAATAAATAGGTAAAGTCGATGGAGGCTGAAGCAGAAGATGTTCCAGGGACTGACATATCAGATGATGAGCCATTGATGATCGAAAATCAAACACAAACATAGGCTGAAGTAGAAAAGGATACAGGTGCTGATACATCAGATGAGGGCTCAATGGTTGAAGTAATACTGGAAGATAAGACACCATAGCAGGCACCACAACATGCACCAGATAACAGTTAGGCTCCGTAAGGGGTGAATCAAAGAAAAAGGCATCGTGTGTTAAAACTTCAACATATCATCACCCACATCACCCCACAAGACAAAAGCCAACAAGATGGCAACCAATTAGCCATAAGGACAACAACCCCCGCATGACAGATAGAGAGGAGCGAAGATCCACCTACTACACATCAACACAGAAGAGATGCCACAATCAACTTCCATCTCAAGCGAGTGAGGCACCAGTGAGATAGAGGGTTCACCTTTCTCTTGGATGGCTAGATGCATGTGCATGGTACCAGTGGACTACTCTTTTGAGTAGATCTTCTTATTTTTGTTCTTCTCATGTTTTGGGGACGAAACATGTTAAGGGGGTGGAATTTTATATACCTAGGGGGGATAATATGGGTACAAAGGGAGGTACCCAAGGGAATAATGTAATAATGGGATGGGCCATAGTAATAAATAAGGTGGTTAACCCGTATCATGTAAGGGACCACAAGTAGTTAGTAATAATGTAATGGGCCCATGGTATTAGACAGATGGTATTGAGGGAACCATGGTAATGACCCATGGTATTGTATGTATGAGGCCTATATAGAGGCTAGAGACTCCACATTGAGAGATGTCAAGGAATTATTGTATGAACAGGCATATGGCTTGCAGAGTGTTATCCTTCCTTAAGGAGTGAATATATGGTGTTGCCCTACCTTAAGGGTTTGATATCAATAAAGTGAATCATTTCTATCTACTTCGATCTTGTTATTTCTTGGGTTTATTTGTGTTGTCATATATTTTTAGATCATATCCATAACAAGTGGTATCAAAGCTATAACATTTTGATGGTTATGTACTAGGTTCCTGGGACTGCCTTTGCGATGAAGTCTCTCCTGGAACACATACAAAGGAATCCTCATCAAACCTTCTTTCAAAATATACCCATACATTGTCAACTTCAACTTGTGTGCTATCCTTCTCTATTAAAGTGCCTTCCACCAACTCAGATTGGTTGGCATATTGTTCAATCTCTAAGATCCTATGGTGGATATATGGTGATAGCTTATGTTTCTGCCTTCTGTCACAAATGAAGCTGTGAGCATCATAGGTCGAGATGAAACTCTTTTTTAGTTTCAGATTCTGAAGCATTTCATCTGCCACCTTTCCTGCTTTCCTGTTGTTGCAAATGAATGGGCCTAGGTGATCCTTTATTCTCAACTGGGCTTTTTTCTTAGTCTTAACAAAGTGAATGTCATCAGAATTTATCATTTTCCTATAGTACTCCAGAGCAAACAATCGCATGGGGAGATATCTAGGTAACTTATAAGGAGGCAGCTTACACCCATAGATTCTAATTTTGGTATGGTTTTGGTATAAATACCAATCCCAAACAGTGCGTGAAGCGACCTATGCGAAGGTAGGTTTTGTTGGAATAAACTGACATCACATCCATCTCAAGGGTGTGGAAACTTGGTTCCAACATCCCCCCATACTACTTCAGGTGAGACTTCAGTCCGCACTCCGCAAGCTGATCCCGAAAGTGCCAGTAGCGTAGGGATTTGTTTGGCTAAATAACTCTGAACTTGGGTTAGGCCCCCATAAGCCAACAAATGGTTCCATTGCTGGGATTGGAATCTGCATGAGATATGTGTGATTTCGTATCATTTGGATCCAACTAAGAAAGAAATTGAAGGCTGGTTGGACAGAAGAATTCACAAGTTCACAGCGCAGGAGAACAGAAACCCGCGACTATCAAAACAAAAGTGGCTAGATATCTACCTGGTTACAGAGATCCATGAAATATTTTTCATGCCCTTTTCTACTGAGCTATATGAGTGGATCGCGAAGCTAGCAGATAGCCAAGGAAGGTGGAAACTTGACGGTCCTATTGTGTGGATCCCAGAGCTGGTGCAGAGAATGGAAGCATCGGAGGATAAGATCGCATATGCCATTGATCATTGGCTCGATCATATTATAGGAGGATTCGTTACTGAGTTCATGGTTGACACCTTAGTCAGCTACAATGAGGCAGAGTGAGACTTTCTCAAAGGACCATGAGGTAAGTACGTAAAGTCTTTGAATACTTGGATTAAAGTGTTGTTGTGTGAAAAGCGGTTTATGCAGTTACCTTAATGTTTGGGGCTATGCGAAGCAATAAGGTTTATAGGAATGAAGGAAATCAAGGGACTACACCACCTCCACGCACAAAATAGCCCATTGATTTCACCTCCCATGAATACCACCTCCACCCACACCACCACCGGCTTCACCGCCATCACCTCCATCTTCACCCATACCAGCGCCACCACCACCACGATTCAATATGGCAAGCACAGTGAAGTTGTTTGTGTTCAAAAGTTTGGGAAATGAGGATCCAGACCAATTCTGGTTCATTGTAAGGGTTGTATGGGAAGTGCAAGGTGTTATAGATGACCATATAAAGAAGGTGACGCTGGTTAGCGCCTTGCAGGGTCACGTGCTAACCTGGTATATTAAGTACTCCAACGATAACCCGAATGTGAGAGTCACGGATATCCAAGCAACGCTAAATAGAGAATTTAGCAGGCCTAAATATGAAGCGCATTCAATCATTACATTTAAATATATTAAGATGCTATCAGGTGAGACTCCTTGGAGCTAGATCATAGGCTGAAATGTATGATTCGCGAAGCAAATATGAATCTGACAGATGGAAAACATCGCGAGTGGTTTGTAGCTTCACTACTACCACATTTAAGGAGTGTGCTATTGCAGCAGAAGATAACAACTCAGGAAGAGGCCTTAGAGATCTCTATGAGGCCACATGAGACCTCGATGCAGGATCCTAATTTGGGAGTTCAGCAGATCCACGTGCAGTGGAAGAATATGTGCCTTGAGATGTAGAGTTTGAAACAGGACAAGATGGTTCGACCAGTAGTGCACGAAGAAGTGTGGTGCATAAAATGAAAGATCAAGGGTCATGACAAATACCACTTCCTAGTTTTTACAAATTACCTCACAGGAGGAGGACCGATGCCTTTAAGGTCGGAAGCTCAAGCAGGACCTAGTGCAGCACCTACTTTTTGATGCGCGATCTGTCAAATAGCTAGAAAAAATGCCACGGACAATTGTCACTTATTACAGAAGTATACACAAAATTTGAAATAGTTGTTCTGCAACTTTTGCAGGTCAATGGGACATGACAAGCTTACCTACAGAAATTATGAGTTGATGATGGATAGAACCCCCACCTACATGATTTAGGCTTAAATGCAGCCCCTTGACCAAAATGCAAGAATGGAGTGAACAAGATTTCAAGGGCGTGGACGAGGCCAAGGCAGAGAAGGACCTTGTAGAGGTTGTGAACAGTTGATTTGTTACAATTGTGGAGGACCAGGACACTATGCCCGCGATTGCACCAATCAAATGCACCCGTCATGCAAGTATTGCACATTGTTCAATCATGAGATAGAAGATTGTCCTACGCTGATAGCTAGGATACACGACAAAGGAGCGCTACTGCCTCCCCCAACTTAGAACCTACAGATGATGAGGTCTGAGCCGCGCGAGGAAGACCCAAATGTAAACATTGTGCTCTGAAGTGGAATTATGATGGGAGATGACAGAGGCAAATAGCCTGAAGATAGTACTTGGGTTCACAAAGCTTCTTCAAAGGAAGTAGAGTTTTATTTGGAGCACGCTCGGGAAACGTTCATGGAAGCCTAAAAGAACTTCGTTGATGCCTCCACTTCAGGAAGCAAAGATAAACTGGAGTCAGAAATGGACCCATCCATGTTGACAAATTTCCTTGAAACATGTATGAAGTTACTACGCGACAGTAAGGTTGTGAAAGGGTTATAGGAACTCATCAACAGATGCACTGGGACTGCACCAAGAGAACTAAGTGTAGTCTGGAAGATTGGAAAGCATAAGACAAGGACAGGTCGTGAAATGAGACTCACCGTGCAGATCAGAGAATATGAGATGGATCAAGTCATTATGGATTTGGGATTAGATGTGAATGTTCTACCAAAGTACATATGGGAGCAAATGGGAAAACATGTGCTGCAATGGTCTCTAATTCAGCTAAGGATGGCAAACCAGTAGAAAATAATACCTATGGGGCGATTGTAGGGAATAACTGTGGATATTGAGGGAGTGAGCGCACTAGCAATTTTCAAGGTAATAAAGATTTTTGATGACATCAAACCCTAGCCCGCACTCCTAGGAATTGACTGGGCCACTGATATGAATGGGGTAATTAATCTAAAGAAGCAAAAATGATCTTTGAAAAGAAGTCACTACGCGTAATTATACCCTTGGACGTTGCTGAAGGATCGTGCTATACGGAGCCAGTCCGCAACTATAAAAGTGATCTGGATTACATTTACAAGATAATAGCACGAGACCAAGACTAGGAGAATCCCACCATGAATGGGTGATTGCATGAGAATGTGAGAGTTCCTTCACTTCGGATTTCAACAAGAAGTAGAATGATGGTAAAATCGGTTACACGAAATAACTACGTTGAACTGTAATATGATGACAAGGTTGTTGTGCTGCGTGTCGACAAAAGTAAGAGATCTACCTACTTATGATGGTCTAAATGAGGTAGATACCTTCTTAGATGCATTTGAAAGGGAGGTTCCAAAAAAACAAACCTTCCAGGCCTTGGACTGGGTACTGCGCACTACACCCATGAGATGGTGGGGTAAGCACAAAGAAAGCTTTGATGATTAGCGTGAATGCAAGAGAATGATGTGCACACAATTTAGGAAGCCTAAGGTGAAACTGACAGACAAGTATGATGGGTAGGATGATCCACGCACACATATGACCAAGTGGATGCAGGCATATGGAGAAGAGCCATAATCTGCATAGATGCACATGAACTTCACGCTAAAATACATGGTCAATAAGCATGTGTTCGGGGGGTGACCTTCCAGATGGCTCTTAATGTTAGGAAGACATTATGCAGGAAGAGAAATCATGCAAAAGTGTTCAACAAGGTATGCAACGTGCAACGAAGTGATTTGGATCTACGCATACCTGTAGTGTTATGGGCTTATTGGACGACCTGCAAGAAACTGACGGGACAGACACCATTTAGGCTTGTCTATGGAGTGGAAGCCATAATTCCTATGGAATACATCGTGCCTAGTTTGTGCATAGTAGCTCTCACAGTTATGACGGATCGTGGATCCCTAGAGGAGAGGCTCGCGCAACTAGAAGAGCTCGAAGAAGAACGATTTTTGGTTGGATTCCACCAGCAGGTCCAAAAGTAATGCGAAAAGGCTTGGCACGATTGACATATTAAGTTGCGCAAATTCAAGGTAAACAATCTAGTGTTGTTGTACGATAGTAAGTTTGATAAATTCCCAAGGAAATTCAGAATGCATTGGTTAGGGCCGTATGTTATTAAGGAGATTACAGATGGAGGCGCAGTACAGTTGGTCAAGTTAAATGGAGAGCCCTTCACAGGAAAAGTGAATGTCAGTCATTTGAAACCATACATAGGTGGCCCAGCTACCTGACTAGCTGACCGAAGCACAGTCTTAGTGCTCCAGGCGGCTGAAAGGAGGCGCGGGACTATAAACTACTCTGCCTGGGGACTACACGTTGTAAGGACTGTGCGCAGTAGTGAAGTGTCACATGGTCTGTGACATCACGGGGGTAGCTGTGATGGTGTGCAGGTCGACCGGAAAGTGACCATTAAAGCCACTATTCATGATGTGATGCTTGGTTTGAGACCAAATGGAGCGGGTGGCAGGCATTTAAGGAAAAATTTACGAGCTAGATTCTTGAAACTATGCCATCAATCTAGCATTAATGGATTGAATGTGGGGGCAGCGGTCGAATTCAAATTCAAAAGGTGCTATAAATTACAAAGGGTTCTCCAGCAAACAACACTTGGAAATTTGAGAACTGATTTGTTGCACGCTCAGATATTCATGAACCGAGACTTGTTCAATATTCTGAAAGTGAATTCGTTACTTAATCAATTACCAGAGACACTGAGACAACTGTGGAATCGCACTATGGCAACACCCAAAGAAGTCATGGATACCAGAGCAATGACCACCGAGGAAGCCACTTAGGAAATTATGAAAGTGGAAGCCCTTGAGAGCGTCGGGATAGTCGTTGAGATCCCTAAATCACCATGCATGTAGAGACCTAAGAAGGATAAGCAGGCCATGATATTGGTGCGCATCTTGCCTAGAAATCCACTGAGTGCCAAGATCACAATGGAGGAAAAGGGGAAGGCCATTAATTTGGAGGCCGATGATGAGAAAGAGTTTGAGGAAATCCTGGTTGAGGGGGAGGATGTAGAGATGGAAGACAAACCCCATGGTGCAGACCCTCCCACCGGGTTACCTGCATATGTTCCTCCGCAGAAGGGTAAAGCCAAGGTGCCCAAGGATATAGATGAGAACAAGAGCTCTCTACAAACTCCACTGCTCCTTGAGGACATTATTTTTGAAGGAGCGCACTTAGGATGGGTGCCCGTACTAAAATTTGAAGATTGGGACCTCGCAGAACATGAAAAGTTCCCGCATTTAGCAATTGAACAGCTAACGCGCTAGAAGATAGACATGTCGGCTGGAAGATAGAGTTGGAGCCACAAAAATGGCTCAAAGGTGTTGAGAAAGCCAGATTGCTAAACCTTCTCTAGGTGTCGCATTACCACTGGGCCCCAATGACCATTTTTGTCATCAAGAAGCTGCTCTGCTTGGTGCATGATGGGTGCTTGTGGTTGGAGGAGCTCATCCCCATCACAGACCATCTGATTCACAGGATTACATGGCTCCCTTGCATAGGGGAGGACTCGACGAACATTTCAGAAGGAAAGAGTGACAATTTGGCCATCGCGAAGGCCATGAAAAAGAAATTTAAGTTGGAAAAGAAGAAGCGAGGGTACGCCATCTCTAGCATCAACAACCCTACAGTTAAGGTCACGACACAGATATTGGCAGGGAAGGTGATGCAGAAGTGCCACGTGGATGAGGTGCCCCCACCGGTGGTTTCACTAGCAACGCAATGCGCAGAAGGGGTCTAGTTCAACTAGGAAAACTATCTATGTGGTGAGTTTCTTGAGAACTTTTGTGAGGCATAGGAGCTGTTAGCTCTGCTATAAGATAAAGTCTTTGGTGGATTGAAGACAGGTCTAGCTGTGTATCTTTAGCAAGCAGGGATCTCGCAGCAGTCTGTTTTCTTCCTCTTCCTTCATTTTTCCTTCACTCCCATAACCCCCGTTACCCTTGTTTTCTTCCAAAAGCCCGACATAAACCATATTATTTAGCTCCCAGGCACCGAGTTCATACCATGTAACCATATTCATATGACCGTGCGCACTCATTGAATTTTCCCGCTACCACAGCCTTTTCCCACGTGCTAAACCTCGCTCATTTCCCCACCATCAAATTGTTTGTCGCCGGAATCCAGCAGCAGTCGCACCTCCCACTAACAAAACTTGCCCGCGCGTTAACTCGCGATATCGGCAGTTTTTAACATGTCCCATCCACCACGTGTCGGGCGCTGATTTTGATCGCACCCCCCGTGTACGTTTACCACCGTCCTCCATAAGCGGTGCGGGGAAACCACTTACCACCATCCCACCCTTTCCCCCGCTCATTATCATCCGCGTAGCTCCCGCCACTGATCCCCGTTGGATCTGCCCACCTTGCGATCCAACGACCCTCGTTTGCTCACTCCCGCTATTTCCTGATAGCCACTGCAAATCAATCTCCACCATCCATCTACAAGATCCGATGGCTTGCAATTGTTTTCGCCTCCATTTCCTCCTGATGCCTCCCGCCGATAGATCTCTTCTGCCCATTCACTTCATCCAATGACTGTTGTTTACTCCCAGTCCCTATCATTTGCTCGCCATGCAGTCTTCGCGGTCAACAACCATTTTGTACACTCGAAGGATGAAGTGATTAGCTACCCTATACCCGGCACAATCAATCTTCAACCACTGCATTCAAGGAAGAATGGCCAAAAAACAAGAAGGACGTGCCTCGAGTGGTTAAATGTACTTATCAGTAATGGAGCCCATTTCATATTATACTCCACCTGTGCAGTAAGGACAGCTAAGCAACAGAGAATGCTAAACTAATTTATTGAAGCATCAGATTGTATCAGAGACCCATATCAGAGAGTTAAGGTGGTTGGTGGTCCATTATGACCCCTCCACGCATAGGATAGCAAATATTTTAGTAATCAAACTCTATATATACCTAAAAACAAAATGTAATGAGGGTTGATGGTTGTTGTTTTGATGTAAGGTTCAACTTCTGGAGACTGTAACTACTGCGATACCTGCAGCGTCTGGTCTTCATTTTCAGCTAATACAAGCTTCTTTTGTTGTTAATTGCTCACTTTCCACTTCTTCTTTGTTCCAGGCTATGCTTGTTATGCTTTTTTCATGTGCTCTTGATGTTTATCATTAGAGGGGTTGTCAGCCCACCTATGTGTTAAATTCTAGTATGTATCATTGAATGTGTATGAAGGTTTCTGTTATTTTAATGCCAGAGAGCTGTCATCCTGTCTCTGCATTAGTATATAGATTTATAGACCTTTTAACTAGTTGTAGCCGGCCATCACAAGGTCCTATGCATCTGCTGGTGTGGTCAGTATTCTCCATCTTCACCTGTTCCTCAAACTGTGAGTAATTGGTGGTCTAAAGCCTTATAGGCTGGGGGTGTTCACCGATGTCTGGGGTTAAGCATAGTAGAAGTGGTTATCTGGCTTGAATATGCATCATGCCTTCCATTCATTCACCTATCTCCAACATTTTTGTTGAGTTTGTAATGTTCCCGAGCATCTCCGAGATACAACCTAGGAGAGTTTCTTGGGGTGATAACATTAATTGGCGTCATTGCCGGGGATTGAAGATTGAAGCTTAGCTTCCCTGGGAGAACGACACAGTTCCAGGTTTTGATGATAGACAAGGTCCAGGCACATTTCTAGTTGTAATCATATATCTGGCGACTCCACTGGAGGAAGACCAACCTTTGGCGACTCCACATTGAAGTTCTAGCTCAGTTTGTGAGGCATACTCGAAGAAATCCTAAAAAATCACCAGCTGAACCAGTGCCTGACCCTAAGAATATTGTTAAACCGAAGAAAACATCACAGAAAGGGGCATCAAGATCAAGTAAGCCTAAGAAATCTCATGCATCTTGGAAAGATAAAGTTATAACTGAAGATATACAGTTTGAAGATTTAAAGCCCAACGCTGTTAGTAAAGAAATTACTTCATATATTAATACAACCCCTTGTTCAGTTAGTTCCCCTTTGAATCTCAGTCCAAAGAAAGTTTCCCATACAGTCCAGAACATCCCTTTGTCTCTGCCATCCATCTCATTGCTTCAAACTACTCAATCTGCTAGCATCCTTTCACATATCCCAATCATGGCAGGCCAGCAAGCACCTACGAAGATAGAAAGAATTGTAGCTGCCAGGTATAGACCCCTGGTCTTGCCTGTTCCTTTGAATCCCATGCCTATGGGAGAATATCAGAAATATATGCCTAAATTCACTAGTACAGAGGGGGTAACAGCTGAAGAACATCTTGAAGCTTTTTATAGCTATGCAGATAACCTAGATATTAGTGAAGATGATGTGTGGATGAGAGTTTTTGTCCAGAGTCTTGATGGAGAAGAAAGAAAGTGGTTCAGAGACTTTCCCCATAGATCCATAACAGATATTGAAGCATTGGATGATGCATTTTTTAAGCAATGGGGAGATAAAATAGTTCTACTCTACTACCATACAGAGTTTGGAAACCTGAAGAGGGAAAATGGGGAATCATTGCCTGATTTTAACAAAAGATTCAATCGTATGTATAGTAAGATACCACCATAGGTAAAGCCTACCCCCACCTCTGCCAAACTCACTTATGCCAATGCTTTTGACTCTGATTTTTGCCTGTTATTGAGAGAAAGGAGATGTGCCACTCTAGCCGACATGTAGGATGCAACACTAGAGATGGAATCCAATATTATGGTTGCAGAAAAGCTGAAAACTCACGCTGATAGAAGGAGGCAGATAGGTGAGGCTTCTTCTTCCTCTGCATCATCTTCAGAACCAAAATTAGACAAAATGACTAGAATGATAGAGTCATTGGCTACTGAAATATCTAAGCTGAAGGTTGAGCAGAATTCAGGAAAGACGAGGCAGCAGAACACATTTGCTCCAAGAAATCCAAATCCATTCGGAAGAGAAAATGAACAGCTGGAAATCATTCGGAGGGGTAAAGAAACAAATGAAGAACATAAAGTTAAATCTCCCTTCCAAAATGTAATCATGGAGGAAGAACAATTTGAAGATGAGGATGAAATTCACTGCATGGAAGATAAAGGCAGTGCTGAGTGTTTGACATTGGCTACGTATGAAGAATCACTGCTACAGGACCAAATAAGTCAAGAATGGGACAGAGAGGCTGTTCTGCAGACTGGTGAACAACGAAGATATAATTTTAGGTCAAATGCAAAAAAATTCAAGGAGAATCATGCCCAAAGAGCTGTTTTCCAAACAGAGTCACAGATTATCAAACACAGAAAAACAGTAGCTGATCCAGTCATCCTCAAATCTCTAGTTCAAGAGGTAAGAGGTTCTGATAAGTTACCTTCCTCTTTCAGCTTTAGTCAGAAGTCCAGAAATTAAAAATATTTGTGCCTCTGGTAGAGTTGGTAAAGAGTGAAGTATTTAGAAAGCCTATTCTTGAAGCTCTTGAGCTGGAAACCACACAAACCTCCACTGACTCTGTCAATTTGCAAGAGGATAAGCCTGCTTTTGTGCTTAGCCCTATGGTTGAACCTACTGATAATAATTCTCCATCTTTTTATGTCTCCTTGAACATTCATGACAAAATCCTCCACAATTTTCTGCTAGACACAGGGGCCAGCCACAATTTGATGCCTAAAGCTATCTTGGAAGAGTTAGGCCCTGATATCACCAGACCATACCATGATTTATTCTCTTTTGATTCAAGGAAAGTGAAATGCTTAGGATTAATTAAAGACTTGGCCATTACCTTAACTCAACTGTCCATGAAGAGTATAATGATGGATATTGTGGTAGCAGATGTCCCTCCCAAGTTTTGCATGTTGTTGTCCAAAGGGTGGATTAAGAGACTAGGTGGGACATTACAGAATGATCTATCTTATGCTACTGTCCCAGTTTTTGGAGGAGAAAGCAAGAGATTGTACAGAGAAGCATAGCCGGCATACATCATCAGTGATGAGAAGAACCCTACTAATCATCCCATATATGTTGTGGACACCGATTTTGGAGCATGTATTCTCCAAATAGAAGAATCTCACAAGGCCTCAATGCAGATCAGGAAACCAACAATTCAGGCCTAAGAAGAGCAAGGAAGTCAGGTTTGGGAGATGTTCTTTGATGGAGCATGTTCCAGGGACACTACAGGAGCAGGGGTGGTGCTGGTCTCTCCAGAACAAAAAAGCACACATCTATCTTTTAAGCTGGCTTTTCAAGTCACTAACAATATAGCAAAGTATGAGGCTCTGATATTGGGTCTTAATGCAGCAAAATACAGAGGAATCAGGAACATAAAGGTGTTTGGAGACGCTGATTTGATCATTCAGCAAGTAAATAAAACATTTCAAGCAAAGCACCCAAGGCTGAATGTGTACAGAGATGAGGTATGGAGACTCAAAGATTCCTTTGAAAATTTATGTATTTCATATATTCCTAGAGCCCAAAATCAGCTTGTTGATTCCCTTGTTGTGTCTGCTAGTCTGTTTATTCCTCCCATGCCTCCCAAACTAGTTTATGAAGTCCAAATGAAGTACAGACCATCGTTTCCTGATAATGTCCAGCATTGGAAGGTTTTTGAAGATGATGATGAGATAAATAGGTTTCTGAAAGTCATTGATGAGTTTTCTAAAATGAAAATTGACCAAGAAAATGAAGCCTTCGAAGAAAGCCCCAAATCCTAGCTTAGAAACAAAATTGGCAAAGATAACATTGTTCAGCTTCCCAGCAATCATATTCCTAAGGGTTTAATTCCTTTAGAAAGACTGTTTGACCAGAATGATGTACCTTACAAGGCTGCCTAGAAAGAAGATCAATCCGTAATCTGTAAGCATGATATAGGGAGTCTAGGTCAGCCTAGATACATAAATCTGTCTTCCCATCTATCTATTGATCAATGTTCTGAATACTGCAATCTAATGAAGCAATTTTCTGATGTGTTTGCCTGGGAGTATAGTGGCCTAAAAACCTATGATAAAAAGATTATTCAGCATAAAATCCCTCTAGAGAAAGACACCATTCGTTTTAAACAGAAGCTGAGACCAATAAATACTATGCTCCTTCATTTAATTGAAAAATAAATTAAAAAGTTGTTGGCTACCAAGATCATAGTCCCTCTTAGATATTCCAAGTGGGTAGCCAACCTAGTAGTAGTAAGGAAGAAAAGTGGAGAAATCAGACTGTGTGTTGATTTCAGAAACTTAAACAAATGCTCTAAGAAAGACAACTATCCTCTACCCAAGATGGATCATTTGTTGTAGAAGGTCTCAGGAGCCAAAGTAATGTCTTTCTTGGATGTATTTTCAGGGTTTAATCAGATTGTTGTGCATCCAGATGACCAAGAGAAGACTGCATTCACCACTCCTTGGGGCACTTTTATGTATTCCAAAATGCCTTTTGGATTGATGAATGCTGGAGCTACCTTTCAGAGAGCTATGGATATAGCATTTGTAGGAGAGAAGGATAAATTTTTCCTTATCTACCTCGATGATATAACAGTATACTCCAACAGCCATCAAAACCATTTGCAGCATTTGAAAAAGGTGTTCTTGAAGTGCAGAAGGTTTGGAATTTCAGTCAATCCTAAAAAATCTCAATTTGCTTAGAAGAAGGCAAGCTATTAGGACATGTTGTTTCCGCTGTAGGTGTCCGAATAGAACCAGAAAGAGTAAAAGAAATACAGACTTTGTTTGTCCCGAGATCAAAGAAGGATATTCAGTCCTTTCTAGGCAAAATTAATTTTGTGAGGAGGTTTATACCAAATTTTGCAAAACTGGTGAAGCATATTACCTCCATGTTGAAGAAAGGATCAGAGATCAGATGGACTGATGCAGCAAGAAAATCATTTGAGTCTATTAAAAAAGCCATTATGGAGGCTCCCACTTTAATAAGTCTGGATTACAGCAAGGAGTTCCATATATTTTCATTTGCCTCTGAAGGCACCATTGCAACAATTTTATTGCAGGCAGATGAAGAAGGTTCAGAGCATCCGGTAGCATTTTTCAGCAAAAACTTAAGGGATGCTGAACTAAGGTATGACATTATTGAAAAACAAGCATATGCTCTTATCAAATCCTTGAAAGCTTTCAGAGTTTACATTATGCATTCCAAGATAATTGCATATGTACCTTCTGCTGCAATAAAAGATTTTTTAACACAAGCTGATGCTGATGGAAGAAGGGATAAATGGATTGCAAAGATGATTGAATTTAATATAGAGCTGAAGCCCACCAAACTTGTCAGAGGTCAGGGTCTTCCATGTTATTGGGTGAAGAAAATTGTAGATCATTGGATATTGATTTCCTGTGCACAATTGTAGAAAATGGTCAAACAGAAGATGAGGAAGCAGCTGAACCAGAGAGAAAGCAGCCAATGGCAGAAAATATAGCTTTTTGTGAATGGTATTCTGCAATATTTAAATTCTTGCTGAAGCTAGAAATCCCTTCAGGCCTTACTCAAAGTCAAGCCAGAACTATTAAGCTTAGAGCAGCTAAATATTGCATTAATGAAAATCTGCTCTACTGTAGGGATCAATTTGGAGTGCTTTTGAGGTGTTTGGACAGAGAACAGTCAGTAGAAGTTATGCAAAAATTTCATTCCAGCATGTGTGGGGGGCACCATTATTGGAAGACTACAACCCACAAAATTCTCAGAGCTGGATATTATTGACCCTCCTTATTTTCTGATGTATTTTCATTTATTAAATCTTGTGATAGGTGCCAAAGATTTGAAGGAAAGCAGCAGTTGAAGTCCCTACCCTTAAAACCATTACATGCAAAAGGACATTTTCAATAGTGGGGCTTGGATTTCATTGGAGAAATCAATCCACATTCCAGTGGCCAACATAGATGGATATTAGTAGCTACTGATTATTTCACTAAGCGGATTGAAGCAGTCCCTACTAGGAAGGCTGAGCATAATGTGGTCATGAAGTTTTTAGTTGAAAATATCTTTACCAGATTTGGTTGTCCACATAAATTAGTCACAGATAATGCAGCAGCCTTCAGGGCAAAAGAATTGGTGGATATGTGTGATTCAATGTGTATTAAACTAGTTCATTCCACCTCTTATTACCTACAACGAAATGGTTTAGCAGAGTCTTCAAATAAAAGTCTGATAAGGATAATTAAAAAGCTGCTAGAAGACAATAAAAAGAATTAGGATTCTAAGCTCAAGTATGAACTGTGGGCTGACAGAGTGACCATTAAGAAATCCACAGGAAATTCTCCATTCAGGTTGGTATATGGCACTAAATCTGTATTCCCAATCCGGTTAACTCTCCTTGTGGCTAAATTCCTTCAAACAGAACATAATGAAGAAGAAGACATGGCAAAAAGGATCACTGATTTGGCAGAGGTACATTAGATTAGAGAGCAGCTGGTGGAAAAGGCTATAGCACATCAGAAAAAGATCAAGGATGCTTTTGACAGGAAGACAAAAACAAATAATTTTCTGGTTGCAGACTTGGTTCTGAAATGGGATGCATTGAAAGAAAAGAAAGGAAACCATGGGAAATTTTATGCTTTCTGCACATGGCCTTTTATCATTTCTCATGTTCAAGGGAACAACACCTTCATACTGAAAAGTATGGGAGGAGAGACAGTTTTTGATGGCCCAGTTAATGGGCGTTTTTTCAAAATCTATGTGATTTAAGGTCTTTTGGCCTTAAAGTTGTACATATTTTGTTTTATCACTTTAGTGTAAGAAAAGTAGACTCCATGCCCAATGGAACACTAGGAATTTGCTAATTTGTTTTCCATCAAGAAGGCATTGATTTGCAGGTTCTTGAGACGTCACAAGGAGGATCTCATCCCCAGAAGGAGCCAGTGTTAGCTCTGCTATAAGATAAAGTCTTTGGTGGATTGAAGACAGGTCTAGCTGTGTGTTTTTAGCAAGCAGGGAGCCCGCAACAGTCCATTTTCTTCCTCTTCCTTCATTTTTCCTTCACTCCCATAACCCCCGTTACCCCTATTTTCTTCCAAAATCCCAGCATAAAGCATATTCTTTAGCTCCCGGGCACCAAGTTCATACCATCATGTAACCGTATTCATATGACCGCGCGCTCATTGACTTTTCCTGCTACCACAACCTTTTCCCGTCGTGCTAAACCTCACTCATTTTGCCACCATCAGATCGTTCGTTGCCACAATCCAACGACAATCACACCTCCTGCTAACAAAACTTGCTTGCGCGTTAACTCGCGATATTGGCGGTTTTCGACACATCCCATCCACCACGTGTCGGGCATTGATTGTGATTGTGCCCCCCACATATGTTTACCACCCTCCTCCATAAGCAGTGCGGCGAAACCACTTACCATCGTCCCACCCATTCCCCCGCTCATTATCATTCACGCAACTCCCACCCCTGATCACTGTTGGATCTGCCCACCTCATGATACAACGACCCTCATTCGCCCGCTCCCGCTATTTCCCGATAGCCACTGCAAATCAATCTCTGCCATCCATCTGCAAGATCTAATGGCTCACAATCGTTTTCGCCTCCATTTCCTCCCGATGCCTCCCGCCGATAGATCTCTGCTGCCCATTCACTTGATCCAACGACTGTTGTTTACTCCCAGTCCCACTCATTTTCTCGCCATGCAGTCTTTGTGTCCACAACCATTCTGTACACCCGAAGGATGAAGTGATCAGCTACCCTGTACCCGGCACAATCACTCTTCAACCACCGCATTCAAGGAAGAATGGCCAAAAAGCAAGAAGGACGTGCCTCGAGTGGTTAAATGTACTTATCAGTAATGGAGCCCGTTTCATATTATACTCCACCTATGCAGGAAGGATGGCTAAGCAACAGAGAATGTCAAACTAATTTATTGAAGCATCAAATTGTATCAGAGACCCATATCAGAGAGTTAAGGTGGTTGGTGGTCCATTATGACCCCTCCACACATAGGATAGCAGATATTTTTGTAATCAACCTCTATATATACCCAGAAACAAGATGTAATGAGGGTTGATGGTTGTTGTTTTGATGTAAGGTTCAACTTCTGGAGACTGTAACTACTGTGATACCTGCAGCGTCTAGTCTTCATTTTCAGCTAATACAAGCTTCTTTTGTTGTTAATTTCTCACTTTCCACTTCTTCTTTGTTCCAAGTTGTGCCTGTTATGCATTTTTCATGTGCTATTGATGTTTAGCATTAGAGGGGCTGTTATCCCACCTCTGTGTTAAATTCTAGTATGTATCATTGAATGTGTATGAAGGTTTCTGTTATTTTAATGCCAGAGAGCTGTCATCCTGTCTGTGCATTAGGATATAGATTTACAGACCTTTTAACTGGTTGCAGCCGGCCATCATAGGGTCCTGTGCATCTGTTGGTGTGGTCAGTATTCTCCATCTTAACATGTTCCTCAAACTGTGAGTAATTGGTGGTCTAAAGCCTTGTAGTCTGGGGGTGTTCACCCATGTCTGGGGTTAAGCATAGTAGAAGTGGTTATCTGGCTTAAATATGCATCATTCCTTCCATTCATCTGCCTATCTCCAACATTTTTGTTGAGTTTGTAATGTTCCCGAGCATCTCCAAGATACAACCTAGGAGAGTTTCTTGGGGTGATAACGGGAGCAGGGTAAAACATTCCATTATGCATGGCTCTTATTGTCGATAGTACTAGTGGCATGGGATTTGCCTAAAGATATCCAGTTCCCTTCAATTGCGGAGGACCTTCCAGAGGCATCGAAGCATGCTTCATTGTGGGCAACTAGGGATGCATAGAGGATAACGGAGAGCAAGATATTTTGGGTGCTCATGAAGATGAACATCAGAATGGGTATTAATCACAAGCTGCGGTTATAACCCATGGTCTATAATAGTCTCCAGAGCTTCGTGGAGTTCAAAATAGACTTCCACCATGTCTTCATTAGGGCATAGAATAACCCTACGAAGACGTGGCATGAGCTACCTTACATGGCGACTAATGATGTAATTTTCGCGGTCCTTAAATCTTAGCCGCCAAAGTGGCGCACTCTAGCTGGCTCCGCAATGGAAGCAGAGAAGTCTGCCGCACAGTGAAAGAAGGAATAAATGAAATTGTGGATGGTGCAGCTAGTGAAAAAATGTGGGAAGGAAGAAGCAGCGGCTAAGGGCCAGGCGGCACGCGACGCTGTGAAGTTGGCTAAGGAACAACAGTCGATAGCAGAAGAAGAGTGCGAAGGATAGAAGTCACCTTCACTCAAGCCAGAAATAGACACAGAACAAGGTGGTGTGGACCTACAGACAACGTCCACCCAGCTAAAATGTTCACGCCCAAGAGAGTAGGTAGGGCCACAAAAGAAGACAAAGGCCTCAAAAACATCTTTTGACCCTATCACCCTTGCTGAAGGAGACTTGCATGATATTGGCGAAACAGCGACGGATGTCATCGCGGAGGCCCTCCGGTAGTCTGAGGAGTAGCACTAGATGGTATTAGGGGCTCTGTGGATGTAAATACAAGAGTTTCAGGTCCGCACTCCGTAGGCTGGCACAGTGTCAACTAGCCTCGCAGTCAGCACATCCGTGATCAAGGAAATGCTGTGCACCAGGATGACCAACACAATAGTGCTACCAGATGGAGCACTCATTATAGAAAATGAGGTCGACAGGCCTATGGTCAGTAGCTTGAAAGGCATCGGGTTAAATATGGTTGTGCTTTGTTGGGAGACGCTCTATATTTTGCAGGATGGAGTCACTGCAGAGCTACGCGCCAGGGAGAGTCATGTGCTACAGGTAATGAGCAAGTAGTGCATCAACATTGAATATTTGATCCTAGATCACAACGAGGCAGTGGTGCAGAGTAGTAAGATAGTGCAGGTGGTGGAGGAAGCCTGCTAGATGGTCCCGAAGTTGGCCATCCAGGTAGAGGAACTTGTGGAGGCCTGCGTCCGAAAGTTAGCAGCAAGGGTACGTGACGCCAGAGAAGAAATGGCCAGGGTTCAGTTGGAGCTGAACCTTCAGATAGCAGAACTGTAGTTGAAAGTGCAGCCTTCAACTCTACCAGAGGTTAAGGAATAGCGCACCACCGTGATCAAAACAATGATGGCAGCAGTTAAAAGTGCAGTGACAAACTGCATGAAGCTATTTGAGTAGTCATTCGAGGTCCTCACCACCCTACAGGAGGACCCGAACATAGAGTGCCTAGAGACAGAGGCGCACAAGCTGCAGTAGAGATATGATCAGGTAAAAGGGACTGCACAGATAGTTTACCTTACACAAAGGCTCGTAAGGATGTAGCAGGAAAAGGTGCTCAAGGAGCAGGTGGATGTTGCTAGGCATAAGGAAGCAATTTTGAAAGCACGCCTACATTTTTGGATTGATGAGGTGTATACCATTACAGCCTCCATTGAAGTAAAGCTCGCGCAACTAAAAGCAACTCAAGAATGGATTCAGGGCAGCAATTCGATGACAGCAGTCACCAAACAAAGCATAGAGGAAGTTCAACAAGCCGTCACTTAGTGCGCTACCGAGCTTGAAGCAATCCAATCAAAGTTGGGAGGTCTTTGTGCAAAGATCTATGCACCTACAGAGTGACTCAAGGGTGAGTCAAGATGTTTGTGTTGGGAGCCTGTTGGGCACAGGATCCCCTCAGGGAAGTTTTTGGGCTTAAAGCCCAGATTTTGGCCAGTTTTGTAATTCCAATGTAAAGACTTAGCATTTTGTGGGGATGGAGCGCATAGTTTGTTAAAGAGTCATAGGGTTGTCCACCCTTAATTTTGATAATGTAATGTCATCTGTAGAAGATCTACGCATGGTCCATAGACCATGGGACTGTATAAATAGATCAAAGCTCTAAGTAGTTAAAGGAGCTAAGCATATCACAATATGGAAAAGATATGATGTATGCAATATAGTTCTGAAGTGTAAAGTCTAGTTTTGGATCATAGCGTAGGAAGAGGCTCTTATGAATTTCACTTTTAATGCTTATATGATGCGCAAATGTGTATAATTGTATTGGCTAAGTGAACACAATATAGAATATCTATTTATACGAATATAAGAAATACTTGTTAATAAGATAAGTAAGATACTTGGCGTAGTTTAGGAGATATAGAAGTTTGCTACCTTAGCAGGTCGAAAGGACTTCAACACCTGGTGAGGGCTGCGCGAAAGACGATTATAACAAATCGCGAAGGTACTGAAGGGTAGAACAGTGTGCGAAGCGACCTGCGCAAAGGCAGGTTTAGTTGGACTAAACCGACATCACATCCATCTCAAGGATGCGGAAACTTGGTTCCAGCATCCCCCCATACTGCTTTAGGTGAGACTTCAGTTTGCGCTCTGTGGGGTGATGCCGAAAGGGCCAATAGTGTAGGGATTTGTTTTGCTAAATAACTCTGAACCTGGGTCAGGCCGCCATAAGCCAACACTATGCAAAGTGGGAGACCATTCAGAAGAGATCTAGATTCAAGTGTAGAGTATAGTCCTTTTTTGGGAGCATATAATAGAGACGAAGAAAGTAATAGTCTGAAGACGCCTCAAGGTGCACTGTAGATGGTAAATGAGGGTATTGAGGGAATACTAAATTCATCCAATCCACCTCAGCCACCACCTCAACCAAACACACCTACACCTCCACCTCTGCTATTCAGCATGGCGAATACTATGAATATGCCTATATTCAAGGGTTTAGGGATTGAATACCCTGAACAATTGTGGTTTGTAGTAGATGTTATATAGAAGTCACAGTAGATAACAGATGACAACTTGAAGAAATCACAACTAATCATAGCATTGTAAGATAGGGCGTTGAGCTGGTATATTAAGCATAGTATGACTCACCTAGCTGTGACATTGAAAGATACAAAAGATGCATTGAATAAGTAATTCAAGAAGCCTAAGGCGCAAGCCCAGTCTGTAACTGAGGTCAAAGAAATCAAGTAGAGGTTAAATTAATCTACATGGGATTTTAATCAAGTTAAAATGTCTGCTACAATAGGCTAATATGCAAATCTTAGATGAGCAACATAAGGATTGGTATATTGCCTCATTGTTACCTCACTTGATATTACCATTGTCACAATAGAAGTTGGGAACATAGGTGGAATGACTAGAGATTGCTATGAAGTTGGAGGTGTCGCCTATTCAGGATAAAATTCTAGGAGTGCAGCAGATTTAGTTGCAGTTGGCTATCCTACATATGGAGTTGCAGGATCTCAAAAAGGGGAAAGAGGTCCAAAATCAGACCCACGCGGAAGTATAGTAATTAAAGTGAAAAGTCCATGGCCACGACAAGGATCATTTCTTAGTGTATCAGAAATACCTAATTGGGGGAGGTCTTGTCCCCTTAAAGATGGAGAGTACCACTGGTATGAGCATCGGTGTAGTGCCATGGTGTGTTATCTTCCAGATTACAGGAAAACATTCAACAGAAAATCGTCATCTATTACAAAAGTTTGTGCAAACTCCCCAACATCTATTTTGCAATTTTTTAAGTGTGTATGCCATGATGAGTGAAATTGTTGAAGCTACAAGTTAATGATGGACAAAACTCTAACATATAGAGTATAGGCTAAGACACGTCCTCAGCAGGATGAAGGTGCACCTCCAACACGTGGAGGATTCCAGGGACAAGTAAGAGGATGAGGGGGATGAGTTGGAAGAGGTCACAAATAGATCATTTGTTATATGTGTGTGGAACTAGGCCACTTTGTGTAGGATTGTCATAACCCAACACACCCCTCTTGTTAATATTGCCAACAGTTTGATCATGCTATAGAAGATTGTCTCATTTTCATCACAAAGATGCAAGTGAAGAAGAACTAGCGGCCTACTCAGAATATCCAGATGATGAGATCAGAACCACGTGAATATGGGCCCAGTGTTAATATCGTTATGCAAAGTGGTATAGCTACCAAGGAGGATAAATGGAAACAAGAAACAGAAAAGATATGAGTGTGCAAGGCTGCTGACAAAGATGCTCAATTTGATTTGTATAAGGAAAAGGAGGCTTTCATGGAGGCGAAAAAGAGCTTTGTGGATTCAGGAGCTTCCACATCAAAAACTCAGGGTGCACATATGGATAAGCCTGAAGAATCCATTGGTGCGCACGAAATAGATCCTTCAATGTTGAAATCCTTCTTACATACTTTCATGAAGCTCCTAAGGGACCAAAAAACAATAGAGGGATTGCAAGAGTTGATAAACAACTCTGCTGGAAAGGGTAAGCCAATGCCTGAATAGTGTGCAGTGCATAAAGTAGAGAAGGGAAAGAAAATGATTGGTCAAGAGATGAGATTGACTGCACAAATTAGAGAATTTGAAATGGACCAGGTGATCTTTATCTAGGATCTGATGTGAATGTTTTGCCTAAACAAACCTGGGAAAGAATGGGAAATTCGGTGCTACAGTGGTCCCCAATTCAGTGGTGAATGGTGACCCAACAAAAGATTATTCTGATGGGGCACTTACATGGAGTAACTGTAGATATTGAAGGGGCACATGCTATAGATGATTTTGAAGTAATTGAAATAGTGGATGATAGTAATCCCTACCCTACACTGCTTGGAATTGATTGGGAATTTGATATGAATGTGATCATCAACATGAAGAAACAGACCATGACATTTTAGAAGAAGGAACTGAGAGCCATTGTTCCATTGGATCCAGCTCAAGGTGCATGGTATACTGAACTAGTTTGAGATTACTATAAGGAGGATGATATTGAAGAGATCTATAATCATAGTACGTGGGATGAGGATTGGATCAACCCTACAGTGGATGGGTGAGTTACTTGGGAAAAATATAACTCCTACAACCCAGATTCAGATGAGGAGCTTGAGAATTGGTAGAATAGATTGCATGAAGTATCGACGTTGTGATGAAATAGGCTTACTAAGTCACTCTGGTGTATATCTACTTTGGTATGAGATTTACCGTATTATGATGGCTTAGAATATGTAAATTTATTTTTGGTTAAATTTGAAAGGGATGTACTGAAGGAACATCAATTCGAGGCACTAGACATCGTGCTATGAGCTACGCCTGCCAGATGGTGGGGTACAAGTAAGAACCATTTTGCGGACTAGAAGGAATATTGTAGGATGATGAAGCTGTGGTTTGGGTGTGCCAATACCTGCATCACTGAAAAATATACAGGAAAGGATGATCTGCTTGAGCATTTGGCTCGTTGGATGAAAGCATGGGGAGAAGAACCACATCCTAAATGGGTGCACATATTATGCCACACTTTGGATACTATTCCAATGAACGGGTATCTAAAAATAGAGCTGCGACAAGGAACCACAGAGTGGGATGTTTTGAAGGAAAGGTTTCTGTTAAGTTTCAGTTTTGAAGAGGGATTCAGATGTATTGCTAAAGCATTACAGGAAATTAAGGCTACAATATTCAAGATGTCGGAAGAACCTGTCACGTGGGTACAACGAGACTGGAGTACGTAGTTGCACCAGGCTCTGGAATGCTACAATGTGACCACAAAAGGAGAGGAAGATCCCAGGAATATTAGTATCTCTGAGTTAGAGGGACAACACAAAGTCACGGGGCCTAAGGAAAAAGTTCTTGACATCTCAAAACCATTTAAAACCAAGCAAGTGAGAATTGGGTCGGAAGCAAAACTGAAGTTTGCAAATATAAGAGACTATTAGGATGAGGACATAATTGACAAAGTCACGAAGTTATTACATGAATATCAGAACTTGTTTCTAACAAAGTTCTCTGATCTAAAGGGGATAGTCAGTGATTTAGGTGTTATCAAGATGAATTTGAAGCCTGATGTGAAACCGAGAAAGCAGCACCCATACCAGTTGAATCCTAAGTACAAAGAAAAAGTGCACAAAGAACTGGATAAGATGCTTGTGGCAGGGATTATTGAGCCAGTAGAAGAATCAGACTAGGTTAGTCCTATGGTGGTTTAGGAGAAGAAGATGAAGGGCAAAATCTGAGCCTGTGTAGATTTAAGGAAATTGAATGATGCTTGTGTACATGAGACATTCACTAAGTCATTAATGGATGAAGTATTGGAGAACATTGGTGGTCAAGAAGCCTACTCATTTACAGATGGATTCTCAGGGTATCACTAGATCAATATCGCACCAGAAGATCGAATCAAGACTACTTTCACCACAGCATGGGGTTGTTTTCAATATACAGTTATGCCCTTTGGACTTAAGAATGCGCCTGCGATCTTTTCTATGGTGGTAGTCGTAGCCTTTAAAGAATATTTTTCATAAGTTTTTGGAGGTTTACTTTGATAATTGGATGGTGTTTGGGTTAGTGAAGAATCATGTTGCCAGTCTTCGCCTAATGCGGCATACTTGTAGGAAGTATCAAATATCCCTTAATCTGAAGAAGTGCATCTTTTGCATACCATATGGGATAATTTTGGGCCACGTTGTTTGTAAGAAAGGGTTGATGGTGGACCTTGCTAAGATTGGAGTGATTATAAATCTAGAGCCTCCAAGGAATGTAAAATGGTTCTACGCAACATTTCGACATACAAGATACTATAGGAAGTTCATCAAGGCATATGCACAGATTACTGTGTCTATGGAAAAATTATTGAAGAAAGATGCGACATTTTGTTGGGATGATGATTGCTAGAAAAGCATAGATGTGTTGAAGGAAAATAGTTACAACACCTATTCTAGTGTTCCTTGACTGGAAGAAGGAATTCCATGTACATGTAGATGCGTCCTACATAATAGTAGGAGTCGTGTTCATCCAAATAGGTGTAGGTGATATCGACCATCCAATTTCATTTGCAAGTAGAAAATTGTTGAAGGCATAGAATAATTATTCAACCATGAAGTGCGAAGTGTTGGCAATGGTATATGCACTTCATAAGTTCAGGCATTATTTTTTTGGTGTGCACTTCAAAATGTACATAGATCATTCCGCTCGGAAGTACCTGGTCAGCAAGCTTGTGTTGGGGGGGGGGGGGAATTTGTAGATGGTTAAAGTTATTTAGGAATATGAATTTGAAGTAGTTGTGAAGCTAGGGAGATTAAATGCTGGACTAGATCACCTTTCAAAGATTGAGAACAATGAAGAACCTACAAGTCTTGATGTAGGATTACCTGATGCACATCTCTTTGTTGTGCGCATTGCAGATGAACACTTTGCAGATATAATTCAATTCATGTCTACGGGTACAGCTCCTGAAGGATATACGATGCAGAAGAAGAAATAATTGGTGGTCAAGGTTGTGGATTTTTCTATCATTGCAGGGAATCTGTATAAAATGGAATCAGATGAAGTTTTGCACAGGTATGTATTGGATTATGAAAGACAAAGTATCCTCATTGAAGCACATGGAGGATTTGCTGGAGGACATTATATGGGAAGAGCGATTGCACTAAAGATCTTACGAGCTAGGATATGGTGGCCCACTATGCACAAGGATTCCAAGGAATATTGTAGGGTGTGCGATAGGAAGGCCATCGCGAAGGGATGAATTTCTTATGAACCTACAAGTTTCATTACAGGCATTCGATAAATGGGCAATAGACTTTGTGGGATCAATTCAACCACTAAGGAAAAAGACAGGAGCATGATACACCATTAAGGCGACCGAATACTTGACTAGGTGGGCTAAGGCGCAACCCATGAAGGATTACAGTCCACATACAGATGCGAAGTTCATATTTGAATGCATTTTTCCTTGGTTTGGTTGTCCTAAGATTTTGATGAGCGACAGGGGTTCGCACTTGCTTATGAAACAATTGTTGCTCTGCTTGAAGAATTCCATATGTATCATCAGAAAAGCATGTCGTATCATCCTCAAGCCAATGGTAGAGTTGAAGTATTTAATAAAATCCTGGAGAATGCTTTGACGAAGACCTATAATGAAAATAGGAACGATTGGGATGTGCACATACCAGATGTTCTTTAGGAATATAGAACTACCTATAAGAAGTTGACTGGATAGACACCATTTAGGTTGATTTATGGAGAAGAGGTTATGATTCCCATGGAGTACATTGTGCCCAGTTTGAGCATTGTTGTAGTCACAGAGATGGTAGATTGGGATACCATGGAAGAATGCCTCACACAGATACTTGAGTTAGAATAAGATCTCTTCTTGGCAGGCTTTCATCAGCAAGTGCATAAGGCTTGTATGATAGAAAGTTTATGAATTTTCCAGGTAAATTTCATACGTAGTGGATGGGGCCATACATCGTTAAGGAGATTATGGATGGAGGTATAGTTCATCTTGTGAAACGGAACAGGGAGCTATTTCCAGTAAGAATCATTGGGAGCCAATTGAAGTTGTACAGGGGCGATTCAACCCCTGCACAATAACTATATGAATGCAGGATAGTCTTAGTACTTCAGGCAGTTGCAAGGAAGTGTAGGACTATAAACTACACTGCCAGAAGGGACGTTTTTCAAAGTGAAGGGGTTGCGTGATGATTGGAAGAAAGGTGCAGAGGGAAGCTATGACGAAGGAGCTACAATAGCATGGTAGGTCCCATTTAGCTTGGCAAAAAAGTGACCGTTGGAGGCAATGTAGATGATTGGATGGATATTTTTCCGTTAAAGGGAGTGGGGGAGAGCATTTAAGGAGCATATCTTTGGAAATCTACCGCCAAAAGAGCATTAATGGTGGAGATCAAGAAGGAACGAATGGATTTGAATTCAAAATGGGCTATAAATACAACATCCTAATCCACATTCGAACACTTTTATTCTGGAGAAATTGCCTTGAGATTTTGTGCTTTAGTGTGCACCAAGATAATTTTTTCATGTCTGGAGGGGATTTGAAGGAGACATGAGAGATCGCAGCAAGGACTTGGGTGGGAATAAGATTATCTGAGTGGCAAAAAGAAATATTCTAGGAGAGAATGACTACAACACAACCCACACCTACCATAGTGCCTAGGTCATCAAGGCCTAAACCCACTGCCTCCGTGGTAGGAGGGAAGAAGCAAAAGAAGCCCAAGAAAGTGTCAGTGCCGCAATCACCCCGCAAGAATCCAACGGAGGTCAGACAGAAGGGTTGGATGGATAGGTGCAAGTAGCTGACGAAACCCTTGGACTTGGATGAGGAGGAATTAAATATGGGGGTTGAAGAGATTGATGAAGATGAAACAGTGTCGATTACTCAGCTCCCACCTTACATACCCCCAAGAAAACCCACCGCCAAAGTGAGTAAAGACTTAGATTCGGATAAATTCCAGGTCTCCACACCACTATTGTCAGACGATGTATCTTTTGAGGGAAATTTGTTGGCATGAATACCATTTTTAAAGATGGAGGACTGGGACCTGGGTGATCACGAGAAGTTCCCACAGTTGGAACTGAGCAAATATCTGAAGAAATTATATTATGAGGAGTCAGATGTTACACGGCTTGAGCCAATGAAGTGAGTGAACAGACTTGAGCACGCAGGATTACTAAACATGTTGTGGGTGCCACATTTTATCCGTAGTACCATTAGCATTGTCTGTGTGCATCAATTATTGATGTTGGTTCACGATGGGTGCCTTTGGTTGGGAGGACCTATTCTAATTACCGATGTGTTGGTCCACCAAATAACCTTGTTCCCTTATCAGGGCATGAACCTTACAGATGCTTTTGTAGGGCAGTTTCAGGAGAAGAAGCTGGAAGACCAAATGAAGAGCAACTTTGGGTTGGTGAAGAAGTCACACGGCTATGCGATTAGCTCCATATTGGATGGAGTTGTGCAATTTGCTGCACAAATATTTGTTGTAAAGATAATGAGGAAGTGTCACACTGATGAAGTGTCGGCACCAATAGTATTTTTTGCTACACAGTGAAACAAAGGCTTCCAATATAATTGGACCAAGTATCTATGTCATGAGTTCTTGGAGGATTGGCATGAAGCCCAGGATGATGGCAAGGAATTCCATTGTGCATGGCTACTTCTATTGATCGTGCTAGTGGCATGGAGGATGCCTGAGGAGAGCCAGTTCTTGACACATGATCTAGACTTATGCGAGGCTACGAAATTCACCTCGCTAGGGGCAATGAAGGATCCTAAACGCGTCACGGAAATGAAGATATTCTGGGTCCTATTCAAGTCTGAGTTATAGATGGTGATCAACCAACAACCATGTTTATCACCAAGCTTACATGTGAAACATACCAATATTGCAGACTTCAAGGTAGATTTTCACAATCTATTTATACGTGCAAAGAAGGATACCACAGGCACATGTCATTAATTGCCATACTTGATCGCAAAAGATGATATTCTGGGGGACATTAGCGAATGCTTGAGCAAATGGCTCACCCCATTTGATGCAAGTGCAGGAATAAGTAAGGCTACTGAAGGTGAAATAGGGAAAACTCTAGCTACAAAAACAACACAAAAAGACAAGGAGAAATAGCACAAAAGGTTGCTGCAAAAGAAAAGGTAGCATAGAAAGAAAAGGCAGCATAATAAGAAAAATAGCTACCAAAGAGAGGGAAGCACTGAAAGAAAAGCTCCCTGCAAAAGAGATGGAAGCGCCAAAGGATAAAGCTGCAACCACTTCGCAGGTCATTATTGACCTCGAAGAACTTGAAACAGAGTGCACAGATGTTGAGGTTGAGACTGAGGGTGAAGAGGAAGGGGCCACAAACATGGATTCCCCCTTCAGTGTCATAAAAAGATAGAATCAAAGTTCCATGGGACCTTGCAAGAATCAAAAGTTCAACATGTATGCAAGCACGACAAAATTAGTCTTCACAGAGGGGGACCTTGATGAGATTGGTGATGTGGTCCACAACGCCACGGAAACTATTTTGGGACACATTGAGGACCAGTACCATTAGGAATTGGACAAAGTATAGCAGGGCCTGAAGGAATTGTAGGTCCAGGCAGGGGTGATTCGAGTGAGTGTGGGATAAGCGAACCTGAAGCAAGCGAGGGTGAGAGCCTCAACAATGGAGATCACCATAAACCTCTATGCAGTGTAGTTACCAGAGAAAGCATTACACATTGAGACTTCACAGGACAATGCACACCTATTTCATATGAAGAATTTGAGCCTTAATCTTGTGGCACTCCCCATTCAGTCATTGCATGAGCTGCATCAAGGAGTATCAGATGAGCTCAGTGTCTGGGAACAATGAGCATTATTGGTTATCAGTGAAGTCAAGACTAACAACCAGCAAATTTTCGAGGAAAAGGCACAGGTGCTCAAAGAACGAGAAGAGGATGTTGTGCATAGTCAATAGCTAGAAGTAGCAATAGCACAAGTCTGTAGTGAGCTTCTCAAGCTCCAAATTCCAGCAAAAGTAGCCTCCGCAGAGAAAATCAAGAAGTTAGATGTTGTAGTGAAGGAGTCAAAGGAGGAAATTTACAAGGCCCACGTTGAGTTACAGCTGCAAATATCTGAGCTTCAACTTAAACTGTAGCCAACTACTCCTCCGCAGGTTAGAGAGAAGTGTGAGGCTACTATTAAAAAAGATATGACTACTATAGAAGTCGCGGTCAAGGATTGTAGCCAATTGTTTGAGAAAATGATGGAGATGTGAACCTTGCTGTAGGAGGATCCACACTTGTAGAAAATTGAAGCAAACATCTGAGAAAAACAGATGCAGTTCAACGATATCATCAATAATACGGACCTTAGCACTAGTGCAAAGGTTCACCAGACTGCATTAGGGAAAGTTCATCCAGACCCAAATTGATGAGCTGCATCGGAAGGCCTCGATTATCTCCTCATGGACACAACCCTACGCCAATGAGGCAAGCCAATTAACACAGATTGTTCAAGGAAAGTTGAAGGCTTTGTAGTAGACATAGAGAACCATGGGTCGTGCAGTCGAAGGTCTAACCACATCGAAACTGGTCGAAGAATTTTGTCAAGCCAATGTGCAGGGAACAACAGATCTTCAAGCATTGAAGACAGAGTTCAGCGGTCTACAGGAAAAGATCAAGGCAACACAAGTAGAGTGACTCGGTATGAGTCATGACTTTGTGTTGGGGACTTGTTGGGACAGGGCCCCCTAGGATTCAATTTTGTAAAATTTTGTTAATATTGTAAAGTATCCGCATTTTGAGGAGCGAAGTGTGAGTAGCGCAGGTCGATAGGAGTCAAAGGGGATTTAGAAAGATCAAATCCCCTTATTTTGTTGAGATTGAAGTTGTTTTATGACCCGCCCATGGTTCACAGACCATGGTATTGTAATGAAGAATCATATTAAAAGGAGTCATAGAAGATTCATAAAGATATCCATGATCTAAGTAAGAGATAGAAGCACAAGATTCGGGTATATCCCTGTACTTCGGTGAAGGGGAAGGCTCTTGTAGATGTGTGCACGAAGACCTTGGTAAGTCTGTAACTGAGTGTGCGGGCCCCTGCAGCTATGTGTATAGGGTTGGAAGAGTCTGTAATTGATGATTTAATCATAACAAAGGATTTTTTGGAAGAGTTATTTGTGTATCTATATATTATTGTTTATCTCTAAATTTACTATATTTTTTATCTGATTGAATGTAATTAATCTGTAAAAGTACTTAATAGATCCATCAAGAAGCATATATGTTTATTTACATGATGTTATGAATGTTTAGTGCAATCAGAAAAGGGTTTATATCTACTAATTGTTAGTTGTTGTAATTTCTAGGTTTTAAGGGTTAGGGTTAGCGAAGGTCGGGATAAAACCTTAAGTCTAACAATTATGCATCACATAGTCCTTTGGATGAAGAAACTTGGTTCTAGCAACCCCTAATACTTCCTCAGGTGAGACTGCAGCCTACGCTACATGGGTTGTTGCCGAAAGGGCTGGTAGTGTAGGGTTTTGTTGGTTAGTGCAACTCACTTTGAACCTAGGTCCAAGCCCCCTCAAGCCAAAAAATGGTTTCGTTGTTGGGACCAGGATATATCTAACTAATGTGTGATGTTCCATAAGTGGATACCGACTAAAAGGGAGATTTAATATTGGATACATTGGAAGTTGCATGAATTTGTATCCCAAGAAAATGGGAACCCATGCCTATCAAAAGAAGAGTGGTCGTAGAGATACCTGTATACAGAAGAACACGAAATTTTCTTCTGCTCTTTTACATTTGAGTTATATGAATGGTTAGCTAAATTGGTAGATGGTCAAGGTACTTGGAAGCTAGATAATCCTATAATGTGGACTCCAGAGTTAGTAAGGCGCCTGGAGGATCAGAAAACAAGATTGTGAAGGGATTATATATTTGTTAAGAACTTACAAGGGATTGACTATGTGACATCGAACCATTTGTGTATAGGATGAGAGTTGTATATATATATATATATATATATATATATATATATATATATATATATATCTATATATATATATATATATATATATATATATATATATATATATATATATATATATATATATATAAGCCCCAAGGGTTAGCTCAACTATTTGAGTTCCTTTTGTTAAGTACCTCATCAATCGGGAGGTCACAGGGTCAATTCTACTCGACACCATTGGGGTTAGGCCCTGCTAGTCTAGCCGATATGCTTTAAAAGATTCCCTTCAAGGTTGATTTGCCAGGATTTTTCCAAGGGATATATATATATATATATATATATATAGTTGTCATAGTTTATTATTGTATAAAATAAAAATAAGTCAATAGAAAAACTATGTAAGCGAGATGGATAATATATCCATAATTTTAAGTAGTTAATCAAAGAAATGTTTTATGAATTTCATAATTCTAGTTGTGATGGATGGGGAAAATACTATAGAATATATGAAGCAGTTGGTATTTTTTTATTAAAAAAATTTGAAAAATACTTATGCTAAGGATTATGACTATTCAAAGGTAGAGAAAACAATACATGTAAATACAAATAGCAGGTACTATGCTATAAGAAGAATATAGTTCAATAAGAATGATATCAATTTATATATAGTGTAATAATCAATTTGGAGAAGAGAAAAGAATATGGTGAAAATCTTAGTTCGAGAAAAATTATAGATCATTAGTTAGAATGTTTAAAAAAAAAATTAGTGTGTGGTTGTGTAAGACCATCCTCCCACATTTACCCAATCTAATCAGTTGACTGGGGTAAAAATGTGACAAATAATTACTATGATATGATTCAAATACCCAATTACAGTTAAGGAAGTGGAATCGACCAAAAAAAATCAAACTGACCTTCCTCGGGAGCTACAAAACCTTAAGGAGTCAACCAACCCCTCTAGGTGTCCAACCCCTGAGAGAACTTGATGGTTTGCTGAGCTAGACCCATATTCACTCCAATTACAACCCTTCAATGTGACTAATACCTCTAGTCTCTCCCACAACAAGGCCTCCATGCGATTGTCTCCTTTTTTAGACAGTTTTGTGTCAGTGACCCTGAATTCTAAGCCACTTTTCAGGGTTAGGACTCAATGTTACAGATCCATTTGGGCACATCAGTCCCATCATCTAGATCAATGTTTTAGGGCTCATCAAACCCTAATTTCAATTGCTACATGCCCTAAACAAGTCAACCTTTTCAATGCCTCCTTCCCAGACAGTTTCACGACCTGAAGACATCCTGAAATGACTCCTTGAAGGACCATCACAGGTATGCCCATGTAAGGGTGCTCTGCAAAGCACTTAGGCCCATGCAAGGATTCTTTGTAGAGCACTTAGGCCCACTTTGACCTACGCTGGGAGATATTGAGAGAAATTTGCATAGGGTTCTGGGAATATTCCAATTCTAGATCATTCTAGAAGGATCCCACCTCTTATCCCCTCCTATGAGCTTGAAATTGGATAGGCTAAGGATCCATTAACCTCCTATCCTCTCATCCCTTCCTCCATGGAACTAATTCTAAGTATGGAAGGCCATTCAATACCCTCATTGATGATAAAACCTCCTCCATATTCCTATAAATTGACCACTCATCTAAGTGATCAAGGGCTGGACTTTGATGATTGTAAGGAGATAATGGTAGTTTGATATTTGAGACTATTGTAAGTGTCGTTATGCTGCCAAATTTTCATGGTTTTGATGTGATGTGGATGGAACCAAAGCTGGAGGAGTGACTTCGAATCATGCTTCATCGATGTAATTCTTCCTTCTATTCAATAAAGTATTTTCACCTTTTTCCATATGCTTATCTTGATATGTGATGCTTATATGTGTGCATGTATCTGATTCCATTTACTTGTAATCAATAGATATTTTTCTTTGATTAGTTCTTTGTCTTCTGTTGATGTTTATAGGTACTTCTCAAGCGTGTTAAGTATGGGAAGGAGCGACAGGATTGATACAAAGGAGAGAAGAGGAAAGCAAAAGTACAAGTAGGTCCTCTCATTCTCTTTGTCTTATCTATTATTTATAGAAAAAGGTTAAAATGCTTTAAACTACTGTTCTAGATATGGCTACTTATCTAGGGAATTAGTATTTATCCATAGACACCAAATTCTCCAAAACAAATTGGCGACTCCACTGGGGATAGATCATCCTTCCTAGTAGCTTATCCACCTCCTAGGACACTCCTTCTGACCCTACTTGTGTTCATTGATTGTATTTTGTTGGGTGTGGAGCCTGATTATCTTCTGTATTCAAAGGTTTCAGCCGGATGTATACCCCAGGAAGATTGTACATCCCTCCACGCGAGGGGTGCAGGGGGGCTAACCCCCCCGGCTAGGGGGTCTATGGGCCAGTGGTCCCCCAACGGGGGTTCTGGGGCAGCGCCCCCGAAGCTAAAAATAGATGTAAAATTGCCTTGTAAAAGTCTAGTAATTTCTAGTCAATCTGGGCCATTCATTAGACGGATGATCTGATGGTAGAAATTATGTTTAGTTTAGGGTTTTTTGCCATAGAAGGGAACCCCTCACTATATATATGAGGGAATTGTATTGTGTCTATGTAGATCTGTATTCTGAGTGAGGAAGAGAGAGGATATTGAGAGCGAAGAGGGTGTTATAGCGGATTTGTTGTAGGTTGTATCTCTTCAGTTTGCTGGATAATATAATAAAAGAAGAACTAGATATTTCTCTGTGGACGTAGCCCAAACTGGGTGAACCACGTATATCTGTGTCTCTCTTGTTTTATGTGTTTTCTGTGTTTATATTTCTGCAATATTTTATGTGTTCCATTGCTCCGTAATATATAATTTTCTAATAACTGGTATCAGAGCCGAAGGTCTATTTGGCTGATAAAGTTGCAGGAGAGAAGGATTCCTAGTTCGAGTGGGAGCAATGGTGGAAGATGTTAGGTTTAGGGTTGAAAAATTCAATGGCCAAAACTACCAGCTGTGGAAGATGCAGATGGAAGATTATCTGTATCAGAGAGATCTGTACCTACCATTGAGTGGAAAGACAAAGAAGCCGACGAGTATGACAAACACAGAATGGGATATTCTGGACAGAAAGGCACTTGGAACAATACGGTTGTGCCTAGCGGCATCGGTAGCGTTTAATATTTCAAAGGAAACAACAACACAGGGTTTAATGTCGGCATTGGCCAAACTGTATGAAAAACCCTCGGCCTCAAATAAGGTATTTCTTATGAAGCGTTTATTTAATATGAAGATGTCAGAAGGTGGATCTGTTGTAGATCATTTAAATTATTTTAATACAGTTACAAGTCAATTAAGTTCTGTAGGGGTAAATTTTGATGATGAAGTTAGGGCTTCGTTATTTTTTTGCTCATTGCTAGAAAGTTGGAATGGTTTAGTTATGGCCGTTAGTAACCCTATCTCTAGATCTAGTACTTTAAAGTTTGATGATATTGTCGGTGCAATCCTTAGTGAGGAAATGTGACGGAAAAGCTCCGGTGAGACATCAGGTAATGCTTTGACTGCAGAGACTAGGGGAAGAAAAATGGAAAGAGGAAAGAGCCCAGGATATCGCAGTAAGTCAAGAAAAGGCAGATCCAAGTGCAAATCGAGGATAGTGTGCTAGAAATGCGGGAAGAAAGGACACCTAAAGAAATACTGCAAGTCTCAGAAGGGAAAAGAAGGAGATGTGCAACAAGAAACTAATCATGAAGAGAATGTAACAGGTGATGTGTTGCAAGATGCTTTGTTTCTTTCATTAGAAAATATTATTGACGCCTGGGTAATAGATTAAGGGGCCTCATTCCATGCCACACTTGATAAGAAACATTTTCATGATTATGTTCAAGGAGATTTTGGAAAAGTTCGATTGGGTGATGATAAACCCTGTAAAATCGTTGGAATGGGTACAGTTTTCATAAAACAGTAAAATGGAAATCAATGGCCATTGAAGAAGGTAAGGCATGTTCCAGATTTGAAGAAAAATCTAATTTCAACAGGGTAGTTGGGAGGTGAAGGTTGAATAACTACTTTCACAGATAAAACCTGGAAGGTCACTAAAGGATCCCTGGTAATAGCGAAAGGAAAAAAGATTGGTACATTGTATTTATGCAATGGTATTTCTAATTCTATTAATGCTTTAACCTCTATAGGAGAAGATACAACATTGTGGCATCATAGGCTCGGGCACATGAGTAAGAAGGGGATGCAGGTTCCTCATTCTAGAAATTTGTTACCAGGTTTGGAGCATGTTGATTTAAAATTCTATGAGAATTGTGTTTATGGAAAACAGAAGAGAGTCAGATTCCTTAGAGTTGGGAAAGAAAAGAAGAGCGAAAAATTAGAGCTTGCGCATATAGATGTATGGGGACCTGCTCAAGTATCATATCTTGGTGGATCTCATTATTATGTTACTTTTATTGATGATGCAACCAGAAAAACCTAGATTTATTTTATTTGAAATAAATCTGATGTATTTGATACTTTCAAGAAATGGAAAGCTTTGGTTGAAAATGAGATAGGGAAAAGGTTGAAGTGTCTCAGATCAGATAATGGAGGTGAATATTCCAGCAAAGAGTTTGATAGGTATTGTTCAGAGAATGGAATTCGCAGAGAGAAGACAGTTCCAGGAACACCACAAGAAAATGGTGTGTCAGAAAGGATGAACAGGACAATCATGGAGCGTGCAAGGTGCATGAGATTGCATGTAGGATTGCCTTTACAATTTTGGACAGATGCTGTAGATACTGTTGTTTATCTAATAAATAGAGGGCCTTCAAGTTCCTTGGATGGTGGTATTCTAGAGGAGGCATGGACAGGTAGAAAGGTAAACTACTCATTTTTAAAGACTTTTGGTTGTGAAGCCTTTGTCCACATTAATAAAGAAAATAGAACAAACCTTGACGCAAAATAAAAGAAATGTACCTTTATTGGATATGGTGTTAATGATTTTGGTTATCACTTATATGATTATCAAAATCACAAAATCATTAGGAGCAGAGATGTAATATTCAATGAAAAGGTCTTGTATAAGAATCAGTTGCAGGAAAAGAAACAAGAAAAAGAAAACAGAGAATACACAGTGCTTGACGATATCACAGGAAAAGTGAGGGTGCTTGAAAATCATAATGATCAATAGACATAACAACAACCACAACAGCAACAAGCACTTCAAACACCTGAAAGTGGTGTTAGAAGATCTACCAGGATAAGTAGACCCCCTGAATTATACTCTCCTTCATTATATTATGTATTATTGACTGATTCTGGTGAACCAGAATGTTATGAAGAAGCAGTGCACGTAGAAACCAGGAAGAAGTGGGAGCAAGCCATGAAAGAAGAGATGGACTCCTTAGCACATAACCAGACTTGGGACTTAGTCAGGTTGCCTGCAGGTAAAACTGCATTGCAGAATAAGTGGGTTTACGTGTTGAAGGAAGAAGATGGAGGAAAATGGAGGTACAAAGCTAGACTTGTGGTGAAGGGGTTTGCAGAGAAGAAAGGTGTTGATTTTGATGAAATATTTTCCCCTGTTGTTAAAATGACTTCAATTAAAACTATTTTAAGTCTAGTAGCAGCTGAAGATTTGCATCTTGAGCAGTTAGATGTAAAGACAACGTTTCTCCATGGGGATTTGGAGGAAGAGATATATATGCAACAGCTACAAGGATATGAGGTAAAAGGGAAGGAGAAACTAGTATGCAGGTTGAAGAAGAGCTTGTATGGCTTAAAACAGGCTCCAAGGCAGTGTTATCTAAAATTTGACAGTTTTATGTCTGAACAAGGTTATACTGGATGTCACTCTGATCATTGTGTTTATCTCAAAAGGAAAAATGATGGCAGCTATATTATATTGTTATTGTATGTAGATGACATTCTTGTTACAGGTTCTAACATGCAGGAGATAAATGTGCTCAAAACAAAATTGGCAAACTCATTTACAATGAAGGATTTGGGTGCTGCAAAACAAATCCTTGGTATGAGAATAACTAGAGACAGGAAGAATCGCAAATTAACATTGTCTCAAAGTGAGTACATAGAAAAGGTGTTGAAAAGGTTTAATATGCATAATGAAAAGCCATTTAGTATACCTTTGGCTAGCCATTTCAAATTAATTAAGGAGGCGTGCCCTAAGACTCAGGAAGAAATGGTTCATATGTCTAAAGTTCCATATGCATCAGCAGTTGGAAGCTTAATGTATGCAATGGTCTGCACAAGGCCTGATATTGCACATGCAACAGGAGTTGTAAGTAGGTACATGAATAATCCAGGAAAAGAACATTGGATGGCGGTGAAGTGGATTCTCGGGTATTTGAGAGGTACCACAAATCAAGCATTATGCTTTGGTGGTTCAAACATTGCTCTACAGGGATATGTTGATGCAGATATGGCAAGTGATAGAGATAACAGGAGGAGCACAACAGGGTATTTGTTTATTGTAGGTGGAACAATTGTCAGTTGGGTTTCAAAAATCCAAAGTGTTGTTGCACTTTCAACAACAAAAGTAGAGTTTGTTGCTGCTATAGATGCTAGTAAAGAAATGATTTGGTTACAAAGGTTTCTGGATGAATTGGGTAAGAAGAGTTGGGTAGGTTATATAATGACAGCTAGAGTGCCATACATCTTGCAAAGAACTCTGCATTTCATTCGAATACTAAACATATACAGCTCAAGTACCATTTCATACAGTCAACATCGGAAGATGGATAGTTGAAGCTGGAAAAGATACACACTAGCCAGAATCCTGCAGATATGTTAACAAAAGTTGTAACCAGGGAGAAACTAAGAATCTTCTCAGTTTCAATTGGTCTTCAAGTATGATGAAAAATATGAGAAACAGCTAGGTCCAAAGTGGAGTTATTGTCTAGCAAATGAAGTAGCGGTGGAGTTGCTATAATTAGTCTCCAAGTGGGATATTGTTGGGTGTGGAGCCTAATTATCTTCTGTATTCAAAGGTTTCAGCCAGATGTATACCCCAGGAAAACTATACACCCCTCCACGCGGGGGGGACTTGTCCCCCTCGTGAGGGTCTGGGGGGGCTAATCCCCCCTGGCCGGGGGGTCCGGGGGCCAACGGTCCATGGCTGGGGGGTTTAAGGGCTAGCAGTCCCCTGGTAGGGGTTCGAGGGTAGTGCCCCCGAAGCTAAAAATAGATGTAAAATTGCCTTGTAAAAGTCTAGTAATTTCTAGTCAATCTAGGCTATTCATTAGGCAGATGATCTGACGGTAGAAGTTATGTTTAATTTAGGGATTTTTGCCCTAGAAGGAAACCCCTCACTATATATATGAGGGAATTGTATTGTTTCTATGTAGATCTGTATTCTAAGTGAGGAAGAGAGAGGAGATTGAGAGCAAAGAGGGTGTTACAGCGGATTTGTTGTAGGTTGTATCTCTTCAGTTTGCTGGATAATATAATAAAAAGAAGAACTGGCTGTTTCTCCGTGGACGTAGCCCAAACTAGGTGAACCACATATATCTGTGTCTCTCTTGTTTTATGCGTTTTTTATCTTTATATTTCTGCAATATTTTATGTGTTCCATTGCTCCATAATATATAATTTTCTAACATATTTCAGCTCTTTTGCATTAAATTTGGGTCAAAACTGTGTCAAATTGCCTCTTGAAATGGCTTATTATCACCAGTGAAGGCTTGTGAGGGACACAGTGCACTGCAGAGTACCCTTGGCTTAAGGACAGTGCTCTGAAGCACATTGTATCCCATTCAGGGCTATGTTGATCCTCCTAGGCTCAGTTTCCCACTTTTGGATTGATTTTTTGCCAAACTTCCTCTGTTTGATTGCTTGTTGATTGATCAATGAATTTCATGTCTCAAAAAACAAGTTTTATCTCCTTTGCTAGCCCTACTTTGACTTGGTTGATTAATGTTTCTTAAATTTTTTCTTTGTCATTGTTGGTCCATAGTCAAAGTTAGATTATATTCGATTAATCTTTGTTTGAAAGAAAGTGTCGTAAAAGTCTTCTTTTCCTTCGAAACATAATTGTCATAAAGTGTTCGTTCTTGTTAAAGATTGATTGATTGTATGTGCATTAGTTTCCTTTTATTCATATTCACATTAAGGAAATCGAAAATAAATACATGCATTTTGCATTGAAAAAGATTGTGTGTGCTCATAGGAATAGTTTAGGGAAATTGCATTAGATTGTGCTCTTTGCTCTTTGATTGAAGGAAATCTAATTTCTCTATCCTTATTAGCTAAGATTTTCATTGTCAAATTGAATGGAAAGAATGCTTATCATAATAGTTGCATTCCTAGGAATTTCATAATACATCACATGGTGAACTTGAAAGGAAAATTCCTAAGCAATATCAAATTAAAATTAACATCAATTTACCTAATGGAGCATTGTCACCTAACGAAAAACATTTAGTGGCTCTAGGCTAGAGATGTGTTCCAGCATCATAAAACAAAGAAATTGTCGCTAACTTGTCTGCAATACATCCCAAGTGTGATACCTCATTCCACCTCCATGAGTATATCATAGCTCGTCCACATCCTTCGGGTATATAGGGTGGTGTTACAGTACGTAAAGTATATGGGAGTTCTCTCACTTTGTGGTTTTGCATTAGACAACACTAATATAGATTGGGCCTCCACATACTTTGGGGTATATATGGGAGGACAAGACTAGGTTTCTATCCATCCTTAGGTAACTGATTCGGCCGCCTTGTACACTGTGATACACCGAACATATCATTTGGGGAGATTGCCTACCTGTACTTTTCGGTTCATTGGGAGGTATTCTGCAGTTCACAATTGCTTGGTAAACCTTTTTGCCTAGATTATCCCTCTTTTGTTTTGTTATGTTACTTTGATTAAAATAAAATTAATTGACTGTGGATAACATCCTCCACACTCGCTCCTTAGTTGGTCTTAGGTTCAGACATATGGCAACAAATTCGGAGTCCACCGATCAAGGAATTCTTTTTGATGGGAATCCTAGTCCTTCTCCTCCTTTTCGAAATATTGGTGCTCCTTATATGGCTACATTGTCCCTGCAAAGATTTACCATTGGCTTTCAAGTATGGTCGTTTTTAACCTCCTTGGTTCAAAATGTCTTGAATTCTCCACAATCGAGTACTCCTCCAACTGGGAAAAATCAACCTTGAGTTGATCCTAATGTTGACCCTTTGCGTTCTTCCTCAGTTGTTTCTTCTTCCCCTTCTTCCTCTTTGCCTGGTGAAAGTATTTGTACTAGTAACCAGGTCGCTAAGAAGAAGAATAAAGGGAAGAAGAAGGAGAAGAAGCAAATTCAACAGAGGGGCAACCGATCAACCATTTCTTTGAATGCAACATCTGATGAGAAACCATCCATCAAGCCTCACAAAGTTTGATATCCATGCAAAATTTGTGCGGGAGACCATCTTCTTCAAAATTGTTCTGGTATTCCTAAGATCTTAGAAGAATGGTCTTCCCGTTCACATCATCTTTTGTCATCAACTTCTGGAGATTATGTTGGTGACACACCATCAACTAGTGGTAGTAAAGTTCATGGAAAGAAGGTTAAAGTTAAGTTTCCCTATAGGTTATGTGAAGGGAATCATCCTATTCACCTTTGTCCCTATCTGGATGAAGCGAAAAAAGTGTTGGATAACCGTCCTACTTCACCGTAATGACTCCATTTGTTTATAGGATACTATCCCTTAATCCTTCACTAGTTGATAAAGTGACTAACCCAAATCAACCGTCGGTCAAACCCACTCTCTCTGAATGTGAATCCATTGAGTCTACACCTCACCCATCACAGGTCGAGGTAACAGTTGACCCGATTTCACCTTCAGTTAATCATACCTTTCCCGTAGAGAGTGAGTATGATACCACTCAGGTTCTTTTTGTTTCTTTAGATTCTAATGACCTTAGAGGCAACCCTCTTGTTCCATCAAGATGGGAGAAAAATCCTCTTGTTCTCGTAACTCAAGGGGATAATTCTCGCATTTTTATGATACCCCCTCCAAGTAGTCTGGTCACTTCCTTTGATTGGAATCGACTATCAAGATCCTGTCTTCCTTCTTATGTGCCTTTATAGATCATAGTACAGGTTTGTAATATGATTGTATCTGGAACTATTATAAATGAAGGTGCATCTGTGAGTATCCTTTCCTCTACTGCTTGGAAAATGCTCAGTTCGCCACCACTTGTGCCTGTTACCTAGAATCTGTTGGCTTTTAATAGAGGAACACGTCAACCATTAGGGATGCTTCCTCAGTTGCCTATTACTTTGGATGGAAAATTTGTTTCTATCAATGTGATGGTAGTCCCAAGCCCTTTATATTACAATTTACTTCTTGGGCATAACTATGTTTATGACATGGGAGCTATTTTTTCAACACTCTTTTGAGTGATTTGTTTCCCGCATGAAGGCATAACTGTCACCATTGACCAGCGTTCATTTCCCGGTGCAAATATGGCTCCCAGTCAACCATATTCCCTAAATGGTCCTTTTGTCCCAATGGTATCATCCCTGCCACGGGTTAATTATGTGGCAACCCGTTCCATTCCTACATCAACAGACGATCAATTATGTGATGTTGTACATTATGTACTAGGGGCATTGGAACTAGATCTTAGATTCCTTGCTACGGATCCCTTCCAGAGCATTGTTCTCCCATATGATGAGAACCTCTTGGAAGTCATGACCTCATATGAGTCACAAACAAGGAAATGAGGACAGTTCCTTGTCTTGTGTCAACCTCATTGAAAAATGAAACAAGGAATGTGAGGATAGTTCTTGGTCTTGTGTCAACCTCGTTAAAAAATGAAACAAGGAATGTGAGGATAGTTCTTGGTCTTGTGTCAAACTCATTAAAAAAGCAAACAAGGAATATGAGGATAGTTCCTATTCTTATGTCAACCTTGTTAAAAAATGAAATAAGGAATATGAGGATAGTTCCTAGAGCATAGTTCCTTGTCTTGTGTCAAGCTCGTTAAAAAATGAAACAAGGAATCTCAGCAGAGTTCCTTGTCTTGTGTCAAGCTCATTAAAAAATGGAACAAGGTCCCTTGGAGCAAAGTTCCAATTCGAGTCTTTGATTAAATCTTGTAAAATCCCAATCGAGTCTTTCACTTCATCTCATAAATGAACCTTCATTCCATCCACTTGATAGCCACGAGTAATCTACTTGGGTGAATGTAATGAAGCTTGGGGGGCATGCACCTAAAATCGAGTCATCATGCTGGGGGCATGTAAACCAATCTCAAGCATAGTTTTTCATGATTCAAGCTTGTGTAAAAATGAATCTGAATTCAAGCATAGTTCTTCATTTCAAGCTTGTGTAAAAATGAAACTGAATCCAAGCATATTTCTTCATTTCAAGCTTGTCTAAAAATGAAACTGAATTCGAGCATAGTTTTTTGTTTCAAGCTTGTGTAAAAATGAACCCATTTACACTTTAACCCTCTTGATTTCCATTCTATCAGCCTTTTCCATCATATGAGCCTTGGTTTTTCTTCTTCCATCATCACTATATTCTTGGATGATCATACGCTTTCACTTGGTTGTTTTACCCTTTTTGAGGAATAGTTGCAATGAGTGGTCTTATTAGCCAGCCTCTCCACATAAATCAACATGTTTTGAGAAATTACAACATCACTGGAACCAGTTGCTATCCTAGACACCACTTGTTCCTCAAAGTGGAGTCCTCTTTAAGCTCTTTTTAGACTCTTAGAATATGAAAAGATTTTCGAGTGCTTGTCCTTTTCAGCTCATTAACAGATTGGAAATGACATCTACTCAGTATAAGTTTAACCCTTTTCTAGATTGAGATATATTAGTTATGAAAAAGGAATATGTTGATCAAACATGGTCAATAGGTTCTCTCTTGTATTGTTTTACACTTTTTCTAACTTGAGAGACAAATATACGAAAAAGAACTTGTGGAGTTTTCTTTTTGTCCCTTTTCAAACTCTCTAAACATGAAAAGGACCAAGTTATCATTGTTGTTAGTCTCATTAAAACATAAAATAGCAACAAACTTGTCCATCATGGCAAGACCAAGCTTCACCTTCACTAGACTCATTAAAACATCACATATCGATGGATTCGCCCGAAGGGTAGAATTATACAACAAGCATATGTTATCATCCTCAAGCTTGATAAAAGTAAAGAGGTACTGGTCAACAATGACTAGGGAAAATGGAAAAGGGGTAAACCACTTTATGGCAGCAAGTCACTCTTGAACATGACACTTTGACTTCATCATTGTGACTATTTGGGTTGGGTTATCTACTTGATGGTCATCATACCTTGGTCTATCATACCATCCATTACTTTTTTTTGGGCCAATGCTATCGATCCATTCAGTGTCACCAACATGTTCAAGAGAAGTCACTCAATTAAAATTCATCCTTTACAATACTCATAAACCTTCATTTTCATGACCGCCATTCCTGAACCTTATGTCGTCAGTCAAATTCCATCTTCAAAATCATTACACTCGTTTCATGTCATTGATGTGGGATACATCAAGGCCCTCCCGTGACAAGTCGCTTCTTGTTGACGTTAGCACATTATCGAAGAAGTTGACTTAGAAACACCCTTCCAGTACCTTGAGGCTTGCATACATCAATGGCAAGTTTCTCGCTTCCGGTGATAGGTTGACATCACTGGCCTTCGACTGAAAGACTTTGTATGGTGTTCGACATCAAAACATCCATTCACACCATATAGAATGTACTGCAGTACCTTGAGGATCATTATCATCACCGGTGATTTCTCTCGCGTCTGTTAACAACTTACATCATTGGCTAGTAATCAGACGGTGTCTTCCCATGTTCGACTTCAAATCACATATTTGCATGATTAGACTCATACTTGAGCGAATGATTTAATGAGATAAAAGACCCCAGATCTAGTTTCATCCATCTGGGTTTCGATTTCAGGAAATGTACCAAATCATCCATACAACGGCTTTACATTGATGGTCATTCCGATCATGGTTCTATATCTGTAGATGACTGTCTATGTACTTGTAGTAAAAGTTTATATGCTAAACATGGGTATGCCTTCCCTCAACAATTCATGAGAAAAAATCAAAATATCATGATATTATGTATTGTAATCGATGAAGGTCAACAACCACTTAGAAACCTCCTCATCACATCGTAAATCATTTCACTTGACATTACATTTTCAACTTCATGCTTTAGGGGGCAGCTGTTACAGATCCATTTTGGCACATCACTCCCATCATCCAGATCAGTGTTTTAGGGCTCATCAAAACCCTAATTTCAATTGCTACATGCCCTAAACAAGTCAACCTTTTGAATGCCTCCTTCCTAGACAGTTTCATGGCATGAAGACATCCTGAAATGACTCCTTGAAGGACCAGCGCAGGTAGGCCCATGTAAGGGTGCTCTACAGAGAACTTAGGCCCATGCAATGGTGCTCTACAGAGTGCTTAGGCCCACTTTGACCTGCGTTGGGCGAGATTGAGAGAAATTTGCATAGGGTTCTGGGAATATTCCTTTGTTCTAGATCGTTCTAGAAGGATCCCACCTCTTATCCCTTCCTATGAGCTCGAAATTGGATAGGCTAAGGATCCATTAACCTCCTATCCTCTCATCCATTCCTCCATGGAACTAATTCTATGCATGGAAGGCCATTCAATACCCTCATTGATGACAAAACCTCCTCCATCTTCCTATAAATTTACCATTCATATAAGTGATCAAGGGCTGGACTTTCATGATTGTAAGGAGATAATGTTAGTTTGAGATTTGAGACTATTGTAAGTGTCATTATGCTACCATATTGTCATGCTTATGATGTGATGTGGATGGAACCAAAGCTGAAGGAGTGACTTCGAATCAGACTTCATGGTTGTAATTCTTCCTTCTATTCAATAAAGTATTTGCACCTTTTTCCATATTCTTATCTTTATGTGATGCTTATAAGCATGAATGTATCTGATTCCATTTACTTGTATGATCTTTTTCTTTGATCGGTTCTTTGTCTTCTATTAATGTTTATAGGTCATTCTCAAGCGTGTTAAGTACAGGAAGGAGCGACAGGATCGATACAAAGGAGACAAGAGGAAAGTGGAACTACAAGTAGGCCTTCTCATCTTCTCATCTTCTCAAGAGGAAAGATCTCTCATTAACATATGAAAAATCCAACCAAGCTAGGGACTTCCATGTACCACCCAACCATAGATTGGGTTTAACCAAATATTTCTTTCAACCAATCAGCCACATACCATATTCCAAGCATGAATGTGGGATTCACGATACAACTAATCAAGGATTCCTCAGGCTTTACCGTGTATCCTGCCAACGAATTCATAGGCCCAAAAAATAAACATACACTGTAGGCTTTACCACATTCCCACCATGTACCGGCCAAGGGATCACTAGGCCCTAAACAAGCATGGATGCCTCTAGATCTCTCCACCTAAACCGTGAGGAATTTTTCTGTCTCCACCCTCTCTACTTTATTTGTCTGAGGGGGCTTAACCGAGGTTCAGAGTGTGTTGTGAACCAAAAAAACTGTCAAATACAGGCCCTTTCGGCAATGACCTACAAGAAGATCACAGTCTCACCTGAAGTAGTTATGGGAGGCTACAAAATTAGGCTTCTGTGACTGAAGGGATATCCGCGGAGTGGCATCATGTGTTTACTTCTACTGTATATTGATCGTATAACTTCATGTGCATAAGAACTTTGTGCAGATGATTAATTAACAAAATCATATTAAACCCATAAAAATTAACAATTAACAATATATCTTACAATTCTTCACATAATTCAGTCAAAAACATACATAACAATACTAACAACAACAAATACTGAACACAAAAGATATAAAATTCTTTTTTGAAACTTCTTCTTTACTAATATAAATCTTCATTACATATACATCTTCAACCTACGCACCCAACTGTAGGTGGTTTGTGCTCTCAACTATAGACTCTTCCAAGCATCCACGCACTTAACTGTGGAGCCTTTCCCCAAACTACAGACTACAGACATGAATACAGAGATTCAATTCACTTATGATATTTCATTATTTGATTAACTTCCTCTAAGGTATTACACATCCTTAAATACATTTCATCTATACAAAACCTATGGTCCACATACAATGGATCCACAAATCAAGGACTAATTGTTGTTGGGAAAAGTATCCAATACGGAATGACCCTATCCCTCTCTAAGGGTGATAGTACCTCAGCAACAATCAAAGCAAAGCTATTCGAGATTACTTCTTTATGAGATGTAAGAGAGGGGAGAAAGAGATCCACTAACCGATGTCTTCCGCTAATGATTGATCCAATCTTCTCTCTTTGCTGCTTGCTCCCAGTTCCTTGCTCTTTCACTGGCCCAGCTACACCAAGATCCTGCAAAATGGCAAGAGAGGGAAACTACAAGAAGCATACATTCATAATTGATTCAAGGATTAGAATAAATCGAATACAAAAGTATAACAATACACCATTGAAACACATGCATATAGGAGAACCTCAAATGCTTTATTAATGGAAGAAGTAAAGTTCAGGAAGTGATACAACCATAAGAGGCCCAATCCAGCATCACCTCCCAGCAGAAAGAAATATCCTCTTCACCTCCTTCAAAGAAAATCACCCAATAGTTCTATACTCAAACCAACAGCACTTCCTTACATTCACAAGATTCCAGCCTCCTTAGACCTCATGAGAGAGCTCTATATATAGGAGTTTTGGAGAAAGGATGAGTCAGCTTGTAGCTGGCATGAAGCTAACTAGTGTCATCTCCCACTTCAGTTATTCTTCAGTTCTTGAGTCCACTTGGAGGTTCTTGCTTCCACTTAGAGATCTAGACCCTCTTACTCATCACCAGTCGAATTCCTTGATCCAAGTGTCATTTTGGAAGCTTCCTTGGCATTGACACCTTGAGGAATGACTGTGCCACATGTCCCAACTCGCCCAGCGCAGGTAGCCTTCTTTGCAGTTGACATTCAGCACAGGCAGACAGTGGAGCTCTTGACATTCAGCGCAGATGCTCAGTGGAGCAGTTGACATGATCCAGAATTAGCTTGTTTTTGAGTGTTTTCAGGTGGAGAACTGATATTCAGTGCTGTGGTTTGCTGACCTTGTTCCTCTAGGGGTAGGAACAACATGTTTAGGGACTTTGGATCCCTTAGATTATTGACATTTCATGCTTCATGTTGTAAGGCACAAAAATGTCTATAACAGTTGCCCCCTAAAGTATGAGGTCGTTTATCGGGTGAAATGCTTTATCAGGAGGATCCGAAGTTCATTCAATCGTTGAGAGGTGACCTGTAATAAAATACAATACAATACATTATTTTTCATTCTGCTTTCATGATCTAGCTAAGGCGGGCATTCCCATGCTCAGCTTTATAAATTCATTTTGGTACATAGAACAGACGATCGTCTGATAGTAGACTAATAATTCTCTGCTGAAATTATCATCCTTTGAGTAGGATGATCATCTGCCGCAATGATGTACATATCAAATGTCTTTATATTTCCTGAATATATATCGCAGCCCGGATGGATGAAACTAGATCCGGGGTCTTCAAACTCGTTCGATCTTCACTCTAAGTACAAGTCGATCCATGTGAGAATTGCGCTGAAGTCGAACATGGAAAGACATCGCTTGATTACCGGTCAATGATGTAAACCATTAACAAGCGCGAGAGGAATCACCGATAATGATAATGAACCTCAAGGTACTGCAGTACAATTCACGTGGTGTGAATATAGGACTTGGCGTCGAACACCACGCAAAATCTTCTGGTCGAAGGTCATTGATGTATACCTGTCGCCGGAAGTGAGAAACTTGCCATTGAGGCATGCAAGCTTCAAAGTACTGAGGGGGGCTGTTCCTAGATCAACCTCTTGGATAATGAGTTGAAGTCGACAAGAAGCGATCCGTCAAAGGAGGGCCTTAATGAATCCCACATCAGTGACATGGAACGGAGCTAATGATTTTAGTGGAGGTGAAAACAATCTGTGACATATGACTCAGGGTGGCGATCATGGGTGGATGAAGGATAATGTATGGCAGTGGATGGGACACGGTTGACTCTTTTTGAACAACATCTCTTGAACATATAACGACACTGATGCGATGGATCGGTAGCATTACCCCAAATACGGATGGTTTGGCGAGACCATGGTGATGAGACCGGTGAATGAAACAACCCAACCCGATGTGATACGGAGGAAAAGTATCATGTTCAAGAGCGACTTGCTACCATTAAAGCTTTGTGGTTCTCCCAATTTTTCCCCAGTCATTTCTGACCAGTACCTCTTTATTTTTGTCAAGCTTGAGGAGGATAACATATGCTTGTTCTATAACCTGCCCTTCGGGCAAGCCCATCGCTATGTTTTAACGAGCCTAGCGATAGGGAAACTCGTTTTCGTCTAAAGACAAGTTTGTCGCTATTTAATCATTTTAACAAGTCTAACGACAAGGAAAACTCGGTCCTTTTCATTTTTAGAGAGTCTGAAAAGGTACAGAAGGTTAACTCCAAAATTCCTTTTTCATCATCTAATCCCTTAAGTCCGAAAAAGTATAAAACAATATAGAAGGGATGAGTTTTCGATAACTTTAACGAGCCGAATAAAACGAGTGCTCGACCTTTTTGTGCAATAATCCCTCAGGTCCAAAAAGATTAAAATCTAGAGGAGGGATAGCTCTTCCGGTCACTTTAACGAGCTGGAAGGCCAAAACTCAGCAAACTTTTCATATTTTACGAGTCAGATGAAAAGAGCTCAAAGAAGACTCGTCTTTTGAGGAACGAGTGATAAACAGGGATAGCAGCAGATTCCAGGTACAGGTTGGAATTTTCCAATCATGGCAGTGTCACAAGGATGGCTAGGTGAAATCACTCTTCGCAGCTGTTCCTCAAAATGGGTAAACAATCATATGGAGGTGAACGATCGGCCAAATGAAAGTGGAGGTGGCAGGTGCAAACACGACCAAGGCTTTTATGGTTGATAAATTTACGATCACAGTGGTCATTTACCGGGATAGGTTCATTTTTTATTTAAAAATGAGCTTAAACTCTGGAGGAAAAATTGCTCGCTGCTTTTATTTATTTTTTAACGAGCATGAAGACCGGGTTAAAACTGCTCGGATCTTATGTTTATTTTTTAACGAGCATGAACTATGTGCTAAAACTGCTCGATCTTATGTTTTTTTTTTAGCGAGCATGAACTATGTGCTAAAACTGCTCGGTGATAAGTTCGCATGCCCCCAACATAATAACGCAAATCGAGGTGCATGCCCCCCAAGCTTCATTGCATTCAACTCGGTGGTTGGAATGAAGGTTTACCTCTGAGAAAGGGGATTTGTTTCATTTTTTAATGAGGTTGACACAAGATAGGAACTATCCTCGAAGTCCAAATCCATTAGATGTAGAAGGTTTCATATTCCACTATGGCCACTTCCGCCAGATTACTTGGAGGCGGCAGGGCAAAAGTAACCATTAAAGCAGGGTCTTTTAGGAGACCTACTCCGATATTTTGGAGCGAATGATTGCTTCCATGGATCATTGGAATGCTTCCCGTAACTTGTGAACTGTTGGGGAGAAAAGTTTGTTGGTCGACGATTGTAATTCCTCCTTGGAAGGGAAATGCGATCTTCCTGAAGTAGGTTGACACAACCGCGGCCATGGCATAGATCCAGGGCCTTCCCAGTAGGATGTTGTAATCGAGGTTTCTATCAATTACTTCAACATCATTTCCTATTGTTTTTCCCCCCAGTTCGACTTGCAAGTTACTTAAAATCCCGTATGGAGTGTATGATCGTCCATCAAATGATTTTAACGTCGTTGACGATTTCAACAAGGGTGGTGAGCCTAAATCTTTCCAGCAACTCATCAACATAAGACATGTAGATGCCCCCTCATCAATAATTGTTCGATGAACAGTTTTGTTGAGGGCTTTCACTTGAATAAGGAAAGCTAGTTGAGCTGGTAACTGAGGGTCATATCCTTTATGATCAAAGGCCACAAGATTGGAATCCATTGGGCCAATCCCACCTATTGCTGATAATAAAGTTTGCTCTTGGGAGGGGCAATTTTGTTGTACCTCAGGTGTCGACATAGCGGACGACGTTTGGGCCAAGTCCTCTATTATATTATAATTCTGTGTTATTTTTGCACGAGGATTAAATGTCGATTTGTGTACTACTCCCTTTGGCGACTTTATCATTTGTTCAGGAATGATGGGTGGCACAACTTCGGTCAAAGTTGTTGTCGAACTACTAGGTCGTTCATTAGCCTTGTTGTTCGACAGCTTTGGATTCCTGTAATCCATATTCTTCGTCAAAGCATTATTTTGCTGCTTTGATACAGACAACATAAGCACTTGGGATCGGGAAGCATTTTGATTAGCAACCAGATTTTGACCTGGATTAGGATACGGATTAGTCAATACTGCTGGGGTTTTTGAACTCTTAAAGAGTTTCTTAACTTCAGCTATATGTGGACAATCTTTCGTCCAATGATCCTCATCGCATATATGACACCCTGCTGGGGGTTTCCTTTTTCTCCCTTTATTTTTCTTCTTGCCCCCTGGTTGCTTCAGTTGTTTGCCCTTGTCGGTCGACATGGCATTTACTTCCGAGGCAAGAAGTTCCTCATTTGCATTTTGACTAGAAATTTTGTGTTTGCCAAACACGCCATTGCCGGCGCGAGAGTCATTGTTTGATTTAGGAGGAGGAGGAATTGAGAATTCCGGTCTAGGGGTGTCAGGTATTTTGTCATAGAGCGTGCCGGACTGAGTATAGACCAAGTCTAGATATTGAGCACGAGCGATAACTTGCTCTTCCGTTACGACTACCCCCTTTGCCACATCTTCCGTGATGGCAGGAAGTAATGACTTGATAAACCATTCAGCTAATAGCTGATCGGGAACGTATGTTTTTACCATCCTACGACGACGTCGCCACTCATGTATATGATTAGATATGTGGGTGGCGGTGGTCTGTTTGAAGTTGGTAAGGAGTTCTGTTCCCGTTTCATACCTTATCGGTAATTGAAAATGGGTTAAAAGGGTTGTGGCTAAGGTACTGAAGTTGTCGAACGAAGCTCTAGGAAATTCAATGTACCATTTTGCCGCTGGACCCGTTAACGTCCTCTGAAAGAGGCGAATTCTTATCGAATCATCATTCAGGGTGTTTGATGAACACCACAGATGAAATGTCATCACATGATTCGATGGATCTTCACCCGGATTTCCATTAAATTTAGGAATATCTGACGGAAGTTTATGCGGAATCGCTGGCCACCAAGGGGCATAAGCAATTGGATCATTCGTCAGCCGGTTTAGATCTGGTAATTCTAGAGTTGCTACAAATGGAAACTGTTGATTTAGGTTAGGCGAAGCATACCCAGGATAAGATGGGATCGTCTGAGCAATGGGTCTTTGCAAACCAGCATAATGCTGGCAACTTTGACAAGGTTGATGGGCATAACCATTATAGTATGGTTGCCCATTACTTACAAAGACTTGTTGCTCAGGTCCTCGATATGATTGTTGGAATGGCAGTTGTTGGGATTGAACCAGCTCTGGTTGTTGGACCATTTGCTGTTGACCAATACTGGACGATTGACCAAGATGAGGAGTCACAGTACTTGTTTGAGCCTGGGTCGCTCCAGATAAGGAGGCACTAACCTGAGATTGTGATTGAGTCATCGAGACAAGAGGCTGTTGTATTGCAACCTGAGAAACTTGGGGTTGACATACAATAGGTGGAGCTTGTACTTGCAATGCATTCACTATAGCAGGTATGGTGGGAATATTCGACACAGGGTGTACTGGTTGCATTGAATGTACAACCCCTGGTTGTTGAGGCAGTATTGGTACCCAACCGCTAGATGTAATTCCAGTTTGACCTGAACTTTGTTGTAAACTCCCATATGGTTGTTCTCTGGGAGGGAACAATGAAAGAGCATACTGCCCTCCATATGGTGGAAATCCAGTACTTAAAGGGTAAATTGGCCTTTGAAGACACATTGGATCAATTTGTTGAGTTTCAACATAAGAAATACCAGATGATAATCCGGATGAAGAAATAGGAACTAACCATGTCGTCGTCCCTGATTGGACTCCGGCTTGTTGTTGATAACTTGCCGGGACAGATGGTATACCGGCGTACATTGTTGGAGTAGCAGCAGGAGGTTCTGCTGCTGCTGTGTCGGATGACACAGTCCTAGATGTCGACGGTTGCTCAGACATATCTAGTCTATCCAAAAGATTTCTTAGCGATTCTACAAGAACTTACGATGCCAAAAGACTAACTTTGAAGATCAACGAGGGAATGGTGATGATTATCCCGTTTAAAATAAATTTTAACGACGCTTAGACACAACTTGCTTTTTCACTTTTAAAGAGTCGAGAAAAAGCTAAAGATGACTCTAGTCTCCTTCGATGTTTTAACGAGCCCGAAGTGACAAATGCTCGGATGGACTTTTTCCGTTATAGAGTTTGAAAAAGGCCAAAAGAAACTGCTCTGGAGTTCTAGGCAGAGGGTGTGCCAAACTTTTCGCAAAACCACAGAATACGTCTTACGGTACGGGTGGCCGATCTTCGTGAATGCTGTGTTCACTGCATTGCGATCAGTAGGGTGGTCGACACGGCTTCCTATGGATAAAGGCTTTGTTCCTATAGGGGTCTCCCAATATATACGCGACGGTACGTGGGAGCACAAGTCCGTATTGATACTTATCGCTTCACCGTGGAGGAATCACCCAACCACTCAACGCTAAGATATCACGTTTAATGACACCGGAACACGTCTCTAGCTTAGACCTCTATGTGTTTGCGTTATGTTTCAATGCGTTGTTATGTAAATTCAATTCATTTTAAGTTGATCTTGTTTAGCAGTTTGCCTTTATGGATCACCACGAGATGTATAATACAACTTCCTAAATGCAGTCTAAGATGATAAGCAAGCTTTTCAATCTTTCAACTTTGAAAATCTTAACTACTGAGGGAAAAGAAAGACATCATCTTTTCACACAGATCATAGAGCACACACTAATGCACTTTTCCCTAAATCAACATACAAGCTGTCAAAATGCACATGCACAATGCAGGTATTTCTTTTCTCTTTCTTAATGTTGATGTATTACAAAAAGAAAGCTGTTGTATAATTTTGAATTCAATTTCAAGTGAAAGCAAACAAGCTTTGTCCAAAATCAAAAGACACCTTAAGATTTACTTGTTTCAACACTAGAAATATATAAATTCAAACCATATGATGAAATCAAAAGCTCGATCAGCTATGAACAGCAAACAAACTAACTCTTACGATCAAAACGACACTTATCACAGGTCTAGATCTAAGAGGCCACAGCAAGACTAGTTCACTTTCGTTATGGGAAACTGCAAATGATGTAAGAAATACACAAAGAACAAATACAGTTTCTTTATACAACCGAGGCGGAATAGTGGCAAAGAAAGGTGGTTTCAGATAGGTACATTGACTGATAACAGGCTGCAAAAACAAGGATGAAAACAGGGCAATAAACAGTAGGGAACCCCAGTTGCACAAGGCAAAACTGGTTCAGCGCAGGTAGTACACTGTCAGTTTGACATTCAGCGCAGGTAGCCCCTTCGGGACCTGCGATGAAATGCAGACTGCCTTCACAGTGCCTGCAATGAAGAGAGAAACTTTCGTTTTTCTCGGTTTCCGGGTTACAAATTGCTCAAAAATTCACAGTTTTTGGCCAAATCAAAAGCCATCAATCAAGTACACACTAAAGGATGATTAGGAGGATGAAAAGCTATCACTAAGAGCTGTTCAGAGTCCTTGTGGATCAGCTCTTCAAATCATAAACATGCCCAGAAACTGAGCTAGAGTAGCTGCCCTCTACTTTGCATTTGAAAGATTCAAATGCAGTTCGATTCGGTACTCCCTGTGTTTAGGAAATGAATAGCAAAAACACAAACAACCAACAAGATACGATCCCCAGTGGAGTCGCCAATTTGTTGTTGGGAAAAGTATCCAATACGGAATGACCCTATCCCACTCTAAGGGTGATAGTACCTCAGCAACAATCGAAGCAAAGCTATCTAAGATTTCTTCTTTATGAAAGTAAAATAGGGGAGAAAAAGATCCACTAACCGATGTCTTTCGCTAATGGTTGATCCGATCTTCTCTCCTTGCTGCTTGCTCCCAGCTCCTTTCTCTTTCACTGGCCCAGCTACACCAAGATCCTGCAAAATGGCAAGAGAGGGAAACTACAAGAAGCATACATTCATAATTGATTCAAGGATTAGAATAAATCGAATACACAAGTATAACAATACACCATTGAAACACATGCATATAGGAGAACCTCAAATGCTTTATTAATGGAAGAAGTAAAGTTCAGGAAGTGATACAACCATAAGAGGCCCAATCCAGCATCACCTCCCAGCAGAAAGAAATCTCCTCTTCACCTCCTTCAAAGCAAATCACCCAATAGTTTTATACTCAAACCAACAGCACTTCCTTACATTCACAAGATTCCAGCCTCCTTAGACCTCATGAGAGAGCTCTATATATAGGAGTTTTGGAGAAAGGATGAGTCAACTTGTAGATGGCATGAAGCTGACTAGTGTCCTCTCCCACTTCAATTATTCTTCAGTTCTTGAGTCCACTTGGAGGTTCTTGCTTCCACTTGGAGATCTAGACCCTCTTACTCATCACCAGTCGAATTCCTTGATCCAAGTGTCATTTTGGAAGCTTCCTGGGCATTGACACCTTGAGGAATGACTGTGCCACATGTCCCAACTCGCCCAGCGCAGGTAGCCTTCTTTGCAGTTGACATTCAGCGCAGGTAGACAGTGGAGCTCTTGACATTCAGCGTAGATGCTCAGTGGAGCAGTTGACATGATCCAGAATTAGCTTATTTTTGAGTGTTTTCAGGTGGAGAACTGATATTCAGTGCTGTGGTTTGCTGACCTTGTTCCTCTAGGGGTAGGAACAACATGTTTAGGGACTTTGGATCCCTTAGATTATTGACATTTCATGCTTCATGCTGTAAGGCACAAAAATGTCTATAACACTAATACTCGATACGTATTACAAAATCAAGGCTTTATCCCATATCCAAAACCCTAAAAGTCCATGCGATGAATATATCTTCACCAACTTCATGCGGTGCACTCCTTCTTTTGTGATGTCTTTCATCCAAAACTTGGACCAAGTTGGGCCATGCCCAACAGGCCCCCAACACTCACCCATGACTCATCCTGAGTCACTCAGCTTCGACGCCCTTGATCTTTGTTGTGATCTTGTTGTATACTATGTTGTAATTCAGGAGCATTTATGCCATCAATTTTTCTTCCTGGAATCTTCCCTCAGTAGAGCTTTTGTAGTAGGGTCAGTGGTCTTCTGTAGTATCATCGCTTCCCTTTTCTTCAATTCCTTCAGCCTTTCGTCCACTACCTGTGAAAGTTCCAGGGCTTCCTCCTGCCATGTTTGTGTCCTCTCCTGCAATATTTTTGCTTTCCTCTAAAGATCATCTATTTGTTTCTGGAGGTTCTTTCCTTCAGAAATTCTCACAAGCCTCTGTAAGACTGGTAAGGTCTTCACAGTTGCCAGGATCTCATTGTGTCACTTCTGCTTGGCTTGTAGTTCCACCTCAATCTTTAGGATATTTGGATCCTCCTACAGTGAGGTCCAAATATTCATCGTATCGTCGAGCAATATTTCACAATCTACCACCGTATTATATATGCCTTCCAATGTTGTGCTAAGGTCCCTTTGTCTCTACTCCCGAACCTCTAGTGGCATACTTAGCTGAAACCTTATTTTCAGCTCTGATATCTTCACTTCATAGTCGAATTTCAACTTAGATATAACATTCTTTGAGTCCTTGATTGCGAGGGCGAGCTTCATGACATTTTTTGTTGGTGCTTCATCCTCGTGGACCTACACGTCCTGAACTGTGTTGCAATTCTTAATTTTTTTCTTGCTTCCTCCCTATCCTTGGACAATTGCTTCAATTCCTTCTGCATCATTTCTTTATTTGTCTCCACCTTTTGTTTTAACAGTGACATATGTTGCTCTCATTCCTGCAATTTTGTGGTGATGACTTGGTGAAATTCACATAGCATCTGGAGGAGTAGCACAATGAAATTCATCTGGACACTATTCCATGCTTTGTCTACACTCCTGCAGCTGAGTGCATAGGAGGCCTAGGTAGAGTCTACAGCTAAGTGCATAGACCCCTGCAGCTGTGTGCGCAGGGTAAGAAGAGTCTGTAATCGATGAACTAAAGATCAATAAAGACAGCTTTTTGAAGAATTGCTAAGTGTTTCCATTTTATTTGTTTATGTTAAATGTTGCTGATTAATGATATGTCTTATGAAAAAATGATTGAATTCTACATGAATTTGCTGAATCTATCCTAATAATGTATGAAATGAATACTTAGCCACTTCTGTGAAATTACAGGCCATTTCTCTTATGTGTTCTAATGAATTAAGTAGATCTCGGTGAACATCGATCTAGGGTTGCTTGTTGATGCACAAAAGCAGGTGAATCGAATGTTTAAGATCTGCAAGGACTTATCATGGACCTTCATGCAGGTCTGAAGGCCACTTTAACTTAGCTAGAGTAGCTGTCCCTAGAATTATATCAATTTGCGCGAAGGCATCTCCAAGGCGTTGGAAGACATCACACTAGTCTCTAGATGGCGAAACTTGGCTCTTGCATCTCCCAATACTGCTTCAAGTGAAACTGCAGCCTGCGCTACGCTAGTTGTTTCCAAAAGGGCCAACAGTGTAGGGTTTTTTTGGTTGACATAACTAACTTTGAACCTGGGTCAGGACCCCCTCATCCAACCAATGGTTTCGGTTCTAGGACCGAGATCTACTTAAAGATATGTGTGATGTCGTGTCATTGGAATCCTATTAAGAAAGAGATTGAAAAGTGGTTATATCGGAAGATTCATGAGTTTGCACCTCAAGAAAACAAGAATCTATGCCTTTCGAAATAGGATTGGTTAAATAGATATATGTATATAGAGGTACACAAAATCTTCTTCAGCACCTTCCCAATTGAACTATATGAGTGGTTAGCTAAATTGACAGACATTCAAGGAAGGTGGAAGCTCGATAGTACTCTAGTGTGGACTCTAGAATTGGTGCAATGACTAGAGGCCTCTGAAAACAAGATCACGTGGGTTGTCAATCATTGGCTTGACTCAATTTTGGGAGTATTTGTTACAGAATTTGTAGTTCACACCTCATATAGCGAAGCGAAGGGAAGATTCTTCAAGAGACCACGAGGTAAGTGTTTATAGTCATTGAATACTTAGATTAAAATTCTATTATATGAAAAGCAGGTAAATCCATTACCTTGACGTTTGGAGCTACGCGAAGTGGAATATTCTTTAGAAATCACGAAGAATTAGGACCAGCGTATAGCCCATTAATTGGACCTCCTTCAAGTGATGACGAAGGGGCGATGCAGACTACACTGCGAAGCATTGTTCAACTAATAACCTAGGGTATTCCTAGAACACATCTTCCATCCACTCCATGTTAACATCCACCTCCACCACCACCATTCAACATGGTGAATGCAATGAAGATGTTGATATTCAAGGGCATAGGAAGTGTAGATCTAGGGAAGTTCTGGTTTGTTGCGAACATTGTATGGACAATGTAGTAAATCACCGATGATAATATAAAGAAGGCGTAGTTGGTTACTGCATTGAAGGATCACATGCTAACCTGGTACATTAAGTCTTGCGCTGAAAATCCTCATGCATCGCTAGCAGAAACTCAGACAATTTTGAACAAAGAGTTTAGTAAGCATAAATCTGAGGCACAGTTGGTAATTGAATTTAAAGAGATAATGATGAAGGTTGAACAGACATCTTGGGACTTTGATCAGAGGTTGAAGTGCCACATCAAATAGGTAAACATGCAAACCTCAGATAGCCAGCATTGCAACTAGTATATCGCGTCACTTTTTCCCCATTTAATAATTGCTTTGTCACAGCAGAAGATAGCAATGCAGACAGAAGCCTTTGAAATTGTGATGAGGCTAAATGAATCACCTATTCAAGATACGAACCTAGGGGTACAACAAATCCACTCATAGTTAGCAAGCCTACACCTAGAGTTACAGAGTTTGAAGAAAGAAAAGGAGACTAAGCCAAAAGTGCGCGCAAAGGTTTGGTGCTTGAAGTGCAAGGGCCACGGACATGATAAGGATCATTTTCCATTATACACGAACTATCTTATAGGGGGAGGGCCAGCCCCCCTGAAGCCAAAAGCCCCAATCGAGCCAAGCACGGGAACTGTGCTATGGTGCGCCATTTGTCAAGTCACTAGGCAACATGCAATGGATAATTTCCACTTACTTCAGAAGTTCATTCAGACACCTTAGCAGTTGTTCTATAATTTCTGTAAATTTGTGAGCCATGATGAGCGCCACTATTGAAGCTATGAGTTGATGATGGAAAGAACCCCTACTTAGCATATGCAAGAGAAAACTCAGCCTCCAGATCAAGGTGGAGGAGGATCATGTAGAGGTTTTCATTGATGAGGAGGAGGAGGAGGAGGAGGACCTGGTAGAGTTCGTGGTAAAATTATTTTCTACAATTGCGGATAGTCGGGGCACTTCGCATGAGATTTCCCAAATCCTACACATTCTTTGTGTCAATACTACAGACAGTTTGACCATGCCATAGAATAATGTATGGTGTTAATAGCTAATATGCAGGAGAAGAAAACGCATCCTTAGTAGCCTACATAGAATTTACAAATGATGAGGGTTGAACCCTGCGAGGAGGATAAGAGCATTAATATTATACTACGAAATGGTATGATGACTAGCGCAGATAAGGGTAAGAAGCTTGAAGAAGACGGATAGGTCGAAAAAGCTCTGGAGAAAGAAGTTGGCTTTGATATTAAGCGCGCTAAGGAAACATTCATGGAATCCAAAAAGAGTTTTATAGAGGCCTCCACCTCAGGAAGCCATGACAAGACACAAGAAACCAATGCAACACAAGAGGTTGATCCTTCTATACTCACTACCATTTTGGAGACCTGTGTAAAGTGACTGTGTGACAGGAAGGTTGTTGGGCGCGGGATCCCCCCAAGGCAAGTTTTGGGGCTTAAAGCCCAAGTTTGACTAATTCCGATGAAAAGATTCCGCGATTTGTAGGCGCAGAGTGCGAAGTTGTAATTAAGTCATAGGGTTGTCCACCCTTACTTTTGTAATGTAATGTCAGCTTGAGAGTTCTACCCATGGTCTACCGACCATGGGATTGTATAAATAGAGCGAGGCTCTAAGTGTAAAGAGAAAATGGAAGATAGAATAATCTAAGAGATGATGAAGCATTGAGTCTAAGTGTAAAGTTGAGTCTTTGGGTCATAGAGTAGGAGAAGGCTCTGCAACTGAGTGTGCAGACCACTGCAACTAAGTGCACAGAGGCCTAGTAGTCAACAACTGAGTGCGCAGGGCAGGTTGATTCTGTAACCGATTGAAGCATTAATAAAGAGAAGTTCTACATTATTTCTGTGTATCTTTTCCTATTTTATGCATTGAAGTATGTTGGGTATGAATTTCAAGTTTACTATTTATCTGTTGCACGAACTTATAGGAATGTGGTGAATAAGTGAATATAAGATAAAGTATCTATTTACGTGAATATAACTAACTATTATAAGAAGATAAGTAAGATCCACGGTGCAACTTGGGGAAATAGTGCAGATCATTGCTTTAGCACCGCAAAAGCCCCTTAGCCCCTGGTTAGGGCTATGCGAAGGCGAGTATAACAGGGCACGAAGGCCTCACAGGTTAGGAAAGTGCACAAAGTGACCTGCGCGAAGGTATTCACAGTTGGACTAAATAGACCCCTCAAACATCTCAAGGGTGTGGAAACTTGGTTCTAACATCCCCCCATACTGCTTCGGCTGAGACCTCAGTCCACGCTCCGTGGGCTGTTGCTGAAAGGGCCAGTAGTACAGGGATTTGTTTGGCCAAATAAATCTGAACCTAGGGGAGGCCCCCTCAAGCCAACAAAAGGTTCTATTGTCGGGACCGGAATCTGCTTAGAGATGTCTAATGTCGTATCATTGGAATCCAACTAAGAAATAAATTGAAGTTTGGTTGGACTGGATAATTCACGAGTTCGCGACCAGGGAAAATTTTAAGAACCCCCCCTAAATTTATAAATATAATAAATGGGCGAATCTCCATGGTATATAGGAAAAGTGGAAGGCGATTTTATCAATAATATAATATGTATATATAATTTTTTGGCGAATCTCTCACCAGGCATGGCGAATATTTTACTCAATTATAAAATCTTGTAAGATCTTGGCGAGTCTTTCACTAAATAATAAAACTTTGTAAAGTCCTAGTGAATCTTAGCATAGACTACATGCTAGTTTAATTCCCCCATTTAAATAGGCTACATTCCAAGTGAATACCATGGGTCAATACCATGTGCCATTTTGGTGAATACCATGGGTCAATACCATGTGCCATTTTTATTTTTATTAATTCTAATATATGGGTTAATAATGGTTTTTTGCATGGTATTAATAACAATTTAGTCCATGGTATTTGTCCCATAGTATTTTGGCCATAGGTTTCACCTAAATATAACCCATTTTTTGAGTGTTCGTAAATATAAGGTGACTTATGGAGTAAATATAAAAAAATGTTTTATTTGTTTACCATACCTCTCGTTTATTTATATTTTTATTAATTTACGATACCTCTTTTACAAATATGGTATTTGGCCCATAGGATTCACTTAAATAAAAACCTCTTTCTTGAGCCTTCATAAATAGAACGAGGGTTATGGACTAAATATAAAAAGAGGTTTTATTTATTTACGATACGTCTAGTTTATTTATATTTTTATTTATTTACCATACCTTTTTAGTAAGTATAAAAAGACGTTTTATTTATTTACCATACCTCCACTTATATTTTTATTTGTTTACACCCTTACATGTATATAAGGTGACTTATGGAGTAAATATAAAAAATGTTTTATTTATTTACCATACCTCTCATTTATTTATATTTTTATTAATTTACCATGCCTCTTTTATAAATATGGTATTTGGCCCATAGGATTCACTTAAATAAAACCTATTCTTGGAAATGGGTGAATGGAAGGTTGTAAGTCGTAATTTCAAGGGCTAAATTTACCTTTTTTACCCTCTCCCTTAAAATAAGGTGGGCTATTTGAGGTGATTTGTAAAAATGTACTATGATACAAATATTCGCCCACTAAAAATTTAAAACCCCTTAATTTCACCAAAGGGCGAACATTCGCCCCTAAAATTATCCTTGTTCGTGGCACAAGGGAATAGGAATCCATGACTATAAAAGGAAGAGTGGTTAGACTGCTACTTGTACACAGATATCCATGAAATTTTCTTCGCATCTTTCCCTACTGAGTTGTACAAGTGGATCGTGAAGCTAGCAGATAACCAAGGAAGGTGGAAGTTTGACAATCCTATTGTGTGGACCCCAAATTTGGTGTGCAGACTGGAAGCATCGAAGGATAAGATCATGCACATTGTTGATCATTGGCTTGATGGGATTATAGGAGGATTTATTACTGAGATCGCGGTAGATACTTCAGTTAGATATAGAGAGGAAGAGCGACGCTTTCTCAAAGGACTATGAGGTAAGTACGTAAAGTCTCTGAATACTTGGATTAAAATGTTATTGTTTGAAAAGAGGGTAATGCAATTACCTTGATGTCCAGAGCCACGCGAAGTGGAAAAACCTATATAAATGAAGGAAGTAAGGGACCAGAGAATAGCCATTTGATTTCACCTCCGCGAGGGGACAAGGAAGAGCTCGCGAAGTTCTCTCCTCGAAGTGCGATCAATTTGATAAAGCAGAGGATTCTACGCATACCACCCCCACCTCCACCACCACCGCGAGTCAATATGGCAAGCGCGATAAAGTTGCCTGTGTTCAACGGAGTAGGAAATGAAGATTTGGACCAATTTTGCTTCATGATAAGAGTCATATGGGAAGTGCAGGGAGTTATAGATGATAATATAAAGAAAGAAAAGCTGGTCAGCACTCTACAGGATCGTGCGGTGACCTAGTATATTAAGAATTCTATTAACAATCCAAATGCGGATATCGCAGATATCCAAATTGCGCTAACAGAGAATTTAGTAGGCCGAAGTCAGAGGCGCAGTCAATCATTTGATTCAAAGAGATCACAATGATACCAGGTGAGACTCCTTGGGAGTTGGATTAGAGACTAAAGTGCATAGTTTGTGAAGCTAATATGACTTTGACGGATGGATAGTACCGCAAATGGTTTGTAGCATCTGAAATCACATTTGAGGAACGTGTTGTCACAACAGAGGTTAACGACTCAGGCAGAGGCCTTAGAGATTGCAATGAGGCTGCATGAGGCCTCGATACATGATCCTAACTTAGGAGTTCAACAGATCCATGTGCAGTTGAAAAATTTATGCCTTGAGATGCAGAGTCTGAAACAGGACAACACAGCCTGACCAGAAGTGCGCGAAGAGGTATGGTGCGTTAAATGTAAGGGTTGGGGTCATGACAAGGACCATTGCCCAGTGTTCATGAATTACCTCGTGGGAGGAGGACCGATGCCGTTAAGACCGGAGGCACAAGCAGGACCTAGCATGGTTCCTGCTTTGTGGTGCACGATTCGTCAAATAGGAGGAAAGCATGCTACAGACAATTGCCATTTGTTATAGAAGTACACACATAATTCGCAATAGTTGTTCTGTAATTTTTGTAGATCGATTGTACATGATGAGCGCACTTGTAGAAGCTATGAGTTGATTATGGATATAACTCCCACCTACAGGGTTCTAGCTGAAACACAACCCGTTGACCAGAACGTAGGAGTGGCGTGAACCAGATTTCAGGGGCGTAGATGAGGCCAAGTTGGAGGATGACCTAGAAGAGGTCGCAGATAGCTAATATGTTACAATTGCAAAGGGCCATGACATTATGCATGTGATTGTATGAATCCAACGCGTCCATCATGTTTGTATTGTACCTTGTTTGATCATGGGATGGAGGATTGTCCTATGCTGATAGCTAGGCTGCACGACAAGGGAGCGCTACAACCTCCCCCAACTCAAAACCTACAAATGATGAGGTCTAAGCCGTGCGAGGAAGATCCAAATGTGAAAATTGTGCTCCGAAGTGGAATTATGATGGGAGATGATAAAGGAAAACAACCTGAAGATAGTACTTGGGTTCGCAAGGCTCCAATGAAAGAACCAGCGTTTGATTTGGAGCGCGCTAAGAAAACCTTCATGGAAGCTAAGAAGAGATTCGTTGATGCCTCCACTTCAGGAAGAAAAGATAGATCAGAGCCGAAAATGGACCCATCTATGCTTATGACATTCCTAGAAACATGCATAAAGCTATTGCGCGATAGTAGGGTTGTAAAGGGATTGCATGAACTCATCAATAGATGCGTTGGGACTGCGCCAAGAGAGCTGCGCGTAGTCTAGAATATTGGAAAGCATGTGACAAGCAGGGAAAATTTTAAGAACCCCCCCTAAATTTATAATTATAATAAATGGGCGAATCTCCATGGTATATAGGAAAAATGGAAGGCGATTTTATCAATAATATAATATGTATATATAATTTTTTGGCGAATCTCTCACCAGGCATGGCGAATATTTTACTCAATTATAAAATCTTGTAAGATCTTGGTGAGTCTTTCACTAAATAATAAAACTTTGTAAAGTCCTAGTGAATCTTAGCATAGGCTACATGTTGGTTTAATTCCCCCATTTAAATAGGCTACATTCCAGGTGAATACCATGGGTCAATACCATGTGCCATTTTGGTGAATACCATGGGTCAATACCATGTGCCATTTTTATTTTTATTAATTCTAATATTAGGGTTAATAATGGTTTTTTGCATGGTATTAATAACAATCTAGTCCATGGTATTTTTCCCATAGTAATTTGGCCATAGGTTTCACCTAAATATAACCCATTTTTTGAGTGTTCGTAAATATAAAAAAATGTTTTATTTGTTTACCATACCTCTCGTTTATTTGTATTTTTATTAATTTACCATACCTCTTTTACAAATATGGTATTTGGCCCATAGGATTCACTTAAATAAAACCTCCTTCTTGAGCCTTCATAAATAGAACGAGGGTTATGGACTAAATATAAAAAGAGGTTTTATTTATTTACGATACGTCTAGTTTATTTATATTTTTATTGATTTACCATACCTTTTGAGTAAGTATAAAAAGACGTTTTATTTATTTACCATACCTCCACTTTACTTATATTTTTATTTGTTTACACCCTTACATGTATATAAGGTGACTTATGGAGTAAATATAAAAAATGTTTTTTTTATTTACCATACCTCTCATTTATTTATGTTTTTATTAATTTACCATACCTCTTTTATAAATATGGTATTTGGCCCATAGGATTCACTTAAATAAAACCTATTCTTGAAAATGGGCAAATGGATTCACTTAAATAAAACCTATTCTTGAAAATGGGCGAATGGAAGGTTGTAAGTCCTAATTTCAAGGGCTAAATTTACCTCTTTTACCCTCTCCCTTAAAATAAGGTGGGCCATTTGAGGTGATTTGCAAAATGTACTATGATACAAAATATTCGCCCACTAAAAATTTAAAACCCCTTAATTTCGCCAAAGGGCGAACATTCGCCCCTAAAATTATCCTTGGTGACAAGGTCAGAAGAGAAATGAGGTTGACCGTGGAGATTAGAGAATATGAGATGGACCAGGTAATTATGGATTAAGGATCAGATGTGAACGTTCTGCCGAAGCAAACATGGGAGCGCATGTGAAGGCCTACGTTGCAATGGTTTCCTATCTAGCTACAAATGGCGAACCAACAAAAGATAATACCTATGGAGAGATTGCAGGGAATCAACATGGATATTGAAGGGGCAAGCATGGTAGCAAACTTTGAACTGATAGAGATTGTTAATGACAGCAATCCCTACCCCGCGCTCTTAGGAATATATTAGTCCACTAACATGAACGAGGTGATTAATCTGAAGAAGCGCATGATGATTTTTGAGAAAAAGTCTCTACGCGTAGTTGTACCTATGGACCCTGCAAAAGAATCACGCTACACAAAACTGGTGCACGACTATGAAAGTGACAATGATTTGGACTACATCTACAAGATAACCACGTGAGAGAAAGACTGGGTAAATCCCACTGCAAATGGACGAATCTCATAGGAGCGCGAAAGCTCTTGTATGTCGGATTTGGATGAAGAGATAGAGAGATTGCAGAACTGGTTACATGAGGTAACCACACTAAACTGTAACATGATGACAAGATCGTCGTACTGCGTATCGACAGAAATGAGAGAATTTCCTACTTATGATGGATTAGGTGAGGTAGATGATTTCTTGGATAGATTTGAAAGGGAGGTGCCGAAAAAATAACGTTTCAAAGCTTTGAAGTGGGTACTACGTTCTACGCCCGCGAGGTGGTGGGGTACGCACCAAGGAAGCTTTGAGGACAGGCGCGAATGCAGGAGAATGATGCGCATGTGGTTTGGGAAGCATAAGATGTGACTAATAGATAAATACAATGTATGGGATCATCTATGCACGCATCTTTCCAGGTGGGTACAAGCATATGGTAAACAACTTGTGCAGAGACACATGAACTTTGCATTGGGAACACGGTCAATAAGCATGTGTTGGGGGGGGGGGGGGAATTGCGTGAATGGTCCCTCAAGTTGGAATGACAGAGTGTGGAAAGAACGAGTGTGCATAAGGTTACCCATGCAGAAGCATTTAGCGAAGTGTGTGAAGCACTGAACAGGGTATATAATGCGCAATGAAGTGATTGGGATCTGCGCATACCAGCAGTTTTGTGGGCTTATAGGACAATGTGCAAGAAACTGGTGGGACAGATGCCTTCTACGATGGCCTATGGAGAAAATGATGTAATACCGATGGAGTATATTATGCCTAGTCCGGGCATAGAAGCGCCCATAGATATGATGGTTCGTGGAGCCTTAGAAGAAGGGATCACACAGCTGAATGAAGAAGAACTATTGGGACTTGATGAAGAGATCTAACAGGGTAATCTTAGGCTCAAAGAACTCATGAATGAAAGAGCTAGGTTAAGGGATAAAAGCACCCTAGTGGAAGCAGAAGTCAAGAAGCTTGAAGAAGGAATAAGGAAGGATTTTCTTGATAAGAAAATTGTGGTAATAAAATAGGATGTGCACAATTATGTTAACAAATTTGGGGATTACCGTCGAGAGTTGATCAGCTTGATGCCTTGGATTGGACCGTATATTACTATAGGGATCAGTTGTTACACTAAAATTTGTCACCATGACTATTTGCAGTTAGTATGGCTCCATCAACTGTCATACTATCCTCCTTGGCAAGTCTCATACCTCTGCTCTCCATGTCAAACTCCAAGAAAGAGAGAAAGTCTTTAAAAATCTATATATCTCTGGGTACGCAGTTTCTCTTAGCTTTACCTGCGTGTACGCACCCCAAGTTTACAATACCTGCGTACTTGTACGCTCTGTCTGTAAAGGGGAGGGTGCGTACTCCTGTAAAGGTCAAAAGGCGCAAGTTTCACTCCAAAAAAGTTACTTTTGGTCATTTCTAGAGCATTCTAGAAGCTTGTTTGACGTGTATGGAGCGCCTCCAGATGGTTCATGTATCCCTATGAAAGAGGAACTTATCCCATCAAGAGGGGAGCTATCCCATCCAAAGAGGGGCTTATCCCATTGATGGTGGACCTGAATAACTTCCTCTAGAGCACTATAAATACAGGCATTGGGCCAGAGGGAGGGGAGGTTGAAAGTTGAACATTCCTAAGGGTAGATGCTGCTGGAATTAGGACTCCCTTGTAAAGCTTGAGAGGAGAGATTCCCATCCTTTCCTAGCCTTATTTGGAAGTGGGTGAGTTGATCAAAGTAAAGGAAAACTCTTGCTGGACCCTAGGAGGGACCTGCACAACACCAAGGCTCAGGTTGTAATGGTTTCTTTTGTTTCCACTTAATACAAATGAACTCATTTTTCTCAACAGATTGTTATTCATGATTTTTTTCATATACTCCTTGGTCTGTATGATGGATATGTGTTATTTTATAATTTTATCAGGTGCTATTTAATCTTTTGGCTTGTTAGTGAATGTAGGTTTCGAAGAGAAGGAGGAGCTCATCCGGATCGGCGAGGCTGGACTACTACAAAGCATTGGACTAAAGGTATGTTATAATCACCTGATTACTTGTATTCTAAATGCATGTTTAGAGAAAGGTAGTGTTTATTTGTCTTGTTTGTCACTAGAAAGCCTTAGCTTCTAGGGAGGTCGGTTTTGTCCACAATATCGACTCTTTGCGCATGACAAAATGGCGACTCCACTGGGGATTCCATTGATGTGAATGATTTTTCCTTTGTGTGAAACTTTGATCTGAGAAAAGTCGTTTTTTTTTCTGGTTTTTGGCTGTCTGACTGTGTATTTGGGTGGGCTAGCTTAGGGTTAAATTAGATTTTAGTTTTTATTAGTTTTGCTAGAAGTACGCAGCCTCTGAGTTGAGCACAGTGCGTACCTGTACGCACTGCAGCTTTGTGAACAGAGCGTACACGCACCTGTGTAAAAAGGTTGCCTGCGTACCTTGTCAAAATTGAGAAAATTTCAATTTTCTCCTTTTTGCCTTTTAGATTTTGTTTTTTATTTGTTTTTTCTGCCCAGATCCACTGGTTATCTGCCATAATCTTCACCTAAGCTTGTTTCATCAGTGTCAAGAGTTTTAGTGAAATTCATAGAGATTTTGCCCTAGGGTTTGGTTTTTGCACTGGTCCTGTAGTGACTTTGGCTTTAGAAGTTGTAAAACCTTGGATCTCCTTGGTTTTGTTCAGTCTTCTTAGGAGTCGGGTGTTATAGACAATTTTGTGCCTTGCAGCATCATGCATGAATTGTCAATAATCCAAGGGATCCAAAGTCCCTAAACATGATGTTCCTACCCCTAGAGGAACAAGGTCAGCAAACCAACAGCTCTCAGATCAGTTCTCCACCTGAAAACACTCAAAAAAAAGCAATCCTGAAATCAAAGCAGGTGCTCCACTAGGCTTCTGCGCTGAAACTCAACTCCTCCATGGTGTACCTGCGTTGCAAAGCAGGTAGAACAAAGGCCACCTGCGCTGAGCGAGATGGGACAAGTGGCACACTGAGTCATTGCTCTGGAATCTTCCAAAAATGACACTTGGATCAGGGATTTCGCCTTGTGATGAGTCAGAGGCTCTGTTTCTCCAAGTGGAAGCAAGGTTCTCCAAGTGGACTCAAGAACTGAAGATCAACTGAAGAGAGAGAGGACACAAGGCAGCTACACATCAGTTGCAAGCTGACTCATCCTTTCTCAATTCATCTATATATTGAGCTCTCTCCTATGAGCTCAGGGGGCTGGAATTTTGTGCAAAGTAATGATATGCTGTTGGTTTCACTATAGAACTATTGGGTGATTGCTTGAAGGAGGTGAAGAGGAGAAATTCTTTCTGCTGGGAGGTGTTGCTGGATTGGGGCCTTCAATGGTTGTAACCTTCTCAAAACTTTACTTCTTCCATTAATAAAAGCTATTGAGGTTCTTCTATATGCACTTGTTTCAATGATGTATTGTGATGATTGTATATTTGATTTATGCTAATCCTTGAATCAGTTATGAATGCATGCTTCTTGTAGTTTACTTCTTTGTTATTTTGCAGGATCTCATTGTAGCTGGGCCAGCAAAAGAGCAAAGAGTTAGGAGCAAGCAGCAAAGAGAAGATATTGGAGCAAATATTAAGCGCAAGGCAACGGTTAGTGCATTTCTTCATTCTCTCTTGCTTTCATAAAGAAGTAAACCTTAAGTAGTTTTGTTTACAGTTGTTGCTGAGGTACTATCACCCTTAGAGTGGGATAGGGTCATCCGAGTCGGATACTTTTCCCTACAACAAACTGGCGACTCCACTGGGGATCGTATCTGTTTGATTGTTTGTAGTATTTTGCTATTCATTTCCTGAACAAAAGAGTACCAAATCGAAAAGCTTTTGACTATATCAAAAGCGAAGTAGAGGGCAGCTACTCTAGCTCTTTTCTGAGCATGTTCATGATTTGAAGAGCTGATCTACAAGGATCCTTGTAAGCTCTTAGTGATAGCTTTTCATCTTCCTTGTCATCCCTTAGTGTGTGCTTGACTGATAGCTTCTGATTTGAGCAAAAACTGTGAATTTTTGAGAAAATTGTGACCCGGAAACTGAGAAAACGCAACTTTCGTTTTCCAAAGCAGGTAGTACACAGGCTACCTGCTTTGCAACGCAGGTCCCGAAGGGGCTACCTGCGCTGAGAGCCAGACTGGCTGTGCAGCACCTGCGTTGGCCCAATTTTGCCTTGTGCATTTGGGGTTTCCTCCCTTTTTCTTGCCTGTTTTCACTATAGATTTTGCAGCCAGTTACCAGTCTTGTACCTGTTCTGAAACCAACCTTACTTGCCATCATTCCGCCTCTGTTATATAACGAAATTGTATTTGTTCTTTTGTATTTCTTACATCATTTACAATTTCCCATAACGAAAGTGAACTAGTCTTGCTTTGGCCTCTTAGATCTGAACCTGTGTTAGGCATTTTGCTGATCTAAAGAGTTAGCTTGTTTGATGTCCATAGCTGATTAGTCTTTTTACTTTCGTCATTATGGTTTGATTTCATGTATTTCCAGTGATTAAACAAGTAAATCTTAAGGTGTCTTTTGATTTTGGACAAGCTTGTTTGTTTTCGCTTTAAATCGAAATCAAAGTTAAATAACAACTTTCTTTTTGTAATACATCAACATTAAGAAAGGGAAAAGAAAATACATGCATTGTGCATTTTGCATTTGAAAAAGGTTTGCATGATGATTTAGGAGAAAGTGCATTAGTGTGTGCTCTATGATCTGTGTGAAAAGATTTGCCTTTCTTCTCCCTCAGTAGTTAAGATTTTCAAAGTTGAAAGATTGAAAAGTTTGCTTCTCATCTTAGACTGCATCAGGAATTTGTCATATACATCTCGTGGTGATCCTTAAAGGCAAACTGCTAAGCAAGATCAACATTAAAATAAATTCAATTTACATAACAACGCTTTGAAACATAACGCAAACACATAGAGGTCTAGGTAGAGACGTGTTCCGGCGTCGTTAAACGTAGTGACTGTCGATCTCTACGAAGGTGGGTGATTCCTCCTGAGAGTCGGTGGCACTAATACGGACTTGTGCTCCCACGTACCGTCGCGTATATATTGGGAGACCCCTATAGGAACAAAGCCTTTATCCATAGGAAGCCGTGTCGGCCGCCCTACTGATCGCGATGCAGTGAACACAGCATTCACGAAGATCGACCACCCGTACCGTAAAACGTATTCTGTGGTTTCGCGAAAAGTTTGGCACACCCTCTGCCTAGAACTCCAGAGCAGTTTCTTTTGGCCTTTTTCAAACTCTATAACTGAAAAAGTCCATCCGAGCATTTGTCACTTCGGGCTCGTTAATACATCGAAGGAGACTAGAGTCATCTTTAGCTTTTTCTCGACTCTTAAAACATGAAAAAGCAAAGTTGTGTCTAAAGCGTCGTTAATAAAATTTATTTTAATCAGAACATAATCACCTGTTATTCCCACGTTGATCTTTCAGTTGAAAAGTATGGAGCCCACCAACCAAGGAAGTCACCTTGGTGGAAATCCCAATCCCTTCTCCTCTTGGGGAGATGTTGGTGCGCCTCATATGGCCACATTGTCACTTCCAGGATTGACAATTGGCCTACCTGTATGGCTCTTTTCAACTAATGTAGTTCAAATCGCCACTAATCCTGAGCAGTCGAATCAACAGTCAGACCAGTCTAGAGCTACCCACCAGCCTTCCACCTCTTACAATTCTTCCTCTGATCCTTCATCTTCGCAGGGTAGAGCCGGCAAAAGTCAGCCTCCCATGGAGAAGAAGGAAAAGAAGAAGAGAGAAAAGAAGCAGAAGGGGCCTATGGCGAAGGCAACTGGGGGCAAGCAAAAGACATCTGACAAAAATCCACACACTGCACCGACCGGGCCTAAATCGCCATGTGTCATTTGCAAAGGGACCCACTTCCATCGTGGTTGTCCTTGTATTCCCCGGATACTAAGGGACTGGTCCCCCAGGTTGCACAATCCGGTAGCATCAACCTCTGGTAGTCATGTTGATTGCAGTCCATCAACTAGCGAGAGTGAAGGACGAAAAGGGAGACCAAGATCACCCTGTATGTTGTGTGAAGGCGATCACGCCATCCACCGATGTCCATTCTTAGATGAGGCGAAGAGAGTTTTGGAAGATCGTCCGGTATCACCGTTGCGACTTCCTCCTGGATACCAAAAACTCGTGCCTAATCCCTCGATAGTTGAAAATCCAGCTGGCCCGCTCAAGTGGTCAGCTGAAGTGTCCGTCATCGAGAATGAACCTGCTGAATCCAGACCAGACGAAAGTCTAAAGGTCGAAACGGCAGTTGACCCGGTTCTTCCTTCAGAGGTTTCATCCTCAAATGACACCGTCGTTGAAGATTCATCTTCAAATGACACCCTCACTGAAGAGAATAAGGATGACACCATCCAGATTCTTTTCATCAACACAGACTCTGATGAGCATCAGGGCAATGTGCCCATTCCTTTATCGCAGGAAGGAACATCGTCAGGGTCGTATCCGGCCGTGTATTCGGTCCCACCACCAAGCAACCTAGTTGTATCCTTTGATTGGAATCAACTAGGCAGACCCCGGTTACCAGCCAGTATACCATTCAGAATCATTGTCCAAATCTATAGAATGGTAATGGCTGGAACCATCATTGATGAAGGGGCATCTGTGAGTATCCTTTCCTCTATTGCTTGGAAAGCACTGGGTTCCCCGGCGCTTTTACTTGAGATGAGAAATCTATCAGGTTTTGATAAAGGAACCAGTCGCCCGTTAGGGATTCTCCCCAATGTTCCCATTACATTGAAGGGGAAGACAGTTCATATGAACATCATGGTCGTCCAGGGACCCTTGGTTTATAACTTACTCCTTGGACGAGACTATATATATTGCATGGAGGCAATAGTGTCCTCACTCTTCAGAGTTATGTGTTTTCCGCACGAAGGAAGAATGGTCAAGCTCGTAGACCAACTTTCATTTCCAGGATCACGCATCGCAAATAGTCAAATACCATCCCTTAACGGTTTATTCACTCAAGGAATGCCTCCACCCCCGGTTCTACTTCCCGATGAATGCGAGTGATTCGGAAGAAAGAACTGGGACCCAGGGGGCATGCACCCTGGCCTGCCTTGGGCAGAGGAAACCTTGGGTATAAAGTTGATTTCCGCAGAAGAATATGACTAGTTCGTACCCCGTCCGAAAGAAGGAAGAGAGGGTTGTTCTAGAATAAGATTCTTTTGTCAAAGTTATGTGAGTGAGATAATCAGCTTCTCGCTCCCCTTGTCTAGGTAAGTAGGCTCTCCTGAGGAAGGAGATCCATTTGTGGCAGCAAGTAGCCACCATCTTTGAAGGCAAGCCTCACCCATTAAAACATATGTTTTGAAGGATAAGTAGGGGCAGCCTCCAAAGAAAGAGATGAAATTGCTGCAACAAGTAGTCACCATCCTTAGCAACCTAATGATAGACATCGCCGAAAAGAGAGTTCAGTTTGCGGCAGCAAATAAAACCATTTTTCAGATAATAAGAAAGAGGCAGCGCCTCGAAATTATACTTTATACCTGGGGGCATGCAAACCTTTTGGAGTGCAAGCATGGGACGACTATTTATTTTTTTAAATTTTTAGGTCCTCCCTTTAAACCTATAGGTCTAACCCTTTAAACTCGTAGGATTAGCCGTTTCCAGCTTGCATAAAGAAAGGATGTGGGGCAAAAGTCAAAAATTGCCAAATAGGAGCATAGCTTCGTGAGATAAAGCTCCTTAAAAAATAGCTATCTCACCTGAGGCGTTTCTTGTATTATGACTGGTATAATCGAGCAGTTTTAGCACACAGTTCATGCTCGTTAAAAAATAAACGCAAGATCCGAGCAGTTTTAGCACATAGTTCATGCTCGTTAAAAAATAAACATAAGTTGTGAGGAATCTTCCCCTAGAGTTCAAGCTCACCCAGAAAAAATGAACCGGTAAATAACCTTGGTAAATGTAACCTTTGACAGCCATATTAAAACCCTTGGTCGTGTTCTTGCAGTCTCACCTCCATCCGTTCATTTGGCCAATCGTTCATCTCCATATGTTTGTTTACCCATTTTGAGGAACAGCTGCGAAGAGTGATTTCACTAAGCCATCCTTGTGACACTGCCGTGATTGGAATATTCCAACCTGTACCTGGAATCTGCTGCTGCCCTGTTCATCACTCGTTCCTCAAAAGACGAGTCTTCTTTGAGCTCTTTTCACTGACTCGTAAAATATGAAAAGTTTGCCGAGTTTTGGCCTTCCAGCTCGTTAAAGCGACCGGAAAGCTATCCCTCCTCTAGATTTTAATCTTTTTGGACCTGAGGGATTATTGCACAAAAAGATCGAGCGCTTGTCTTGTTCGGCTCGTTAAAGCAATCGAAAATTCATCCCTTCTGTATTGTTTTATACTTTTTCGGACTTAAGGGATTAGATGACGAAAAAGGAATTCTGGAGTTGACTTTATGTACCTTTTCAGACTCTCTAAAAATGGAAAGGACCGAGTTATCCTTATCGTTAGACTCGTTAAATTCATTAAATAGCGACAAACTTGTCTTTAGACGAGAACAAGTTTCCCTATCGCTAGGCTCGTTAAAACATAGCGATGGGCTTGCCCGAAGGGCAGGTTATAGAACAAGCATATGTTATCCTCCTCAAGCTTGATAAAAATAAAGAGGTACTGGTCAGCAATGACTGGGGAAAAATTGGGAGAACCTCACAGCTTTAATGGTAGCAAGTCGCTCTTGAACATGACACTTTGTCCTCCGTATCACATCGGGTTGGGTTGTTTCATTCACCGGTCTCATCACCATGGTCCTCGCCACACCATCCCCATTTGGGATAATGCTACCAATCCATCACATCAGTGTCATTATATGTTCAAGAGATGTTGTTCTGCAAAGAGTCAACCGTGTCCCATCCACTGCCATACATTGTCCTTCATCCATTTCATGACCGCCACCCTGAATCATACATCACAGTTTGTTTTTCACCTCATCACAATCACTAGCTCCGTTCCGTGTCACTGATGTGGGATTCATTAAGGCCCTCCTTTGACGGATCGCTCCTTGTTGACATCAGCTCATTATCCAAGGAGTTGATCTAGGAACAACCCCTTCAGTACTTTGAAGCTTGCATGCCTCAATGGCAAGTTTCTCACTTCCGGCGATAGGTATACATCAATGACCTTCGACCAGAAGATTTTGCATGGTGGTCGACGCCAAGTCCTTTATTCCCACCATGTGAATTGTACTGCTGTACCTTGAGGGTCATCATCCTTATCGGTGATTCCTCTCGCGCTTGTTAACGGTTTACATCATTGACCGGTAATCAAGCGATGTCTTTCCATGTTCAACTTCAAGAAATTCTCACATGGATCGACTTGTACATCGAGTGAAGATCGGAAGAGATTGAAGACCCCGGATCTAGTTTCATCCATCCGGGCTACGATATATATTCAGGATATAAAGACATTTGATGTGTACATCATTGCAGCAGATGATCATCTTTCTCAAAGGATGATAATTTCAGCAGAGAATTATCAGTCTATCATCAGACGATCGTCTGTGCTATGTACCAAAATGAATTTATAAAGCTGAGCATGGGAATGCCCGCCTCAGCTAGATCATGAAAAAGAATGAAAAATAATGTATTGTATTGTATCTTATTACAGGACACTTCTCAGCAGATTGAATGAACTTCGGATCCTCCTAATAAAGCATTTCACCCGATAAACGACCTCATACTTTAGGGGGCATCTGTTATAGACAATTTTGTGCCTTGCAGCATCAGGCATGAATTGTCAATAATCCAAGGGATCCAAAGTCCCTAAACATGATGTTCCTACCCCTAGAGGAACAAGGTCAGCAAACCAACAGCTCTCAGATCAGTTCTCCACCTGAAAACACTCAAAAACAAGAAATCCTGAAATCAAAGCAGGTGCTCCACTAGGCTTCTGCGCTGAAACTCAACTCCTCCATGGTGTACCTGCGTTGCAAAGCAGGTAGAACAAAGGCCACCTGCGCTGAGCGAGATGGGACAAGTGGCACACTGAGTCATTGCTCTGGAATCTTCCAAAAATGACACTTGGATCAGGGATTTCGCCTTGTGATGAGTCAGAGGCTCTGTTTCTCCAAGTGGAAGCAAGGTTCTCCAAGTGGACTCAAGAACTGAAGATCAACTGAAGAGAGAGAGGACACAAGGCAGCTACACATCAGTTGCAAGCTGACTCATCCTTTCTCAATTCATCTATATATTGAGCTCTCTCCTATGAACTCAGGGGGCTGGAATTTTGTGCAAAGTAATGATATGCTGTTGGTTTCACTATAGAACTATTGGGTGATTGCTTGAAGGAGGTGAAGAGGAAAAATTCTTTCTGCTGGGAGGTGTTGCTGGATTGGGGCCTTCAATGGTTGTAACCTTCTCAGAACTTTACTTCTTCCATTAATAAAAGCTATTGAGGTTCTTCTATATGCACTTGTTTCAATGATGTATTGTGATGATTGTATATTTGATTTATGCTAATCCTTGAATCAGTTATGAATGCATGCTTCTTGTAGTTTCCTTCTTTGTTATTTTGCAGGATCTCATTGTAGCTGGGCCAGCAAAAGAGCAAAGAGTTAGGAGCAAGCAGCAAAGAGAAGAGATTGGAGCAAATACTAAGCGCAAGGCAACGGTTAGTGCATTTCTTCATTCTCTCTTGCTTTCATAAAGAAGTAAACCTTAAGTAGTTTTGTTTACAGTTGTTGCTGAGGTACTATCACCCTTAGAGTGGGATAGGGTCATCCGAGTCGGATACTTTTCCCTACAACATCGGGCCTTTCATAGAATCCACCCTTGTGAGAAACCTACCTTTGTGTCTTCTCTTTGCGAATCTCGAAAAAGTTTGTTGATTGAACTTTGAATTTTATTCTTACGAAAAAGAACAAAAGATTTTGATTTTTGTTTTTGACTGGTTTTTTATTCTGCATTAACTAGTCCTTAGTTAAATTTTGACTAAGTAAAACATCCTGGAATCATACTTGGTAGGCTTTTGCCTCATTAGATTTACTTTTAGGTTCTTAGATTTGCTTTTGTGTGAAATTGAGTTGATTTGATTGCCATAGATTTTTTAACTTTGATTTCTGTTAAAGTAAGTTTTACATGCTTTGTTAATTAGGAAAAAATACAAAAAATAACTCTTTTGAAGAAAAGTTTGCTTTGGTAGCCTTTGAGTCTTTGAAAGGAAAAGGAATTTTCGTGAAGTAATTAGTGGTCATGTGTTGTATGTTTTGGAAAAGATAAAGAGTTTGTTTCTTTGATTTTCATTGCCAAGAAAGTTGTCTTTATATCAATCTTGCATTCTCCAACTCTCTTAGCTAGGGAATTCATTGAAAAAGAAAATTAGTATAAATCATCCTAAGTGCATCTTTTTAGTGGATTTGAGTCGAGTCTACACACCATCAGTTTCATCTCCGCTACCTTTTGTCTTAAAGAAAAGCCATAAAATTAACACTTAAAGTAAAATCAACTTAGTAACTTTTTATTTACTAGGGCTCTGCAACACCAATATAGATCAGGCTAGTGTCTTGGAGTAGGAGAGTAATTAACTCTCCAAGACAGTAAAACCAAACAAGTAGCTCATCTTGTGGTAGGATAAATCCAACTGTTTCATTTGTACTCTGGGAAAGTTCCTCTTAAAGGAGAAGCACGAGACCGCGTCTGAACCAGTGAGGGGATCAATCATCCTTCATTGGGAAAGATGCCAGATATGCACGTACTACAAACGGTAAACCTCGGATTATTGTCGAGGAGCCTGGGGTCACTTGTCGGTAAACCTTGGATTATTGTCAAGGAGCCGTCAAGGGGATTGAGCTTGTTACTCTTCCCTTGCGTGCTATCGGGTCGTAGACTGTTCCCCCAGGTATATTTGTTGTTTTTGGTAACCTTAGTGACCCTTATCTTTAGGATTCTACCGAGGTGACGGTGGAGGGAAGATCCCACTGTACCTGGAGCAGACGTCGGCTAGACTCACTTGGATTTTCCGGGGGGTTCACTTCACTCGAGACGGTTAAAGTGGAGGAACTTGTGCCGGTCTATTCATTAAGCAGGTTGCCGGGGTAACTGTTCCACCCACCACTTCTGTACTGAATTCGACGATGTTGGGTTTCATATCCAACTAGTGTTTTCGGTCCGGAAGGCTACTGTTTGTGTATGGTTTGACGCCCTAGATTCTTTAGGGGTGTGATTCGAATTTGTTTGGTTCTTTAGAGACTTTAGGTGGTTTGCTTTGAGATTTTACTTTGTTTGCGTGTGCAGTAGTTAAAAGTTTTTAACTGTGGCTGAATTACCCAGACAGTCCTGTAGACTTCGGGGCAAGTCTCCTGAAATTGTTACCATGGCCGATTTGTTGAGGAAGTCCCGTAGACTTCGGGGCGAACCTCCTGAAGAAGTCCCGAGTCATTACGAAGGTTTGAAAGTCCTTGTAACTCCTAGTGGCAGTAAAGTAGGTTCACCTGAAGAAGGAGAGTCGTCGTTGGTAGTCCATCCAGATTACCAAGGTCTAGAAACAGGTTATAATCCTGAAGCTGTTGCAGTGTCTGAGCTTGCTGGTAGTTTTTCATCTACCAGTGATATAGGCGAAGAACCTGAAATATCTGAACCTGTTACTCCAACTTCTAGTGCTCCTGATTCACCTAGGGTAGAAAGAGTCATCACCGAAAATCTTCCTGCTGGTTTAATAGCTATTGAAGAACTTGCTCCAGAGGAAGAATTTGGCGTTTCTATCCTTGAAGATCAACCTACTATTGATCTAAGGGAGCGTGAATCCATCTTTTACAGTCCTCCTAGAAGTGCTACTTGGTACCTTTCGTTAACCAATTATTTGGACAACACAGGGTTAAGTTTTTCTCCACCTCGTACTCCTTATCCACCTGGAGGTATTTATACTCCTGTAAATATGTCTGGTCAGTCGTCCGTATTCACTCAATCTCCTTAATTTTTCTTGTATGGCGGTCCTTCAGTTCCCTCCGGGTATCAGTCACTTTCTGGTACTTTTGCGGGAGCATCTCCTCAACCCATTGAACATGGGTTATTAGCTGGAAACAATGGTAACAAATCGTTGGGTGTAGGAGACATTTACATGATGTCAGGTTCAGTTCCCGGTTCTCAACCTCAAGGTGGCCAGTTACCGCCTAGGGGGCAGCCTCAATTAACGCCTGGGGGGAAACCTCAAGGTACACAAATTGCGTCTGGGGGGCAACCTCAAGGACAGTATGTACCCATAGTACAATACATTCCTCAAGGTCAACCCCAACTTCAATATGTACCCCAAGGTCAACCTCAGTATCAATTTATAGCTCAAGGTCAACCCCAGTATCAGTACTTACCTCAAGGGTATCTACCTAAAGGTCAGTACTCGAGTCAAGGTTATCAACCACCTCAAGGTCAATCTTATGTTCAAGGTACGGGAAATGTACCTTTCAATTATCAATCCTACCCTCAATCCGGTTATGGATCTCAATATCCTCAACCTGTCATGGGTCAATACCCCGGAATGAACATAGTGTGGGATCCATCGCAAGCTCAACAGGTATTGCAGCCAAGCGTACAGTTGTCATCTCAAGCTGGACAACCCTTAGTTGCTGGTTCACCCCAGCAACTAGTCCAGTCTAATGTTCAAACTTCTGTACCTTCGGTAATTACTCAGTCGCCCATTGCACCTAGTACTCCATCTCAAACGACTGCTGCAACTACCGCAACATCTGTTCCTTCCACCACACTTGCTTCTGGAGTATCGACAGCTCCGATTTCTACTGTCTCTGCAACTACTCCTCAGACATCTTTACCATTGTCTGGATCTACGATTCAAACTACGGTTCAGATGCCTGTAGGACAACCTGGTTTAAGTACGGTTGTCACTAGTCAACCACAATTCACTTATCAACCATACCAGGGACAGTACCAATGCGGGTCTGCTATCCAACAGCCAGTTTACCAGTATCAACCGTATCCTGGGTACACTTATCAACAACCTCAGCAACCCCAGTACGGTCCGGTTAATCCTGGTTTTCCAGGAGGATAAAATATCCCGAATGCGATTCCTATTCCAAGTTATCCTGGATATCCTCCTCCTGGGACTGGTCTTGTGACACAGAGTTTTAGGGATCCTAATCGGAAATTACCATTTATCGCAGCTTTGGATTTACCAGACTTGTCGCGCCTAACGAACGATCTAATAAATTATCTTCCGTTCTGGCCGCTAATGCCAAATAAGTTGCCCAGTGATATACCCAAGTTCGAAGGTAAGTCTGGAGAGGATCCGTCAAATCATGTGATGACTTACCACCTCTGGTGTGCTTCAAATTCCATCTTGGATGATTCAATCCGCTTACGTCTTTTCCAGCGTACGCTCATTGGTCTCGTGGCCAAGTGGTACATTGAGTTACCATGGGCCTCTTTTTACAATTTTAGTTAGTTAGCTACCTCGTTCCTAACTCATTTTCAGTTGCCGGTCAGGTATGATAATGGCACGGAGCTACTAACTTCATTAAAATAGTCGACGTCCAGTTATATTTCCGATCATATACATGAATGGAGACGTCGAAGGCGATTAGTGAAAGTTTTTATCCTGGACCAAATCTTAGCTGAATGGTTTGTTAAATCATTATTACCAAAGATTACTGAAGACGTAGCTAATGCCGGAGTAGTTACTGAGGAGCAAGTGATTGCTCAAGCGTAGTACCTTGACTTAGTTTACACTCAGTCAGGTACGTTACACGAAAAGATCCCAGATCTTCCAAAGTCAAATCAAATCGATGCTGCTCCTTCGGGATCTCATGCTGCTGATGGCATGATTGGTACGGTAAATACTAAAAGCAAGAAGAAGTCTTCAAATAATTCTTTGCCCATTATAACCTTACCAGATTCCCCGACAGGAGAATCTTCTCCTGAAATTTCCGCTGATATCCACGCTGTAGAGTCATCTACGGCTAAATCAAAAAACGGTGGGAAGAAGAAAGGTAAGAAAAAGAGTAAAGCAGACAAGACTCCAAAGGAGAAAACAGAAAAGTCGGAAACCAATGACAAAAAGCGCAAACCTTGATATCCTTGTCTTATTTGTGAAGAGGATCATTTTACAAGAGATTGCCCCCATCGGGCCGAGGTTGTGAAAATCGTCAAAGGTTCCCCAACTCCTGCTGTTTTGAAAGATCCATTTCCAAAGCAGGAGAGTAAGATGATAGGTTCTTCCTCGAGTGCCAGTGAAGAACCCATATTGATGATGTCTCATGTAAGGATTGCGACTCGATCGCAAGATTATGGTAGTAAAAGTCATGTTGATGGATCGAAAGAAGCAGAATCTTCTCATTCAAATCCATCAACCTGAGCTCCCGGTTCCGATCCACTACAAATCGAGAAACCTATCCCTAACTTAGTAATCAAACTACCCGCCAAGGGTGTACTTCGAAGGTCTGCTTTCAATCCACATTCGAGAGCGGCCCAGAATTACAACATTGTTGAGGATTTAGCTGTTTCACCCTCAGCAATGTCGGCTTTGGAAGTGCTGCAATCATGCCCAGCACAGCGAAAATTACTTTTGTCGGCTATAGGAGCTGTTGATGTTCAGGACCCGAACCTAATAATCTTTGATCTAGAAAATAGTACACCGCGTTTGCCTCATCAGATGGCTTTCCAGATTCCAGTGATAGTAAAAAACAGGCCTATTCATCGGACTGTAATTGATGAGGGAGCTTCCACGTGTATTATGTCGATACAGTGTTGGAGATCGCTTGGTTCTCCTTCACTAAATCAATCCCCGACAATTATTAAGGCCTTTGATGGCCGTGGGTTCCATTCGTTAGGCATTCTATAGGATTTGCCTATAGGGGTTGAAGGAAAAACCGTTAGTCTAGATGTGGAGGTGGTTGATGCCCCTCTAGACTACAACCTTCTTTTGGGTCGAATTTGGTCTTACGCTATGACAACGGTCGTTTCATCGGTCTTCAGAGTAATAAAGTTTCCACACAATGGCAAGATTGTAACCATAGACCAGCTGGCTTATTTTTCATCCGACCCAGCCTCTTCAGAGAGTATCCAGCATGTCGGTAAAACGACTATCCCTTACAAGGATGTTGGCGTAGGATTAGTTAAAGATGCCGGTTTACTGGGAACTTTTCCTTTTCCTCCAATCAACGCCGTGTCTTCATTTGCATCTATTCATATGATTACTTCAGACACCATTGTTTATGACGATCCTTGGATCGTTCCTTCTGAATCTGAGATAGACTCATTTGGTGATGCAATGCCTTTGAGTCCATATGAAATTGCCTATGAAGCCGTGCAGTCTTTTTCCGACCCGAGTTCAACCAAAATCGACCAAATGAATGTGGTCCGTGAGGAATCCCTTTTCGCATCAACCTCGGAGTTAATAACGTTTCCCGAAGTTGTGTCATCTGACGAACAACTTTGTGAAGTCCTGTGCGTAGACGATTTACCATGGGAAGATCTCCATCATAGATCTTCGTTTTTACCTGAGGATGATCGTTTTGAAAACGATTTCTCATCAATCTTTACAGCTGAATATGTCAAAGACGCTCAGAGTCCAATGAAACATCCTGATTCAGAGCTGAATTTGGGAAACATTTCTCGCACTATTCCCATTGACATTTCAGTCAAGTCCGGAATTGTTGAACACATTCATATAGGTGCCTCGTGTTCAGATGACGAAATTCAAACATACAAGGCCCTATTTCAAGAATTCTGCTACGTGTTTGCCTGGTCTTACGAGGAAATGCCAGGAATTGATCCCGCTATTTTTGTCCATGAGATCAAGACTTACCCGGACGCTAAACCTGTCCGGCAACGTTTGCGTCAGATTCACCCACGAAAAGCGGCTGCGATTAAAGCAGAAGTTGAGAAACTGTTGAAAGCAGGTTTCATTTATCCGATCCCGTTAACGGATTGGGTATCGAATATTGTTCCAGTTAACAAAAAATAGGGAACAATAAGAATATGTATCGACTATAGGGATATCAATCGTGCTTGTCCCAAGGACAACTATCCAACACCCTATATCGATCAAATAATTGATGATTGTGCCGACAGTGAAATATTTTCCTTTATGGACGGTTTTTCCGATTACAACCAAATCAATATTCTACCTGCCGATCAACCAAAAATGGATTTCATTTTTCCATGGGGGACATTTGCTTATTGCAAATTACCTTTTGGGCTTAAGAATGCTGGAGCCACTTTTCAAAGGGTGATGTCTTATGCATTTCATGACATCAAACACATTGTGCAACCGTATCTCGATGATTTGCCCGCTCACTCCTTACATCGACCTGATCACCTTGTCCATTTACGAGCAATTTTTATGAGGTGTAGGCATTATCATATACGGTTGAACCCACACAAATGTGTCTTCTGCATAGAAGTGGGACGATTGCTGGGATTTGTAGTTTCAAAAGCCGGCATTCGCGTCGATCCCTCGAAGGTAGAAGCTATCATCAAATTGCCTCCTCCTTCGAGTCTTCGCCAACTCCAAAGTTTGCAGGGGAAAGCAAACTTTTTACGCTGATTCATTCCTAACTACACCGAGATTACCAAGGGTTTTACCCGGTTGTTGAAACAAAATGCTCAATTCCCTTGGTTTGCGAAACCAGAGATTCTGGGTTCGATCCCTAGTGGAGTCGCCATTTTTTCATGCGGAAAGAGTCGATATTGCGGACAAAACCGACCTCCCTAGAAGCTAAGGCTTTCTAGTGACAAACAAGACAAATAAACACTACCGTTCTCTAAACATGCATTTAGAATACAAGTAATCAGGTGATTATAACATACCTTTAGTCCAACGCTTTGTAGTAGTCCAGCCTCGCCGATCCAGATGAGATCCTCCTTTACGAGCAATTTTTATGAGGTGTAGGCATTATCGTATACGGTTGAACCCACACAAATGTGTCTTCTGCATTGAAGTGGGACGATTGCTGGGATTTGTAGTTTCAAAATCCGACATTCGCGTCGATCCCTCGAATGTAGAAGCTATCATCAAATTGCCTCCTCCTTCGAGTCTTCGCCAACTCCAAAGTTTGCAGGGGAAAGCAAACTTTTTACGCCGATTCATTTCTAACTACGCCGAGATTACCAAGGGTTTTACCTGGTTGTTGAAACAAAATGCTCAATTCTCTTGGGATGAGATAGCTCAGAAATCTTTTGATGCGCTCAAGCACGCGTTAACCCATGCACTGTTGCTACATCCTCCCAACTACAACCAGGATTACTTTTTGTACCTCGCCACCTCTCATTCCACCATTGGAATGGTCTTAGTCTAGGAAGACGAATTCGGAACGGAACATGTGATATATTACCTTAGTCGGACGTTAAATCCTACTGAGCTCAAATATTCACATGTGGAGAAATTGACCTTGGCAGCCGTTCAAGCTGTCCAACGTTTTCGTCACTATATTCTTCTCCGTAAAACTACAGTTATTTCGGATTGCAACCCTATGATCTACATTTTGACTAAACAATTGCTAGGGGGCAAGTACTCTAAATGGATCGTTATCCTGCAGGAGTTCGACTTGGAATTTGAAAAGTCTAAGTCTAAGAAATCTTTAGTTTTTGCAGAGTTGATGTGTGATTTCCCGCGTGCTGACACGGAAACTGTGGCAGAGGAACCCATTGCGAACGAATCTCTGTTTCTCATCAGCACTCTAGATCCGTGGTATGGGGATATAATTGTCTATCTCCAAACCCAATCCTTTCGGCCCGAAGTTTCAAATTCGGAACGTCGGAAAATGCGATTCCAGTCCCAACAGTACAAAATTATTGGAGATACTCTTTATCGCCGTGGGGCGGACTTGGTTTTTCGTCGTTGCTTAACTCATGAGGACGCTGAAAGGGTTTTGAATGACTGTCACTCTGGAGCGTGTGGCAGTCATATGTCTGGGTATGCCACAGCCCAAAAGATATTGCGCGCTGGCTACTTCTGGCTGTCCTTGTTTAAAGACTGTATTATTGCGGTCCGGAAATGCCACAACTGTCAAATGTTTGATCGCAAGATGCGCGCACCACTTGCTCCTCTCCACCCTATAATTGCCGTTGGTCCTTTTGCTAAATGGGGTATCGATTTTATTACATGTAATCCTCACTCGACCGGGGGGCATGCGTATATCATCCTTGTGGTTGATTATTTTACTAAGTGGGCCGAGGCGATGCCTACATTCGAGGCAGATGGCAAGACAGCTGCAATTTTCGTATTCAATCACATTATTGCTAGGTTTGGTGTCCCACAAGCGATAATCACTGACCATGGGCACCATTTTCGAAACGTTATGATGACAGAACTTACAGGCCAGCTTGGTTTGCGTCATGATAGCTCAACTCCTTATTATCCACAAGCCAATGGCCTGGTTGAGTCTATCAACAAAGTTTTAGTTATCATGATCCGACGAATCATTGGTATTCATCGGTCGAATTGGCACAAAATGTTATTTTCCGCGCTTTGGGCGTACCGAACCTCAGTGAAAACATCAACAGGGTTCACTCCTTTCCAACTAGTTTATGGTTTGGAAGCAGTGCTGCCCATTGAATGCGAAATATCATCACTTCAAATGGCTGTCAAATTACTTCCAGCTACTTCCGAAGAGGAGAAGCGTCTATTATACTTAGCTCAATTAGATGAGACTCGACGTGACGCTGCATTGGCAATCGAGACTCACGCAAAACGGATGAAAGCTCAGTATGATCGTAACGTGACCCCTCGAAATTTTTCGGAAGGAGACCTAGTGCTATTATATGATCAAGCTAACGATAAATTAGGTGCTGGAAAATTCGTTCCTATGTGGCATGGGCCCTACATTGTCAAGCGAAAGCTAGCAAAAGGGGCCTATGAGCTGGTAGATTTTGATGGGGACTCTTTGGGTAAACCCAGAAATGGACTTTACCTTAAGAGGTATTATGCTTAAATGACGGGTATGGAGATTTAGTTAGGTTAGATTTTTCTTTCTAGCTGGTGTGTTTGTTAGTATAGACAATGTGCTTAGCTTAGAGAGTGTGTTTTTCATCGCTATTCTAGCTTATCTTGGTTTTACTCTTGATATTGCAGATGTCGACGCCTCTCCAAACGTACATTGGATTCGCTGATGGTGCTTGTCGTAGTACACGGAATATTTCTTCCGCAGCTTGGGTTATCTATTTGCCCTATGACGAGTTAGTTTCTATGCATGGGGTGAGCCTCGGTCAAACAATAAACAACATTGCAGAATACAGTGCAGTGATTGAGTTATTGTCTGAATCTATTTTGTTTAGGATTCAGAGTTTGATAGTGAGGTTAGATTCTGAACTCGTTGTATTACAGCTTAATAGAGTATATGCCATTAGAAACCCAGTGTTATTAAGGTTATTTTTGAGAGTGCGCCTCTTGGAACGTGAATTTGATTACATTGAATATCAGCATATTCCAAGGTCTTTAAATACATTAGCAGATGCAATTGCTTCTCGAATGTTAGACAGCCATTTGCGATAATCATACATGTAAATTTAAAAACATTTCATCACACATGTTTAACAAGATAAGCCGGTAATAATGATATATATAGATAGGAGTGTGTCAAAAAATACATCGTCTTCGATCATAGGTTGAAAAACACCTTATGATCGGCAAAAATGATAAGTACAAAAAACCAAAATGTCACATGTGTCTACAAAAGTGACCAGCCAGTCACTGGTGGTGCTCTCTATACGACACCACTGCACGCGCTACCCTACACAAGAACCTCCTAAAAGGTCATGGGACTGCGACCACATAGCGCTAAATTCTGATAGGGATATCATCTATAGTCGTCTCTGGTATGTCTGCCGTGAGACGCTCTAGGTCTTGTTCCAGCTCAGCTAAGGTCTCTGCGGCCGCGTCCTATGGGGCCGGTGCTGGTGCAACTGGTACTCTCCTCTCGAAAGGCCGGAGATTGGCCGGACGTTGTGGGCCTACATATGCATTTTGAAAATTGTCACTGTCAGTTTTGAGACGATATAAAAACAAAAAAAAAGTAAATAATTTAAAAAACTTGTGGAAAATGAAGTACCTGTGTCGTCCCACTGTTCTCCTGGTGGAAGAATCATGTCTGGATCTCCGCGAAAATCAACTTCGGCATACGGAAAATCCTGTATCGAGAAGACCTGGTTCTCTAACCAGTGAAAATACTCCGGTCTAAATCGGACAACCTCCATGCCCTCGTCAGGATGACGGGCCATCACCGCAACCCATCGCATCAACTTAGGCTCTCGGGGAGGCCTAACCTCAACAGTAAGCTGTTGTGGGATCAACATCGGAACCCTCTCTAGGGAAAAAATCACAACTAAAGGCCCATAACCAAAAGTCTTCAGTTGTCCGTTTTTGGTCCTAGTCAGTTGGCCCTTTAAGTTGGCCAACACAGCATCGCACCAGTTGAAAATGGTGCCCTGATAGCAATCAATCGCCATCCGCATCTGGGATCCAGTGGCAATGTGCAAAGCGGCAGCCCCGCAAAGTCTGGTAACTGTAAAGGCAATTACCATAAGTTCAGGTCGGGATATCTTTTTTATTTCTATCCCCTTATCCTGGTTTTGGTTATTACGCCACTCTAGCCGGAGGCTAGCAATGGACTGGCCACCCGGCCTAGTCCTGGACAGAGTCAATTGTTCGCCCCTCTTGGGCAAACCAGTGAGAAAGTAAATATCAGAGGGCTCTATCTCGAGCTGGTGCCCTCCAATGTAGAAACACTGATCCTGAACGTTCCACCTTTCGACCAGCCACTCTAGAAAGCGCACTTGGGCCCTCATGCCAGGTATGGCCCAGTATTTGTAAAGACCGCATGCCTTCAAAGCATCAATGGAAGGTTGGTGATTAATCGCAGCCAAATCAACGTCTTTGTGTTCCCTCTTGCGCCAATCAAGTATGGTGGGCAATCTACACACCATAAAACATCTGTTAGAGTCCATAAATTTAAAAGTTTTTGGTTCATTTTAGAGAAATTGGAGTTTAAAAATCCACTCCGCGGTTTATGCAGCCCGCCTTTAGAGACATGGCATATGTACGCAGGTTCTCTTAAGGCAAGCTGCATACGCCCGGCATTTTCCCAATGGAGAGAATGTCGGGGTACGCAGGTCACCCATGGGGCACCTGCGTACCCCGAAAAGCGGACCTTGAAACTCCCAAGGCCTCCAAAAAATAAAACTAAAGCCTAAAAACAAATTCTAAACGGATGGAAATGCAAGGGAGGATGTTGTAGAATACCTAATGAGACGGCATTCGGTTTCGACGGTCGGATTCTCCGCAATGTCCACGGGAAGTTTCTTGCCAAAAGCCCTTTTTCTCTCCTCAACAGTAAAATGGTAAAAATGAAATGGTAAAAGCCCTTTTTATAGGTTTTTTGAGTAAATGAATGTTAAATTTGTTTATTTTCCACCATGAAAAGGTATTTTTCAAGTATTTTTATCTATCTTTAAACAGGTATGAGTAATGTGTTGGTTTTTGCGCAGGATAAAAGGATTTTCAGGGAAAATGTCATTTTTTCACAAACAAAAATATCAGAGTCATCTTTTAAGCCCTTTTCTGACTCCTAAAACATGAAAAGATTGCCGAGCATTTCTTTTACACTCGTTAAAACGGAATTAAAAGAAGGTCCCCTTATAACCCTTTTCTGACCGTAAAAACAGGAAAGATTGCCAGATTTTTGTCGTTTCAAATTCGATACTGGAAATAAAATGACGTATCCTTGATCGCTTTTTACTTTTCAGGTCAAAGACACTAATCATGAAAGTACTCCTTGGTCGCAAGATCAAGCGGTTCTCTCAAGTATTATTTTATACTTTTTCGGGCTTGGGAGACACAACTTTACGAAAAAGTTCAACCTGGAGTCTTCTTAAGTTTTTTCAGACTCTCTAAAATTGAAAAACGCCGAGTTTCTCCTATACTGGACTCGTTAAAATTTCACAGTAAAGGACCTGTTCGATTACAAACAGGAATAGACCACTCCTTCTTAGGGTCCGAATCAAAACTAAGTTGGACTCATCCGAAGGATGAGCTTATAATCAAGCATATTTTATCCTCCTCAAGCTTGTAAAAAATAAAGAGGTACTTGCCAGAAATGGTGGGGGAAAAGAGAGGAAAATGAGCCTATTTGTTATCCTTTGTCTCAGAAGAAGCCTTATCACCACTCTTAAACACGACACTCTGCATTCACCTGGGTTGGGAAATCCTTTGCCTCACAGTTGATCAAACCACATTGAAAGTCTTCAGCCGGGTATTAACTTTGGGTCAAATGTCACCAAGCCATCTGTTGTGTCGTTATGTGTTCAAGAGGTCTCTGCAAATAAACCATTCATCTACAAAATACCCGTCATCCATCTCGACCATCCCTGAGTCAGTCCTTACAGCTACATTTCTTCAACTTGATCTATGATTTCGTGTTGTGGGCCTGCCTGCAACGGGTCGCTTTCTATCGACATCAGCACATTATCTAGAAAGATGACCTAGAAATCGTCAGTACCTTGAAATCTGCATGCATCAATGGCAGGTTTCTCGCCTTTGACGACAGTTTATATCATTGACTTTCGATCGAAGGATTCCGTGAAATGTTCGACATCAACTCATTCATTCACATCTCATGGATTGTACTGGGTACTTTGAGAACCATTGACATCACTGGTGGTCTCTCTCACGCTTGTTAACAGTTTACATCATTGACTGGTAATCAAGTGGTTTCTACCATGTTCGACATCAACTCATTTATTCGCATGGATAGAATCGTACCTGTTTGGGAAGTAGAAATGAAGACCCTGGATCTAGTTTCCACCATCCAGGCTGTGAGGAGTTTTGTATTCATTGTATAGTAGACCAACTATAAACAGATGGTTGCGTCCATACTGTGTCTACAAAAGTCTATGATTATGATGTACTGCGAAATCATTCCTGTATCAGAGCAGTAGTTAGTTTCTTAGTTAAAGTTCTCAATCTGAGTATGGGAATGCCTACCTCAGCGATGATATGATCTTATATATGTATTTTGTGTTGAATACTTGCAGGTTCCGACTAGGCTCTCCACAAGATAATCCTTGAAATGATAAAGTACTTCATGTTATAGACATTTTTGTGCCTTACAGCATGAAGCATGAAATGTCAATAATCTGAGGGATCCAAAGTCCCTAAACATGTTGTTCCTACCCCTAGAGGAACAAGGTCAGCAAACCACAGCACTAAATATCAGTTCTCCACCTGAAAACACTCAAAAACAAGCTAATTCTGGATCATGTCAGCTGCTCCACTGAGCATCTGCGCTGAATGTCAACTGCTCCACTCTATACCTGCGCTGAATGTCAACAGTAATGAAGGCTACCTGCGCTGGGCGAGATTGGCCAAGTGGCACAGTCATTCCTCAAGGTGTCAAATGCCCAGGAAGCTTCCAAAATGACACTTGGATCAGGGAATTCGCCTTGTGATGAGTAAGAGGGTCTAGATCTCCAAGTGGAAGCAAGAAACTCCAAGTGGACTCAAGAACTGAAGAATAACTGAAGTGGGAGAGGACACTAGTCAGCTCCATGCCAAGCTCAAGCTGACTCATCCTTTCTCCAAATCTCCTATATATAGAGCTCTCTCATGAGGTCTAGGAAGGCTGGAATTTTGTGACTGTAAGGAAGTGCTGTTGGTTTGAGTTTAGAACTATTGGGTGATTGCTTTGAAGGAGGTGAAGAGGAGATTTCTTTCTGCTGGGAGGTGTTGCTGGATTGGGCCTTTTATGGTTGTAACACTCTCAGAACTTTACTTCTTCCATTAATAAAGCATTTGAGGTTCTTCTATATGCATGTGTCTTTGTGGCGTATTGATGCTTGTATATTTGATTTATTCTAATCCTTGAATCAATTATGGATGTATGCTTCTTGTAGTTCCCCTTTCTTGTGCTTTTGCAGGATCTTTGTGTAGCTGGGCCAGTGAAAGAGCAAGGAGCTGGGAGCAAGCAGCAAGGAGAGAAGATTGGATCAATCATTAGCGGAAGACAACGGTTAGTGGATCTCTTTCTCCCCTCTCTTACATCTCATAAAGAAGTAATCTCGAATAGCTTTGCATTCGGTTGTTGCTGAGGTACTATCACCCTTAGAGTGGGATAGGGTCATTTCGTATTGGATACTTTTCCCAACAACAAATTGGCGACTCCACTGGGGATCGTATCTTGTTGGTTGTTTGTGTTTTTGCTATTCATTTCATAAACACAGGGAGTACCGAATCGAACTACATTTGGATCTTTCAAATGCAAAGTAGAGGGCAGCTACTCTAGCTCAGTTTCTGGGCAAGTTTATGATTTGAAGAGCTGATCCACAAGGACTCTTAATAAGCTCTTAGTGATAGCTTTTCATCCTTCTTTTCATCCCTTAGTGTGTCCTTGACTGATAGCTTCTGATTTGGCCAAAAACTGTGAATTTTTGAGCAATCTGTGACCCGGAAACCAAGAGAAACGAAAGTTTCGTTCTTCAGTGCAGGCTGTGTGAAGGCTGTCTACATTTCAGCGCAGTTCCCGAAGGGGCTACCTGCACTGAAGGTCAAACTTCCTGTGTACCACCTACGCTGGACCAGTCTTGCCTTGGGCTACTGGGGTTTTCTGCTGTTTCTTGCCCTGTTTTCACTCTTGTTTTTGCTGCCTGTTACCAGTCAATGTGCCTATCTGAAACCAACTTTCCTTGCCACTATTCCGCCTCAGTTGTATAAAGAAACTGTGTTTGTTCTTTGTGTATTTCTTGTATCATTTACAGTTTCCCATAACGAAAGTGAACTAGTCTTGCTGTGACCTCTTAGATCTAGACCTGTGATAAAGTGTCGTTTTGATCTTAAGAGTTAGTTTGTTTGTTGTTCATAGCTGATTGAGTTTTTGCTTTCGTCATATGGTTTGAGTTTATGTATTTCTAGTGTCGAAACAAGTAAATCTTAAGGTGTCTTTTGATTTTGGACAAGCTTGTTTGCTTTCACTTGAAATTGAATTCAAAGTTATACAACAGCTTTCTTTTTGTGTCGCACAAACATTAAGAAAGAGAAAAGAAATACTTGCATTGTGCATGTGCATTATGACAGTTTGCATGTTGATTTAGGGGAAAATGCATTAGTGTGTGCTCTATGATCTGTGTGAAAAGATGTTATCTTTCTTTTCCCTCAGTAGTTAAGATTTTCAAAGTTGAAAGATTGAAAAGCTTGCTTATCATCTTAGACTGCATTTAGGAGTGTTACTATACATCTCGTGGTGATCCATAAAGGCAAACTGCTAAACAAGATCAACCTTAAAATAAATTGAATTTACATAACAACGCATTGAAACATAACGCAAACACATAGAGGTCTAAGCTAGAGACGTGTTCCGGCGTCGTTAAACGTGATATCTTAGTGTTGAGTGGTTGGGTGATTCCTCCACGGTGAAGCGATAAGTATCAATACGGACTTGTGCTCCCACGTACCGTCGCGTATATATTGGGAGACCCCTATAGGAACAAAGCCTTTATCCATAGGAAACCGTGTCGGCCACCCTACTAATCGCAATGCAGTGAACACAACATTCACGAAGATCGACCACTCGTACCGTAAAACGTATTCTGTGGTTTTGCGAAAAGTTTGGCACACCCTCTGCCTAGAACTCCAGAGCAGTTTCTTTTGGCCTTTTTCAAACTCTATAACTGAAAAAGTCCATCCGAGCATTTGTCACTTCGGGCTCGTTAAAACATCGAAGGAGACTAGAGTCATCTTTAGCTTTTTCTCGACTCTTAAAAAGTGAAAAAGCAAGTTGTGTCTAAAGCGTCGTTATAAAATTTATTTTAAACGGAACATAATCACCTCCTATTCCTGCGTTGATCTGTAGGTTGAGAACATGGAACGCCCCAACCAAGGAATTCCACATGATGGAAATCCTAGTCCTTTCTCCTCTTGGGGAGAAGTTGGTGCGCCCCACATGGCCACATTGTCGCTTCCAGGACTGACAATTGGCCTGCCTATTTGGCTATTCTCAACCAATGTAGTTCAGACCACCATGGTTCCTGAACAGTCGAGTCAACAGTTAGATGAGTCTAGAGCTGCCCACCAGCCTTCAACTTCCTATAACTCTTCCTCCAATCCTTCATCTTCGCAAGGTAGAGCCGGCAAAAGCCAAGCTCCCATGAAGAAGAAGGAGAAGAAGGAGAGAGAGAAGAAGAAGAAGGAGCCTAAGGCGACTGGGGGCAAGCAAAAGACATCTGACAAAAATCCACACACAGCACAGACCGGGCCTAAATCGCCATGTGTCATATGTAGAGGAGACCACTTCCATAGAGATTGTCCATGTATTCCCCGGATACTAAGGGACTGGTCCCCTCGGTTGCACAATTCGGGAGCATCAACCTCTGATAGCCATGTTGAATGCTTACCGTCAACCAGCGAAAGTGAAGGTTCAAGACAAAGAGGGGGAGCAAGATCCCCCTGCAAACTGTGTAAAGGCGATCACGCCATCCACCGTTGTCCCTTCTTAGACGAAGCGAAGAGAGTTTTGGAAGATCGCCCGGTTTCACCATTGAGACTTCCTCCTGGATACAAAAAACTCGTGCCAAGTCCTTCGTTGGTTGAAAATACAGCCGGCCCGCTCAAGTGGTCAGCTGAAGCGTCAGTCATTGAAAATGAACCTACTGAATCCAGACCAGACGAAAGTCTAAAGGTCGATACGGCAGTTGACCCGGTTCTTCCTTCAGAGGTTTCATCCTCAAATGACACCGTCACTGAAGATTCATCTTCAAATAACACCCTCACTGAAGAGAATAAGGATGACACCATCCAGATTCTTTTCATCAACACAGATTCTGATGAGCATCAGGGCAATGCGCCCATTCCTTTATCGCAGGATCGAACATCGTCAGGGTCGTATCCGGCCGTGTATTCGGTCCCACCACCAAGCAACCTGGTTGTGTCCTTTGATTGGAACCAACTAGGCAGACCCCGGTTACCAGCCAGTATACCATTCAGAATCATAGTCCAAATTTATAGAATGGTAATGGCTGGAACTATCATTGATGAAGGGGCATCTGTGAGTATCCTTTCCTCTATTGCTTGGAAAGCACTGGGTTCCCCGGCGCTTTTGCCTGAGATGAGAAATCTCTCGAGTTTTGATAAAGGAACTAGTCGACCGTTAGGGATCCTCCCCAATGTGCCTGTTACATTGAAAGGGAAGACCGTTCAAATGAACGTGATGGTCGTTCAAGGACCCTTGGATTATAACCTACTCCTTGGACGAGACTATATATATTGCATGGGAGCTATAGTCTCCTCACTCTTTAGAGTAATGTGTTTTCCACACGAAGGAAGAATGGTCAAGCTCGTAGACCAACTTTCATTTCCGGGATCACGCATCGCAAATAGTCAAATACCAACCCTGAATGGTCTATTCACCCAAGAAATGTCTCCCCCCCCAGTCCTCCTTCCCGATGAGTGCGAGTGATTCGGAAAGATGGGACTGGAACCCAGGGGGGATGCATCCTGGTCTGCTTCGGGCAGAGGAAACCTTGGGTATAAAGTAGAATTTCCGCGAAGGAATATGACTAGTCCGTACCCCGTCCGTGGAAGGAAGAGGGGTTGTTCTAGAACAGGATTCTTTTGATAAGGTTACTTGTCTGACAAAGGTCATTCACCATTGTCTACTTCGGTAGACAGTGCCGAGGAAGTGTTTTCGTTTGATGGTGTTAACAAAACAATCTTTGGGTAACCAGAAAGAGGCAAGCCTCACCCTTTAAAACAAATGTTTTATCGGATAAGTAGGGGCAGCCTTGAAATTGTACTTTATATCTGGGGGCATGCAAACCTTTTGGAGTGCAAGCTAGGAGCGGTTATTTATCTGTTTTTGGGATTAGCCGTTTCCAAACTTGCATAAAGAAAGGATGAGAGGGAGCATAGCTTATGTGAGGTGCAAGCTCTATAAAAATTGGAATCTTGCAGGAGACATTTCTTATCTTATGACTGGTATATCGAGCAGTTTTACCGCGGAATCTATGCTCGTTAAAAAATAGAAAAGCGAGATTTGAGCAGTTTTAGCACATAGTTCATGCTCGTTAAAAAATAAACATAAGATCGAGCAGTTTTACCGTGGAATTCATGCTCGTTAAAAAATAGAAAAGCGTGAGCAAGAGTTTCCTCCAGAGTTTAAGCTCATTAAAAAATGAACCTATTCCGGTAAATAACCATTGTGACCGTAAATTTATTAACCATAAAAAGCCTTGGTCGTGTTTGCACTTGCCACCTCCATTCCATTTGGCCGATCGTTCACCCCCATATGATTGTTTACCCATTTTGAGGAACAGCTGCGAAGAGTGATTTCATTTAGCCATCCTTGTGACACTGCCGTGATTGGAAAATTCCAACCTGTACCTGGAATCTGCTGCTATCCCTGTTTATCACTCGTTCCTCAAAAGACGAGTCTTCTTTGAGCTCTTTTCTCCTGACTCGTAAAATATGAAAAGTTTGCCGAGTTTTGGCCTTCCAGCTCGTTAAAGTGACCGGAAGAGCTATCCCTCCTCTAGATTTTAATCTTTTTGGACCTGAGGGATTATTACACAAAAAGGTCGAGCGCTTGTTTTATTCGGCTCGTTAAAGTTATCGAAAACTCATCCCTTCTGTATTGTTTTATACTTTTTCGGACTTAAGGGATTAGATGACGAAAAATGAATTTTGGAGTTAACTTTCTGTACCTTTTCAGACTCTCTAAAAATGAAAAGGACCGAGTTTTCCTTGTCGTTAGACTCGTTAAAATGATTGAATAGCGACAAACTTGTCTTTAGACGAGAACGAGTTTCCCTATCGCTAAGCTCGTTAAAACATAGCGATGGGCTTGCCTGAAGGGAAAAATTGGGAGAACCTCAAAGCTTTAATGGTAGCAAGTCGCTCTTGAACATGACACTTTGTCCTCTGTATCACATCGGGTTGGGTTGTTTCATTCACCGGTCTCATCACCATGGTCCTCGCCAAACCATCCACATTTGGGGTAATGCTACCAATCCATCACATCAGTGTCGTTATATGTTCAAGAGATGTTGTTCAGAAAGAGTCAACCGTGTCCCATCCACTACCATACATTATCCTTCATCCACCCATGATCACCACCCTGAATCATATTTCACAGATTGTTTTCACCTCCACTAAAATCATTAGCTCCGTTCCGTGTCACTGATGTGGGATTCATTAAGGCCCTCATGTGATAGATCGCTTCTTGTCGACTTCAGCTCATTATCCAAGAAGTTGATCTAGGAACACCCCCCTCAGTACTTTGAAGCTTGCATGCCTCAATGGCAAGTTTCTCACTTCCGGCGACAGGTATACATCAATGACCTTCGACCAGGAGATTTTGCGTGGTGTTCGACGCCAAGTCCTTTATTCACACCACGTGAATTGTACTGCAGTACCTTGAGGGTCATTATCATTATCGGTGATTCCTCTCGCGCTTGTTAACGGTTTACATTATTGACCGGTAATCAAGCGATGTCTTTCCATGTTCGACTTCAGCGCAATTCTCACATGAATCGACTTGTACTTAGAATGAAGATCGAACGAGTTTGAAGACCCCGGATCTAGTTTCATCCATCCGGGCTGCGATATATATTCAGGAAATATAAAGACATTTGATATGTACATTATTACAGCAGATGATCATCCTACTCAAAGGATGATAATTTCAGCAGAGGATTATCAGTCTACCATCAGACGATCGTCTGTTCTATGTACCAAAATGAATTTATAGAGCTGAGCATGGGAATGCCCGCCTCAGCTAGATCATGAAAGCAGAATGAATCATAATGTATTGATTGTATTGTATTTTATTACAGGTCACCTCTCAGCGATTGAATGAACTTCGGATCCTCCTGATAAAGCATTTCACCCGATAAATGACCTCATACTTTAGGGGGCAACTGTTATAGACATTTTTGTGCCTTACAGCATGAAGCATGAAATGTCAATAATCTGAGGGATCCAAAGTCCCTAAACATGTTGTTCCTACCCCTAGAGGAACAAGGTCAGCAAACCACAGCACTAAATATCAGTTCTCCACCTGAAAACACTCAAAAACAAGCTAATTCTGGATCATGTCAGCTGCTCCACTGAGCATCTGCGCTAAATGTCAACTGCTCCACTCTGTACCTGCGCTGAATGTCAACAGTAATGAAGGCTACCTGCACTGGGCGAGATTGGCCAAGTGGCACATTCATTCCTCAAGGTGTCAAATGCCCAGGAAGCTTCCAAAATGACACTTGGATCAGGGAATTCGCCTTGTGATGAGTAAGAGGGTCTAGATCTCCAAGTGGAAGCAAGAAATTCCAAGTGGACTGAAGAACTGAAGAATAACTGAAGTGGGAGAGGACACTAGTCAGCTCCATGCCAAGCTCAAGCTGACTCATCCTTTCTCCAAATCTCCTATATATAGAGCTCTCTCATGAGGTCTAGGGAGGCTGGAATTTTGTGACTGTAAGGAAGTGCTGTTGGTTTGAGTTTAGAACTATTGGGTGATTGCTTTGAAGGAGGTGAAGAGGAGATTTCTTTCTGCTGGGAGGTGTTGCTGGATTGGGCCTTTTATGGTTGTAACACTCTCAGAACTTTACTTCTTCCATTAATAAAGAATTTGAGGTTCTTCTATATGCATGTGTCTTTGTGGCGTATTGATGCTTGTATATTTGATTTATTCTAATCCTTGAATCAATTATGGATGTATGCTTCTTGTAGTTCCCCTTTCTTGTGCTTTTGCAGGATCTTTGTGTAGCTGGGCCAGTGAAAGAGCAAGGAGCTGGGAGCAAGCAGCAAGGAGAGAAGATTGGATCAATCATTAGCAGAAGACAACGGTTAGTGGATCTCTTTCTCCCCTCTCTTACATCTCATAAAGAAGTAATCTCGAATAGCTTTGCATTCAGTTGTTGCTGAGGTACTATCACCCTTAGAGTGGGATAGGGTCATTCCGTATTGGATACTTTTCCCAAAAACACTTCACCCTTCCTAGATGATATGAAACCCTTATCTATTACAGGCTTCGCACTTTAGGGGGCAATCTGTTACACTAAAATTTGTCACCATGACTATTTGTAGTTAGTATGGCTCCATCAACTGTCATACTATCCTCCTTGGCAAGTCTCATACCTCTGCTCTGCATGTCAAACTCCAAGAAAGAGAGAAAGTCTTTAAAAATCTATATATCTCTGGGTACGCAGTTTCTCTTAGCTTTACCTGCGTGTACGCACCCCAAGTTTACAATACCTGCGTACTTGTACGCTCTGTCTGTAAAGGGGAGGGTGCGTACTCCTGTAAAGGTCAAAAGGCGCAAGTTTCACTCCAAAAAAGTTACTTCTGGTCATTTCTAGAGCATTCTAGAAGCTTGTTTGACGTGTATGGAGTGCTTCCAGATGGTTCATGTATCCCTATGAAAGAGGAACTTATCCCATCCAAAGAGGGGCTTATCCCATTGATGGTGGACCTGAATAACTTCCTCTAGAGCACTATAAATACAGGCATTGGGCCAGAGGGAGGGGAGGTTGAAAGCTGAACATTCCTAAGGGTAGATGCTGCTGGAATTAGGACTCCCTTGTAAAGCTTGAGAGGAGAGATTCCCATCCTTTCCTAGCCTTATTTGGAAGTGGGTGAGCTGATCAAAGTAAAGGAAAACTCTTGCTGGACCCTAGGAGGGACCTGCACAACACCAAGGCTCAGGTTGTAATGGTTTCTTTTGTTTCCGCTTAATACAAATGAACTCATTTTTCTCAACAGATTGTTATTCATGATTTGTTTCATATACTCCTTGGTCTGTATGATGGATATGTGTTATTTTATAAGTTTATCAGGTGCTATTTAATATTTTGGCTTGTTAGTGAATGCAGGTTTCGAAGAGAAGGAGGAGCTCATCCGGATCAGCGAGGTTGGACTACTACAAAGCGTTGGACTAAAGGTATGTTATAATCACCTGATTACTTGTATTCTAAATGCATGTTTAGAGAAAGGTAGTGTTTATTTGTCTTGTTTGTCACTAAAAAGCCTTAGCTTCTAGGGAGGTCGGTTTTGTCCCCAATATCGACTCTTTCCGCATGACATCACTGATGGTGGTGCAATGCAGATGGTAAAGTGCGTGACACAGAAGTAAAGTTACAAGGAGGATTTTTCCAGGAAAAGTGATTGATGGTTGGTTGAAGTTGTATCCAGGTGGCCCGACTACCTAACTAGCCATGGGAAGCATAGCCTTAGCACTCCAGGTAGTTGAAAGGAGGTGCGATACTATAGACTACTCTGTGAGAGATATGCACGATGTCAAGGCTGCGGGCAAGAGCGAAGTGTCACAGGGTCCACGACAACGCAAGGGTGGTTGCGTTGCCATGCGGGTTGGCTAGAAAGTGACTATTATAGTCACCATTCACGATGTGATGCTTGGTTTGAGACCAAATGGAGCTAGAAGCAGGCATTTAATGTGAGATGTACGGGCAAGATTTGGGAAAACCTACTTCTAAGAGAACATTAATGGACCAGATTTGGGTGGAACGATCGAATTTAATTTCAAAAGGCACTATAAATTGCAAAGGGTTGCCCAGCAAACAACACTTGGTCATTCGTGAATTGAACTGTGGTGCGCCCAAAGTATTCTGAACCAAGACCTGTTTAACCTATTGAGAGTGTTGTTTGAGCACCTGGTTAAGCAGTTGAGAGATTTTTGGACAGACAAAATGGCAGCGTCTGAAGAAGCCAGGGAAATCAGAGAAATGACCACCGAAGAGGCCATGCAGGCCATGACAGTAGAAGATGCACTAAAAACACCAGGATAGTTGTGGAAATCCCAAAATTGCCACACATGCCAAGGTCCAAGAAGGATAAGCACCCTATGATTCTGATGTGCATGTCCCCTCAAAACTTTCTTAGAAATAAATTGACCATGGAAGAAAAAGGGAAAGCGGTTAATTTGGAAATCGATGAGGAGGAGGAAGACCTTGAGGACATCCTAATAGAAGAGGATGTGGATGAATACATAGAGGTAGAAACTGAGGGTGTGGACCCTCCAACCAGACTGCCCATGTATGTTCCTCTGCGGAAGGGCAAGGCAAAGGTGCCCAAGGACCTAGATGAGAGCAAGAGCTCTCTATAGATTCCACTGCTACCTAACGATATCATTTTTGAAGAAACACACCTGGGATGAGTGCCGAGTTTGAAGTTTGAAGATTAGGATCTCACTGACCGTGAGAAATTCCTTCACTTAGCGACCACATACCTCATGAAGTCAAAGGAAAACACCACAGTGGGAGTCATATATTTGGAGCTGTGCAAGTAGTTACTTGGAGTCGAAAAGGCAGGGTTGTTGAACCTGCTCTGGGTGCCACATTACCATCGCACTCCATTAACTATATTTGTCATCAGGCAACTGCTTTTCCTAGTGCATGATGGGTGTTTGTGGTTGGAGGAGCCCATTTCCATCACGGACCACCTGATCCATAGAATTATCCGACTCCCTTGTAAAGGGGAAGACCCAACAGACATTTTGGAGGGTAGAAGCAATGATTTAGCCATTGCGGAGGCCATGAAAAAGAAATATAAGCTGGAGAAGAAAAAGAGGGGCTACATGATCTCTAGTATCAACAACAAGGTAGTAAGAGTCGTGACTCAGATACTGGTGGGAAAGATCATGTGGAAGTGTTGCACGGATGAGGTGCCCACGCTGGTGGTTGCACTTGTCGAGCAGTGCATAGAGGGGGTCCAGTTTAACTAGTCCAAATTCTTGTGCAAGGAGTTCCTAGAGAATTTCCATGAGGCACAGGAATAGGGGAAAACCTTCCACTATGAATGGCTTTTGCTGTACATAGTTCTGGTGGTTGGAGAATTGCTTGAGGACAGCCAGTTCCCCACAATTTCAAGGGATCTCCTGGAGGCCGCAAAGTATGCTTCACTATGGGCCACTAAATACATGCATCAGATCCATGATAGTAATATATTCTGGGTGTTCATGGAGATGAACATCAGAATGGGGATTAACTGCAAGCTGCTATTATCACCCACTATCTACTCTAGCCTACAAATCTTTGCGAAGTTCAATGTGGACTTCCACCACATCTACATTAGGGTGCACAAGGACCCCGCAAAGAAGTGGAATGAACTACCATACCTAGCCACGGATGATGTTATCATCAACGTACTTGAGGCGTAGCTACTCGAGTGGCGTGCTCCAGCCATCTCCTCGATGGAAATGGAAAAGTCTACTACACAGCGGAAGAAGGAGGAGACAAAACTATGGATGGCATAGTTGGCAGAGAAGAGAAGGAAAGAGGCAACAATAGCAGAAGTAGAGAAGGAGCGCGAGGGCCGGAAGTTTCCTTCACCTAAGCAAGAATAAGAGATGGAGACAGAGATAGCGGACGGTGGCATGAACCTAAAAACAACAATGACACAATTAAAGCACCAGTGCCCGATAGCATAGGTGTGGCCGCGAAAGAAGTCGAAAGCATCTAAGACTTCTTTCGACCTAATCACCCTCACTGAGGTAGATTTGCACAATATAGGGGAGACGGTGCACGAAGTCACCGCAGAGGCCCTCCAACAATTGGCGAAGGAGAATGAGATTATGTTGGGGGGCCTACAGGCACATATTCAGGAGTTGTAGGCGCACACTCCCCAGGCTGGTACTCTCTCAACCAACCTCATAGTAGGAACAGTTGTGGCTGAGGAAATGTTGTGCACCCGCACGACCAACACAATAGTGTTGCTAGAGGGGGCACTGGTTACAGAAAATAAGGCTAACAATCCTATGGTTAGTGCGTTTAAAGAGGTAGTAATCAACATGGTTGCACTCCCTCGAGAGACGCTCTATGTCCTACAAGACGGAGTGACTGCAAAACTACGGGCTAGGGATGGTCTCGCACTATAGGTGTTGAGTGAACAAAGAATAAACATGGAGCAACTGAGCCTGTAGCGTGATGAGGTTGTGGCGCAAAATTGACAGATGGTGCAGGCGGTTGAGGAAGCCTGCCAGATGGTCCCTGATTTGGCCATCCCAGCAGAGGCACCAGTAGAGGCCCACACACATAGTTTAGCAGCAGGAGTACGCGAGGCGCGAGAAGAGATGGCCAAGGTTTAGCTAGAGCTGAACCTTCAGATACATAGCTAGGGTTGAAGGCGCAACCTTCAACTCCTCCAAAGGTAACAAAACTGCGCGCTGACACCATTACATCAAGGATGGAGGAGATCAGTAGTGCAACGAAGGACTGCACCAAAATGTTGGTTGAATCGTTCAAGGTTCTCACCACTCTGCAGGAGGACCCAAACATATAGTGCTTAGAAACATAGGCACATGAGCTATAGCAACAATATGACAATGTCAAAGGGACCATGCTAATGGTGTCCCTTACACAGAGGCTCACACAGATGCAACAGGCCAAAGCTCTTAAGGAGCAGGTAGACATAGTGCAACATAGAGAAGTGATGTTGAAGGCACGTGTCCAGCCTTGGATTGATGAGGCCTTCGTAATCACAGCAAAAATTGAAGGCAAGCTCGTGTAGATGCAAGGGATGCAGGAGTAGATATAGGGAAGTAGTTCAAATACAGCAGTCTATGAACAATGCATCCAGGAGATACAGTAGGTAGCTACTCAGTGCATTGCTAACCTTGCAGCAGTCTGAGAAGAGCTGGGTGGTCTCCATGTGAAGATCTCTGCACCGATAGAGTGACTTGAGGGCGAGTCACGATGTTTGTGTTGGGGGGGCCTATTGGGCACGGGATCCCCCTAAGGCAAGTTTTGGGACTTAAAGCCCAATTTTTGATGAAGTCCGATGTAAATACTCTGCGATTTATGGGCACAAAGCACGAATTTGTAATTAAGTCATAGGGTTATCGACCGTTACTTTTGTAATGTAATGTCAGCTTGAGAGTTCTACCCATGGTCCACGGACCAAGGGATTGTATAAATAAAGTGAGGCTCTAGGATATTGATATGAATGGGCTCATTAATCTAAAGAAGAGGACAATGTCATTTGAAAGAAATTCGCTTAGGGTTATAGTGCCACTGGATCCTGCAGAAGAGGTATGCTATACTAAACCAGTCCATGATTATGTGGAAAGTGACCATGAGCTAGATCAAATCTACAAGATAATAGAATGATATCAAGATTGGATCAATCCAATGGAAAATGGACGGATTTCATGGGACCGGGAGAGTTTTGCACTTCTGATTCGGATGAGGAATTAGAGCATTGGCAAAACTGCTTACATGAATTTTCTACATTACGATGCAATATGATGACGAAATCACTACGTTGTGTTTCATTGGAGGTAGAAAAATTACCTTACTATGATGGTTTGACTGACATAGATATTTTTTTAGATGAATTTGAGTGTGAAGTCCCTGAGGACCACTGCTTTCAATCCTTGGAGTTGGCGTTGCATGCTAGTGGGGTACGCATAAGGATAGTTTTGCTGGATGGCGAGATTACTGAAGAATGATGAAGCTATGATTTGGGTATGCTAATACCAGAATTACTGAGAAATAAAATGGAAGGGACGATTCATGCGATCACCTGGAAAAGTGAACTCTAGTGTGGGGGATAGGACCATTTGTCATACCTTGGATACAATCCCCATGAATTGGTACCTTGAAATAGAGCTCCACCACGGCACTGTGAAATGGGATGTATTGAAGGAAGGTTTCTTATTGAATTTCAGCTTCAAAGATAGCTTTTTAAGCATCGACAAAGAACTTCACAAAATTAAAGCAATTATCTTCAAGACACTGAAGGAACCGATGGAATGGACCCATATAGTTTGGAGCACCCAGCTATGCCACACCTTGGAATGCTATAATGTGACCACTGAAGAGGAGGAAGAAGACCTGAGGAATATCAATATTCTAGAGATATAAGGGAATCACAAAGTCGAAGGCCCACAAGTAGAGAACCCAGACATCTCTACACCTTTGAAAACGAAGCAAGTAAACATTGGCATTGAAGAAGAACCGAAGTTCACGAAGATTGGAGACTATTGGGATGATGCTACAATAGACAAAGTTGTTTAATTACTTCACGAATACCAAGATCTCTTCCCCACTAAGTTTTTGGATTTGAAGGGAATACTTGGTGATTTGGGAGTTATGAAGATCACATTGAAGTCAGACGTGAAGCCTGTTAAACAGAGGACTTATCGCCTTAACCATAAGTATAAGGAAAAGGTTCACCAAGAGCTGAATAAAATACTGGAGGCAGGCATTATAGAACTTGTTGAAGAGTATGATTGGGTGAGCCTGATGGTGGTCCAAGAGAAGAAACAAAAGGGAAAAATAAGGATTTCCATAGATCTATGAAATCTTAATGATGCCTGTGTTCAAAATCCATTTCTGACGTCATTTATAGATGAAGTGTTAGAATATGTTAGAGGGCAGGAAGCCTATTCCTTTACTAACGAGTTTTCTGGGTATCATCAAATTAAGATTTCCCCAGAAGATGGAAGCAAAACCACCTTCGTGACAGAGTGGGGTTGATTTCAATGCACTGTTATGCCGTTTGGATTGAAGAATGCACCTACAATATTTTCCCACTTAGTCATAGAAGCGTTCAAAGAACTCATTCATAAGTTCCTAGAAGTGTACTTTGATGACTAGATGGTGTTTGGCATAGTGAAGCGCCATGTATCAAGTCTATGCCTTATGCTGGATACATGTCGAAGATACCAGATAGCGTTGAATTTGAAAAACTATATATTATGTGTTCCTTTTGGGATCTTATTGGGTCATGTTGTGTGCAAGCAAGGATTGATGGTGGACCCTGCAAATATTGCGGTGATTGTGAACTTGGAGGCCCCTAGGAATGTCAAGCAGTTGTGTGCAATGCTGGGACACATGGGATACTATAGAAAATTCATAAAATCTTAAGCTACAAATACCGCACCCATGGAAAACTACTAAATAAGGATTTGACATTATATTTGGCTAAAGAATGTCAACACATCTTAGATATGTTGAAATAAAAGATGGTAACTACGCCAATCTTGGTATTTCTCGATTTGAAAAAGGAGTTTCATGTACATGTTGATGCTTTCTGCATTGTACTGGGTGTAGTACTCACATAGGAAGGTGAAGGAGAACTAGACCATCCCATAGCCTTTTGTTGTAGCGGCTACAACCACACTCCAAAATTTTGGCCTACACCCAATTTCAGAGCCTCCCTTGAGAGTTTCACTTGATGACTACACACACTCAGGTTCACTCTGTGAGCTCATGTGAGTCTTCACATTCACCTTTCTTTTTCATTTCACCAAGCCTTGAATGTTGATGTTAAATTCATGCGTGCGACCATGTTCTCATTATGCTCAAAGTCTTCGCTTCGTGTGTACGTGTTGTGTTCACTATGAAAACATCTATCACACTCACACACAGAGTCACATTCATTGTTGTGCAAGCGTTGTCACGGTTGACCAACGATCATTCACAAGTGTCGCGCTTGTCACTTGTACCATCGTCCAGTCATTTTAAACATGTGTGTTTGGATGGTTTGAGTCGTCTCGTCGTCGAGTCATGTAAGTCTGTGTTTTCACGATCACATATTCATCTTTCACTAATTCACAAACTTAGTCTCTTTTTGTTGAAGTTCTGATGACCGGACTCCCCTCTAATAGTCAGACCATCACCCCTCCATTGACTCGATCGACTGTGACCCAGAACAGTGCAGAAGCACCAAGAAAGTCATTTCAAGTTGTGCTTCTCGCAAGAAAATCAATTAGTCTCCATGCTAGTCAACTAGAGAGCTTGACCCAGCAGCCACCTCGGGGTTGACTCCCCTGAAAAATTGTGTAGAGGCTACAAGCATTGCCCACTCTACTGACTATGAAAATTGCATAGATAAGTTGGAAAGACACCCAGTACCATCCCTGTCTTGCCCAGAAAATTGTGCAATTTTTCCAGCCAGCCCTCTCGACAGTTGACTAGTTTCTCACCTGGAAAATTGCATAGTTTTCATGAGTAGGCCCTCTACTACCCATCAGTCTGCTCAGCCTAGAAATTGTGCAGAGGTGATCAGTAAGATGGCCTCCCAGCATCAGCACAGTTTTTCTCGCCAGAAGCTCCCAGTAGAATAATGCTAATTCCCCTCTCGAATTGTGCAATTTCTGCTAACAGTGACCCAACATCCAGCTGCCAATTCCCTATAGGAATTGCATAGTTTTGGCTACCAAGCTTTCAGCCAGTTCCTCCAAAAAATTGTGCAATTTTTGTCTATCAAGCCTCCCTACAGCCTGGCCTGTTCCACCAAAAAATTTCACATTTTTTTGCCAAGCCCTACTACCCGCTTGTTCCAAAAACTGCACAAATTTTGCTTGCCTAGCCTTCCTGCAACCTAGAATGTTCCCCTCAAAAGCTACACCATTTTTCCCTCCAACTGGGCTAGACCTTGTGAACAGTCACTGTTGTTCTAGATTGCCCATCTCCATTACCCAATGACTCTTGGGCAATTTTCTACAACAGTGCTCAGAGCCTCCATCCCGCCTCACAACCTTGTTGCCTCTTCTGGTCACCTGCATCTGAAATGATCATGTATCATGGTAGACTAGGATATTTTTGGATTTGATGTCATCTCATCATGAGTGACTGCAAGAACAGGTACACAACAAAACATGGCGTGATAACAAATGGGATGAACAAAGGGACCACATGGAGAAGGATAGGTTCACCAATGGATGAACAAATGATGCATGTAAAGATATGTGCTCGCAAACAGGCGATCATGCAAAGATGTGTTCACAGATGGACGGACAATCAAACATGCAAGATGTGCTCATGGATAGATGAACAGATGAACATGAACCTTTCATGAACAGATGAACATGTCAATCCTTCCAACATACAAGCAAGGAGAAATGTGAAAAAGAAACATCAAGCGAACCAACGACCATCAAAGACTCTGCGCACTTTTCCATGTGGAGGTGAAGCTGTGACACACCATGAGGACACCCATCACCCAGCACCACTATAGCTTGACATGCACACCAAAAGCAGCATGAATGTACCATCATTGTCATGTCGATTCATGTCATGAGTCATGTCATCCACATATCTACTGTGGGCCATATTGTCTATCAATGTAATGTAATGTGGAAGTCCAAGAGAACCGCTTGTTGTACAAAGAGTCATGTAAAGTCGAAGAGGCTTGGAAGTCAAACAGTCATGAGGGTAGTCGAAAAACCACAAGGGTCATTTTCACCCTTGGCTATAAATACCCCCTCATTTATACATGCAAAGGACCTTTTCACCTTAGCTCCTCCCACATAGCCAAGAGAGTCTGTAATCTTTTCTTTGAGGAGTAAGTAGTGGCTCTAATGCCCCTCTCACGGGCTCAGTGATGTATGGTGTAACGATTTGTCTTGGAAATTTTGCTTAATTCAGAAGCCTACTAATAGGCTAGCCCATTTTCACACATGTATTGTAACTGTTGTAAGACTAATCTTAAACACTTGTGATGCATGTTGCTTTAACCTGTGTTTCACACTTGAACTATTTCACTTGTTGTACTAATAATCTACTAATGAAAATGTGTTTTATATGTTGTTAACACTGTCTGGCCCATGGTGGCTACCTTCCCAGACATCAAACAAACCTTTCACATAAAACTTGTTGTAACAACCGTTGCACTCATGTGGACTCATCCGATGAGTTTTGTACGTGTTATCTTCCCTTGTGTGTTGTGACTGCCGCATTTGTGTTGTTCCTCGAGAAGTTGTGCACATCCTGTTGTGTTTTGTGTTCTTAGCAGAGTTGTGACTTACTCCCAACAAATTTGGGTCTCACTCTCACCCTCTCCCTCTACAGTAAAAGAACCATTGACACAAGTAACACTCACAATCACTAGGCACACAAACATCACTTCTTGAAGACAAAGAATACCACTCTCTTGTGCTGACAAGCAAGAGTTGAGGAAAATCTCTAAGGTAATGGCAACCAGACCATCATACGAGATGGGATCCCCTGACTGTTGGTGGGTCCAGCACTGTAAACATTTCTAGTGCTAGAAGGAGGGCATCCATTTGTATATGGTTAAACGTCCTCTCACACTCGTTCATCAACCATCTAGTCAAGGTAGTAACTCACACTCCCTCTCACCTATGCGTGACTCTGTAGTTGGTTACTCCTCACCTCCCAGGACTAAACACAAGATTCAGTATCATCACCTTCACTTCGTTCATCCCATCATTCGCCATTTCACGAAAGCAGTCGAACTGATCCCAAGCATACAACAACTTCCATATGCATCAAGGAAGCCAAAAGCCACTCCTACAGGAGTTTTTGTATCATCAGTGGAAGAAGTTGTCCTTGCCACACTCAAAGGTTCGACAGAATCTATTGAAGATGGAGAGGAACCTCTGCTCTTCCAACAAGGTTAACAAGACACTCTTGTGATCTTGGGATAAGACTCAGTACAAGATGAGGAGGAGAAGGCAGCGGAGGAGGCAAAGACGAACCAACAGACCTAGAGTCGGAACTGTCGGATTCTGAAAGAGAGGAAGAGGACAAAGAAGAAGAGGAGATGACTGACCCAAATCTAGAATGGATGACTGAAGGACCATTGGCTCTCCTGGCTGTTCTAGACAAGATTCCGAAGTGAGTGGAGAGAACGAACATCAAATTTAACCCTGACATCACAATGAAGGCAAAAGATCACTTGGACAACTTATACTTGCAACTATAGAACATTGAGGTATGGTATGATGACGTAGCATGTAGATTTTTTCCATGTAACTTGGACGGTCGCACAGCTGCATGGTATCACATCCTTCCACCGAACTCTATACAGAACTGGGGTGAATTCAAGGGCATCTTCCTTGAAAAGTTTGCTGATGACAAGACCCCAGTCATGCTACTCAAAGAATTGAGAAGCCTGAATAAGGAGGGAAAAGAGAAAGTAAAATACTTCGATCAGAGGTTTACATGCATATTGAACAAGTTTGCAGCGGACACTAAACCTCATGAATCCATCACTATTGATTACTACACATCCGCATTGTCAACCAACATTGCGCAATTCATCAAGCAGGCTGCGAAACCAACACTTTTGGAAATATGTGAAGAGGCTATTATTGTTTTAAAATACCTGCACGCAATTGGAGTCATCAAGGATGACGAACCAGCAAAGGACTCCAAAGATGTGAGTAGGAAGTCACAGGCGATGGAGAGCAAGGGTAGAGAGAAGGAAGCAATTGATGTTGAAACCCTCACTCGCCTCGTCAAGAACTTGACTATGGAAGTGTTCGGGATCAAACAACGGAAAACAGACACATCTGTATCCATCCACCCAAGAAGAGGCAGGCAAGAAGCTCATCAAGAAGCAACCGATTCACTCCAAAAACTGCATAGAAATATGTGTTCCAGGTTGAATAGTGTACAAATACCAAGTTTTGTTCATTCCACGAAGAACATCACCCCAAGAACTCTTGTTCAGACTCGAAGCGAGTCACAAGCTCTGTATGCAGTCATACACTCGATAAATGAAACAATATGCAGGAGCAGTCGAAAGACACTAATGATGATGAAGAGGTTGAACCTGATTAACCATCAAGTTCTAGGCATGTGGTGAATGCGTATCAGTGCTGGCAATTAGTGTTGAAGATGAACACCAAGAAGGAGCCCCAAAAGAAAAATAACCAATACAATCTCAGGAGTAAAGGGGCTCCCGTTACACTTGGGGAAGCACAAGAAAAGATGAGATTTCTAATGACGAAGGTTGATCCATGGGCTGCCCCAAAGCAGAATTTAGAAAACAAGTCCAGAAAGACAGCGGCGGACAAGAGTACATCCATGAGCAGCAAGCTGCAAAACACTCCTCTACACAATGAAAACACCTGTTCTACCCTAGAAACCTCAGTGATTTTACCACTTTTGGATTATAACATTGTTGATGACATGAAGAAAAATTGAACAAACATCATTTATTTCGAGTTAGCTAAGATTCATAGTCAGCAAGACATTTTGTTGTGCGCATTGGGACAAACAGCAAAGGAAAACACAACTTCTACCAGCAAGGGAGCAAGCACACCTCTTTGATCACTTTCTACTATGCTCAACACACTTTGAATGGAAGAAGAAAACTTAGGTTGCCCTCCATTCCTGCTATTCTTTGAAATTTTGAAATACAATGTTCACAACTACTTGGTTAATTTTGGGGCGGCTGCCAACGTCATGCCATTCTCCATCGTGAAGAAGATCAATGCATAATGGAGTGAGACATCTTCACGAATCATCCAACTTGATCAAACATCGGTACCAGCCATTGGTGAATTGCGAGACATGATCTTCCGACTATCTCATGACAGTTGAGTCCTCCAATGCATCAACATAGTTGTTGTGGACATATTGGAAGCATATGGTCTACTACTCATAAAAGACTGGTCCAGAAAGCTAGATGAATATTTTTCAACAGATTGGTATCACATGTTGCTTCCGTACAAGGGAAAATGTAATTAAATCTAGGTATTGTCCAAGAGGTATATGAAGCACAATGTTACCCCCCTTAATGGTGAGAATGAACTGTTGGCCTTCGCAGAACTCATGTTTGGCAACTTCCTCCTAGAAACAACATTGGGGTGTTATCCTGCACGGCCAACTCCAACCCCACCAAACACGCAATTGGGACTCCTTCCTTGCCCAACTGATGGTAATGAAACATGTATAGTGCATTGTGCCAATAGTAGTAGTAGAAGTAGCAACAGTAGCTGCAACAGTACTAGCATGTCAAACGTTCGTGTATAGACAAGACGTGGGCCATGGATTTGGATGAATCAAAGACACATGACAACTCAAGGAATGAGTATATCTCAGTCACCCAAAATAATAGAAAATGCATGGTTTCAAGTTGCTTGAAGTTCGAGTGCACAAACAATGTTGCTGAGTAAGAAGCACTCATGTTGGGCTTACAAAGGACCATAAAATGTGGTCACACTCAAAGTGATACTACACCCCATGAACAATGTTAATGATTTCAAAGACATAACAACTAATGAAGGTAAGCTCGAGCAACCCCTGAAAAGGGTATCTGAGGGCAAGAAAGGCAATCCCACCCCCAAGGGTGTGGATTTCCTCAACAAGCTCTATAATTTGTAGAACTTTTTTCAAAGGCCAAGAAACAACAGAACTCATAGATCCACCACTACGAATGAATAGAGCAACCTGGGAACCAATCATGATCCGAAGATAGTCAGTCTTGGTACAAACTACACACCGCAGCAATGGCAGGTCTTTGACCACTTGATAAAATAGTATCAGGATGTGTCCGGATGAGAAGACGATGACCTGAGTACACACTACATTTGAATAATCCAACACGGTATTCCAGGTAAGGAGCAGCCAAGCCATTGTAGAAATGGCCAGGTAAAACACATATGTTGTTTGAACTCCTTATACAGAAAAAATTGGCTAAGATTTTGGATGATTGGATTACTTACAAAGTTTGTCATCATACGTGGGTTTCTAATTTAAGTTATGCACGTAAGAAATCCAGGTAAATCCACTGATGCATTGATTTTAGAAACTTGAACCACTGCCAAAATAAAAACAACTACCCCATCCCATCATCTGAGCCTATGTTGCACGCAGTATCTAAAGAAGTGTCGTTTTCACTTAAAGGTCTTTTGGAACACCACCAAGTTTCAGTAGCAAAACCCGGTAGCCTAATATTGGTCTGTGAGAAGCTTGGCACACATACATGCCATTTGCAATCACTTGATAGGAGGGTTGACAACCTTCCTGCCAACAACCAAGATCTCAAGCATTGCTTCCAGTAGGTCGGGCTGTGCCCGTTCCATGTACATAGTTTGCTTGCCGCTTGTTGTTTTCATCTTGTTTTCCTTGCTTAATATCTTTGTTTTTATTTCATTTGTTCTACTTACTATTTTTGTTTACAATAAATTTGTTTGCTTGATACCTTACTATTTATGTTTCCAGAAATAAATGCTACCAACCACTACATTCTGGCTTTTGAATAGAGTATCTGGATGAATTATGAAGAGACTTGTGACATTGCTGCACCTGGCCAATCTTGGGTCCATCTTCTCGAATCTCTATGCTTGGTTATAACCTTCGGTTGATGAAGTCTTGATGGAAAATACGAATCGTCTGCAAGGGAATTTTTGGTCCAACTATGAAACTGTGTCCACACTGGGAAGCCCCATCACTGTACTCAACCTTCTGCTCTGTGTGTTCAAGCTCATCCAACTAGTAGAAAAGGAGAAGCCGAAAATCTAAACTAGAAAACCTATGTCAGAGGTCTTACATGCTTCTTTGAAGGAACAACCTCTTATGATCTCAATAAGTCAGGATCCCTCTTCCACCCCAAAAATAAATAAGTGCCTATGCACAGCCCCCTTGAAAAACTACAAGGGCAAAAGAAGTGAAATGCTTCCTGCGCAAAGAGGTGAATCATGCAACTCCACCGGGGTACTGACCAGGCTCGCTGGTAGTGGAGCAATGTGTATGTTCCTGCGTGACTCCTTCGAGGTACTATCTAGGCCTGCTGGCAGTGGAGAAACACTAGAGATGAAAACTTATACTCTAGAAATCTTCAACTCGCGAGCTAAACTACCCTTCCCGAATTCGAAACACTGCGATCAAGATGAACTTTTGATTTTGTTTGACTAAATTGGAAAAAGGTGAACCATGTATTTGCATGGTGTAAATGGGGAAGCTGAAGTAACCTGCATAGCGATTCAATACTCCCTAAAAGACCAAGGGCCTGTGCTATCAATGAACCAAAATAGAGAAGCTGGAATTCTACCAGTGTGTCGCCAAGTGTTGTAGCTGCTACAACCACCCTCCAAAATTTTGGCCTGCACCCAATTTCGAAGCCTCCCTTGAGAGTTTCACTTGATGTCCACACACACTTAGGTTCACTTCGTGAGCTCGTGTGAGTCTTGTTGGCTTGAGGGGGCCTAACCCAGGTTTGGAGTTAATTAGCAAAACAAATCCCTACACTACTAGCCCTCTCGGCAACAACCCACGGAGCACAAACTGAGGTCTCACCCGAACCAGTATAAGGGGATGTTGGAACCAGGTTTTCACACCCTTGAGATGTCTGAGGGGTTGATTTAGTCCAACTATGAATACCTTTGCGCAGGTCACTTTCACGCACTGTCCTAACCTGCGAGACATTTGTGATCTATTATAATTGCCCTCGCGCAACCCTAACTAGGGGCTAAGGTGCTTTCACACTGCTAAGGCAACGATCTGTGCTATTTCCCCAAGTTACCCCACAGATCTTACTTATATTCTTATAATTGTTAGTTAACTTTGCGTAAATAGATACTTTATCTTATATTCACTTAATCAACACAACCATATAAGTTCACGCATCATATAAACATAAAAAATGTAATTTATACCCAATACATTCAATGCAGAAAACAGTAAATAAATACACAGGAATGGTATAAAACTTCTCTTTATCAATGCTTCAATTGGTTACAAACTCAACCTGCCTTAAACACTTAGCTGCAGGGGTCCATGCACTCAGCTGCAGACTACTAGGCCTCTGTGCACTCAGCTACGAAGCCTTCTCATACTCTACGACCCAAGAATCATCTCTACACTTAGATAAGACTCAATTCTCCATATATCACTTACTTCAATTCTCTGATTTACAACTTAGAGCCTTGCTCTATTTATATAATCCCAAGGTCCGCGGATCATGGGTAGATCTCTAAAGTTGACATTAAATTACAAATATGAGGGTGGACAACCCTATGACTCATTTACAAGTTCGCGCTCCACGTCCACAAAACGTGGAGTCTTTACATTGGATTTAGTCAAAATCTAGGCTTTAAGCCCCAAAACTTCCCTTGGGGGATCCCACGCCCAATAGGCCCCCAACACAAACATCGTGACTTGCCCTTGAGTCACTCTAACAATGCGAAGATCTTCATGCGGAGACTCCCCAACTCTGCCCAAACTACTGCAAGATCGGTAGCGCACTAAGCAACTATTTTTTGTACCTCCTACACGCGTTGTTTAGAGACCACAGTATCTGAACTGCTTCCATGTACCTAGTTATAGTCCCGCACCTCCTTTCAGCTACCTAGAGCGTTAAGACTGTGCTTCCGTCGACTACTTAGGTAGCCGAGCCACCCGTGTATGGCTTCAATTGACTGACATTCACTTTTCCTGGGAAAGGTTCTCCATTTAACTTTACCAACTACACTGCGCCTCTGTCTATGACCTCCCTCATAATGTACAATCCTAGCGAATGCATTCTGAATTTTCCTAGGAATTTATCAAACTTACTATCATATAGTAACACCAAGTCGTTCACCTTAAAGGTGCATAACTTAATATCTTGATTGTGCTAGGAATTTTCGCGCTGCTTTTGTACCTATTGGTGAAAGCCAACCAAAAATCATTCTTCCTTGAGTTCCTCCAACTGCGCAAGCCTCTCCTCCAGGGCTCCGTGGTCTATCATACCGATGAACATTGCTATGCACAGACTAGGCATGATGTATTCCATCGGCATTACAACTTCCACTCCATAGACCATCCGGAAAGGTGTCTGCCCCGTTAGTTTCTTGCATGTCATCATATAAGCCCATAATACTACAGGCACGCGTAGGTCCCAATCACTTCACTTCACACTACATACCTTATTCAATGCTTCACATACCTCTTTAAATGCTTCCATGTGGATAACCTTCTACGCGATCATTCTCTCCACATTCTGTCATTCCAACTTGAGGAGCCGTTGGCACATTTGCCCCCCCAACACATGCTTATTGACCGTATCTCCCAACGCGAAGTTCATGTGCATCTGCGCAGGTCATTTTCCTATGCTTGTACCCACCTAGACAGATGCACACATGGACCATCTCATCCAGTGTATTTATCAACCAATCACACTCTAGGCTTCCCAAACCGTGTGAACATCATTCTCTTGCATTCGAGCCAATCTTCAAAGCTCCCTTTGAGTGTACCCTGCCACCTCATGGGCGTAGCACGCAATACCCAATTCAAAGCCTGGAACCGTTTCTTTTCTGGCACCTCCCTTTCAAACTTATCTAGGAAAGCATCTACCTGACTTAACCCATCATAAGTAGGAAAATCCCTCACTTTTGTCGATACACAGCGCAACGATCTTATCATCATACTACAGTTTAGTGTGGTTACCTCATGTAACTGGTTCTGCCATCACTTTATCTCCTCATCAGAATCCAACGTATAGGAGCTTTCGCACTCCCATGAGATCCATCCATCTATAGTGGGATTTACCAAATCTTGCTCTCGCATGGTTATTTTGTAGATGCAGTGCAAATCATCGTCCCTTTCATAGTTGCACACTAGCTCTGTATAGCGTGATCCTTCCACAAGGTCCAAGGGTATAACTACACGCAGAGATTTTTTTTAAATCATCTTATGCTTCTTCATATTAATCACCCTGTTCATGTCAGTAGCCCAATAAATTCCTAAGAGTGCGGGGTAGGGATTGCTGTCATCAACAATCTCTATTAGTTCAAAGTCTACTGGCGTGCTCGCTCCCTCAATATCCACAGTGATTCCCTGCAATCACCCAAGGGTATTATCTTCTATTTAATTTCCATTCATAGCTAAATAGGAGACCACTGCAATGTAGGTGTCCCCATGTGCTCCCATATCTGCTTCAGCAGAACGTTCACATCCGATCCTAGATTCGGAATTATTTGGTCCATCTCATATTCTCCAATCTGCGCGGTTAACCTAATTTCTCTTCCCATCCTCATCGCATGCTTTCCAATCTTCTAGACTATGCATGGTTCTCCTAGTACAGTCCCAGTGCCTCTGTTAATGAGTTCCTGTAGTCCCTTTATAGCCTTACTGTCGTATAGTAGCTTCATGCATGTTTCTAGGAACATCGTAAGCATAGATGGGTCCATTTTTAGCTCCAACCTATCTTTGCTTCCAGAAGTAGAGGCATCAATGAAGCTCTTCTTAGCTTCCATGAAGGTTTACTTATCACACTCCAAATCAAACTCTACTTCTTTCGTCGGAGCCTTGCGAACCCAAGTACTATCTTTGAGCAATTTGCCTTTATCATCTCCCATCGCGATTCCATTTCAGAGCACAATGTTCACATTTAGATCTTCCTCATGTGGCTCAGACCTCATCATCTACAAGTTGTGAGTCGGGGGAGGTGGTAGCGCTCCCTTGTCGCATATCCTAGCTATCAGTGTAGGATAATCTTTCATCTCATGATCAAAAAAGGTACAATACAGACATGATGGACATGTTGGGTTCATACAATCATGGGCATAATGTCTTGGCCTTTTTCAATTGTAGCATATCAGCTGTCCACGACCTCTTCCAGGTCCTCCTCCACCTCAGCCTTATCCGTGCCCCTGAAATCCTATTCACGCCACTCCTGTGTTCTGGTCTAGGGGCCGTTTTTTGGCCTGAACTCTGTAGGTGGGAGTTCTATCCATCATCAACTCATAGCTTCTACAAGTGCAATCATCGTGTCCCACCAACCTACAAACATTACAGAACAATTGTTGTGAATTCTGCGTGTACTTCTGTAACAAATGGTAGTTGTCCGTAGCATGTTTCCCTCCTATTTGACAAGTCGTGCACCACAAAGTAGGCACTGCGCTAGGTCCTACTTGTGCTTCCAGCCTTAATGGCATCAGTCTCCTCCCGTGAGGTAATTTGTAAACACCAGGCAGTGGTCCTTATCATGACCTTGACCCTTGCATTTTACACACCATACCTCTTCGTGCACTTCTAGGTGAGCTATCCTGACCTATTTCAAACTCTGCATCTCAAGGTATAAGTTTTTCAACTGCACATGGATCTGTTGAACTCCCAAGTTAGGATCCTACATCGAGGTCTCATGCAGTATCATCATGATCTCTAAGGCCTCTACCTGAGTTGTTAACTTCTGCTATGATAGCACACTCCTTAGATGTGGCGCTAACAATCCTACAAACCATTCATGATGTTGTCCATCCATCAGATTCATATTAACTTCGTGAATCATGCACTTCAACCTCTGATCCAACTCCCAAGGAGTCTCACCTAGAAGCATTGTGATCTCTTTGAATCCAATGATCGACTGTGCCTCTAACTTCAACCTGCTAAATTCTCTGTTTAACGCTGCTTGGATTTCCGTGATTTGTGCATTCAGATTATCATTATAATTCTTAATGTACCAAGTCATCGCGCGATCCTGTAGAGCATTGACCAGCATCACTTTCTTTATATTATCATCTGTAACTCCCTACGCTTCCCATACAACCCTTATCACGAACCAAAATTGGTCTGGATCTTCATTTCCTACTCCCTTGAACACAGGAAACTTTATCGTTCTTGCCATATTGACTCACAGTGGTGGCAGAGGTGGTACGGGCGAAGATGGAGGTGAAGGCAGTGAAGCTGGTGGTAGTGTAGGTTGGGGTGGTATGCGCAGAATCCTTTGCCTTATCAAATTGATCGCACTTCATGGTGATACCGTCACGAGCTCTTCCTCGTCCCCTCACAGAGGTGAAATCAAAGGGCTATTCTCCGGTCCCTTACTTCCTTCATTTCTGTAGGTTTTCCTACCTCGCGTAGCTCCGAACATCAAGGTAATTGCATAACCCTCTTTTCACACAATAGTATTTTAATCCAAGTATTCAAAGAGTTTACTTACTTACCTTGCGGTCCTTTGATAAAGCGTCGCTCTGCCTCGCTATAGCTAACTGAAGTATCTACCACAAACTCAATAATGAATCCTCCTATAATTTGATCGAGCCAGTGATCAAAAATGTGCGCGATCTTATCCTCCGATGCTTCCAATTTGCACACCATCTCTGGGGTCCATACAATAGGATTTTTGAGATTCCACCTTCCTTGGCTATATACTAGCTTCGTGATCGACTCGTATAGCTCAGTAGGGAAAGATGCGAAGAAGATTTCATGGATCTCTATGTACAGGTGGCAGTTTAACCACTCTTATTTTGTCAGGCATGGATTCCTGTTCTCCTGCGAGGCGAACTTGTGAATCGTCCTATCCAACCAACCTTAAATTTGCTTCTTAGTTGGGTTCCAATGATACAACATCAGACATCTCTATGTAGATTCTCGTCTCGGAAACAAAACCATTTTTTGGCTTGAGGGGACCTGACCCAGGTTTGGAGTTAATTAGCCAAACAAATTCCTACACTACTGGCCCTTTCAGCAACATCCCACGGAGTGCAAACTGAGGTCTCACCCGAAGCAGTATGGGGGGATGCTAGAACCAGGTTTCTGCACCCTTGAGATGTCTGAGGGGCCGCTTTAGTCCAACTATGAATACTTTCGCACAGGTCACTTTCGCACACTATCCTAACCTACAAGACATTCGCGATCTATTATAATTGCCCTCGCACGGCCCTAACCAGGGGTTGTGGTGCTTTCATGCTGCTAAGGTAGTGATCTGTGCTATTTCCCCAAGTTACCCCACAAATCTTACTTATCTCCTTATAACAGTTAGTTAACTTTGTGTAAATATATACTTTATCTTATATTCACTTAATGTTACACAATAATTTGTCACTGTCCTCATCTCCGTCCCTCTATTGTGTCATGTGTCAAATCAACATGTTAATATCTTCCCACCAATGCAAGAAGATTAAGAAATTCTCTCTAATGCTACAAATTGAACCTCATTCCCTATGTTTCTGCTTCATCACAAGTAAAACATTAATATACGCAACGGTCCTCTATCACAAGCGATCACATCTCGACCCCGTCGCAGGTGTACACCTGTTTCCCACAATGATCGAATTTCAAGTCCCAACGTGAGTCTATTAACTATCTATTGCGACGATCGGTCTTTTGTGCTACCTTCTTTGAGGATAAGCTCCCTCTCCCTCATTTCATGGAGACTCCCTCCTATAAAATCACTGACCATTGCTATGATCTGCTAGTTTTTTTGGTTTTTTAGTGCTGCTAGTGCATTTGAGTCTAGTAGATAGCTTTGGTGTGAGTGTGACAAGTGTGGGATTACTAAGTAGTTTGTAAGAGGTTGTGGAGTGCCCTTAACATTGTATTAAAGCATGTGAGTGAGAGAGAGAGATATATTATTTTTTGGGAGACCCATCCTTGAGAGTGAATGCTTGAAGAAACATACTGGCTGGACCCTCCAAGAAGGCTTGTGACGTCAAGACTTGGTTGTAAGCTTTGATCTTGATTATTATTAGTACAATCAATGATGATTTCCTATGTCTTGTATGAAATTTACTTGATAACTCATGACTTCTTGACTTTATGAGTAAATAGACCATTGTTGTTCTCAGTTACATGCTCTATTGTTTTCTTGTGGTGTTTCAGATTGATTGCTCATAAAGGAGAAGGAAATGGAAGCTGGAGCAACGCAACGGAATTTCATCAACTACCGGTTTGAGGTAGGCCTTCGACGATGACTATTTAAGGGAATCAATTGTTGTTTTGTCTTTGCTATGATTAGACCCACTCTAGGGCTAGAGGGGTTGCCTCTATCTGCAGAGGGAACACTTTCCTACTTCACAATTTGGCGACTCCACTGGAGAGTCCTTCGTATGTTTTTCTCTTGTTTTCTCTTGTTTGATTTTGATTTAGTGTCTCTTGAAGTTTGGGGTTAAACTGTCAGCCTTTTGGGTTACCTAGGTCAATCTAGGAAATCCCTTTATTATCTGTAAGGATAGACTGGTCTTTGTTTGGGAGTTTTCATTCATATTTCATTGTTTTTCAGTTCGTCATTGGAAAAAACTTAACAGTCGTGCCGACATCGCCCTGTCTCTATTTTAAAGTTCTGTGCATCGCTGAATCCTGTCGTACAATCATGTCGATTCCTGAAATCGACCCGTCATGGTAGAGACATGTACTCTCACGACGACGTCGCTCTATTGCTATGATTAGTGGCTGATTGTCCCTAGTTGCTGGTGTTATGCCCGTGACGATTCCTGTAGATTTGTTTTTTCTATTCTACCTCCTAAATTCACCAGTCTTGTTAATCCCCTATTGTCTTTCTCTTGCCCATTAGTTTGTTTTTAATTTCTTCTGGTTAAGATACTCTCTCTCTTTGGTTTCATTGACTGAATCTTTCATTTTTGGCTTTGTGACCTAGTTTTTTCAAAATTTTTAATTATTTGGCTTGGTTTCTTGTCTGTCCAAGGTTCATCTATAACTGTCTTGTTGATCTGTTTGAGGCTTTTTCATTTCTTGTTTCTTGCTGGTTGATTTTTAGTGACAATTATTGAACCAATTTTTGACACTGATTCGATTTCTTTTCACCACCAAACATAGATCACAATTGTTTGGATCGATCAGTTCACACTTTCTTGTTTGTCTCTTTAAATTCAAAACAATCAAAATCAAAGGACTGAATTCATTTGGTATACGAAAGTGAAAGTATATTTTCATTTCAAGTTTTCATGATTGAGGAATTGTAAAGAAAATTTAAAATCTATCATTAGTAGTATCGATGCACTGTGGGATTGATGTGTTTATGCATTATGTCTCTTAGATGATCTTGGTGTTGTCTTGGTTTGGGAATGATCTCTCTACCCTCCTGTAAGTAGGTGTTCATTGAAATAAAAGATGCTTTACTCATTCTAGCCACATCCTAGGTTTTCAATATACATACGGTAAGGCCTGGAAACTGAAACATAATTCAAGATCAACTCTAAAATGAATTGAATGAACTTAACAACGCATTGGAACATAATGCACATTATTTAGAGGTCTAGGCTAGAGACGTTATTTGGTGTTGTTAAACCTAATCACTATTGCTTTCACTTAAGGTTGGGTGATTCCTCCTTCTGTGACTCAATAACTACCTAGTACAGACTTGTGCTCCCAGTGCCATCGAGTATATGTTGGGAGACCCCACTAGGTTATCATCCTATATCCATAGGAAGTCGTGTCTGCCGCCTTGCAAACCGTAATGCACCGAACACAACATTCGGGAAGATTGACTGCCATATGGGAAGTCCTTGGTTTTCATATGATCGCCAAGGTCTATATGTAGTTTTACAAATTGTTTGGTAAACCTTTTGCCTAGTTTCTCTAGAGAAGTCACTTTCATTCCTTTCTAGACTCCTTAAAAGAAAAGGTCCATCTGAGCACTTGTCCTTTCAGGCTCCTTAAATATTTGAAGGTGACTAGAGTCATCTTTTCGTCCTTTTCTTGACTCTCTAAATATGAAAAGGTCAAGTTCTGTTCCTGTGTCTTAAAATTTATTCGGCCACATTCACACTTACCCTGTTAGATCTTGTTACATTTTAGCTTGTGTAGGGTTGTATCCCTTACTCGATTAGTTTTCCCTAGGGTTTTTGAGTTAAATCATCCTGGCGGAATCATCGATCCCGTCCCTCGTTCCAAGTGACCAAGGATCCCCATCTTCTGTTGCTCCTACGGTACCGGTTGTTAGTGATACTCTTCATGTCATTTCGAGTATCCAACCGCTTAATTCTCACACTCCAGAAGATGAGTCTTATGATATTTATTGGAACCCCATTTGGGAGCCTTCTGAAGAAGACTTTCTTGTTACTCCTCCTGGTGTTTTGGTCCCAATGTCTTCCTCTGACATGGATGAGACGAATGCCGTCACAGATGAAGAGATCTTCACCGCAAGTGGTGAAATCCCTATACATACGGAAACATCACCCTTCCGTGTCACCCCTCTTGGTATCACGTTGACTCTTCGCTATAATGCTTTGGCTAATATCATAGGTTCTAGGTCTCCCCTTACAAGTTCCATGTGGTCTCGTACTGTCACTCCGACTTCGGAACCTTTTACACTCTAGAGTCACAATGTGACTATCACATCTATTCCGACTATTCCAACAATTTGTGTGGCTTCCTCAACCCCCATTGTTAGTGTTGTCACTACATCTTCAGTTGTGACCACTGTTACCAGACCTTCAGCTGGTCCTCCAAATAGTGGCCTATCGGCATCCATACTAGGGTTGTTAACCCTAGCCTTAGTGCCCCACCTTCTTTTGGTTCCATTCCAGTAGGGGGGGCATATGATCAATATTTCCAAGCTCTTCAGAATCCAGATCCACAAAATCTGTTTCATTATTATGATTCTCAAGGAGCCCATATTTATCACCCTAGACCCATAGCATGTTAACCTGCGGTTGAGGTTTCGGTTTCGTTATCTGTTGCTTGGTGTACCACCACTTATCATGGTGGCCAAGCATAGCCTTCAAATTTTTAAGGTCCACCCTATCAAGGTCAACCGACTTACGAGCAACCGTCTCACAGACAGCCGTATTACAGGCAACCTTATCCAGGGCAACCTGTTGGCCCACAATGACAACCCTTCCAAGGACAACCTTCAATTTTCAGTGGTTCCTCTTTCACATACTTCGGGCAGCCTTCTAGCAACCCAGGATAACCTTACATCCAACAAGGCCAACCTGGTGCCTAGTAGGGTCACCCTTCTGGACAAGTTGGTCAGCCTCAAATTCAACAAGGCCAACCAATTGTTTAGCCTACTCAACCATCAGGTCAGTTTGGACAGCCTTCGGTTGCACAAGGTCAACCCAATACCTAGCAAGTTCAACCTTCTTGGAAAATGGGTCAACCTCAACCTCAACCGGGCCATCCTTCTAGCCAAATGGCTCAGCCTTAGTTTTCCCAAGGACATCCATCTGGGCCTGCTCAACTAGGCACTCAAATGCTCGTTGCTTCTCAAGCTCCACCCAGTTTTCAGCCCCAGTCTGGGCTCCAGACCCAATCCGGTCTCCAAACTCAAGTTGGATTCCAAACCCAACCTACTTATCAAACGCAGCCTGGTCCCCAGGCTCAGTTTGGAGCCCAGACGCCTTATGGTTTCTAGCAGCCCCAAGGGAAAATTCAAATTGCCCCATACAAAAATTATCAACAGCTGCAGGTTAACCCTTATCAGAATTTTCAGCAGCCATATGTTGCTCCTGTGGAACAAGTTGGTAATCAGTGGAATGCTGGGGGTAAAATCCAGGGTCAACCATCTAGTTACAGTTATAACCCCTATGTACAAAATCCCTACAGAAAAAACCGTTATGGGCTGAATCCGTCTGGACAAAATCAATGGGGGAAACCGACAACTGGATGGAACTCTGGTGCTGTTTCATACCCATGGCCTTAGATGTCCTTCAACCCTCAATTACCTTTTTTGGTGACGTTGGAATTACCGGATGTGTCAAAACTGACAAATGATCCCATTCTTCATAATCTGTATTGGCCACCAGTTCCAATTAAGATCCCCGGTGATTGTCCCAAATTTGACGATAAGGCTAGAGAAGATCCCCAAGCTCATGTCATGACTTATCACCTATGGTGTTCATCGAATTCATGGCTTGATGATTCAATCCAACTCTGCCTTTTCCAATGGACTCTAATTGGCTCTGCTGCAAAATGGTATATTGAGCTAGCTTGCAAAACTTTTCAGGACTTTAACTCGCTGGCTATGGCATTTTTAACTCATTTTCAATTACCGATTCGATATGAAACAAGCACACATATCCTGACATCCTTAAAACATGACACAGCCATGCATATCTCCGATCATATCCATGAATGGAGGAGACATCGCTGTTTGATTAAGTTCTAGATCCCTGATCAGCTTCTGACTGACTGGTTCACAAACTCATTCGTCGGTCCAATAGCCCAGGACATTATTATGGGGGCCTATGTAACTGAAGAGCAAGCTATCGAGTGTGCTCAGTATCTTGACTTGGTTTACTCCCAGTCTGGTACGCTATATGATTATTTTCCTGATGCTCCGTGACTTGGAACTTCCAAAGCCCCGTCAACGTCATCCATTGATAGTGTCATCGGTTCCGTTAATGCGTCTTCCAAAAAATCTTTTGCAAACCCTAGGAAGAAAAATTCTAACACTCCGAATGAAAATGCTTCTCAGGCTGTATCCAATTCTGGTAAAAATTCCGAGGTTAACGCCATTCAATCCATCACGGTAGAAAAAAATTCGAAAGGAAAGAAGAAGGTAAAAGGAAAGAATAAAGCTGATCAACTGAAGCAAGATTCCCCTAAACCTCCAACCGAGGAAGGTACCAGGCGTAAGCCTAAGTATCTTTGTCTTATTTGTGACGAGGATCATTATACTAAAGACTACCCAAGGCGGTCTCAAGTTAGTCATTTGTTAAAAGGTGCCCTTGGGACTCCTACCGTGCTCAAAGATCCTTTTCCCTCACAACAGACTCAAATGGTGGTTGATCCATCTCAATCCTCTTCTCCCTTCGGCTCTCAAGTATTTAGGGCTGGGAAAATTCCCATCCATATCAGTACATGGTCAAAAGAGTATCCTTCACTCGCCAGGAAGGAAACTGAGGTCCCCTCTAGTGCTCCTTCGTCCAGTTCTAGTCTGCTCCATATCGAGCGACCTAGTACTGAGTCAGTCATTCAACCTCCTCCTAAAGGGGTGCTCCAAAAGTCTTCCTACAACCCTAATGCTTGTGCTACACAACACTATAACATCATTGAGGACTTAACCCAAGCTCCTTCATCTATGTCCTCATTATAGGTCCTCTAGAACTGCCCCTCTCAGAGGAAGTCGTTGCTATCAGCTATCGATGGCATTGACCCGACTGACTCGGATTTGATCACTTTTGACCTAGATAATCATGTACCAAGACTGTCTCACCAAATTTCCTTCCTTATTCAAGTCATCATCAATTCTAAGACTATTCACCACACTGTCATTGATGAAGGTGCTTCTACTTACATTATGTCTATTGCTTGTTGGAAGGCTATCAGTTCTCCGACTCTGAGTCAGTCTCCCAATACCTTGGAAGCCTTCGATGGGAGAGATACCTGTCGTTATGGTACACTCCCGCGTTTGCCTATTCCCCTGGAAGGGAAAACAGTCAAAGTGGAGGTCGAAGTTGTCGATGACAATTTAACTTATAACCCCCTTTTAGGACGAAGCTGGACATATGCCATGCGAGCCATGGCTTCATCTCTATTTTCGTGTCCTTCACTTTCCCCATGAAGGGAAGATTGTCATGGTAGACCAGTTGTCCTTCTTCGCCTCTTCTTCTTTTGATGGAAACGTGCCTTTCATGGAGCATACTTCCGTTCCATATGAGAGTGTGGGTGCTGGAATTTTTAAATATCCTAACCTTATGGGTGTTTTTTCACTCCCACCTCCCAACATCGCTCCCGTTCATATGATTTCTGTCTATTCTGATCCTTGGGTTCTTCCTCCTATTGATCAGATATAATCATGGGCGATGTGATGCCATTGAGTCCTGCCGAGCTCAACTACATCGAAATTGTTTCTGTATCAGATTCATCTCCTAAACCTACTCCTTTGATCAGGGCTCTCAACTCGTACGTCCAATCCCCTTGGCTCGAAGATAACACTTCTTCAGACCCTTTACATGAAACCTTTCCTTCTGATGAAGCGATTGTCGAGACTATGTATTTTGAGGAACCCGCTTGGTCTGATCATCACCATTGTTCCTTGTTTCTCCCTACCCACGAGGCAATGCTTACTTGTCTTGAGCAGTTTGCTTCCTGTGTCTCCTCCCAACCCCTTCAGATGCCCATCCAAATCCATCAAGTTTTCTCTAAAGGCAATATGGGCAACATTATGCAAACTCAACCTATCGACATCTCTGTTAGACTAGGGGTTTTCAAGCACATTCATATCGGAGTAACCTATACTCTAGAGGAGATTCAACTTTATACTAATATTTTTCGAGAATTTCGTGATGCTTTCGCTTGGTCATACAAAGAGATTCTCGGCATCGATCCTAGCATCGTGGTGCATGAAATACCTACGTATTCGGGTGCCAAACCTATTCGACAATGTCTGCGCCCTGTTCACCCTCAAAAGGCTACAGCTATTAAAGTGGAAGTCAAAAAGCTTCTTAAAGCTAGCTTTATTTACCATATCCCGCTCATAGATTGGGTTTCTAATATTGTCCCTGTGACCAAAAAACTGGGCACTATTAGGGTATGTGTTGATTATCGTGACATTAATCGTGCCTATCCCAAAGATAACTACCCTAAAACTTTCATTGACCAACTCATTGATGAGTGTGCTAGGAGTGAGATCTATTCATTCATGGACGGTTTTTCTGGTTATAACTAGATTAATATCTCACCAGTGATCAACACAAGACCGCCTTTATCTACCTGTGGGGTACTTTCACTTATAAAAAACTCCCTTTCAACCTAAAAAATTTTGGTGCTACCTTCCAACGCACAATGTCTTATGCGTTTCATGATATTCGACACATTGTGTAGCCTTACCTAGATGAACTTCTGACTCATTCAGTGAAATGCCAAGACCATCCAAATCACCTTCGCGAAATTTTTCTCCACTGTCGACACTATTGTATCCATCTTAATCCGCATAAGTGTGTCTTCTGCATGGAATCCGGAAGAATTCTTGGGTTTGTCGTCTCTAAGGAGGGTATCCTTCTAGATCCCCTTAAAGTTGATGGCATTCTAAATCTCCCTCCCCCTGCTTCTTTGCAGCAATTGCAGAGTCTGCAAGGCAAAGCGAATTTTTTACGCCATTTTATTCCAAACTATGTTGAAGTGGCCAAAGGCTATACGTGGTTATTGAAGTGGGATACCCCATTTGTTTGGGATACCACCACACAAGATTCATTCAAGCAGCTCAAGGCCCTCCTTGTTTCTGCTCCGTTGTTACGTCCGCCTAATTATCACCGTGACTATACTCTTTATTTAGCTGCCATCGATAGCACCATCGGCATGGTTCTGGTCCAAGACAATGATGATGGGACTGAGCATGTTGTCTGTTATCTCAGTCACAATTTACTTGATACAGAAACTCGATATTCCTATGTCAAGAAGTTGGCATTGGTAGTGGTTCATGCCGTCCAACGTTTCCGCCACTATATATTATTGTGCACCATGATGGTGATTTTTGATTGCAACCCAATCACGTACATCTTATCACGTCAGCTACTGGGGGGCAATTACTCAAAATGGATTGTCATACTTCAAGAGTTTGACTTGGAGTTTACTACAGCCAAGTCTAAGGAGTCTCTCATCTTTGCTAAGCTACTTTGCTCCCTGTCATCTGCTACTGTGCCCTCTCGATTAGAGGACCATATCCCAGATTAATCTCTGTTCTTGATTAGCACCCTCGATCCTTGGTACGAGATATTATTGTCTACCTTCAGACATCCTCTTTTCATCCAGATTTGTCCAAGGATGCTAGGCGACATATTCACCATCATTGTCAACCTTATCACATTATTGGGGACACCCTATACTGTCTCAACACTGCCTCTATTCTCCACCGTTGTCTAATGTTCAAGGAAGCTGAACGAGTTTTGAATGACTGCCACTCTGGCGCCTGTGGTGGTCATATTTCCGAATATGCTACTGCTTTGAAGATCCTCTGTACTGGTTATTTTTGGCTATCTATTTTTAAGGATTGCATTCTTGCCATCTGATCTTGTCACGCATGCCAAATCTACCAAAGGAAGATGCGTGCGCCTCCTGATCCTTTACACCCTGTCAATATCGCTGGCCCTTTTGCCAAATGGGGCATTGATTATATGACCTGTAACCCTCGCTCAGCCGGGGGGCATGGGTATATCATCATTGTCGTCGATTATTTCATGAAATGGTCTGAGGTGATGCCTTCGCTATCTAATGAAGGTAAGACGACGGCTCAATTTTTATTCAATCATGTCATTTCACGATTATGAGTCCCTTAGGCTATCGTCACTGATCCCAGTTCTCATTTTCTGTAATCATATGATGACTGAGTTAACAACCCAACTGGGTTTGCACCATCATTGCTCAACATCGTATTATCCTCAGGCCAATGGCCAAGTAGAAGCCATCAACAAAGTTTTGGTCACGATGCTTCAACACACCATTGGCATGCACAAGTCCAATTGGCATTTGATGTTATTTTCTACCTTATGGGCCTACCGAACTTTAGTGAAGGATGCCACCGGGTTCACCCCATTCCAATTGGTTTATGGTCTGGAGGCTACCCTTCCGATTGAGTGTGAGATCGCTTCTCTTAAATTAGCAGTCGAATTACTCCCAAACACTACTTTGGTAGAAGAACATCTTCTTTACCTAGAGCAGTTAGACGAGACACGGTGACTAGCCTCTCTAGTCATTAAAGTGCAGAAGAAGGGAGTGAAAACTCACTTCGACCAAGCTGTCAATCCTCATTCTTTCATTTAAGGAGACTTAGTCCTACTCTATGATCAAGTGAATGATAAGCAGGGGAAAGGAAAATTTGAACCTATGTGGCATGGGCCTTACATTGTGAAATGTGTTTTCCAAAAAGGGGCCTATGAGCTGATTGATTACAAAGGGAATCCTCTAGATAAGCCCCGAAATGGGCTTTATCTGAAAAATATTATGCATGAATTTCATGCATCTGATTTGTACATACGTGTGTTTTCAACATGTGTGTTTTCAGTGTGTGTCTACATGTTTGCCTTGGTGTGTAGGCATAATTGTTGCTTATTGTGTCTTTTTACTTCTTGTGTAGATGTTTGATACACCTTATTTTGGTTTCGTTGATGGTGCCTATCGTAGTAACCAAAATCTTTCTTCTGCCGCGTGGGTAATCTACGATCCTCACAGTGAGTTAGTAGACCTTCAAGGTGTTTGTCTAGGTTGCACCACAAACAATGTCGCTGAATATAGTGCTGTCATTGAATTACTGACCGAGGTTGTCAACCTCGATATTTGTGCATTGGTTGTGAATCTAGATTCTCAACTTGTTGTCCACCAGCTTAACAGGCATTATTCCATTAGAGATCATCTGATTTTAAGGTTGTATTTATGTTTTAAATTATTGGAAAGGAATTTTGATTTTATTACATATCAACACATTCCAAGAAGATTAAACACATTAACTGATGCATTAGCAAATCATGTATTAGACAGACATTTACGCAACATGTAATCAAAACATTGTATAGAAAGCATTTAGGACACAATAATGAACCATAGATAGCATGTATATATATATATATATATATATATATATATATATATATATATATATATATATATATATATATATATATATATATATATATATATATCGTGTGGCGCACCGAGGCGCTCAAAAAATAAGTGTGTATGTCAAAAATAGAGTCTGTGTTCCCAATACATTCGAGACACATGTCTCTCAAAAATCAGCAAAAAGTAAAGTCTAGGTATCTACTACGATGGGTTCTGCTCTCTATAGCAGACCACTGCCCGTGCCACTCATCTCAAGAGCCTATGCACCCTAGGTGGCACTCCAACTGTGTGTCTCTAGTACTCTATTGGGACCTCCTCGATCCCTCTGTAATCCAGGATCCCGTCAATCAAGCCCTCAAGGTTACGGGCTATCTCCTCAACTGCATTGCCACTAGGGCAAACCAGGGCTAGTTCCATGTTGTTCTGCATCACCCCTTTTCAAAATCGGGTCACTTTTTTGTTATCTCTACAAAACAGGTAATAGTATTGAATTAGTATTTGTATTGATGAATTGGTTTGTGGTAATATTTAGATTAGGCTTTATTTATTCATAGTATATTTGACGTTAGACTAAAAATAAATGATCTTAAGCGGCTTTTAAGTTCTACTAGGTTTTGTATATTAGTGGTAAAAGTGCATTTAATTGAAAGCAAGATTATTCCACTCAAAATTAAACCTATCCCTAATCTCAGGTTTGTTTAAATGGTAAAAATTACACTTTATAAATTTATTTACTTACTTTTATTTATTTGAATTGTAATGTTTCCAAAAAAGATTTTGGATTACTGTATTGCAAAATAAAGTTTTATGAAATGAGATTATTAAATTGTTTAATAATAAAGATAAAAAAAAATTAAATCATCCAAATTCTTTTTTTTTCTTTTCAGAGAGAAATCATCATATGGCCGAAGCCCGCAGAGAAATCATCCAAATTCTATGATATCTTAGATAAGAGTGAAATTAATTATTTCACTTAACTCTTATTGTTGTTAAAAGTATTGAATTAGTATTTGTATTGATGAATTGGTTTGTAGTAATATTTAGATTAGGCTTTATTTATTCATAGTATATTTGATGTTACACTGAAAATAAATTAAGTGGCTTTTAAGTTTTACTAGGTTTTGTATATTAGTGGTAAAAGTGTGTTTAATTGAAAGCAAGATTATTCCGCTTGAAATTAAACCTATCCCTAATCTCATGTTTGTCTAAATGGTAAACATTACACTTTATTAATTTATTTACTTACTTTTATTTATTTGAATTGTAATATTTCGAAAAAAGATTTTGGATTATTGTAGTGCAAGATAAAGTTTTATGAAACAAGATTATTAAATTGTTTAATAATAAAGATAAAAAATAAATAAATCATCCAAATTCTATGATATCTTAGATAAGAGTGAAATTAATTATTTCAAAAGTTGATGGCTATTCATGATGATACGTGCTGAAAAAAGAGTGAAATTAATTATTTCACTTAACTCTTATTGTTAAGACATATGAGAATCGAAATCTAATTAAAGAGTGAGATTGATTATTTGAGCGAAATTTATTATTTGACTTTCTTTATATTCGTAAGATCTAAGAATCTACAATCAAATTCCATTTAAAATTGATTATTTGACTGAGTTCTTATTTGTAAGATACAAGAATCTGCAATCAAATTGCATCTGTACATTCTTAATTATGTTTAGGTTTAATTTACATTCTTCATTCTTGATTAATATGTAATAATTTTTCTTTTAGATTTCATATGATTGACAATGTGCAATCTCATTTTTTTTTGTGCATTGTTATACACAATAAAGTTGACCTTAATGAAAATTAAAAACACATTACCAAACCTGACAGAGGTTATGGTCGAAACAGAGAGATATTGTGAGAAAATCCAAATTTCTTTCGAAATAGAATCAAACATATAAATCTATTTACTACAATGCACATGCTGGCAAATATGTTGCGATCACCAGGCCTGTTGTTATTAGTTCTGGATTAAAAATTGAACCAGGTGTCAGGATACGCAAAGGCTGATGATGCCACTGCTCCCTATATATTTGGTCACCCTAGGAGAAAACTGAAACATCAGAGCAGTCGATTACAAAGCTTCAATTTTGTATTGGCTAGTGAATTCACATTATAGTTATTAGTTATTGGTTATAGGCCTCCTTTATGTTATTGATTCTAAGAAACATAAATTGTAGATAACCCCGAGGAGAGGTATTTTGAAACCTCCAATTAAGTCATCTACCATCCACAATCACCCCGGGAGCACTCTTATTCATTTCTGGAAACTAGAAACTGCAAGAGATCTGTTGAGATTTTGTTTATGGTTTAATTCAAACAATAAATGGTTTTTTTCATGCTTACAATGAAAATCACCCCACCCCGCGCCACCCCAGTGGCCCGCATGCCCGCCCGCCCGAGGTGGCTGTCCGATTCTCAAAATCAGGCAGCCACCCTAGGTGGGCGAGCGGGCCGCCGTGGTGGCATGGGGTGGGGTGCCGCCACCCACCCCGGTGGCTCACCCGCCCACCCAGGGTGGCTGTCTAATTCTGAGAATCCGACAGCCACCCCGAGCGGGCGGGCGGGCCGCCGGGGTGGCGCGGGGTGGGGCGATTTTCGTTATAAGCGTGCAAAAAAACATTTATTGTTTGAATGAAACGATAAACAAAATCTCGACGAGTCTCTTGCAGTTTCCAGAAATGAATAAGAGTTCTCCCAGGATGATTGTGAACCGTAGATGACTTAATTGGAGGTTTCAAAATACCTCTCCTCGGGGTTATCTACAATTTATGTTGTCGGGATCAATTGATTTGAGAAAGAAACAATGTGAGTCATTGATTATTCTAGAACCTACAAGACATTCTACTTTGCTTGCAGTGAAGCTAGAATGCATGTGCCTAGTTCCATTAAACCTGTTCGATTTCTATTGTTGAATCTGTAAGAATTACCCACAACAAATGGCTTTGATATTCTCCACCCATCCAACCTACATTATCGTGTTTACACTCCTATAACTTCTTCACATTCTCTGCTCCATCTTTCGACCGGGTGGATGTAAGATTTTTTAAAATTGTGTTAAACATAGTCAATCGCAATATCAACTCTGACTCCCATTAGTAGCTAATGTGTACCATGTGTTAAATTCACATTTGGAAATATGCTCCACAATGATGGTAATCAATGATGTTATGGATTTTAGGTAGAGTATATGATTCAAGATTAGCTTTTATTATCTCTTCCATATAATTTCTACTCCACTCCCTGCCAACACTAAAGTGAAAAATAGGGAGACCACCGCTTCACTGCTCGACTGTTTTAAAGATTAATTAATAAGTTTAATCTTAACTCGCAAGTTTTCCTTACAACTACAATTGCTTATTGATCATTCTTTTGGCATGGATAACACATCAAGCTTTCTCCCAGTAGATATTCATTCGTAGAAAGTTATTTTTTCAAATAATATCGTGAAGATATAGGCTTTGAATTATGAATCGATTCATCATCAACATTATTTCTATTTGATGATATTTTTAGTCATGAGAAAGGAGAAAAACATTGTTCAATTTCATTGAAGAGTGAAATTAATTATTTCACTTAACTCTTATTGTTAAGATATATGAGAATCAAAATCTAATTAAAGAGTGAGATTGATTATTTGAGTGAAATTTATTATTTGATTTTGTTGATATTCGTAAGATATAAGAATCTGCAATTAAATTGCGTTTAAAATTGATTATTTGACTGAGTTCTTATTTGTAAGATACAAGAATTTGCAATCAAATTACGTCTACATTGTTGTACATTCTTAATTACATTTAGGTTTAATCTAAATTCTTCATTCTTGATTAATACGTAATAAGTTTTCTTTCAGATTTCATATGATTGATAATGTGTGTGATGTAGGAAAGTGTTCCCTCTGCGGACAGAAGCAACCCCTATAGCCCTAGGGTGGGTCTAGTCATAAACAAGGAAAGATCAACAATAGCTTTCCTTAAACAATCATAGTTGGAGGCCTACCTCAACTGGTGGTTGATGGAGTTCCGTTGCACTGCTCCATCTTCCGCTTCCTTCTCCTAATGAGTGATCAACTTGAAACAAGGCAAAGGAAATACAACAAAGCACGTAACCAGAAAACAACAATGAACTATTTACTCACAAAGTCAAGAAGTCATGAGCTATCAAGTACATTACATACAATAAATAGGAAAACATCATTGATTGTATTGATAATGAAACAAGAGTAAGCTTACAACCAAAGTCTTGATGTCACAAGCCTTCTCAGAGGGATCCAGCCAGCCTGTTCTTCAAGCATTCACTCTTTAAAGATGGATCTCCCAACATACAAGTCTCTCTCACTCATAAGTTTTACACAAGATTAAGGGCACTTCACAACCTTCCACAAGCTATCAACAATCCCACACTTGTCACACTCACACCAGCTATCTAGCAAACTCACAAACACTAACAACACTGCTCAATTAGCCAACTATTAGAAACTAGCAATGCATAGCCATGGTGAGAGTTTAAATAGGAGAAGAAGTCTCCATGAAAGGTGGAAGAGTGAGCTTACCTTCAAGGAAGGTAGCACAAATGATGGAACAACCACACCAGAGAAGGAGGGTGATACAAACTATGCCAACAACCAGGTCTAGAGTCATCTGGAAGGCCGACTGTTGGAACAAATTCACCCAATCTGGATCATCGCGGGGGCATAATTGATCTATAGCACTGACATCACTATTGAATAACGTAGCTAGTCATATCATCGCCAAAGATTATAAACAACCTTGCACTGGGACATGAAATCGGACCATCGCGGGAATCAGGTGTACTTCCATGCTGGTAGTGCATCTGGACTGTTTAAGAGTGCCCTTCAGCGCGTATATTTAGTCCACAGACGTGATGAGGTAGATAACTTAGGAAAAGTGGGTCATTTGGAAACATCAGAGAGCATTTGTCTAATATGAGCATGTTTGACTTGGACACATGACACAGTAGAAGGACTGCAGTGAAGACAGTGAAAAATTACTATGTAACAGATGCCCCCTAAAGTATGAAGCTCGAGAGAGTGGGAGGGGTGAAATGCTTTACGACACTGACTGAGCTGGAACACCATCTGGAAGAACCTACATGCAATTACAACTGATATCTCTGATAATGAAGTACATGTAGTCTAGGCATGGGCGTAGCCATCCAAAAGACATATGAAATAGGTCCGTGGTATGGACGTAGCCATCCAGCTAACGAGACCATGATAATAAAGGTATAGTCGCAGCCATCCATCAATGAGTCATGTAATCATAAACCAATCCACGCAGCCCGAACATAAGTAATCTGAGTTCGGGGTCTTGAACCCATCCGATCATAGTACAAATTCTAGCATGCAAATAGATGTGCTGAGGTCAAGCATGATAGAAAGTTGCTTGATTACTGGTCAATGATGAAAACCGTTAATAAGCGCGAGAGAAACCACCAATAATTCCAATGGTCCTAAAGGTACTAGCTAGCACAATCCACGAAGTGTGAAAAGGAAGCTGAAGTCGAACACTCGTGGAATCACCTAATCAATGACCAATGATGAAATTCAACTGCCAGGTGCGAAGAACTTGCCATTGAGGCATGCAAGCTCTAAGGTACCAAAGGGGATCTCTAGATCAATCTCCTGGATAATGAGCTGATGTCGACAGGAGACGACCCGTCGCAGGAGGGCCATAATGTTTCCCCCATCAACGACACGAGATAAGGAACAAGTGGTAGATGGCGAAACAGAGTATCAGAGGAGAAGGCAAGGGTGTAAACTTGCAAAAGGATTATACTCTTGAACATGTCGGTGACACGACTCGGGGCGCGGTAGCATTCAGGTACCAAGGGATCAGAGGCTCAATGGAGACGGCGTGAATCAAATGGAATGAGGCTGAATGGTAACCCAAACCCACGGAAGGCCAAATGACGATGTGTGGATGTCCCAACCTGACAAGAAGCAAAAGTGTCGATGTTCAAGAGTGATTAGCTGCCATAGACAATCAATGATAAACCAGCTGTTGAATCCAACCTAGTAATAATTTAATGAGACCTAGGAAGGAGAAGCTTGAGTCTCGTCATGGTGACGAGTCCAATGTTGTCAGGGTTTAATGAGTCCGACATAGGTAAAACTCGTAGTCTTTTTCATGTTTAGAGAGTTCGAAAATGACATGGAAAAGAAAACTCCAATGGGGTCCTTTTTCATATTTGTGTCTCTCGAGCCTGAAAAAGTGTAAAACGATACTCGAAAGAACGACCCGACCTGGAAAAGTAGAAAAGCAGTCAGAATCACATCATTTCGTCACCAATAACGAGCTTGAAACGACAAAGGCCCAGCAATCTTTTCGTGTTTACACGGTCAGAAAAGGGCTTAAAAGCGACCGCCTCCTATTTCTTTTAATGAGTCAAGAGGAACAACTCGGCTATCTTTTCATTTTTCAAGTCGGAAAAGAGCGTTAAAGATGACTTTTCGGATCAAGTGTACATGAAGTTGACATAATTCCACTACCTGTAGCTCTGCACAAAGCACGTCAAACGTAAACCCATTTGATATAAAATGAACAATATATGTAGAAACATAGTTAAAAAGCCAAATTTTGACTAACCATGTGACAAAAAATGAGAAAAAACCCACATTTATAAAATATATTTTTTAATTTCCAAAAATTACTATAAAAAGGGGTTCATTCATTCATTTTTACCTTTGTTACTGTTCATTTCACTATGGAGCATTTTGGAGCACCAAATTTGGCAAGTTAATTTAAGCCCTGTTCATCCACCGTTCATCCTGAAACTTCATCCAGGTAGATAGACTTCGTCCTGCGCTTCAATTCAATGCCTTTTTTATGCATTTTGAAGTTAGATGTGTTAGTTTAGGTGGATTTTTTGAGTCGATCTCCGTCGCTCGGTCATCATGGGTATACTGCTCGAGTCCGCGATGACCGAAAAAATTTACACATAACATGCTCTGATCATCGCAGGAATGTGATGTACTTCCGTGATGACTGGGAAAAATAGAACTAGCAACCCCGCGTCATAGCGTCTATTTTAAAAATAGATGTGATGGCGACAAAAAAATATTTTTGTGTACAAATTACGCATTGACTTTTGCAAATGAAGTGCTAATTTGATTTTTCTCGTTATGCAGGCCATAATGGCGTTTGTCTGGCAAGAACGAACACATGATGATAATGATGTGGAAGCTTTTGCCAATGTTGGGTGCCAAAATGCATTATGGGCATGTGGATTGCTCAAATTCTTCCTTCGCACCTTTGGTCTCAACTCGATTTACTGGAGCTACTGATCCTAGCCTGGAATCCCACAGATGGGAAATTCATCATCCGAGGCCGAGATATCGAGTTTGACACTACAGACATATATTTTTTGACCGAGCTGTCCCATCGTGGTGAGAGGCCCATTCTAGAGGGGCAGCGACCCGAGGGCGATTCCTTAGAGATGTTGATGGCTCAAGTGTGCCCATGGGCACACAAAACGAGGAGCAGGAAGGTGGCAATCCCGACAGTGGAGGATGTAGTCCTTCGCGCTACGCTATTCATGGTGACATGGGTAGTGGGCTACTAAGCCCAACACGAGGCTTTGAAGACCCATCTCCAGTTGGCTCTCGAATGTCTCAATCCAACCATGTTTAGCTGGGCAGAAACAATGATGGTGAATATGAAGAGGCAACCTACCAACTGCTGTCGAGGAGAGATGAAGTAGTTTGGCTACAGATTGATCTTAGTCCCGCTCATGCTAGAGCGGGTGCTGGCATTGCAGTTACAGGACATGGATTTGGATTTGCCCAGACCACATGAGCCTAGGGCCACACGGTGGGCACACGTCATGCCATGAGGAGGTGGCGAATGACCAGTGTCATGGGGGACACTGTTTCGAGAGTGGTTGGAGTGCTAAACGATCTTCATTGAGGATTGGCCATATGCTGGCATGGAATTCCGCGGAGATCCTGACATGCAGCTGCCCGCTGGAGAGAAGTGGGATGATGGTGGTAAGACACTTGATCACATTTTTTATGATGTTTTTTTTTATTTTCCATGTATATGTCCTAATGACGAATTCTATGGTATGCAGATGTAGGACCAGTGATACCCGTCGGCCTGGCTCCAGAGGCGCGGAGGGATGCGCAGGGCATCGCAGCACTAGCCTTGGCTCCCCCAGCTGACAATACAGTGGAGACAGTGGCCCGGAACCTTGAGGGCCTAACAGCAGGGATTCCAAATTACATGGGGATCGAGGAGGTCCCCATAGCATTCTAGATCCACACAGTAGGAGTGGAACCTAGGGTGCACCGCTTATTGAGGTGGGTGGCACAAGTGGTGGTGTGCTATAGGGAGCATAACCCACCGCAGTAGACACCTAGGTTTGATTTCCTGCTAATGATTTTTTGAGAGACATGTGTCTCGGATGTATGGAGAACACAGACTCTATTTGGACATGTACACTTATTTTTTGAGCACCTCGGTGTGCCACACGATATATATATATATATATATATATATATATATATATATATATATATATATATATATATATATATATATATATATATATATATATAGATATATATATATATATATATATATATATATATATATATATATATATATATATATATATATATATAGATATACATATACATATTCCTATGGTTTATTATTGTGTTTTACATGCTTCTTATATGTTGTTTTGATTACATGTTACGCAAATGTCTGTCTAATACATGGCTGGCCAATGCATCAGTTAACATGTTTAGTATTCGTGGAATATGCTGATATGTGATAAAATCAAAATTCCTTTCTAACAATTTAACACGTAAATACAACCTTGAAATCCGATGGTCTCTGATGGAATATCACCCATTGAGTTGGTGGACGACAAACTGAGAATCCAGGTTCACAACCAATGTATGAATACTGAGATTGATCGCCTCAGCCAGTAACTCAATAACAACACTATATTCAGCGACATTGTTTGTGGTACAACCTAGACAAACACCTTGAAGGTCTACTAACTCAACATGAGGATCGTAGATCACCCATGCCGCAGAAGACAGGTACGGGTACTGCAGTAGGCACCATCAGCGAAACCAATGTAAGGTGCACCAAACATCTATACAAGAAGCAAAAGACACAATAAGAAACAATCATGCCTACACACCAAGCCAAAACATGAAAACACACACACAACACACCTGCTAAAAACACACATATGTACAAATCAAAGTGCATGAAATTCACGCATAATACTTTTTCAAGTAAAGCCCATTTCAGGGCTTATCCAGAGGATTCCCTTCATAATCAATCAGCTCGTAAGCCCCTTTTTGCAAAACTCACTTTACAAAATAACGCTCATGCCACATGGGCTCAAATTTGCCTACCCCCAGCTTATCGTTCACTTGATCATAGAGTAGGACTAAATCTCCTTCAAAAAAAGAATGAGGATGGACAGTATGATCAAAGTGATTTTTCACTCTCTTCTTCTGTGCTTCAATTGCTAGAGAGGCTAGTCAACAAGTCTCATCTAGCCGTTCTAGGTAAAGAAGGCGTTCTTCTACTAGAGTAGTGTTGGGGAGTAATTCGACAGCTAATTTCAAAGAAGGGATCTCGCACTCGATGGGAAGGGTAGCCTCTAGTCCGTAAACTAATTGGAACAGAGTGAAACCGGTGGCATCCTTTACAGAGGTTCGGTAAGCCCATAAGGCAGAGAACAACATCAAGTGCCAGTTAGACTTGTGCATGCCAATGGTGCGTTGAAGCATCGTAACTAGAACCTTGTTGACGGCTTCTACTTGGCCATTGCCTTGAGGATAGTATGGAGTTGAGCTATCATGCCGCAAGCCTAGCTGGGTTGTTAGCTCAGTCATCATACGATTACAAAAATGCTTACTGTGATCAGTGACGATAGCCTGAGGGACTCTGAACCGTGAGATAACATGATTAAACAAAAATTGTGCCGCTATGTGACCATCTTCAGATAGTGTGGGCATCGCCTCGACCCATTTTGTGAAGTAATCAATGGCAAAGATGATATACCCATGGCCCTTGGCCAGGCAAGGGTTACAGGTCATATAATCAATGCCACATTTGTCAAAAGGGCCAACGGTAACAACAGGGTGCAATGGAGTGGGAGGCGCACACATCTTTCGCTGGTAGATTTGGCACTCGTGACAGGAGCGGACAGCAAGAATGAAATCTTTAAAGATGGAGGGCCAAAAGTAATCGGCATGGAGGATATTTTGAGCAATATCATATCCGAACATGTTACCACCACAGGCACCAAAATGGCAGTCGTTTAAAAATCACTCAGCTTCCTCGAATGTTAAGCATCGGTAGAGAACAGAGTCGGCGCCGAGACAATACAGGGTGTCCCCAACAATACGATAAGGCTGAGATTGATAACGAATCCATCGTCGAGCATCCTTAGACACATTGAGACGAAAAGAGGACGTCTGTAAATAGACAATGATATCCTCGTACCAGGGATTGAGGGTGCTAATTAAAAACAGAGTTTCATCCGGAATATGGTCCTCTAACTAAGAGGGAGTGGTAAGAGATGGCAGAGAGCATAGCAACTCAGCAAAGACAAGGGATTTCTTAGACTTGGCAGTGGTGAATTCTAAGTCAAACTCTTGGAGGATAACAATCCACTTCAAGTACTTGCCCCCCAGCAACTGATGTGACAGGATGTACGTCATCGGGTTGAAATCAGAAACCACTGTCATGGTGTGCAACAAGATATAATGGCGGAAACGTTGGACGGCACAAATGGTGGCCAAAGCCAATTTCTCAATGTAAGCGTATTGAGTTTCCGTATCTAGTAGATTGTGGCTGAGATAATAAATGACATGCTCAGTGTCATCGTCATCATCTTGAATGAGAACCATGCCAATACTAGTGTCAGCAGTGGCCAAATACAAAGTGTAGTCACGATGATAATTAGGAAGACGCAGAAACAAGTAGAACCTTGAGGCGCTCAAAATACTCTTGGGCAGCAGCATCCTAAAGAAAAAGGGTGTCCCGCTTCAATAATCACGTAAAACCTTTGGCCACTTCGGCATAGTTCGGAATGAATCGTCGTAAAAAATTCGCTTTTGCCCTACAAGCTCTACAATTGCTGCAAAGAAGTAGGGGGAGGAAGATTCATAATGGCCTCGACTTTGAGGGGATCCAAACGGATGCCCTCTCGGGAGACGATGAACCCGAGAAGTCTGCCTAACTCGATGCAGAAGACACACTTATGCGGATTAAGCTGAATGTGGTAGTGTCGATAGTGGAGAAAGATTTTGCGAAGGTGAGTGGGGTGGTCCTAGAATTTTGCTGAATGAGCTGGCAAATCATCTAGGTAAGGTTTCACAATGTGTCGAATATCATGGAATGCATAATACATTGCGTGTTGGAAGGTAGCACCGGTGTTTTTAAAACTGAAAGGGAGCTTTTTGTAGGCGAAAGTGCCCCACAGACAGATAAAGGCGGTCTTGTGTTGATCGACGGGCGCAATATTAATCTGGTTATACCCAGAAAAACTGTCCATGAATGAATACATTTCACTCCCAGCGCACTCATCAATGAGCTGGTTGATGAAGGGTGTGGGGAAGTTATCTTTGGGACAGGCCCGATTAATATCACGGTAATCAACACAGACTCTGATAGTGCCCTATTTTTAAGTCAAAAGGGCAATATTAGAGACCCAATCTGTGAGTGGGATGGGGTAAATAAACCCAGCCTTAAGAATCTTTTCAACTTCCGCTTTAATAGCCGTAGCCTTTCGGGGGTGCAAAGGGCGTAGACGCTGGTGAACAGGCTTAGCACCTAGATACGTAGGTATCTCATGCACCACGATGCTAGGATCGATGCCGGGCATTTCTTCGTAAGACCAAGCAAAGAAATCATGGAATTCATGAAAAAGATCAGTATAGAGCTGAATCTCCTCTGGAGTACAAGTTACTCCAACATGGATATGCTCGACAACCCCTGGTTTGACAGAGATGTCGATTGGCTGGGTTTGTGTGATGTTTCCCATGTTCCCTTCAAAAGACACTTGATAAACTTGAATGGGTGTCTGGAGGGGTTGGGATGGGAGACAAGGAGCAAACCGCTCGAGATAGGTAAGCATTTCCCGATGGGCAGGCAGAGACGAGGAACGATGGTGATGATCGGACCAAGGGGGTTCCTCGAGAGATATGGTCTTGATAATGGCCTCATCAGAAGGAAATATTTCCTTTAGAGGGTCTAAGGAAGTGTTGTCTCCAAGCCAAGGGGAATGAGTGTACAAGTTAAGAGCTCTGCTCAAAGCAGCAGATTCAGGAGGTGGAGCCGATGCAGCAACAATTTCGATGTAATTGAGCTCGGCAGGACTCAAGGTTATCTCATCTCCCCAAGATTCTATCTAATCAGTGGGGGCAAGATCCCAAGGATCAGAGCGAATAGAAATCATATTAATAGGAGCGATGTTGGGAGGTGAGAGTGAAAAAACACCCATAAGGGCAGGATCTTTAAAGAGCCCAGCTCCACACTCTCACATGGGATGGAGGTATGCTCCACAAAGGGCACGTTGCCTACGGAAGAGGAGGTGAAGAAAGATAGCTGGTCTACTGTGATGATCTTCCCTTGATGAGGGAAATGAATGACATGAAATAGGGATGAAACCACGGCTCACATGGCATATGTCCAGCTTCGTCCCAGAAGGAGGTTGTAAGTAAGATTGGCATCAACAACTTCAAATTCCACTTCGACCATCTTCCCTTCCAAAGTAATAGGCAAGTGTTGGAGTATACCATAAGGGTGAAACTCTCTCCCATCAAAGGCTTCCAAGGTCGTAGGATACTGGCTCAGAGTCTGAGAACCAATAGCCTTCAAACAAGCAACAGACATTATGCAAGTTGAAGCGCCTTCATCAATGATGGTATGATGAATTTTTTTAGAATTGATGATGACCTGGATAAGGAAGGCGATTTGGTGAGGCAGTCTCGGTATATGGCTCTCTAGGTCAAAATTGATCAAATCCAAGTCGGCCAGGTCAATGCCACCGATAGCCGATAGCAAGGACTTCCTCTAAGAGGGGCAGCTTTGGAGAACTTCTAGAGTGGACATAGCTAACAGACCCTCGGCTAAGTCCTCAATGATGCTATAGTGCTGAGCAACATGAGCATTAGGGTTGTAAGAAGATTTCCAGAGTACACCTTTAGGAGGGGGTCAGATGGGCGTCTCAGTGCTTGGTCTCTCAATATGGAGCGGACCAGAACTGGACAGAGGAGCACTAGAGGGGACCTTAGGCTCTTTCTCAGCAAGCGATGGATACTCTTTTTCCCGAGTACTAATGTGGACGGGAATCGTCCCAGCCATAAACACTTGAGAACCAAAGGGAGAAGAGGATTGAGATGGATCAGCCACCATTTGTGTTTGCTGCGAGGGAAAGGGCTCTTTAAGCATGGTAGGAGTCCCAGGAGCACCTTTCAACAAACGACTAACTTCAGACCGTCGTGGACAGTCTTTGGTATAGTGATCCTCGTCACAGATAAGGCAAGGATACTTAGGTTTGTGTTTGGCACCTTCCTCGGGTGGAGGTTTAGGGGAATCCTGCTTGGGTTGATCAGCTTTATTCTTTCCTTTTCCTTTCTTCTTTCCTTTCAAGGCTTTATCCACCATGGTGGATTGGATAGCGTTAACCTCGGAAGTATTACCAGAATTGGATACAGCCTGAGAAGTATTTTCATTCGGATCATTCGACTTTTGCTTCTCAGGGTTCGCGGAAGATTTCTTAGAGGGATGATTAATTGAACCAATAATACCGTCAACAGATGGTGTTGGTGGGGCTTTGGAAGTTCCGGGCCTCGGGGCATCAGGAAAATAATCATATAACATACCGAACTGGGAGTAAACCAAGTCAAGGTACTGAGCATGCGCAATAACCTGCTCCTCAGTTACACAAGCCGCCATAGCAATGTCACGCACTATCGGACCAACAAATGAGGTCGTGAACCAGTCGGTTAGAAGCTGATCGAGAATCCAAAACTTAATCAAATGGTGATGCCATCTCCATTCATGGATATGATCAGAGATATGTGTAGTTGTTGTTTGTTTCAAGGATGTCAGGAGGTGCGTGCCCATTTCATATCAAATCGGTAACTGAAAATGAGTTAAAAATGCCATAGCCAACGAGTTAAAATCTTGAAAAGATCTACGTGCTAACTCAATATACCATTTAGCAGCAGAGCCAGTGAGGGTCCTTTGAAATAGGCGGAGCCAGATTGAATCATGAAGCCGCAAATTTGACGAACACCATAGATGATAATTCATAACGTGGGCTTGGGGATCTTCTTTAGCTTTACCAAAAAATTTGGGACAATCACCGGGAATATTAGTTGGAACCGGTCGCCAATACGAATTATGAAGGATAGGATCATTTTTCAGCTTGGACACATCCAATAACTCCAACATTGCTAAAAATGGTAATTGAGGGTTAAAGGACATCTGAGGCCGTGGGTAGGTAGCACCAGAGTTCCAGCCAACTGCTTCTTGCCCCCATTGATTCTGTCTGGACGGATTTGGCCTAGGAGGGTTCTATCTTTAGGGATTTTGTCCATAGGGATTATAGCTATAACTAGATGGCTGACCCTAGATTTCCCCCCCAACATTCCATTGATTACCAACTTGACTTGCAGGAGAAACATACGGTTGTTGGTAATTCTGATAAGGACTCACCTACAGTTGTTGATAATTTTGGTACGGGGCAAATTGGATTTGCCCTTTAGATTGCTGGAAACTATAAGGCGGCTGGGCTCCAACCTGAGCTTGGGAACCAGGCTACGTTTGATAGGCAGGTTGAGATTGAAATCCAACCTGCATTTGAAGACTGGACTAGGTCTGGAGCCCAGACAGGGGCTGAAAACCGGGTTGAGCTTGAGAAGCAACAATAATTTGAGTACCCGGTTGAGCAGGCCCAGATGGATTTCCTTGAGAGAATTGTGGCTAAGCCACCTGGCCAAAAGGTTGACCTAATTGAGATTGAGGTTGACCCATTTTCCCAGAAGGTTGAGCTTGCTGGGTATTGGGTTGTCCTTACACAACCGAGGGTTGTCCTGATGGACCAGATGGCTGAGCAGACTGGACAGTTGGTTGACCTGTTTGGATTTGAGGCTGACCAACTTGGCTAGATGGTTGACTAGACTGGATAGTGGATTGGCCTTGCTGAACGTAAGGCTAACCGACTTGCCCAGAAGGGTAGCCTTGCTGGACACCAGGTTGGCCTTGTTGCATGTAAGGTTGTTCCGGACTACCAGAAGGTTGCTCGAAATAGGTAAAAGATGAACCACCAGAGGCTGAATGTTGTCCCTAGAAGGGTTGTCCTTGTGGGCCTCCAGGTTGCCCTAGATAAGGCTATCCGTAATACTGCTGCCCATAGGAGGGTTGCGTTTAAGACAGTTGACCTTGATAAGGTGGTCCTTAAAAATTCGTAGGGGGTACTTGGGCACGATGATAGCTAGTGGTACCCCAAGCAATAGATAACGGGACTGTAACATCAACCACAGGCTGAGAGGGTAAAGGTCCGGGGTAATAGATATGAGCTCCTCGAGAATCGTAATAATAAAACAGATCTTGGGGGTCTGGATTTTGAAGAGCGTGCAAATATTGATCGTATGCCCCCCTGCTGGAATAAAACCAGAAGAAGGTGGGGCATTAAGTGTAGGATCAAAAAATTTGGGTGTAGATGCCAACGGGCCACCATTTGCCGATCCAAATGCAGGTCCAGCAACAGTGGTCACAACTGAGGATGCAGTAACGACACCAATAACAGGGGTTGAAGAAGCCACACAGACAGTTGGAATAGTCGGGATTGAGGTGACAAACACATTATGAATTTGAGGAATAAAACACTCTGAGGTCAGAGTGACGGTGTGAGACCACATAGAACTCATAAGGGAGGTTCTAGAACCCATAACATCCCTCAAAGCCTTATAGCGTAAAGGTAGCGTGACACCAAGAGGGGTGACACGAAAAGGTGTAGTTTCCGTTGAGATTTGAATTCACCGCTCGTCGCAACGGATTCTTCACTCGTGATGGGGGATGTCTCCTCCATGTCAGAAGAAGACATTGGGACCGAAACACTAGGAGGAGTACCGGGAATATCTTCTTCAAAAGGCTCCCAAATGGGGTTCCAGTGAATATCGTAAGTCTCATCTTTTGGAGTGCGAGAGTTAATCGGTTGGATACTTGGAATAACAGGGAGAGTATCACTAACAATCGGTATCTCAGGAGCAACAGAAGAGGGAGACCCTTGGTCACTTGGAACGGGAGACGGGATCGGTGATTCCGCCAGGATGATGATTCAAAAACCCTAGGAAAACTAACAAGAAAGAACCCTACTCAAGCTAACACAAAAAAGATCTAACGGGGTAAATGTGAATGTGGCCAAATAAATTTTAAGACACAAGAATAGAACTTAACCTTTTTCATCTTTAAAGAGTCAAGAAAAGGACAAAAATATGACTCTAGTCGCCTTCGAATATTTAATGAGCCTGAAGTGACAAGTGCTCAGATGGACCTTTTCTTTTAGGGAGTCCAAAAAGGAATGAAAGTGACCACTCTGGAGAACTAGGAAAAAGTTTTACTAGACAAATCCATAACACTGCATATACACCTTGGCAGTCATATGAAAACCAAGGACTTTCCATACGGCAGTCAATCTTCCCGAATGCTGTGTTCAGGGCATTATGGTTTGTAATGCGGCAAACACGGCTTCCTAAGGATAAAGGATGATAACCTAGTGGGGTCTCCCAACATATACTCGACGGTACATGGGAGCACAATTCTGTGCTAGACCACTATTGAGTCACAGAAGGAGGAATCACCCAACCTTGAGTGGAAACAAAAGTGACTAGGTTTAACGATGCTGGAGCACGTCTCTAGCCTAGACCTCTAAAAAGTGTGCGTTATGTTCCTATGGATTGTTAGATTTATTCAGTTCATTTTAGAGTTGATCTTGAATTATGTTTCAGTTTTTAGGCCTTACCGTATGTATACAACAAATCCTAGGATGCAACTAGAATGAATAAAAAAATCCTTTTTCTTCAATAAACACCTACCTACGGGAGGGTATAGAGATCATTCCCAAACCAAGAAAACCAAGACAACAAAGGCAGTCACTCAATGCATGCGACATCAATTCCTAAAGTGAACGGATACTACTAATGAGAGATTTAAACATTCGCTTTCCAATATGCAAACTTTGAAATGCAAATTCACTTTCACTTTCGTATACTAAATGAATGCAACCTTTTTTATTTTGATGTCTTTAAATCTAGAAGAAAAAAATAAGCAACAAGCAAGTGTGGAAAAACTCGGTTGATCCAAACAATTGTGATCTATTTTCGATAGCGAAAAGGAATCGAATCAATGCCAAAGATTGGTTCAATAACCATCACTAAACAATCAACCAAAAACAAGCAAAGGGGAAGGCTCAATCAAACCGACAAGAAGCTGCAAAAGAACCTTGAGTAAGCAAGAAACCAAGCCAAATTGATCCAAGAGACTTGAAACAATGAACTAGGTCACATAAGCAAAAAAGCAAGATTCATTCAACAAAGCTCACGAAAGAGTGCCTTAACCATAAACAGTGAAAAACAAGTTACTAAGTAGGTAGGAAAAGAAAGGGACCAGCAGGACTGATGGACTCAGGAGGAAAAGTTGAGAAAATCAATTCTACAGCAATCAACGTGAGTAATACATAAGCAAAAAGTGCTGATAAAGCACTAGCTGCAGCAACAAAGCGATGTCAATGCGGAAGTACACAACTTTTCTACGATGGTCTGATTTTTAGAACCATTGTGACTATGAGGCGTAATTACATGATGCACAGGATATTAAAAAAGGGTGAGCACGATGTCAACACAACTGTTAAATTCAAATCCGCGATGACATTTAAAACAATGACAGGCGAACAAAAACTCCCAAATCAAAAATAGTCAATCCTTCAATCAAATAGGGGTATTTCCGAGATCAACCCAGGAAACTCAAAAGACTGGTAACTAATCCCCAAAAATTCAAAAGAGATGAAATCAAAAACCAAAAACAAGAGCAAACAAAGAAAGAACAAAGGTCAATCTCCCCAGCGGAGTTGCCAATTTGTGATGCAGGAAAGTGTTCCCTTTGTGGACAGAGGCAACCCCTCTAGCCCTAGAGTGGGTCTAGTCACAAACAATGACAGATCAACAATAGCTTTCCTTAAACAGTCAGAGTTGGAGGCCTACCTCAACCGATGGTTGATGGAGTTCAGTTGCACTGCTCCAGCTTCCGCTTCCTTCTCCTAACGAGTGATCAACCTGAAACAAGGCAAAGGAAATACAACAAAGCACGTAACCGGGAAAAAACAATGAACTATTTACTCACAAAGTCAAGAAGTCATGAGATATCAAGTACATTACATACAAGACATAGGAAAACATCATTGATTGTATTAATAATGAAATAAGAGTAAGCTTACAACCAAAGTCTTGACGTCACAAGCCTTCTCAGAGGGATCCAGCCAACCTGTTCTTTAAGAATTCACTCTTTGAAGATGGATCTCCCAACATACAAGTCTCTCTCACTCATAAGTTTTACACAAGATTAAGGGAACTTCACAACCTTCCACAAGTTATCAACAATCCCACACTTGTCACACTCACACAAACTATCTAGCAAACTCACAAACACTAACAACACTGCTCAACTAGCCAATTATCAGAAACTAGCAATGAATAGCCATGGTGAGAGTTTAAATAGGAGAAGGAGTCTCCATGAAAGGTGGAAGAGTGAGCTTATCTTCAAGGAAAGTAGCACAACTGACGAAACAACCACGCCAGAGAAAGGAGGGCGATACAAACTATGCCAACAACCAGGTCTGGAGTCATCTGGAAGGCCGATTGTTGGAACAAATTCGCCCAATCTGGATCATCGCGGGGGCATAACTGATCTATAGCACTGACATCGCTATTTAATAACGTAGCTAGTCAGATCATTGCCAAAGATTATAAATAACCTCACGTTGGGACATGAAATCGGACCATCGCAGGAATTAGGTGTACTTCCGCGCTGGCAGTGCATCTAGACTGTTTAGGAGTGCCCTTTAGCGTGTATATTTAGCCCACAGACACAATGAGGCAGATAACTTAGGAAAAGTGGGTCATTTGGCAACATCAAAGAGCATTTGTCTAATATGAGCATGTTTGACTTGGACACATGACACAATAGAAGGACTGGAGTGAAGACAGTGACAAATTATTGTGTAACAATGTGCAATCTCATTTTTTTGTGCATTGTTATACGCAATAAAATTGACCTTAATGAAAATTAAAAACACATTACCAAACCTGAGAGAGTTTGCGGTCGGAACACGGAGATATTGTGGGAAAAACCATATTTCTTTCGAAATAGAGTCAAATATATAAATCTATTTACTACAATGCATGTGCTGCCAAATATGTTGTGATCACCGGGCCCATTGTTATTAGGTCTGGATTAAAAATTGAACTAGGTGTAAAGGTTGATGATGCCATTTCTCCCCATATATTTGGTCTCCCTAGGAGAAAACCAAAACATTAGAGCAATCGATTACAAAGCTTCGATTTTGTATTGGCTAATCCATTCGCGTTATAGTTATTATTGGTTATAGACCTCTTTTATGTTATTGATTCTGAGAAACATAAATTGTAGATAACCCCGAGGAGAGGTATTTTGAAACCTCCAATTAAGTCATCTACCGTCCACAATCATCCGGAGAGCACTCTTATTCATTTATGGAAACTGGAAACTACAAGAGATCCATAAAGATTTTGTTTATGGTTTCATTCAAACAATAAATGGTTTTTTTGTATGCTTATAACAAAAATCGCCCCACCCTGCACCACCTCGGCGGCCTGCCACCCCGGGTGGGCGGGTGGGCCACCAGGGTGGCGCGGGGTGGGGCACCGTCGCCCACCCTACACCACCCTGGCAGCCCGCCCTCCTACCCTGGATGGTTGTCCGATTCTGAGAATCAGACAGCCACCCCAGGCAGGCGGGCAAGCCACTAGGGTGGCGCGGGGTGGGGCGATTTTTGTTATAAGCATGCAAAAAACCATTTATTGTTTGAATGGAACCATAAACAAAATCTCGACGGATCTCTTGCAGTTTCTAGAAATGAATAAGAGTTCTCCCAGGATGATTATGGACCGTAGATGACTTAATTGGAGATTTCAAAATACCTCTCCTCGAGGTTATCTACAATTTATGTTGTCGAGATCAATTTATGCTGTCATCCTTTTCCCACTTTCGTGTAAGAAAATCCTTTTGAAATTATGCAACAAACTAATCCTGATCTGATTCATATGAATCATATATTAGAACATCTTCTAAAAATCCAAACCCCTCATTTGAGACATAATCATTGTAAATTGGAGCACGAATAAAACATATGAAATAGCATCTTTGAGGGTTAGCTTGCAGCTAGATAATATCTTCCTTTTCTGGAAAGTATTTGTTCAGGAAAAAAAAAAAAAACAATTTTTACAACCCAGAAAAAGAAGGCCAAAAGTGAAGGAAACTATTGATGATACACAACCAAAATCTGACTCCTGTTACTTCAAGAATTACTTTAGAAATTTTCAAATTAAACCCAGGGAAGATATTTTAAATTTGGTTCCCAATAAGGATGTCAATTTGATGTTGTGACCCCATAGGCAGTTCCATGTTGTGGGGGAACTAGTGCCTGATACATTTAAAGATTGATTAGAACTTTAAAATATGCTATTGTAGGGATAGATCATGAGATATTGCAATGAATCATGTAGTTCATAAACATACCTTTGAAACCAAAGGGACCAAAATAGAAGAGGTATACAAGGATTTAATTAAAAAGTGGCTAGAAGAAAGATGAAGATGAACAAAGTTTAATAACTCGGGCAATGAAGAATCTGAATTTCCAACATGATGGAATGGAAATTAAGACTCTTAAATATGAAATGTGAGTACCAATAAAGATAAATTCACATTCATAACTTAACAATATCCACAAGTTCATTACACACATGCTAGCAAAACAAAAAAAATAATAAACGATAACACATTGAAGGAAAAAAATGTTGCAATACCCTAAAATCTGGAAGCAAAACTGGTTTGTATTATTCAATTTCAAAGAATTCTCTTAATTACATTGCCTCCATACATGCAAACTATGAATCCCCACAATGTCACCATTTCTCAATTTTATTTCTTCCCTAACACTTAACTCACTAATGAGTCATAAAAAATGACTCTTTTAACATTTATAAAAGATTTTTATAGCTCATAACAAAGGTTACTATATATATATATATATATATATATATATATATATATATATATATATATATATATATATATATATATATATATATATATATATATATATATATATATATATATGAAAAGGCCTAATCCCCTTTTTACAATTTCAAAAATGATACCCTACCCCTTTGCAAATATTTGCAATATATACAAATTGGATTTTGGACTCGAAATAATAATGTGTATATATGAGTGTTGGAATAGAAAAAGAAGCATGTGGGCCCCACGTGCTTGTTGTCCTAAGCATGCATGAAACAATTTATTATTTGAATGAAACCATAAACAACCACTCAACGTGCCTCTGATAGGTGCTCGAAATGAGAAAGAGTCATCCCAAGATGATTATGGACAGTAGATTGGTTGATGGGAGTTTTTAAAATATCACTCCTTAGGGATTATCTATCGTTTATCCTTCTTTCACTTTATCTGAGAATCAGCCAGCCACCTCGGGCGGGTGGGTGGGCCGTCGGGGTGGTGGGTAGGGCGGGTAGGGCAAGTAGGGTGGGGAGCGAGTAGGGCGGGTAGGGAAAGTAGGGTGGGGGGCAGGTAGCGCGGGTAGTGGGGTGGGCCAGGTAGGGCGGGTAGGGCGAGTAGGGTGGCGAGTGGGTAGGGTGGGGCACAGGTAGGGTGGGTAGGGTGGGGAGGGCATGAGGGGGTGGGCGTGTAGGCTGAGGGCTGGGTAGGGAAGGTAGGGTGGGGAGGGTGTGAGGGGATGCATGGGGAGGGCATGATGGGGTGGGCGGGTAGAGTGGGTAGGGTGAGGGCCAGGTAGGGAAAGGGGAGGCATGAGGAGGTGGGTGGGTAGGGCGGCTAGGGTGAGGGCTAGGTAGGGTGGGGGGGCGGGCGTGAGGGGGTGGGCAGCTAGGGTGAGGGCGGGGTAGGGTGTACGGCGAGTAGGGTGAGGGCTGGGTAGGGCATTTAGGGTGGGGAGGGCGTGAGGGGGTGGGTGGGTAGGGTGAGGACCGGGTAGGGTGTGTAGGGTGGGGAGGGCACGATGGGGTGGGCGGGTAGGGTGGGTAGGGTGAGGGCCGGGTAGGGTGAGGGGGGCGTGATGGGGTGGGCAGTTAGGGCAGGTAGGGTGAGGGCCGGGTAGGGTGTGGGGGGCATGAGGGGGTGGGTGCGGGGAGGGGGGGAGGGGGTGGTTGGGGGAGGGTGGGGAGGGGTGGGGGAGGGGCGTGAGGGGGAGGGGGTGCGTGGGGTGAGGGGTGGGGGGTAGGTGAAGGGGGGGGTGTGAGGGGGGAGGGGGTGGGTAGGGTAGGGGAGTGTGGGGAGGGGACGGGTAGGATGGGGAGTGGGGGGAGGGAGCGAGTGGCTAGCCGATTGCAGGTGGGGGGAGTTACCCTAAAAAAAAATGACCCTAAAAAAAATCATCGTTCCAGTATCATCACTTTTTCGTTTTCAAGCTGTATTTTACATGAAAATTTTGTTTCCACTGCCATTTTAAAACATGTTCAAAATTGTCCCTAAAAAAGACCATCGTTCCAGTATACACACTTTTAATTTTTAGCACTTTTTTTTTATGTTTTTTTGGCTTCTCTTGGTCAGAGTTCCCATTTTGATTTTATAGCTCTTGTTTCAAAGTTTACATTGTTAATTTCCTGCTAGTGGTTGATTTGCATGCCCCTAGGCACACCTGTGCTATCAGCATATCTAGAGTCTCTCCGTCGACTTGTTGACCCTCTAAGATCGACCTCTTACCGCGGCAAGACAACCCAGTCAGAAAATATATGTCCATGGCATCAAATTCAATATCTTTCCCTTGGATGACGAACTTCTTGTCCGTCGGGTTCCATGAGCGGATTAACAGCTCTAGCAAGTCAAGCTGTGCTCGAAGATGTGGAGTGAGGAAGAATTTCAGTAATCTACACTCAAGTAGGGCTCTTCGGCACCTGGGATCATTAAAAGCTTGTTTGTCATTGATATCATGAGTTCTTTCCTGCCACACGAAAGCCATTTTGCCCTATGTCAAAGGAAAAAATGATTAGAGCCCTTTTCATAAGCTTAAATGCATAAATTATAAAAATTTTAAACTTTACGGTGCCGTCGTGGTTGTTTTTCAAACAGTAGCAATGGCTTGAGGTCAACTGTTCATTTTTTCCATGATCGTCACGGGAGTACATCTATATCCCACGACGAACCTGATGGTAGTATGTGTTAACACGCTCGATCGTCGCTAACCCTTGTGGATCTTCTGCGATGACCGAGAGGCAAATTTGGATTTTAAAATCTGCCCAAAAACCACCTATCTAACATCAAATTGAATGGGAAAAATCTTTGAAATGTAGTGCAAAGGGAAGATTACTTACTTGGTAAAGCATCGGGCAAGATCATTGACCGTCAGTGCCGAAATCAAGCTCGGGACCTCGCTCAGTTTTTCACACCAAAACAGCAAAGGTAAAAACTCACAAGGTAAATGTAAAAATAAACTTACCATACCCTTCCCCCCCTCTCCCCCCCACCTTATAGTGTTTTTTCAAAAAATTAAAATTTTACACTATATGGTTTTGATTTTTCACATTTATTTTGAAGTTTTGGTTAAGGTTTTGAGTTTTTGACCTAATATCCACACATATACTATATTTATGTCAAATGGATCTTATGATGTGGTGTTTTTGTGCAGAAACATAGATGGAGGGTACATGTCATGATTCGTATACACTTGGTCCATGTTTTGCAAAAGTTCTCTTTAAATCTCTTTTTCGACTTAAAAGATGAAAATATTGCCGAGTTTTCCCTTTTGACTCGTTAAACAGAATCAAAGGCAGTCCACTTTGAGCTCTTCTCTGACCGTATAAGCATGAAAATACTATTGAACTTTTGTCGTTTTAGGTTTGATACTGGTCACGAAACGATGTGCCTTCGATCGCTTTTTTACTTTTTCAGATTGAGGCCATTAATTACGAAAAGTACTCCTTGATCGTAATGGTCAAGCGGTTCTCTCGAGTATTATTTTATACTTTTTTCGGGCTTGAGGGACACAAATGTATGAGAAAGGACCCCCTTGGAGTTTTCTTTTTCGTGTCTTTTTCAAACTCTCTAAACATGAAAAATACTCCGAGTTTTCCCTATGTTGGACTCGATAAACCCTAACGACATCGGAGTCGTTGCTATGACGAAACTCGAGCTTCTCCTCCCTAGGGCTCGTTAAACTATCACTATGTTGGATTTGTCTGAAGGATGAACTTATATTACAAGCATATGCTATCCCCTTCAAGCTTGTTTCCAAAAATAATTGGGGTACTCGCCAGCAATGGTGGGGAAAAATTTGGGAATCATCATTGGTTACCTACGGCAGCTAGTCACTCTTAAACATTGACACTTTTGCTTCTTGTCGGGTGGGGATATCCATACATCATCATTTGGCCTTCCAGGGTTTTGGGTTGCCATTTTGCCTCATTCCATCTAATCCATGTTGTCTCCATCGAGCCTCCGATCCCTTGGTACCTGAGTGCTACCACATTCCAGAGTCGTGTCGCCGATATGTTCAAGAGTATAATCCTTCTGCAGTTTACACCCTTACCTCCTCCTCTGATACACTATTTCACTGTCTTCCACTTGTTCCTTATCTCGTGTCATTGATGGGGGAAACATTATGGCCCTCCTACGACGGATCGTCTCATGTTGACATCAGCTCATTATCTAAGAGATTGATCTCGAGATCCCTTTCGGTACCTTGGAGCTTGCATGACTCAATGGCAAGTTCTTCGTGCCTGATGATAGACTCTCATCATTTGTCTTCGATTGGGTGATTCCACAAGTGTTCGACTTTAGCTCATTTTCACACTTAGTTGATTGTACTAGACAGTACCTTGAAAGCCATTGGCATTATTGGTGGTTTCTCTCGTGCTTGTTAACGGTTTCCATCATTGACCGGTAATCAAGTGACTTTCTATCATGCTCGACCTCACCACATCTGTTCGCATGCTAGAATCTGTACTATGATCACTTGGGTTTCAAGACCCCGAACTAAGATTACATATGTTCAGGTTGCATGGATTGGTTCGTGATTACATACATGACTCTTTGATGGATGGCTGTGACCATACCTGAGTCTTCACGAATGGCTGCAACCATACCTTTATTATTATCATGGTCTTATCAGCTGGGTGGCTACGTCCATACCATAGACCAAGTTTCATATGTATTTTGGATGGCTATGCCCATGCCTAGACTACATGTATTTCACTATCAGAGATATCAGTTGTACTTGCGCCTGCATGTTCTTTGAAGTGGTGTTCTGGTTAAGATAGTTTCGTAAAGCATTTCACCCCTCCCACTCTCTTAGGCTTCACAGTTTAGGAGGCATCTGTTACACAGTAATTTTTCACTGTCCTCATCTCAATCCCTCTATTGTGTCATGTGTCAAATCAACATGTTCATATCTTCCCACCAATGTAAGAAGATTAAGAAAATGCTCTCTAATGCTGCAAATTGACCCTCATTCCGTATGTTTTTTCTTCGTCGCGAGTAAAACCTTAATATACGCAACGGTCCTCTGTCATAAACAGTCTCATCACGACCCCATTGCAGGTGTACACCTGTTTCCCACAACGATTGAATTTCAAGTCCCAGCACGTCTATTAACTATCTATCACGATGATCAGTCTGCATGCATTGCTTCCTAGCGATGTCGTCGCGGAGACTTAGTTCATGGCCAACGACGATCAGATTGGGCGAATTTGTTCCAACAGCCGGCCTTCTGGATGTCTCTAGACCTGGTTGTTGGGTCAGTTAGGGTCGCCTTTCCCCCTCTGGGATGGTAGTTCCGTATTTTGTGCTACCTTCTTTGAGGATGAGCTCCCTCTCCCTCATTTCATGGAGACTCCTCCTCCTATAAAATCACTCACCATTGCTATGATTTGCTAGTTTTTTTGGTTGTATAGTGCTACTAGTGCATTTGAGTCTAGTAGATAGCTTTGGTGTGAGTGTGACAAGTGTGGGATTGCTAAGTAGTTTGCAAGAGGTTGTGGAGTGCCCTTAACCTTGTATTAAAGCTTGTGAGTGAGAGAGAGAGATATTGTTGTTTGGGAAACCCATCCTTGAGAGTGAATGCTTGAAGAAACATAATGGTTGGACCCTTCGAGAAGGCTTGTGACGTCAAGACTTGGTTGTAAGCTTTGCTCTTGATTTATTATTAATACAATCAATGATGATTTCCTATGTCTTGTATGAAATTTACTTGATAAATCATGACTTCTTGACTTTATGAGTAAATAGATCATTGTTGTTCTCAGTTACATGCTCTATTATTTTCTTGTGGTGTTTTATATTGATTGCTCATTAAGAATAAGGAAACAGAAGATGGAGCAGCACAATGGAACTTCATCAACCACCTGTTTGAGGTAGGCCTCCGACGATGACTATTTAAGGGAATCAATTGTTGTTTTGTCTTTGCTGTGACTAGACCCAATCTAGGGCTAGAGGGGTTGTCTCTGTCTGCAGAGGGAACACTTTCCTACTTCACACTTAATCAACACAACCGTATAAGTTCGCGCATCATATAAAAAACATAAATGTAATTTATACCCAATACATTCAATATAGAAAACAATAAATAAATACAGAGGAATGGTATAAAACTTCTCTTTATTAATGCTTCAATTGGTTAAAGACTCAACCTGCCCTGTGCACTCAGCTGTAGGGGTTCGTGCACTCAGTTGTGGACTACTAGGCCTCTGCACACTCAACTGTAGAGTCTTCTCCTACTCTACGACCCAAGACTCGTCTCTACACTTAGATAAGACTCAATTCTCCATCTATTACTTACTTCTATTCTCTGATTTACAACTTAGAGCCTCGCTCTATTTATACAATCCCATGGTCGGTGGATCATGGGTAGATCTCTAAAGCCAACATTATATTACAAAAATGAGGGTGGATAACCCTATGACTCATTTACAAGTTCGTGCTCCACGCCCACAAAATGTGGAGTCTTTACATCAAATTTAGTCAAAATCTGGGCTTTATGCCCCAAAACTTCCCTTGGAGGATCTCGCAACCAACAAGTCTTCTCATTCACCTTGCTTTCTCATTTCACCAAGTATTTCATGTTGATGTCAAAGTCATGCTTGTGACCATGTTCTAGTTATGATCAAATTCTTCGCTTTGTGTGTACTTGTTGTGTTCGCTATGAAAACATATGTCGGACTCACACACTGAGTCACATTCACTGTTGTGCAATCATCATCACGGTCAACCAATGATCAATCACAAGAGGCTTTCTTGTTGCTTGTACCGTCAGTCAGTCATGTTGAACATGTGTATCTGGATGGTTTGATTTGTCTCGTCATCGAGTCATGTAAGTGTGTGTTTGCAGGATCACATATGCATCTTTTACTTGTTCACACATTTAATCATTTTTTGCTGAAGTTCTGACGATCGGACTCCCCTCTGATAGTTGAACCATCACCCCTCCATCGACTCGATCGACTGTCACCCAGAACAACGCAGAAGCACCAAGCAAGTCATTTCAAGTTGTGCTACTCGCAAGCAAATCAATCAGTCACCATGCTGGTCAACTGGAGAGCTTGACCCGGAAACCACCTTAGGGCTGACTCCAATAAAAAATTGGACAGTGGCTGTAAGCATTGCCTTCTCTGCTAACTGAGAAAATTTCACAGATAGGCTAGAAACACAGCTAGTGCCCATCGCTATCTCCCCCAAAAAATTGCGCAACTTTTCCAGCCAGCCCTCTTGACAGTCGACCAACTGCTCACCCAGGAAATTGCGCAATTTTCATGAGCAGACCCTCTGTTGCCCAACATTCCACTCAGCCTAGAAATTGTGCAGAGGTGATTAGCAGGTCGGCCTCCCAGCATCAGTGTAGTTTTTCTCACCAAAAGCTCCCAGTAGCAAACTACCAGTTCCCCTCTGGAATTGCGCAGTTTCTGCTACCAGTGACCCAACAGCCAGCTGTCAGTTCCCTCCAAGCATTGTGCAGTTTTGGCTACCAAGATCTGAGTCAGTTCCTCCAAAAAATTGTGTAAGTTTTTCTACCAAGCCTCTCTATAGCTCGGAAGGTTCCTCCAAAACATTGCGCAGTTTTTGCTGCCAAACCCCACCGCCCACTCATTCCAGAAAATGCACAGATTTTTCCTACCCAGCCTTCCTGCAACCCGGTCTGTTCCCCTAAAAAGTTGTGCATTTTGTCCCTCTAGCTAGGCCATACCTCCTGGATAGTCACTGTTGATCTGGATTTCCCATATCCATCACCTAGTGACTCTTGCACAGTTTTCATCAGTAGTGCTCGGAGCCTCCATCCCACCTCACAACCTTGTTGCCTCTCCCGATCACTTGCATCCAAAATGATCAAGTATCATGGTAGACTAGGATGTTTTTTGATTTGATGTCGTCTCGTCATGAGTGACTACAGGAACAGGTACACAAACAAACATGGTGCGATGAAAAATGGGATGAATAAAGCGAGCACATGCAGAAGGACAGGTTCACCAACGAATGAACAAAGATATGTGCTCGCGAATGGATGATCATGCAAAGATGTGTTTGTCGACGAACAGATGAGTAAACATGCAAGATGTGCTCACAGACAGATGAATGAATGAACATGCACCTTTCGTGAATGAACGAACCTGTCAAGCGCCTTCCAACATACAAGCAAGGAGCAATGTGCAAAAGAAACATCAATTGAACCAATGACCATCGAAGACTCTGCACACTTTGCCATGCAGAGGTGAAGTTGTGACACACCATGAAGACAACCATCACCCAGTAGCACTACAACTCGACATGCACACCAACAACAGCACAAATATACCAACACTGTCATGTCGAGTCATGTCATCCGCATCTCTATTGTGGGCCATATTGTCTATCAATGTAATGTAATGTGGAAGTCCAAGAGACCCACTTTTTGTACAAAGAGTCATGTAAAGTTGAAGAGTCCTGGAATTCAAATAGTCATGAGGGTAGTCGAACAGACACAAGGGTCAGTTTCACCCTTGGCTATAAATACCCCCTCATTTATATATGCAAAGGAATTTTTCACCTCAGCTCCTCCCACATAGCCAAGACAGTCTGTAATATTTTCTTTGAGGAGTAAGTAGTGGCTCCAATTCTCCACTCATAGGGTCAGTGATGTATGGTGTAATGATGTGTCTTAGAAATTTCACTTAATTCAGAAGCCTACTAATAGGCAAACACATTTTCACACATGTATTGTAACTATTGTAAGACTAATCTTAAACACTTGTGATGCATGTTTCTTTAACCTATGTTTAACACTTGAACTATTTCACTTGTTGTAATACATAATCTATTAATGAAAATGTGTTTTATATTCTATTAACATTGTCTCACCCATGGTGGCTACCTTCCCAGACATCAGACAGGCCTTTCACATAAAACTTATTGTAACAACCGTTGCACTCATGCGGACTCATCCGCTAAGCATTGTACGTGTTATCTTCCCTTGTGTGTTGTGACTGCCACATCGGTGTGGACTGTTCCTCCAGAATCTATGCACCTCCTATTGTGTTGTGTGTTCCTAACAGAGTTGGGACTTACTCCCAACTGATTTTGGACTCACTCTCACCCTCTCCCTCTATAGTGAAAGAACCATTGACACAAGTAACAATTACAATCACCAGGCACGCGAACATCACTTCTCAAAGACAAATCAGACCACTCTCCTACGCCGAAAAGCAAGAGTTGAGGAAAATCTCTAAGGTAATGGAGATCGAGCCATCATACCGGATAGGACTCCCACACCAAACGGTGTGAGGTCTAGTTGGGACTTCATACCAAGGTGATATCTTGAATGTTGGCAGGTCTAGCAACGTCAACACCTACGCAAGTAGGAAGTTATCCAAGGCTGTGAAAAATTATTCAACAATAGAGCACAAAGGGTTTGCCATGGTATACACGTTACAAAAATTCAAGCACTATCTATTAGGGGGACATTTCAAGATGTATACAGATTATTTTGCCTTAAAATACCTAGTCAACAAACTTGTGTTGGGGTGAAAGATTTGTAAATGGTTGTTATTATTTCAGGAGTATGATTTTGAAGTCATTATGAAGCCAAGGAGGTTTAATGTTGGACTTGACCATCTGTCGTGAATTGAAACAGGCGAAGAACCTAGTAATTTGGAGGAACAGTTTCCAGATGTGCAGCTCTTTGCAGTGCATATAGCTGATAACTATTTTGCTGATATTTTTCACTTCTTAACTATCGAGATGGCACCTAAATGATATACAAATCAGAAAAAGAAAGAATTAGTAGTGCGCACAACTGATTTTTCGGTCATTGCGAGACATCTGTACAAAATGGGTGTAGATGAGATATTGTGGAGATATGTGCCGGACTTTGAGCATGATATTATTCTCACTGATGCCCATGGGGGAGTAGTGGGAGGCCATTATGCAGGAAAAGAAATGTGCAGAAAATTTTGCACGTGGGAATATGGTGGCCAACATTGCACAAGGACTCCAAATCGCATTGTAAGGCATGTGATGCATGTCAAAGTACTGGTAGACCGTCGTGAAGGGATGAGCTACCACTACATCCTCGGGTATCTTTACAGGCATTTGAGAAGTGGGCAATTGATTTTATTGGGCCAATTCAACCCCATGGAAAGAAAATGGGTGCATGCTACATTATCACTGCAACAAAATATTTAATCATATGGGTGGAAGCACAACCAGTAAAGGATTGTATAGCGGCTACGACAACAAAATTCTTGTTTGAAAATGTCTTAACAAGATTTAGATGCCTGAAAGTTTTGATGAGTAACAAGGGTACGCACTTTTTGAATGAAATGATTATCACGTTGATAGATGAATTCCAGGTCTACCATCAAAAGAGTATTCCATATCACCCACAGGCAAATGGGACGGTCAAAGCCTTTAACAAAATTTTGGAGAACACGCTGACAAAGATCTATAACGCACAACGAAATGATTTGGATGTGTGCATACCTGTAGTGTTATGGGCCTATAGGACAACCTGCAAGAAGTTGATAGGGAAAATGTCATTCAGATTAGTCTATGGGGTCGAAGCAGTAATGCCTATGGAATACATCTTGCCTAGTTTGCGCATATCCTCTTTAACGGATATGGCAGATTGCGAGGCCTTGGAAGAACGGCTCATGGAGCTAGAAGAGGATTGATTTTTGGTAGGATTCCACCAAAAATTACAAAAGGAATGTGAAAAAGCATGGCATGATCACCATATCAAGCTTCGCACATTCAAGGTAAATGATCTTGTGTTGTTATATGATAGTAAGTTCACTAAATTTCCAGGTAAATTCTAGATGCATTGGTTAGGACCATATATTGTCAAGGAAATTACGGATGGTGGCGTAGTTTAGCTCATGAAGTTGAATGGGGAGCCCTTCTCGGGAAAAGTGAATGGGAGCAATTTGAAGCTATATATGGGGGATCTTTCATAATGAAAATATGGAAATAGGACAGTCTTAGTGCTCTAGGAAGTTGCAAGGGAGTGTGGACTAATAAACTACACTACCTAGTTTGGAGGACAAGGTAGTGACCCGATTGCGCAAAGATTGGCGAGGATGCACCAGATGAACTTGCGCTTAGGACGTTGCACCATCAGGGAAGGTATCACGTAGCCCAGTAGGGAAATGACCAATGGAGTTACTATTCATGATGTGATGGCTAGGAAGCGGTTAAGAGGAGCAGGGAGGTGGAAATTAAGGAAAAAATCCTTGAATATTTGTTGCCAAAGCAGCATTTATTATCATAATTTGGGGGGAACAGTCAGATTTGAATTCAAATCCCCCTATAAATTACGTATATCGGTCCAACAGAGAAAAATTTGCACTCTAAGACTTGCTGCATCATTTCATTGTCAGACGCATATGAGTCGAGTGCTCTAGGAAGAATTTGTGACATGCCCCTCCTTCTCGAACTATTTTGCAGCATCCCAAAAGCTATTTATCGAAAGGATGAATGCCACTAACCATATCGATGCCCTTAGTTTAGAAGAAGTTGTATCTGACGTGTCAGGTCCCAAAGTATCTAGTATGGAGACTACGCCTAATGTGCCCACAACATCAAGGTCGCCTAGGCCAAAAAAATCTGTAACAAAAGAAAAGAAGCTCGCTATGAAAGAAAAGCAACTAGCCACAAAAGAAAAAAAGAATATGGTGCTAGTGCGAATATCACCGAGGAAGCATAGAGAGCCACAACCGAAGTAGGAAAAAGACAAGCAACCAGAAAAAGTAGTGGACTTAGAGGAAGAGCAGTGCCACGACATCAAAGAAGTCAATGCCGAGGGGGCTGAGCCTATCTCTATGCTTCCTGAGTACATCCCTCTATAGAAGCGAAAAACTAAAGTGACCAAGGACCCTGATTTGAGAAAATTCGAGGTATCCATTCCCCTATTACTAGAGTAGGTCACATTTGAAGGACCTAAGTTTGCGTGTATCCCATTGTTGAAATTGGAGGACTGGGACATTGTGGATCAGGACAAATTTCCACATATGGTGACCCATAAGTATATGATGAAGATATACTATGACAACACAGGGGTTACACAGTTAGAACCCATGAAGTGGGTCCGCAGCACTGAGCAGTCGAGGCTGCTGAATATGCTATTAGTACTACACTACCACCACTTCCCTATTAATATGGTATGTGTACACCAGCTCCTCACGCTGGTGCACGATAGGATTCTATGGCTAAGGCAACCTATTCCAATAATAGATATGCTGATCCACAGGGTAACACAGTTTCCCCACAAAGGAGTGAACCCTGCCAAGGAATTTGTGGGGAAAACAGGGGAAAAGGAGCTAGCTGATAAAATGAAAAAGGAGTATGGTCTCATGAGAAGTCGCGAGGTCTCAATTTTCTCAATACATGACCATGCAATCCAATTCGTTGCCTAGATCCTCGCAGGAAAGATCATGCAAAAGTTCCACATGGACAGAGTTCTGGCACCAGTTGTATTACTTGTTGTAAAGTGATCTGAATTTGAAACTACTTGTAAATTGTTTGCAAGGTATTCAATTCAGAAATATACATGTTTAAAAGATTTCCATGTCTTGCAGAAAGAAAACAAATGAAATTTTCAGATGTTCATGACCCATTTAAGCATAGCATATTTATTTCCTTTTATTGTTTAACACACTAAAACGACTTTTTTCTGCAAAATAAATCAACCATAGATGCAAAAGAAGTTGATAAAGCAGTTCACCCCTCCTGGGCTACGTCTGCTGGGTCCAAAGCCCCCCAATGGGCTTGTCCTTGTTTTCATTAAATGCTAAAATTGAATATACAGCTAAATAGAAGCATCTACAGGTGGAATAGATGGTAAAAATGGATTCAAAACACTTGAATCCTTCAGGATTGACTATTGGATCACCTCCAATGGATACCTGCAACCCTATACAGTCTTCACAAAACTGGGCCCTAGTGGCTCCTAGAACTTTCATGGCTCCAAAACCTCTGCAAATGACCTCATATGGCTATAAGACCTGCACCAATGGCTTCAGAAGGTCGAAAATACCCAAAATAAAAAAAAAAAAATCGTCCAAAACCGCCTTTCCTATCCAAAGTTATGGCCAATTAAAGCTTTCCTCCAATTATGCCTAGAAACACTCCAACTAACTTTAGTTGGAGTCCAGTTAGCTCCGCCAATTATGGCGGGACCGCCCAAATTTGGCACTCCACCAAAAACTCCGCCAATCTAACTGCAGTTACATTAAATGCTAGCGATTAGCATGGGATTCTGTGCTGGCGGTTGGGGCTTAAGCCCTTGGTTCTGGGCCCGCGGTCATATGAAATGGGGGCTGGCCCTTAGGGGATGGCCCCCTTTGGTTTCTGCCCTATCCTTGTTTAAACCTTTTCTACACATTGTTCCACATGCTTGACATGACCCACCTATATGTGTAGTGGTAAGTCGTTTGGCTAGTGCGGAGGAGGTCTTGTGTTCAAAACTTGCCAATGCCAAAAACAATTTTACTTTGCGCCCATAATGCTTGCTGACGTCATCTGGGGGCCACGTGGCAGCCTTCGGGCCTGCCACATGGCATCTTGTGATTGGCTGTGTAAAGGGAATATTCCAAGGAATATTCTACGGAATATTCCTTTTTTAATTAATTTTTTGTTTTGAAAAATTAAAATTTCTAATGTTATTGACAAATTCTTCTTTTTGCCATAACTTCCTCATACGACGACCGTTTTTTGAACTGTTTGCAGTGCCGAAATCAGGAGGACGAGAACTTTCTAGTTTTTCCACTTTGAACCAGTTTTGAGCACTTTAAATTTTGAGCATTTTACGACACTCAGGACATGAGCACCTGATCACACCTCCCCATTGGGAAGCTTTTGGACCCCAAAAGCATTCAACTACCTGTTAATGAGGTGAGGGTACAACTCCCTCACTCTTTCCACCTCCATCCACTTTGCCTTGTTCGGTTTGCTGCCTTTGAAACCAACCCGAACATAATCTACACTGCCCCTTCTTGAAGTGCGTGTCCTTCTGTCAAGGATTGTATCTTATTTCAGCTCATCTAAGAATTCTGGTGAGAAATCTTCTATAGATGGCAGCTGAACAACACTTTCATGATCAGTAATCAAAGGAGGTTCATACAAACGTAAGTTCTCCACATTGACAACAGAATACATTTGCATGTAGGAAGGAAAATCTAATTGAAAAGCATTATTTCCATCCTTCTTGAGGATTTTGAATGGACCATAACGAATAGGCTTCAGCTTTTTACCTTCTCCTTGCATCCTTTCCTTACTAATGTATAGCCATACCTCATCCCCTTCTTGAAACTTGTGATCGACTCTATGCTTTTCGTGTCTTTCCTTGTACTTGCCTTGACTCTTCTCAAGCTGTTCTTGAATTTGCTGATGTATTTGCTGAATTCTTTCAATGAATGAACGAGCTTTGTCAATATCACTATGTCCCTCAATGGCAACATCTTTCTCAAGAATGAAATCAAGAGGTGATTTTGGCAAGTAACTAAAACAAGCTTCAAACGGTGAGGTGTTTGTGGAAGAGTGTTTGGCACGGTTGTAAGCATGATGTATGTAGTGAAAATGTTCATCCCACAGCTTGGGATGTTTGCTGCAATATCCTCTCAAGAGGTGCACAATGGTTCTGTTCACAACTTCTGTTTGTCCATCTGTTTGCGGATGGAAAGCAGTACTTTTCTTCAACTTTGTGTCCATCATCTCCCATAGGTTGGACCAAAAATTCCCCACAAATCTGGAATCCCTGTCACTAATAATGGAAGTAGGCAAACGAAAGTGAATCCATACATGAAAAAATAATTCAGCAGTTTGTTCAGCAGTTATAGTTTTCTTACAAGGCATAAGTATACACATTTTGCTGAAACGATCAACTACTACATATAAATAATCATGCTGCTTTCTAGATTTTGGCAAACCTCCTACAAAATCCATAGAGATGCTCTCCCATGGTCTAGAAGGTATCGGCAAAGGAGTATACAAACCAAGCTTTTTATTGCTAGGCTTGCTTGTAGCACACAATGAACATCCTCTTATGAACCTTGAAACAAAATCTACCATGCGAGGCCAATAGCAATACCTCTGTAGATGTGCAACTGTTTTGCTTACACCAAAATGGCCAGCAATAAGAGAAGAATGAGCTTCTATTATGACATTTATCCTCTCCCCCTGTGGTATACATGTAACACAACTTACCCAAATTGAACAACAAATTGTTATGCATGTGATAGTAATTTTCCTCTACATGATTCCCTTTACTCAAGTTAACATACACATCTTTAAAGTCATCATCAGATGCATATTGTTCTATGTAACTATCATGTAAAATGGAATCATTCTTAAGTAAAATAACAGCACCAATAATAGGCCTTGAAAGCATATCAGCAACCTTATTCAAAGTACCTTTCTTGTACCTTATTACCAAATGGAACTGTTGCAAGAAACCCATCCATCTGAAGTGTCGTGACTGTTGTAACTTGCTTTGTGATTGCAAGTACTGTAAGGGCTGATGGTTGGTATGTATAACAGTTTCTTTGCCCATCAAATAGTGTTTCCACTTTTTGACGCTTTGTACCAATGCATACAACTCCTTATCATATGTAGGATAATTTACAACAACACCATTAAAAGTTTCAGAATGAAAAGCAATAGGCTTACCATGCTGTAGAAGAACTGCACCCATGGCATAATCACTAGCATCGGTTTGTATCTCAAATGGTTGTCTCAAATCCGGTAATGCAAGGACTGGAGCTGAACTAATCTTCTCTTTCAAAGATTCTATTATGAAACTAGCTCACAAAAAGATAGAAAAGGGAGATCCACGCCTTAGAATTCAGCCTCTTCGAGGGGGAAACCTCCTTTACATTACATAAATGAACAATTCTTGGATGATACAAATGACAAAACCTCCTTTCTATATATAGGAGTCTAAGGAGTCACAATATAATCCAACCGACCTAACAATAATAATATAAAGCCACAAAAATAACAATAGAGGGATTCTATGGGGCACAAAAATAACAATATGGGGGTAATAGGGGCACAACAATATAAATAAGGGGTATAACTACAATAGTAATGGGGTAATCACTAGTATTATAGGGACCCAACATACCCCTCTCCTTCAAAAAAGTGTTGTCCTCAACGCTTGAGTAGTTCTGGATACTTCTGCATAAAATTCTCACCCTCCCGTGTGGAATCCTCAGCGGATAAGTTCTTCCACTTGATAAGATACTCTGAAATTGATCGATTTCGTAGCTGTCGAGTTCTTGTTTCTGTGATTGCTTCCGGTTCCAACATAATTTTTCCTTCCTCGTCAAGTTCTGGCAATATTGTTTGAATTGGGAGCTTGTCACCTATAACCTTCTTTAAACATGAAACATGGAAAACTGGGTGCAATCGAGAAGCTGCAGGAAGCTCCAATTTGTATGCCATAGTACCAATATTTTGCAACACCTTGTACGGACCATAATACTTTGGTGATAATTTATTATCCTTCTTAGCTTGCTTTAGGGACATTTTCTTATATGGTTGTAGCCATAGGAATACCCAATCACCTACATCAAAACTTCTTTCACTGCGATGTTGATATGCCTGTTGTTTCATTCTATTTTGTGCCAACACGAGGTTATCCTTTAAGAGTTGGAGGACTTGTTGTTGATGTTCGATGTGATGTTCCACTACCTGAACCTTAGAATTTTCTCTTAAATATGATGTGATGGATGGTGGTTTATACCCATAAAGTGCCATAAATGGGGTCATTTTTGTTGTTGTATGGAAGGATGTGTTATACCACCATTCAGCCAGAGGCAACCATTTGACCCATTGTGTCTGTTTATCAGATACAAAGCAACGAAGATATCCTTCCAAACATTTGTTTACTATCTCAGTTTGCCCATCAGATTGAGGATGATAAGATGAGCTATGAGCTAACTGAGTACCAAGACAAGAAAATAATTCTGTCCAAAAATTTCCAGTGAAAATGGGATCTCTGTCACTTACAATAATCTTTGGGTTTCCATGTAGCTTTTGAATTGTTTCCATAAATGCAGTAGAAACTGTACTGGCTTTAAATGGATGTGATAATGCACAAAGGTGTGCATACTTGGTAAGTCTGTCAACTACCACCATGATGACACTCTTTCCCTCAGACTTGGGTAAACCTGTGATAAAATCCATTGAAACCTCCTCCCAACGTTGGCTTGGAATGGATAAAGGTTGTAATAGACCCGGTGTCTTAATTGTTTCAACTTTATTTTGCTGGCAAACCAAACATTCCACCACAAACTTTTGAATATCTGATTTAAGGCCATCCCAAAAAAATTCCTTCTTAACCCTGTGGTAAGTTTTTAAAAATCCTGAGTGCCCTCCTAAGGGAGAAGTGTGCAATTCCATAAGAATATTTTGTTTTAGCTGGGAATTCTTACAGAGGTATAAGCGATCTTTGTACCATAACGAATCATTTTTCCAGCTAAATGTATCAGAAGTACTGGAATCTTGTCATAGCTTTCGAATAAGTGCCCACACTTCTTCGTCGTTCTTCCATTCCTCCCTTGCTTCGTTTATCCAATCTGGTTGGATAATAGAAATGGCACACAACAATGCTTCCACATCCTCATCCTTTCTTGAGAGTGCATCTGCCACCACATTTTGCTTCCCTTTTTTGTAGATGATTTCAAAGTCATAACCCAACATCTTTGTGACCCACTTTTGTTGCTCTTCAGAGGATAATCTTTGTTCTAAAAAGTATTTAAGGCTATCATGATCCGTTTTTACCTTGAAGTGTCTTCCCATTAGGTAGGGTCGCCATTTCTTAAGTGCATGGAGTATTGCCAACATTTCCTTCTCATAAATAGCTTTGCTTAAAAACTTTCCCTTGATTGGACGACTTTCAAAAGCAATGGGTCTTTCATCTTGCATTAGAACAGCACCAATTCCATTTCCTGAAGCATCACATTCCACAATAAAGGTTTTTGTGAAGTCCGGCGTAGCTAAGACCGGTGCTTGGCACATTGCCTCTTTAAGATGTTCAAAGGCCTTTGTTGCTTCCGGAGTCCATGAAAATGAATCTTTCTTCAATAATGTTGTTAGAGGTGCTGCTATTCTCCCATAATTCTTAACAAACTTGCGATAATACCCTGTCAACCCAAGAAATCCTCGCAGATGCTTTATGGATGTGGGGATTTTCCATTCCTTAATGGCTTTAATTTTCTAGGGTCTACCTTAACTCCTTCATGAGATACAATATGACCCAAATATTCCACCTCCTGGACTCCAAAGAAACATTTGGATCTTTTTGCATATAATTGTTTCTCCTCCAATAGTTGTAGCACCCTGTCAACATGTTCAACATGATCCTTCCAAGACTTGCTGTAGATTAGTATATCATCAAAAAATACTAACACAAATTTTCTAAGGAATGGTTTGAAAATTGAATTCATCAAACCTTGAAATGTTGAAGGTGCATTGGTAAGGCCAAAAGGCATGACCAAAAATTCATAATGACCCTCATGAGTTCTAAATGCTGTTTTCGAAATGTCTTCAATCTTCATTCTGATTTGATGATATCCCGAACGAAGATCCAACTTGGTGAAGTAAATTGATCCATGCAATTCATCCAATAATTCATCAATAACAGGAATGGGGAACTTATCTTTAATAGTGAGCTTGTTGAGCTCCCTATAATCCGGACACATGCGCCATGATCCATCCTTCTTGTGCACCAATACTACTGGAGCTGAGAAAGAACTTTGACTTGGTTGAATTATACCAGCCTCTAGCATTTCTGCAACCATACGTTCAATTTCACTTTTTTGGGCATATGGATATCTGTACGGCCTGATGTTTGGAGGAACACTTCCTGGAATCAGATGAATAGCATGATCATGATCACGCATAGGTGGGAGACCTTTGGGAGTCTCAAATACCTTGGAATGATTGTCCAGGAGATTTTGGAGATCTGGAGAAATAGATGATTCCAATGTGGAAACATCTAGCGAACATAATTGTGCAATTACACCTCTTTGCTCCTTTTTAAGAAGCTTAGTCATGCCATTAGAGCTGATTATCTTTCCTGGTTTCCCTGCAATACCCCTTAATTCAACTTCCTTTTCTTCCGTAGAAAATTTGATGAAAAGTTCTTGAAAATTAAAAGCTATTGTACCCAAGGATTGTAGCCATTGGACTCCTAGTACAACATCAGCACCTCCCATTGGAATGGAAAGCATTGGGCTAGTTAATACATATTCTCCCATGGATAGCTTGATATTATGGCACTTTCCAGAGAAATTTATTGTTCCTCCATTTGCAACCATCACTTGACACTCTGGTGCTGGATATAGGAAGCAATTCAATTCTTTTGCTACCCTACAATGAATAAAATTGTGGGTGCTTCTTGAATCAATCAACACTATTACCTTTTTCTTCTTGATTTGTCCTTCTATCTTGATGGTTTGAGGAGTGGTAATTCCCGCCAATGCATTACAAGATATGGTTGGATTTATTTGTTCTTCATCTAGGCTTTGTTCCTGGAGTATATCTTCTTCTTTTGACCTTTCTTGCTCCTTTTCTTCTTCCTCTTCACAATCTATGTAGAATAATTTCTTCTCAGCACACTTATGACCTTTAGTGTATTTGCTATCACAACTGTAACAAAGCCCTTTTGCTCTTTTTTCTTCCAATTTTTGTGGTGTCAACCTTATAGGTTGTGGAAGACTAGGGGCAACAACACTTCCGTCTTTATAGTTGTGAGTGGTATGCTTCCTGGTTGCCATAATTTTGCTTTCCATTTTTCTTGCTAACCTGAATGCCTTCTCTAATGAATCAGGTTCCCAAAGGCGAACATCATGTTGGATATTATCCTTTAAAGACCCTATGAACACATCAATCCTATGCTCCTCTGGAATATCTTTTACCCTTATGTTCAATTTTTGGAACTCCTCAATGTGCTCCATTACTGAACCCTTTTGTTTGAGACTTATCAATTGGCTAAAAAAAGTGTTGCTTTTCGTATCTTCATAATGTGCTATCAATTCTTCCGTAAAAATTGCCCAAGTGATAAATTGTTTACGAGAGCAAAGCCATTGATACCATACAAACTGATTTGGTTCCAAATATACAGTTGCCATACGTACCTTTTGTGCATTTTGCACATTATTGAGATCGAAGAATTGCTCCATCTGTAATATCCATGTGGTGGGATCCTTGCCATCAAACTTCCTCATATCGATTTTTGGAATATGGTGATTCTTCGATCCAACATTAGCGTCTATGGAATCATGATTAACATTTCTTTTGTTCTCATCATGAGTTTCCTTTACTACCTTTTCACCATTAGTGACCCTTTCTTGTAGCAACTTCTTCAATTCTTCCATGTTTGTCTTCAAATCTATCTTCAAATCTGCCATCGAATCCTCCATCTTAGCTTCCATGCCCTTTATCTTAGATTCCACGCCATTTATCTTAGATTCCACGCCACTTATCTTAGCTTCTGTTAGCTTTTGTGAGCGTGACATTTGTTGCACTTGTTCTTGTAATTTTGATATATCATGTAGCATTTATTCCTCTTCTTCATGAGTCATGCTAGAGCTTTCAGGCTCCTTATTAGTTGTTTTCATTTTCTTTCCTCGGGGCATCAGTTACCGATAATAATGCTTTACTATGCCCTTTGAATTCTGTTAAACCAAGCTTACACAAAAATTTAAAAAAAAACTACACACCTTTTTTCACTTTAGAGAAGCCTGATATTGAATCTGATGTATCTCTGTAATTTCAAATCATCCAGTTCTAAAATTGCTACCTGTAGTAGCCTTCTGCGTCCTCTTTCCAATGCCACAAGTCTGAGCCAAATTGGATTCTCCAAGGAAGAGTTATGTGAAATCTCCCACAGTGACTTGCTTTTAGACTAGTTCAGTAGAGCGAACTTGTACGACGTGCCACGAGTCACTGTTTCAACCTTTGAATCTGAAACACACATACAAGAAACTATAGCCCGTCCTTTTTCTGTACCTTCTTACGAAATTTCAATCCGATCCCCAGAGAGAAAGTTATGATAATTTTCCCCAGGTCACCTGTTTTGAATGTAATTCAGGAGTCTGCAAAAATACCAACTTCCTCAGATCATATCTCCGCAAATATCACGCAAAACGCTCTGAAATTCGGATCCAAGGTTCAGCGCGATTTCTTCTCAAATGGGTTTTTTGCGACTTCTGAAATGTCACAGAAAAAAAGTTATAGCGAAAATTCCATGATGACATGTTTGGAGCAGCGAAACCCTAGAATCCAAAGCTCTGATACCAAATGTTATGAAACTAGCTCACCAAAAGATAGAAAAGAGAGATCCACGCCTTAGAATTCAGCCTCTTCGAGGGGACAACCTCCTTTACATTACATAAATGAACAATTCTTGGATGATACAAATGACAAAACCTCCTTTCTATATATAGGAGTCTAAGGAGTCACAATATAATCCAACCGACCTAACAATAATAATATAAAGCCACAAAAATAACAATAGAGGGATTCTATGGGGCACAGAAATAACAATATGGGGGTAATAGGGGCACAACAATATAAATAAGGGGTATAACTACAATAGTAATGGGGTAATCACTAGTATTATAGGGACCCAACAGATTCGAAAGCTTTTTGCTGCTTGCCTCCCCATTGGAAAGCATGCTTCACACTTGTCACTGCATGCATAGGAGCTGCTATAGAAGAGAAGTTAGAGATAAACTTCCTCCAATATTGAGCTGCACCCAAAAAACTTCTTACCTCTGTTATGGATTTTGGAGTAGGCCACTTCACAATAGCCTCAATCATAGCAGGATCAATTCTCAAAGCACCTCCTCCTACTATGTGTCCCACATAAACCAAAGAAGTCTTTCCAAATTCACACTTTGACATTTTAAGAAATAACTGATTCTTCTTCAAAACATCAAGCACTTTCCTAACATGCATGACATGATCTTCTCTAGACTTGCTGAAAATTAAGATGTCATCTAAGTAGACAACAACGAAATCATCAAGAAAAGGACGCAAGACATCATCCATTACCCGCATGAAAGTTGCAGGTGCATTGCACAAACCAAACGACATCACAAGCCACTCAAAGAGTCCTTGTTTGGTTTTAAAGGTTGTCTTCCAAATGTCACTTTCTTCAATTCTTACTTGATGATATCCACTGCGCAAGTCTAGCTTAGTGAAATATCGAGCATCTTTCAGCTGGTCTAGCAAATCATCTATCCTTGGGAGTGGGTAACGATTCTTTACTGTTATATTGTTCAAGGCCCTGAAATCAACACACATACGCCAAGTGCCATCTTTCTTTGGAATCAATACAATCGGTGACCCACATGGCGAAGTACTTGGCCTTATGAAACCCTTGTCCAACAAGTTCTTGATTTGCTTCTTTATTTCAACATTCTCCATAATAGACATGTGGTACATGCCTATGTTTGGAAGAGGACAATCTGGATGCAAATGGATTTCATGCTGAATCTCCCTCTTAGGAGGTAAACTTGTTGGCTCCTGAAACATCTCATGATATGCATCAACTACATCATATAGATCTGATTTAAGTTTTGCATCACAATTGTCAAATGACTCATGATTCACATCAACCTTGGGCTTAATCATAAGAAGAACAAAATTCTTACTTGAATTGACCAGCCTTTTTACCTGTCCTGCATTCACCATCACTATATTTGTCTTCTTGCGTTGAGCTCTAACAATGAACTCCTTGCCATCTTTGAAAAGATGATATTTGTTTTCATGGCAATGAAAGATAGCTTTCCTGTCAAACAAGTAAGGACTTCCCAAAACAATTCCTGCTATATCAAAAGGTACCACATCAAGTTCAACTGTGTCAATAAAATGTGCAGTAATTGCAAAGCGCAATGTGCACTTTCTTGAAAATTGTAAATTTGCATCCTAGCAAATCCATCCAAGTGGATGTGGCTTCAGATGTGGAACGGTCTCAAGTTTAAGCTGCTTGACCAAGTCCTCTGATATAAGGTTTTCTTGTGACCCACTATCAAAAAGTGTGTCAATTTTAGTATGTTTTGAAATCACCCTCACATGAAATAGTTCAATTCTTTCTTCCTCATTAGGAGCTTGTACATGGCAGTTTGAGGTACTAGTGCTGGCTTGAGTTTCAATTTCTTTTCCCTTCAAGTTTTTCAAACCCATGGCTGCAATTTTGGTTTCATCACCTGAATCATCCCCTAAATCCTGTGGTGTAGATGTAGTAGCAGCAGTTTTCTGTTTCCCTTTGGATTTGTTAGATTGAGGTCTTTTTTCAGGATGTAATTTCCAACATTTTTTCTCCTCATGGCCTAGTTTAGAACAGTGTTTACAGATCACTTTCTCACTCTCCTGTTTGACAGATGCATTCTTTTTTCCCTTTCCCTTGGAGGTTTTCTCTTTGTTTTTCCCCTTGGGGGGCTTGTTTCTACCCTCTTCAAGTGTGTTTTTCCCCTTGCCTCTAAATGGGTAGCTTGGACACAAACCTCGTCCAGGCTAGTAGGGTTAAACATCAAGATGGTGTGTCTAAGGTAGCTATGCAAGCCACCAATGTATTTCAGCAAGGTTTCCTGGGTCTGTAAATCTACCCCTAACAAGAGAGCTCTTCTCCTGAATTCTTGGGTGTAGTCTTGGACACTCTGACCCTTAAGTTGTCTGAAATTTTCCCAATTCATAATGGCTTTCTGCATGTGAGCAAGAGGATAAAACTGTTTTTTAATGGCTAACAGAAATTCAGGCCATGTTAAGGTAACCTTACCAAATTTCTTGATCTCCTCTTTAGTTTTGGCCTCCCACCAGACCAATGCTGCTCCATCCATTTTCAAAGAAGCCAACTGAATCTTTGTGGCATCATCATGCATATTCTGGATCCTCAAGTAAACTTCCAACTGCCTAATCCAGTTGTCAAGCTTTTCTGCATTCACTTCACCATTAAACATAGGTAATTCGAATTTTACATCAAGCTTCAAAAAAGGACTTTTTCCAGAGGATCTATGCTTATGCACAGAAGAAGAAGACGAGGATGAAGAGGAAGAAGGTGACGATGGGGGTGGTGGATCACCATTTCCTCCATGTCCTTTCTTGGAATGATCATCATCCTTCTTACCTCCTGAAGAACCCTCTCCTTCATGTGGATGTTTGGACCCTTCTCCAGCCAATTTCTCATTTCTTTCTTGGTACAATATCCTCACCATTTCAGTGAGGTCCAAGAAAGCCTTTCTGAAAACTCTTTCTTCTTCTTTTGGATCCATGTCTGTAGGAATTTATCCTTCATGTGTAGACATTCTTGAAGCTTCTACTGAGACTCTTGAAGGTGAAATTAAAGGTGGAGGTGATGGCTCTCTAGCCTTCCTTGACTGAGGATTCTCTCATTCTCTAGTCAACTGTCCTTCCCCTCTTTTATGTTTCAACCTGGTAAGCATCAATACTTGCAAGACAGTTAGAAGATATTTGAACAAAACCCTGAGCTCTAATACCAACTTGATCTGAATTTGAAACTACTTGTAAATTGTTTGCAAGGTATTCAATTCAGAAATATACATGTTTAAAAGATTTCCATGTCTTGTAGATAGAAAACAAATGAAACTTTAAGCTGTTCATGACCCATTTAAGCATAGTAGATTTATTTCCTTTTACTGTTTAACACACTAAAACGAATTTGTTCTGCAAAATAAATCAACCACATATGCAAAAGAAGTTGATAAAGCAGTTCACCCCTCCTGGGCTACGTCTGCTGGGTCCAAAGCCCCCAAATGGGCTTGTCCTTGTTTTCATTAAATGCTCAAATTGAATATACAGCTGAATAGAAGCATCTACAGGTGGAATAGATGGTAAAAATGGATTCAGAACACTTGAATCCTTCAGGATTGACTATTGGATCACCTCCAATGGATACCTGTAACCCTATACAGTCTTCACAAAACTGGGCCCTAGTGGCTCCTAGAACTTTCATGGCTCCAAAACCTCTGCAAATAACCTCAGATGGCTGTAAGACTTGCACCAATGGCTTCCGAAGGTCGAAAATACCCAAAATCAAAAAAAAATTCGTCCAAAACCGCCTTTCCTAGCCAAAGTTATGGCCAATTAAAGTTTTCCTCCAGTTATGCCTAGAAACACTCCAGCTAACTTTAGTTGGAGTCCAGTTAGCTCCGCCAATTATGGCGGGACCGCCCAAATTTGGCGCTCCACCAAAAACTCCACCAGTCTAACTGCAGTTATATTAAATGCTGGCGGTTAGCATGGGATTCCGTGCTGGTGGTTAGTGCTGGCGGTTGGGGCTTAAGCCCTTGGTTCTGGGCCCGCGGTCATATGAAATGGGGGCTGGCCCCCTTTGGTTTCCGCCCTATCCTTGTTTAAACCTTTTCTACACATTGTTCCACATGTTTGACATGACCCACCTGTATGGTGTAGTGGTAAGTCGTTTGGTTGGTGTGGAGGAGGTCTTGTGTTCAAAACTTGCCAATGCCAAAAACAATTTTACATTGCGCCCATAATGCTTGCTGACGTCATCTGGGGGCCACGTGGTGGCCTTCGGGCCTGCCACGTGGCATCTTGTGATTGGATGTGCAAAGGAATATTCCCTGGAATATTCCAAGAAATATTCTACGGAATATTCCTTTTTTAATTAATTTTTTTTTTGAAAAATTTAAATTTCTAAGGTTATTGACAAATTCTTCTTTTTGCCATAACTTCCTCATACAGCGACCGTTTTTCGAACCGTTCACAGTGCCGGAATTAGGAGGACGAGAAATTTCCAGTTGTTCCACTTTGAACCAGTTCTAAGCACTTTAAATTTTGAGCATTTTACGACACTTAGGACATGAGCACCTGATCATAAAGTGTGCGAAGGGTGTGCAGTATAATTGGTCGAGGTATCTCTACCAGGAGTTTCTCACAAACTGCCAAGAATCCAAAGAAAGCAAGCCATTTCATTATGCTTGGCTTCTACTGTCGATTGTATTAGTTGCATGGAGGTTACCAGAGGATAACCAATTTCCTCTACACAAGGAAGAATTGCCTGAGGTCGTGGGGTTCACCTCACTCTGGGCCACAAAGGATGCGACCTGCATCAAGGAAACAAATTTTTTTTGGGTCCTAATGGAGATGGACCTTCGGATGGTAATCAATCAATGACCAAGGTTCTCCCTAACCTTGTTTGGGAAATTAACATCCTATGCGGAGTTCAAGGCTAACTTTCACAACGTCTCAATCCATGCGCAGAAGGACCCAAAAGGAACGTGGTACGTACTACCTTATTTAGTGTCTACGAAAAATGTGCAATAAGTTGTAGGGTATTGGTCACCTACAACACTAGAGGTGGGAACCAGAAAAGGCGCAGAGAGCTCTGCTGCGTAGAAGCAGAAGGAAGTCGCTAAGAAATTTGCGTGCACATTAGCCGAGAAAAAGAAGGTGGATGCTAAGGCAGCTGCAGAGAAGGTATGAATTGAGGAAGAGCGCACTGCTAAAGAGTAGGAAGAGAAGGAATAGAAGGATGTTGAGTAGAGTGAGAAGTATGCTACGCATCACACTGATGAACAAGAACTTTCAGAGCAGGGAGGAGGGGGCGATGAAGAGCAGATCACTTCATTCATTCTGAAGAAACACAGATAAGAACAGATGGGTGGCCAACGAAAGAAGAATAAGTCTGACAAGCAGACACATCTGGATCCCATGGTACTGACAGAAGGCGATCTCTATGAGATCAATGACAAGATACGAGACAAAACGACAGAGGAAACTGCAGCAATTGGAGTAGAAATATATGCAGATGCTAGGGAGCATCCAGAAGGATCTGCATGAGCTATAGATCTAGGTGAACAGGAGTCAAGTGGATGTCAGGAAGGTGAGTAGTGCACAAGCTAGCTTAACGTAGGGAAGTAGTGCAGTCACATAGATTGAACAAACTCTGGATCTTAGAGTCTTTCCTTTACCAAAGGGGTCAATCTGTGTGGAATTGGATGAGGATCGCATGTTGCTCAACATAGTGAAAGATATGGGCTTGAACCTTGTCGCATTGCCGCTCCAGTCTCTTCATGAGCTACATCAGGGGGTCCCAGATGAGCTGAAGATCAAATAACAATGCATGCAAACTATCATCAATGAGTTCAAAGTCAACAACGAGCAGTTATTCGCAGAAGAAACTTAGGTATTGAAGGAACAGGAGGAGTTGTAGACACAGGGTCAGAACCTAGTCACAGTAATTGAGCAGGCTTGGAAGTCTATACCTCAGTTGAATATACCCTATGTTGCAGAGGCTTTAGCAAAAGTGAGGAAATTGGCTGCTGCAATGCGTGCGTCAAAGGAAAAGGTCAATAATGTGACTTTCGATCTTCGCATGCAAAAAGCTGAGTTGCAATTGAAGTTGCAGCCGACCACACCGCTGGAGGTTCAGGAATAAAGAGAAGCGGCTATAAAAGAATCAACGACTCAACTCGATGTTGTAGTTTAGGGTTGCAACCATCTCTTCACTCAGGCAATGAGCCTATGGATACATTGCAGGACGATCCTACGTTGTAACAGTTGAACACAAAAATTAGTGAAGCATAGTAGCAGTATGATGATATCATTATGATGGCACAAACGTTGGCGATGGTCCAGTGCTTCACGCACTTGCATGAAGGCAAGACAAAATTGATGTAGATCTAGGAGTTGAAGAACAAGTAGTCCTTACTCATAGCCCAGCTTGAGCCTTGGACAGAGCAAGCCTGCCAGCTTTCATAGAACATTCATGAGAAGCTGAAGGCCATGCAGCAGACACGAAGGACTATGCAACTAGAAGTAGAGGGGCCAACCACAAAGAAACTGGTCTAGGAGGTACAACAAGCACCAAAATAGAGTACAGCGAAGCTCCAGACCTTGACCAAGGCATTCAACGAACTCCTCCAGAAAGTGGAACAACCAACTCAGTGACTCAAGGGCGAGTCACGATATTTGTGTTGAGAGACTGTTGGGATGGGGTCCCCAAGGGTAGAATTGAACTAGACTTAGTCCTTTTTGTAAATAATTTTGTAAAAGATGTAAAGTCTCTACAAAATATTGACACGGAGCGCGCAGATAGATAGAGTCAAAGGGGCCTGAGCCCCTTGTTTTTTGTCAATTTTGAAGACCCACCCATGAGCCGAGGGCCATGGTATTGTATTAGGAAAGCTATAAATAGTTGATTCTTAGCGAGTCTTAGAAGTAAGTTTTGGATAGATAATTGGGTACATTGAAGAGTTTTGTTCTCTTGGGCAAGATCTAAGGCTGGAAGGCTCTACTTTGTGTGCTTAGGTAGAGAAGAGAAGGCTCCTACAGCTGAGTGCACAAGAGGCCTGGGTTGAGTCTATAGCTGAGGGCGTGGACCCTTGTAGCTGTGTGTGTAGGGTAATAAGAGTCTGTAATCGATGAATTGAAGATTAATAAAGATATATTTTTGAATAATTTCTAAGTTTTCCCATTGTACTTGTTTCTGTTATATGTTCTCGATTAATGATATGTTTTATGAAATAATGATTCAATGCTACGCGAATTTACTGAATTTGTCCTAATAATGTTGAAATGAATGCTTAGCCACTTCAGCGAAGTTATAAACAATTTATCTTATGTGTTCAAATGAATTAAGTAGATCTTTGTGAACTTCAATCTAGGGTTTCTAGTTGATGCGCAAAAGAAGGTGAATTGACCCTTTAAGGTCCGCAAGGACTGATCGTGGAACTTCACGTAGGTCTAAAAGCCGCTTTAACTTAGTTACAGTAGAGAGCCCTAGAATTCTATCGATCTGTGTGGAGGCAGCTCTAAGGCAATGGAAGACATCACACTAGTCTCTAGATGCAGAAACTTGGTTCTTGCATCCCCCAATACTACTATGGGTGACACTGGAGCCTGAACTATGCAGGTTGTTTCTGAAAGGGACGGTAGTGTAGGGTTTTGTTAGTTTTCATAACTAACTCTAAACCTAGTTCAGGACCCCCTAATCCAACATACCCACTCCTAGGGTTCTTTCTTCGACGGATGCCAAATTGCATCCCTTTAAGGAGATCCCAGTCCCGACAATGGAATCATTTATTGGTCTGAGGAGGCTTGACCCAGGTTCAGAGTGTGTTGCGCACCAAAAAAAACCCTCAACTACTAGCCCTTTTGGCAACGATCTACAAGAAGATTGTAGTCTCACCTGAAGCAGTTATAGGAGGCTACAGAACTAGGCTTCTGCAACTGAAGGGATATCTACGCAGTGGCGCTTTGTGTTTACTTCTACTCTATATTGATCGTATAACTTTACGTGTTTAAGAACTTTGCGCAGGTGATTAATTTAATAGAATCTTATTGAACCCATAAAATTTAACAAGTTAGAATATATATCTTACAATTCTTCGTATTATTCAATGAAAACCATACATAATGATACTAACAACAACAAAGACTGGACACAGAAAGATATACAATTCTTCACCAAAACTTCTTCTTTATTAATATAAATCTTCAATACATATACATCTTCGACATGTGCACCCAGCTACAGGTGATCTCTGAACACAACTGCAAACTCTTCTAGACCTCCGTGCACTCAGTTGTGAAGCCTTTGCACAAACTACAGACTACAGACCTGAGTACATAGATTCAAGTCACTTATGATATTTCATTATATGATTATCTTCTACTAAGGTATTACACATCCTTAAATACATTTGATCTTTTCAAATACCATGGTCCACATACCATGGATCCAAAAAACAAGGACTAATACTCGATACTCATTACAAAATAAAGGCTTTATCCCATCCCCAAAGCCCTAAAAGTTCACACGATGAATATATCTTCTCCTACTTCGCATAGTCTACTCCTTTTTCTGGGTCTTTTACCCAAAACTTGGACCGATTTGGGCCATGCCCGACATGATTGATTATGTATCTCACCATTACCATTCAAGGGATTCTTAGGCCTAACGAGGGTATACACCTCTAGGATTTACTGTTATCCTGCCATTACCGGTCAAGGGATTCCTAGGCCTAACGAGGGTATTCACTACCAGGTTTTACCATGTATCCTGCCATTACTGGTAATAGGATTCCTAGGCCTTGTGATTTTTCCTTAGACCACCCCACTCAGCTTTAAAACCATCTGTGATGCAGGAAAGTGTTCCCTCTGCGAATAGAGGCAACCCCTCTAGCCCTAGAGTGGGTCTAGTCACAAACAAGGATAGATCAACAATAGCTTTCTTTAAACAATCATAGTTGGAGGCCTACCTCAACCGGTGGTCGATGGAGTTCCGTTGTGCTACTCCAGCTTCCGCTTCCTTCTCCTAATGTGTGATCAACCTGAAACAATACAAAGGAAATACAACAAAGCATGTAACCGGGAAACAATGATGATCTGTTTACTCACAAAGTCAAGAAGTCATGAGATATCAAGTAAATTACATACAAGACATAGGAAAACATCATTGATTGTATTAATAATGAAATAAGAGTAAGCTTACAAACAAAGTCTTAACGTCACAAGCCTTCTCAGAGGGATCTAGCCAGCATGTTCCTCAAGCATTCACTCTTTGAAGATGGATCTCCCAACATACAAATCTCTCACAGTCATAAGTTTTACACAAGATTAAGGGCACTTCACAACCTTCCACAAGCTATCAACAATCCCACACTTGTCACACTCACACCAGCTATCTAGCAAACTCACAAACACTAACAACACTGCCCAACTAGGCAATTATCAAAAACCAGCAATGCATAGCAATGGTGAGAGTTTAAATAGGAGAAGGAGTCTCCATGAAATGTGGAAGAGTGAGCTTATCCCAAAGGAAGGTAGCACAATTGATGGAAATGACATGCTAGAGAAAGGAGGGCGATACAAACTATGCCAACAACCAGGTCTGGAGTCATCTGGAAGGCCAACTGTTGGAACAAATTCACCCAATCTGGATCATCACGGGGGCATAACTGATCCTGAGCGCTAACATCGCTAGCGAGCAATGTAGCCAGTCATATCATCGCTAAAGATAATAATTCACCTCATGCTGGGACATGAAATTGGACCATTGCGGGAATCAAATGTACTTCCATGCTGGCAGCGCAACTAGACTGTTTATGAGCGCCCTTCAACACGTATATTTAGTCCATAGTCACGATGACGTAGATAACTTAGGAAAAGTGGGTCATTTGGCAGAACAAGAGAGCATTTGTTCAATATGAGCATGTTTGACTTGGACACGTGACATAGTAGAAGGACTGGAGTGAAGACAGTGACAAATTACTGTGTAACACCATCCGGAAGTCCAACTCAACCAAGAGAAACCCCATCATAATGGCTACTTGAAAATGGAAAGGCAAGGCTGAAAACCATTGTCACACCTCGCAAAACCCATGCCAAAGACAACAAGAGAACCAAAAACACACATGCTTGTACCATGCATGCCAAAAATAGCAAGGAAATCATACATGCAACTCAATCCCTGCAATTAATCTCGTTATAGCTGCTTGATCCCACTCTTTCTTGCTTGGTCTTTGCTTCCATTTGCCTTGTTTATCCTTCCTTTTCCTTCCTCCCTCAAATGATAGAGTGCTACAAGAATACTATGTGTATGAGAGTATGAGAGAGAGAGAATAGAGAGAGAGCTCCAAAACTGAACTGACAAAAGGTTGTGAACTGATTCTCATAAGCCTTTTTATCAATGAGGCCTCTATTTTCTTCAATTTCCATTATTTTTTGCCATTTTCCTCCTCACATGCAACTTGTGACATTTCACCTTCATTTTCTCCTAATTTTCTTTATTTTCATAAATAAAATGCCAAATAATGCCACTTGTCTTTCCAAATCCTTTTCCATTTCCTTTTCCAATCTCCCCTTACCATAATAAACCAAATGAACACCCACTAGGATGTTTTTCCCAACATTCAGCTTGGAATAAGTGTCTCATGACCTTGGTCTTATTTTTCCTTTATTAACTTTATTACATGGATTTTTAACTCGGGGTTGTTACAAACCACTCCCCCTTAGGGGAACACCGTCCTTGGTGTTCTATGACACCTACAGAAAGCAAAACCACTGAAAACCAAAATATATTTCCCATGGATCTATATAACTTATCTCAATGCAGTATTTATAATTATCAAACTGCTGAAAAGAAAACCATCATGACAAACATAACAACATGACAACCATACTACTTATTGGAGATTTATGACACAACTCATGGTGATATTTATATCCATATACATACATACATATACCAAAATTTCCTTGCCTCAATCAGTAAACAATGACGGATATATAGCCCACATCTGATCAACCATCTACAATGTAGCTTCATGAGGCCCAAAGTGCTTCCACTACACTTTAACTTGATCGATTGCTTAGTTCTGGAGCATGAGCATATTTCTCTGCAAAATACACTGAGATTCCAACTAGAATTCTCCTTCTGGCACCACCTGTAATACAAACCAATCAATAACATGGTCAAAATCCTTTACATGTATTTTAAGAAATGAAACATGGAAAACATCATGGACTTTCATTGTCAGAGACACTGCAGGTCTATAGGCAACTAGTCTAATCCTTTCAAGGATCTCGAAAGGCCCACAATATCGAGGTTCCAACTTCACACATGACCCAATCCTCAAGGAGATCTTCTTGGGATTGATGTCTAAGTACACATGTTCCCCAACCTAAAACTTCTTAAACAACTTGTTATGATCTACATAAATTTTATGCTTATCTCGTGTTTCCTTTAGGTTCTTCTTGATAACCTGCATTTCAAGTTCCAATTCTACCAACATGTTCAATCCTATCAACACCCTATTCATTGGATCACTCTAACTGATGGGATTATTACAACTATGCGCCATAAAGTGGCTTAAACAGACTCATCCTCACTGACTCATGATACCCATTATTGTAAGCCAACTCTACCAGTGGAAGATACTCTTTCCACTTTCATTGTTGATGCATGATGTACATCCTCAACATGTCCTCCAGTGTCTTGTTGACCCTCTCTATATGTGGATCTATCTGTGGATGATAAGTTCTGTTAAAGGCCAACTCTGTAACCAAATCAACAAACAACTATTTCCAGAATATGTGTTAGGTCCCTATACTACTAGTGTAGCCCCTTATTGTTATTAGTGCAACCCCCTTATTGTATTTTTGTGCCCATATAGTCCCCATCTTGTTATTATTGTGCCCCATAGAAGCCCACTATTGTTATTTTTGTGCTCCTACAATATTATTGTTATGTAAGATTTGATTATATTGGGACCCCTTAGACTCCTATATATAAAAAGGAGGTTTTGTCATTTGTATCATCCAAGAATTATTCATTTGTTTAATGTAAAGGAGGTTGCCCCCTCTAAGAGGTTTATTTTGAAGTCGTTGATCAATCTATTCTTCTACTTTGTGAGTTGGTTTCATAAAATTTGGTATCAGAGCTTTGGATTCTAGGGTTTCGCTGCTTCAAACAAGTCATCGTGGAATTTACACTATAATTTTTTTCTGTGAAGTTTTAGAAGCTAAAATTAAAACCCATTTGAACTGAAATCTTGATGAACTTTGTTTCTAAATTTGAGATCTTGTCTCGCTATATTTTCGGAGATATGATACAAGTAATTTAGGGTATTTGTAGGCTCCCAAATACATCTCAAACATGTGACCTTGGGAAAATCATCATAACTTTCTCTCTGAGCATCAGATTCAAATTTGTAAAAAATTGTAGAAAGAGAACAAACTTTAGTTGGTTGGGTATCGTTTTCAGGTGTGAAGGTGAAAACAGTGACACCTGGCACTTCGTACAAATTTCTCTTCTGAACCAGTCTATAATCAGGACATCGTGGAATATTTGGCATAACTCTTTCTTGGAGAATCCAATCTCACTCATACTTATGGATTTGGAAAGAGGACTCATAGGGCTACCAAAGGACGAAATATCAAAACTTGGAGGACAAAATTTACAGAGTTACAATCATTTCAAGATCGAGCTCCTAAAAGAAAGAAAAACAGATATGAGGAAGTTTAATGGCAAGGATCTGGTAACTTGGATACTACAGATAGAGCAATATTTTTATCTACATGATGTGAAACTGTTAAAAAAGGTATGTATTTCATCTTTATATTTATAACCGAATCAGTTTGTATGGTATAAAGGGCTTTGTTCTTGTAAACCACTTGTCACCTCGTCAATTTTCACAGAGAAAATGGTAGCACATTATGAGGATACAAAGAGAAACACCTTATTTAGCTAATTGATAAATCTCAAACAAAAGGGTTCAATGGAAGAGCACATTGAGGACTTCCAAAAATTAAATATAAGGGTAAATGATATTCCAAAGAAGCAGAGGATTGATGTCTTCATTTGGACTTTAAAGGATAACATTCAAAATGAGGTTTGTCTTTGGGAACCTGATTCATTGGAGAAGGCATTTAGGTTGGCAAGAAAAATTAAAAGAAAAATTATGGCAACAAGGAATCCTACCACTCAGAACTATAAATATGGGAGTGTTGTTTCTCCTAGCCATCCACAACCTACAAGGTTAACACCACAAAAATTGGAAGAAAAAAAGAGAAAAAGGGCTTTGTTACGGTTGTGATAGCAAATACACTAAAGGTCATAAGTGTACTGAGAACAAATTATTTTACATATATTGTGAAAAGGAGGAATAAAAGGATCAAGAAACATCAAAATAAGAGGATATAAACTAGGAACTAACCCCAGAGAAAGAATAAATGAATCCAACCATATCTTGTAGTGCATTGGCGGGCATTACCACTCCTCAAACTCTCAAGATAGATGGAAAAATGGAGCTAGTGAGAAAATGTTTGGAAGGATATCTTCGTTGCTTTGTACCTGATAAACAAACACAATGGGTCCAGTGGTTACCTCTAGTTTAATGGTGGTATAACACTTCAAAAAAAATGACCCCATTTTTGGCACTTTATGGATATCATACACCATCCATCACATCATCTTTAAGAGAAAAATTTAAGGTTGAAGCAACGGAAGATCACATCAAGCATCAACAAGTTCTCCAAATCTTAAAGGATAACCTCACTTTGGTGCAAAATCAAATGAAACAACAAGCAGATCAACATCGCAGCGAAAGAATTTTTTATGTAGGCAACTGCGTATTTTTACAGCTACAACCATACAGACAAATGTCCCTCAAGCAAGCTAAGAAGGATAATAAATTATCACAAGAGTACTATGGTCCTTACAAGGTGTTGCAAAATATTGGTACTATGGCATACAAATTGGAGCTTCTTGCATCTTCCCAAGTGCCCCCAGTTTTCCATGTTTCGTGCTTAAAGAAGGTTATAGGTCACAAGCTCCCCGTTCAAACAATATTGTCGAAACTTCACGAGGAAGGAAAAATCATATTGGAACTTGAAGCAGTCATAGAATCAAGAACCCGATAGCTATGAAATTGATCAATTTCAGAGTATCTTATCAAGTGGAAGAACTGACTCACTAAAGACTCCACATGAGAGGATGATAATTTTATACAAAATCATCCATAACTACTCAAGTTTTGAGGACAACAATTTTTTAGAGGAGAGGGGCATGTTATTCCCTACACTACAAGTGTAGCACCTTATTGTTATTAGTGCAACCCCCTTATTGTATTGTTGTCCCCATGTAGTCCCCATGTTGTTATCATTGTGCCCCATAGAATCCCACTATTGTTATTGTTGTGCCCCTACAATATTATTTTTATGTAGGATCCTATTATATTGTGTCCCCTTAGACTCCTATTTATAGAAAGGAGGTCTTGTCATTTGTATCATCCAAGAATTATTCATTTGTGTAATGTTTTTTGCTTGTTGGGGCCTGACCCAGGTTCGAAGGTGATTTAGCCAAACAAATACTAGTACCATTGGCCCTTTCGGCAACAATCCGTGGAGCGTGGACTGAGGTCTCACCCGAATTAGTATGGGAGGGTGATAGAACTAGGTTTCCGCACCCTGGAGATGTCTGATAGTTTCCAGTGGTCCACGGTTCAACCCTGTGCACATGTCACTACGTGCACTTACCCGTACCTCGTAGCTTGTGATGCTACCTTCGTGCAGCCTTACTCGAAGGCTGAACAGTGTTATTGCCCAAGTCCTTGCTAGTAATCCTATCTGAGTTGATTAACTTAGATTATTTGTATGCTTTCAGTTATACTTAACAATATTCACAATTCATGCAAGTGTGCGTAATAAATAAACAATATAATTGCAATTCATATCCAATAGATAATAACCCAAGACAGATACACATAATTCAGATAAAATTTCCCTTTATTATTCTCTTCCTTCGATTACAGACTCGACTCCGCCCTGCGCACTCAGCTGTAGGGTTCTGCACACTCAACTGTGGATTCTACTAAGCCTCTACGCACTCAGCTGCAGAGCCTCTTCCTACTACTATGGCCCAAGACAAACTTAGACTCTTATTTTATGCTTCGCTATCTCATTCTATCCATTAGATTCTATTCTCATCCTCTCTCATTTACAACTTAGAGCCTCGCTCTATTTATACATTACATTCAAACTTAGGGTGGACAGCCCTATGACTCAAACATACATTTCGCGCCCGCAATTCGCGAAGCTTTACAATAATATCACTCAAAACTTGGGATTTGAGCCCCAAAACATGTTGTTGGGGGGGATTCCATGCCCAACAGGCCCCCAAGACAAACATCATGACTCGCCCTTGAGTCACTCAGTTGGTATGATGATCTTGGCGTAGAGTCCCTCCAGCTGGTCTCGAACAAACCTAATGTCCGCAACACACTGAGCTGCTACTTTGTGAACCTGCTGCATCTGTTCTTCTAAGACTTTTGTGGCTAGCATGCTTCCCTGCATCTATGCATGCATCCCCTGAATGTGCATGACCTTCCCTTCACTGTTTATCATGATCATGAAGGCCTCATCAATCCATGGTTGAACGCATGCTTTGAGAACTGCTTCCTTATGGCGCACCGCGTCCACCTACTCCTTTAATGCCTTGGCTTGCTGCATCCTCGCAAGCTGTTGAGTAAGGACCTTTTTTGTGCAGTTCCTCTGATACTGTCGTATTGTTGCTGGAGTTCGCGCACCTCTGTCTCTAGCCGCTAGATGTTGGGGTTCTCTTGCAAAGTCGTGAGGACCTCAAGTTCCTATTCAAACATGTTGGTACAGTCGCACACTGCACCTCCAATTTCTTCCAACCCTGTTGCGATAGCATTGGCGCACTGTTCTCGGACTTCCGAGGGAGTGGAAGGCTACACCTTCAACTGCAGCTTGGCGATCTAAAGATTCAGCTCCAGCTAAACCTTTGTCATCTATTCTCTGGCCTAGCGGAATCTAGTTTCCAAATTGTGGATCCGCACTTCTACCAGTAGATCTACTACAATGGCTAGCTCTGGGACACATCAGCAAGCGTCATCCACCATTTACACCAATTTTTGATGATGCGCTACAAGCAGTAAAAGCAGCAGCTGAGGTAAGGGCAGTGCGCGAAGTGTCATAGAAAGTCACTAAGCAGAAGAAGGTCGTAGAAGCAGCAGTAGCAGCATAGGCAGCAGAGGCAACAACAACATAGATAGACAAGGGCCAAGCAATGTCCTCAGTGCAAGAGGCAGAGGAAATAGAAACAACATAAGGGAGAACAGACCCAGGGGCCACATCCACACAATTAAAGCACCCATGCATCGCAGAGAGATTGGGCCCAATGATGAAGGTCAAGGCCTCAAAGTTGGCCATTGACCCGATCACCTTAATCGAAGGTGATCTCCATGACATCAGCGAGAAACTCTGCAATGTCACAAGTGAAGCACTTCAGGAGTTCATGCAAGAGCATTAAACTGTGTTGGGGGCCCTCAGGGTGTAGTTGTAGGAGTTACAGGTGCATCCCCCTCAGGAAGGTACTCTATCAACACACATCGTAGCAGGAACTTCAGCAGCAAAGCAGATGTTGCGTGCAAGGATGGCAAACACAATAGTATTGCCAGAGGGAGCTCTAGCATCCTCTAATGTGATGGATTAGTTGTTGCTTAGCATGATGAAATGCCTTGGCCTTAATATGGCTACCCTTCCCAGGAAACGTTGTATCAATTATAGGATGGGATAACGACAGAGCTGCAGGCCAGGGAGAGCCACGTGATCCAGGTTCTTAGCAAGTAAAAAAAAACCAGGAAAGTGAGGAAGAGCTCATGAAATTTTCTCCCAGAAGTGTGATCAGTCTGATAAGGCAGTGAATTCCACGCGTACCACCTCCACCTACACCACTACCAATCTCACCATCTTCACCTCCATCTCCTCCCATGCCACTGCCGCCACCACCACAGTTTAATATGGCAAGTGCAATAAAATTTCCAGTATTTAGAGGAGTAGGGAACAAAGATCCAGACCAATTTTGGTTCGTGGTAAAAGGTGTATGCGAAGCACAAGGAGTCATGGATGACAATATTAAGAAGGCAATACTGGTAAGTGCATTGCAAGATCACGCAATAACATGGTACATTAAGCATTCTAATGACCATCCAAACGTGGGGATCACAAATGTCCAGGTTGTGATGAACAGAGAATTTAGCAGGCCAAAGTTGGAGACACAATGGATTATCAGGTTTAAGGAAATCATGATGCTTCCAGGCGAGACCCCATGGGATCTAGATCAAAGATTGAAGAGTATGATTCGTGAAGCCAACATGACCTTGATTGATGGACAACACTGCCCATGGTTTGTAGCGTCACTAATGCCGCATTTGAGGGCGGTACTATCGCAGCAGAAGTTTTACACCCAGGTTGAGGCTTTGGAGATTGCAATGAGACTGCACGAGACCCCAATACAAGATCCTGAGAATCCAACAAATCCACGCGCAACTGCAAAATTTGTTTCTGGAAATACAGAGTTTGAAATAGGACAAGACAAATCACCCAAAAACATGCAAGGACATAAGGTGCATAAAATGCAAAGACCAAGGGCATGACAAGGACCATTGTCTAGTCTTCGCGAACTACTTGGCAGGAGGAGAGCCGATGCCATTAAGACTAGAGGCACAAGTAGGAATGAGCGCGGCACGTACATATTGTTGGCTTGTTGGGGCCTAACCCACGTTCGGAGGTGATTTAGCCAAGCAAATCCTGGTACTCCTAGCCCTTTCGGCAACAGTCCACAGAATGCGGACTGAGGTCTCACCTGAAGTAATATGGGAGGGTTCTAGAACTAGGTTTCTTCACCCTAGAGATGTCTGATGGTTTCTAGTGGTCTACGGTACAACCCTATGTGCACGTAGCTACACACACTTACCCGTACCTCACAGCCTGTGATGTTGCCTTCACGTAGCCCTACTCAGAGGCAAAATAGTGTTATCACCCAAGTCCTTGCTAGTAATCCTATCTAAGTTTATTAACTTAGCTTATTTGTATGCTTTCAGTTATACTTAAAAATATTCACAATTCATGCAAGTGCGTGTAGTAAATAAACAGTATAATTGCAATTCATATCCAACAGATAATAACCCAAGATAGATACATGTAATTCAGATAAAACTTCTTTTTATTATTCTCTTCCTTTGTTTACAGACTCGACTCCACCCTGCGCACTTAGATGTAGGGGTCAGCGCACTCAGTTGCGGACTCTACTAGGCCTCTGCACACTCAGTTGCAGAGCCTCTTCTTACTACTACGACCCAAGAAACACTTAGACTCTTCTTTTATGCTTCATTATCTCATTTTATCCATTATATTCTACTCATTCTCTCTCATTTACAACTTAGGGCCTCGCTCTATTTATACAATCCCATGGTCCGCGAACCATGGGTAGCCCAACATTACATTCAAACATAGGGCGGACAACCCTATGACTCTAACATACATTTCGTGCCCGCAATTCACGGAGATTTACAATAATATCACTCAAAACTTGGGCTTTGAGCCCCAAAACATGTTGGGGGGATTCCATGCCCAACAAATGTAAAAGGAGGTTTCCCTGTCGAAGAGGCTTATTTTGAAGTTGTTGATTAATCTCTTCTTCTATTTTGTGAGTTGGTTTCATAAAAATATGGAAGTAAACTTAGCATCCCTGTCACACAATATTCTTTGGAACACCATGTAGACTCACTATATCTCTGATGAAGACCTATGCTACATACTATCTGGAAAGTAGACTTCACTGGAATGAAGTGTGTTACCTTTTCCAACGTTTCCACCACAACCATGATGGAATCATGTTGTCTAGATTTCATAGGAAAGCCTGTAATGAAATCCATGCAAATGACTTCCTATTTCCACTCTGGAATCGGAATTGGTTTTAGTAGACCCCCTGAATGTTGACACTATGATTTTACCTATTCAAAATCCAAACATCTAGCCACAAAATTTGCCACTTCTTTCTTCAAATTTGGCCAATAATAGAACTCCTTCACCATTTTCAATGTCTTATGATATCTAGGGTGAACTAAATATGGTTTAACATGAAATTCCCTCAAGATAATCATCTTGATCTCATTGTTGTCTGACACATAGATCTTTTCCCTAAATCTGACCAAACCATCAGTTGTGAGACAATAGTCCACATCCTGATCACATGTACCCTATTTTAGCATATGCATAAGCTCCCTATACCTGTCATCATGTTGTCATACCTATAATATCTGATCCTAGATCTATCCCATAAGATCTCATAGCTGCTATATGATTCACATGCACTCTTCTGCTAAGAGCATCTACAACCCTATTTTCCTTTCCCTTAATGTACCTCATCTCAAAATCGAACTCATTGATCATGGCCAACCATATAGCTTGTTTGGAATTCAGGTTCAGTTGGTCAAATAGATATCTCAATCCACTATGATCACTCATCAGTACATACCTCCTACCAAGAAGATAGAGCCTCCACATATTCAAAGCATGGATGATCACTACAAAATCAAGATCATGTGTCACATAATTATGCTCGTGCTCATTCAGTTTCCTTGATTCATAAAGCACCACCTACCCCTCCTGCATAAGGACTCCACCAAACCCTCTCTTGCAAGCATTGATGCACACCACAAACTCTTTATCTGTATCTGCAATCTTAAGAACTAGAGAATTTGTCAACAACTACTTCAATTGTTCAAAATTGGTTGCGTATTCCTCTATCCATTCAAACTTATTACCTTTTCTTTGCAATGATGGGATAAGAAATCTATGAGAAGTTCCCGATGAACCTCCTGTAATAATCTACCAGATCATGAGTGACCTTACCTCATCCACATTCCTAGGAGTTTCCCATTCAATCATAGCTTTTATCTTTTTCGGATCCACCGTCATGCCTTCCTTGGAAACAATATGTCCCAAGTAATGTACCTTTATTTGAAAGAAATTACGTTTTATAAGTTTGGCATATAACTGATGATCTCTTAGAAATCTCAGTATTGTTGCTAAATGTTCGGCATGCTCTTCCTCATTCTTAGAATATGTCAATATATCATCAATGAATATGATAACAAACTTTTCCAGATAAGGATGCAACACATTATTCATAAAGCACATAAAAATAGCTAGACCATTAGTCAAACCAAATGGAACTACAACAAACTCATAATTCCCATACATGGTTTGGAAAGAAATCTTGTAAATATCCTTTTCTTTGATGTGTACCTGATGGTATCCTGATCTCATATCAATCTTTGAGAACATTATTACTCCCTTCAATTGGTCAAACAAGTCATCAGTCATGGGAAACAGATACCTATTCTTTATGGTTACCTTCTTAAACTGCCTATGATCAATGCACAACTTGAGAGTACCATCTTTCTTCTTCACAAAAAATACTAGTGCACCCCAAGGAAATACACTTGGCCTAATGTATCCATTTTCAAGCATTTCTTTCAACTACAACTTCATCTCTAGTAACTCTGGTGTTCTCATCCTCTATGGTGCCTTTGATGATGGTGTTGTTGAAACTTTACAATCTCTATGGAAAACACACCTTGAAACTATTGTAAAATCAGGTACCTACTCAATACATTTGCATCCTCAACATACTTACATTTATCACTAGAAATATGCACTGTAATAACACACACCCTATTATGTGACTATGATTTTTCCACATAGTTGTAACCATTCTAACTAATGTAGCTTTCTTCTTACCCTGCAAGACTCTTTGTTCTCCATTGTGATCCAAGAATTCAATAGCCTTGTCGTAAAAATCCCTTGGTCCTATGAAGATACAACCAATCCATACCCAAAATCATACTATACGATCCCAATCGAAGCACATTCAAATGTGTTGATGTAGGCATACCATTAAACTCAAATGCAAAATCTCTTACCCAATGATGAACTTTTTTCTTTGTACCTATAGCCAATTGCATTGACCAAGATTTTGCATGCACTTATTTATTCAAACCACACTTATCCACCTAGTCAATATTAACATAACTATAATTAGATCTAGGGTCAATCAAAATAGAAACAACTTAATCAAAAAGCTTACCGTCCATCTCGATAAGAGATGCCTAGTGATTTTCCTTCCTATTATCCAATGCTATATAGATTTGTGGATTGCTCTGCCCAACATCCCCAACTATCTGCGATTCCCGTGATTTGTAAATCTGAGGCTTACCACTCTAATACTACAGGAAATCCCTCTTGAGATGCTCCTTGCCACATATCCAACATTTCAACTATCCCATACCATCACCTTGTTTTGCTACCCTCTAGGATGTGACCCATGTCCCCGTCCAACTACATTAAACTTCTTGTAAGGAACAACATTCTATTTTTCACTTGCATTTTGGGGTTTTTCTCACTTTAGCTTCCATTTACCTTTAGTCTTGTATTTCCAATTCCAACCTTGTTGAGACTCTGTCTTGCACTTTGATTTCTCATAAATATGCTTCAACTTACCAATGACTTCTTCAAGTGATCGAGGCTCATCATACTCAATCTAATCTTTAAATGATAATGTTAATCGATTGAAAAACCTCTAAAATTTAGCTTTTTCATCCTTAAGATATAGTAGATACCTCAACAACTCCATGAACTTGTTCGTATACTCCTCATCTATCATCGATCCCATATTTAGCTCATAAAACGCCGTAGATTTATTGTTATAGTACCACTCTGACAAATATTTATTCCTGAAAAGTCTCTTGAATTCATGCCAACTCAGCTCTTATGTCATGATGTCTCTAAGCCGCTTCACATATTCGCACCAAATGCCTACTTTCCCTTTGATTTTGAAGATATTTATTCTAGCCTTCATATTCTTTGTGTAATCATGCAGCTAAAATAACTTCTTCATCCCAAATAAACATGCCACTGCATCTTGCAGTTTCTTCAAATCTTGAACTCATTTGGAAAATACCCCTATCATTCCTCCTATAAGGGTGATAACGATGATGACCATAACACATGTCAAAATAAAAATTAGAATTGATCTAGGTGGATCTTCAGACACAGTGGCATGGGAAAAGCTCAAAATTCAAAGTGGTGTAAAGGCGATGAACTTGACATTAGATCGAAGTGCTCGTCACCTTGATTTCAACGGTGCAAACAACACTCCAATCTGAGTCCGGATGAAGAAGATAGAGGCAGTCAAAGTTGGGTTGACTTTTGATGACTGGGGAGGATTAATGAAGGTGCAATTTGGCATTTTCCAGTGGACGAAATCTGGCCAACTCTGGCCAAATTCTGAGCAAAATCGTGGCCTCGTTAAAATGACCCCTTCGGTCCAAAACCAAATTTCCAAAAATGCATAGTTTGTTATATATAAAATAAAAAAATATAAAAAAGGGGGGTGGCAGGCCACCAACCCTGCCACCCCAACTCTATCCACATGATATATTAAAATTAGTGGAGGGGCAGGCCACGACCCCCAACCCCTCCCACGGACTGTTGGAACAACACTTAAATGGGAGCGGAGTGGGTGGGTTGCCCCTTGGGGCACGAACCCAACCCAAAACCAACAACCCTTTAACCATGATGGATGAGGTGCAGCTGTTTAAAAAGGTAGGTACAGTGGGTGGGATACCCAAGGCGGGCTCGACCCAGCCATTTTTTTTAAATTTAAATTTAAAATTGGTTTGTGGGTATAAGAAAAGGAGAAGTCAGGGTTTGACCTCCTCCCAATTAAATCGGATCACAACCAACTCCGCTAACCGATTTATTGAGAAATACGTCACCCAATTTTTATTTAAACCGCAGTTTTCGGTGCACTCAGGCAAAGGAGGCAGTGCACGCGGTTCAAGGCAGAATTTTGCAGGAGGGGCGAAATTTCACTTTGTTAGAATTTGACAAATTTTATATGGTTTCAGCACTTCTCGATGCCACGAATGCAATGGCACTGTCCATTTCTCCATCAGAGTTTTTCATTTTTCATCCATTTTTTAGTATGGAGGTATAAGACTCCTTTTTGTAACTGATGCTTGTACTCTTCTTTTTCATGCCACTTAATGAATGAAGGCCTCCCCATTGATCAAGCAAGGCCCGGAGACGTAGTCCAAGACGGACGAACTCCATTATCAAGTCTTGTTGTCTTCTTTCATGCTTTATGTGTTTCTCCTCTTTTCTCATGTGCACATTAAGTTTTCTATGTTAAGCTACAATTTATGCATGTAATTCTTTAACACATTTATAAGCAAAAGATTTTGGATCAAGTGGTATTAGAGCAGGTCTTTTTAGATGTGAATTGCATGTTTGTATGCTAACAAGAAACATGCTCCGAAGAGGTGAAGGGAAACTAAAGTCTTTCAATCTCAAAGTGGGGTGTGCACATCGAAGGAGAAACATGGCAGATGAAGAGGCTCATCTTGAAGAGGAGCACAATTTCTACAAAACCTTTTATTTAATGGAAGAGAATGTTGGTCAGTTTATTTCAAGGCTAGAGAAAGCAGAAGAGAGAAAACCAAAAGAACAAGGTTCAACGCATGGAAATGGTGGAGAAGAACCCCCTCCTTCTCCTTCCATGAGTGAAAGTTCTTCTTCCTCTCATCACCATAATCGTAGAAATTCAAGGGATGCATCTAAGAAACCTTTCTTTAAATTAGATGTCAAATTTGTTCTTCCCATGTTTAACGGTGAAAGTAATGCAAAAAAGCTTAACAACTGGATTAGGCATATTGAAATCTACTGCAGGATTCAACATATCGATGAGGGCGAGGCAAAGATTCAGCTAGCCTCTCTTCAGCTAAGTAGCACCGCTCTCATTTTGTGGGAGAGAAAATTGAAAAGCAGTAAGAGTGTGGGTAATCTTCGTTCCTCATGGCCTAATTTCATTTCTGCATTAAAGGAATAGTTCTATCCCTTGGGTTACAAACAAAAAGCCTTAATGGATTGGAAATACTTAAGGTAAGGCAGAGGTCAGGATGTTCAAAGCTTTACAAGAGGAATTTAGAAAACAAGCACTTAATTTGGGCATTACACTTGAATCACCTGAAGTAGTAACTAAGTATACTGGATCATTACATAGTTACTATAGACATTCATTATTATTGTTTGAACCAACTACTATTTACTCTGCTAGTGTGAAGGCAATCCATCTTGAGAATAGGGGCAAAAATGAAAGAGATGATCATTTCAAGAAACCACCTTTCAAACCTCCAAATGGCAAACCCAAAGTGAAAGGAAAAGGCAAGGAGAAGAGGATGGCATCAACCAAGAAAGATGAAGGAGAAAGACCTTATTCCAATCACTAAAAAAAGAAGGTCATGATGACGATCATTGTTAGAAACAGTACCCGGAAAAGAGACCAAAGAAGTATGGAGGAAAAGGCAAGTAGAAGATAGTGGCAACTATGCAGCAAGACCTTGGATCCGATTCTAGAGATGAAGAGTTGATCACAGGAGCAAAGAAAAAAGGTACTCTTAAAATGCCTCATGTTAATTCTGAATCACATGAAGGTACTAGTTCAATAAATGAGTCTCTTCCTAATGAACAAAAAAGAATTGAGCTATTTCATATTAGAGTTATCATAAATCATATAAAAGTGGAAACTCTATTTGACACTGGATCCCAAGCAAAGTTAATTTCAGAGTCCTTGGTAAAGAAGCTAGGCCTGGAAACCAAAACACATCCAAAACCTTACCCACTTGGATGGATACATGATAAAGCAAAACTGAATGTAACCAAGCAATGTAAGGTTAAATTTGTGATCGCTTCTAAGTTAGTGGATGAGGTAAAACTTGATGTGATACCATTGGGCATTTGTGGCATGGTGTTAGGGATTCCATATCTATATGATAGAAAGGCAATCTTCTTCCGTCATGAAAACAAATACCAAATCATAAAAGATGGGGTAGAATATATTGTAAGGGCTCATCAAACTAAAATCAATTCCATCCTTGTAAGTGCAGGACAAATAAAGAGGTTGGTGAGTTCCAGTAAGGGTTGCATGCTTATGATTGTAAGGGGAAAAGATGTAGAGTTATCCGATGCTTTCCAAGGTTGTGATCATGTGCATAAAAAGGAATTATGTGAATTAATTTCTAACTATGATAAGATGTTTCAGGAACCAAGGGGATTACCTCCGAAGAGGGAAATCCAACATGAGATCCATTTGTAGGATGACGCTCCTTTACCGAATATTGGCATGTACAGGATGTCGACCATTGAGATGGAGGAGATCAAAAAGCAGGTGCAGGAACTATTGAACCAAGGGGCCATCAGACTGAGTACCTCTCCATGCGGCTCACTGATTGTCTTAGTGCCGAAGAAATATGGCACATGGAGGATGTGCATGGATTATCGAGCACTAAACAAAATCACGATGAAAAATCATTACCCTCTTCCCTGCATTGATGACTTATTAGATCAGTTAAAGATTGTTATCTATTTCACCAAATTGGATTTGTGTAGTGGTTATCACCAGGTCCAAATTGTAGAGCAGGATGTGTGGAAAACCACCTTCAAGACCAAATGGACTTTGCAATGCTCTAGCCACTTTCATGAGGGTCATGAATGATCTCTTTAGGCATTTCATTGATGAATTTGTTCTTGTATATCTAGATGATATGCTTGTCTTTAGTAAAAGTTGGAATGAACATGTATGTCATGTGAAGAAAGTGTTTGATGTATTGAAAAATGAAAAACTCTATGTAAAATTGTCAAAGTGTGAGTTTGGGAAAACCTCTTTGGTTTACCTAGGTCATATTGTTGGTAGAAGCAATTTCAAATTGGCCTAAGCCTACTATTGTAACCGAGGTTTGCAGCTTTTTGGGTGTAGTACAATATTGGAGGAGATTTACTGCCAATTTCTATATTATTGCATCACCTTTACACGCATTGACAAATGTAAAGAAAGTCTTTCAATGGGGAGGAAAGCAGCAAAAGTACTTCGAAACATTGAAAGAAAAGATAAACACCTCACCGGTCTTGGCATTACCAGATCTCCAACAGCCATTCGAGATCGAGACAGACACCAGCGGATATGCCATGGGAGTTGTACTAATGCAACAAAAGAAGCCGATATGTTACCATTTAGAGAAGTTTTCTCAGGCTGTGATAAACTATCCCACTTATGACAAGGAATTATATGCCTTGGTCCAGAGTGTGAAAAAGTGGAAACACTACCTGATCGGCAAGGAGACCATCATCCATACATATCATCAGCCCTTGCGGTATCTTCAGTCATAAACCAAGTTGCAGCAATCTCATCATTTCAGGTGGATGGGTTTCTTCAACAGTTTCATTTGGTAATAAAGTATAAGAAGGGAACTAGCAACAAAGTGGCTGATATGCTATCTCACCCTCCTATTTCTGCTTCTATTATTTTTCATAATGCTTCGTTGCTGAACAATATGCTAACGATGATGAATTTAAGGAGATTTATGCAAAACTAAACCATGGTTCACAGGTGGACAACTATCGCTTGCAGGGGAAACTGTTGTATCACCTTGGAAAATTATGCATACCCACAGGAGAAAGGGTACATGTAATCCGAGAGGTCCACACCTCCCTTGTGTCTGGTCATTTTGGCATTGAAAAAACTTTGTGTCATGTACAAAGATTTTGTTTTTGGCCTCATATGAAGAACATTGTGACTCACTATGTAAAGGGTTGTGTGATGTGTTATGTTTCAAAGCCCTCTAATAGAAAACTCAGGCTCCACACACCACTCCCTATTCTGAGTCATCCATGGGAAAGTGTGTCAATGGATTTTGTAGGAGGTTTGCCTTTGTCTAGAAAAAGTCACGACTAGTTGTATGTCATCATTGACTGTTTTAATAAGATGTGTATTATGATGCCCTGTAAAAAGCAGATCACTGCATAGAAGACTACTCATTTTTTCTTTCAGCATGTTTGGGTCCATTTTGGGCTGCCCACATCGATTGTGTCAGATCGGAACTCTCTCTTTCTCGAAGAGTTTTGGACCAGCTTGTGGAAGATGATGGACACCAAGTTGAAAAGAAGCACGACATTCCATCCACAGGCTAATGGGAAGACAGAGGTTGTAAACTGCACCATGGTACACTTGTTACGAGGCTATTGTGGGAAACATCCTAAGTTGTGGGATGAGCATCTTCCATATGTGCAGCATTCCTACAACCAAGAAGTGCACTCATCTACGCAGTGTTCACCATTTGAGACATTTTTTGGTTACCTGTCAAAGGACCCTTTTGATATGGTGTCTGGAAGGGAAGATGACTCCAATGGACATAATGACAGGGACAAAGTGCAGCAATTCATTCACCGGATCTAGTTCATTCACCAAGCAGTACAGGAGCAGTTGGATAAAAGTCAAGCCTAGTACAAGGCTCGACATGACAAGCACCAAGTCGACCATCAATTTCAAGTGGGCGACAAAGTGTGGTTCCACATCAGCAAGGACAGGATGAAGGGAGAAGGGAAGAAGTTGCGACCAATCTGGTATGGCCCATTCGCCATCTTCGAGAAGACTAGAAACCATTCACCATCTTGGAGAAGATTGGAAACAATGCCTTTCGTCTCGATTTGTTGATATATATGTAGATGTACTCCATAGTGAAAGTGGAGAACTTAAATTTGTATGAGCCACCTTTGATTATGGACACCGAGGAGGTGGGAACAGTTCCTACAGTTGATGATTTTGCACCAGAGTATCTTGATGAGTTACCTGAAGACATCATCCTTGACAAAAGAACCAGGACTTCACGACGAGGAGATGTTGAATACCTTCGGTTAGTTTCAAGGGGATGCACCCTAGCAAGGCAAATTGGTTGTAGAAGGAAAGAGAGACGGAACAATTGCCTCACTTTCCAATTGACTAAGAAAGCTTTTGGCAGCCCAAAAGCTCCTCAATGGGGAGGATTGATCCAGGTGGATCTTTAGACACAGTGGCATCGAAAAAACTCAAAATTCAAAGTGGTGGAAAGGCGATTAACTTTACATCAGATCGAAGTGTTCATCACCCTGATTCCAACTGTGCAAACGACACTCCAATCCAATTCCAGATGAAGAATATAGAGGAAGTCAAATTTGGGTTGAATTTTGTCGACTGAGCAGGATTAATGAAGCCACAATTTCAAATTTTCCGGCGGATGGAATTCGGCCAACTTCGGCCAGATTCTGAGAAAAATCGTGGCCTCGTTAAAATAACCCCTCCGGCCCAAAACCGAATTTCCAAAAATGCATAGTTTGTTTTATATATAATAAATAAATAAAGGGGGGGGGGGGGTGGCGGGCCACCACCCCAACTCTATCCACATGATATATATTAAAATTAGTGGAGGGGTAGGCCACGACCCTCGGCCCCTCCCATGGACTATTGGAACAACACTTAAATGGGAGCAGAGTGGGTGGGCCAGCCCTTGAGACACAGACCCAACCCAAAACCAACAAGCCATTAACCATTATGGAGGAGGTGTGACTATTTAAAAGGCAGGTATGGTGGGTGGGCTGCCCAAGGCAGGCCAGACCCAACCATTTTTTTTTAAATTTAAATTTAAAATTGGTTTGTGGGTATAAAAAAAGGAGGAGGCGGGGTTTGACCTCCTGACCTCCTCCTTATTAAACTAGATCACAACCAACTCTGCTAACAACTTTATTGAGAAATCCGTCACCCAATTTTTATTTAAACCATAGTTTTTAGTGCGCTTAGGCAGAGGAGGTAGTGCACGCGGTTCGAGGCAAAATTTTGCAGGAGGGGCGGAATTTCACTTTGTCAGAATTTGACAAATTTTATATGGTTTCAGCACTTCTCGATGCCACGAATGCAATGGCTCTATCTCTTTCTCCATCAGAGTTTCTCATTTTTCGGCCATTTTTCAGTATGGAGGTATGAGACTCCTTTTTGTAACTGATGCTTGTACTCTTCTTTTTCATGCCACTTAATGAATGAAGGCCTCCCCATTGATCGAGCAGGGCCTAGAGACGTAGTCCAAGACGGACGAACTCTGTTATCAAGTCTTGCTTTCTTCTTTCATGATTTATGTGTTTCTCCTCTTTTCCCATGTGCACATTAAGTTTTCTATGTTAAGCTACAATTTATGCATGTAATTCTTTAACACATCTATCAGCAAAAGATTTTGGATCAAGAATAGAACATGTGTCCATCACCTCTCTTATCTGGTGTATCTAAGAACCTTCCATCTCTGATTGTGTCATCTCTATCTGACCCATGATCACCATAAGACCTATTTACATATTCCCCATTAGTCCTATCCTCCTACCCATGATTGATCCTAAGTAGTCCTTATCTTTGTAAATATGGAAAAATAAAATCTGAAGGATAACTACATTAACCTCTGCTTGTTTCTCCTATGCCTGAATGATTTTATCATTATCTGCTTTGTAAATTCTTATTTATACCTTCGAAATTCTCAAAGTGTCTGTTATATTAGGAGAGTACCTATCAACATGTTGCTCATCGAATCTATAGGGAGAATCTCGTGAACTATAGTCTACCATTTTTCTAGTCATCTTGGATCTTCTTCCTGCAAGTATACAATGACAGCTAAACCAAAATATAAACACAACCAATATACCTCAATATATATTAGGGGAGGATATATCATCTAAAAGATCAACCTGATTAGCACAATACATATATATAAACATAATCATATATATATATATATATATATATATATATATATATATATATATATATATATATATATATATATATATATATATATATATATATATATATATATATATATATATATCATTTCAACTATCATTTAGTTACCATGCATGACTATTGGCTTAGGGGGTCTTGACCCAGGTTCACAGTTAGTTGCGTCAGCCAACAAAACCCTACACTAATGGACCTTACAGCAACAACCCGCATAGCGCAAGCTGCAATCTCACCTGAACCAATATGGGGGGATATTGGGACCAAGTTTCTACATCCAGAGATCAACGTGATGTCCTTTAGTGCCCTAGATCTGCCTTTGCGCAAATCTATAAGCCCCTAGGTGTTACAGGTCAATTTGAGCACATCAACCCTAGCTTTCAGATCCATATTATTAGGGTCCATCAACCCCTAATTTAGTTGTTTTCATTCCCTAATAGCGCAAGCTGCAATCTCACCTGAACCAATATGGGGGGATATTGGGACCAAGCTTCTACATCCAGAGATCAATGTGATGTCCTTTAGTGCCCTAGATCTGCCTTTGCGCAAATCTATAAGCCCCTAGGTGTTACAGGTCAATTTGAGCACATCAACCCTAGCTTTCAGATCCATATTATTAGGGTCCATCAACCCCTAATTTAGTTGTTTTCATTCCCTAATGAAGTTAACTTACATTATGCTTTCCTCCCAAGAGTTTCATGTCACCATTCATCCAAAAAATGCCCCTAGAGAGATCAGCGCAGATGGCCCTTTATCAGGCTGCAATGCATTGCAGGAACTACACTATCTGGGTGTTATGCATCACACCTAGCCTTTGTTTCACCTGCACTAAGTGAGATTCATCGAATTTTTGAAATGAATCCTTTGGATTCCTCATCCAATGGATGCTTCTAGAAGTTTCCAGATGGATTGAGCTCGCTTTTGGATGAGGAAGAGGATGTATGAACCTTAATCCATTATCCCTTCCTCCACGGAACCACTTCCCAAAGCATTCATGAGGGCCATTAATGGCTTAACCTCCTCCATTCAGTTATAAATTGACCATGCATTCAAAGGTTGGTCTAGGTTGGAACTTCTTGAGCTAAGGAAATTTTGTTTGAGTGAGATTTGTAAGAGTATTGTGATGATGTCAAATTGTTACTTCATGAGGAGAGAAGGGTTTCAATCTGGAAGGATGACACTGAATCGAGCATGCATCTACATGCGTTGTAATATTTCCTTCTATCAATAAATAATTCTAAGATTTTCCCATTCATGTGTTTATATGATGTATATCATATTCTTGATTCAATGATATGTTTAGTTAACAAATCATCATTATTGTATGCTTTGATGGGTTTATGTCTCAGCTTGTGTGCAGGTACTTTCCAAGCGAGTTAAGTACGGAAATGAGTGGCGAAATCGGTCAAAGGAGAGAGGGATCGAGCGAAAGTTATGGGTTTGTACCTTTGTTCTTCTTTCTCTTATCTGTTAACTATAGGAAAAGTGATGAATTACTTTGTCTATTGTTTCTAGACTAGCTACTAGGTCTAGAGGGTTAGGAATTTGAAGAACACTAAATTTTCCCATAACACTAGGGCCTGGTATTGGAACTCTTTCTAAATATCCCTTAGACCTTTTCGAAGGTCCACGATCGGCTTTTACAGACCCTTATCAGTCGATTTACCCACTTACGTGCATAAGAGAACAACCCTTAATTAGTGTTTGCGTAGATCTACTTAAGTTATTTAGTAAACATAACATAATTCAACACAATCCTCGCGGAATTACATAAACATGCTTGCATACATAATCTAACAGTCATTTAATAGAGTTGCACATTATTATATCAATATTTCATAAATACATTATTCATCAGCAGCATATATCGCAAGAATAAATAAACAAAGATAAACATATATACACAAGAATTCTTTATTCATCTTCAGTTTATGTTTACAAACTCAAAACTTCGTTGTGCACTCAACTGCAGGGGTTTGTGCACTCAGCTGCGAACTCTACCTAGGCCTCTGTGCACTCAGCTGCAGAGCCTTTCTCTCCTATCTAACCCACTTCTCTGCGCTAAGACTTCTCTTCTATTAACCCATTACATCTCCATTATCTTTGACAATGACTTCGACTCTCTAAGGCACACCTATTTATATATTTTTTCATATAGTCCCATGGTTTGCAGACGATTAGTGGGTCTAAAATCCAACTCAAATTTTACATAAACAAGGGGTTTAAACCCCTTTGACTCCTAATCATCGACATGCGCTGCATCCACAAATCGTGAAGACTTTACATTACTTACAACAATTACATCAAAACTTTGGTTTTTAACCCCAAAACTGACCCAAGGGACCCTATCCCAACAGGCCCCCAACACAAATATCATGACTCGTCCTTGAGTCACTTGGATAGCACTGTGATTTTGCTGTGAATATCCCCCAGCTCTACCTGAACTACAACAACTTTGGCAGCACTTTGATTGGTTGTATGCTTGATCTCTTCCATTATCTTCTCTGTAGCTAGTCCTTCTACGGCCAGCCTCATCCTCTGTTGTGTCTACTGCAAGCCCTTCAAATTATCCTGGATGGTTGTCAAGATCTATAAGCTTCTTCCAACCAAGGCTCCAGCTTGGTCTTAAGCAATGCCTCCTTCTATGGTTCTTCTACCTGCGCGAGGAGCTTCTTCCCCTCCTGCAACGTGGCTAGGCACTGCGCTGATGCAATGAAGCATGTCATTGCCCTGACTTCATCATACTGCTTCTACAATGCCCTGATATCAGTATTCAGTGTCTGCAGGTTTGGATCTTCCTGTAGATTGGTGACCAACTCCATGGCCTGTTCAAATACTATTGTGCAGTCTGCAACTATGGCATCCAAAGTAGCCAGGCCTTCCTTGATCGCAACTCTGTGCTTCTCCCGAACCTCAGGTGGAGTCGATGGCTGCATCTTCAATTGCAGCTTGGTGATATTCATGCTGAGTTCAAATTGAACTTGATTAACCTCTTCCTTTGCTTCACTCACACCAGTGGCTAACTTCCTGATCTTCGCTTCTGGTTGTGCATCTTCATGAGTATGAAGCTTTGGTACTGTTCTGCATGCCTCTGCAACCGCTGACTCCAGTCATGAACTAGGCACCTGGAGTGCCTCTTTTTCATGCAGGTCCTGACCTTCTCAGCGAACAGTTGTTGATTATTAACCTTGATTTCGCTAACAGCACTGAGTGCTCGTTGTTCCCAGATGCGAATTTCCTCCACAACTCCCTATAATAGTGCATGCAACGACTCCAGTTGCATCGCGGAAAGATTCTGGCCCATCTTCAGGACTCTATCAAGGAGGGTACATTTTTCCTTGGTGTTGGTGGGACTGAACATGCAGGAAAGGGGAAGACTCGCACATCTTGTGATAGCCACGGAATTATATTTGCGCCTGTACATTGACCTCACGCCGAACTACCTGCTACATCTCTCACTTTCCCAACATCTTCTTGGATTTGGGTTACGCAGACCTACAACTCTCAGAGATTCTTTTGAACTCCGCTCAATGTTTTCAAGTACTGTTATTCCAGCTGTTGTAATACTTCTATTGTAGCGTCATGGACTTTGCCACCAATATCATCCAGATCACTTTCTGTGAGCACCATGGGCTCGACCTACGTTTTCTAGGCTTTCTACTTCTTCTGTGATCCAGATTATTGCTCCATCTCATGCCTTTTTAGAAGGAAGGCAGTGTGTTTCCCTTCTTCGCTTTTGCTGCCTTGCCCTGTTTCAGTTTTTTTTACTGTCGAAGGTTACTTGTCACCTTTCTAGGTCTCGTGTTGCTCCTGCTCTACCTTCTCCTTGGCAATGCATTCCTTCTTGACCCAATCCTTCTCTGCAACATTCTTATTTCTCTATGCAGCTTGCTTAGATACCTCCTTCCATTTATTTGCGGTTACATGTTAGGATGGGGTCCCCTTGGTCATTTTTGGGGTAAAAGCCCAAATTTTGATGTAAAAAGATGTAAAGTCTCTGCGAATTGTGGACGTGGAGCACGTAGCTAGTCAAGAGTCAAAGAGGATTTTTACCCTCTTCTATGTAAAGTTGAGTCAGTTTTTGAGATCTACCCATGGTCCACGAACCATGGGATTGTATAAATAAGTGTGTCTTAGAAAGTCTAAGGAATATTTAGATCTATGTCTTTGACTATGGGTACGACGAAAGGAGTCTAGAAAGTAGGAACAAAGAAGTAGTCTTAGAGGGGGAAAAGGCTCTATAGCTGAGTGCGTAAAGGCCTAGAGTAGTGTTTGCAGTTGAGTGCGTGGACCCCTGCAGCTAAGTGCACAGGGAAGTTTTGAGTCTGTAAACCTATACTGAAGATCAATAAAGAAGATTGTTGCAGAAGTTCTTGTGTTTTATCTCTTTACTTCTATTATGTATGATTGTGATATATGTTGTGATGAAATGATGTATTGATGTGTGAATTTACTTGATCCATCTTATTACCTTAATGTAATTAATGTTAATTGATTACGCGAAGTTCATAACACTTTCTGTTAATTTTATTGGGCACTTAGGTAGATCTGAGTAAATACTGATCTAAGGTCAATCTAAGGTGCGCGTAAGTGGCTAACTCATCTATCTAGGGTCTGGAAAAGACAATCATAGACCTTTGTGGAGGTCTAGAGACCGATCGAGGGAAATTACAGCGCTAAGCCTTAAGGGCTTAGAGATCTACGCAAGGGCAGATCTAGGTCATAAAAAGACATCACACTGATATTTGGATGCGGAAACTTGGTTCCAACATTCCCCCATATAGCTTCGGGTGAGACTTCAGTTTGAACTACATGGATTGATGCCAAAAGGGTCAGTAGTGTAGGGCTTTGTTTGGCGCAACTACCTCTGAACCTAGGTCAGGACCCCTACACTTGTGCTTGTCCCAGCAGCTAGATATAAAGGGGCACATCACTCGACTGGCCAGCATGCCACTACCTCCTGCACATCGGTCTTTGTCACCAAGTATGGAAAATCATGCCACTTCTATGTTGGATCCTTCTGCACCTGGATATATACCTGATGAAAGTCAGCCTTGAATGAAGCGTAGGCTCACAGCTGCGTGTACAAGGTTAGGGACAACCTTGGACGTTGGTTAATTAGCATGTGAAAACTCATTTCCATTAGGACCCAAAATATCTTCAGTTTTGTGATGCACGTGGGGTCCTTCGTAGCCCATAGGGAGGAAAACTGCACAGCCTTAGGAAATCCTTCTTCCAATGGAGGAAACTGGCTATCCTCTGGTAGCTCCCATGCAACCAATACAATTGACAGAAGTAACCAAGTGTAACAAAATGACTTGGTTTCATCTTGGGCCTCGTAGCGATTCGCGAGGAACTCCTAGCACAAGTACATAGACCAATTAAACAGGACGCCCTTTGCACACTGAGTAGCCAAGGACACTATGGGCATCAGAACTTCATCCGTGTGACACTTTCTCATTACCTTCCCAGTCAATATCTGTGTGACAAATTGAGCTGTTGGGTCTAAGATAGACAAAATGGAATACCCACACGACTTTTTCAAAATTGCAAACTCTTTCTTTATTCATTCAGCAAGCTCCTTCTCCCTCATGTTTCCGCCAAACTCCTTGGCCAGGTTCAAACCTTCATGCAGTAGGTGTGTAATCTTGTGAATAAGAATGTCTGTGATGGGTATAGGCCCTCCTAGCCATAAACACCCATAATGCACCAGAGTGAGTAGCTGGTTTATGAAAATTGTGTTAATTGGGGTGTGGTGGTAATGTAGCACCTAAAGAAAGTTGAGCAGCTTGGATTTCTGAACACCGCGGACCCATTCCTCCATTTCCAAAGTTGTCACCCCCATGTCTTCATAATATACGTGCTTCATGAAGTTATCTGTTGCTAAGTGTGGGAACTTAGTGTGATCCGCTGGGTCCCACTCCTCCATCTTCAATAACAGGACTCACACGAGCTGCAGACCTTCAAAAGGCACCTTTTCAAGTAGCAGGGGTGTGGAGATGGTGAATTTGTTCGAGTCATGGTCTTTGGTGATCTTCGTCTTCCCATTTCTCAGAGGGATATAACCAGGTGTTGGTTGATAAAAGGTGTATTTTAAAACTCCTAATTACCCCACATTAATCATCAACCCAGGCAAGTCCTCTTATTTCAAGAGTGTACACAATATGTGCACGTTATAATCCTAGAGAGTAATGTTTCTTGAAATGTAGTATAGATATTTGGTACAAGAATAAACGGATGCATCTAATAAACTCAAATTGCAATCATTAAAGGAAATGTGACATCTAAGCTTCAAAACTCAATCCTCTACTGAAATCAAATCTCACACAAGAAATTCAATTAACAACAACATCAGCTGAGAGTACAGTAGCAATAACTCATCTCTTCTTGGCTGATTTAATATAAACCATATTCAATCTCTACGAAGCAATCAAAATGGAAATGATATCAATCTGAAAGTTCAATAGCGATAACCAAACTCTTTACAGCTGATTAAATCAATCTGAATAATTATCTAAGTAACTTAATCTGCAATAAATGTAAACAGAATCAAACGACAGTGCTGGAAATCATATAAAGCAAAGATATTCCTTCAATACAAGAAAACAGTAAAAAGCACATAAGATGATAAAATTAAAAAATTAATCAAACTTTTGGAAATCAGAAAGATATAATACAGAGAATCAACTTAATCCACCAGAGGTTGGGCCCTTAGCCGCCAGCGAATGCCGCTGAGCTACTTTAGATAAGGCGAATGAAGAACAACCTCAAATTATATATTAATCATTGAACTTGAGTGACATTACAATATGATCACGTTCTCTTGACAACACAAGTCTGTAATTTAAAATTACAGTTTGAAATAACAAGAATTTTTTTTCCTCTTTGAACTCTGCTCTCATTTAAATACACAGAGAATAGAGAGAAGTTACAACAGATATGATTACAAAATGATTCCCATAACAAAATTGAATCGTTCATAACAAATTGATCAACAAGATCATATCTCAAATATCTTTTCATCAACATTCAATAGGAGCAGGTCAAATTTGGTATTGCAACTGAGATAATTTGGAAACCAGCCGCAACAACAAATCTGAGAAAAACGTCTTTAGAAAACCTTCCATTTCTCTTAATACAGATTGAATTTGGGAAAACTGCTCATTAGAAAACTAATTCGTTCTGTTCTGAACAAAACCCATGTTTCAGATTTTCCAGATTCTTTTCCATTTGCCCGAAACGTCTAATGCAAAACTGTCAGTTCTTATTCCAGTGACTTTCTGAGTTGGAATATTTAATGATGAGTTGGAGATCAAATCTGCAATCTGGAAAATATCTTGGAGGCTAAAATGGTGAGTGATGTTACAACAAATTTATTAATAAACAATCATTGAAAACATCATGCATAATAATCATCAATTTATTAAAAATAAAGGAGAAGAAATATTATTTATCCATAAAAGCATAAATAATTATAAAATGGAATTATATGATAAGTCATGATAAATGACGTGATAATCCTGGATGCGGGTGTATAATCTAGTCATAAATGTGAAGGGACAGGGGTGTGGTGAGGTGGATCGACACCTGCCTACCCAGTATAGAAGGATTCATAAACGCATGGAAGTGGGCTCTCGGCATTTGCGAAGAGCAGGGGTCATCTGCTTTCACTCCAGTGGCTTTGCTTCACACAGCATGTATACATCTCTGGTTCTTCCCTCCACACGCTCAGGCCTACCTCAGAACGCGGCATTCTTCAATGCCAGAGTTATGAAGGGCACTTCTCGATGCACGCCAGAGGATAATAAAGTAAGGTTCAGTAATGGGTTTGCAATGGATTTTTCTTTGTCAATTCACTCTCATCATTCTCTTTCCTCTGGCCTCATTTCTAATCTTTGTCTGCTTGATGAGGCCTCTGTCATTCCTGAGGTCTCTCGTGACTTGTTAGGGAAGAATAACTCAGTTCTTGGCTCTATTCTTTTGGTGGAGAAGCCTCAGTCTATCCACTGGATCCTCTCCTTGGCCTCGAGCCTTTGTTTTGAAGTCGTTCTGATTTGCTGTCAAAGCTATTGCTCAACCTTGCTTCTCTCCCGCTTTTTCCATCTCCCTTTCAACGTAGTTGCTCAGACTAGCTGGTATCCCACTGCTGCTAATTCCCTGATGCCTCGCTTGCACCATAAAATGCGGTGCCGAAGGGGCCAGCCCCGGCGCGCGCCTTCAAGTACATCCTCTGATTCGCCTTCCCTTTCCAGTGAGTTGTTCTCTGGCCACTACCCCAGCACCCGCAGTGGGAGAGGGCAGCTTCATTCCTCCAACCATCACCCAGGGCCTTCTCCCACATCTGGTTCAACAATATTCACCTTTAATAGCTCTCTAAATTGCCCAAGGATCACAACTCATATCTCAGTGGTTTTCCATGAGGCAGCCCAGACGGAGGATTCTAGATCTCTTCCGGAGGGATTTGGGGCTGTCTCTATTCCTTCCTCGACCCTCTAGCTGGGGATTGGTAATGTGCCTCTGTAGGCTCCGGATGTTTAGGTTCGCAGTGCTCAGGATGTGGTGATGGTGTCGGTCAACCCTGGTCCTTCCGATCAGAATGCTGGTCAAGCAAGGGATATGCCTGATTTTGGATGGTGCTGCATTGTGGAAGAGCCTCCAGATGACTAGTATGCTCACTTCTGCTTTGTCTACGTGCCATGCGGCCCTTACAACTGGGCAAGCTTTTTGTGCAAACAGTTATGTGAAATTCTAGTGTATTTTTGAATTTTTGTTTACACTGCAACATCAAGAGGATCTTAACCTATTCCCCTGCGTGGGTCCTGAATACAGGCTTAAGAATGAGTTCAATGCCCATGGTCAGTCTTCTTATCTGCTTATCTTGATAGTTCTGCCTCTCTTCAGAGCAGAGTTTTGACTTCGGTCACGTTGTAATTTTACCCCCTTACTTTGTTAATAGATTAATCTTACTTAGAAAAAAAAATGACGTGATAAAGAATGGTAGAAATAGATGAAATAGGCGTTAAAGAGTGATAATAATAATGACAAATTAGCGGCCCAACATACCCCCAAACTAAATATATTGCATGTCCTTATGCAACCCAAAGACTCTGTATTAACCTAGTAATAATACAAAAATTGTTCATCCCAACTCTTGAAATGGATGGAACAAATGAATTCTTCCTCAAATAATGAATATTCAATTTTAGCATTGTTGATGAAGGCGTAACAATTTTACATTGACGTTCAACTATAAGTATATGAAGTTGCAGAAAAATATGATATATGTAACAGCAAACTCCATTAACTATTTTCTCAAAAACTACAAACCAGATTTTACTGAAATTTTGCAAGTAGATTTCTACTATATTAATTCTTCTATGATCCAAAAATCAGATCGTTTTGATGTAGGGATCATGATATATAAGCAAAATGGTTGTAGGTGATAGTGCATGATATCTGAAATTTGACAAACTAATTTAACTTGAATTTTTCTGGGTTTGTGTATTTTAATGATACCTCTTTGTTATCCAAAAATCACAAAAAATCAGTTCATAGTTTTAAAGATATATGCCAATCAATTTCTGCACTGTATAAAAATGAAATTGTATGCATTAAATGAGAAAGAAAGTAGAAAGCATTCATCATGTGTAGCAATTCCTCCCCAAAACTGGAGAATTAGCATGCCCTCATGCAATGCTAGAAAAAATTTGAGGTGGTCGCTACCATCTGTTGAAATCTATGCTTGGTGTAAAACAACATGGAATAAGGGAGGTGTTGAGAATGAATAAGAAGATCAATGGATGATAAAAAATATGAATGGCATGGTCATAATAAATAAATAAATGAAAGGAAAATTATACTATTTTACCTCCGAAAATAAAAATGTGGAATGACATGTATGAACTGGCATTTGTTGAAGCTGATGTAGGCTGAGTTGATGCTGAAATGATGCAAAAGGTGGAATCCAAGTAAGCGCATCATGTCTGAACAATTGTTCGCGTTCGTTAGTTTCTCGAGCCTCTTCTGTTAGTTGCAATAGTGTGGCCTTGCTATGAATATATGTCCCCCCATGCTTGTTGTTCTCCCATAAACAAATCACTATTTTGAATCCATAGTTTTAGTTTTGAATAGCAATAGATAAGTCGTATGCAAAAATACCAATCAAAAAAAACTTTTGTATAAATGCAATATTAATATTTTTTCAAATCAACAAGTTATGGCAGAGTGCAGTAATTATATTGCATGCTATCCCATAATGCATACCTTCCCCCTCTAATTGGAAAAGGGCATTCATGACCATAAAGCATAGGAAAAGTGTTGTTCTAATGGCAAGGTAAGGGAATGAACAGTACGACAGTAAATGAAACAGAGTACACATATCAATGGTAGGACGACAAGAGGTTGGTTATAATGATATCAGAGTGTTTAAAGATAGTATGAATAAGAGATAGGACGCTTTGGATTGATGATAAGTTATGTGAAAAAAAAAAGGACAATAATATGCCAAAAAGATGCTTTGTTGACGGTATTCTAGCTGAAAATGATGCGATTGATCGGAAAACAATTTCTCATGCGTAAAGGTTCAAAACAGGGAAAAATTAAGGAAATAAATTTTCCGATAAAAAGAAAGAATAAGAAAAGGGTATTATAGTAATAATTGACGATAAGATATAACTTCAATACCATAAGCAGACCTCTGCTACCAGCAGGCATCTATAGCCTCGGCAGGTTTTCTTTTTAACCCATATAGGCCAACTCGTGATGAGACCTCCTGCTCCAAGGATATTTTTGCTATCCAATGGATCATAACCCTGGTTTGGTGGCCATAGTGGGAATGTCACTTTGCTACATCCTTATGAACATGGTAGGCTGGCTCTTAATGAAACCCCCTATTCTCTGTAAGCAAAATTTTGCTGTTATTACACATTTTTATGATAAATATAGGGAGGCTCAATACTCCTTAAGAGTAGGGATGGTGGAAGAAGTTGAACATGTCAATAGAAAATAATATGCCCATAATCTCATTTATTATAGACAAAGAAGATTATAACCAGGAAGGGTGGAACTAGCATGGTATTAAGATGATCAATCAGTATCATGTACAACAAAAAACAATGCAATAAAGTAGTATATAAATAATTGTGTCTATTTTGAAAAGAATCTATCATCAAGGAGATGTCCTGTTAAAGATCATAATGTGAATGATATTAACTCACTTTAATAGAATCCATAATTCTTCTCCTCATAAAAGTAGTGTACTTCATGCCATGAAAAGAAATCAGTAAAATGTGATTAAGATGAAATAGGAATAATCCTGCAAGAGGAAAGAAGGGTTGTTCTCGAAAATACTCCCAAAGTGTTGTTCCCTTGAAGGAACAAAAAAACGCTCAAAAAAGTGTTGTTCTTTGTAGGGAATAGCAAAGGAAATTCATGCCAAAAAGTGTTTTTCCCTATAGGGAACAACAAAAAATGCGCATGAAAAAGTGTTGTTCCCTATAAGGAACAGCAAAGAAAATACACACAAAAAGTGTTGTTCTCTATAGGGAACAACAAAAAATGCACGCGAAAAAGTGTTGTTCCCTATAGGAAACAACAAAAAAAATGCATGCGAAAAAGTGTTGTTCCCTATAGAGAACAACAAAAAAATGCACACGAAAAAGTGTTGTGTTGTCCCCTTTAGGAAATAGCAAAAAATGCATGCTAAAAAGTGTTGTTCCCCATAGAGAATAGCAAAAAAATGCACACAAAAAAGTGTTGTTCCCTATAGGGAACAACAAAAAAATGGACGTGAAAAAGTGTTGTTCCCTATAGGGAACAACAAAAAATGCACACGAAAAAGTGTTACTCTCTACAAGGAACAACAAAAAAATGCACGCGAAAAAGTGTTGTTCCCTATAGGGAACAACAAAAAAATGCACACGAAAAAGTGTTGTTCTCTGTAGGGAACAACAAAAAAATGCATGCAAAAAAGTGTTGCACACGAAAAAGTGGTGTTCCCTCTAGCGAACAGAAAAAAAAGGCATGCAAAAAAGTGTTGTTCCCTATAGGGAACAGTAAAAAAATGCACATGAAAAAGTGTTGTTTTCTATAGGGAACAACAAAAAAATGCACGTGAAAAAGTGTTGTTCCCTATAGAGATGATCCAGGTGGATGTTGGTGGCCACCCACCAACCCATTTGGACCCCCACAACTGTCTCTTTCAGTCTTTTCAGTTTCCTAAATTACAACACAGTTTACTATTTTTAGCAGTTTTTCGGGTCCTGAACTTCCGGAGCCGTTTTGAGGCCCTAAACGACGTTTTTTTGGGATTCTGGGGCAACATGGGTCCATGGACCGATGTTGCCTCCCAAAGTGGTAGTACTCGGATATATCTTTCTAACGATCTATCGTACGCGTCAAACGGAGATCGTATGCCAAAGTTACGACCCCGGGAAATTGATGTACCAATTTACCCAAACGGGGCCCACAATTTGGCGTTTCATCTTCTAGGGTTAGGTTTCGGGATGTGAAGGGTTTTCCATTGTTTCTCAACAATAAATAGGCCTTCGAGCCTCATTGTAATACAGTTCGGAACAGTTCAGAGGCATGTAGTCGCACATCTCTTCTCAGGGATAAGCTACCATCGCCCTAGCTGGTTTATTTCCATTTCTGGTTGTAAGCATATTTCACTATTTTCCATTAATGAAATGAAGCATTATTTCCGCTGCATCTCTGTGTTTATGGTTATTGCATCTCTGTATTTATGGTTATCTCTGTAATCTATTGCGTTCCTATTTAAATCCGGATCAGTGGTATCAGAGCGGTCTGCTTTTTCTCTGTTTTTCTTTGCATGTCCCCAACGAGGTCAGGATATAAGGAGTTAGGGCTTGAACTGGTCGAACCTTTGCAAGACCAGCCTCGAAAATCCCGACGGCCTCCCATGGCGGATGAGAAGAAAGATGAGGGGGCAGGAGATCCTATCAGAATCTTGCTCGAAGAAGCGCTCGAGCGGCAAAGGAACGCGATGATGGATAGCTTTGCGCAGATCCTTCAGCGGCTACCCAGAGGCGACGCATCGGCTTCCAACAGCGACTCTGGAAATGCCACGCCGTTTAAGGTACAAGTTAATTTTGAAATCCCCATCTTCGAGGGTCAAATAGACGCAGATGCCGTAGATAAATGGTTAAATCTACTAGATGGGTATTTTTCTGTTCACGAATTTTCAAGTCGGGAAAAGATTGTTTTCGCTCTTCTCAAAGCAGCCCCCCACGTCAAGGACTGGTGGGAAACCTACTGCGAGCAGAAGGATGAAAGTACAGGCTCACTATTTTCAGCCGCACCCACTTGGAATGACTTCCGGGATGCCATCAAGGAGCAGTACTACCCTGTCGGAAGCTATGAGGACAAATACATCAAATGGACCACACTGCGGCAGGGACGAGACCAAGATGTGTCGGAGTTCACAAACATTTTTCATACCCTTCGCACACAGTTGGGTATCAAAGATTCTGAGCTGCATCTGGTGCTCAAATATCGTGGCTGCCTACACAGATACATCCAGGAAGAGATGGTGTTCTTGAACATCCCCTCACTCGGCACAGCATACCGATACGCTGTCAAAATCGAGCAAAAGTTTAAACAGAAGAAGCGAGACTTTGGATCTGCAAATCCGAAGCCCAAAGGACAAAGCCAAGGCGGGGTGACCCAAGACAACCCGTCGAAGCCGCAAGAAAAGAACAACACCATGAAGGCGAAGAAGGACACAGGGAAGTGGTGTGAGTTCCACAAGAGTCCCACTCATAACACAAGTGAGTGTCGGACCAAGCAGTCACTGGTGGCTGAGTTGAAGGCTTCTGAATCAGATGCATGTTCTGACCCTGAGACAGAACCCGACAAGGGGAATGGAAAAGGGAAGCAGATCATCGATGCGGATCCCAGCGCCACTGTTGCCACCGCCAAGATCCAGAGAGATGAGCCCGAAAATCTAGAAGAGGGGGAGCGTCTTTTCCACTCACAGATGTGGGTGAAGGGTTCGCCGCTGCAATTCATTGTCGACAGTGGCAGCCAAAAGAACCTCATTTCAGCAGAGGTCATGAAGCGGTTGGGCCTACCGACTACACCGCACCCACAACCATACAGTATCGGGTGGCTTCACGAAGGACGAGATCTGAAAGTTCGCCAGCAGTGCCGCCTTCCCTACAGCATCAAACCCTTCACAGACAAGGTATTGTGTGATGTTACACCTCTGGATGTTTGTGATGTATTATTAGGCCAGCCATACTTGTGGAGGCGACATGCTGTGTATGAGTCTAGGCCTCGTGCTGTCATTATTTCTTTGAATAATTCATTATACAGGATACCGGAGGTAGCCCCACCTACCGCCACATCTTTGATCACTACCAAAAAAGGCAGCAAGCTCATATCACAGACCAGGAAATTCATTTGTCTGGTTCACTCCCAAAGTAAGGGGAAGATCGTTGCTACATCCATGACCCCTACAAAGGGTTCCTCCACGCAGCAGCAGCAGCAAAGGGATACAGTCATGACAGAACATAGGAACAACTTCTCCTCACCCATAGGGGTACCACACAAGTTTCAGGTGGGCGACAAAGTTTGGTTACATCTGCAGAGAGAACGCCTTACCAGAACCCATCAGAAACTCAGGCAACTCCGACATGGTCCTTACACCAGTACCAAGGTTACGGGCAACAATGCTTCGAAGCACAGCATTCCTCCATTCCTTGGCTTGCACCGAGTATTCCATGTGGACCATCATCGACCATGCTTCCCACCATCACTGGACACATCAGAGATTGCAAGACAAGTTCAGCAGATGGAGGAACTCAACGCAATGGGGACCATTGCTTCCTAAGGGGGGAGGAATGATCCAGGTGGATGTTGGTGGCCACCCACCAACCCATTTGGACCCCCAAAACTGTCTCTTTCAGTCTTTTCAGTTTCCTAAATTACAGCACAGTTTACTATTTTTAGCAGTTTTTCGGGTCCTGAACTTCCGGAGCCGTTTTGAGGCCCTAAACGACGTTTTTTTGGGATTCTAGGCCAACATGGGTCCATGGACCGATGTTGCCTCCCAAAGTGGTAGTACTCGGATATATCTTTCTAACGATCTATCGTACGCGTCAAACGGAGATCGTATGCCAAAGTTACGACCCCGGGAAATTGATGTACCAATTTACCCAAACGGGGCCCACAATTTGGCGTTTCATCTTCTAGGGTTAGGTTTCGGGATGTGAAGGGTTTTCCATTGTTTCTCAACAATAAATAGGCCTTCGAGCCTCATTGTAATACAGTTCGGAACAGTTCAGAGGCATGTAGTCACACATCTCTTCTCAGGGATAAGCTACCATCGCCCTAGCTAGTTTATTTCCATTTCTGGTTGTAAGCATATTTCAGTATTTTCCATTAATGAAATGAAGCATTATTTCCGCTGCATCTCTTTGTTTATGGTTATTGCATCTCTGTATTTATGGTTATCTCTGTAATCCATTGCGTTCCTGTTTCAGCAAAAAAATGCACACGAAAAAGTGTTGTTCCCCTACAGGGAACAGCAAGAAAATGGATGCGAAAAAGTGTTGTTCCCTATAAGGAACGGCAAAAAAATGCACACGAAAAAGTGTTGTTCCCTATAGGGAACAACAAAAAATGCACGCAAAAAAATGTTGTTCCCTATAGGGAATAGCAAAAAAATGCACGCGAAAAAGTGTTGTTCCATATAGGGAACAACATTTGTTCCCTGTAGGGAACATCAAATAAAATACACACAAAAAAGTGTTGTTCCTTATAGGGAACAACAGTTGTTCCCTTTAGGGAATAACAAAAAAATACAAGCAAAAAGTGTTGTTCCTTATAGGGAACAGTAGTTGTTCCCTATTGGGACAACAAAAAAATGCACGCAAGAAAGTGTTGTTCCTTATAAGGAACAGCGAGCAAAAAAAAATACACACAAAAAAATGTTGTTCCTTATCGGGAATAGCAGCTGTTACCTATAGGGAACAACAAAGAAAAATAGGAAAAAAATGACAAACTATCATCTCTACTACTGTAAGCAAATACAATCGAATAAAAAAAAGAAAGACAATGGTATGTACAAATTTCAAAACTAAATTCTTTACGGGACTAGTGCTGTCGAAGTGTAGCCTTCTACAGTGAGAATTTGTGGGGTCCTCATAGTTCAGTCGCCAATCGAGCGAAAACTTCAATTTGAAGGAAACAACAACTGAAACATGAAAACATAAGAGAAATCATAAAAGAAACAACACTTTATTTAAAAATGATATGTAAATAAATAAATTAAGTTACAACAGCTATGATGTTATTTCCTAAGGGAATATCAATCTGTCAATGGAAAAAAATGTTCTCTTGGAAAAATGTATTAGCAGCAGCGACGTGAATCTTCAAATGGAAACCAATTCTCCATTTCTTCCATTATGAATCCATTAGGTAATGAATTGGATGAAATGCCCTTGTTTCATTAAAATTTCTTTCAAGAATCACTCGTCCGTAAATTGACCTTCTTTATTCTCCTAAGACCTGCAAAAAAACGAGTGTCTACCTGCAATAAAACACTAAATCATGGAGAAATAGAGGTGATCAAGCTCCCTAATTCAAGAATTATGCAAAAAACTAACAAGTAGCTGCTCTGTAAAACAAATCCACAGAAAAATAACAAAGTAAAATTAATTTATCACCTGTGGGAGAGCAGTGGTCGACCATACTAACCAACAGTGTTTTAATCACAACTCCTTTATTTTTGGTCTGATTCGAGTGATTCAAAAGCCAAATGGTTAATTCAAAGTTTTATCACCAATAAAAACAGGTTTTGAAAATTCCATGATATGATATGTCAATTTTACTTAGAACAACCTGCATAACAAAGTCATTTTCGATTTCCCCACTTAGAACAACAATGGATATTTTAAGCATATCTTTTTCATTTGATGAAGGATTTGAATGATTCAAATTGGAAATGAAATTATATTCATTTATTTATCTCCAATAGAAACATGTTTTGAAAAGAAAAAGAATTGATAGGTGAAATATTCTAATGAACAGCCGGAAAAACAGAGTTTTAAGAGTATTGATTTACGATAGACAGTCAATATTTAGGTCATAACTTTCTCATATGCTATAAAAAATGAGTGATTAAAATTTCCTTGTAATATAGATTCATACGAGAATATACAGTAGAAACAGGTTTTCAAAATATAGTCATTTAGGCCTCCAAAAACTAACTGTCCCAACTCTGTTTCTAAGCTGCCTACTAGACACCCAATCAATGTTTTGGTTATAACTTTTTCTTTTTAAATCAAAATTGAGTGATTCAAATTGGGTTGGAAATTATAAATCAAGGTTTACTTAGGATAGAAACAAGTTTTTAAATATAGTCATTTAGGCCTCCAAAAACTGACTGTCCCAACTCTATTCCTAAGTTGCCTACTAGACACCCTGTCAATGTTTTGGTTATAACTTTTTTGTTTCAAATCCAAATTGAGTGATTCAAATTGGGTTGAAAATTAGGCATCAAGGGAAACTTATGATAGAAACATGTTTTAAAAATATTCCCTTTTGGTCCCTCAAAACATGACTGTCTCGGCTGTGTTTTCAGAAATTTCATCAAGCTCACAAGCCAAAAAATATGATATTCAAGCTTTTTTTCAAATCGGTGATAAAAATGAATATGATTGTTTGTAGAACTGTTATTTCCATTATAATTAATCTACATACACAAATTAATTAAAACATTTATCACCGATGTTGATTTCCATAGTGTGTTGCAACAAAAACAACTATTTTTTCATTAAAAAAATGTGTTTATTTTATTTCCTTATTTTTTTTTTTTTTTTTTTTTACACTAACATATTAGGATTTGAAAAATGAAAATGATTATGTATAATATTACTTCCAATGGGGCCATTTTCGAAATAAGGCTTCAAGTATGCATATACCCAAATTTGAAAAATGCATGTTAATAAATATTAGGGTATGAAAAGTCAACTTCCCTTGAAAAGATGGTATAAAAAATTGTTGAAGTATGGAGTGATGCTACAAAGAAATGATGGAGTGAAACAAATTTTCAATATATCCTTTACTTTCTTGATTTCCCATAGCCATCATGTCATGAAGTTCTTGAGATTTTAAAATGGCTTGTTGATGCAACCTAGAAGAAACCTCATTTTCTTCCATAACTTCTACAATTTTTGGATTTGAAACATTCTGAATCTCAAGATGTGTTTTCTCCAATGGTGCATGTGAGATAGAATGGGTGGGAAGGGTGAGTAAATTTTTCAATTCAACACTGTAAATGTGTTGTACTGGTTTATAATGGTGAGGGTGTGGAATGAGTTGAGCAGGAAATTGTGTACGAAATGGAGCATTTTGATGATGTAGTTGATTGGGTTGAGTGGATGATTTTGATAGGCAAGCAAGATGTTACTGAAGAGCTGGTGAAGAATATGGAGGATGTGTTTGTGCTACAATATGAGGGAGAGTAGTCATGCAATAATAAAATGAACCATGCTAATCTTGTAGACAAGATTTGTGGGGGTTATATTGAGAATGACATGGTTGCCCTAACACATGAGTATTCCATAATGGATTATGCAAGTAAGAAGATGGAGAGGAGATATTTTGAACCATACCTGTAGGCCATGCTTCCCATGGTTTTGACCTTGTTGCAGCTTCCCCATCTCTTTGATATGCTACTTCCATCCTAGATAAGGAAGGACAACTATCTATCAGATGCTCCTTTCGGTAATGAGGGAAAAACACTTCTTCAATTTCTTGATTTTTCTAAACCTACGAAACATCCAATTTTGAATTTAGAGAGCTAATAAAATCAATTTTCAAATTTTCAAATAAAACATTGATTTCAGCTCTTATGTCTCATGTTCTTGTAGCAGATTTGGAAAAGAAAGAAGAAAATTCTCTAGAATTCTTACCAGCCTTGGAGATTGCTCTTGAATACCTTATGCATAATTCAAAAACATCATCATATTACAACTGAAAAACATCACCTTTTCCTATTATATTTAAGAGTTATAAAAATTCATCTTTGATTCCTTTGAGTAGGAGTGTTTTTAAGATCTCTTTTTCCAAATACTTATGCTTTGATTCTTGAAGGTTGTATCGAAATCGGTCCACATACTCCTCCAAGCTTTCATCTTCCCCTTGTATCATATCAAAAATATCTTCATTTTCCTTGCAATAGTCCTAGTACTTCTTCAAGAATATGTTCTTCATGTCCTCCCATGTTTGGATGCAGTTCCCACCTAGGCTCATGAACCATCGGAGAGCTGCTCCTTTTAGAGTAAGAGGAAACACTTTCAACCTTTGATCATTACTACAATAATCATATCCTCTACAAAGTATTTTAAACTCAAATAAGAATGTATCTGGATATTCATTTGTCAAACCATTATAATTTGGTAGAGAAGATGGGGAATTATGTGCATTTGTGTCACTCCTCCTAGATCTTTGATAGGGAATTCAAAAGTTGCAATGTGAGCCATTTCTTACCATAATAGAAGATGTTTTTCATGTGTTTCTTCAAGGCTCCTCCTTCAAATGTTCCTATCAATTGGTTAGTGAAATGGGTGGTGCTTACATCACCACTTGAGTGGAATTATGAGATTTTTTTTCAAAAATTCTACCTCTAAATTTCCTACGAAATTCTACTGAAAAGCGGGTGGAGGAGCAAGCACTTTACTTGCTCGTTACGCATGTTCTTACCTTACATTTTTAATACCCAATTATTTCACAGAAAACAAACATCAAACACCTACTTCAACTTCTATGCAATTGTGCTGAAAAGCGGGCAGAGGAGCAAGCACTTTACTTGCTCATTACGTAGGTTCTTACCTTCCGTTTTTAATACCCAATTCTTTCCTAGCAGAAAATATCAAACATACATCACTCTCTGTGAAATGGCAACACTCTCCCCGGTAACGACACCACAATGTTGGTTGATAAAAGGTGTCTTTTAAAACTCCTAATTACCCCAATAGTGTACACAATATGTCCATGCTATAATCCCAAAGAGTAATGTTTCTTAAAATGTAGTATAGATCTTGGATACAAGAATAAACTGATGCATCTAATAAACTCAAATTGCAATTATTAAAGGAAATATGTCATCTAAGCTTCAAAACTCAATATTCTACTGAAATCAAATCTCACACAAGCAATCCAATTAACAATAGCATCAGCCGAGAGTACAGTAGCAATAACTCATCTCTTCTTGGTTGATTCAATATAAACCATACCCAATCTCTATGAAGCAATCAAAATGGAAATGATATCAATCTGAGAGTTCAATAGCGATAACCAAACTCTTTATAGTTGATTAAATCAATCCAAATAATTATCTAAGTAACTTAATCTGCAATGAATGTAAATGGAATCAAATGACAGTGCTGTAAATCATATAAAGCAAAGATATTCCTTCAATACAGGAAAACAGTAAAAAGCGCATAAGATGAGAAAATTAACAAATTAATCAAACTTGCGGAAATCAAAAAGATATAATACAGAGAAGCAGCTTAATCCACCAAAGGCCAAGCCCTTAACTGCCAGCAAATGCTGTTGAGCTACTTCAGATAAGGTGAATGAACAGCGACCTCAAATTATATATTAATCATTGAACTTGAGCGACATTACAATATGATCGCGTTCTCTTGACAACACAAGTCTGTAATTTAAAATTACAGTTTGAAATAACAAGGATATTTTTCCTCTTTGATCTCTGTTCTCATTTAAATACACAGAAAGCTGAGAGAAGTTACAACAGATATTATTACAAAATGATTCCCATAAAAAAATTGGATTGTTCACAACAAATTGATCAACAAGATCATATCTGAAATATCTTTTCATTAGCATTCAACAGGAACAGGTTGAATTTGGTATTGCAACTGAGATAATTTGGAAATTGGCCGCAACAGCGAATCTAAGAAAAATTTCTTTAGAGAACCTTCCATTTCTCTTAATACGGACCAAATTTGGGGAAACTTCTCATCACAAAACTAATTCGATCTGTTTTGAACAAAACCCATGTTTCGAATTTTCCATATTCTTCTCCATTTGCCCAAAACGTCCAATGCAAAACTATCACTTCTTATTTGAGAAAATTTCTGAGTTGGAATATTTAATGATTAGTTGGAGATCAAATCTGCAATCTAGAAAATATCTTGGAGGCTAAAATGGTGAGTTATGTTACAAAAAATTTATTAATAAACCATCATTGATAAAATCATGCATAATAATCACCAATTTATTAAAAATAAAGGAGAAGAAATAATATTTTTCCATAAGAGCATAAATAATTATAAAATGGAATTATATGATAAATCATGATAAATGACCTGATAAAGAATGGTAGAAATGGATGAAATAGGCGTGAAAGAATGATCATAATAATGACAAACTAGTGGCCCAACATTAGGGAGCTTTGTGATGGGCTCTGTGCCTTCAACATCGATATCCTCTGTTCCTTGGGCTTCTTCCACCTCCACGTCTACAACCTTCTGTTTTCCTTTTGCTAGTTATTTATCTTTCTTTTGGGCTGGTGTCATAGTATGCTTCCTGGGGGAAGCACGTATTTTCACCAGCTTCTTATGGTTCTCCTTTGCTACACATTTCTTTTCCTTAGCCATGGATTGTTTTGGCCTTGGTGACCTCAGCACCATGGGCACCACAGGCGTAGCTTTAGCATTGGATATTTCAGGGCCTAGGGCATCAGATATAATGGCTTCAGAACTCAAAGCTTCTCCGAGGTTGGTGGAAGTAATCCTTTCTATAAATAATTCACAGGCTTCTACGGAAATGTGTTGAGCACGTGATCCCCCAAGGGAATTTTTGGGGCTTAAAGCCTAGATTTTGGTCAATTTTGTAATTCCAATAAAAAGACTCTGCATTTTGTGGGCGCGGAGCGCGTAGTTTGTTAAATAGTCGTAGGGTTGTCCGCCATTAATTTTGATAATGTAATGTCGGCTATAGAAGACCTACCCATGGTCCGTGGACCATGGGATTATATAAAAAGAGCAAAGCTCTAAGTAATTAAGGCAGCTAATCACAGAATGTCTAAGGAAGAATGATGTATTCGAGATAGTTTTGAAGTGTAAAGTCTAGTTTTGGGTCGTAGAGTAGGAAGAGGCTCTGCAGCTGAGTGTGCAGAGGCCTAGTAGTCAGCAGCTGAGTGTGTGGACCCCTGTAGCTAAGTGCACAAAGCGAGTCGAGTCTATAAACAGTTGAAGTATTAATAAAGAGAAGTTTCTATCAATTATGCATCTTTATTTCCTATTTTATGCATCTGTTATATTGGGTATGAATTTCATTTTATTGCTTATATGATGCATGAATGTGTATAATTGTATTGGCTAAGTGGATGCAAGATAGAATATCAGTTTACGTGAAGATAATGAAGACCTGTTAGTAAGATAAGTAAGATACTTGGCATAGTTTAGGTGATACCACAGTTCGCTGCCTTAACAACACGAAAGGACTTCAACCCCTAGTTAGGGCTACGCAAAAGTCAATTATAACAATTCTCGAAGGTACTGAAGGGTATAACAATGTGCGAAGCGACCTGTGTGAAGGCAGGTTTAGTTGGACTAAACTGACATCACATCCATCTCAAGGGTGCGGAAACTTGGTTCCAGCATCTCCCCATACTGCTTCAAGTGAGACTTCAATCCGCACTCGCCGAGCTAATACCGAAAGGGCCAGTAGTGTAGGGATTTGTTTGGTTAAATAACTCTGAACCTGGGTCAGGCCCCCATAAGCCAGCAAATAGTTCCATTGCCAGGACCGGAATCTGCATGAGAGATGTGTGATGTCGTATCATTGGAATCCAAATAAGAAAGCAATTAAAGGCTGGTTGGACAGAAGAATTCACAAGTTCGCGGCGCAGGAGAACAAAAACCCATGACTATCAAAAGAAGAGTGACTAGACAGCTACCAGTATACAGAGATCCATGAAATCTTTTTCACGTCCTTCCCTACTAAGATATATGAGTGGATCACGAAGCTAGTAGATATCCAAGGAAGGTGGAAACTTGACAGTCCTGTTGTGTGGACCCTAGAGCTAGTGCAGAGCTTGGAAGCATCGGAGGATAGGATTGAACGCGTCGTTGATCATTAGCTCAATTGTATTATAGGAGGATTCATTACTGAGTTCGCGATTGACACCTCAGTTAGGTACAGTGAGGCAGAGTGACACTTTCTCAAAGGACCACAAGGTAAGTACGTAAAGTCTTTGAATACTTGGATTAAAATGATGTTGTGCGAAAAGTGGGTTATGAAATTTGTTGGAAATAATACCGAGATGGGGGGTGAATCAGTATTATCAAATCACTAAAACTTTTTCATTTCCATACTTAGATACATATAGGCTACTTCAGTTAATAGAACCTGCGTGTATATGTAACTATGTCTAATGTAACTAGCATATATCTAGAATACTTATGATTTAGTTAATCCATTAAATTTTGATCTTTAGTTAACCATATTAACAATAAGCAGGTGCAGTAAAACAGAACAGATCATCACACGCAAGAAGTACACATGAACACCATGATATAAGGTGGAAACCCAATGTGGTTGAAAACCACCTGCTGCAAGTCGTCTCTATCTTCTTTTAATAGGAAACTTCATTTTACAATATTTTTGTACTGGTGCAGTCTTATACCAGTACACATGCTTCTACCTGCAGAAAGCTACAAACTTCTCTCATTCTTCAGACTCTCCTAGAAGGGAGCTACAACCCCCTTATCTCTTGTACTAGCCGATCCATTTACTAGTACGTAGGTGCCGTCCTACTGAAATGCTCCAATATTTACTCATTTTCTAGCTGCTACTAGAAGGGATCTGCCACCCCCTTATCTCTTGTACTAGCTGATGTACTAGTACGTAGGTGCCGACCTACAGAAGGCTACAACCTTGTCTTTCTTCTTCCAGGTACCACGTTTCATACATTTTCAGACTGGATATTCCTGAAGCACAAAACAATAATCTGAAGGCCACGTTTCATCCAATTTTCATACTGGACCCATCAATATTATTGAAGCACACAATCAACCAACATTAGCATCATCAATTCTTAAACCACTTCAATATTGAATCACTGAAACCCTGTCAACAAACTGCAGTCACAGAGCAGACAATAGAACTCTGTAATAACAATCAGACCCAACTGCAACTTCAAATATCATACTTCATAATGTATACGCTACTACGATGAACCAAACCCGCGTACATACACGCTTTCACCAAAGCCAACCCGCGTACAGATCTATAAATATTCAATCATGACTTGCAGCTATTTCAAACTTAAGTTATACCCAGTTCAGAACATTACATGCATTAGTATACAGATCTAGAATAAGCATAATCAACCATATAGAGATAGTTCATTTCAAACCATTTGATCCCAATCTATCCTTAGATCTTGTTCTCCATCAACCGGTGAGATTCCTCCTTAGCTCAGATCAAGCAATGCATCATAAACCCATAACCTGCATACTGGATCTCATACTTCATTAGATATTCAAGACTTTCTCAATTGCTCTTGCCTAATGATCTTCTTCTCCTTTTATAGTCTTAGGCCTTACTCAATACCATGGTCCAAAACCATTGAGAACCAATACTAGGGACCCAATACCTGGGTTCAACACTTCAGACGCAATACCAAGGACCAAAACCATAGGTCTAAATACCACGGACCCAAAAATAAGCTTTCCCACATGTACGCGCTTTTCCATGCATGAAAGTGTATGCATACGCATGCGTGACTTTTGATCAGAAATCCCACGTGTATACGCATCTTTGTATATAGAGAACCTGCGTGTATAACCTACGTGTATACCCTATTTGGTATATAGCAAACCTATGTATATACGTGACTTGGTACATAGTGAACCTGCGTATAACATGCATATGTACGTGACTTGGTATATAGTGAACCTGCGTATATACTTTTCCCTCTTCATTCTTGTAGTCTGATCATCAATTCCTTGCTACTGACCTTCTGCACTATGATCTTTCATCTGTGTGATTTGCCATCAAGGACAACACTCATCTCATAATGCCAACAATCTCCCCCTTTGGACTTGATGGCAAATATAACTTGTTAGTACTGAGAATTGTCATTTGATTCCTTTAAGCTGTCCTGCATCTCATGCATTCAGTCGCATCTGATATCTCTTCTGTAGATTCATCTAGTTATAAATAAGTGAGATGTTCTTCTACGAGTGGGTTGCCATCAAGTACAACACATGCATCATAATGCCAACAATTTGCCCCTTTGGACTTGATGGCAACAACACCAAATCACTCTCCCCCTTTGACAACAAGGGTAAAGGGCGGACCAAGATATTCTCTTTTCTTGATAAACATTTCGTTGTCCATACTCCCCCTGAGTACCTGCTGAAATCTCTGAATGAGCTCCCCCTTTGTATATGCCAAGGTGTACGAATTTGACCATACTCCTTCTGAGTACATGCTGAAAGCTCTGCTCTTGTTGAATTGTGTTGTTCATGCTCCCCCTGACTGTAAGCAAGGTCTGCAAAAAGATGTTCTACAAGAAAGAACATGACTCTATACATCATAAGTGACCTTCCTAGCACCAAAGACTCATACATACATCCATCTCCCAACCAAGTGGGGATATACCAAAATTGACTCATCTACCCAACCAAGTGGGGATACACCAGAAGTTTACATATGACAAATAAGTACATTACATTATGCATCCCAGGCATAGTGGGGAAACCAACATGAGTTGTTACATGACCTTGATAAGAAAAGATATACATGAAATATTTAAAACAATTCTATGAGAGTCATCAGCAACATCTGTCAATCATCATTTAGATCAGCAACCATGTTCTCCTTCTGCACCTGTTCCACCTAAAATCAAACCAACATATACGCGACTGTATCCACAGAAACAGGCGCATATATGCAGATGTTCTTCATAAAACTCGCGTACAACCACTTCCAGATCAACAACCTGTAAATGTCCTGTAACAAGGTATGTCTACATATAGATATCAACTCATCCTTTTGAACATCATCATAAAATTATTCACATTATATCATATGTGGAAAACACCATAGTCATATCATCATCATCAAGATCTGCATGATCTTATATACCATTCATGTAACATTACCCGGGAATATCCCTTTTCTGATAATCATCAATCAACATATGTGAGTATCAACCTATCATCATATAGGTAAGAACTCATCATCATCATATCTCCAACAATGCAACTCCATGTATCCAACATTATGTATCTAGAGCTCAAGTCTTCTTGATATCATCAACAACCACAATCCTCATCCATGTGAGTGCCAGGAACTATAGTAATCCTACATCATAATTGTATTATATGATCTTTATGCATATGATGATAGCAGCATATGAGTAACTCATCATCAAGTAAAGAAGATGTGTATTCAAGATTTTTACTTCTCCTTATCCTTATGAAAATCACCATGTAAACACCATATATGCATCATCAGAGAATCAACCACAAATCTGATCTGAACATCAACTATGTAACCCCAAGAATCATATGATATTTTGTCATGGATAACTCATAACCATATCATAGCAAGATATATCATTTAGCCATACAAGCATCATCACCAAGGACTACTAACCATAATGCCAACAATGCATTATTAAAAGTATATGCTCCCCCTGAACCTGTGCCATCTGTTTACTGTCAGATCTGATCATGCATATATCAGCAAGAAGTATCACGACATCATCATCATCAAGTTAGGATCAAAAACACTTCTAAACATCTTATGAGTATAAAGACATTTCCACACATCATTAGTAGATTGTAACCATTATCAAACAGAGCAAATAATGGATTGAATCATATTAGACCCTTTTTCTGAGCCTGTCCCTTCTGTTTTTCTTCATACTGACATATACGCGACTGTGCATTGTCTAACTCGCATATATACGTGACTTCCCTTTATGAAACTTGTCTATGAGATTTAGGACACTGAAGTTTTACACTTTCAGCTCCCTCTGAGTCTGTCATGTCTGTATATTGTGCTGTGCCACATCTTTTTGTCTGTACTTCCTTCTTCTTCCATATCTTCAAGTGTGATGATGATGTTTTCTCCTTTTGGTATGGTGCCCATACTTTTTTCCTGCATTCCTTTTCTGTATGTCCAAGCTTATTACATGCATAACATCTTACATGTTTCATATTCCTCCTATAGCAATCAGCAGCTTTGTGACCAAACATATTGCAAGAAAAACAATGTCCCTGAAAGTACCTGGAATGTGATGATCTTTCTGTGTGATGATCTTGAACTATTCTTCTTCTGAATCTGGCTGCAACATGTCCAAGATTATGACATGCATAACATTCAACATTATTCATCGGAGGAGTAAAATATTTTCTTTGAAGAATTTCTTTCCCTAGCTGTTGATGGGGTTGACCTCTCATCTCCTTGTTGAGCATTTCAGATTTTGCATTAGATTCCCTTGTCTTATTTTGTAAACTAGATTCTCCTTCAACAGATTCATGAAAACCAAGACCATTTTTGATAGCAGGAGACCTTTGACTACTAAGAATATCATCCAAGATCTTAGTACTAACTTGAAATCGTAAGAGCTTATCTTTTTCTTCTAATTTTTCTTTTAGAATATTTACCTCAACCTAGAGATGCTCTTCCTTTTCATGATATTGCTTCTTCATGTTTTCTTCAGCTTTTCTTCCTTCTTCTAACTGATGTCTTAGTTCAAGAACTTAATTTTCTTGTTTTTCAAGAGCTTGGAGTAGATCTTTATTCTGCTTGTTTGATTCTTCAAGATCTTCTTTTAACAAGAGGATCGTAGCTTCAAGCCTTTCATAATAACTGGATCTATCTCTGAGTTTCTTGATTGTTGTGCTCCTTTCATTGACTTCATTTCTTAATGAGGTCACTTCATCCTGCAACTTTTGATATTGAATTACCTTGTCCTTGAATACCTTCTTTACCTTGTTTCCTTCCTCTAGTTGAGCTTTTAGTTTGGTAGATTCTTCTTTAAAGGCGCATTCCCTTTTTTTCAACAGATCTTGTTGATCTCTAATTTTGTCTGTAAGCCTTTTAAATTCTGCCTCTATTTGATATCTTTCTTACTCACCCATAAGAACAAATTCAGTTGTTTCGCTATCACTTTCATCATCTTCACATGGATGGATAAATGTATCACCATAAGATAACAAATTCATACCTGATAGATATTGTTCATCTTCATTCTGAAGTGATTCTGAATCTGAAGTGCTTCTTCCACATAATCCCCAATCGATGCTCCTACTGTCATACTTCTTCTGAGATGTCTTCTTCTTCTTAGGCGCTTTCTTCTTAAGCTTCTTTCCCATTGATCTATGGATATCCTTCAAGCGATCAAGCTTCTACCAAAGGACCTGCCCTGATACCAATTGTTGGAAATAATACTGAGAGGGGGGGGTGAATCAGTATTATCAAATCAATAAAACTTTTTCATTTCCATAATTAGATACATATACGCTACTTCAGTTAATAGAACCCACGTGTATATGCAACTGTGTCTAATGCAACTAGCGTATATCCAAAATACTTATGATTCAGTTAATCCATTAAATGTTGATCTTTAGTTAACCATATGAACAGTAAGCAGGTGCAGTAAAACAGAACAGATCATCACACACAAGAATCACACATGAACACCATGATATAAGGTGGAAACCCAATGTGGGTGAAAACCACCTGCTGCAAGTCGTCTCTATCTTCTTTTAATAAGAAACTTCATTTTACAATATTTTTGTACTGGTGCAGTCTTATACCAGTACACATGCTTCTACCTACAGAAGGCTACAACCTTCTCTCGTTCTTCAGACTCTCCTGGAAGGGAGCTACAACCCCCTTAGCTCTTGTACTAGCCGATCCATTTACTAGTACGTAGATGCCAGCCTACTGAAATGCTCCAGTCTTTACTCATTTTCTAGCTACTACTAGAAGGGAGCTACCACCCCCTTATCTCTTGTACTAGCTGATGTACTAGTACGTAGGTGCCGACCTACAGAAGGCTACAACCTTCTCTTTCTTCCTCAAGGTACCACGTTTCATACATTTTCATACTGGATACTCCCGAAGCACAACACAATAATCTGAAGGCCACATTTCATCCAATTTTCATACTGGACCCATCAATATTATTGAAGCACACAATCAACCAACATTAGAATCATCAATCCTTAAATCACTTCAATATCGAATCACTGAAACCCTATCAACAAACTGCAGTCACAGAGCAGACAACAGAACTCTGTAATAACAATCAGACCCAACTGCAACTTCAAATATCATACTTCATAATGTATACGCTACTACAATGAACCAAACCCGCATACATACGCGCTTTCACCAAAGCAAACCCACGTACAGATCTATAAATATTCAATCATGACTTGCAGCTATTTCAAACTTAAGTTATACCCAGTTCAGAACATTACATGCGCCAATATATAGATCTAGAATAAGCATAATCAACCATATAGAGATAGTTCATTTCAAACCATTTGATCCCGATCTATCCTTAGATCTTATTCTCCATCAACCGGTGAGATTCCTCCTTAGCTCAGATCAAGCAATGCATCATAAACCCATAACCTGCATACTGGATCTCATACTTCACCAGATATTCAAGACTTTCTCAATTTCTCTTGCCTAATGATATTCTTCTCCTTTTATAGTCTTAGGCCTTACTATATACCATGGTCCAAAACCATTGAGAACCAATACTACGGATCCAATACCTGGGTTCAACACTTTGGACACAATACTAAGGACCAAAACCATAGGTCTAAATACCATGGACCCAAAAATAAGCTTTCCCACATGTACGCGCTTTTTTGTGCATGAAAGTGCATGCATACGCATACGCGACTTTTGATCAGCAATCCCGTATGTATACGCGTCTTTGTATATAGAGAACCTGCGTGTATAACCTACGTGTATACCCTACTTAGTATATAGCGAACCTGTGTATATACGTGACTTGGTACATAGTGAACCTACGTATAACATGCATATGTACACGACTTGGTATATAGTGAACCTGCGTATATACTTTTCCCTCTTCATTCTTTTAGTCTGATCATCAATTCCTTACTACTGACCTACTACACTATGATTTGTCATCTGTGTGATTTGCCATCAAGGAAAACACTTGTCTCATAATGCCAACAATATTCCCCTTTGGACTTCATGGCAAAGCTAACTTGTCATTACTGAGAATTGTCATCTGATTCCTTTGAGTTGTCCTGCATCTCATGCATTTAGTCGCATTTGATATCTCTTCTGTAGATTCATCTAATTATAAATAAGTGAGATGTTCTTCTACGAGTGGGTTTCCATCAAGTACAACACATGCATCATAATGCCAACACAATTACCTTGATGTTCGAGGTTACGTGAAGCGGAAAGGTTTATAGGAACAAAGGAAATAAGGGTCCAAAAAATAGCCCCTTGATTTCACCTATTGGGGACGAGGAAGAGTTCGTGAAGGTCTCTCCACGAAGTGTTATTCATCTGATAAGACAAATAATTCCATGAATACCACCTTCACCCACACCACCACCGACTTCACCTCCGTCACCTCCATCTTCACCCATACCACCTCCACCACCACCGCTGTTAGGTCCCTATAATACTAGTGATTCCCCCATTACTATGGTCACTGTATCCCTTATTATTATTATTGTGCCCCATAGAATCACACTATTGTTATTTTTGTGCCTTTATATTATTATTGTCAGTTCGACTTGGTTATATTGGGACCCTTTAGACTCCTATATATAGAAAGGAGGTTTTTTCATTTGTATCATCCAAGAATTTTTCATTTGTGTAATTTAAAGGAGGTTGCCCCCTCGAAGAGGCTGAATTCTAAGGCGTTGATCTATATTTTCTATCTTTTTGTGAATTGGTTTCATAACATTTGGTATCAAAACTTTGGATTCTAGAGTTTCGCTGCTCCAAACAGGTCGTCGTGGAATTTTTTCTATAACTCTTTTTCTGTGACGTTTCAGAAGTGAAAAAAAATCCCATTTGAGACGAAATCTTGCTGAACATCGAGTCTGAATTTCATATCTTGTCTCGCTATATTTTTAGAGATATGATCTGAGGAAGTTAGGGTTTTTCCATACCCCTGAATTACATTCCAAACAGGTCACCTTGGGAAAATCATCATAACTTTCTCTCTGAGCATCAAATTGAATTTTTGTAAGAAGTTGCAGAAATAGGACAGATTGTAGTGTTTTGAGTACCATTTTTAGAACCTAAGGTTGAAACAGTGACCCGTGGCATGTCGTACAAGTTCGCTCTACTGAACAAGTCTATACTCAGGTCATTGTGGGAGATTTGGCATCACTCTTCATTGGAGAATCCAATCTTGATCAGACTTGTGGAGTTATAAATATTACTCAGAGGGTTACTGCAAGAATAAATTTCAGACCTTGGAGATCCAAAATTACATAAATACATCAGATTCAATATCAAGCTTCTACAAAGTGAAAAAAAAGGTGTGTAGTTTTTTTATTTTTTGGCATAAGCTTGGTTTGAAAAATTAGTTTGAAGGAATTCTAAGAGCATAGTGAAGCATTATTATCAGTAATTGATGCCCCGAAGAAAGAAAATGGAAACACCTAGTAAGCAACCTAAAAGCTCTAGCATGAGTCATGAAGAAGAGGAAGAAATGCAACATCATATATCAAAATTATGAGACCAAGTGCAACAAATGTTACTCGCACAAAAAGTAATAGAATCTAAGATGGATGGTTTAAAGAAAGACGTGGAAGCTAAGATGCATGGCATGGAAGCTAAGATGGATTGTTTAAATAAAGGCGTGGAAGCTAAGATGGATGGTTTAAAGAAAGGAGTAGAAGCTAAGATGAATGACGTGGAAGCTAAGATGGATGGCATGGAATCTAATATGGATGATTTGAAGACAGATTTGAAGACAGGCATGGAAAAGTTGAAGACATATTTGACAAAGTTTCTACAAGAAATGCTTACTAATGGCGAAAGGGTAGTAAAGGAAACTCATGATGAGAACAAAAGAAATGTTAATCATGATTTCATTGACTCTAACATTGGATTGAAGAACCAGCATGTTCCAAAGATCAATATGAGGAAGTTTGATGGCAAGGATCCTGCAACATGGATACTATAGATGGAGAAATTTTTCAATCTCCATAATGTGCAAAACACACAAAAGGTACGCATTGCAACTTTATATTTGGAACCAAATCAGTTTGTATGGTATCGATGGCTTTTCTCTCATAAACAAATTGTCACTTGGGCTACTTTTACAAATGAAATGATAACACATTATGAGGATACAAAAAGCAACACTTTTTTTAGCCAATTGATAAATCTAAAACAAAAGGGTTCAATGATGGAGCACATTGAGGACTTCCAAAAATTGAATATAAGGGTAAAATATATTCCAGAGGAGCATAGTATTGATGTGTTTATAGGGACTTTAAAAGATAACATCCAACATGAGGTTTTCCTTTGGGAACTAGATTCATTAGAGAAGGCATTCAGGTTGGAAAGAAAAATGGAAAGAAAAATTATGGCAACAAGAAATCCTACCACTCACAATCATAAATATGGAAGTGTCACTGCCCCTAGCCATCCACAACCTACAAGGTCGACACCACAACAATTGGAAGAAAAAAGAGCAAAAGGGATTTGTTACAGTTGTGATAGCAAATACATTAAAGGTCATAAGTGTGCTGAGAAGAAATTATTTTATATAGATTGTGAAGAGGAGGAAGGAAAGGAACAAGAAACATCAAAAGAGGAGGATATACACTAGGAACAAACCCTAGAAAAAGAAGAAATGAATCCGACCATATCTTGTAATGCATTGGCTGGAATTACCACTCCTCAAACTATCAAGATAGAAGGGCATATCAAGAAGAAAAAGGTAATAATGTTGATTGATTCAGGAAGTACCCTTAATTTTATTCATTGTAAGATAGCCAAGGAATTGAATTACTTCCTATATCCAACACTAGAGTGTCAAGTGATGGTTGCAAGTGGAGGAACCATAAATTGCTTAGGAAAGTGCCATAATATCAAACTATCCATGGGAGAATATGTATTGAATATCCCAATGCTTTCCATTCCAATGGGTGGTGCTGATGTTGTACTAGGAGTCCAATGGCTACAATCCTTGGGTACAATATCTTTTAATTTTCAAGAACTTTTCATGAAATTCTCTACAGAAGGAAAGGAATTTGAATTAAGGGGTATCGCAGGGAAACCAGGAAAGATAATCAGCTCTAATGGAATGACAAAGCTTCTAAAGAAAGAAAAATGAGGAATAATTGCACAATTATGTTCATTAGAGGTTCCCACATCTAAATCATCCATTTCTCCAGATCTCCAAAAAGTCTTGGACAATCATTCCAAGGTATTTGAGACTCCCAAAGGCCTCCCATCTATTCGTGATCATGATCATTCTATCAATTTGATTCCAGGAAGTGTTCCTCCAAACATCAAGCCTTACAGATATCCCTATGTCCAAAAGAGTGAAATTGAAGATATGGTTTCAAAAATGCTAGAGGTTGGTATAATTCAACCTAGTCAAAGTTCTCTCTCTGCTCCAGTAGTATTGGTCCACAAGAAAGGTGGATCATGGTGCATGCGCCTAGATTATAGGGAGCTCAACAAGCTCACTATTAAAGATAAATTCCCCATTCCTATCATTGATGAATTGCATGGATCAATTTACTTCACCAAGTTGGATCTTCGCTCAGGATATCATCCAATTAGAATGAAGACTGAAGACATTCAAAAAAAGCATTTAGAACTCATGAGGGTCATTATGAATTTTTGGTCATGCCTTTTGGCCTTAATAATGCACCTTCTACATTTCAAGGTTTGATGAATTCCATTTTCAAACCCTTCCTTAGAAAATTTGTGTTAGTATTTTTTGATGATATACTAATCTACAGCAAGTCTTAGAAGGATCATGTCCAACATCTTGACATGGTGCTCAAACTATTGGAGGAGAAACAATTATATGCAAAAATCTCCAAATGTTTCTTTGGAGTACAAGAGGTGAAATATCTAGGTCATATTGTATCTCATGAAGGTGTTAAGGTAGACCCTAGAAAAATTAAAACCATTAAGGAATGGAAAATCCCCACATCCATAAAGCATCTACAAGGATTTCTTGGGTTGACAGGGTATTATCACAAGTTTGTTAAGAATTATGCGAGAATAGCAGCACCTCTAACAACATTATTGAACAAAGATGCATTCTCATGGACTCTAGAAGCAACAAAGGCCTTTGAACATCTTAAAGAGGCAATGTGACAAGCACCAGTATTAGCTACACCAGACTTCACAAAAACATTTATTGTGGAATGTGATGCCTCAAGAAATGGAATTGGTGTTGTTTTAATGCAAGAAGAAAGACTCATTGACTTCGAAAGTCGTCCAATTAAAGGAAAGTATTTACACAAATATATTTATGAGAAGAAAATGCTGGCAATACTACATGCACTTAAGAAATGGCGACCCTACCTAATGGGAAGACACTTCAAGGTAAAAACAGATCATGATAGTCTTAAATAATTTTTAGAACAAAGATTATCTTCAGAAGAGCAGCAAAAATGGGTCACAAAGATGTTGGGTTATGACTTTGAAATCTTTTACAAAAAAGGGAAGCAAAATGTTGTGGTAGATGCACTCTCAAGAAAGGATGAGGATGTGGAAGCATTTCTTTGCGCCATTTCTATTATCCAACCAGATTAGATAAACAAAGCAAAGGATGAATGGAAGAATGATGAGGAAGTGTGGGAACTCATTCAAAAGATACAACAAGATCCTAGTACATCTGATACATTTAGCTGGAAAAATGATTCGTTATGGTACAAGGATAGTTATACCTATGTAAGAATTCCCAACTCAAACAAAAGATTCTTAGGGAATTGCACACCTCTCCCTTAGGAGGGCACTTAGGATTTCTAAAAACCTACCACAGGGTTAAGAAGGATTTTTTCTGGGATGGCCTTAAATATGATATTCAAAAGTTTGTGGCATAATGTTTGGTTTGCCAACAAAATAAAGTTGAAACAATTAAGACCCCAGGACTATTACAACCTTTATCGATTCCAAGCCAACGTTGGGAGGAGGTCTTAATGGATTTTATCACAGGTTTACCCAAGTCCAAAGGAAAGAGTGTTATCATGGTGGTAGTTGATAGACTTAACAGGTATGCACACTTTTGTGCATTATCTCATCCATTTAAAGTGAGTATAGTTTCTACTGCATTTATGGAAACAATTCAAAAGCTACATGGAAACCCAAAGATTATTGTAAGTGACAGAGATCCCATTTTCACTGGAAATTTTTGGACAAAATTATTTTCTTGTCCTGGTACTCAATTAGCTCATAGCTCATCTTATCATCCTCAATTTGATGGGCAAACTGAAATAGTAAACAAATGTTTGGAAGGATATCTTTGTTGCTTTGTATCTGATAAATAGACACAATGGGTCAAATGGTTGCCTCTGGCTGAATGGTGGTATAACACTTCCTTCCATACTGCAACAAAAATTACCCCATTTATGACACATTATGGATATCATCCAACATCCATCACATCATATTCAATAGAAAATTCTAAGGTTCAAGCAGTGGAAGATCACATCGAGAATCAACAACAATTTCTCCAACTCTTAAAGGATAACCTCACCTTGGTGCAAAATAGAGTGAAACAGCAGGCGGATCAACATTGCAGCGAAAGAAGTTTTGATTTAGGTGATTGGGTATTCCTATAGCTACAACCATATAAACAAATGTCCCTCAAGCAAGCTAAGAAGGATAATAAATTATCACCAAAGTGTTATGGTTCGTACAAGGTGTTGCAAAAGATAGGTACTATGGTATACAATTGGAGCTTCCTGCAACTTCCTGAGTGCACCCAGTTTTCAATGTTTCATGCTTAAAGAAGGTTATAGGTGACAAGATTCCAATTAAAATAATATTGCCAGAACTTGATGAGGAAGGAAAATCGTATTGGAACCTGAAGCAGTCAGAGAAATAAGAACTCGAAAACTACGAAATCAATCAAGTTCAGAGCATCTCATCAAGTGGAAGAACTTACCCATTGAAGATTCCACACGGGAGGATGAGAATTTTATACAGAAGCATCCATAACTACTCAAGCATTGAGGACAACAATTTTTTGAAGGAGAGGGGCATGTTAGGTCCATATAATACTATTGATTCCCCCATTACTATGTTCATTGTATCCCTTATTGTTATTATTGTGCCCCATAAAATCCCACTATTGTTATTTTTGTGCCTTTATATTATTATTGTTAGGTCAGCTTGGTTATATTGTGACCCCTTAGACTCCTATATATAGAAAGGATGTTTTTTCATTTGTATCATCCAAGAATTGTTCATTTGTGTAATGTAAAGGAGGTTGCCCCCTCGAAGAGGCTGAATTCTAAAGTATTGATCTATCTTTTCTATCTTTTTGTGAGTTGGTTTCATAACAACCATGATTCAGTATGGCGAGCACAGTGAAGTTGCCTATGTTCAAAGGCTTGGGAAATGAAGATCCAAACCAATTCTGGTTCATTTTAAGGGTTGTATGGAAAGCACAAGGTGTTAGAGATAACCATATAAAGAAAGCGACATTGGTTAGTACCCTACAGGATCGCACGCTGACCTGGTATATTAAGTACTCCAACGATAACCCAAATGTGAGAGTCGCGGATATCCAAACAGCACTAAATAGATAATTTAGTAGGCTTAAATCAGAAGTGCAGTCGATCGTGGGATTTAAATAGATCACGATGCTACCAAGTGAGACTCCTTGGGAACCAGATCAGAGGCTGAAAGAAGAAAATATGAATCTGGCGGATGGACAACATCGCGAGTGGTTTGTAGCTTCGCTACTACCACATTTAAGGAGTGCACTATCATAGCAAAAGATAACAACTCATGTAAAGGCCTTAGAGATCGCTATGAGGCTACATGAGACCCCAATGCAAGATCCTAATTTGGGAGTTCAGCAAATCCACATGCAGCTGAAGAATCTGTGCCTTGCGATGCAAAGCCTAAAACAAGACAGGACGGTTCGCCCAGAAGTGTGCAAACAAGTGTGGTGCATAAAATGCAAGAGTCAGGTTCATGAGAAAGACCACTGCCCAGTGTTTACAAATTACCTTGTAGGAGGAGGATCAATTCCTTTCAGGCTAAAAGCTCAAGAAGGACCTAGTGTGGCGCTTGCTTTGTGGTGCACGATCTTTCAAATAGTTGGAAAACATGCCACGAACAATTGTCACTTGTTACAGAAGTATACGCAAAATTCGCAACAATTGTTCTGCAACTTTTGCAAGTCGGTGGGACATGACGAGTGAACTTGTAGAAGTTATGAGTTGATGATGGATAGAACCCCCACCTACAGGGTTCAGGCCGAAACGTGACCCCTTGACCAAAATGCAGGTATGGCACAAACAGGATTTTAGGGGCACAAACAAGGCCAAGGCAGAGGAGGACGTGGTAGAGGTCGCAGACAGTTGATTTGCTACAATTGCAGATGGCTGGAAACTATGCCCGCAATTGCGCCAATCCAACACGCCCATCATGCAAGTATTGCACATTATTTGATCATGAGACACAAGATTGTCCTATGCTGATAACTAGGATACGTGACAAAGGAGCGCTACCACCTCCCCCAACTCAAAACCTACAGATGATGAGGTGTAAACCGCGCAAGGAAGACCCTTGTGTAAACATTATGCTCCGAAGTGGAATTGCGATGAGAGACGACAAAGGAAAATATCCAGAAGATAGTACTTGGGTTCACAAAGCTTCTGTGAAGGAAGTAGAGTTTGATTTGGAGCACGCTCAGGAAACCTTCATGGAAGCTAAGAAGAGCTTTGCTGATGCCTCCACTTCAGGAAGCAAAGATAAACCAGAGCGGAAATAGACCCATTCATGCTGACAACTTTCCTTGAAACATGTATGAAGTTATTGTGTGACAATAAGGCTATGAAAGGGTTATAGGAACTTATCAACATAAGTGCTTGGACCGCACCAGGAGAACCATGCATAGTCTGGAAGATCGAAAAACATAAAAAAAGAACGGGATGAGAAATGAGACTTACAGCACAGATCGAAGAATATGAGATGGATCAAGTCATTCTCGATTTGGGAGAATATGAGATGTGAATGTTCTACCGAAGCAGACATGGGAGCGAATGGGAAGACCTACACTGCAATGGTCTTCGATTCAGCTAAGGATGGAAAACCAGTAGAAAATTATACCTATGGGGTGATTGTAGGGAATAATTGTGGATATTGAGGGAGCAAGAACACTAGAAGATTTCAAAGTAATAGAGATTGTTGATGACAGCAATCCCTACCCTGCACTCTTCGGAATTGACTGGGACACTGACATGAACAGTGTAATTAACTTGAAGAAGCGAAAAATGATCTTTGAAAAGAAGTCATTGCACGTAATTATACCCCTAGACCCTACTGAAGGATCGCAATATATGGAGCTAGTCTGCGACTATGAAAGTGATGATGATATGGACTGCATCTACAAGATAATAGTGTGAGACCAAGACTGGGTGAATACCACCACGAATGGATGGATTACATGGGAACGCGAAAGCTCCTACACTTCGAATTCAGACAAAGAAATAGAGCGATGGCAGAATCGGTTACACGAGGTAACTACACTAAATTGCAATATGATGACCAGGTCGTTGCGATGCATGTTGACAGAATTGAGAGATCTACCTACTTATGATGGTCTAAATGAGGTAGATACCTTCTTGGATTCATTTTAAAGAGAGGTGCTGAAAAAGTAATGCTTCCAGGCCTTGGACTGGGTACTGCATGCTACACCTGCGAGATGGTGGTGTACGCGCAAAGGAAGCTTTGATGATTGGTGCGAATATAGGAGTATGATGCAAGTGCAATTTGGGAAGCCTAAGATGCGATTGGCAAACAATTATGATGAATAGGATGACCCGCACGCACATCTAGCCAAGTGGATGTAGGCCTATGGAGAAAAGCTTCAATTTGTGCAGATGCACACGTACTCCGTGCTAAAATACATGGTCAATAAGAATGTGTTGGGGGGCAACCTTGTAGATGGCTCTTAATGTTGGGAAGACATTATGAAGGAAGAGTAACTACGCAGAAGATTCTACGCGCAAAAGTGTTCAACAAGGTATGCAACGCGCTGACCAAGGTATGCAATGCACAACGAAGTGATTGGGACCTATGCATACCTACAGTGTTATGGGCTTATCGAATGACATTCAAGAAACTGATAGGAGAGACACCTTTTAGGCTTGTCTATGGAGTGGAAGTCATAATGCCTATGGAATACATCGTGCCTAGTCTATGCATGGTAGCACTCATAGGTATGATGGATCACAGAGCCCTGGAGGAGAGGCTTACACAGCTGAAATAGCTCGAAGAAGAACAATTTTTGGTTGGATTCCACCAACACGACCAACACATCAAGCTATGCACATTCAAGGTAAACGATCTAGTATTGTTGTATGATATGAGGTTTGATAAATTCACAAGAAAGTCCAGGATGCACTGGTTAGGGCCGTATATTATTAAGGAGATTATCGACAGAGGTGCGATACAGTTGGTCAAGTTAAATGGAGATCCCTTCCCAGGAAAAGAGAATGGAAGTCATTTGAAGCCATACACAGGTGGCCCAGCCACCTGAATAGTCGACCAAAGCATAGTCTTAGTGCTCCAGGTAGCTGAAAGGAGGCATGCGACTATAAACTACTATTCCCTAGAACTGCATGATGTCATGACTGGGTGCAGTGGCGAAGTGTCACAGGGTCTGCAATAGCACGAAGATAGTTGTGCTGGCGCACAGGTCCACCAAAAAGTGATCGTTAAAGTCACTATTCACGTTGTGATGCTTGGTTTGAGGCCAAATGGAGCAGGCAGCAGGCATTTAAGACAAAATTTATGGGCTAGATTCTTGAAAATATGCTGCCAATCTAGCATTAATGGACCAAATGTGGGGGGACGATCGAATTTAAATTCAAAAGGTGCTATCAATTACAAAGGGATTTCCAGCAAACAACACTTGGAAATTTGAGAAATAAGTTGTTGCGCACTCATATATTCATGAACACTCGTTATAGAAAATGAGGCCGAAAAGCCTATGGTCAACAGCTTGAAAGGAATCAGGTTAAACATGGTTGTGCTCCCTCAGGAGAAGCTCTATATTTTGCAAGATGGAGTCATTGTAGAACTACATGCTAAGGGGAGTCGCACGCTACAGGTAATGAGTGAGAAGTGCATCAACATTGAGCAATTGAGCCTGCAACGCAATGAGGCAGTGGCGCAGAACAGACAGATATTGTAGGTGGTGGAGGAAACCTGCCATATGGTCCCGGAGTTGGCCATCCAAACAAAGGAACTGGTGGAGGTGTGCATCGAAGGTTAGCAGCAGAGGTACGTGATGCTAGAGCAGAATTGGCCAGGGTTCAACTAGAGCTAAACCTTCAGATAGTAGAACTGTAGTTGAAGGCGCGGCCTTCAACTCCATCGGAGGCTAAGGAACAATGCACCACCACGACCACAACAGCAATGGCAGCGGTTAACAGTGCAGTGACAGACAACACGAAGCTATTTGAATAGTCATTCAAGGTCCTCACCACCCTACAGGAGGACCCAAACATAGAGCTCCTAGAGATAGAGGTGCATGAGCTACAACAAAGATACGACGAGGTAAAAGGGACCACGCAGATGGTTGCCCTTATGCAGAGGCTCACAAGGATGCAACAGCCAAAGGCGCTCAAGGAGCAGGTGGATGTTGCTCGACATAAGGAAGCAGTTTTGAAAGCGCGCCTACAACCGTGGATTGATGAGGCATATACCATTACAGCCTCCATTGAAGCAAATCCCGCGCAACTGCAAGCTACTCAGAAGAGGATTCAGGGTAGCAGTTTGACGACAACGATCACTGAACAACGCATAGAGGAAGTTTATTAGGCAGTCGCTTAGTGCGTTGTTGAAATTTCAACGATCCAATCAGAGTTGGGAGGTCTTCACGCAAAGATCTTTGCACCTACTGAGTGACTCGAGGGCGAGTCACAATGTTTGTGTTGGCGGCCTGTTGGGCGCAGGATCCCCCAAGGTAATTTTTGGGGCTTAGAACCCAAATTTTGGTCAATTTTTTAATTCCAATGTAAAGACTCCGCATTTTGTGGGCGCGGAGCGCGTTGTTTTTTAAAGAGTCATAGGGTTGTTTTCCCTTAATTTTGATAATGTAATGTCGGCTGCAGAAGATATACCCATGGTCTGTGGACAATGGGATTATATAAATAGAGCGAAGCTCTAAGTACTTAAGGCAGATAATCACAGAATGTCTAAGGAAGAATGATGTATGTGAGATAGTTTTGAAGTGTAAAGTCTAGTTTTGGGTCGTAGCATAGGAAGAGGTTCTACAGCTGAGTGCGCAGAGGCCTAGTAGTATGCAACTAATGCGTGGACCCTTGTAGCTGAGTGTGTAGGGCGAGTCGAGTCTATAAATAGTGGAAGTATTAATAAAGAGAAGTTTCTATCAATTCTGCATCTTTATTTCCTGTTTTATGCATTTATTATATTGGGTATGAATTTCACTTTTGATGCTTATATGATGCACAAATGTGTATAACTGTATTGGCTAAGTGAACGCAAGATAGAATATTTGTTTACGCGAAGATAATCAAGACCTATTAATAAGATAATTAAGATACTTGGCATAGTTTAGGGGATATCGCATTTCGCTACCTTAGCAGCGCGAAATGACTTCAGCCCTTGTTTAGGGCTGCATGAAAGTCGATTATAACAAAGTGTGAAGGTATTGAAGGGTAGAATAGTGTGCGAAGAAACCTGCACGAAGGCAGGTTTAGTTGGATTAAACTGACATCACATCCATCTCAAGGGTACGGAAACTTGGTTCCAACATCCCCCATACTGCTTCGGGTGAGACTTTAGTTTGCACTCCACGGGATGATGCCGAAAGGGCCAATAGTGTAGGGATTTGTTTGGCTAAATAGCTCTGAACTTGGGTCAAGCCCCCATAAGCCAAAAAAACGTCTGTGTGGGCGAAGAACTCCTCCCAAAATTCTTGGCTCATAAGCGACAAATAGCAAAGTGCAAAAAAAAACTCCAAGTGTGCAAAGTGTTCTTTGTTGGACTGGCACACATAATTTATAGGGGTTTTTGAATTCAAATCCAACCGTTCCCCCCAAATTTTGACCATTAATGTTGTTTTGGTGGCAGATATTCAATGATTTTGGCCTTAAATGTCACTAGCCTTGTTATAGACATTTTTGTGCCTTACAGCTCTAAGCATGAAATGTCCATAAACCAAGGGATCCTAAGTCCCTAAAAGTGTTGTTCTAACCCCTAGAGGAACAAGGTCAACCAATTACAACTTCTCCCAGAAGTTCTCCACCAGAAACTGCTCAGAATCAGTTAAATCAGGATCATTTCCGCTGCTCCACTAGCTAGCTGCGTTGCATAGCACCCAAGTACACTAGCTAGGTGCGTTGCAACACACCCAAATGCACTACCAGGGTGCGCTGAGCAGGAAATGATAAATGGCAGTATCATTCCGCGAGGTGGATAGACAATGGAAGCTTCCAGAATCTTCCCCAATGACACTTGCCTCACTGAGTTCGACCAAGGATGAGTAAGAGGCTCTCAGTCTCCAAGTGGAAGCAAGAACTGACAGAGAGAAGCCACTAGTCAAATCATAAGCTGACTCATCCTCTTTGCATACATCTATATATGGATCCCTCATCCCAGAGATCCAGAGGCTGGAATTTTGTACATTGCAGAGAATTTCTATTGGTTATGAGATAGAGATCAAAGTATTGGGTGATTTATGCTTTGTTGGAGGTGAAGAGGGGATTCCTTTGCTGGGGGGTTGATGCTGGATCAGGAATCATCGGTTGTAACTCCTCCTGGATCTTCTTGTTATATCAATAAAACTATTTGAGTTTCTCCTACATGCTTGTGTATCAATGATGTTTTGTTATATTTGCATGTTTAGCTTAAATCTGATCCTAAGCTATTTATGAATATAAATCCATGTCTTTGTGTAGTTTTCCTCTTCTGTGATCTTGCAGGAACTTGGTGAAGCTGGGAAAGTAAGGGAGCAGGTAGCTGGAAGCTGTCAAAGAGGAGAGAGATTGGATCAAAGGACTAGCACAAGACACAGGTTGGTTCATCCTATTCCTCTTCGTTTATAGTTCATAAAGAAGAATACGAAAGTAGTTTTCTCTGTTTGTTTCTAAGGTACTGTCACACCTTAGTGGGATAGGGGCATTCTGAGTAGACACTTTTCCCGTTAAAAAAATGGCGAATCCGCTGGGGAGCGTGTCTAGTTAGTTTGTTTGTGTTTCTCTTGTTGTTTGTTTCATAAACACAGAAGTAGCAATCGAACTGCATTTGCCATTATCAAATGCAAAGTAGACACCTGTTACTTCAATCATTCACTGGATTTGTTTATGATTTGAACAGTTGATTCAAAAATGATCTGATTACCCTTTGTGATAGCTCTTAGACCTCCTTTAAATCCACCCTCTGATTGTGCATTACTGATTGCTTTTACTCGGCCAAAAACCATAGATTAAACTGCAAACCGTGACCCAGAACCTGGATAGAATTCTCGTTTCTGCCCCAGCGCAGGCACAGTGAAGAGATTCTGCATTTCAACGCAGTTCCCGAGAGGGCTACCTGCGCTGCAATCCAGTTTCTCTGTGTAACAGGTGCGCTGATCAGCCTAGCCCTGTGCAGCTGAGGTTCTTTGCTTCATTTTTTCAGTTTTGTCTATGATGTTTGCAGCCTGTGATCAGTGTGTGTCTGTTTAAAAACCCCTTTTCTTTGCCTTAATTCCGCCTCCTTTGTACAAAAAGACTATAGATGTTCTTTATGTGTTTGTTACATCATTTACAGTTTTCCATTGAAAGAGTAGAATAGTCATACTGTCGTCCTTGGATTTAGATCTGTCGTAGGTGTCAATTTTAATCTTAGGAGAAAGTTTATTTGCTGTTGACAGGCGATTATGCTTTTACTTTTTCCTTTGGTTTGAATTTGTCACTTTCTAGTGTCGAAACGAGTGTTTATTTCAAAAGCATAAAGTGTCGTAATCTTCTCTACCTTTTGATTTCGAAAAGAAGCTTGTTTGTGTTTGTCACTTGAAAGCAAATTCAGATTTGTACATCAACTTTCTTTTTAGGCATCAATATTAAGAAAGTGAAAAAAAATACTTGCATATGTGCATTTGCATATTGATAGTCTGTTTGGCTTGATTTAGGAAAAGTGCATCTATAGTGTGCTCTTTTCTCTTTGAGAAAAGATTGTGTCTTTCTTTTCCCCTTGTAGCTAGGATTTTCATTGCTGAAAAGAGATAAAAGTTTGCTTATCATCTTTAGATTACATTTTAGGAATTACATCTACATCTCGTGGTGATCCCAAAAGGAAAACTTCTAAGAAAGATCAACTTAAAATAAATTGAATGAATCTAACAACGCTTTGGAACTTAACGCACAAGATTTAGAGGTCTAGGCTAGAGACGTATTTTGGCGTCGTAAAGCCTGGTAACTGTTGTCCTCACTGATGGTTGGGTGATTCCTCCACTTTGAGACGATAAGTGCCAGTACGGACTTGTGCTCCCACGTACCATCGAGTATATATTGGGAGACCCCTATAGGCTTAAAACCTTTTATCCATAGGAAGCCGTGTCGGCCGCCCTATTAATCGTAACGGACCGAACACAGCATTCGGGAAGATTGACTGTCGTACCGTAAAAAGTATTCTACAGTTTTGCGATTGGTTTGGTTCTCCCTCTACCTAGATCTCCAGAGCAGTCCCTTTCATTCCTTTTCAGACTCCTTAACGGAAAAGGTCCATCTGAGCACTTGTCACTTCAGGCTCATTAAAAATCGAAGGAGACTAGAGTCATCTTTTGTTTTTTCTCAACTCTTAAAAACTGAAAAAACAAGTTGTGTCAAAGCGTCTTAAAAATTATTTTAAACGAAATATTCATACCCTTTTCCTACGTTGATCTTAGTTTGAGAAAATGGAGTCTACCAACCAAGGAATTCCCCTTGGTGGAAATCCTAGTCCCTTCTCCTCTTGGGGAGATGTTGGTGCACCCCATATGGCCACATTGTCGCTTCCAGGACTGACAATTGGGTTGCCAGTATGGCTCTTCTCAACCAATGTCGTTCAGAACACCACTATTCCTTAACAATCGAATCAGCAATTAGACGAGTCCAGAGTTTCCCACCAACCTTCTACTTCCTCTAATTCTTCCTCTCCTCCTTCCTCTTCGCTTGATGGGGCTGGCAAAGCCAAAAGTCAACTTCCTAAGGAGAAGAAGGAGAAGAAGAAGAAAGAGAAGAAGAAGAAGGAGCCAAAGGCGAATGGGGGAAAACGAGTGTCGTCTAACAAAAATCCACACACTGCACCGACCAGGCCTAAGTCGCCATGTATCATTTGCAAAGGAGACCACTTTCACAAAGATTATCCTTGCATCCCTCGGATACTAAGGGACTGGTCTCCTCGTTTGCACAATCTGGTATCATCAACCTCTGATGATCATGTTGAAAGCACACCGTCAACTAGCGAAAGTGAAGCCCCAAGACAAAAAGGGAGAGCTAGATTTCCCTGTAAACTGTGCGAAGGCAATCATGCCTTCCACCGTTGTCCCTTCTTAGACGAAGCAAAAATATTTTTGGATGATCGTCCGGTTTCATCGTTACGACTTCCTCCTGGATATAAAAAAATCTTGCCGAGTCCGTCGCTAGTTGAGAATCCAGCTGGCCCGCTCAAGTGGTTGGCTGAAGCACCTATCATCGAAGATAAACCATCTGAATCCATACCAAACGAAAGTCAAAAGGTCGAGGCGGCAGTTGACCCGGTCTTGCCTTCAGAGGTTTTATCTTCGGATGATACAGTCACTGAAGAGAACAAGGATGACACCGTCCAAATTCTCTTCATCAACACAGACTCGATGAACATGGGGGCAATCTACCCATTCCCTTACCGCAGGAGGGAAGTTCGTCAGAGCCATACCCGGCCGTCTACTCGGTCCCACCTCCAAGCAACCTAGTTGTCTCCTTCGATTGGAATCAACTAGGCAGACCCCGTTTACCAGCAAGCATACCATTCCGAATTATCGTTCAAATATATAGAATGGTCATGGCTGGTACCATCATAGATGAGGGGGCTTCTATGAGTATCCTTTCCTCTACTGCTTGGAAAGCGCTTGGTTCACCATCGCTTTTGCCTGAGACGAGAAATCTGACAGGTTTTGATAAAGGAACCAGTCGACCTTTAGGGATCCTTCCCATTGTGCCCATAACATTGAGAGGGAAGACAGTTCAAATGAACGTAATGGTAGTTCAAGGACCCTTGGATTATAACCTACTCCTTGGATGAGACTATATTTATTGCATGGGAGCCATCGTCTCCTCACTCTTTAGAGTAATTTGTTTTCCGCACGAAGGAAGAGTGGTCAAGCTCATGGACCAGCTTTCATTTCCCGGATCACGCATAGCAAATAGTCATATACCATCCCTAAATGGTCTCTTCACGCAAGAAATGTCTCAATCCCCAGTCCGTCCTCCTGATGAGCGCGAGTAATTCGGAGGGATATGACTGAAACCCAGGGGCCATGCGTCCTGGTCTGCTTCGGCAGGAAAACTTCGGGTATAAGGTAGGTTTCCGCGGGAGAATATGACTAGTCTGTACCCCGTCCGTGATTGGAAGAGGGGTTATTCTAGGATAAGATTCTCTTGTCAAAGTTATGTGAGTTGGCGGACGTCGTCACTCACCTTTGTTTATCTCGGTAGACACTGCCGAAGAAGTGTTTTGTTTGCACCGCGAATCGAACAATCTTTGGGTGACCTGTAAGAGGTAGGCCTCTCCCGGTAAAACAAATGTTTTATTGGACTAAAGAAGGGGTAACCTTGAAACCATACTTTATACCTGGGGGCATGCAAACCTTTTGGAGTGCAAGCGAGGGGCGGCTATTTATTTTTTAAATTTTTAGGACCTCTAACCCTTTAAACTCGTAGGATTAGTCGTCACCTAACTTGCATAAAGAAAGGATGTGGGGCAAAAATCTAAAAGTTTCCGTTTTATATGAGACATTCTTATCATATGACTGGATTAATCGAGCAGTTTTAGCACATAGTTCAAGCTCGTTAAAAAATAAACATAAGACATGAGCAAATGTTTCCACCCGCGTTTAAGCTCGTTAAAAAATGAACTATTCCCCGGTAAATAACCACTGTGAATGAAGCATTTCAGCCATTAAAGCCTTGGTCGTGTTTGCACCGTCACCTCCACTTTTCCATGGGCGATCATTCACCTCCATTTGATTGTTTACCCTTTTTGAGGAACAGCTGCGAAGAGTGATTTCACTAGCCATCCTTGTGACACTGCCGTGATTGGAAAATTCCAACCCTTACCTGGAATCAGCTGCTACCCATTTTATCACTCGTTCCTCAAAAGACGAGTCTTCTTTAAGCTCTTTTCAACTGACTCGTAAAATATGAAAATATTGCCGAGTTTTGGCCTTCCAGCTCGTTAAAGCGACCGGAAGTGCTATCCCTCCTCTAGATTTTAATCTTTTTGGACCTGAGGGATTATTGCGCAAAAATATCGAGCGCTTGTTTTGTTCGGCTCGTTAAAACTATCGAAAATTCATCCCTTCTGTATTGTTTTATACTTTTTCGGACTTAAGGGATTAGATGACAAAAAAGGAATTTTGGATTTACTTTTACGTACCTTTTCAGACTCTCTAAAAATGAAAAGGACTGAGTTATCTTTGTCGTTAAACTCGTTAAAAAGATTAATAGCGACAAACTTGTCTTTAGACGAGAACGAGTTTCACTATCGCTAGGCTCGTTAAAACATAGCGATGGGTTTGCCCGAAGGGAAAATTATAGAACAAGCATATGTTATCCTCCTCAAGCTTGACAAAAATAAGAGGTACTGGTCAGCAATGACTGGGGAAAAATTGGGAAGAAACTCAAAGAATCTTTATTGGTAGCAAGTCGCTCTTGAACATGACACTTCCACTCCGTGCTTGAGTCGGGTTGGGTTGTTTCATTCACCGGTCACATCACCATGGTCACGCCATACCATCCACATTTGGGGTAAATGCTACCAATCCATCACATAAGTGTCGCCGACATTTTCAAGAGAAGTCATCCAGAGAAGTCATCCGTGTCCCATCCACTACCATACATTATACTTCATTCCTTCATGACCGCCATCCTGAACCATATATCATCAGATCGTTTTCGCCTCCATCAAAATCATTTGCTCCGTTCCGTGTCATTGATGTGGGATTCATCAAGGCCCTCCTTTGACGGATCACTTCTTGTCGACATCAACTCATTATCCAAGAAGTTGATCTAGGAACACCCCCTTCAGTACTTTGAAGCTTGCATGCCTCAATGGCAAGTTTCTCACTTCCGGCGACAAGTATACATCAATGACCTTCGACCGAAAGATTTTGCGTGGTGTTCGACGCCAAGTCCTTTATTCACACCACGTGAATTGTACTGCAGTACCTTGAGTGTCATCATCATTATCGGTGATTCCTCTCGTGCTTGTTAACAGTTTACATCATTGATTGGTAATCAAGCGATGTCTTTCCATGTTCGACTTCAAAACATTTCTCACATGGATCGACTTGTACTTCGAGTGAAAATCGGATGAGATTGAAGACCCGGATCTAGTTTCATCCATCCGGGCTGCGATATATATTCAGGAGAATAAAGACATTGAAATGTACAGCATTGCAGCACAGATAATCATCCTACCAAAAGGATGATGGCTCTATCATAATCATCAGTCTACCATCAGACGATTGTCTATCCTATGTACATGAAAATGAATTTATAAAGCTGAGCATGGGAATGCCCGCGTCAGCTAGATCATGAAAACAGTATGAAGATAATGTATTGTATTGTATCTTATTACAGGTCTCCTCCCAGCATTGAAAGAACTTCGGATCCTCCTAATAAAGCATTTCACCCGATAAACGGCCTCATACTTTAGGGGGCAACTGTTATAGACATTTTTGTGCCTTACAGCTCTAAGCATGAAATGTCCATAAACCAAGGGATCCTAAGTCCCTAGAAGTGTTGTTCTGACCCCTAGAGGAACAAGGTCAACCAATTACAGCTTCTCCCAGAAGTTCTCCACCAGAAACTGCTCAGAATCAGTCAAATCAGGATCATTTCAGCTGCTCCACTAGCTAGCTACGTTGCATAGCACCCAAGTACGCTAGCTAGGTGCGTTGCAACGCACCCAAATGCACTACCAGGGTGCGCTGAGCGGGAAATGACAAATGGAAGTATCATTCCGTGAGGTGGACAGACAATGTAAGCTTCCAGAATCTTCCCCAATGACACTTGCCTCACTGAGTTCGACCAAGGATGAGTAAGAGGCTCTCAGTCTCCAAGTGGAAGCAAGAACTGACAGAGAGAAGCCACTAGTCAAATCATAAGCTGACTCATCCTCTTTGCATACATCTATATATGGATCCCTCATCCCAGAGATCCAGAGGCTAGAATTTTGTACATTGCAGAGAATTGCTGTTGGTTTTGAGATAGAGATCAGAGTATTGGGTGATTTATGCTTTGTTGGAGGTGAAGAGGGGATTCCTTTGCTAGGGGGTTGATGCTGGATCATGAATCATCGGTTGTAACTCCTCCTGGATCTTCTTTTTATATCAATAAAACTATTTGATTTTCTCCTACATGCTTGTGTATCAATGATGTTTTGTTATATTTGCATGTTTAGCTTAAATCTGATCCTAAGCTATTTATGAATATAAATCCATGTCTTTGTGTAGTTTTCCTCTTCTGTGATCTTGCAGGAACTTGGTGAAGCTGGGCAAGTAAGGGAGCAGGTAGCTGGAAGCTGTCAAAGAGGAGAGAGATTGGATCAAAGGACTAGCGCAAGACACAGGTTGGTTCATCCTATTCCTCTTTGTTTATAGTTCATAAAGAAGAATACGAAAGTAGTTTTCTCTGTTTGTTTCTAAGGTACTGTCACACCTTAGTGGGATAGGGGCATTCTGAGTAGACACTTTTCCCGTTAACAAGCCTACTCCTCTTAACCGTCTTTTGGCTATCAAGTCATGAACAATGACTCCAACTATCACTTTTCTGTTGTGTCGCAGCACCTCCCTCCATAGCGCAGCATCTTGCGCACAGCTTCATATATTGCAACTTCACCATTTTTTGTGCAGCCTACCTATTGTGTAGTCCTCTGATCCTGGTAGTCCCACGCTCCCTTGCAACTACCTATAGCACTAAGACTTTCCTATCGCCATATAGTCATTGCGTAGGATTCGCTGTATACAGCTTTAAATGGCTTCCATTCACTCTTCCCAGAAACGGTTCTCCATTCAGCTTCATGAGTAGAACTGTGCCTCCATCTGTAATTTCTTTGATAATATATGGCCCTAGCCAATGCATCTAAAATTTCTCTGGAAACTTAGTGAATTTTCTATCATATAATAAGACTAGATCATTTACCTTGAACGTGCAAAGCTTGATGTGCCAATCGTGCCATGATTTTTTATGTTCCTTTTGTACTTGCTGATGGAATCCAGCCAAGAATCAGTCCTCTTCAAGCTCCATCAGCTGCATGAGCCAATCCTCCAAGGCTTCGTGATCTGCCATACCTATGAGAGATGCTATGCACAGACTAGGCATGATATACTCCATTGGAAGCACTGATTCTACACCATAGACCAACCTGAATGGCATTTTTCATGTCATCTTCTTGCAAGTATTCCTATACGCCCATAGTATTGTAGGTACACGCACATCCCAATCATTTCACTACGCATTGCAGATCTTCGTCAGCGTGTTCTCAAAAATATTTTTGAAGGCCTCAACAAATCCATTTTCCTACAAGTGATACAGTGTACTCTTATGATGATAGACCTATAATTCCTCTATTAATGCATTGATTGTTTCATTCAGAAAGTGTGAACCTCGGTCACTCATCAATACTTTCAAGTAGCCAAATCTGGTTAAGACATATTTAAACAAAAAATTCACTATTATAGCCCCTGTACTATCCTTAACTGACTGTGCCTCTGCCCATCTGGTTAGATATGTTGTCATGGTGATGATATAGTGTGCACCAATTTTATTCCCTAGGGGCTGAATTGGCCCAACAAAATCAATCGCTCATTTTTCAAATGGTTGCAACGATCCTTGAGGTTGTAAAGGAAATTCATCCCTTCGCGATGGTCTACCTATTCTTTGACACACATCGCATGCCTTACAATACACTTTACAATCCTTGTGCAGCGTTGGACACCATAGATCTACGCACAAAATCTTCTACTCAGTCACTTTTCCGGCATAGTGTCCTCCCGCAGCACCCCCCCCCCATGAGCTTCAACGAGAATTCTATTTCTCTCAAAATTTGGCACATATCTTCACAATATCTTATCTGCACCCATCTTTTACATATGTCTTGCAATTACTGTAAAGTCTATCGCACACATGACCAATGCTTTCCTTTGCTAACTTGTATACCCTTCTAGTGCTATCCCCATAGTCAAAAGGTGAATAATATATGCAAAATTATTGTCCACTACACGCACTGCAAAGAGCTATGCATCTAGCAACCCTTCCTCCAAATTAGTAGGCTCATCTCCAATTTTGATTCGCGAAATATCATTAGGTTTTGCATTTAACCTCCCTGGCTTCATAATTACCTCAAAGTCATACTCCTGGAATAGTAGCAGCCATCTGTAGATCTTCCCCCCCAACACAAGCTTATTTACCAGGTATTTCAAGGTAGAATGATCTGTGTACATTTTGAAATGTTCGCCCAACAGATAGTGCCTGAACTTTTGAAGTGCATACACCATAGCCAATCTTTCGCACTCTGTCGTTGAGTGATTCTTCTCATCCTATGATAATTTCCTACTTGCAAAGGCTATAGGGTGGTTCATTTCTCCCTAACCAGCTTGTGTTAGCACTGCACCCAACACAATGCACAAGGCATCAACATGTACGTGAAATTCCTTTTTCCAATCAAGGAAGACCAAGATTGGTGCGGTGACCATCTTCTCTTTCAATACATCCAAACTGTGCTGACATTATTCATCCCAACAGAATGTAGCATCCTTCTTCAACATTTTCTCCATGGGCATGGTAATCTAAGCATAAGCCTTGATGAACTTCCTATAATATCCAGTATGTCTCAGTGTCACACGTAGCTACTTAATGCTCCTTGGGGCCTCCAAATTTACTATCACCGCAATCTTTGCAGGGTCCACCATCAATCCTTGCTTGCATACCACATGACCTAGCAAGATCCCAAATGGAACACAGAATAAGCATTTCTTTAGATTCAACGTGATCTGGTATCTACTACATGTATCCAACATCAAGCGCAGACTTGCTACATGGTGCTTTACTAACCCAAACATTGTCTAGTCATCAAAGTACACTTCCAAGAACTTATGAGTAAACTCCTTAAATGTCGCAATGACTACGCGAGAAAATATCGCATGCACATTCTTGAGTCGAAATGGCATCACAATGTATTGCAAACAACCCCATTCTGTCGCGAAGGTTGTTTTTCTCCTATCCTATAACGCTATCTTGATCTAATGGTACCCATAAAATCCATCAGTGAATGAGGACTCTTGCACTCCAACGTTGTCTAATACTTCTTAGGTAAACAACGTCGGAAATGGGTCATGGACACAAGCATCATTAAGCTTCCTCAGATCTACATAAATCCTTATTTCATCCTTCTATTTCTTCTCCTAAACCACCATCAGGCTTACCCAATCAGATTCCTCCACAGGTTCTATGATGCCCACCTCTAGCATCTTATCCAACTCCTAACGAACCTTTTCCTTGTATTTGGGATTAAGACGATATGACCTCTGCTTAATAGGCTTCGCGTTTGGCTTCACTTTAATCTTCATAACACCCAAGTCACCTATTATGCCCTTCAGATCTAAAAACTTAGTGGGGAATAGATTCTGATATTTTTGAAGTAACTCAGCAACCTTATCCATAGTAGCAGCATCCCAGTAATCTCCAATCTTTGCAAACTTCGGTTTTGCTTCAGTCCCAATGTTTACTTGCTTGGTTTTCAATGGCGTGGTGATGTCCGAGTTCTCTATTTGTGGAACTTCAACTTCGTGATGCCCCTTTACCTCTGGAATATTAATATTTCTTGGACATCATCCTCCTGTTCAACGGTCACATTATAACATTCCAGTGCATGGCAGAGCTAGGTGCTCCAATCTGGTTGGACCCATTCCAGAGGTTCTTACGGCGTTCTAAAGATCACTGCCTTGATCTCCTGTAAGGCTTCATCAATGCTCTCGAAACCATCTTCAAAACTGAAGGTCAATAAGAACCCTTCTCTTAATATATCCCACTTTGTGTTACCATGGCGGAGCTCCGTCTCCAAATACCAGTTCATGGGGATTGTGTCTAAAGTATGGCAGAATAAATGTACCCACTCCAGCTGCGGCTCTGTCCCATAATCTTTAGTCCATTTCACTAGGTGACCATGTAGATCATCCTCCCATCATATTTCTTAGCCAATCAAATGTTAGGATTCCCAAGTTGCAATCTCATCATTCTTCTATAATCCTACCACCCCTCAAAGCTATCCTTGTGTGTACCCCACCATCGTGCAGGTGTAGCATGCAATACCAAATCTAATGCTTGGAAGTGGTGCTGCTTGGGGACTTCAAGCTCAAACGTATCCAAAAATTTATCCACTTCAGTTAAACCATCATAATAAGGTAAGTTCCTTACCTCTAACGAAACGCGGCGCAGAGATTTAGTCATCATATTGCATCGTAGCATGGATACTTCATGCAACCGATTCTGCCAATGTTCCAATTCTTCATCTGAATCAAAGGTATAGGAACTCTCTTGGTCCCATGAAATATTTTCATATTCCATTGGATTGATCCAATCTTGGTCTCATGTTGTTATCTTGTAAATTTGATTTATCTCATCCTCACTTTCCTCATAGTCGCGGACTGGTTCAGTGTAGCACGCTCCTTCTATAGGGTCCAACAACACTACAACTCGAAGCGATTTCCGTTCAAACAACATTGTCCTCTTCTTCAAGTTGATGACTCCATTCATGTCAATGGCCCAGTCGATTCCCAAGAGTGTAGGTATGGATTGTTCTCATCAACGATCTCTATCATTTCAAATTCAACCATCGCGCTCACACCTTCTATATCAACTGTTAACCCATATAGTCATCCCATCGGAATGATCTTCTGTTGATTTTCTATTCTGAGTTGAATCGGAGACCACTACAGTGCAGGCCTCCCCATTCTTTCCCATGTTCTTTTTGGAAAAAAATTCACATTAGACCTCATATCCAAAATGACCTGGTCCATCTCATATTCTCCTATCTGCGTGGTGAGCCTCATCTCGCACCCTGTTCTTGCCTTACGCTTACCAATTTTTATGACTACACGGTGTCCCAGGGGAATTTTCTTTTTTATCACATTTGTTTATTAATTCCTGCAGGCCTTTCACATCTTTTCTATCACGTAGGAGTTTCATGCAAGTCTCCAAGAACATGGTAAGGAAAAAGGGATCAACCTCTGTAGGCGCGTTGGTGTCTTGCATCTTGTCCTGACTTCCTGAGGTGGATGCCTCAGCAAAGATTTTCTTGGCCTCCATAAATGTTTCCTTCACGTATTCCAAGTCAAAACCAACTTCCTTTTCTGGGACCTTGCAGACCCATCTATCCTCTTCAGGTTTTTTCCCCTTATCATCACAGTGATTAATCCGCTCCTCAACACTATATTTACATTTTGATCTTCTTCACAGGGCTCATCTCTCATCATTTGTAAGTTTTGTGTATGTTGTCGAGGTTGTGCCTTCTTCTCTTGCATCTTAGCTATTAGCACCGGCCATTCTTCTATAGTGTAGTCAGTCTCACTACAATATTGACATGCGGGCTTGTCTAATTCTGACACTCCCATGCGTATTGCCCTGGCGTTCCACAGTTATAGAAAATAACCTGTCCGCGACCTCCACCAGGTCCTCCTCCTCCCTAACCTCCTCCTCTTCTTTGATAACCCCCATTCGCTCCTCTGGCGCCCTAATTTGGAGGTTGAGTCTCTACTTACATCTAGTACATAGGCATTCCTTCCATCATTAGTTCATAGCTACGACAATGGTGCTCATCATGGACCATAGATTTAAAAAAGTCACAGAACAACTACTGTGGTGTCTGAACGAACTTTTGAAGCGAATGACAATTATCTGTTGCATATTTTCCAGCAACCTAACAAATAGCGCAACACCAACGCTCGGTTCTACTGGAGATTTTTTCCTCAGGGGAATTGGTCCCCCTCTTGTGATATAGTTCACAAATACGGGACAGTGGTATTTATTGTGCCAATGGTTCTTACACTTCAGACACCAGACTTATGTGTGCACTTTTAGCTTATCCTCCTTATCTTTCTTCAAGCTCAGCAATTCTAAGCACAGGCTCGGTAATTGAGAGTGAATTTGTTGCACCCACAGGGTCACATCTTGCATAGGCATCGCATGCAACCTCATCGTGATTTCCAGAGTTTTTGCTTGATTTCCTATCTTCTGTTGCAACAAAGCAATCCTCAAGTGGAGTAGAAGCGAAGCTATGAACCACTCGTGATGTTGACCATCTATGAGCTGCATATTAGCTTCATGAATTACACACTTCAACCTTTGATCTAACTCCCAAGGCATCTCATCAACCCTCATCATGATCTCCTTAAATCCAACTACTGACTACGAGTCAGACTTAGGCTTACTAAACTCTTTGTTCAAAGTAGCCTTAGTTTCTATTAGCATTGCCATAGGATGATCATAACAATACTTAATATACCACGTCAGTGTGCGATCCTACAGAGCGGTAACCAACTGTGCCTTCTTTATATTATTGTTAGTAATATGTTGCGCTATCCACTCAACATTCACAACAAACCAAAATTGATCTGTATCTTCACTCCCTATACCCTTTAAAATTAGCAGCTTCATTGTGTTTGACATTTTGAGCAGCGGTGTTGGTGGTGGAGGTGTGGGCGAAGATGTATGCAATGGAGGTGGAGGTGTAGGTGGAGTAGATGGATGATGTATCTGTAGAAAACCCTATCTTATCAGCTGAACAACACTCCACGGCGAGGCCTGTATTGCTCCATTGTCATTGCTCGAAGGAGATCCAATCAATGGGCTATATTCAGGACCTTATCTTTCTCGATCTCTAGAGACTTTTCCACTTTACATAGCTCTGAACATCAAGGAAATGGCATAACCCATTTTTCACACAACAACATATTAATCCAAGTACTCAAATATCTTAAATACTTACCTCGCGATCCCTTGAAAAACCTTCACTCCTCCTCGTTGTAGCTGACTGAGGTATCAACTGCAAATTCTGTAACAAATCCTCCTATAATTTGATCAAGCCAATGGTCGACAACCTGTGTGATTTTGTCTTCAGAGGCTTCTAATTGTCGTACCAGTTCTAGAGTCCACACTATTGGACCATCAAGCTTCCACCTCCCTCGACCATTTGCCAACTTAGCTAACCACTCATATAATCTGATAGGGAAAGTGCAGAAGAAAATTTTTTGTATCTCCGTATACAAATACCTATCCAACCACTGCTCCTTTGTCAGGCATGAATTCCTATTTTCCTGCACCACGAATTCATGAATTTTTCTATGCAGCCACTTTTCAACTTCCTTCTTCATCAGGTTCTAGTGATGTGACATCACACATCTACTTCAAGCAGATCTTGGTCCTGGAAATGGAACCATTTGTTGGCTTAGGGGGTCCTGACCTAGGTTCAAAGTTAGTTGCGCCAACAAACAAAACCCTACACTACTGGCCCTTTTAGCAACAACCCACATAGCGCAGGCTGCAATCTCACTCGAAGAAGTATGGGGGGATGTTGGAACCAAGTTTCTGCATCCAGAGATCAGTGTGATGTCTTTTAGCACCCTAGATCTTCCTTCGTGCAGATCTATAAGCCCCTAGGGCCCAGTACTGCAACTCTATCTAAACAGCCCTTAGACCTTTGTGAAGGTCCATGATCGGCTTTTGCGAACCCTTATCAGTCGATTTACCCACTTATGCGCATCAGAGAACAACCCTTAATTAGTGTTCACGTAGATCTACTTAAGCTATTCAGTAAACATAATAGAATTCAACACAATCCTTGCAGAATTACATAAACATGCTTGCATACATCATCTAGCAATTATTTAATAGAGTCATGCATTATTAGATCAATATTTCATAAATACATTATTCATCAACAGCATATATCATAAGCATAAATAAATAGAGATAAACATATATACACAAGAATTCTTCAATAATCTTCTTTATTGATCTTTAGTTTAGGTTTATAGACTCAAAACTTCCCTATGCACTCAGCTGCAGGGGTCCGCGCACTTCGCCGTGAACTCTACGTAGGCCTCTTTGCACTTAGCTGCAAAGTCTTTCTCTCCTATCTGACCCACTTCTCTGCGCTAAGACTTCTCTTCTATTGACCCATTACATCTCCATTATCTTTTTTCCTGCCTTTGAATCTCTAAGACACACCTATTTATACCTTTTTTCAAAAAATCCCATGGTCGGTCGACCATGGGTGGGTCTCAAAGCCGACTCAAAATTTACATAAACAAAGGGCTAAAATCCCTTTGACTCCTAATCATCTACATGCTCCGCATCCACAAATCGCAGAGACTTTACATTACTTACAACAATTACATCAAAACTTTGGTTTTAACCCCAAAACTGACCTAGGGGACCCCATCCCAACACTATACCATAACCATGAAAATTCATGCATAATTACATATAGACACTGACATGAATAAAAAATGCATAACTGACATTCAATCACGACAACACATCCAAAAACAATCACCATCATCCTCTTCATGGCGACAAAACTTCAACAATGACCACCACCATGCATACACAAAAAGTACATAAACCACAAGCATAAAGAACACATATGAAACCATCATGTACGCATGACAAACACATTCTGACCATCCAATCTAAGGGGTGAACCATGCTCTGACACCACCCTGTAACACCCTCCTCCCACATTTACTCAAGCTAATCAGACCACTAGGGTAAACATGTGATGAGAGAACTTATTTTTTGTTGAACTAAACCCCCATTTTCTCCCACAACAAGCCTTCCATGTGACTGAGACCCTCCAATCGCTCACACAACAAGGCCTCCATGTGACTGTGGCCTTTTTCAAACATTATTTTTCCAGTGACCCCGAATTCTAATCCACTTTTGAGTGCTAGGACTCAGACCTCTACTAAGAACTTCATGAAACTTCTAAAAATGACAAATAACATGATGAAAAGGTCTCTAAAGAAAAAAATGAACAAGGAATTCACCTAACAAGGCCTATCCATGACATACATTATGTCAAACACATCATTAACATGTAATCTACAAGTCATATAAACAAATCTGAGCATAGGGACTTCATACTTATTTGAGATTTTTCAAGAAGGTATGATTCCCTCTCATAATAGTTGCAGCATCATATATTATGTCATACATTCATTATTCATTCATTTACTAATCAAAACATGATGAGAACCATGACTAAGATTTGTCATAATACCATGCTTATAACCAGCATAATAACCATAATAGAACAACCATTAAATCCACAAAATAACAAGTACATTTATAGATAAACCACAAGAGGAAAGAGCTCTTATTAACATATGCAAAATCCAAACAAGCCAGGGACTTCCATGTACCACCGACCATACATTGGGTCAAACCAGATTTTTCTTCAACCAATCACCCATGTGTCATATTCCAAGCATGAATTTGTGACTCACAATAGAACTAATCAAGGCCTCCTAATGATTTAACATGTATCCCGTAAAGGGATTTCTAGGCCCAAACAATAAACATACACTACAGGCTTTACTACAATCCCGCCATGTACCAATCAAGGGATCATTAGGCCCTAAACAAGCATGGATGCCTCTAGATATCTCCACCTAAACCATGATGAATTTTTCCATCTCCACCCTCTAGGCTTTACCATGTATCCCACCATTACTGGCCAAGGGATTCCTAGGCTCAATGAGGGTATACAGCGCTAGGCTTCACCATGTATCCTGCCATTACTAGTCAAGGTATTCCTAGGCCTAAAAAGGGTATTCACAACCAGGCTTTACCATGTATCCCGCTATTACTGATCAAGGGATTCCTAGGCCTTGTGATTTTTCTTGAGACCACCCCACTCGACTTTAAAACCATCCAGCAATCCATCTCAACCAAGTAATAGAAACCCCATCACACCATGGCTATCTAGAAATGGAAAGGAAAGGTTGAAAACCACTGTCACACCTGGAAAAACCCATGCCAAAGACAACAAGAGAACCAAAAGCACACACGCATGTACCATGCATGCCAAAACTAGAAAGGAAATCATACATGCAACTCGATACCTACATGTAATCATGATGTAGTTTCCTAATCCTGCTCTTTCTTGCATGGGATTTTCTTCCCCTTACCTTCTTCCGCCCTTCCTTTTCCTTCCTCCCTCCAATGCTACAGTGCTCCAAGAATACTCTAAGTTTATGAGAGTATGAGAGAGAGAAGAGGGAGAGCTCCAAAACTAAATTGACAAAAGTTTGTGAATTGATCCTTAGAAGCCTTTTTATGAATGAGGACTCTATTTTCTTCAATTTCGATTATGTTTCCTTAATTTTCCTCCTCACATGCAACCTGTGACCTTTCACCTTCCTTTTCTCGTAATTTCCTTTATTTTCATAATTGAAATGCCAATTGATTTCACTTGCCTTTCAAAATCATTTTCCATTGCCTTCGCCAATTTCCCCTTAGCCATAATAAACCAACTGAACACCTAATAGGATGTTTTTCCTAGGATTCAACTTGGAATAAGTGTCCCATGACCTTTGTCTTATTTTTCCTTTATTAACTTTATTGCATGGATTTTTAACCTGGGGTTGTTACATGTTGGGATCATTACACAAAATATAACATAAAATGTAGGTTTAACACACAAGGGTTGGACTCGTGGGGCCCATGGGTTATTGATGTGGAAAGTGCCACATGGACATAGCCAATGCCACATTGGCACTAGGAATGATGTGGAACCAACTGGGTGAGGTTGGGGTGTCATGTGGGTGTCATATGGGCACCATGTGGGTGCCACATGGTAGATTCTTGCATATGTGGCAGGGATTAAATAATCAAACTTTAAAGGGTCATAAATTTTGATCTGAGAGGTAGATCAAGATCAAATTTATATCACCAAAAAGCTATCAACATGCCTGATCCAATGCCAGTATTGGAAATTAATTCTGAGAACTTTTTAAATTAATTATTTTTGTAACCCCGTTTCCATAATAGACCTTGGTGATTGGCTTAAGTCTTAAGTAACACCTTCCATGACTGTTGATAAGGAAGGGAGGGTGGGAGGGAGTGTTACAATATTTTCCTAAATAGTACAAAACTCAACCTCCTTGAACTAGACATCATCCTTGTCACAATAATATTATGACCTAAGTAAGGGTTATGGCCTATTACCTTAATATTTCCATAGGATAACACCATGAGGAACACAAATCAAAACTTACCTCAACTCAAAACTTGGATTCCTCGACTTGACCTCCTCAAACTAATTTGACTAGACCTCGACCTATTCAACAGAGCTTTGGTAGAATAGTGAAAAAATCCTCAACTCATCTTCAATTCTTCTTCTTGGCTTGGATTATCACTCTTTCCTTGGCTCATATTTATGATCTATCTTAAACATTATTCATCATAACACCAATTTGATTCAATAATGAGCCACACCAGTGGCCTTATTTACACTAGACAAGTGGGGGTCAAATTGTTTTGGGATCGACCTATCCACTAGCTGGGATGACTTTTAATTTGGCAAGGTGATAAATATATAACTTCAAAATTAATTTCCCCTCAATATTGAGGAGTTAGGAGGCATTCCAACTATCATTGGAAAGTTCTCATCGAGGGCCATGTGATTATATATATTTCCTTTGCATTTGACTTGAGTTTTACCACTTATTTATTGATTTTACTTAGAGGATTCTTTTGGATATCATCTTTTCCTTTGAGGGATAAAACCATTTTTCGACACCTCTTTCTATATTCTTAGGGCATATATGTCATTTGTTGAATCTTATTTGACATCATTCCTGGAAATAAGGATTTATTCCTAAGGGTAGGGAATCAATCCTAGGGATAGGGCTATGACATCAATGACATCTTCACTCAATAATCTCCCCCTTTGTCATTGATGGGAAAAATCCTACCATTTATCCCCCTTTCAATATTCTCTCCCCCTTTGACATTAATGGAAAATTGGGTTCCCTCCCTGTCTACATCATCTCATCACGTCTTGACACGTTCTCCCCCTATTTGCATTGTCTCCCACCACTTCTTGTTAACTTCTCCCTGTGGCTACATTCTCTCTCCCTTTAATATCAACAGAAAATGGTGCTCTCCATGTTAACATCTTCTCAAACTTCCCTAGTTAATTTTCCCTTTTTTTGGTCATTGAGGACTACTGCCCCTAACTTTGTGCTTCGCAAGGTAATTTGAATCAATCAATATGTTATACTCTTCTATGTATTCACTTCCAGAACTCATTTCAGTATCATAACAACCCAACACCATTCAGTATAATGTCATACTCAATGTTGCATCTTGACATAACTTTGCAAGCGGCCTTCACTATCAGATGAAATAGCTCCTAAAGAATGCACAACTACGGAGTAAACAAGAGAAATATTCCGCTTATGAGAGTGCCTATAACCTTTCTTTTCTTTTTCCAATTTAAAGACATGAAGGCTTAGAACTTTGCATCTTTGGATTTGTTAGGTAAGCAACTTTATTTAGTTCTTAATTTCCATTTTCATCAGCTAAGACATCCTTTCCGAGGATCCTTTGACTCCAAAAAGGATAATAAGAGCTCAGACTTCCTTCTAGCATATTTTTTCTTAGTTTCTTGATCATCTCTTACCTCATGTAATGTGTTTTATCTTTGCAGACAATTCTAGGTTGGGGAACTGTGCCAAAACATATAAATAGGGTTTTAATTGAATTGGATGACCAATGCATTAAACCTTTAGCACTTATATAATACAAATATTTCTGGGAAGTTCAAAGGATCAGTTTTGATTCATAACAGCATAAAATATTTTAATTTTTTTAGAAAGTGGAAAATGAGAAGATATGTGACAATCAAAATTTCATACTAAATACTTAATTAATCAAATACAGTTGATGTGTGCAAAGTAATTCTACATCCAAACAATATATATTCAAGAGATTACAGAAGACAACAATTTAAAGATACAGAGGAACTAATTTAAATGGATTGTTGAATTAGTTAATCTCTATAAATATAATAAATTTGCAGTGGGTTATCAGGGAAGTTAATACTTAACTTAGCCATACCATAACTCCTATGTTACCTTGAATATATGATAAAAAACATAAATGAATAAACCAAAAAGACTCACATGAACACAGAAGTTGTTAAGAGTGAAGTCATAATCCTTTGATTATCCTCAAAAAAATTCAGAATAGTACAATAGTGTCACTGGATCATCACAAGGTTTCAACCCTTCTTACTTCGAATTACAAAATACTTATAGAGTGTAATTTAAAAATATCTAAATCTAATATAATTCTTTTACAAAATACAATATTATCCAAGCTGATATTTATTTTTTACAAAAATAGAACACAAAATAGACTCTTTGAACTGATTTTGGCTAGTCATCATAGTATTCGAGGGTGTTTTTTATTATTGTTGCCTCAAATTGAATCATATCCTTTATGCTCCTGTTATCCTGCATTATGCTCCTTATTTCACTGCAACTAGTTGTTGAAATCATGCATTATGCTCCCTTTTTACTACAACTGCTTCTAAGAAATTCATTTTTCCTATTCGATAAGCTCAAGGAATTTATCCCATTCCTCTTCACTGGGGCATGAAAACTTAATGACTTTTCTGTAAGTTTCATCCACTTCAGTATATTTCTCAAATGTAGGTTTAGTTAGAAAGAGGTGGTGAATTTCATGTTCAATGAATAAATCATCTTGCAGACCTTCTAAGAAAGATTTACCACTGATAATTCATTTTACCTTGGAAAATTTGGAATTATACTTTACTATCTTGTATAAACTCTCCTGGTAGTTCTCATGTGAAATTAGTTGATTATTCTGATCTATAAAAGAAGGAAGACCTTTGTTATGAAAAATGTACAATTTCTTGTGAAATTTATTAATCTGAGCTTTCAGACTTTATCACTTGTTCTCCAATTGTAACATGAGATTTTTCTTATTCAAAAACCTCCTGACTGCAGGGACTATATTTGTTATGTCCTCAATCCCTAACTCTTCCAGCTCCTCATTAGTCTTGGAATTCAAGAATTTTATAATCCTAGTAGCCTTTCTAGGCTTGTGCTCCAATTCTTACTTGGTTTGTGTTATGACTTCATTGGCTTTATTAACAAGTTGTTCTTGTTCAAACATAATTTCTATTGAATTCCATAATTCTAAAAAAGCTAAATTGATATCTACCTAGATTTTCTGCCTTGCTTTTGTTAAGGTCAGAGTAGTGGCTAACTCATTCATGTATTTTTCTAACTGTTTAGTTAGTCTGAAGCTTTTCTGTACTTCAGAAAGATATGGATTGTCAGCCTTTATTTTATGGTCTTGGGCCTTTTCTAATTGATTTCTTAGCTTCTAAATTTCCATTTCCTTTAGTGTGATAGGTCTCCCATACCCTTTGATATTTTTTATGTTGGGTTGTAACTGGTAGACTATGTTTCTATTGTTGATACTTTTGTTGTAGATGTCCCTACTCCAGTGTTGATTTGAAGTTATCTTTCCTTGATTAATTTCTCCATCTTTGCCTCCATTTTCTGGATCTGCACATTTTGTTCAACTATCATACGAAGCATGTTTTCCTTTTCCTTTTCTACCTATCCCACCTCTTGTTCTTAGGTGTGTTCATTTGTTAGTAACTTCAGTTGTTTACTCGGTGCATAAATGTCTACATTTCTGCTTTTTATTATTTCTTCAATTGTTTTTACATCATTAGGTTTCGATCCTAAATTTATAACCAGATCTTCTAACCCCTTAATCTTAGTATCCTTATTTAGAGAAGACCTTTTTTCTAGTTTTATCTAGGTGTGAATTTTATTTAGGGATGTCTATAGTTTGGATGTTGCCATGGAATAACTTTTTAATGATGTATAGATCATTTCACCTGCTTGTTTATGGAGATCAATTTGACCTATAGGATGTATTTGTTTAGTATCAAAGTAAAATACGGAAGTTTTATAATCTTCAGCACTCTTAAGGATAGGGACCTTTAGATCCAGAAATGCTAGTTGGAATTGTCCTCTTTCACTAACTAAGGCAGCTATGAACTTAGTCTGATTTGTGGAATATTTCTTTTATAACTCTGCATATGTTGAAGTATTCAATTCCTCATTTTTCTATTTCATCTCTATGAATTTTATAAAAATACTTTGTTGTCCTAAAGAAGAAGGAGAAGAAGGAGAACCTATGATGGTTTCTTTTGTTTGTTGTAATGAGAATGCAGGCTCTCTTGAAAGTGTGATTGTGGTAGGCTCTTTAGAAGTTCGGAATTTTGATGAATCTTCTTCAACATTAATGTAATTTCTTCTCTTAAACACTTTGAATGCCACTTTCTGCAACAATGAACTTGTTGGGTACATTATTTCTCTCGACCTTTTCAATTCCTTTTCTTGCAGCCTTGTGGAGTAGGAGTATCCTCTCTGCACACAAAGACGATCCCTCTAGCCCAAGAGTGGGTCTAGCCACAAACAATACAATCTAATGTAAATTTTCTTATATTAGAATCCAATAAGAGTTCCTACCTCTTGTTAGTGTCAGTATCTTCATCCCTCCATCAGAGATCAAATCCTCTTGTTTCATTGCATATTAGGTGTCCTGCCCAGTTAGCTACATTCCATTAGGCGCATGGATCATCTAATGGTAGTGGCTTCTCCTATAGTTTCCCTCATTTCATTTACTTGTTGGCTCATGTTTATTCATCAAAATCATATACAGTCACCATTTTGTCTTTAAAATTTCAAGAGTCATTATTCTAAGGTTTCATTGTCATTAGGTCTAGGGTTTCATTAGGGTTTCATCAAAAAGGATCTAAAAATGTCCAATAACAGCCAATAGGCACATGAGGAGGTTCCAGTATTAATAAATTTCATAATCAAGTACTCAGAGATGTATTTTTCCTCAAAACTTTGTTTTGCGAAAAAACAGAGTATTTTAGCTTTTATTGTACAAATTCATGTAATTTCATTTCCTTCATATGTAAAATAGTTTAATCGCAACCCTGGTCACTTTCCCTAGCCTCAGTAGCTCCAACCCCCTACAAAGCAAAAAGAAAACAATTCATTCAGTTCATCACAAGCTCAAATAAAGTGAAAAAGCTCAAAAACAGAGTTAAAAAAATAAAGTCATATTCCAAACATTGTAAAAGTGGGTCTTTATGAATCAAATATTTAAAAGCTCCTAGTATATAAATTATGTTTTCAATTCAAAATCTCATTTCATCCAACAAGAAGAATTGAAGCAAGGAAAAGTCGTGTGTGAGCAAACAATAGAAATTGGGAAGAAATTTCCCGAATTCAGAGGCACGGTGCACATAGCAGGCACAGCTCATAGGGCCGCAATTTCCAGTGTAAAACTGAACGGGTGAGGTGCATACAAAGGGTGTGGCGTGTTGGGTTTGAGGTACGGCGCATAGCGCTGCTAAGCCTAAAATCTTCAGCAACTCCCTCAAATCACCCAAATCACCCAAAACCTCCACTAAACAAGTAAGTGCAGCTCTCCTCTTGGATAGTGAAAGAGTTTGTTATAAAATTTATGGTGGATGGTGTAAACAAAAATAAAACCCTACATTTTTTCCATTTCCCAAGAAACTGTTGCCTAGGGTTTGCATTGTTGTTTTGGCTGCCAAAATTTATTCTCCCATTTCTTCATTTGTCCACTCCTTCACTCATTTTCTCACTTTATTCCCCATTCCCTAATTCCCATATTCCCAAAGTCATCTACCCCTTTCCCCAATTCCCATTTCCTAAATCCTAAATATAAATTCTCAAACCCTAGCTGTTATCCCTAAAACTCCTATATCACTCCCTAATCCCTTATTTTCCTAGATAAACCCTATCCTAACAATCCTAAAATCCCTCATTTTTCCCTCCCTCTACAGTCCCTCATATCACTTTTCCCTGGTGGCAGAGAATCAAGAAACACCATAATTTTCCTATTTTTCATCAAGTGAAATCACTTACTAGCAGAAATGGAGTCTGATCCTTCATATGATCATGAAGAGGAGACACACAGTGATTCTCCTATAGAGGTGCATGCACCCAAGAGGCCTCATAGAGGTGGCAAACATATTCGATAAAAACCTACCACTCTTGCTGTGTTACAGGCCTGCCCTCTCGCCATCACTTGTTTCCAACACCATTCTTGCTATGAATTTTGTGAGATGGTTGCTAGAATCCAGTTTCATCATGAGTTGGCCCGTTTGTTTGTGCTTCATTTACATGATGGTCAAGCCACTCTAGCTGGTGTCACATTCACTTTAACACCAGAATATATTTCACTAGCAACCGGTATTCCTAACATTGGAGAACAATGGAACAAGAGGCAACAAATTAACAGGCAAAATTATGAACCATACATCAAGCCCAGTTATTTGAGACAACTCAGCAGAGTGTTTCCTTTTCGGCACCTCAAAGATTCATATGCTCCTTTAATGAAACTGATGATGAAGTATTTCAGTTGTGAGGGCCGGTTTTCCCATTTATATGCCTACCATATCAGGCTGCTGATGCATTTTACTAGGGTGAGGATGATGAACCTCCCTTACTTCATGTGCCAAAATATTGAGAAAATGACCACCCTAGTGCAACACAAGACTCCTCAGTAGCAGTTCAACAGTATTTACCATTTTTCTCTCATTAAGAATGTGGTCATCCATCAGCTCGGTTTGCAGGGCATCACTTGGGAGGACTTCATTTCTCATGAGTTTTTCACAGCTCCTAAGGGACCTCTCGAGGTTTTACATGAGACAGGTGAACCTTCATATCAAAATGAGGGTCATGAGACACAGACCGCCAGTATGTCGGTGTTTATCACTTATCAGAAGGGCACTAGATGGTTGTTCGCAGCAGCGAAGCGAGTAATATCTCCACCCAGGGTGGAAGGGGTCTCGCTTCTATCATTAGCACAATAAGTTCAAGACAAAGGCAAGAGGCCATTATAGGATGAAGGACCATCAGGTGAGCAGGAGACTGATTCCATTCTCATTGAGGGTGATGATACCGATGTGGGCCCGTAAAGCACAAATCTCAAAGAAATCATCCAAGAGTAGCAGGTGAACATCAATGCCTTGTCCCTCAACTTAGCGAGGGATAAATGGATAATAAAGTATCTGGAGCAAAGAAATAAGTAGCTTGAAGATCAGCAAGTGATTATGAAGTTACAAAACATTCGGGAGAATCGCCAAGCTGCCCAAAGGAGGAGGGTGGAGCTCACTTCACTTGCGCAAGAGGTCAATGCCGATCGGGAGTCATGGCTTGAAAGAGCTAATATCCACTTAGAGAGGTTGTTGGAGAAGTCCAACAAGGAGAAGACATTTTTGAGACATATGGCATATCATTACATGGTGAGAAACAAAGTTTGCAAGGCGATAATCAGGAGCCTAAAGGCAAAATTGAAAAGGGCATCAAAAAGGCGAAAGGAGCATGATAGACTTTAGATATTGGCTGAGGTTTCCTCGGCGCAACACAATTCTTGATGGAGAAGACTCAGCCCAAATTCCAAAAAATTTGGGGCACTTTTTGCATTTTTGGAATTTTTTGCTCAAAAAACAGGAATTTCTGCTCTATGCGCCGCGCCACCTGGCGCTTGCTTTTGATAGGAGGTTCCAAATGGCAAAAACTCAAAATTTTTGGATTTTGCATGAAAAGATATGCTTTCCTACCAATGTCCAAGAAATTTGGACAGGTTTTGATCCCTCAAAAAGGTCAAAAACACTCAAAAAATGACCTTACTACCCCTATTTTGACACATAGGAAGTAGTCTTGGGAGAACTCAGTTTTGGAGGGGAAAATGGAGGCAAAATTAAAAAATTCCACTTGTGCTGGAAAGTAGATAGGCAGAAATTTCCAACAAGCCCACTTGGATAAAATTTGGACACTAGGAAGGCCTCCAAAATCAGCTGCAAAAATGTGCTATGCATAGGGAAATCGGCACGGCACATAGGGAAAATTTTGTGAATTTGACCAAGTATACTCTGTTTTTCGCCTAGCTTTTGCCAGTTTGACTTTTTAACCTTCTCAATGTCAAATTTGTGATGTAATTTAATGTACATTGATGGATCATGATGTAAGTATGTCAAATTTTCACTTATAGAGGTAGATTCATCTGTTAAAAAGTTGTTTGAAACTGAATGAATCAGTTCCCTTGTTTCTAGAGGCATGTTGTTCCACTGCCTAATTTATAGTTCTTAGTTTAGAATTAGTTGGAACAGCTCCTAAAAATGTGAGCTCGACCCCTAGAGGCTAGGATGAGCTATGGTTTGTCTATATTATTTGGTTTTTCAGTCATTAGCATGGTTGGACTTTTGGGAAAGCAAGGAGCTTCATTGTACACCCATATCAGCATTTTGGCTAAGGAATTGAGACCAGGGTTTGCAACACTCTTTGGGATCCCTGTGGAATTTTTTTTTGGTACAGTGCTTTTCTTTGTAATCGTGAATTTACTTTTGTGTTATGTATGACATTATCTATCTTGTTTATTCCTAAGTAAATAAAACAAGAGTGAAAGTAGAATCCATTGAAATTGCAGTGCTCTACTTGAGGTTTGCTTTAGTTTCTTGATGTTTTCAGCTGTTTGGAGAGGATCCATGGATTGTCTTGCCCTCTTCAATTCCTCACCTGTCTAATCCCTCTACCTTATTTGATTTTAAGTATCAAATCACTTGCCTACCTTGCCCCATTGAGACCTCTGCAAAACTGAGCCTCATTCCCAAGACCCATAAACCGACTTTCCATTTGAGCCAACAAAACATCATTTTATTCAATCAAACTCTTTGCACTTATACCTAGCCTAAGATCAGTAGTTATATCAGTCATCTCAAGCCTTTAGAGATTATATTTTTTTGAGATTGACTAGGAGAGAGCCCTCTCCCGAACTGGTAGGGCTAGCTACCAGGTTAAGCGTGGTTTGATGTTGGCCTTGGATCCTACCTTTCTCAGCTTGAGGTAGATTTAGGCTCTAACACCTCTTCTAGCACTAATCCACTTGATGTTTATCTTGCTTCCTTGCTCCAGCTTCCTTTCATTCCTTTCGTTCAAATACCTGAAACAAACATGCAAGAAACAATAGCAAACATGATAGCATAAAAGCGAATTTAATCTACGTAAAAGGTCAAAGGGTTTTAAGTTATCAAATGTAACATTACACACGATATAGGAAATAAACCATTAGTTGTATTAATATAAACTTCAAAGAGAAATACAACTGGAGCCTTGACGTTGTAGGTTCCTTTGGCATGTCCGGTTCTAGCATGACTATAAGCATCTCATGATTCACCTCCAAAATAATGGAAGTTCAAGGTCTCTTTCCCTTTGCTCCAAACCAAACACTATAAGCTAATTATCCCTTCACACATAAACTACCAGGCTAAGTTTCTCAAGATGGCTATCAATATTTTCAGATTATTTCCATCCCTTTCATTAACTAGCTAAGGTTGTAAAATGAGGAGTTTATATAGCTTTCATGGAGGGGAAATGGATCCTCTTATGGTGGGAGAGGCCTTATCCCTTCTAGTTTGTTCCATTTTAATAGGGGAGAGGAGCCCAAATAGTCTCTCTCAACTATATCTTTCCCAACCATTTACCAAACTTCTGTTCACGAAGCTTCTAGACCTAGAAGCTTTGAATCCATTTTTATAAACTTACCAAAAGAGGGTCGGCACAGGTGATGAATGGCTCACTTGTGACATTTGGTGCTAGGCCTAGTTTTAAACTCTACAAACCAATGTAGGGAAGGAATTGAGCACTAGGGCCGGTCTTGAAAACTAGGTTTGAAGGAAGATTCTTGGGAAATGATGTAAGAGGGAAATGTTTTGTAGATGAAGAGGGATGTAGGGACATGTTCTTCATTGCAGGGAAACATATGAGGGTCACTGTATAGGTCCTCTAGGATCGAGGAACGGGAAGTACAAGGATAGTGACAAAATGATGTGTAACATATTCCCCCTAAAGCATGAAGGTCGAACAAGAGTGAGGGGTGAAATTCTTCATGAGTAGATGCATGGAACTGGAGACTGCCATCGGAAACCCTGCACGTAAGCATAGATACATATACATCACTGAAATCTCTGATACATGAATTTTGGTATGGACGCATCCATCCAGAATAATATCATGTAAATGGATCCAAGGTATGGTCACAGCCATCCAATAATGAGAAGGATCGCATATAACAGACTCATGGTATGGTTGCAGCCATCCATAAGAAAGAGACGTGTATGTAAGCATGATCATGTCACATCACCCAACAACTTGGACTTGTGTAATCTAAGCCCAGGGTCTTGCTCTCCAACACAACCCGATCAAAGTAAAAATTCTAGCAAGAGAATAGATGTGTTGATGTCTAACATGCTAGAAAATTACTCGATTACCAGTTGATGATGTGAACTGTTAACAAGTGCGAGAGAAACCACCAATAATGACAATGGCTCTCAAGGTACCAACAACACAATTCACGGAGTGTGAATAAGGAACTGAAGTCGAACACCTATGAAGTCACTTGATCGAAAGCCAATGATGAGAACTTGTCGTCGAGTACGAAGAACTTGCCATTAAGGCATGCAAGCTCTAAGGTACTGGAAGGGAGTCTCTCAGCCAACTTCCCAGATAATGAACTAAAGTCGACAAGAAGTGACGTGTCGAAGGAGGGCCATGATGCATCCGACATCATCGACATGAGAAAAGGGATGCCATGATTATGAATGATACAGAGAATCAAGAATGAGTGTAAACTGCAGAAGGATAAACTCTTGAACATATCAACAACACAACTCCGAAGTTTGGCAGCTTTTGGATCCATAGGATTGGAGGTCATGATGACATGGCAGAGATCAAATGTAGAGGAAAAAAATGGTAACAGAAACCCAGGAAGGTCAATGATGAAAAGGGGATATCCCAACCTGACATGAAGCAGAAGAGTGCCATGTTCAAGAGTGACAAGATGTCGACACAACTGGTAAAAATTTCCCATTTTCCCCCACCATTTCATGCAAGTACCACAATTATTTTTTATCACAAGCTTGAAGGGGATAGCATATGCTTGTAATGTAAGTCCATCCTTCGGATGAATCTGACCTATTAAGATTAATGAGCCCTAGGAAGGAGAAGCTCATGTCCATCATGGTGACGAAACCGATGTCATTTAAAGTTTAATGAGTTTGACAAAGGGAAACCTCAGTATCTTTTTCATGTTTAGAGGGTTTGAAAAAGACACAAAAAAGAAAACTCCAAAAGGTCCCTTTTCATAAAGTTGTCTCTCGAGCCCGAAAAGGTAGAAAACAATACTCAAGAGAACCTCTTGACCATGTCAACCAAGGAGTACCTTTTGCGTAAATAGTTTATCCCAACCTAAAAAAGGGGTAAACGTATATTGGGTAAATGACATTTTTAGCCTTTAATGAGTTCAAAATGACAAGATCTCGGCAGTATTTTTGTGTTTTAAGAGCCCGAAAAGAGCTTAAAGTAGACCCCGTTGTTTTTATTCTCTTTAACGAGTCAAAAAGGGAAAAATACTCGGCGATATTTTCATTTGAGTTTTTTATGAGTCGGGAAAAGAGCTTAAACCTGACTCCAACACCATCATCGCCAAACCATCACCTGTCGTTGCACAAGAAGCAAATGTATTATTCGTTTCTAAGGTAAAAAATAGCACAAAAAATGCTTTTAAAACCCTAAAACATGATGAAAAGTTTATAAAAAGGGAAAAAGTAAAACATTTTTTTTACCATTTACCTCTTTTACCTCATTTGGAGCAAATTTTACCCATTTGTGCCCTAAATCTTTAGGAGCATATTGCAGCAGATTCTAGAGGTCAATCGATGAACTATCTATTGCAAGTAAGAGTTGAGGACCTAAGCTTTGTTTCCATACCTGGTTTTTATGCATTTAGCCATTTTTCGGGGATTTTTGAGGAATTTTTTGCAAAAAAAAATCACACTTGGTCGGAGTGAGATCCAGACACGGGATTGCGCCAATCGAGGGTTTATAACTCGAGCACTCGCACATGCACAGAGAGTAGAATTTTTTCAAATTTTGACAGATTTAACTGCTTTTAATTCGAAATTCCTCTTGCAAAAACTGATGATTAGGTAAATGCATGTTGTTTGCAGAAAAATCATAGCTGGAAAGATGGTGATCTAATGGAAAGAATGCGAGCATGAAGGAATTGATTTATTGGCATTGGAAGATCAAAATTGTTTGGATGCATTGAGGAACTACAGGCTCCTCAAGTTCTTTCTTACACCGAGCCTTCGAGCTCAACTTGAGCTACTACAATACCTGATCAGTCTGTGGGACGTTAGACGTGAAGTTTTTGTGATCCATGATCAAGAACTGGAGCTAGAGACTTCAAACATTTACTTCATTACAGGACTGTTCCGCAGAGGGGAACTAGTCCAATTGTATGGAGGCAGGCCCATTGGGGCGAGTGTGATCACGCTCCTTGCAGAACATTGTTCGAAAGTTTTGAAATCTAAAAGCAGCAAGGTTGACATCATGACCATACACGACCTTGTACTAAAGGTGTTGCTCTTGAAGATTAACAGAGTTGCTAGGGCTTAGGCATTGCACGAGTCCAACAAGTCTAAGTCCTAGTATGCCATAGATTGCATGGTGCCCACTGTATTCAACTAGGCGGAAGCCATGAAAGTGAACATGAAACACCAATTATCCAAATACAAGGAAGGAAACCTGAGGTAATTTGGATATGGTTCCATTCTAGTGACTTTCTTCTTGGAACAGATCCCATTGTTCCACTATCAGTTGGCAGAGGTAAATCCCCTTATGCCATGAGATCCACGGATGGTCCGATGGAGTGAACTAATTCCGAGGACTAGAGGGGGCTAGCACATTTCATATAAGCATGCTTTCTTTGCGTGGCTGAGGTGTCAGCTGATTGTTGTGGAGGATTGGCTATATAGCGCGACTGACTTCTATGGTGATCTTGACGTGCCACCCCCAGAGGGGGTGGATTTTGATGATGGAGGTGAGAAAAACAGTTCTTTGTTTTTTATTTTTATTTTTTTTTAATATATGTTTTTGTGACATTTTGATTTTGTAATTGTAGATGTGGGACCAGAGTGACCATTCGAGATGTTCCCAATCTCTAGACGTGTTTCTCGACAATTTGAGATCACTCCTTATCAGGAAGGAGTCGAAAATAAGGAGGAGATTGCACGAAATCTCAATAACTTGACCACAGGCATCCCAAAGTATGCCTGGAGGACATTCCTGTCATTACCAATGGCACATAGTGGGAGTTTCAGATCGGATCTGCCGATTGTTGACTGGCGTAGTACGAGCAGTAACATGCTATCATGAGCACAATGTTGAGTAGTCCATAGGTTTAGCATTTATAGTTTTGAGGCCTGCGAGCCAGGGATGTACTTGGAACACATATATTATTTTTGGGTTTCAATGTATGAAACTCAAACATTATTGACATATACATATATATATATATATATGTGTGTGTGTGTGTGTATGCTACATTTCCTGTTTACTATGATACAATGTTTTTTTTTTCACATATTGCGTAAATGTTTGTCTAACACATAATTAGCCAATGCATTTGTTAATGTATTCATATGCCTAGGAATGCGATGATATGTAATATAATCTAAATTTCTTTCAAATAGACGAATACGCAAATACATTCTCAATACCTAAGGATTTCTGACAAAATATTGCCCATTGAGTTGAAGAACAACAAGTTGTGAATCAAGGTTAACAACCATTTCTCGATTGTCAAGAGCAATGGCTTCTAACAAGAGTTCGCTAACTACGCTATATTCAACAATGTTAATAGACCCCAAACAAATACCTTGAAGATCAATCAACTCACCATGAGGGTCATAAATAATGCTGAGGATGATAGATTTTGGGTACTACGGCAAGCACCATCAGCAAAACCAACATAAGGAGTCATAGACATATGCAAAGCAGGTGAAGACATAATAAGCAGGAAAGTTGCTTGAAAAACACACCAAACCAAACTACACAAAAATTAATAACACACTTATGTACAAAAGTAACCATGTCGAATGACTCGGACATAGTACGTTTTGAGGGATTCCATGACCAGACTCGAGTAATCAATCAATAAGGATGAAAACCAGAGTTTTACCGTTGCCATGACAAGTAAGCATCAACTAGGCCAAATAATAGAGTAGAACTCATAAAACGTTGTGCCCTTATGCCCCCCGAGCAAGGGAGGGTTACGAGTCGTAAGATGGAAAGCCCATTGTGATAATGGGAAAATGGTAGAAACTCGAGGAGGTGAGAAAGACCTGAACTCATGACAAGAAAAAGGTGCCCCTAGTTGAAATATCTTGAAAATGTTAGGGCAAATTGAAATGTCAATAAGCATTGTTGGGGTGATATTACCCATGTTCCCTTCCGACCACAATTCATGGGTCATGATAGGCATATGAAGTGGCTAGGTCGGGAATGAGAAGGGAACTTCTCAAGACAAGTATACTTGACCATCGGGCCAGGCAAGAACAAGGAACAATGATGAGTATCATTCCACAATGCTTCTTCCAAAGACATAATTTCCATGATACTTTCATCAAAAGGAAACGTCTCAGTTAAGGGATAAAGAGAATCAAAAGAACCAATCAATGGGGATTGAGAATATGCGTCAAGAGACATACTTGAAGCAGTGTGATCAGTAGGTACCGAAGCTAAAGACGAAACAATCTGCATATAATTGATATCAGCAGGGCTTAACGGCATGACATCACCCCATGTATCAACAATATCAAGAGAGGGAATGACCCAAACATCAGACTTAACCGAGATCATGTTGACTGAGGCAACATGCGGAGGTGGGAGAGGAAAAATACCCATCAAGGCGGGATTTTTGAAAAGTTTAGCCCCCACACTCTCATAAGGAGCATCGGTATACTTCACGTAAGGAACATTGCCATCTGAGGATGAAGAAGCAAAGAAAGACAATTGGTCGACCGTGATGATCTTCCCTTGATGAGAAAATCGGAGCACACAGAATAGATAGGAGGCTACATCATGCATAGCATGGGTCCAACTCCACTCAAGTAGAAGATTACAGTTAAGATTTGCATCAACAATTTCTACTTTGACATTGATTGTATTGCCTTCCAAGGTAATGGCAATATTAGGAAGGACACTGAATGGTCAAGAATCGCATCCATCAAAGGCTTCCAATGTGTTAGGGGATTGGTTCAGGGTAGGAGAACCAATTTCCTTCCAACAAGACACAGACATGATGTAGTTGGAGGCACCTTCATCAATGACGGTCCTATGAATTGTCTTCTCATTAATGATCATCTAAATGAGAAAGGAAATCTTATGAGGTAAGCACGAAAGATGGTTTTCTAGATCAAAACAAATGAGATTGGAATCAGATGGATCAATATCTCCAATAGTAGATAGCAACGATTTCCACTGAGAAGGACAATTTTGAAGGACCTAAAGAGCCGACATAGTTGATGGCACTTGAGCCAAATCATTAACAATGTTATAATGTTGAGCAGCTTGAGCATTTGGATTATACGAGGACTTTCGCAGCACACCCCGAGAAGGTGGTCGAATAGCGGAATCAGGATTAGGTCGTTCTATATGGAGAGGACCGGAGGTAGACAGGATAGAGGAGGAAGGGGTACCTTCTTTCTCTTTCCCTACCGTTGGAGTAGGTGTTTGATAATCTTTTGATATGGTAGCCACATTTATAGACGTGTTCATCATGAACACTTGGGAACCTGTGGAAGTGGAAGACTAAGGTCGGTCTACCAATTGGGTCTTCTTGGACAAAAAGGGCTCTTTCAAGATAGTCAAGGCCCTTTGAGCAAGCGATTAACTTTAGATCGTCAGGGACAATCTTTAGTGTAGTGATCCTCCTCACAGATGAGGCAAGGATACTTGGGCTTTCTTTGAGAAGCATCACCAGCAGATGACTTAGGAGGGCCCTGTTTCGAGGCATCGGCTTTAGCCTTGCCTTTTCCCTTCTTTTTACCCTTAGAAGCTTTGTCTGCTACGGTGGACTGGATAGCATGAACTTCAGAGGTTTTACCAAGGCCAGGTTAATTTCGATAGGGATCATTGGAACCAGTTTTCGAGACTGCTTTCTTCTTGGAAGAAGATTTCGCGAGGCTCTGAGACACGGAACTAATCACTCCATCAATAGGTGGGGTGGTCGGAGACTTCGATGCTGTTGGATCAAATGATGGTCTTAAAGCATTGGGTAACATCTCATATAATGTGCTAGATTACGAGTATACTAGGTCCAAATACTAGGCATGAGCGATGGCTTGCTCTTCTATAACACACCCACCCATAGTTATATCCCTAGCAATTGGGTCGACGAATGATTTGGTGATCCATTCCGTCAAAAACAAATTAACAATTTAAAAATTTTTCAGGCAATGCCAACGTCTCCATTCATGGATGTGATCAGAGATATGGGTCGTAGTGTCTTGCTTAAGTGACGTAAGCAAATAGGTGTCAGTTTCATAGTGAACTGGGAGCTGGAAATGAGTGAAGAAAGATATAGCGAGAGTGTTGAAGTCACTATAGGTACCTCGATGCAATTCGATGTACCATTTGATGGAAACCCCTATGAGAGTTCTTTGGAAAAGCTATAAATGGGTAGAATCATCAACATATGAATTGGATCACCAAAGGTGATATGTAATCACGTGGGCTTGTGAATCCTCCTTTGATTTTCCCTCAAATTTCGGGAAATCGCTCAGAACTTTCATTGGAACTGCAGGCCAATAAAGTGAATGAAGAATAGGATCATTGGTAAGCCTTGACACATCTAGGAGTTCCAACGTGGCCAAGAATAGAAATTATGTATTAAAAGGCATTTGGGGCCTTGGAGTAGGCTTAGATTGCAGAACCCATCCTTGTTGGTAAGGATTTTTCCCCTATAGTGGAGGATTTAGTCCATATGGAATCTGATTTTTCCCCCACTCTAGGTTACCTTACCCATAGGGAGGATTCTGTCCTAGGTAGCCTTAATATTGTCCTACCATAGGCTGCTGATAAGCAACATACGGGTTAAAAGGTTGTTGACCCTGTTGACCTTGGACATAAGGATTTTGAAATTGTTGACCCTGGACATATAGATTTTTGCACCTATTGCCCCTTGACATAAGGATTTTGAGCCTGCTACTGTAGGACTTGACCTTGACCTTGCAAAGGCTAACCTTGATGATATGAATACAATAGTCGCTATTGCACAGGTTGACCTTGTTTCTGCAAAGGTTGGCTTTGTTGTTGTAAAAGTTGTCCCTTCGGCTGCAAACATTGAACTTGCAAGGACATAGGTTGGGAGGAGTGGTGAACAAACTGCATCTGCAGCTGCAAAGTTTGCTATGACTGTTGCAAGGGTTTCCCTTGTGGTTGTTGCAATTTTCCTTGCTACTCCACTACCTGCCCTTTCTACTGCAAGGATTTCTCTTGCCACTGCAAGGATTTCTCTTGCCACTGCAAGGATTACCCTTGCTGCTAAAAGGATTTCTTTGCTACTATGAAGGTTTCCCCTGTTTCCCTTGCTACTGTAAGGGTACCTGGACAGTTCCTGACACCCTGAGGGTACTGAAAGTTCCCAAATTGGATCTGGCCATATCCACCAGGCACAGCGGATGGACCAGGTTGAACATAGGGCCCAACTTGAGGGATGTAAGGTGGATTTACCATCGCTTGTGAACCATATGGAACATAAGGAGGTTGGAATGGAACCTAAGCCACATATGGCTACTAGTACTGGATGTTACTTGACCCAGATGGACCAGCAAGGTTCAGCTGCTGGTATTGGACATTACTTGATCCAGATGGACTAGCAGGGTTCGGAATAGAACTATAAGAGGGCCGATTCATTCCAACCATGTGAGTTTGTGAGCCACTCACATTGGTTTTGCCAGAAATCATGGAGATATTCGGGTCTTTCCCCCTGGGTGGTGGCACAATCTGTCCACTTATTGGATGGGTCGAAGAACTTACCGAGACTTGACTTGAGATGGTCGGTTGAACTGAGAAAGTTAGTTGAAATGATGAAACAAGTGGAGTCATGACGGTGTGTTGCACTGGAACTGAAGCGACTGTAGTTTGCACAATTGGTCAAGAGGTCATTGTAGAATTTCCTGCAAATTCTCTACAAATCTACCTCTCAGATCTATGTAGAAAATCTTACTGTAGATTAACTCAATAATGCAATATACTAAAGCAAAATACTATAATCTACTTCTACTATCAAACTTGTGGAAGCTTAAAGATCGATCTGAATCAGAGCTGAACACATATAACTAGAAGAAGAAGAACCAATACACATGAAACACAGAAAATACTCAGGGGAAAACCTCAGCTAAAAACCCCACTATCTGTATTATACATTAGAATTACACAAATCCTTAGCTCTCATAGCTAGCCAGCTCTCAGTACAATCCTCCTAGATGTTCACAGGCAAACTTGGCTTCTCACCAACCTTCTCCTCTGCCCTCCAAGCTCCTATTTCCTTGTGTAGTTTCTCCTGGGTGATCCTCATGTTACCAAGTGTAACACTAATCTCACACCCTGTAAAACTGCACAATCCTCCTGTGCATTAATCCTTCTGCATGCATGTGTTTCCTTTATAGGAGAAAACATGCAACTGATAATACATTTTCTTAGACATTTAGCTCAACTGGGTCTTTCTCATAACAGACATGCATAAGTTTCTGATGAATGAATCTTCATATATCTTGAGTACATTGGTTGAGTGCATGCATGCATCAACTGACTGATAACTCACAATTAGTTCCTCAAACAGTTTGGAACTAATTTAACTGGACTTAACTTAGTAAACTGAGCTAACTAATTACAACTCAAATATAACTCAATATTATCTCCTTAATTAAGGGATAATCTCCTTAATTTAAGGGATAACTATTGCATGACTTTAGAAAGACTTCTAACTTGAATTTCTCAAACTAACTAACTCAAGATGAATTAGTTAATTATTTTTCAAGCAGCTGGTGAGACTAAATTCGAATTTTAATTCAAGGACATATTAAAATTGGAATATTCTTGTTGCCACATTTCAACACTCCCTCTCAACAAGAAAGGGATTATCTCCACCCCGATCATGTCTCTATGTAACTCAAATTTACATTTTGACAATGCCTTTGTCAAAATGTCAGCATCTTGCTCCTCTATCAACATATACTGCAGCAACATGATCCTCATCACCACACAGTCTCTGAGATGATGATACTAGATGTCGATGTGCTTGGACCTATCATGAAATACTAGATTCTCAGAGAGTTTGATACAGCTCTGATTATCACAATAGATCAGAGTTGGATCCATCCCCTGATCAAACAAACCAACTAGGATTTTCCGCATCCAGATGGCCTCACATGTTGCCTGAATTGTAGCCATGTATTTAGCCTCTGCCGAGATGAGTGAAACCGACCTTTGTTTCCTGCTATACCAAGAAACTGCCATTGACCCAAGGTTGAAAATCCCTCCTAATGTGCTCTTCCGATCTAATGGACTCCCTGCCCAATCTGCATCAATGAAGCCCTGTAGCTTCACTCCCTCTGTCTATCTATACCATAATCCATACTGAGATGTCCCTTTGAGGTATTTCAATACATGCCTTGTCGCCTTCTAAAACATCTTGGTAGGTTGAACCATCACTTGACTCAGCTGGTTCACTGCATAGCAAAAATTTGGTCGTGTTTTCACTAAGTACATCAGTGAACCCACAAGTTGCTTGTACACATTAGCCTCTACTACTTCTCTTGAAGTAGCATCCTCCTGCCTCCAGTTACCTGCTAGAGGAGTCTACTTGGGCTTGCACTTCTCCATGTGGAATCTCATGAGTATCTCATTGGCATACTTTCCTTGAGACACAAACAACTCCCCACCCTTCTACCACACTTCCATGCCAAGAAGGTAATGCACGAGACCCATGTCTTTCATCTAGAATTCTCTTGCAAGGTCCTCTTTGCAAGACACGATCAACTGATCATCACCAGTCAATATGAGATCATCAACATAAAGAATGATGATCAACAACTTACCTTCCACCATGATGTTGTATAGGTTAGCATCCACTTCACTCTTTGTGAAACCCAACCCGGTGAAGTAGTTGTCTATCCTGGTGTACCAAGCACGAGGTGCTTACTTCAGCCCGTACAACACTCTCTTGAGTCGGCACACATGCGACTCACGATTGAAGGTCTCAAAACCTTCTGGATGCTCTATGTACACCTCTTCCTCAATCTCGCCATTGAGGAATGCAGTCTTCACATCCATCTGATGGATCTTCCAACCCACCTGTGTTGATAGTGCCAACATAGATCTGATAGATGAGTACCTTGCGACAGGTGCAAAAGTCTCATCATAGTCAATCCCCTCGACCTGTGAAAAGCCACGACAAATAAATATTGCCTTATGCTTCTCCACACTACCATCAGCAGCTTTCTTTACCTTGTAAAGCCAACAGGAACTCACAACTGACTTGTTCTCTAGTCATGGAACCACATCCCAAACACTGTTACGAACTATGGAGTCATACTCCTCAACCATAGCATCAACCCAAATCGACTGATGCACTTGATCCAAATTTAAACAGGAACACAATAAATTATAGAAACAACCATAAACACAGAGATGCAGCGGAAATAATACTTCATTTCATTAATGTAAAATACTAAAATATGCTTACAAACAAAAATGGAAATAAACCAGCTAAGGCGATGGTAGCTTATCTCTGAGAAGAGATGTGGTGACTACATGCCTCTGAACTGTGTTACAATGAGGCTTGAAGGCCTATTTATTGCTGAGAAACATTGCAAAACCCTAAACATCCAAAAACCTAACCCTAGGAGATGAAGCGCCAAACTATGGGCCCCGTTTGGGTAAATTGGTACATAAACTTCCCGAGGTTGTAACTTTGGCATACAATCTCCATTTGACATGCACAATAGCTCATTAGAAATGTAGACCGATGTTGCTCCTGGTTTTCCCAAAAAACGTCATTTAGGGCCTCAAAATGGCTTCAGAAGTTCAGGACCCGAAAAACTTCTAAAAATAGTAAATTGTGCTACAATTTAGGAAACTGAAAAACTGAAAGAGACAGTTGTGGGGGTCCAAGTGGGATAGGTGGTTGGCCACCAACATCCACCTGGATCATTCCTCCCCCGTTAGGAAGCAATGGTCCCCATTGTGTTGAGTTCCTCCATCTGCTGAACTTGGTCCCTGGTGAGTTGTTCTGTAATCTTGGATGTGTCCAGTAATGGTGGGTAGCATGGTCGAGGGTGGTCCACATTGAACACTTAGTGCAAGTGAAGGAATGGGGAAATGTTGTGCTCCAAAGCATTGTTTCCCACAACCTTGGTACTGGTGTAAGGACCATGTTGCTTCTTGTACTTGCCATTTTTCATAATGGAGCGGTGATATATCGGCCTATTGGGTAGAGGTGATTTGGGAGTCAAATCAAATGAATGCTTGACCTGACAATGCAATGGTACCCCTGTGGGTGAGTAGAAGATGTTCCTGTGTTCTTTCATGACCGTATCCATTTGTTGTTGCTGCTGCGTGGGGGAACCCTTTGTGGGGGTCATGGATGTGATGACGATCTTCCCCTTACTTTGGGAGCAGACTAGACAGAAAATAAATTTCCTAGCCTGTGAGATGATCTTACTGCATTTTTTAGCAGAGATCAAAAAGGTGGTGGTAGGTCGGGCTACCTCCAGTATCCTATATAATGATTACACAAAGAAATAATGATAGTGTGAGGCCTTGACTCATACACAGCATGTCACCTCCACAAGTATGGTTGGCCTAATAATACATCACAAACATCAAGAGGTGCAACATCACATAATACCTCGTCTATGAAGGGTTTGATGCTATAGGGAAGGCAGCACTGCTGGCAGACTCGGAGATCTCGTCCTTGGTGAAGCCACTTGATACTATACGGCTACGGGTGTGGTGTATTTGGTAGGCCCAACCACTTCACGACCTCTGCTAAAATGAGGTTCTTTTGGCTCCCACTATTGACAATGAATTGCAGCGGTGAACTCTTCACCCACATCTGTGAGTGGAAAATATGTTCCCCCTCCTCTGGATCTTTGGGCTCATTCTTCTAGATCTTAGTGGTGGCAACAGTGGTGTTGGGCTCTGCATCAATGATTTTCTTCCCTTTACCATTCCCCTTGTTAGGTTCTGACTCAGGGTTGGAACATGCATCTGATTCTAAAGCCTTCAACTCAGCCACCAACGATTGCTTGGTCCAACACTCACTTGTGTTGTGAGTGGGGCTCTTATGGAACTCACACCACTTTCCTTTGTCCTTCTTCAACTTCGTGGTGTTGTTCTTTTCGTGTGGCTTCGATAGGTTGTCTTGGGTTGCCCCGTCTAGGATTTTTCCTTGGTTCTATAATTTGGGGAAGCCTTTCCCTTGCTTCAGATTCATAGATCCAAAGTCTCACTTCTTCTGTTTAAACTTCTGCTTGATTTTAATAGCATATCGGTACATCGTGCCAAGCGAGGAGATGTTCAAGAACTCTATATCTTCCTGGATGTACCTGTGTAGGAAGTCGTGGTATTTGAGTGCCAAATGTAGCTCAGAATCCTTGATACCCAACTGTGTGCGAAGGGTATGAAATATGTTTGTGAACTTCGACACATCTTGGTCCCTTCATTGTCGCAACGTGGTCCATTTGATGTATTTGTCCTCATAGATCTTGACAGGGTAGTACTGCTCCTTGATGGCATCCCGGAAGGAATTCCAAGTGGGTGAAGCTGAAAATAATGAGCCCGTACTTTCATCCTTCTATTCGCATTAGGTTTCCCACCAGTCCTTGACATGGGGGGCTTCTTTGAGAAGATCGAAAATAATCTTTTCCCGACTGGAAAAATCATAAACAGAAAAATACCCTTCTAGCAGATTTAACCATTTATCTATGGCATATACATCTATCTAACCCTCGAATATGGGGATTTCAAAATTAACTTGTACTATAAGGGTGTGGCATTTCCAGAGTAGCTGTTGGAAGTCGATGCATCACCTTTGGGTAGCAGCTGAAGGATCTGGGCAAAGTTGTCCATCATCACGTTCCTTTGTCATTCGAGGGCTTCTTCGAGCAATATTTTAATAGGATATCCTGTCCCCTCGTCTTTCTTTTCATCTGCCATGGGAGGTCGTCGGGATTTGCAAGGCTGGTCTTGCAAAGGTTCGACCAGTTCAAGCCCTAACTCCTTATATCCCGACCTCGTTGGGGACATGCAAAGAAAAACAGAGAAAAAAAGCAAACCGCTCTAATACCACTGATCTAAATTTAAACAAGAATGCAATAAATTATAGAAACAACCATAAACATAGAGATGCAGTGGAAATAATACTTCATTTCATTAATGTAAAATACTGAAATATGCTTACAAACAGAAATGGAAATAAACCAGCTAGGGTGATGGTAGCTTATCTCTGAGAAGAGATGTGGTGGCGACATGCCTCTAAAATTTTTTATGATGAGGCTCGAATGCCTATTTATTGTTGAGAAACAATGCAAAACCCTAAACATCCAAAAACCTAACCCTAGGAGATGAAGCGCCAAACTGTGGGCCCCGTTTGGGTAAATTGGTACATCAACTTCCCGAGGTCGTAAGTTTGGCATACAATCTCCGTTTGACGTGCACGATAGCTTCTTAGAAATATCTATCCAAGGACAATAACTTTGGGAATAGCAACATCAATTTATGACCCATGTTTCTCCTATATTTCCCCAAAAAAACATCGTTTAGAGCCTCAAAATGGCTCCGGAAGTTCAGGACCCGAAAAACTACTAAACATAGTAAATTGTGCTACAATTTAGGAAATTGAAAAATTGAAAGAGACAATTGTGGGGGTCCAAGTGGGATAGGTGGGTGGCCACCAACATCCACCTAGATCAGCACTTCTTCCTCAAAGGAATATGGCTCGATCTCAACACATTCCCTAGTAAGGGCCATGTATCCAATGTACCTCTCAAGTGACCTCCTCTGCCTGCGCTGAGAAGATGGTGCTCCCACATTCTCTCTCACATCCTGCAACAATCTATCAGCTTCTTTTGTGCACTTTTGTCCATCTTTGGAAGCCTCTGCTTGAGTGGATGTCTCCACTTCTGGAACCTCTGCATGCGGCTACTCCGCATCAGTCTGAGGCTCCTCCTCCTTAGGAACCACTAGTTCCTCCACAGCCTGTAGTCGAAGCTCCCTCTCAAGGGAAACTCGCATGGCCTTCTGCTCATCAAACTTGAGATCTCTGCAAACCACTATCATCCGACTGGTAGGCAAGTACACCCGATAGTTTTGAAGTGTATTAATGTACCCCACAAGTATCCCCAACTCTATTGTCGTCTCAAGCTTCTTTCGTGCATCCTTTGTCACATGGCAATATATCGATGAGCAAAAGATCCTAAGGTGGCCCAAATCTGGTCTCTTATGGGAGAAAGCTTCCTTTGGTGTCTTCATCCCAAGTATGTGAAGTGGGATTCTATTCTACAAATAGAATGTTGTGTTGCATGCCTCAACCCACAAGTGAAGTGGTAGGCCTTCGTCATACAACATCACGCATGATGCCCCTACAATAGATCTGTTCTTCCTCTCGGCCACCCCATTCGGCTATGGGTTATGAGGTACCATCAACTCTCGTTACATTCCTTCCATTGCACAGAAGTCTTTAAACTCTCGAGAGACATATTCTCCACCGTTATCGCTTCTCAAGGCCTTGATATTCTTCCCTGACTCTTTCTCGAACAAAGCTTTGAAATCACAATACTTTGAGAAGGTTTGTTCCTTCTTCTGCATGAAATAAATCCAACGTTTACGAGAAAAATCATCAATGAAAATTACATAATACCTTTTCTTCACTGTGGATTCCATCAAGAATGGTCCACACACATCAGTATGAACTCACTCTAAGATATCCTTTGCTCGACTATCTCGATAATGAAAGGAATAATTGGTGTACTTTCCCAAGGTACAACCTTTGCATGTGTCAAATTGCTCAAGTTTACCTATGGGAAGCCTGTATATATTTTCTGCATTATCTTCAAAGCCCCATGATGCAAATGGCCCAACTGCCTGTGCCACAACTCGCTAATGTCTTGGCTTTGCACCAAATCTGCTTTCATACTTAATGCTTCACAATCATCTACCTCTAGTTTATAGAGATTCTTCACGTGAATCCCTATCCTCTTGGTCTGACCCATGTCTATGTGTCTTAGGAACGCCTTTCCTTTACTGAAGACAACATCATAGCCTTTGTCCTCCAACATCGCAACCGATACCAAGTTCTTCTTCAGTCCAGGCACATACATCACATTTGTTAAGACGAGAGGAGCTCCATGCTCCCTCTGAAAAGAAACCATGCCTACTCCTGAAACACTATACTTCATGTCATCACCCATCTTTATGTGCATCTTGAGGTCTTTCTTCTCCAAGGTACTGAATAAACTTTTATCACGATCATGTGGAATGAGGCTCCATTGTCAATATACTAGACACAACCCATCATCGATGAAACCATGCATGCGATGAGGGTAAATTCCATTTCGAACTAAGAGGCTAATGCCTCACCTTCCGATCCTACCGAGGATCCCTTCTTGGACTTCTCCAATGGGCAATTATTCACATAATGTCCCATCTCAATTTGAAGTATGATATGAATTTGATTTGCACTTGCAACCCCAAACTTCAAACTTCAAATTCTCTTCTCCATATACTGTTCACAGCTCCGATAAACTTGGCTCTGATACCATGTAGAATTTCCTGCAAATTCTCTACAAATCTACCTCTGAGATCTATGTGGAAAATCTGATTTTAGATTGACTCGATAATGCAATATACTAAAGCAAAATACTATAATCTACTTCTACTATCAAACTTGCAAAATCTTAAAGATCGATCTAAATCAGATTTGAACACATATAACCAGAAGAAGAAGAATCAATACACGTGAAACACAGAAAATACTCAAGGGAAAGCCTCAGCTAAAAACCCCACTATCTATATTATCATACAAGGTGGAAATAAATCAGAATTACACAAAGCCTTAGCTATCACAGCGAGCCAGCTCTCAGTACAATCCTCCTGGATGCTCACAGGCAAACTTGGCTTCTCACCAGCCTTCTCCTCTACCCTCCAAGCTCCTATTTCCTTGCACATTTTCTCCTGGGTGATCTTCCTGTTACCAAGTGTAACACTAATCTCTCACACTGATCTCACACCCTGTAAAACTGTGCAATCCTCCTGTGCATTAATCCTTCTACACACATGAGTTTCCTTTTTTTAATAGATAAAACATGCAACTAATAGTACAATGTCCTTGACATTTAGCTCAACTGGGTCTTTCTTAGAACAAACATGCATGAGTTTCCGATGAGTGAATCTTCAGTTATAAGGAGTACACTAGTTGAGTGCATGCATGCATCAACTAACTGATAACTCACAATTAGTTCCTCAAACAGTTTGGAGCTAATTTAACTGGACTTAACTCAGTAAACTTAGCTAACTAATTACAACTCAAATATAACTCAATCTTATCTCCTTAATTAAGGGATAATCTCCTTAATTTAAGGGATAACTGTTGCATGACTTCAGAAAGACTTCTAACTTGAATTTCTCCAACTAATTAACTCAAGATGAATTAATTAATTATTTTTCAAGCAGCTGGTGAGACTAAATTCGAATTTTATTTCACAATTTTAATTCAAGGACAAATTAAAATTGGAATATTCTTGTTGCCACATTTCAACAGTTGGGTTCTAAACGAACAAACCTAAGGTAGGCATAGTGCATGAAGACTAAATGGGGTTGTTATATAACGACGAGGCATTGGGAGTGCTTGAAACCAACTGAGCTAGAGAGGTATAACCATGCGGCAATAAAGGCTCATTATACTTAGGGTAGACACTAGTCGACATGATTCCCGTATAAAGGAAACCTTCTAGAGGGAATAGATATCCCTGCTCATCAACTACGTGAGGAGTGTGTGTAGCAGAAACCTCCAAGTGACCGAAGAGGAGATTCGGATCTCGTCTTCTGATTCCATGGGTGGAAACAAATGACAACGGACAATTGAATATGTTTGAGGAGATAATTCCAAAGGAATACCAGGTTGATTGTACAGACTGTACGGACGCTATGGTGATAAAACAACATGATCGAACAAAGGATTCGGAGGGTAAAAAACCAGTCCTTGTTGATGTTCAGGAGTCGGCGAACTCTCGGGAGCCTGGATAGGATTATCTGGAGATTCTAGGCCAGATTCGTAAGGTGATCTAGTATCTAATGGAGGAGGACGAGATGACAAAGGTTGAATACTCAAAAAACTTCCAAGTTCAACACCTTGATCCTCGAGTGACTACAGAAGTTCAAGGAGAGGCTCCTCAGATGATCTTTCAGATGGAGGAGAGGAAGAGGAACTAGGTGAACCTGATGGTTCAGCCACAATGACTTTGTCTCAAACAAAAAGAGAAAAGAGATTAATTTTAGGGTTTCTTTAAAATATATTAAAGGTATACTCATGATGTGGTCCAGAATAATACTATCAGGAAGGTGATGTGATCGTGAGAAAAAAAAAAATTTAAGACGATGAAATAGACTGATGCCTTTTCATGTTTTAAGAGTCAAGAAAAAAACAAAGATGACTCTAGTCACTTTCAACTTGGATGAGCTCGAAAGGACAAGTGCTCGATGATATTTTAAATCTGAAGAGTTAAAAAGACCAAAATGACTACTCAGGATAATCTAGGCAAAAGGATTACCAGGTAACCGTGAATTTCATAATACCTCTTGGAAAACCAAGAAGTATGGGCAGGCAATCTCCCCGAATGATTTGTTTGGTGTATCACGTCTATAAGGTGACAAACTTAGCTTCCTGTGGATAAAGGATTGCAAACCTAGTGGGGTCTCCCTTTATATATGTGACGGTATGGGGAGCACAAGTCTATACTAGTATTGTCTAATGTCGAAGCAAACGACAGTTTCTAGGTTTAAAGACACTGGAACACATCTCTAGCCTAGACCTCTAAATGTGAGTGTTAAGTTTCAAATGCGCCTTAGGTTAATTGAATACATTTTAATGGTTTATCTGGAAATTAAGTCTCAGTTTTCAGGCCCTATCGATGTCACTTTAAAAACTCAAGTTGGCTTGGTGGGGCTTGACCCAGGCTCAGTGTTAGTTAGCCAAACAAATCCCTACGCTACTGGCCCTTTCGACACTAGCCTGCAGAGTGTGGACCGAAGTATCACCTGAAGCAGTATGGGGGGATGTTGGAACCAAGTTTCTGCACCCTAAGATGGTCGTGATGTTGATTTATTCCTCTTATTCCTGCTTTCGTGCATGTTGTTAAGTTCTAGGGCTTAGTCTGTCTAGCCCTTTATCCCACCCTTCAGTACCTCCGCGAAGGGGTACGATTGGCCTTCGCGTAGCCCTAACCTGCAGTTAAGGTACTTTCACGCTACTAGGGCAGCGTATCGTGTAGATTCCCAACCTATCTTAAGTGTCTTACTTATCTTATTAAACAATCACAGTTATCACTGCATAAACAGATATCTTTAATTGTGTTCAATTATCCAATGTAATCACGTATATTCGCGCATCACATAAGCATTGTAAATGAATCCATACACAATATGACAAGATGCATTAACGGGAAATAAAGACACAGAATTTGTAGAATACTTCTCTTTTTTGATATCTTCAGATGATGACAGACTCTATCTGCCCTACGCACACAATTGCAGGGGTCCGCACGCTGAGCTGTGGACTTCCACCCTAGGCCTTTGCGCACTCAGATGTAGAGTCGCTACCTACACTAAGACCCAAAACTTAGATTTCTCTCCTTATTGCTCAAGACTTCTTCTGACTCATTCTATTACTCATTGAGACTACTTATAGCTTACTTACTTATCTCTTTTTATACAATCCCATGGTCTGCAGACCATGGGTAGATCTTTTACAGCTGACTTTACTTTACAAAATAAGGGCAAACAACCCTTTATGACTCATGACACCTTCGCACTCCACGACCACAAAATGCGGAGTATTTACAACTTTATTACAACATTCGACATAAAAGATGGGACTTTAGCCCCAAAACTGCCCTTAGGGGATCCTGTTCCCAACAACTCATATATGCAACTATATGAGACAAAACCCTTTCAATTCAATGAATGTTTACACTAATCTAGAGTAGAGAAAAAAATCAATGCAACAAACAAGCAACTGAAATCAAGATTACTCTTCACTACTTCGCTTTTCAAAACAAAATAATGAAAATTATTTCCACTTCCTATCCTTCCTATCAAATGCACTTCAACTAGTCCCTTCAATAGTAAAAGAAGTTCCTTTCATTTCAAATGCTCATGATGATGCAATTCTAGCTTTCAATGATGCTACTTAATGCAACATATCAATTTAACAAACTAGAATGATGTATTTTTTCAATGGAATGATAAAATGAATGTTTCACATAAACATTTCAATGAAAATTTTCCAAACATCAAAAACATCAATCAAAAGCCAAGCATGATAAGGAGAACTCCTTTCAAACCAAGTACGCAAGGACTCAATCGAAACAAAACAAGCAATGTAATCTATGCTCGAAAAGAGACATTCAATCAAGATAAGAGCAAAAGAAACTTTTTCACTTGTTCAAATGAAAACAAAGCAATACAAGGACTAAAACATGAAATGCATGGGGAAGCTAACCAACAAGTTGACTTGACGAGCAAACAAACGGTTGAATGGACAATTACCTAGATGCCCTAGGGACACAAACCATCCAAAAACTCAAAAAATCAAGTAAGACAAACTCAAACCAATCAAGCAAACAAATCAAGCAAACAAATCAAGCTAACAAAGCTTTCTAGCCATGGAGAATATAGGCAAACAAGCCAAGAAACATAACTTATGAGGACAAGGCACACTAGCAATGATTCAGGAGAAAAACTAATTTTAGCCTACAGTAATCGGCGTGACTGTCTAACTAACAACAAGTGCCACAAGGGGTACGACACAACTGTTCAAGGGTAAATCGTGCTAGTCGGCATGACTGTCAAAAAATAAACAGTGTTGATTGAGGGATTCAAAGAAAAAATAAATTTTCAAAAATCAAAACAAGACCTGTCACTCTAAATTCAAGAATCTAGGTAGCAAATAGTGTAAATCACAGAAAACTAAAAAGAAAGAGTGATACAACAAAAGTTAACACAAATCATGAAATGCAAACAATCCAAAGAGAGGGATGGTTCCCCAGTGGAGTCACCAATTTGTGGAGTATGAGTATCCTCTCTGCGGATAGAGACGATCCCTCTAGCCCAAGAGTGGGTCTAGCTGCAAACAAGACAATCTAATGTAAATTTCCTTAGATTAGAATAGAATAAGAGGGCCTACCTCTTATAGCGCTAATCCACTTGATGTTTATCTTGCTTCCTAGCTCCAGCTTCCTTTCATTCCTTTCGAAACAAACATGCAAGAAATAACAACAAACGTGATAGCATAAAATCGAATTCAATCTACTTAAAAGGTCAAGGAGTTTTAAGCTATCAAATGTAACATTACAAATGATATAAGAAATAAACCATTAGTTGTATTAATATAAACTTCAAAGAGAAATACAACCATAGCCTTGATGCTGCAGGTTCCCTTTAGCATGTCCGGGTTCTAGCACCACTATAAGCATCTCATGATTCACCCTCAAAACAATGGAAGTTCAAGGGCTCTTTCCCTTTGCTCAAAATCAAACACTATATTCTAATTCTCCCTTTACACACAAACTAGAAGGATAAGTTTCTCAAGTTGGCTATCAAGATTTTCATATTATTTCCAGCCCTTTCATTAGCTAGTTGAGGTTGTAAAATGAGGAGTTTATATAGCTTTCATGGAGGGGAAATGGATCCTCTTATGGTGGGAGAGGCCTTATCCCTTTTGGTTTTCTCCATTTTAATAGGGGAAAGGAGCCCAAACAATCTCTCTCGGCTCTATCTTGCCCAACCATTTACCAGACTTCAGTTCACGAAGCTTCTAACCCTAGAAGCATCGACTCCATATTTAAAAACTTTCCAAAAGAGGGTCAGCGCGGGTGATGAATGGCTCACTTGTATCATTCAGCGCTAGGCCTAGTTTTAAACTCTGCAAATCGGTGTAGAGAAGGAACTAAGAACTAGCATCGGTCTTGAAAACTAGGTTTGAAGGAAGATTCTTGGGAAATTATGTCAGAGGGAGATGTTTTACAGATGAAGAGGGATGTAAGGACATGTTCATCATGGCAGGGAAGCATATGAGGGTCACTGTAGAGGTGTTCCAGGATTGAGGAATGGAGAGTACAGGGGTAGTGATGAAATGTTGTGTAACAAGCCTAGGAGTTTCCAGTGTTGCCTCACTAGAAACTTGTTCTTTAACCTCCTGCAGTGTGTTATCTTCCCATTCTTCTAAATTAGCATATTGTTCAATTTTAGTATTTGCAATGTGACATATGGTGCAGAATTATGTTCAACTTTCATGGACTAATATTACTCCCAATGCGTCATATGGCCAGCTAAAACGTAATTTAAATTTTATCTGCTTTAACAAATCATTGGCATCGTTGGTATTGACTATGAATGGGCCAACCTGTTCCTTCAATTTAAAGTGATATTTCTGCTTCCTGGAAACAAAATGAGTGTCATCCATATTCATCTTTTATTTGATATATTCTAATACAAAAATCCTCATGGGGAGGAAAATTGGTAGTTTGTAAGGTGGCAGCACACAATCATAGATTCTAATCTTTAAAAAGTTCTGGTATAGATAACAGTCTCCAACTTTGAATTGCTCACTTAGGTGTAGAATCCTTTTTATCTCTGTAGAAATCCTGGGAACTGCATCGCTGCTTAACAAGCAAAATTCCATAAGCAAGAATTGGTTGAGAAATTAACTAAAAGAGAAATATTCAGATTTTATCCTCACTAATGAGGTCCAATGAATTACTGACTGTGGGTCTCCTTCAGCATCTAATATTTATAGAGGAAAATTGAGCCTTTATGATTGATGATATAAAAAAAAATAAAGCAAAATTGATTGGTTCTTGAATGATCCTTCAGAACTAAAATTTAGGAATTGATCATGAATTAAATCTGACAAGAATTTACTGTAATTGAACATAATTGAGGGTTTCTTGTCGAATTAAAACACTAATAAGAACCCAAATATAACTTCATCTACCCATTGATCATTTGGATATACTAACAGAAAATAAAATAAAATTAATTAATTAAAAAAAATGTAAATTACCTGCCTAGATATATCAATAAATATTGCAGAGAGATAAGGTGGATTTGTCCTAGGTAATTCAAAATTCTCACATACGAATGACTCAAAAATATGAGCTCTCTGTGAGAAATAAATTTTTTGGTAAATCTCCATGAGTGCATTAGTATAAAAAGGGTGAAGGGAGTCATAATGTTTTAATTGTAGAGCTTGACATATATATTCAAAGGTTATGGAGAAAAGAGTCTCGTTATTTTGAGCAACTATAGCTCTTTGACTTGGAAGGTATCAGGCTTTACACCAGGTGAAAAAATCTGGGAAATGGTCTGTCTAAGGGAAACAAAACTGAGGGAGCAAGGATTCCCAAAAGGAGAATTCATTGTTGGCATCCTCATACTTTTCGAATGCCAAATTGTGAAGCTCATACAAATCGAATTCACAATGGGTTTCAGTGATTTTAAAATGGGTATCAATGAGAGGTAATTCATCTAGATTAATCACAGGATTAGAAGGGGATTTTCTATAGATATTTTGGATTTGCAAGGCTGGTCTTGCAAAGGTTCAACCAGTTCAAGCCCTAACTCCTTATATCTCGACCTCGTTGGGGACATGCAAAGAAAAACAGAGAAAAAAAGAAAACCGCACTAATACCACTGATCTGAATTTAAACAAGAATGCAATAAATTATAGAAACAACCATAAACATAGAGATGCAGTTGAAATAATACTTCATTTCATTAATGTAAAATACTGAAATATGCTTACAAACAGAAATGGAAATAAACCAGCTAGGGTGATGGTAGCTTATCTCTGAGAAGAGATGTGGTGGCGACATGCCTCTAAATTTTTTTATGATGAGGCTCGAATGCCTATTTATTTTTGAGAAACAATGCAAAACCATAAACATCCAAAAACCTAACCCTAGGAGATGAAGCGCCAAACTGTGGGCCCCGTTTGGGTAAATTGGTACATCAACTTCCCGAGGTCGTAAGTTTGGCATACAATCTCCGTTTGACGTGCACGATAGCTTGTTAGAAATATCTATCCAAGGACAATAACTTTGGGAATAGAAACATCAATTTATGACCCATGTTTCTCCTATATTTCCCCAAAAAAACATCGTTTAGAGCCTCAAAATGGCTCCGGAAGTTCAGGACCCGAAAAACTACTAAAAATAGTAAACTGTGCTACAATTTAGGAAACTGAAAAATTGAAAGAGACAATTGTGGGGGTCCAAGTGGGATAGGTGGGTGGCCACCAACATCCACCTGGATCAGCACTTCTTCCTCAAAGGAATATGGCTCGATCTCAACACATTCCCTAGTAAGGGCCATGTATCCAATGTACCTCTCAAGTGACCTCCTCTGCCTGCGCTGAGAAGATGGTGCTCCCACATTCTCTCTCACATCCTGCAACAATCTATCAGCTTCTTTTGTGCACTTTTGTCCATCTTTGGAAGCCTCCGCTTGAGTGGATGTCTCCACTTCTGGAACCTCTGCATGCGGCTACTCCGCATCAGTCTGAGGCTCCTCCTCCTTAGGAACCACTAGTTCCTCCACAGCCTGTAGTCGAAGCTCCCTCTCAAGGGAAACTCGCATGGCCTTCTGCTCATCAAACTTGAGATCTCTGCAAACCACTATCATCCGACTAGTAGGCAAGTACACCCGATAGTTGTGAAGTGTATTAGTGTACCCCACAAGTATCCCCAACTCTATTGTCGTCTCAAGCTTCTTTTGTGCATCCTTTGTCACATGGCAATATATCGATGAGCAAAAGATCCTAAGGTGGCCCAAATCTGGTCTCTTATGGGAGAAAGCTTCCTTTGGTGTCTTCATCCCAAGTATGTGAAGTGGGATTCTATTCTACAAATAGACTGTTGTGTTGCATGCCTCAACCCACAAGTGAAGTGGTAGGCCTTCGTCACACAACATCACTCATGCTGCCCCTAAAATAGATCTGTTCTTCCTCTCGGCCACCCCATTCGGCTATGTGTTATGAGGTACCATCAACTCTCGTTACATTCCTTCCGCTGCACAGACGTCTTTAAACTCTCGAGAGACATATTCTCCACTGTTATCGCTTCTCAAGGCCTTGATATTCTTCCCTTACTCTTTCTCGAACAAAGCTTTGAAATCACAATACTTTGAGAAGGATTGTTCCTTCTTCTGCATGAAATAAATCCAACGTTTACGAGAAAAATCATCAATGAAAATTACATAATACCTTTGCTTCACTGTGGATTCCATCAAGAATGGTCCACACACATCAGTATGAACTCACTCTAAGATATACTTTGCTCGACTATCTTGATAATGAAAGGAATACTTGGTGTACTTTCCCAAGGTACAACCTTTGCATGTGTCAAATTGCTCAAGTTTACCTATGGGAAGCCTGTATATATTTTCTGCATTATCTACAAAGCCCCATGATGCAAATGGCCCAACTGCCTGTGCCACAACTCGCTAATGTCTTGGCTTTGCACCAAATCTGCTTTCGTACTTAATGCTTCACAATCATCTACCTCTAGTTTATAGAGATTCTTCACCTGAATCCCTATCCTCTTGGTCTGACCCATGTCTATGTGTCTTAGGAACGCCTTTCCTTTACTGAAGAAAACATCATAGCCTTTGTCCTCCAACATCGCAACTGATACCAAGTTCTTCTTCAGTCCAGGCACATACATACAATTTGTTAAGACGAGAGGAGCTCCATGCTCCCTCTGAAAAGAAACCATGCCTACTCCTGAAACACTATACTTCATGTCATCACCCATCTCTATGTGCATCTTGAGGTCTTTCTCCTCCAAGGTACTGAATAAACTTTTATCACGATCATGTGGAATGAGGCTCCATTGTCAATATACTAGACACAACCCATCATCGATGAAACCATGCATGCGATGAGGGTAAATTCCATTTCGAACTAAGAGGCTAATGCCTCACCTTCCGATCCTACCGAGGATCCCTTCTTGGACTTCTCCAATGGGCAATTATTCACATAATGTCCCATCTCAATTTGAAGTATGATATGAATTCGATTTGCACTTGCAACCCCAAACTTCAAACTTCAAATTCTCTTCTCCATATACTGTTCACAGCTCCGATAAACTTGGCTCTGATACCATGTAGAATTTCCTGCAAATTCTCTACAAATCTACCTCTGAGATCTATGTGGAAAATCTGATTTTAGATTGACTCGATAATGCAATATACTAAAACAAAATACTATAATCTACTTCTACTATCAAACTTGCAAAAGCTTAAAGATCGATCTAAATCAGATTTGAACACATATAACCAGAAGAAGAAGAATCAATACACGTGAAACACAGAAAATACTCAAGGGAAAGCCTCAGCTAAAAACCCCACTATCTATATTATCATACAAGGTGGAAATAAATCAGAATTACACAAAGCCTTAGCTATCACAGTGAGCCAGCTCTCAGTACAATCCTCCTGGATGCTCACAGGCAAACTTGGCTTCTCACCAGCCTTCTCCTCTACCCTCCAAGCTCCTATTTCCTTGCACATTTTCCCCTGGGTGATCTTCCTGTTACCAAGTGTAACACTAATCTCTCACACTGATCTCACACCCTGTAAAACTGTGCAATCCTCTTGTGCATTAATCCTTCTACACACATGAGTTTCCTTTTTTTAATAGATAAAACATGCAATTAATAGTACAATGTCCTTGACATTTAGCTCAACTGGGTCTTTCTTAGAACAGACATGCATGAGTTTCCGATGAGTGAATCTTCAGTTATATGGAGTACACTAGTTGAGTGCATGCATGCATCAACTAACTGATAACTCACAATTAGTTCCTCAAACAGTTTGGAGCTAATTTAACTGGACTTAACTCAGTAAACTTAGCTAACTAATTACAACTCAAATATAACTCAATCTTATCTCCTTAATTAAGGGATAATCTCCTTAATTTAAGGGATAACTGTTGCATGACTTCAGAAAGACTTCTAACTTGAATTTCTCCAACTAATTAACTCAAGATGAATTAATTAATTATTTTTCAAGCAGCTAGTGAGACTAAATTCGAATTTTATTTCACAATTTTAATTCAAGGACAAATTAAAATTGGAATATTCTTGTTGCCACATTTCAACAGTTGGGTTCTAAACGAACAAACCTAAGGTAGGCATAGCGCATGAAGACTAAATGGGGTTGTTATATAACGACGAGGCATTGGGAGTGCTTGAAACCAACTGAGCTAGAGAGGTATAACCATGCGGCAATAAAGGCTCATTATACTCAGGGTAGACACTAGTCGACATGCTTCCCGTATAAAGGAAACCTTCTAGAGGGAATAGATATCCCTGCTCATCAACTACGTGAGGAGTGTGTGTAGCAGAAACCTCCAAGTGACCGAAGAGGAGATTCGGATCTCGTCTTCTGATTCCATGGGTGGAAACAAATGACCACGGACAACTGAATATGTTCGAGGAGATAATTCCAAAGGAATACCAGGTTGATTGTACAGATTATACGGACGCTATGGTGATAAAACAACATGATCGAACAAAGGATTATCTGGAGATTCTAGGCCAGATTCGTAAGGTGATCTAGTATCTAATGGAGGAGGACGAGATGACAAAGGTTGAATACTCAAAAACCTTCCAAGTTCAACACCTTGATCCTCGAGTGACTACAGAAGTTCAAGGAGAGGCTCCTCAGATGATCTTTCAGATGGAGGAGAGGAAGAGGAACTAGGTGAACCTGATGGTTCAGCCACAATGACTTTGTCTCAAACAAAAAGAGAAAAGAGATTAATTTTAGGGTTTCTTTAAAATATATTAAAGGTATACTCATGATGTGGTCCAGAATAATACTATCAGGAAGGTGATGTGATCGTGAGCAAAAAAAAAAATTAAGACGATGAAATAGACTGATGCCTTTTCATGTTTTAAGAGTCAAGAAAAAAACAAAGATGACTCTAGTCACTTTCAACTTGAATGAGCTCGAAAGGACAAGTGCTCGATGATATTTTAAATCTGAAGAGTTAAAAGGACCAAAATGACTACTCAGGATAATCTAGGCAAAAGGATTACCAGGTAACCGTGAATTGCATAATACCTCTTGGCAAACCAAGAAGTATGGGCAGGCAATCTCCCCGAATGATTTGTTTGGTGTATCACGTTTATAAGGTGACAAACTTAGCTTCCTGTGGATAAAGGATTGCAAACCTAGTGGGGTCTCCCTTTATATATGTGACGGTATGGGGAGCACAAGTCTATACTAGTATTGTCTAATGTCGAAGCGAACGACAGTTGCTAGGTTTAAAGACACTGGAACACATCTCTAGCCTAGACCTCTAAATGTGAGTGTTAAGTTTCAAATGCGCCTTAGGTTAATTGAATACATTTTAATGGTTTATCTGGAAATTAAGTCTCAGTTTTCAGGCCCTATCGATGTCACTTTAAAAACTCAAGTTGGCTTGCTGGGGCTTGACCCAGGCTCAGTGTTAGTTAGCCAAACAAATCCCTACGCTACTGGCCCTTTCGACACTAGCCTGCAGAGTGTGGACCGAAGTATCACCTGAAGCAGTATGGGGGGATGTTGGAACCAAGTTTCTGCACCCTAAGATGGTCGTGATGTTGATTTATTCCTCTTATTCCTGCTTTCGTGCATGTCGTTAAGTTCTAGGGCTTAGTATGTCTAGCCCTTTATCCCACCCTTCAGTACCTCCGTGAAGGGGTACGATTGGCCTTCGCGTAGCCCTAACCTGCAGTTAAGGTACTTTCACGCTACTAGGGCAGTGTATCGTGTAGATTCCCAACCTATCTTAAGTGTCTTACTTATCTTATTAAACAATCACAGTTATCACTGCATAAACATATATCTTTAATTGTGTTCAATTATCCAACGTAATCACGTATATTCTCGCATCACATAAGCATTGTAAATGAATCCATACACAATATGACAAGATGCATTAACGGGAAATAAAGACACATAATTTGTAGAATACTTCTCTTTTTTGATATCTTCAGATGATTACAGACTCTATCTGCCCTGCGCACACAATTGCAGGGGTCCGCACGCTGAGCTGTGGACTTCCACCCTAGGCCTTTGCACACTCAGATGTAGAGTCGCTACCTACACTAAGACCCAAAACTTAGATTTCTCTCCTTATTGCTCAAGACTTCTTCTGACTCATTCTATTACTCATTGAGACTACTTATAGCTTACTTACTTATCTCTTTTTATACAATCCCATGGTCTGCAGACCATGGGTAGATCTTTTACAGCTGACTTTACTTTACAAAATAAGGGCAAACAACCCTTTATGACTCATGACACCTTCGCACTCCACGACCACAAAATGCGGAGTATTTACAACTTTATTACAACATTCGACATAAAAGATGGGACTTTAGCCCCAAAACTGCCCTTAGGGGATCCTGTTCCCAACAACTCATATATGCAACTATATGAGACAAAACCCTTTCAATTCAATGAATGTTTACACTAATCTAGAGTAGAGAAAAAAATCAATGCAACAAACAAGCAACTGAAATCAAGATTACTCTTCACTACTTCGCTTTTCAAAACAAAATAATGAAAATTATTTCCACTTCCTATCCTTCCTATCAAATGCACTTCAACTAGTCCTTTCAACAGTAAAAGAAGTTCCTTTCATTTCAAATGCTCATGATGATGCAATTCTAGCTTTCAATGATGCTACTTAATGCAACATATCAATTTAACAAACTAGAATGATGTATTTTTTCAATGGAATGATAAAATGAATGTTTCACATAAACATTTCAATGAAAATTTTCCAAACATCAAAAACATCAATCAAAAGCCAAGCATGATAAGGAGAACTCCTTTCAAACCAAGTACGCAAGGACTCAATCGAAACAAAACAAGCAATGTAATCTATGCTCGAAAAGAGACATTCAATCAAGATAAGAGCAAAAGAAACTTTTTCACTTGTTCAATTGAAAACAAAGCAATACAAGGACTAAAACATGAAATGCATGGGGAAGCTAACCAACAAGTTGACTTGACGAGCAAACAAACGGTTGAATGGACAATTACCTAGATGCCCTAGGGACACAAACCATCCAAAAACTCAAAAAATCAAGTAAGACAAACTCAAACCAATCAAGCAAACAAATCAAGCTAACAAAGCTTTCTAGCCATGGAGAATATAGGCAAACAAGCCAAGAAACATAACTTATGAGGACAAGGCACACTAGCAATGATTCAGGAGAAAAACTAATTTTAACCTACAGTAATCGGCGTGACTGTCTAACTAACAACAAGTGCCACAAGGGGTACGACACAACTGTTCAAGGGTAAATCGTGCTAGTCGGCATGACTGTCAAAAAATAAACAGTGTTGATTGAGGGATTCAAAGAAAAAATAAATTTTCAAAAATCAAAACAAGACCTGTCACTCTAAATTCAAGAATCTAGGTAGCAAATAGTGTAAATCACAGAAAACTAAAAAGAAAGAGTGATACAACAAAAGTTAACACAAATCATGAAATGCAAAAAATCCAAAGAGAGGGATGGTTCCCCAGTGGAGTCACCAATTTGTGGAGTATGAGTATCCTCTCTGCAGATAGAGACGATCCCTCTAGCCCAAGAGTGGTTCTAGCTGCAAACAAGACAATCTAATGTAAATTTCCTTAGATTAGAATAGAATAAGAGGGCCTACCTCTTATAGCGCTAATCCACTTGATGTTTATCTTGCTTCCTAGCTCCAGCTTCCTTTCATTCCTTTCGAAACAAACATGCAAGAAATAACAGCAAACGTGATAGCATAAAATCGAATTCAATCTACTTAAAAGGTCAAGGAGTTTTAAGCTATCAAATGTAACATTACAAATGATATAAGAAATAAACCATTAGTTGTATTAATATAAACTTCAAAGAGAAATACAACCATAGCCTTGATCCTGCAGGTTCCCTTTAGCATGTCCGGGTTCTAGCACCACTATAAGCATCTCATGATTCACCCTCAAAACAATGGAAGTTCAAGGGCTCTTTCCCTTTGCTCCAAATCAAACACTATATTCTAATTCTCCCTTTACACACAAACTAGAAGGATAAGTTTCTCAAGTTGGCTATCAAGATTTTCATATTATTTCCAGCCCTTTCATTAGCTAGTTGAGGTTGTAAAATGAGGAGTTTATATAGCTTTCATGGAGGGGAAATGGATCCTCTTATGGTGGGAGAGGCCTTATCCCTTTTGGTTTGCTCCATTTTAATAGGGGAAAGGAGCCCAAACAATCTCTCTCGGCTCTATCTTGCCCAACCATTTACCAGACTTCAGTTCACGAAGCTTCTAACCCTAGAAGCATCGACTCCATATTTAAAAACTTTCCAAAAGAGGGTCAGCGCGGGTGATGAATGGCTCACTTGTATCATTCAGCGCTAGGCCTAGTTTTAAACTCTGCAAATCGGTATAGAGAAGGAACTAAGAACTAGCATCGGTCTTGAAAACTAGGTTTGAAGGAAGATTCTTGGGAAATTATGTAAGAGGGAGATGTTTTGCAGATGAAGAGGGATGTAAGGACATGTTCATCATGGCAGGGAAGCATATGAGGGTCACTGTAGAGGTGTTCCAGGATTGAGGAATGGAGAGTACAGGGGTAGTGATGAAATGTTGTATAACAAGCCTAGGAGTTTCCAGTGTTGCCTGACTAGAAACTTGTTCTTTAACCTCCTGCAGTGTGTTATCTTCCCATTCTTCTAAATTAGCATATTGTTCAATTTTAGTATTTGCAATGTGACATATGGTGCAGAATTATGTTCAACTTTCATGGACTAATATTACTCCCAATGCGTCATATGGCCAGCTAAAACGTAATTTAAATTTCATCTGCTTTAACAAATCATTGGCATCGTTGGTATTGACTATGAATGGGCCAACCTGTTCCTTAAATTTAAAGTGATATTTCTGCTTCCTGGAAACAAAATGAGTATCATCCATATTCATCTTTTATTTGATATATTCTAATACAAAAATCCTCATGGGGAGGAAAATTGGTAGTTTGTAAGGTGGAAGCACACAATCATAGATTCTAATCTTTAAAACGTTTTGGTATAGATAACAGTCTCCAACTTTGAATTGCTCACTTAGGTGTAGAATCCTTTTTATCTCTGTAGAAATCCTGGGAACTGCATCGCTACTTAACAAGCAAAATTCCATAAGCAAGAATTGGTTGATAAATTAACTAAAAGAGAAATATTTAGATTTTATCCTCACTAATGAGGTCCAATGAATTACTGACTGTGGGTCTCCTTCAGCATCTAATATTTATAGAGGAAAATTGAGCCTTTATGATTGATGATATAAAAAAAAATAAAGCAAAATTGGTTGGTTCTTGAATGATCCTTCAGAACTGAAATTTAGGAATTGATCATGAATTAAATCTGACAAGAATTTACTGTAATTGAACATAATTGAGGGTTTCTTGTCGAATTAAAACACTAATAAGAACCCAAATATAACTTCATCTACCCATTGATCATTTGGATATACTAACAGAAAATAAAATAAAATAAAATAAAATTAATTAATTAATTAATTAAAAAAAATGTAAATTACCTGCCTAGATATATCAATAAATATTGCAGAGAGATAAGGTGGATTTGTCCTAGGTAATTCAAAATTCTCACATACGAATGACTCTAAAATATGAGCTCTCTGTGAGAAATAATTTTTTTGGTAAATCTCCATGAGTGCATTAGTATAAAAAGGGTGAAGGGAGTCCTAAGGTTTTAATTGTAGAGCTTGACATATATATTCAAAGGTTATGGAGAAAAGAGTCTCGTTATTTTGAGCAACTATAGCTCTTTGACTTGGAAGGTATCAGGCTTTACACCAGGTGACAAAATCTGGGAAATGGTCTGTCTAAGGGAAACAAAACTGAGGGAGCAAGGATTCCCAAAAGGAGAATTCATTGTTGGCATCCTCATACTTTTCGAATGCCAAATTGTGAAGCTCATACAAATCGAATTCACAATGGGTTTCAGTGATTTTAAAATGGGTATCAATGAGAGGTAATTCATCTAGATTAATCACAGGATTAGAAGGGGATTTTCTATAGATATTTTGGATTTGCAAGGCTGGTCTTGCAAAGGTTCGACCAGTTCAAGCCCTAACTCCTTATATCCCGACCTCGTTGGGTACATGCAAAGAAAAACAGAGAAAAAAAGAAAACCGCTCTAATACCACTGATCTGAATTTAAACAAGAATGCAATAAATTATAGAAACAACCATAAACATAGAGATGCAGTGGAAATAATACTTCATTTCATTAATGTAAAATACTGAAATATGCTTACAAACAGAAATGGAAATAAACCAGCTAGGGTGATGGTAGCTTATCTCTGAGAAGAGATGTGGTGGCGACATGCCTCTAAATTTTTTTATGATGAGGCTCGAATGCCTATTTATTTTTGAGAAACAATGCAAAACCCTAAACGTCCAAAAACCTAACCCTAGGAGATGAAGCACCAAACTGTGGGCCCCGTTTGGGTAAATTGGTACATCAACTTCCCGAGGTCGTAAGTTTGGCATACAATCTCCGTTTGACGTGCACGATAGCTTGTTAGAAATATCTATCCAAGGACAATAACTTTGGGAATAGCAACATCAATTTATGACCCATGTTTCTCCTATATTTCCCCAAAAAAACATCGTTTAGAGCCTCAAAATGGCTCCGGAAGTTCAGGACCCGAAAAAATACTAAAAATAGTAAACTGTGCTACAATTTAGGAAACTGAAAAATTGAAAGAGACAATTGTGGGGGTCCAAGTGGGATAGGTGGGTGGCCACCAACATCCACCTGGATCAGCACTTCTTCCTCAAAGGAATATGGCTCGATCTCAACACATTCCCTAGTAAGGGCCATGTATCCAATGTACCTCTCAAGTGACCTCCTCTGCCTGCGCTGAGAAGATGGTGCTCCCACATTCTCTCTCACATCCTGCAACAATCTATCAGCTTCTTTTGTGCACTTTTGTCCATCTTTGGAAGCCTCTGCTTGAGTGGATGTCTCCACTTCTGGAACCTCTGCATGCGGCTACTCCGCATCAGTCTGAGGCTCCTCCTCCTTAGGAACCACTAGTTCCTCCACAGCCTGTAGTCGAAGCTCCCTCTCAAGGGAAACTCGCATGGCCTTCTGTTCATCAAACTTGAGATCTCTGCAAACCACTATCATCCGACTAGTAGGCAAGTACACCCGATAGTTGTGAAGTGTATTAGTGTACCCCACAAGTATCCCCAACTCTATTGTCGTCTCAAGCTTCTTTCGTGCATCCTTTGTCACATGGCAATATATCGATGAGCAAAAGATCCTATGGTGGCCCAAATCTGGTCTCTTATGGGAGAAAGCTTCCTTTGGTGTCTTCATCCCAAGTATGTGAAGTGGGATTCTATTCTACAAATAGACTGTTGTGTTGCATGCCTCAACCCACAAGTGAAGTGGTAGGCCTTCGTCATACAACATCACTCATGTTGCCCCTACAATAGATCTGTTCTTCCTCTCGGCCACCCCATTCGGCTATGGGTTATGAGGTACCATCAACTCTCGTTACATTCCTTCCGCTGCACAGAAGTCTTTAAACTCTCGAGAGACATATTCTCCACCGTTATCGCTTCTCAAGGCCTTGATATTCTTCCCTGACTCTTTCTCGAACAAAGCTTTGAAATCACAATACTTTGAGAAGGTTTGTTCCTTCTTCTGCATGAAATAAATCCAACGTTTACGAGAAAAATCATCAATGAAAATTACATAATACCTTTGCTTCACTGTGGATTCCATCAAGAATGGTCCACACACATCAGTATGAACTCACTCTAAGATATCCTTTGCTCGATTATCTCGATAATGAAAAGAATACTTGGTGTACTTTCCCAAGGTACAACCTTTGCATGTGTCAAATTGCTCAAGTTTACCTATGGGAAGCCTGTATATATTTTCTGCATTATCTTCAAAGCCCCATGATGCAAATGGCCCAACTGCCTGTGCCACAACTCGCCAATGTCTTGGCTTTGCACCAAATCTACTTTCGTACTTAATGCTTCATAATCATCTACATCTAGTTTATAGAGATTCTTCACCTGAATCCCTATCCTCTTGGTCTGACCCATGTCTATGTGTCTTAGGAACGCCTTTCCTTTACTGAAGACAACATCATAGCCTTTGTCCTCCAACATCACAACCGATACCAAGTTCTTCTTCAGTCCAGGCACATACATCACATTTGTTAAGACGAGAGGAGCTCCATGCTCCCTCTGAAAAGAAACCATGCCTACTCCTGAAACACTATACTTCATGTCATCACCCATCTCTATGTGCATCTTGAGGTCTTTCTCCTCCAAGGTACTGAATAAACTTTTATCACGATCATGTGGAATGAGGCTCCATTGTCAATATACTAGACACAACCCATCATCGATGAAACCATGCATTCGATGAGGGTAAATTCCATTTCGAACTAAGAGGCTAATGCCTCACCTTCCGATCCTACCGAGGATCCCTTCTTGGACTTCTCCAATGGGCAATTATTCACATAATGTCCCATCTCAATTTGAAGTATGATATGAATTCGATTTGCACTTGCAACCCCAAACTTCAAACTTCAAATTCTATTCTCCATATACTGTTCACAGCTCCGATAAACTTGGCTCTGATACCATGTAGAATTTCCTGCAAATTTTCTACAAATCTACCTCTGAGATCTATGTGGAAAATATGATTTTAGATTGACTCGATAATGCAATATACTAAAGCAAAATACTATAATCTACTTCTACTATCAAACTTGCAAAAGCTTAAAGATCGATCTAAATCAGATTTGAACACATATAACCAGAAGAAGAAGAATCAATACACATGAAACACAGAAAATACTCAAGGGAAAGCCTCAGCTAAAAACCCCACTATCTATATTATCATACAAGGTGGAAATAAATCAGAATTACACAAAGCCTTAGCTATCACAACGAGCCAACTCTCAGTACAATCCTCCTGGATGCTCACAGGCAAACTTGGCTTCTCACCAGCCTTCTCCTCTACCCTCCAAGCTCCTATTTCCTTGCACATTTTCTCCTGGGTGATCTTCTTGTTACCAAGTGTAACACTAATCTCTCACACTGATCTCACACCCTGTAAAACTGTGCAATCCTCCTGTGCATTAATCCTTCTACACACATGAGTTTCCTTTTTTTAATAGATAAAACATGCAACTAATAGTACACTGTCCTTGACATTTAGCTCAACTGGGTCTTTCTTAGAACAGACATGCATGAGTTTCCAATGAGTGAATCTTCAGTTATATGGAGTACACTAGTTGAGTGCATGCATGCATCAACTAACTGATAACTCACAATTAGTTCCTCAAACAGTTTGGAGCTAATTTAACTGGACTTAACTCAGTAAACTTAGCTAACTAATTACAACTCAAATATAACTCAATCTTATCTCCTTAATTAAGGGATAATCTCCTTAATTTAAGGGATAACTGTTGCATGACTTCAGAAAGACTTCTAACTTGAATTTCTCCAACTAATTAACTCAAGATGAATTAATTAATTATTTTTCAAGCAGCTGGTGAGACTAAATTCGAATTTTATTTCACAATTTTAATTCAAGGACAAATTAAAATTGGAATATTCTTGTTGCCACATTTCAACAGTTGGGTTCTAAACGAACAAACCTAAGGTAGGCATAGCGCATGAAGACTAAATGGGGTTGTTATATAACGACAAGGCATTGGGAGTGCTTGAAACCAACTGAGCTAGAGAGGTATAACCATGCGGCAATAAAGGCTCATTATACTTAGGGTAGACACTAGTCGACATGCTTCCCGTATAAAGGAAACCTTCTAGAGGGAATAGATATCCCTGCTCATCAACTACGTGAGGAGTGTGTGTAGCAGAAACCTCCAAGTGACCGAAGAGGAGATTCGGATCTCGTCTTCTGATTCCATGGGTGGAAACAAATGACCACGGACAACTGAATATGTTTGAGGAGATAATTCCAAAGGAATACCAGGTTGATTGTACAGACTATACGGACGCTATGGTGATAAAACAACATGATCGAACAAAGGATTCGAAGGGTAAAAAACCAGTCCTTGTTGATGTTCAGGAGTCGGCGAACTCTCGGGAGCCTGGATAGGATTATCTGGAGATTCTAGGCCAGATTCGTAAGGTGATCTAGTATCTAATGGAGGAGGACGAGATGACAAAGGTTGAATACTCAAAAAACTTCCAAGTTCAACACCTTGATCCTCGAGTGACTACAGAAGTTCAAGGAGAGGCTCCTCAGATGATCTTTCAGATGGAGGAGAGGAAGAGGAACTAGGTGAACCTGATGGTTCAGCCACAATGACTTTGTCTCAAACAAAAAGAGAAAAGAGATTAATTTTAGGGTTTCTTTAAAATATATTAAAGGTATACTCATGATGTGGTCCAGAATAATACTATCAGGAAGGTGATGTGATCATGAGCAAAAAAAAAAATTAAGACGATGAAATAGACTGATGCCTTTTCATGTTTTAAGAGTCAAGAAAAAAACAAAGATGACTCTAGTCACTTTCAACTTGAATGAGCTCGAAAGGACAAGTGCTCGATGATATTTTAAATCTGAAGAGTTAAAAAGACCAAAATGACTACTCAGGATAATCTAGGCGAAAGGATTACCAGGTAACCGTGAATTGCATAATACCTCTTGGCAAACCAAGAAGTATGGGCAGGCAATCTCCCCGAATGATTTGTTTGGTGTATCACGTTTATAAGGTGACAAACTTAGCTTCCTGTGGATAAAGGATTGCAAACCTAGTGGGGTCTCCCTTTATATATGTGACGGTATGGGGAGCACAAGTCTATACTAGTATTGTCTAATGTCGAAGCGAACGACAGTTGCTAGGTTTAAAGACACTGGAACACGTCTCTAGCCTAGACCTCTAAATGTGAGTGTTAAGTTTCAAATGCGCCTTAGGTTAATTGAATACATTTTAAGGGTTTATCTGGAAATTAAGTCTCGGTTTTCAGGCCCTATCGATGTCACTTTAAAAACTCAAGTTGGCTTGGTGGGGCTTGACCCAGGCTCAGTGTTAGTTAGCCAAACAAATCCCTACGCTACTGGCCCTTTCGACACTAGCCTGCAGAGTGTGGACCGAAGTATCACCTGAAGCAGTATGGGGGGATGTTGGAACCAAGTTTCTGCACCCTAAGATGGTCGTGATGTTGATTTATTCCTCTTATTCCTGCTTTCGTGCATGTCGTTAAGTTCTAGGGCTTAGTCTGTCTAGCCCTTTATCCCACCCTTCAGTACCTCCGTGAAGGGGTACGATTGGCCTTCGCGTAGCCCTAACCTGCAGTCAAGGTACTTTCACGCTACTAGGGCAGCGTATCGTGTAGATTCCCAACCTATCTTAAGTGTCTTACTTATCTTATTAAACAATCACAGTTATCACTGCATAAACATATATCTTTAATTGTGTTCAATTATCCAACGTAATCACGTATATTCGCGCATCACATAAGCATTGTAAATGAATCCATACACAATATGACAAGATGCATTAACAGGAAATAAAGACACAGAATTTGTAGAATACTTCTCTTTTTTGATATCTTCAGATGATTACAGACTCTATCTGCCCTGTGCACACAATTGCAGGGGTCCGCACGCTGAGCTGTGGAATTCCACCCTAGGCCTTTGCGCACTCAGATGTAGAGCCGCTACTTACACTAAGACCCAAAACTTAGATTTCTCTCCTTATTGCTCAAGACTTCTTCTGACTCATTCTATTACTCATTGAGACTACTTATAGCTTACTTACTTATCTCTTTTTATACAATCCCATGGTCTGCAGACCATGGGTAGATCTTTTACAGCTGACTTTACTTTACAAAATAAGGGCAAACAACCCTTTATGACTCATGACACCTTCGCACTCCACAACCACAAAATGCGGAGTATTTACAACTTTATTACAACATTCGACATAAAAGATGGGACTTTAGCCCCAAAACTGCCCTTAGGGGATCCTGTTCCCAACAACTCATATATGCAACTATATGAGACAAAACCCTTTCAATTCAATGAATGTTTACACTAATCTAGAGTAGAGAAAAAAATCAATGCAACAAACAAGCAACTGAAATCAAGATTACTCTTCACTACTTCGCTTTTCAAAACAAAATAATGAAAATTATTTCCACTTCCTATCCTTCCTATCAAATGCACTTCAACTAGTCCTTTCAATAGTAAAAGAAGTTCCTTTCATTTCAAATGCTCATGATGATGCAATTCTAGCTTTCAATGATGCTACTTAATGCAACATATCAATTTAACAAACTAGAATGATGTATTTTTTCAATGGAATGATAAAATGAATGTTTCACATAAACATTTCAATGAAAATTTTCCAAACATCAAAAACATCAATCAAAAGCCAAGCATGATAAGGAGAACTCCTTTCAAACCAAGTACGCAAAGACTCAATCGAAACAAAACAAGCAATGTAATCTATGCTCAAAAAGAGACATTCAATCAAGAGAAGAGCAAAAGAAACTTTTTCACTTGTTCAATTGAAAACAAAGCAATACAAGGACTAAAACATGAAATGCATGGGGAAGCTAACCAACAAGTTGACTTGACAAGCAAACAAACGGTTGAATGGACAATTACCTAGATGCCCTAGGGACACAAACCATCCAAAAACTCAAAAAATCAAGTAAGACAAACTCAAACCAATCAAGCAAACAAATCAAGCTAACAAAGCTTTCTAGCCATGGAGAATATAGGCAAACAAGCCAAGAAACATAACTTATGAGGACAAGGCACACTAGCAATGATTCAGGAGAAAAACTAATTTTAACCTACAGTAATCGGCGTGACTGTCTAACTAACAACAAGTGCCACAAGGGGTACGACACAACTGTTCAAGGGTAAATCGTGCTAGTCGGCATGACTGTCAAAAAATAAACAATATTGATTGAGGGATTCAAAGAAAAAATAAATTTTCAAAAATCAAAACAAGACCTGTCACTCTAAATTCAAGAATCTAGGTAGCAAATAGTGTAAATCACAGAAAACTAAAAAGAAAGAGTGATACAACAAAAGTTAACACAAATCATGAAATGAAAACAATCCAAAGAGAGGGATGGTTCCCCAGTGGAGTCACCAATTTGTGGAGTATGAGTATCCTCTCTGCGGATAGAGACGATCCCTCTAGCCCAAGAGTGGGTCTAGCTGCAAACAAGACAATCTAATGTAAATTTCCTTAGATTAGAATAGAATAAGAGGGGCTACCTCTTATAGCGCTAATCCACTTGATGTTTATCTTGCTTCCTAGCTCCAGCTTCCTTTCATTCCTTTCGAAACAAACATGCAAGAAATAACAGCAAACGTGATAGCATAAAATCGAATTCAATCTACTTAAAAGGTCAAGGAGTTTTAAGCTATCAAATGTAACATTACAAATGATATAAGAAATAAACCATTAGTTGTATTAATATAAACTTCAAAGAGAAATACAACCATAGCCTTGATGCTGCAGGTTCCCTTTAGCATGTCCGGGTTCTAGCACCACTATAAGCATCTCATGATTCACCCTCAAAACAATGGAAGTTCAAGGGCTCTTTCCCTTTGCTCCAAATCAAACACTATATTCTAATTCTCCCTTTACACACAAACTAGAAGGATAAGTTTCTCAAGTTGGCTATCAAGATTTTCATATTATTTCCAGCCCTTTCATTAGCTAGTTGAGGTTGTAAAATGAGGAGTTTATATAGCTTTCATGGAGGGGAAATGGATCCTCTTATGGTGGGAGAGGCCTTATCCCTTTTGGTTTGCTCCATTTTAATAGGGGAAAGGAGCCCAAACAATCTCTCTCGGCTCTATCTTGCCCAACCATTTACCAGACTTCAGTTCACGAAGCTTCTAACCCTAGAAGCATCGACTCCATATTTAAAAACTTTCCAAAAGAGGGTCAGCGCGGGTGATGAATGGCTCACTTGTATCATTCAGCGCTAGGCCTAGTTTTAAACTCTGCAAATCGGTGTAGAGAAGGAACTAAGAACTAGCATCGGTCTTGAAAACTAGGTTTGAAGGAAGATTCTTGGGAAATTATGTAAGAGGGAGATGTTTTGCAGATGAAGAGGGATGTAAGGACATGTTCATCATGGCAGGGAAGCATATGAGGGTCACTGTAGAGGTGTTCCAGGATTGAGGAATGGAGAGTACAGGGGTAGTGATGAAATGTTGTGTAACAAGCCTAGGAGTTTCCAGTGTTGCCTGACTAGAAACTTGTTCTTTAACCTCCTGCAGTGTGTTATCTTCCCATTCTTCTAAATTAGCATATTATTCAATTTTAGTATTTGCAATGTGACATATGGTGCAGAATTATGTTCAACTTTCATGGACTAATATTACTCCCAATGCGTCATATGGCCAGCTAAAACGTAATTTAAATTTCATCTGCTTTAACAAATCATTGGCATCGTTGGTATTGACTATGAATGGGCCAACCTGTTCCTTCAATTTAAAGTGATATTTCTGCTTCCTGGAAACAAAATGAGTGTCATCCATATTCATCTTTTAATTGATATATTCTAATACAAAAATCCTCATGGGGAGGAAAATTGGTTGTTTGTAAGGTGGCTGCACACAATCATAGATTCTAATCTTTAAAAAGTTCTGGTATAGATAACAGTCTCCAACTTTGAATTGCTCACTTAGGTGTAGAATCCTTTTTATCTCTGTAGAAATCCTGGGAACTGCATCGCTGCTTAACAAGCAAAATTCCATAAGCAAGAATTGGTTGAGAAATTAACTAAAAGAGAAATATTCAGATTTTATCCTCACTAATGAGGTCCAATGAATTACTGACTGTGGGTCTCCTTCAGCATCTAATATTTATAGAGGAAAAATGAGCCTTTATGATTGATGATATAAAAAAAAATAAAGCAAAATTGATTGGTTCTTGAATGATCCTTCAGAACTGAAATTTAGGAATTGATCATGAATTAAATCTGACAAGAATTTACTGTAATTGAACATAATTGAGGGTTTCTTGTCAAATTAAAACACTAATAAGAACCCAAATATAACTTTATCTACCCATTGATCATTTGGATATACTAACAGAAAATAAAATAAAATAAAATATAATTAATTAATTAATTAATTAAAAAAAATGTAAATTACCTGCCTAGATATATCAATAAATATTGCAGAGAGATAAGGTGGATTTGTCCTAGGTAATTCAAAATTCTCACATACGAATGACTCAAAAATATGAGCTCTCTGTGAGAAATAAATTTTTTGGTAAATCTCCATGAGTGCATTAGTATAAAAAGGGTGAAGGGAGTCCTAAGGTTTTAATTGTAGAGCTTGACATATATATTCAAAGGTTATGGAGAAAAGAGTCTCGTTATTTTGAGCAACTATAGCTCTTTGACTTGGAAGGTATCAGGCTTTACACCAGGTGACAAAATCTGGGAAATGGTCTGTCTAAGGGAAACAAAACTGAGGGAGCAAGGATTCCCAAAAGGAGAATTCATTGTTGGCATCCTCATACTTTTCGAATGCCAAATTGTGAAGCTCATACAAATCGAATTCACAATGGGTTTCAGTGATTTTAAAATGGGTATCAATGAGAGGTAATTCATCTAGATTAATCACAGGATTAGAAGGGGATTTTCTATAGATATTTTGGATTTTCCCTTATGGGTGGTGTGGTGCTATAAAAAGGGTCTCTTTCACCTCTAATTACCTCACATTAGTTGTCAATCCAGGAACATTTTGTTATTTCAAAGAGTGTCTCAGTCTGAGGCTATCATTTATCACAGTAATGCTGGTAGTATACTGTTCAGAAATACAAGAGTAAATGGATGCTTGTTTACAGTAAACTACTTCAAAAGATTAAACTACTCATTCAGAAAACTAAGCAAGTTATCAGTCAAGGATTCAGTAACAGTAACTCATCCCTTTGTAAACTAATGGAACTAAGGTAAATCATAGAATAGATCGTGGATCTGGGAGCCAGGAAGTAAATGTCAGTGCTCACTATAGCCCTGGATCGTTCTTCACACCAAAATAACAAAGAACAGGAAATAGAACGGCAAGTAAGAAATGAAACAGCGAAACAAGAAATGGAACAGAAAATCTGAAATGGAACAGCAAAGAGGAAACTCTAATAGCAACTAAGTCTAGCAAGCAATAACACCTTAGTCTACAAGATCAAATGCACGAATCGTGATCTACAGGAATTGAATGGCAATCTTTCACTCTTAAAGGACGAATTGAACAACACACCAAAATGGAACAACACTGATTAATGATAAACTATAGAATAGTACTTCAAAACCATATATGCACACAGCACACCTTAATAGTAACCTAATCTCGGTAAACCAGTTATCACTCTTAGTTATAAAAGATTACGGTTGCATTTCAGAATGGAACAGCAAAGTCTATAGATCCACAATCGCAAAGAACATAATTGCTAAGATGAATTCCGTAATACCAATGAATAAGTGCACGACACAGAGGCTCTGTAATTGAACAGCAACAATATTCTATAAAGACTGACAGTATTATATCAACACTTAGAAGAACAGTGATACGTTGCAGAGTCAATGCAACAGTTCTGTCTCAGTAAAGTAAACATAACAGAGCATGTGATGTAGACTAACAAAACACATCAGATTACCAAATCACGTTGATAAGCAAACCACGCATAAACCAAATGTAATAGTACAGGAGCAAGTGTCCTCCAGGGTCGGGCCCTTAGCCTCCAGGGGTACACCGCTTGAAGTTATTCCAGACTCAAGGATGAAATAACAACCGAGTTTTTATTAATGCATAAAATGAAATTACAATAGATTGGTTCTTAACGAGACTTGATGATCAAATTTTTGATCTCAAAGGAAATTACATAAAACATAACCAACTTTTTTCGAGCTAACAGTGTTGTCCCTTTTATAAGGGTGAAGGTGGAGATATCTAAGTGCAGAAATAGATAAAACAACGATCCCTCAGGATCAAGGATCCTGAGGGATTCGGCGAACCATTAGTCCTCAATCATCTCTTTCCTTTCCTGCGCCGAGCCGATATCTCCACTTCCTTTCCAAGGCTGACTCACTTTGATTTTCTTTGCCTTGTTTGCATACAGTCCCCCGTCAAAGGGGCAACGGTTAACCTGTCCTTGTCCTTTTCTTTGGAACGGAAACTTCTCATTTTTCCTCCTTCCTGCATAAGGAAATGACATTTGTTAGTGTTTTCATCTTGCATATTAATCTCACATGTTTTATTATAATTTATTATCATTTTCCTAGTTCATGATGCAAAAGGTTTGTAAGTTCTAATGAAAAGATGCTGAAATAATTACCAAAAACATACCTTCTTTAGTACTCCACACACCCCCCTGCTTACCCTTTTTCACGCCCTCATGAAAACATTGTAGTTGACGTGTAAGGCAGTGAGTGAGTAGGTTGGAGATGGAATCTCATGTGAAGGTTGTTACCGTGAATAATGTCTATGCAGAACTGCTAATCCCACTAAGGCTGGTAGCTACCTTAGAAACAAACAAAGTAAAACTACTTTCGTTTTCCTTTAATATAGATGAGAGAAGAATAAAGGAGACCAACCTCTGTCTTGCGCTTGGTTCCTTTCTCGATTCCTCTCTCTTCTGATAGTCCTTTGCTACTTGCTTTCTTGTATACCCAGCTTCACAGAGTACCTGCAAAATCAAAGCAACATAACTGTTATAGACATTTTTGTGCCTTATATCTCTAAGCATGAAATGTCCATAAACCAAGGGATCCTAAGTCCCTAAAAGTGTTGTTCCGGCCCCTAAAGGAACAAGGTCAACAAATTACAGCTTCTCCCAGAAGTTCTCCACCAGAAACTGCTCAGAATTAGTCAAATCAGGATCATTTCAGCTGCTCCACTAGCTAGCTGCGTTGCATAGCACCCAAGTACACTAGCTAGGTGCATTGCAACGCACCTAAATGCACTACCAGGGTGTGTTGAGCAGGAAATGACAAATGGCAGTGTCATTCCGCGAGGTGGACAGACAATGGAAGCTTCCAGAATCTTCCCCAATGACACTTGCCTCACTGAGTTCGACCAAGGATGAGTAAGAGGCTCTCAGTCTCCAAGTGGAAGCAAGAACTGATAGAGAGAAGACACTAGTCAGATCATAAGCTGACTCATCCTCTTTGCATACATCTATATATGGATCCCTCATCCCAGAGATCCAGAGGCGGGAATTTTGTACATTGCAGAGAATTGCTGTTGGTTTTGAGATAGATATCAGAGTATTGGGTGATTTATGCTTTGTTGGAGGTGAAGAGTGGAATTCTATGCTAGGAGGTTGATGCTGGATCAGGAATCATCGGTTGTAACTCCTCCTGGACCTTCTTTTCATATCAATAAAACTATTTGAGTTTCTCCTACATGCTTGTGTATCATTGATGTTTGTTACATTTGTATGTTTAGCTTAAATCTGATCCTAAGCTATTTATGAATATAAATCCATGTCTTTGTGTAGTTTTCTTCTTCTGTGATCTTACAGGAACTTGGTGAAGCTGGGCAAGTAAGGGAGCAGGTAACTGGAAGCTGTCAAAGAGAAGGAAGATTGGATCAAAGGACTAGCGCAAGACACAGGTTGGTTCATCCTATTCCTCTTCGTTTATAGTTCATAAAGAAGAATACGAAAGTATTTTTCCCTGTTTGTTTCTAAGGTCACTGTCACACCTTAGTGGGATAGGGTCGTTCTGAGTAGACACTTTTCTCGTTAACAAAATGGCGACTCCGCTGGGGATCGTGTCTATTTAGTTTGTTTGTGTTTCTCTTGTTGTTTGTTTCATAAACATAGAAGTAGCAATCGAACTGCATTTGCCATTATCAAATGCAAAGTAGACATCTGCTACTTCAATCCATTCACTGGATCTGTTTATGATTTGAACAGCTGATTCACAAATGATTTGATTGCCCTTTGTGATAGCTCTTAGACCTCTTTTAAATCTACCCTCTGATTGTGCATTACTGATTGCTTTTACTCGGCCAAAAACCATAGATTAAACTGCAAACCGTGACCCAGAACCTGAATAGAATTCTCGTTTTTGCCCCAACGCAGGCTCTGTGAAGAGATTCTGCATTTCAACGCAGTTCCCGAGAGGGCTACCTGCACTGCAATCCAGTTTCTCTGTGTAACAGGTGCGCTGATCGGCCTAGCCTTGTGCAGCTGAGGTTCTTTGCTTCATTTTTTCAGTTTTGTCTCTGTTTTGCAGCCTGTGATCAGTGTATGTGTCTGTTTAAAAACCCCTTTTCTTTGCCTTAATTCCGCCTCCTTTGTACAAAAATACTGTAGATGTTTTTGTGTGTTTGTTACATCATTTACAGTTTTCCATTGAAAAAGTAGAATAGTCATACTGTCGTCCTTTGATTTAGATCTGTCGTAAGTGTCAATTTTGATCATAGGAGAAAGTTATTTGCTGTTGACAGTTGATTATGCTTTTACTTTTGCCTTTGGTTTGAATTTGTGACTTTCTAGTGTCGAAACGATTATTTATTTCAAAATCATAAAGTGTCGTAATCATCTCTACCTTTTGATTTCGAAAAGAAGCTTGTTTGTGTTTGTCGCTTGAAAGCAAATTTAGATTTGTACATCAACTTTCTTTTTAGGCATCAATATTAAGAAAGTGAAAAAAAAATACATGCACATGTGCATTTGCATATTGACAGTCTGTTTGGCTTGATTTAGGAAAGTGCATTTACAGTGTGCTCTTTGCTCTTTGAGAAAAGATTGTGTCTTTCTTTTCCCCTTGTAGCTAGGATTTTCATTGCTGAAAAGAGATAAAAGTTTTCTTATCATCTTTAGATTGCATTTTAGGAATTACATCTACATCTCGTGGTGAACCCAAAAGGCAAACTTCATAAGAAAGATAAACTTAAAATAAATTGAATGAATCTAACAATTCTTTGGAACTTAACGCACAACATTTAGAGGTCTAGGCTAGAGACGTATTCCGGCGTCGTAAAGCCTGGTAACTGTTGTCCTCACTGATGGTTGGGTGATTCCTCCACTTTGAGACGATAAGTGCCAGTACGGACTTATGCACCCATGTAGCGTCGAGTATATATTGGGAGACCCCTATAGGCTTAAAACCTTTTATCCATAGGAAGCCGTGTCGGCCGCCCTACTGATCGCAATGCACCAAACACATCATTCAGGAAGATTGACTGTCATACCGTAAAAAGTATTCTGCAGTTTTGCGATTGGTTTGGTACTCCCTCTACCTAGATCTCCAGAGCAGTCCCTTTCGTTCCTTTTCAGACTCCGTAATGGAAAAGGTCCATCTGAGGACTTGTCACTTCAGGCTCATTAAAAATCGAAGGAGACTAGAGTCATCTTTTGTTTTTTCTCGACTCTTAAAAATTGAAAAAACAAGTTGTGTAAAAGCGTCTAAAAATTTATTTTAAATAGAATATTCATACCCTTTTCCTACGTTGATCTTAGGTTGAGAAAATGGAGTCTACCAACCAAGGAATTCCCCTTGGTGGAAATCCTAGTCCCTTCTCCTCTTGGGGAGATGTTGGTGCACCCCATATGGCCACATTGTCACTTCCAGAACTGACAATTGGCTTGCCAGTATGGCTCTTCTCAACCAATGTCGTTCAGAACACCACCATTCCTGAACAATCAAATCAGCAATTAGACGAGTCCAGAGTTGCCCACCAACCTTCTACTTCCTCTAATTCTTCCTCTCCTCCTTCCTCTTCGCTTGATGGGGCTGGCAAAGCCAAAAGTAAACTTCCTAATGAGAAGAAGGAGAAGAAGAAGAAAGAGAAGAAGAAGAAGGAGCCAAAGGCGAATGGGGGAAAACAAGTGTCGTCTAACGAAAATCCACACACTGCACCGACCAGGCCTAAATCGCCATGTGTCATTTGCAAAGGAGACCACTTTCACAAAGATTGTCCTTGCATCCCTCGGATACTAAGGGACTGGTCTCCTCGTTTGCACAATCCGGTGTCATCAACCTCTGATGATCATGTTGAAATAACACCGTCAACTAGCGAAATTGAAGCCCTAGGACAAAAAGGGAAAGCTAGATTTCCTTGTAAATTGTGCGAAGGCAATCATGCCATCCACCGTTGTCCCTTCTTAGACAAAGCGAAAAGAGTTTTGGATGATCATCCGGTTTCACCGTTACGACTTCCTCCTGGATATAAAAAACTCTTGCCGAGTCCATCGCTAGTTGAGAATCCAGCTGGCCCGCTCAAGTGGTCACCTGAAGCGCCTATCATCGAAGATAAACCATCTGAATCCATACCAGATGAAAGTCAAAAGGTCGAGGCGGCAGTTGACCCGGTCTTGCCTTCAGAGGTTTTATCTTCGGATGATACAGTCACTGAAGAGAACAAGGATGACACTGTCCAAATTCTCTTCATCAACACAGAATCTGACGAACATGGGGGCAATCTACCCATTCCCTTACTGCAGGAGGGAAGTTCGTCAGAGCCATACCCGACCATCTACTCGGTCCCACCTCCAAGCAACCTAGTTGTCTCCTTCGACTGGAATCAACTAGGCAGACCCCGTTTACCAGCAAGTGTACCATTCCGAATTATCGTTCAAATATATAGAATGGTCATGGCTGGTACCATCATAGATGAGGGGGCTTCTGTGAGTATCCTTTCCTTTATTGCTTGGAAAGCGCTTGGTTCGCCATCGCTTTTTCCTGAGATGAGAAATCTCACAGGCTTTGATAAAGGAACTAGTCGACCTTTAGGGATCCTTCCCGATGTGCCCATAACATTGAGAAGGAAGACAGTTCGCATGAACGTAATGGTAGTTCAAGGACCCTTGGATTATAATCTACTCCTTGAACGAGACTATATTTATTGCATGGGAGCCATCGTCTCCTCACTCTTTAGAGTAATGTGTTTTCTGCACGAAGGAAGAGTGGTCAAGCTCGTGGACTAGCTTTCATTTCCTGGATCACACATAGCAAATAGTCATATACCATCCCTAAATGGTCTCTTCACGCAAGAAATGTCTCAATCCCCAGTCCGTCCTCCCGATGAGCGCGAGTAATTCGAAGGGATATGACTGAAACCCAGGGGGCATGCGTCCTGGTCTGCTTCGACAGGAAAACTTCGGGTATAGGGTAGGTTTCCGCAGGAGAATATGACTAGCTTGTACCCCGTCCGTCGGTGGAAGAGGGGTTATTCTAGAATAAGATTCTCTTGTCAAAGTTATGTGAGTGGCGAACGTCGTTGCTCACCTTTGTTTATCTTGGTAGACTTCGTCGAAGAAGTGTTTTGTTTGCACCGCGAATCGAACAATATTTGGGTAACCTGTAAGAGGTAGGCCTCTCCCGGTAAAACAAATGTTTTATTGGACTAAAGAAGGGGTAACCTTGAAACCATATTTTATACCTGGGGGCATGAAAACCTTTTGGAGTGCAAGCAAAGAGCAATTATTTATCTGTTTTTTGGATTAGTCGTTTCCTAACTTGCATAAAGAAAGGATGTGGGGCAAAAATCTAAAAGTTGTCGTTTTATATGAGACATTCTTATCATATGACTGGATTAATCGAGCAGTTTTAGCACATAGTTCAATCTCGTTAAAAAATAAACATAAGACATGAGCAAATGTTTCCACCCGCGTTTAAGCTCGTTAAAAAATGAGCTATTCCCCGGTAAATAACCACCGTGAATGAAGCATTTCAGCCATTAAAGCCTTGGTCATGTTTGCACCGTCACCTCCACTTCTCCATTGGCCGATCATTCACCTCCATTTGATTGTTTACCCATTTTGAGGAACAGCTGCGAAGAGTGATTTCACTAGCCATCCTTGTGACACTACTGTGATTGGAAAATTCCAAACCTTACCTGGAATCAGCTGCTACCCATTTTATCACTCGTTCCTCAAAAGACGAGTCTTCTTTAAGCTCTTTTCATCTGACTCATAAAATATGAAAAGATTGCTGAGTTTTGGCCTTCCAGCTAGTTAAGCGACCGGAAGTGCTATCCCTCCTCTAGATTTTAATCTTTTTGGACCTGAGGGATTGTTGCACAAAAAGATCGAGCGCTTGTTTTGTTCGGCTCGTTAAAACTATCGAAAATTCATCCCTTCTGTATTGTTTTATACTTTTTCGGACTTAAGGGATTAGATGACGAAAAAGGAATTTCAGAGTTACCTTTACGTACCTTTTCAGACTCTCTAAAAATGAAAAGGACCGAGTTGTCTTTGTCGTTAAACTCGTTAAAAAGATTAATAGCGACAAACTTGTCTTTAGACGAGAACGAGTTTCACTATCGCTAGGCTCGTTAAAACATAGCGATGGGTTTGCTCGAAGGGCAAATTATAGAACAAGCATATGTTATCCTCCTCAAGCTTGACAAAAATAAAGAGGTACTGGTCAACAATGACTGGGGAAAATTGGGAAGAAAACTCAAAGAATCTTTATTGGTAGCAAGTCGCTCTTGAACATGACACTTCCATTCCGTGCCTAAGTCGGGTTGGGTTGTTTTATTCACCGGTCACATCACCATGGTCACGCCATACCATCCAAATTTGGGGTGAATGCTACCAATCCATCACATAAGTGTCGCTGACATGTTCAAGAGAAGTCATCCAGAGAAGTCACCCGTGTCCCATCCACTACCATACATTATACTTCATTCTTTCATGACCGCCATCCTAAACCGTATATCATCAGATTGTTTTCACCTCCATCAAAATCATTTGCTCCGTTCCATGTCATTGATGTGGGATTCATTGAGGCCCTCCTTCGACGGATCGTTTCTTGTCGACATCAGCTCAATATCCAAGAAGTTGATCTAGGAATACCCCCTTCAGTACTTTGAAGCTTGCATGCCTCAATGGCAAGTTTCTCACTTCCGGTGACAGGTATACATCAATGACCTTCGACCGAAAGATTTTGCGTGGTGTTCGACGCCAAGTCCTTTATTCACACCACGTGAATTGTACTGCAGTACGTTGAGGGTCATCATCATTATCAGTGATTCCTCTCGCGCTTGTTAACAGTTTACATCATTGACTGGTAATCAAGCGATGTCTTTCAATGTTTGACTTCAAAACATTTCTCACATGGATCGACTTGTACTTCGAGTGAAGATCGGATGAGATTGAAGACCCCAGATCTAGTTTCATCCATCCGGGCTGCGATATATATTCAGGAAAATAAAGACATTGAAATGTACAGCACTGTAGCACAGATAATCATCCTACCAAAAGGATGATGGCTCTATCAGAATCATCAGTCTACCATCAGACGATTTTCTATCCTATGTACATGAAAATGAATTTATAAAGCTGAGCATGGGAATGCTCACCTCAGCTAGATCATGAAAACAGTATGAAGATAATGTATTGTATTGTATCCTATTACAGGTCTCCTCCCAGCATTGAAAGAACTTCGGATCCTCCTAATAAAGCATTTCACCCGATAAACGGCCTCATACTTTAGGGGCCAACTGTTATAGACATTTTTGTGCCTTATAGCTCTAAGCATGAAATGTCCATAAACCAAGGGATCCTAAGTCCCTAAAAGTGTTGTTCCAGTCAACAAATTACAGCTTCTCCCAGAAGTTCTCCACCAGAAACTGCTCAGAATCAGTCAAATCAGGATCATTTCAGCTGCTCCACTAGCTAGCTGTGTTGCATAGCACCCAAGTACACTAGCTAGGTGCATTGCAATGCACCTAAATGCACTACCCAGGTGCGTTGAGCAGGAAATGACAAACGGCAGTGTCATTCCGCGAGGTGGATAGACAATGGAAGCTTCCAGAATCTTCCCCAATGACACTTGCCTCACTGAGTTCGACCAAGGATGAGTAAGAGGCTCTCAGTCTCCAAGTGGAAGCAAGAACTGACAGAGAGAAGACACTAGTCAGATCATAAGCTGACTCATCCTCTTTGCATACATCTATATATGGATCCCTCATCCCAGAGATCCAGAGGCGGGAATTTTGTACATTGCAGAGAATTGCTGTTGGTTTTGAGATAGATATCAGAGTATTGGGTGATTTATGCTTTGTTGGAGGTGAAGAGGGGACTTCTATGCTGGGAGGTTGATGCTGGATTAGGAATCATCAGTTGTAACTCCTCCTGGACCTTCTTGTCATATCAATAAAACTATTTGAGTTTCTCCTACATGCTTGTGTATCATTGATGTTTGTTACATTTGTATGTTTAGCTTAAATCTGATCCTAAGCTATTTATGAATATAAATCCATGTCTTTGTGTAGTTTTCTTCTTCTGTGATCTTAGAGGAACTTGGTGAAGCTGGGCAAGTAAGAGAGCAGGTAGCTGGAAGCTGTCAAAGAGAAGGAAGATTGCATCAAAGGACTAGCGCAAGACACAGGTTGGTTCATCCTATTCCTCTTCGTTTATAGTTCATAAAGAAGAATATGAAAGTAGTTTTCCCTGTTTGTTTCTAAGGTCACTGTCACACCTTAGTGGGATAGGGTCATTCTGAGTAGACACTTTTCCCGTTAACAATAACACTATACGAGAACATAGATCTATTATCATAAACAATCTAGGATCAAATGTAAATTTACCATACAAATGCATAAAACATAAATCACACAAGAGTATGGAGGAAAACTTGAATAGCTTTATTGATAATCAAGAAAGTGCCAAGAGAGTTACAACCAGTTGTTCTGACCCAACATCATCCTCTCAGCAAGTAAGCCCTTCTTCACCTCATGAAAAGCTTAGATCACCCAACACTATGATGTTGCCTTAAGAAACCAACATCAATTCCTTACAAGATGCAAAATTCCAACCTCTGGATCTTTGGGATGAGGGATCCATATATAGATGTCTACAAGGGAGATGAGTCAGCTTTTGATTTGATTAGTGTCTTCCCTCTGATAGTTATTGCTTCCACTTGGAGATTGATGATCTCTTACTCATCCCTGGTCAAATTTAGAGAGGCAAGTGTCACAGGAGAAGTTTCTGGAAGATTCCATGCTTCTCCACCTTGCGGATTGACACTGCCATTTGTACCTTCTCGCCCATTGCACCCCATAGAAGGGATTTTTGAAATGCAACGCACCTACTGTGTGTATTTAGGTGAGATGCAACACACTTTGCCTATGGAGCAGGTGAAATGGTCCAGTTTTGACTAGTTCCGAGCAGGTTTTCATGGAGAACTTCTGATGATGATGATGATGGTGGTTAACGTCCACTGAGACCAAATTGGTCTATCGGACCTATAATATTCTTAGTCTTTAATTATCTGGCTCCTCGTCTTTCTTGGCGAGATTGGTGCTGTAGCTTTCTTTTTTTTCTCTACGGTCTTCCAACTTCCTTTATCTTGGATCTCCTTCATCTCTTCTGGTTCTAGGGACATTGGCATCTTAGCTTCGCGATCTATTATGTTAGTCCTTTTGAAGATAGTCGAAGAAGAAGTTTGGTGTAGGAGAGAAGAAGAAGTTTGATGTAGGAGATCTGCTTTGCTGGTCTACAAGAAGCTGTAATCAGTTGACCTTGTTATTTTAGGGGTTGGAAAAACACTTTTAGGGACTTAGGAGCCCTTAGTTTATGGACATTTATGCTTGGGGTTGCAGTGCCCAAAAATTTCTATAACAGTTGCCCCCTAAAGCATGAGGTCGTTAATCTTTTTGATGTCAGGTGAAATGCTTTATCATGAGGATCCGAAGTTCTTTCAAGCTAGAAGGAGACCTGTAATAAGATATAATACAATAAATTATCTTCATAATATTTTCATGATCTAGCTGAGGCGGGCATCCCCATGCTCAGCTTTATAAATTCATTTTCATGTACATAGGACAGACAATCGTGTGAGTGTAGATTGATGATTCTAGTAGAGCCATCATCCCTTAGATTGGATGATTATCTGTGCAGCAATGATGTACATTTGATGTCTTTATTTTCCTGAATATATATCGCAGCCCAGATGGATGAAACTAGATCCGGGGTCTTCAATCTCGTTCGATCTTCACTCAAAGTACAAGTCGATCCATGTGAGAGATGTTCTGGAGTCGAACATGGAAAGACATTGCCTGATTTCCAGCCAATGATGTAAGCTATTAACAGGCGCGAGAGGAATCACCGATAATGATGATGACCCTCAAGGTACTATAGTACAACTCACGTGGTGTGAATAAAGGACTTGGCATCAAACACCACGCAAAATCTTTCGGTCGAAGGCCATTGATGTAAACCTATCGCCGAAAGTGAGAAACTTGCCATTGAGGCATGCAAGCTTCAAAGTATTGAAAGGGTTGTTCCTAGATCGACTTCTTGGATAATGAGCTGATGTCGACAAGAAGCGATCTGTCATAGGAGGGCCTTAGTGAATCCCCCATCAATGACACAGAACGCAGCAAATGATTTTAATGGAGGTGAAAACGATCTGATGATATAATGTTTAGGGTGGCGGTCATGAAAGAATGGAGCGTAAATGTATTGCAGTGGGTGAGACACAGGTGAATTCTCTGAGAGACTTCTCTTGAACATATCGGTGACACTGACATGATGGATTGGTAGCATTACCCAAAATGTGGACGGTGTGATGGAACCATGGTGATGTGACCAGTGAATGGAACAACCCAACCCGACTTGGATGCGGAGTGAAAGTGTAATGTTCAAGAGCGACTTGCTACCAACAAAGTTTCTTCGAGTTTTCTTCCCAATTTTTCCCCAGTCATTGCTGACCAGTACCTCTTTATTTTTTCAAGCTTGAGGAGGATAACATATGCTTGTTCTATAATTTTCCCTTCGAGCAAACCCATCGCTATGTTTTAATGAGCCTAGCAATAATGAAACTCGTTCTTGTCTGTTATGGACAAGTTTGTCGCTATTAGGTTTTAACGAGTTTAACAAAAAAGATAACTCGATCCTTTTCAATTTTAGAGAGTCTGAAAAGGGACGTAAAGGAAACTCCAAAAGTCCTTTTTCGTCATCTAATCCCTTAAGTCCGAAAAAGTATAAAATAATACAAAAGGGATGAGTTTTCGGTAATTTTAACGAGTTGAACAAAACAAGCGCTCGATCTTTTTGTGTAATAATCCCTCGGGTCCAAAAAGATTAAAATCTAAAGGAGGGATAGCACTTCTGGTCCCTTTAACGAGCTGGAGAGGCTAACGGCTTGGCAATCTTTTCATATTTTACGATTCAGTTGAAAAGTGCTTAAAGGAGACTCATTTTTTGAGGAACGAGTGATAGATTCGGGTAGCAACTGATTCTAGGTAAGGTTTGGAATTTTCCAATCATGGCAGTGTCACAAGGATGGCTAACAAGATCACTCTTTGCAGCTGTTCCTCAAAAGGGGTAAACAATCAAGTGGAGGTGAATGATCAGCCAATACAGAGTGGAGGTGATGATGAGAACATGACCAAGGCTTTAAAGGCTGAAGTACTACATTCACGATGGTTATTTATCGGAAATTGGTTCATTTTTTAATGAGCTTAAACGCTCGGGAAAACATTTTCTCATTGCTTATGTTTATTTTTTAACGAGCATGAAGTCCGCGTTAAAATTGCTTGATGCGGGTTTATTTTTTAACGAGCTTGAACCCTGTAGTAACATTGCTCGTGGCGGGTTTATTTTTTAACGAGCTTGAACCCTGTAGTAACATTGCTCGTGATAAGTTTGCATGCCCCCAACATAATAACGCAAAGCAAGGTGCATGCCCACCAAGCTTCATTGCATTCAACATGGTGGTTGGAATGAAGGTTTACCTCCGAGATCTTTGAAAGTCTCGACTTGGATTTTACGAGACCATAATCAAAGACTCAATTTGGAAAGGGATTTGTTTCATTTTTTAATGAGGTTGACACAGTAAAAGAACTATCCTCATAATCCACCGTATTTATAGTATTTGATAGAAAATCAAAAACTGAAGGATGATTAAGGTTATTGGAATAATCTTTGTTGTAATCCGTTAGATGGGAACGATGGTGGTGATCTTCCCATGGTGCCTCTCTTAACATCATTGACTGAATGATTCCTTTGTCTGCAGAATGTACATGCGACCAAGGATCTGAAGAGGTACCATATTCCTTAGACCTATCTATCCAAACACTCAATGAGCATTGATTTGGGTTTGCCCCCCAGGCCAAGAAAATTGATTGCTACAATATTTCTAAAATGGCGATGATCCATGCTGACAAAATGTTTAGGAATCTTCTGAATCCATTAGATATAGAAGATTTCATATTACAAGTTTCCATTGTGGCCACTTCCACTAGATTACTCGGAGGCGGTAGGGAAAAAGTACCCATTAAGGCAGTGTCTTTTAAAAGACCTACTCCGATATTTTGAAGCGAATGATTGCTTCCATGGATCATTGGAATGCTTCCCGTAACTTGTGAACTGTTGGGGAGAAATGTTTGTTGGTTGATGATTGTAATTCTTCCTTGAAAGGGAAATGAAATCTTCCTGAAGTAGGTCGACACAACTGCGGCCATGGCATATGTCCAGGGCCTTCCCAGTAGGATGTTGTAATCAAGGTTTCCATTGATTACTTCAACATCAATTTCTACTGTTTTTCCCCCTAGTTCAACTTGCAAGTTACTTAAAATCCCGTATGGAGTGTATGATCGTCCATCAAATGCTTTTAACATTGTTGATGATCGCGACAAGGGTGGTGAGCCTAAATTTTTCCAGCAACTCATCGACATAATACATGTAGATGCCCCCTCATCAATAATTGTTCGATGAACAGTTTTGTTGAGGGCTTTCACTTGAATAAGGAAAGCTAGTTGTGCTGGTAACTGAGGGTCATATCCTTTGTGATTAAAGGATACAAGATTAGAATCCGTTGGGTCAGTCCCACCTATTACTGATAATAGATCCTTCTTTTGGGAGAGGCACTTTTGCGGTACCTCAAGTTTCGACATAGTAGACGGCGATTGGGCCAGGTCCTCTACTATATTATAATTATGTGCTACTTTTGCACGAGGATTAAATGTCGATTTGTGTACCACTCCCTTTGGCAACTTTATCATTGGTTCAGGAATGATGGGTGGCACAACTTCGGTCAAATTTGTTGTCAAACTACTAGGTTGTTCATTAGCCTTGTTATTCGACAGCTGTGGATTCCCGTAATCTTTATTCCTTGTCAAAGCATCATTTTGTTGCTTTGAGATAGACAACATAAGCACTTGGGATCGGGAAGCGTTTCCACTATCAACCAGATTTGTTCCTGGATTCGAAAACGGATCCGTTAATACTGCTAAGGTCTTTGTATTCTTGAAGAATTTTTTGAGCTCAGCTTTATACGAACAAGCTGATGTCCAATGATCCTCATCGCATATAAAGCATGGATGATTTGGTTTCCTATTTCCAGAAGGGTTTGTAGAAGATTTTTTAGGTGATGATTCCTATTGTTTCTTCTTCTTCCCTTTGTTTTTCTTCTTGCCTCCTGGTTGCTTGGTTTCTTTGCCTTTATCTGTCGAGACGACATTTACTTCTGAGGCAAGAAGTTCTTCTTTTTCATTTTGACCGGAAATCTTACGGGCCTTTTTTGATGTAGCCTTTGTCGATTTCGCGTCTGTCGTGCCAATCATGCCATCGCTGACATGAGAGTCATTGTTTGATTTAGGAGGGGGAGGGACCGAGAAATCCGGTCTGGGAGCGTCAGGTATTTTATTGTAGAGCGTGCCAAACTGAGTATAAATCAAGTCTAAATATTGCGCACGAGCAATAACTTGCTCTTCGGTGACGACTCCCCCTTTTGCCACATCTTCTGTAATGGAAGGTAACAAAGACTTAATAAAACATTCAGCTAAAAGCTAATCAAGAACATACGTTTTACCATTCTACGACGACGTCGCCACTCATGAATATGATCATATATGTGAGTGGTTGTTTTTTGTTTGGAATTGGTAAGAAGTTTTGTTCCCGTTTCATACCTTATCGGTAACTAAAAATGGGTTAAAAAGGTTGTGGCTAAGGTACTGAAGTTGTCAAACAAAGCTCTGGGCAATTCGATATACCATTTTGCTGTCGGACCAGTTAACATCCTCTGAAAAAAGCGAAGCCTAATCGAATCATCATTTAGGGTGTTTGATGAACAACACAGATGAAAGGTCTTCGCATGATTCGACGGATGCTCACTCGGATTTCCATTAAATTTAGGAATATCTGGCGGAACTTTATGCGGAATCGCTGGCCAGCAAGGGGCGTAAGCGATTGGATTTTTTGTTAACCGATTTAGATCTGGTAACTCTAAAGTCACCACGAAGGGTAACTGTTGATTCAGGGTAGGTGAAGCATACCCAGGATAGAATGGAATCGCCTGAGCAGTTGGTCTTTGCATACCAGCATAGTGCATTTGATGTTGGTAACTTTGGTAAGGTTGGTGGGCATAACCATTGTAGAATGGTTGATTTTGACCGTTTTGAATATACGGCTGCCCACTATTTGCAAAGATTTGTTGCTCAGATCCTTGGTATACTTGTTGGAATTGTAGTTGTTGGTATTGCAGCAGCTAGGGTTGTGAAGCCATTTGTTGTTGCCCGATACTAACTGTTTGACCAACATGAGGGATAATTGTACCTGTTTGGGCCTATGTCATTCCACCAGTCGACGATTGTGGTTGAGTCGCAGGGTCAAGAGGTTGTTGCATTACAACCTGAGAAACCTGAGGTTGGCATACAATAGGCAGCGCTTGTACTTGTGACACAGTCACAATAGCTGGCGTAGTTGGTATATTTGACATATGTAAACATTGTTGCATTGAATATACAACTCTTGGTTGTTGAGGCAATATCGGCACCCAACCACTAGATGTAATTCTAGCATAACCTGAATTTTGGCTGTCCTCCCGGAGGAGACAATGAAAGGGTATACTGCCCCCCATACGGCAGTAATCTGGTACTTAAAGGAATGGTTTTCCCTTGAGGACCAAGCTACCCAAATTGACATCCTGAAGGATCAATTTGTTGAGACTCAACATAAGAGTTTCCGGATACTATTCCGGATGAACAAACAGGAACGGACCATACTGTCGAAATAGCCCCTGAGTGGGCTCCTTCTAGCAATTGAGAGCTAGTTGGGACAGATGGTATACCGGCGAACATTGTTGGAGTGACAGCAGGAAGTTCTGTCGTCGCTGTGTCGGACGACACAGTCCTAGATGTCGACGGTTGTTCAAACATTTCTAGTCTATCCAAAAGATTACCTAGTGATTCTACAGGAGCTTCTGCTAGCGGTAGACTAATTTCTGATGAAGAAGGATACAGAGTGATCCCGACTCAAAATTGTAATGGAGTACTAGATGGAAGATCCTCCACAATCTCTTCTATAGCAATCAGACCAGGTGGAAGAGGTAGACCGTCAGGTCCGTAAAATATTTTTGGTGTCGAAGAAGGTATGGAATCTACAGCGACAAATGTTTGGGGAATAACACTCTCTGAACCGGTTGTAGATGAAACTGGTCCAGTAACACAAGTGTTTACCTTCAAACTAGGATCAGAGCTACTGTCCCTCGGTGGCTGCTGAACTTCTTCTATAAAGGCAAGGATACCAGAAATTTTTGGAGTAACCGGAGTCTCTGATGTTGTTGGAACACTTGTTCTAACTTTACCAGGAGATTTGGAACCAGTTAAACGAGTTCGCTTTGTCCATAATAGTTTCGATTTTGGAGACAAAGACGGTCGACTCGTAAGCCTCCATGAACGACGGGGTATCAATTGACTTTCTTCCACAATTGCAGATTACTCGATCAACTAAAAATCAAGGGGAAGTATGTTTCCGAATTAGATGAATTTTAGACGCTTTGACACAACTTGTTTTTTCAATTTTTAAGAGTCGAGAAAAAACAAAAGATGACTCTAGTCGCCTTCGATTTTAAATGAGCCTGAAGTGACAAGTTCTCAGATGGACCTTTTCTGTTAAGGAATCTGAAAAGGAACGAAAGGGACTGCTCTGGAAATCTAGACAGAGGGATTACCAAACCAATCGCAAAACTGCAGAATACTTTTTAAGGTACAACAGTCAATCTTCCCGAATGCTGTGTTCATTACATTGCGATCGATAGGGCAGCAGACATGGCTTCCTATGGATAAAGGATTAAGCCTATTGTGGTCTCCCAAAATATACTCGATAGTACGTGGGAGCACAAGTCCGTACTGGCACTTATCGTCTCAAAGTGGAGGAATCACCCAACCAACAGTGAAAACAACAGTTACCAGGCTTTACGACGCCGGAATACGTTTCTAGCCTAGACTTCTAGATGTTGTGTGTTAAGTTCCAAAGCATTGTTAGATTCATTAAATTTATTTTATAGCTGATATTGCTTAAGAAATTTTCCTTTCGGGTTCACCGCGTGATGTAGATGTACAATTCCTAAAATGCAATCTAAGATGATAAACAGTCGTTTTATCTTCTTTGTGCAATGAAAATCCTAACTACTAAGGAAAGAGAGACAGTATTCTTTCAACAAAGAGCAAAGAGCACACACTATATGCACGTTCCTAAATCAAACCAATCAAACAGTCTAAATGCAAATGCACATGTGTTATAGACATTTTCGTGCCTTACAGCATTGAGCATGAAATGTCCATAATCCAAGTGATCCAAAGTCCCTAAACATGTTGTTCCTACCCCTAGAGGAACAAGGCTAACAAACCACAGCAATTCACAGAATTTCTCCACCAGAAACTGCTCAAAAACAAGTCAATTCAGGATGAATTCAGAGGCTCCACTAGCTGTCTACGCTGAAATGCAGAGATTACACTGGCTAGGTGCACTGCAACGCAGGTAGAAGCACTACCAGGGTGCGCTGAGCGGGAAGTGACAAATGGCAAGTTCATTCAACGAGGTGGAAAGACCCTAGAAGCTTCCAGAATCTTCTCCAATGACACTTGCCTCAAGGAATTCGACTAGTGATGAGTAAGAGGCTCTTAGTCTCCAAGTGGAAGCAAGAACTGACAGAGGGAGAGGACACTAGTCAGATCTCAAGCTGACTCATCCTCTCTCCAAACATCTATATTTGGATCTCTCCTCCACGAGATCTAGAGGCGGGAATTTTGTTATTGCAAAGAATTGCTGTTGGTTTGAGATTGGAATCATTGGGTGCTTAATGCCAAGGAAAATTTTAAGGATGGAAAATTTTCTTGAAGTTTAAAAACATTGGCGAATCTCACTAATCCCTCATATGCAAACTATAAATTTTTTAATGATATATTTGCAAAATTATTCAAATTTATAATGATTTTATATATAGTCTCTATATAATGTTGGCGATTTTTAAGATAAAATAATTTTATATTCTAAAATTTGGGCGAATCATCTTTTATAAAAATTGGAAATTGGCGAATCATTTTTTGGAAAAATCATGGAAAATTAGCCCACTGGGCGAACATTAGCCCCTAAAATTTTCGATGCTTAATGCTTTGAAGGAAGGTGAAGATAGGAATTTCATTTGCTGGGAAGGAGATGCTGGATTGGAGCCTTCTTGGTTGTATCTCTTCCTGAACCTTGTTATTCATCAATAAAGCTATCTTGGTTTCTCCTATATACTGATGTATCTTTGATGTATGATTGCATTAGTATGTTTAGTTTATTTCTAATCCTGAACTAGTTATGAATATGAATCTATGTCTTTGCGTAGTGTTCTCTTCTTGTGATCTTGCAGAAACCTATTGAAGCTGGGCGAGCGAGAAGGAAAGTAGCTGGGAACTCTCAAAGAGAAGAGAAACTGGATCGAGGGACAAACGGAAGACACCGGTTAGTCCATCCATCTCTCTTCATTCTTAATTCATAAAGGAAGAATACTAGAATAGTTGTTTCTGTTTGTTGCTAAGGCACTGTCACACCTTAGGTGGATAGGATCGTCCTGCATAGGCATTTTTCCCCACAACAAATTGGCGACTCCACTGGGGAGATATGTTTAGTCATTTTATTTGTGTCTCTATCATTGTTTGTTTCATAGACTCAACAGCAACAATCGAACTGCATCTGCTATTCTGAGATGCAAAGTAGACTGCTGCTGCTTTGATCCACTCACTGGATTTGTCTATGATCTGAACAATGGACTCACAAATGATTTGATGATCCTTTGTGATAGATCTTAGTCCTCCCTCAAAGCATCCCTTTGATTGCACCTTGCTTGTTGCTTTGATTTGGCCTGAAACTGTAGATTAAATAGCAAACTGGGACCCAGAACCCAGTGAGGAACTCTCGTTTCTCCTTCAGCACAGACTCTGTGAAGAGGTTCTGCATTTCAACGCAGGTCCCGTGAAGGCTACCTGCACTGAATGTCAAAACCTTTGTGTTAGGGGTGCGCTGATCCAGTTAGGCCTTGTGCAGCTGGGGTTCTCTGCTCTGTTTTGCCTTGTTTTGATATTTGATTTTTGCAGCCTGTAACCAGCATAGGTACCTATCTGATAACTCCTTTTCTCTGCTTAAATTCCGCCTCCTTTTGTACAAAAAGATTGTGAGTGTTTTTATGTGTTTGTGGCGTCATTTGCAGTTTTCCTTTGCAAGAGTGAAATAGTCATCCTGTAGCCCTTGATTCAAATCTGTTGATTGTGATCTTAGGAGAGAGTTCATTGGCTGTTTACAGTTGATTATACATTTACTTTTGTTTTTGGTTTGAGTTTGTCTCTTTTGAGTGTCAAAACAAGTATTCCTTTTGAAAATCGTTAAGTGTTGTAATCTCTTCTACCCTTTCTGATTTCGAAAAAGTAAACTTGTTTGTATTTGTCATTTAAAAGCAAATTCAAAGTTGTACAAAAAGCTTTCTTTTTAGGCATCAATATTAAGAGAGCAGAAAACAAACACCTGCATTGTGCATTTGCATCTTGATAGTTTGCATGCTTGATTTAGGAAAAGTGCATTAGAGTGTGCTGATTGCTCTTTGAGAAAAGATGGTGTCTTTCTTTTCCCTTTGTAGCTAGGATTTTCATTGTTGAAAAAGCGATAAAGCTTGCTTATCATCTTTAGACTGCATTTAGGAATTGTATCATACATCTCGTGGTGAACCTCAAAAGGCAAACTTCTAAAAAGATCAACCTAAAATAAATTGAATGAACTTAACAACGCTTTGTAACTTAACGCACAACATAGAGGTCTAGGCTAGATGTTGTTGGGAAAAGTATCCAATACGGAATGACCCTATCCCACTCTAAGGGTGATAGTACCTCAGCAACAATCAAAGCAAAGCTATTTGAGATTAATTCTTTATGAGATGTAAGAGAGAGGAGGAAGAGATCCACTAACCGATGTCTTCCGCTAATGATTGATCCAATCTTCTCTCTTTGCTGCTTGCTCCCAGCTCCTTGTTCTTTCACTGGCCCAGCTACACCAAGATCCTGCAAAATGGCAAGAGAGGGAAACTACAAGAAGCATACATTCATAATTGATTCAAGGATTAGAATAAATCAAATACACAAGCATAAAAATACACCATTGAGACACATGCATATAGAAGAACCTCAAATGCTTTATTAATGGAAGAAGTAAAGTTCAGGAAGTAATACAACCATAAAAGGCCCAATCCAACATCACCTCCCAGCAGAAAGAAATCTCCTCTTCACCTCCTTCAAGCAAATCACCCAATAGTTCTATACTCAAACCAACAACACTTCCTTACATTCACAAGATTCCAGCCTCCTTAGACCTCATGAGAGAGCTCTATATATAGGAGTTTTGGAGAAAGGATGAGTCAGCTTGTAGCTGGCATGAAGCTGACTAGTGTCCTCTCCCACTTCAGTTATTCTTCAGTTCTTGAGTCCACTTGGAGGTTCTTGCTTCCACTTGGAGATCTAGACCCTCTTACTCATCACCAGTCGAATTCCCTGATCCAAGTGTCATTTTGGAAGCTTCCTGGGCATTGACACCTTGAAGAATGACTGTGCCACTTGTCCCAACTCGCCCAGCGTAGGTAGCCTTCTTTGTAGTTGACATTCAGCGCAGGTACACAGTGGAGCAGTTGACATTCAGTGCAGATGCTCAGTGGAGCAGTTGACATGATCCAGAATTAGCTTGTTTTTGAGTGTTTTCAGGTGGAGAACTGATATTCAGTGCTGTGGTTTGCTGACCTTGTTCCTCTAGGGGTAGGAACAACATGTTTAGGGACTTTGGATCCCTTAGATTATTGACATTTCATGCTTCATGCTGTAAGGCACAAAAATGTCTATAACAGTTGCCCCCTAAAGTATGAGGTCGTTTATCGGGTGAAATGCTTTATCAGGAGGATCCGAAGTTCATTCAATCGCTGAGAGGTGACCTGTAATAAAATACAATACAATACATTATTTTTCATTATGCTTTCATGATCTAGCTGAGGCGGGCATTCCCATGCTCAGCTTTATAAATTCATTTTGGTACATAGAACAGACGATCATCTGATGGTAGACTGATAATTCTCTGCTGAAATTATCATCCTTTGAGTAGGATGATCATCTGCTGCAATGATGTACATGTCAAATGTCTTTATATTTCCTGAATATATATCGCAGCCCGGATGGATGAAACTAGATCCGGGGTCTTCAAACTCGTTCGATCTTCACTCTAAGTACAAGTCGATCCATGTGAGAATTGCGCTGAAGTCGAACATGGAAAGACATCGCTTGATTACCGGTCAATGATGTAAACCGTTAACAAGCGCGAGAGGAATCACCGATAATGATAATGACCCTGAAGGTACTGCAGTACAATTTACGTGGTGTGAATAAAGGACTTGGCGTCGAACACCACGCAAAATCTTTCGGTCGAAGGTCATTGATGTATACCTGTCGCCGGAAGTGAGAAACTTGCCATTGAGGCATGCAAGCTTCAAAGTACTGAGGGGGGTGTTCCTAGATCAACTTCTTGGATAATGAGCTGAAGTCGACAAGAAGCGATCCGTCAAAGGAGGGCCTTAATGAATCCCACATCAGTGACACGGAACGGAGCTAATGATTTTAGTGGAGGTGAAAACAATCTGCGACATATGACTCAGGGTGGCGATCATGGGTGGATGAAGGATAATGTATGGCAGTGGATGGGACACGGTTGACTCTTTCTGAACAACATCTCTTGAACATATAACGACACTGATGCGATGGATCGGTAGCATTACCCCAAATACAGATGGTTTGGCGAGACCATGGTGATGAGACCGGTGAATGAAACAACCCAACCCGATGTGATACGGAGGAAAAGTGTCATGTTCAAGAGCGACTTGCTACCATTAAAGCTTTGAGGTTCTCCCAATTTTTCCCCAGTCATTTCTGACCAGTACCTCTTTATTTTTTTCAAGCTTGAGGAGGATAACATATGCTTGTTCTATAACCTGCCCTTCGGGCAAGCCCATCGCTATGTTTTAACGAGCCTAGCGATAGGGAAACTCGTTCTCGTCTAAAGACAAGTTTGTTGCTATTTAATCATTTTAACGAGTCTAACAACAAGGAAAACTCGGTCCTTTTCATTTTTAGAGAGTCTGAAAAGGTACAGAAAGTTAACTCCAAAATTCCTTTTTCATCATCTAATCCCTTAAGTCCGAAAATGTATAAAACAATACAAAAGGGATGAATTTTCGATAACTTTAACGAGCCGAATAAAACAAGCGCTCGACCTTTTTGTGCAATAATCCCTCAGGTCCAAAAAGATTAAAATCTAGAGGAGGGATAGCTCTTCCGGTCCTTTTAACGAGCTGGAAGGCCAAAACTCGGCAAAATTTTCATATTTTACGAGTCAAGAGAAAAGAGCTCAAAGAAGACTCGTCTTTTGAGGAACGAGTGATAAACAGGGATAGCAGCAGATTCCAGGTACAGGTTGGAATTTTCCAATCACGGCAGTGTCACAAGGATGGCTAGATGAAATCACTCTTCGCAGCTGTTCCTCAAAATAGGTAAACAATCATATGGAGGTGAACGATCGGCCAAATGGAATGGAGGTGGCAGGTGCAAAACACGACCAAGGCTCTTTATGGCTAATAAATTTACGATCACAGTGGTTATTTACCGGGGTATGTTCATTTTTTAATGAGCTTGAATGCTCAATCTTATGTTTATTTTTTAACGAGCATGAACTATGTACTAAAACTGCTCGGATCTCGCTTTTCTATTTTTTAACGAGCATAAATTCCGCGGTAAAACTGCTCGATTATATGGTCAAATTTTGATTTTTTACCATTACTAGCTTTTCTCTTTTCAAGGATAGTACTGCATTTTCAATTGCTGCAACAAACTTTGTTAGAAATGAATAATATTTGCATGAAAATGAGATTATAACCCTAATATTTCACTTTGAACTACGTAAAAAGCTATTAAAAGGTGTTTTTACCTCTCATTTACCATTTCATTTACATTTGGTTTGTTGGAGCTCTGGAGGTGCCTCTTCCCCCTTGATTTTCACCAGCTGATTCCGGGAGATTCTGCAGACGATTTTTGGCGCCGTCTGGACCAGGTAGGAGCTAAACCCTAGCTCTTTCTTTTCATGGTTTTCTTTTCCAGTTTCATGCCTGTTTTTCAGTCTTTCTGAGCCCCAGGGGTTTTGCCAGGGCGCCCTAACTTCAGCGCAGGTTCCCCATTCGAAACCTGCGCTGAATGTCAAGCTGCCTTAAGGCAGCCTGACCTTCAGCGCAGGTGGGACACTTTCTGCCTGCGCTGGGCTCAGAAAACTGAGTTTCCAGCTCATTCTTTGATGAATTTTCGCCAGTTTTTCATCAAAATCAGGAACTTACTCCTTCTCTTGTTTGCTTTGCAGGGAATTTTGAACAAAATGTCCCTTACATGGCGAGAACGAGAACATGAAGAGGAGGACATGATTGCCCTCCATGACCCTGTCACGGTGAACGCGCTGCGGAACTGTGGCCTGCTGAAGTTTTTCCGTATCTCTAGCATGAGAGCACAGATTACTTTGCTGCAGTATATGCTTGATGCTTGGGGTCCTGTTAACCAAGTATTCCAGATTAGGGGAAAGTCCATCCCCTTGACCATAGAGGACATGTACTTCTTGACTGGGTTGTCAAGACGAGGTGCCCCCATCTCTTTGTCAGGTACGGCCCGGGGGACCGATTCCACTAGAGATTATGTCCGCCAGTATTGCAGGGAAGGTTCTCAGCCGAGCAGAGACGGAAAGATTGTTATCCGTGAGATTACTGACAGGTCTCTCAGGTCCATTCTGTATACCATTGGTAGGATGGCCGGTAGCGCAGCTCTACATGTTGCCAACAGATCTTATATGCAGCACGCCTTGGAGTGTCTCCAACCGAAAGTATTCAACTGGTGTGATGTAGTACTTGTTCAGATGAAAAGTCAGTTGACCAAGGTAAAGGACAGGAAGCTGAAGAACTTTGGATTTGGTTCTATTCTGACTGCCTTCGCCTTCGAGAAAATTCCACTGATGCAGCCTCAGTACATCATACTCGATTTGCCTTCTCCGACCGAGCCACACATGCAGAGGTGGGTTGATCACATGTCTAGGCATGCTGGTCAACCTCAGATTACTTTTACTGAGGCCTTCTTCAGGTGGTTCGAGCGTCAGGAGATGGTCTTCTCCGAGTATCCATATGTGGGCATGGATTTCCGAGGTGATCCGGATTTGGTGTTACCGGATGGCGAACAGTGGGGCGCTATTGGTAAGCTCTTTGACCATATTACTGTTTATTGTTCTTATTTATAATGTTGCTGTGCTTTCTTCTATCAAGACTTTTAATCATACTCTTGGGTGCATGCAGATGTTGGTCCTGTTTGTCCAGCAGTTCGTCCGAGACCGCCAGTTGCCGCCCCGGCAGTGGAGCCTGCTAGGAGGGCTATCCTCCACGACCTTGACGATACTGAGACCCTTACAGCTGTGCAGGAGCAGGTTGAGAGCCTTACTCTCGGAATTCCCGATGTGAGGATTGATGAGTTACCTTTACAGCTGCAGCGACACACTACCGGTGTGCCTAGACGATGGACTCGTCTCTTGCGCATGATTGCACAGGCCGTGACGTGCTATCATGAGCACCACTAGGCTAGGGTGCCCCCTAGCATTTTGAGTTTTAGGTCATATGACCAATTTTGTCTTGGTTACAGAACATCATGTATGAACTATATAAATAGCTTATAAATATTTTGATTTTCGAGTTTTATTCTGATTGAGTTATATGATCCATATGTACAATCTTTGATGATGTGTCCTTTTTATAAATGTTGCAAATGTCTATCTAACACATAGTTTGCTAATGAGTCAGTTAATGTGTTTAAGTTTCTGGAAATATGTTGATATTGAATTGAATCAAATCGTCTTTCCAAGATCTTAACCCTTAGGAACATGCGATAAATAGCTGGATTGCGAACAGAATATATACCATTGAGTTGTAGTATTACGAGCTGTGAGTCTAGCCTAACAATTAGTCGGCGTATGCCACGTGTGATGGCATCAGAGAGTAGTTCTATCAACGCACTATACTCAGCGATGTTATTCGTTGATTGCCCAATACATACACCTCTGAAACTTACTAACTCACCGCTTGGATCAAAAATGGCCCAGGCCGCGGAGGATAGGTTCCGCGAACTACGACTCGCTCCGTCGGCATATCCAACACATGTCTCCAGAAGGTTCGACATCTGCAACAAATGAAAAAGGTGGATCACTCGACCAGAACAAATACTTTAGCGAAAACAAAATACAACAAAAGCATGCAGGTTACTATTTAAGCATAGTAACGCTTGAGGTACAGCCCGTTGCGGGGCTGCGCCAGTGGAATTCCGTCGTAATCCATTAACTCGTAGGCTCCTTTTGCTAACACCCTTTTAATAATATAGGGGCCCATCCATAAGGACTTGAATTTACCTGCTCCCAATTTATCGGATTCTTGGTCATAAAGCAAGACCAAATCACCTTCCGAGAAGACACGGGGTTTGACACTTTTGTCGAACTGAGCCTTGACTCGTTTCTTATGGGCTTCGTTAGCCAAAGCGGCATCACGACGGGTTTCATCCAATTGGATTAATTCCAAGAAACGAGCCTCTTCTTCTGAGGTTCCGGGGAGAAGATCGATTGCGAGTTTAAGCGACGAAATTTCGCACTAGATTGGTAAGACTGCTTCCAGGCCATACACCAATTGAAAAGGTGTGAACCCGGTTGCGTTCTTTACCGATGTTCGGTATGCCCACAAGGCTGAGTACAGGATTAGGTGCCATCTTCTTTTATGAACCCCGATCATCCTTTGCAACATACGTTTCAGGACCTTGTTGATTGCTTCAACTTGCCCGTTGGCTTGCGGATAATATGGGGTAGAGCTGTCGTGAGATAGCCCTAGCTTGGCAGCTAATTCGACCATCATGTGATTGCGAAAATGCGACCCATGATCTGTAACTATAGCCTGTGGTACGCCGAACCTGGCGACTACATGATTGAAAAAGAAAAGGGCAGCTGTTTCACCAGTGTTATCCAATGTAGGCATCGCCTCGGCCCATTTGGTAAAATAGTCAACAGCGACTATAATATGCCCATGCCCCCCGGTCGAGGTGGGGTTACATTGCATGAAATCGATGCCCCACTTGGCGAAGGGCCCAACAGCAACTATCGGCTGTAAAGGTGCGGGTGGTCGTCTGGTTTTGCTATCAAAAATTTGACAAGCATGGCAACTTCTGACTGCGGTTATGCAATCTTTGAACATGGTTGGCCAGAAGTATCCTGCTCGTAAGAATTTTTGCGCTGTTGCATATCCAGATTGATGCCCCCCACACGCGCTTGAATGACATTCATTCAGGGCTTTTTCGGCCTCCTCATGGGTAAGGCACCTCCTCAGAACTGTATCGATACCACGACGGTAAAGTGTATCACCGACGATCATGTAGTCTTTTGCTTGGTATCGTATACATTTTTGTTCGGAGCGAGAGGTGTTTGGCCTGAACTTTTGGGTTTGGAGATAAACTATGATATCTCCATACCACTCATCGCTTACAGATATCAAAAACAAACTTTCGTCCACGATTGACTCTTCCGATGTTTCATCGTTGGACGACGATGGGAGATCGCACAATAATTCTGCGAAAACTAGAGCTTTCTTTGATTTGGATTTCACAAATTCCAGATCAAACTCTTGAAGGATCGCTATCCATTTTGAATATTTGCCCCCCAGCAACTATCGCGACAGTATATAAGTCATGGGGTTGCAATCTGACAAGATGGTAGTTTTCCGAAAGAGGACATAATGTCGAAACCTTTGAATCGCTTGAACAGCTGCAAGCGCTAGTTTTTCCACATAAGAATATTTACTTTCTGTATCATTTAAGTTTCTACTTAAATAATAGATCGGATGTTCAATTCCATCGACTTCTTGAACTAAAACCATCGCAATGGTTGTATCCGCTGCAGCCAGATACAGGTTAAAATCTCTTCGATAGTCCGGGGCGTACATTAATGAGGCTTTTACTAGACAATCTTTCAAAGCATCAAAGGAAGCTTGCGCCACCTGGTCCCAGACGAAAGGTACATCCTTTTTCAAAAGACGAGTATAACCTTTAGCAAGTTCTGCGTAATTTGGAATGAACCTCCTCAGAAAGTTCGCTTTCCCTTGGAGTTTCTGAATCTGAAGCAAATTTGAAGGTGGAGGCAAATTAATTATTGCCTGAACCTTGCAGGGGTCGAGACGAATCCCATCCTTAGAGACTACAAAGCCAAGTAAACGACCAAAACTGACGCAAAACACACATTTGTGCGGATTGAGTCTTATTTTGTAGTGTCGGCAACGTAGAAATATCGCTCTTAAATGCTGCGGATGATCAGTCCGCTTTCGCGAATGAGCCGGAAGATCGTCGAGATATGGTTGAACAATGTTCTTGATGTCATGGAAGGCATAATTCATTGCCCTCTGAAAAGTCGCCCCTGCGTTCTTCAAACCAAAGGGTAATTTTCGATAAGCGAATGAGCCCTACAGACAAATAAATGCAGTCTTTGACTGGTCCTGTGGGCGGATATTTATTTGATTATACCCGGAAAATCCATCCATAAATGAAAAGATTTCACATCCGGTGCATTCATCAATTATCTGGTCGATGAAGGGTGTAGGGTAGTTGTCCTTCGGACAAGCTTGGTTTACATCCCTATAATCGACACACACTCTAATCGTCCCTTGATTTTTCATAACAGGGACAATATTCGATACCCAATCGGTTAGAGGAACCGGGTAGATGAATCCAGCATGGAGAATTTTTTCAACTTCCGCCTTAATGGCAGCGGCTTTCTTGGGGTGCACCTGCCGAAGCCGTTGTCTTACTGGTTTGACATCAGGATACATTTTAATTTCATGTTCAACGGTACTCGAGTCAATGCCTGGCATTTCATCATATGACCAAGCAAAGACATCTCTAAATTCGCGAAAAAGAGCGTTATACATTTCCAGTTCTGAAGGGGAACAACCTTTGCCAACATAAATATTCTCTACAACATCTTTTTTAGTTGAGATATTTATGGCTATAGTCTCTTCAATATTGGATAGGTTTCGCTCGGAATCCACCGTGTTTACAGTATTTGTTAGGAATTCAAAAACTGAAGGGTGATAAAGGTCCAAGGTGCCCCCTCAATCAACATTGATTGTAAGATTCCTTCGTCAGTCCCATGTATTTTTGACCAAGGATCTAATGGGGTTCCATATTTTCTAGACCTATCTACCCAAACGCTTGACGAGCGTTGATTTGGGTTCGCCTCCCATGCTTGGAACATTGATTGCTACAATATTTCTAGAGGGCTTGGGGGCAAAACCATTGCACGATCCATGTCGACCTTCGTGGAAGATATCATGTTGCAGGTTGCTACAAACGGTATATTTCCTATATAAATAGGAGGTGGTAGCGTGAAAGTTCCCATCAATGTGGGGTCTTTCAATAATCCTACTCCGATATCTTGAATTGAATGGTTGCTCTCATGGATCATGGGAATGCTTCCTGTAACTTGTGAACCATTAGGGAGGAAATTCTGTTGGTCGACGACCATAATCCCTCCTTCAAACGGGAATGCGATCTTCCTAAAATAAGTCGACACAACAGCTGCCATGGCATAAATCCATGGTCTACCCAGTAGGATGTTATAGTCAAGATTTCCATCAATGACTTCAACATCAATTTCTACTGTTTTTCCTCCTAGTTCAACCTTCAAGTTATTAAGGATACCATACGGTGTATAAGTCCTTCCGTCGAAAGCTTTTAATGTCGTCAAAGATCGCGACAAGGTTGGAGATCCTAAAGTTTTCCAGCAACTCATCGACATAATACATGTTGATGCTTCCTCATCAATTATTGTTCTGTGAACAGTTTTGTTGAGGGATTTCACTTGAATAAGGAAAGCTAGTTGAGCTGGTAACTGAGGATCGTATCCCTTGTGATCAAAGGATACAAGATTGGAATCCTTAGGATCAACCCCACCAATTGCTGATAACAATGCCTGCCTTTGGGATGGACAATTTTGTAATACTTCAAGAGTCGACATAGCGGATGGCGATTGTGCCAAATCTTCCACTATGTTATAATGTTGCGCCGCTCTGGCGCGAGGATTAAATGTTGACTTGTGTACTACACCCTTTGGCGGTTTTATTGTTAATTCAGGAATGATGGGTGGTACAACTTCTGTCGAAGTTGTTGTCGAACTACTTGGTTGATCTTTACCTTTTTCGTTCGACAGCTGAGGATTCCCATAATCTTTGTTCCTTGTCGAAATCAAAGCATCGTTCTGCTGTTTTGAAACCGACAACATAAGTACTTGCGACGGGGAAGCATTTCCACTATCAACCAGATTTTGACCTGGGTTGGGAAATGGATCAGTTAACACAGCTGAGGTTTGGGAACTTTTAAAGAACCTCTTTAACTCAGCTTTGAATGGGCAATTCTTTGTGTTATGATCTTTATCATCACATATTAGACATGTATAATTTTGTTTCCCTTTCCCAGGAGGGTTTGAAGAATTTTTTCCAGGGGATGACTCACCCTGTTTCTTCTTCTTCCCTTTGTTTTGCTTCTTCTTGCTTCCTGGTTGATTGGTTTCTTTGCCTTTATCTTCTGATACGGCATTTACTTCCGAAGCAAGAATTTCTTCTTTTGCATTTTGATCTGAATTCTTACGGGCTTTCTTTGACGAAGCCTTTATCGATTTCGCGTTTGCCGTGCCTATCACACCATCACCGGCATGAGAGTCACTATTTGATTTAGGAGGAGGAGGAATTGAAAATTCTGGTCTAGGGGCGTCAGGTATTTTGTCGTAGAGCGTGCCGGACTGAGTATAAACTAAGTCCAAATACTGTGCACGAGCAATGACTTGCTCCTCTGTTACGACTCCCCCCTTGGCCACATCTTCCGTAATAGCATGAAGTAACGACTTTATAAACCATTCAGCTAATAGCTGATCGGGGTTTTCACCATCCTACGACGACGACGCCACTCATGTATATGATCAGATATATGGGTGGCAGTTGTCTGCTTGAAGTTGGTTAATATTTCCGTTCCCGTTTCATACCTTATCGGTAATTGAAAATGGGTTAAGAAAGTCGTGGCTAGGGAACTAAAATTTTCGAAAGAGGCTCTTGGCAATTCAATATACCATTTAGCTATTGGACCTGTCAATTTCCTCTGAAAAAGGCGAAGCCTTATCGAATTGTCGTTTAGGGTGTTCGACGAACACCACAGATGAAAAGTCATCACGTGATTCGATGGGTCTTCACCTGGATTTCCATTGAATTTAGGAATGTCAGATGGAAGTTTATGAGGAATCGCTGGCCACCAAGGGGCATAAGCAATCAGATCGTTGGTTAACCGGTGTAAATCGGGTAACTCTAGAGTTGCCACGAATGGTAACTGTTGATTCAGGTTAGGCGAAGTGTAACCAGGGTACGATGGAATCGCTTGAGCAGTGGGCCTTTGCATACCAGCATAATGTAATTGATGTTGGTATGACTGATACGGTTGGGGGACTTGACCAATGTAAAGTGGTTGGTTTTGACCGTTTTGGATATACGGTTGTCCACTGTTCCCAAAGATCTGCTGCTCAGAACCTTGGTACACCTGCTGGAATTGCGGTTGTTGGTATTGCACAAGCCATGGTTGTGAAGCCATGTTTTGTTGTGCTATGCTAACCGTTGGACCAAGGTGTGGGGTAATTGTACCCGTTTGGACCTGTGTCGCCCCACCAGTTGGCGATTGTGGTTGTGACCCATGTTCAAGGGGCTGTCACATTACAACCTGAGATATCTGAGGTTGACATGCAACAGGCATTGCTTGAACTTGTGACACTGTTACAATAGCCGGTGTGGTTGGGATGTTCGTCATAGGTACACACTGTTGCATAGAATATACAACCCTCGGTTGTTGAGGTAGCATAGGTACCCAACTACTTGATGCAATTCCAGTATAACCTGAATACTGTTGAGAACTGCCATATGGATATCCTCCTGGAGGAGGTAGTGAAAGGGCATACTGCCCCCTATACGGTAGCAATCCGGAACTCAAGGGAATTGATAGTCCTTGAGGACTGGATGGCCCAAATTGACCTCCATGAGGATCAATCTGTCGAGTTTCAACGTAAGAGTTGCCGGATACTACTCCGGATGAACAAACTGGAACGGACCATACTGTCGAAATAGTCCCTTGGTGGACTCCTTCTAGCGGTTGAGAGCTAGTTGGGACAGCTGGTATGCCGGCAAACATCGTCGGAGTGATGGCAGGGGCTTCTGCTGTCGCTGTGTCATTTGACATAGTCCTAGATGATGACGGTTGTTCAGACATCTTAAGTCTATCCAATAGATTGCCTAGCGATTCTACAGGAACTTCCACTTGTGGTGGATTAACTTTTGATGAAGGAAATAGAGTGACCCCGACTCCAAAATGAGTTGGAGTACTTGCTTGCGGATCCTCTGCAATTTCCTCTATCGCAATCAAACCCAGTGGAAGAGGAAGACCGTCAGGTCCGTAAAATATTTCTGGTGCCGAAGAAGTGGTTGCTTCGACAGCGACAGTTGTTTGAGGAACAAAACTCTCTGGACCTGTTACAGATGGAACTGGTTCAGTTATACAAGTATTTGCCCCCAGACTAGGATCAGTATTACTGTCCTTTTGTGGCTGTTGAACTTCTTCTATAGAGGCAGGGTTTCCAGAAATGTTAGGAGTAACCGGAACCTCAGATGTAGTTGGAACACTTGTTCTAACTTTTATAGGAGATTTTGAACCGGTTAAACGAGTTCGCTTTGTCCGTACTGTTTTCGATTCCGGAGACAAAGACGGTTGACTCGTAAGCCTCCGCGAACGACGGGGTTTCAATTGACTTTCTTCCACAATTGCGGATTACTCGATCAACCAAAATATTAAAAGGGGAAATTTGTGTTTCCGAATTGATTGAATTTTATTAGACGCTTTTAGACACAACTTGCTTTTTCACTTTTTAAGAGTCGAGAAAAAGCTAAAGATGACTCTAGTCTCCTTCGATGTATTAACGAGCCCGAAGTGACAAATGCTCGGTTGGACTTTTTCAGTTATAGAGTTTAAAAAAGGCCAAAAGAAACTGCTCTGGAGATCTAGGCAGAGGGTGTGCCAAACCTTTCGCAAAACCACAGAATACGTTTTACGGTACGGGTGGTCGATCTTCGTGAATGCTGTGTTCACTGCATTGCGATCAGTAGGGTGGCTGACACGGCTTCCTATGGATAAAAGATATATGCCTATAGGGGTCTCCCAATATATACGCGACGGTACGTGGGAGCACAAGTCCGTATTAGTGCCACCGACTCTCAGGAGGAATCACCCACCTTCTTCGAGATCGACAGTCACTACGTTTAACGACGCCGGAACACGTCTCTAGCTTAGACCTCTATGTGTTTGCGTTATGTTTCAAAGCGTTGTTAGGTTCATTCAATATATTTTAAGTTGATCTTTTTTAAAGTTTGCCTTTCAAGGTTCACCACGAGATGTTTTGATACAAATTCCTAAATGCAGTCTAAGATGAGAAGCAAGCTCTTCAAATCTTTTAACTTTGAAAATCCTAACTACTGAGGGAAAAGAAAGACATCATCTTTTCACACAGATCAAAGAGCACACACTAATGCACTTTTCCCTAAATCAACATGCAAACTTATCAAATGCAAAATGCAAAATGCAGGTATTTCTTTTCTCTTTCTTAATGTTGATGTAATACAAAAAGAAAGCTGTTGTATAATTTCGAATTCAATTTCAAGCGAAAGCAAACAAGCTTGTCCAAAATCAAAAGACACCTTAAGATTTACTTGTTTCGACACTAGAAATACATAAATTCAAACCATATGACGAAAGCAAAAGCTCAATCAGCTATGAACAGCAAACAAACTAACTCTCAAGATCAAAACGACACTTTTTACAGGTCTAGATCTAAGAGGCCACAGCAAGACTAGTTCACTTTCGTTACGAGAAACTGTAAATGATATAAGAAATACACAAAGAACAAATACAGTTTCTTTATACAACCGAGGCAGAATAGTGGCAAGGAAAGTTGGTTTCAGATAGGTACATTGACTAATAACAGGCTGCAAAAACAAGGATGAAAACAGGGCAATAAACAGGAGGGAACCCCAGTAGCACTAGGCAAAACTGGTTCAGCGCAGGTGGTACACTGTCAGTTTGATATTCAGCGCAGGTAGCCCCTTCAGGATCTGCGCTGAAATGCAGACTGCCTTCACAGTGCCTGCAATGAAGAGATAAACTTTCGTTTTTCTCAGTTTCCGGGTCACAGATTGCTCAAAAATTCACAGTTTTTGGCCAAATCAGAAGCTATCATTCAAGTACACACTAAGGGATGAAAAGGAGGATGAAAAGATATCACTAAGAGCTGTTCAGAGTTTTTGTGGATCAGCTCTTCAAATCATAAACATGCCCAGAATCTGAGCTAGAGTAGCTGCCCTCTACTTTGCATTTGAAAGATCCAAATGCAGTTCGATTCGGTACTCCGTGTGTTTATGAAATGAATAGCAAAAACACAAACAACCAACAAGATACGCTCCCTAGCGGAGTCGCCAATTTGTTGTTGGGAAAAGTATCCAATACGGAATGACCCTATCCCACTCTAAGGGTGATAGTACCTCAGCAACAATCAAAGCAAAGCTATTTGAGATTACTTCTTTATGAGATGTAAGAGAGAGGAGGAAGAGATCCACTAACCGATGTCTTCCGCTAATGATTGATCCAATCTTCTCTCTTTGCTGCTTGCTCCCAGCTCCTTGTTCTTTCACTGGCCCAGCTACACCAAGATCCTGCAAAATGGCAAGAGAGGGAAACTACAAGAAGCATACATTCATAATTGATTCAAGGATTAGAATAAATCAAATACACAAGCATAACAATACACCATTGAGACACATGCATATAGAAGAACCTCAAATGCTTTATTAATGGAAGAAGTAAAGTTCAGAAGTAATACAACCATAAAAGGCCCAATCCAGCATCACCTCCCAGCAGAAAGAAATCTCCTCTTCACCTCCTTCAAGCAAATCACCCAATAGTTCTATACTCAAACCAACATCACTTCCTTACATTCACAAGATTCCAGCCTCCTTAGACCTCATGAGAGAGCTCTATATATAGGAGTTTTGGAGAAAGGATGAGTCAGCTTGTAGCTGGCATGAAGCTGACTAGTGTCCTCTCCCACTTCAGTTATTCTTCAGTTCTTGAGTCCACATGGAGGTTCTTGCTTCCACTTGGAGATCTAGACCCTCTTACTCATCACCAGTCGAATTCCCTGATCCAAGTGTCATTTTGGAAGCTTCCTGGGCATTGACACCTTGAAGAATGACTGTGCCACCTGTCCCAACTCGCCCAGCGCAGGTAGCCTTCTTTGCAGTTGACATTCAGTGTAGGTACACAGTGGAGCAGTTGACATTCAGCGCAGATGCTCAGTGGAGCAGTTGACATGATCCAGAATTAGCTTGTTTTTGAGTGTTTTCAGGTGGAGAACTGATATTCAGTGCTGTGGTTTGCTGACCTTGTTCCTCTAGGGGTAGGAACAACATGTTTAGGGACTTTGGATCCCTTAGATTATTGACATTTCATGCTTCATGCTGTAAGGCACAAAAATGTCTATAACACTAGAGACGTGTTCCGGCGTCGTAAAGCCTGGTGACTGTCGATCTCGCTGATGGTGGGTGATTCCTCCTGAGGGACGATAGCGCCAGTACGAATTGTGCTCCCACGTACCATCGAGTATATATTGGGAGGCCCCTATAGGCATACAACCTTTATCCTTAGGAAGCCGTGTCGGCCACCCTACTGATCGCAATGCACTAAACACAGCATTCAGGAAGATTGACCACCCGTACCTTAAAAAGTATTCTGCGATTTTGCGAAAAGTTTGGCACACCCTCTACCTAGAACTCCAGAGCAGTTCCTTTTGGCCTTTTTCAAACTCTATAACGGAAAAAGTCCATCTGAGCATTTGTCACTTCGGGCTCGTTAAAACATCGAAGGAGACTAGAGTCATCTTTAGCTTTTTCTCGACTCTTTAAAATTGAAAAAGCAAGTTGTGTCTAAAGCGTCGTTAAAATTTATTTTAAATGGAACAATCACCCTTTCTTCCTGCATTGATCTTTAGGTTGTGAAAATGGAGCACACCAACCAAGGAATTCCCCTTGGTGGAACTCCTAGTCCCTTGTCCTCTTGGGGAGATGTTGGTGCGCCCCATATGGCCACATTGTCGCTTCCAGGACTGACAATTGGCTTGCCGGTCTGGCTCTTCTCAACCAATGTCGTTCAGAACACCACTATTCCTGAAGAGTCGAACCAACAGTTAGACCAGACCAGAGTTACCCACCAGCCTTCTACTTAATCTAATTCTTCCTCTCCTCCTTCCTCTTCGCTTGACGGAACTGGTAAAACAAAAAACCAAGTTCCTAAGGAGAAGAAGGAAAAGAAGAAGAAAGAGAAGAAGAAGAAGGAGCCAAAAGCGACTGGGGGCAAACAAGTGGCGTCTGACAGAAATCCACACACAGCACTAACTAGGCCTAAATCGCCATGTGTCATATGCAAGGGAGACCACTTCCACAGAGATTGTCCCTGCATCCCTCGGATACTAAGGGACTGGTCTCCCCATTTGCACAATTCGGTGGCGTCAACCTCTGATAGCCATGTTGACAGCACACCGTCAACTAGTGAAAGTGAAGCCACAGGACAAAGAGGGAAAGCTATATTTCCCTGCAAACTGTGTGAAGGCGACCATGCCATCCACCGTTGTCCCTTCTTAGATGAGGCTAAAAGAGTTTTGGAAGATCGCCCGATTTTACGAGCGCAACTTCCTCCTAGATATCAAAAACTCCTGCCAAGTCCTTCACCAGTTGAGAACCCGGCTGGCCCGCTCAGGTGGTCAGCCGAAGCACCTATCATTGAGGATGAACCATCTGAATCCATACCTGACGAAAGTCTAAAGGTTGAGGCGGCAGTTGACCCGGTTTTGCCTTCAGAGGCTCTATCTTCGAATGATACCATCACGGAGGAGAGTAAAGACAACACCGTCCAAATTCTCTTCATCAACACAGACTTCGACGAACAAGGGGGCACTCCCCCCATTCCTTTATCGCAGGAAGGAAGTTCGTTAGAGCGATACCCGGCCGTTTACTCGGTCCCACCACCAAGCAACCTAGTTGTCTCGTTCGACTGGAACCAACTAGGCAGACCCCATTTGCCAGCAAGCATACCATTCAGGATTATCGTTCAAATATACAGAATGGTAATGGCTGGCACCATCATTGATGAGGGGGCATATGTGAGTATCCTTTCCTCTATTGCTTGGAAAGCGCTTGGTTCGCCAGCGCTTTTTCCTGAAATGAGAAATATGACAGGCTTTGATAAAGGAACCAGTCGACCTTTAGGGATTCTCCCCAATGTGCCTATCACATTGAAAGGGAAGACTATTCAAATGAACGTGATGGTCATTCAAGGACCCTTGGATTATAACCTACTCCTTGGACGAGACTATATATATTGCATGGGAGCTATCGTCTCCTCGCTCTTTAGAGTAATGTGTTTTCCGCACGAAGGAAGAGTGGTCAAGCTCATAGACCAGCTTTCATTTCCTGGATCACGCATCGCAAATAGTTATATACCATCCCTAAATGGTCTCTTCACGCAAGAAATGTCTCAACCCACGGTCCGTCCTCCCGATAAGCGCGAGTAATTCAGAGGGATATGACTGGAACCCAGGGGGCATGCGTCCTGGTCTGCTTCGGCAGGAAAACTTTGGGTATAGGGTAGGTTTCCACGGGAGAATATGACTAGTCTGTACCCCGTCCGTGGTTGGAAGAGGGGTTATTCTAGAATATGATTCTCTTGTCAAAGCTACATGTTTGGTGCCTCACCTTTGTCTATCTTGGTAGACACCGCCGAAGAAGTGTTTTGTTGAAAGAATAACAGAACAATCTTTGGGTAGCCTGTAAGAGGTAGGCCTCTCTCGGTAAAAAAAATGTTTTATTGGACTAAGAAGGGGTAACCTTGAAATCATACTTTATGCCTGGGGGCATGCAAACCTTTTGGAATGCAAGCAAGGGGCGGCTATTTATTTTTTGAATTTTTAGGTCCTCCCTTTAAACCTGTAGGTCTAGCCCTTTAAACTCGTAGGATTAGTCGTTTCCAAACTTGCATAACGAAAGGATCCGAAGCAAAGCTTTGTAAGATCTAAGCTCCATAAAAAATAGCATCTTCAATGAGACATTCTTATCATATGACTGGGTTATCGAGCAGTTTTAGCACACAGTTCATGCTCGTTAAAAAATAAACGCAAGATCCGAGCAGTTTTAGCGCATAGTTCATGCTCGTTAAAAAATAAACATAAGATTGAGCAGTGTTTTTCCACGTTTAAGCTCGTTAAAAAATGAACTATTCTGGTAAATAACCACCGTGAATGTAATATCATCAGCCATTAAAGCCTTGGTCGTGTTTGCCCATCACCTCCACTTTTCCATTGGCCGATCGTTCACCTCCATATGATTGTTTACCCATTTTGAGGAACAGTTGCGAAGAGTGATTTCACTAGCCATCCTTGTGACACTGCCGTGATTGGAAAATTCCAACCCGTACCTGGAATCAGCTGCTAACCCGTTTTATCACTCGTTCCTCAAAAGACGAGTCTTCTTTAATCTCTTTTCATCTGACTCGTAAAATATGAAAAGATTGCCGAGTTTTTGCCTTCCAACTCGTTAAAGTGACCGGAAGAGCTATCCCTCCTCTAGATTTTAATCTTTTTGGACCTGAGGGATTATTGCACAAAAAGATCGAGCACTTGTTTTGTTCGGCTCGTTAAAACTATCGAAAACTCATCCCTTCTGTATTGTTTTATACTTTTTCGGACTTAAGGGATTAGATGACGAAAAAGGACTTTCGGAGTTGAATTTACGTACCTTTTCAGACTCTCTAAAAATGAAAAGGACCGAGTTATCTTTGTCGTTAGACTCGTTAAAAGCATTAAATAGCGACAAACTTGTCTTTAGACGAGAACGAGTTTCACTATCACTAGGCTCGTTAAAACATAGCGATGGGCTTGCCCGAAGGGCAAGTTATAGAACAAGCATATGTTAGCCTCCTCAAGCTTGACAAAAATAAAGAGGTACTGGTCAGCAATGACTTGGGAAAAATTGGGAGAAACTCAAGAAAACTTTGATGGTAGCAAGTCGCTCTTGAACATGACACTTTTCCTCCGTACCACAGTCGGGTTGGGTTGTTTCATTCACCGGTCACATCACCATGGTCTCGCCATACCATCCATATTTGGGGTAATGCTACCGATCCATCGCATAAGTGTCGCCATATGTTTAAGAGAAGTCGTTCAGAGAAGTCAACCGTGTCCCATCCACTGCCATACATTATCCTTCATCCTTTCATGACCGCCACCCTGAATCATATGTCATCAGATCATTTTCACCTCCATCAAAATCATTTGCTCCGTTCCGTGTCATTGATGTGAGATTCATTAATGCCCTCCTTTGACGAATCGCTTCTTGTCGACATCAGCTCATTATCCAAGAAGTTGATCTAGGAACGACCCCTTTCAGTACTTTGAAGCTTGCATGCCTCAATGGCAAGTTTCTCACTTCCGGCGACAGGTATACATCAATGACCTTCGACCGAAAGATTTTGCGTGGTGTTCGACGCCAAGTCCTTTATTCACACCACGTGAATTGTACTGCAGTACCTTGAGGGTCATTATCATTATCGGTGACTCCTCTCGCGCTTGTTAACAGTTTACCTCATTGACCGGTAATCAAGCGATGTCTTTCCATGTTCGACTTCAGAACATTTCTCACATGGATCGACTTGTACTTAGAGTGAAGACCGAACGAGTTTGAAGACCCTGGATCTAGTTTCATCCATCCGGGCTGCGATATATATTCAGGAAAGATAAAGACATTGACATGTACATCATTGCAGTAGATAATCATCCTACCAAAAAGATGATGATTTCGTCAGAATCATCAGTCTATCATCAGACGATTGTCTGTTCTATGTATAGAAAAATGAATTTATAAAGCTGAGCATGGGAATGCCCGCCTCAGCTAGATCATGAAAGCAGTATGAAAAATAATGTATTGTATTGTATTGTATTGTATTACAGGTCTCCTCCCAGCAATGAAAGAACTTCGGATCCTCCTAATAAATCATTTCACCCGATAAACGGCCTCATACTTTAGGGGGAAACTGTTATAGACATTTTTGTGCCTTACAGCATTGAGCATGAAATGTCCATAATCCAAGGGATCCAAAGTCCCTAAACATGTTGTTCCTACCCCTAGAGGAACAAGGCTAACAAACCACAGCAATTCACAGAAGTTCTCCACCAGAAACTGCTCAAAAACAAGTAAATTCAGGATCAATTCAGAGGCTCCACTAGCTGTCTACGCTGAAATGTAGAGATTACACTGGCTAGGTGCACTGCAACGCAGGTAGAAGAACTACTAGGGTGCGCTGAGTGGGAAGTGACAAATGGCAAGTTCATTCAACGAGGTGGAAAGACCCTGGAAGCTTCCAGAATCTTCTCCAATGACACTTGCCTCAAGGAATTCGACTAGTGATGAGTAAGAGGCTCTTAGTCTCCAAGTGGAAGCAAGAACTGACAGAGGGAGAGGACACTAATCAAATCTCAAGTTGACTCATCCTCTCTCCAAACATCTATATATGGATCTCTCCTCCATGAGATCTAGAGGCGGGAATTTTGTTATTGCAAAGAATTGTTGTTGGTTTGAGATTGGAATCATTGGGTGCTTAATGCTTTGAAGGAAGGTGAAGATAGGAATTTCATTTGTTGGGAAGGAGATGCTGGATTGGAGCCTTCTTGGTTGTATCTCTTCCTGAACCTTGTTATTCATCAATAAAGCTATCTTGGTTTCTCCTATATACTGATGTATCTTTGATGTATGATTGCATTAGTATGTTTAGTTTATTTCTAATCCTGAACTAGTTATGAATATGAATCCATGTCTTTGCGTAGTGTTCTCTTCTTGTGATCTTGCAGAAACCTATTGAAGCTGGGCGAGCGAGAAGGCAAGTAGCTGGGAACTCTCAAAGAGAAGAGAAACCGGATCGAGGGACAAATGGAAGACACCGGTTAGTCCATCCATCTCTCTTCATTCTTAATTCATAAAGGAAGAATACTAGAATAGTTTTTTCTGTTTGTTGCTAAGGCACTGTCACACCTTAGATGGATAGGATCATCCTGCATAGGCATTTTTCCCCACAACAACATGCATGTATTTGTTTTCATCCTTCTTAATATGTGAATGATAAAAAGAAAGCTAATGCGCAAATCTGAATTATTTTTCAAAGCGACAATTACTAACAAGTTTCTTTTCAAAATCAAAATGAAGATGATGACAACACTTTGCGATTTGGAAATGAAAACTTGCTTTCAACACTAGAAAAACTAATAATCTAGATCAAATACAATAGTAAGAGGGTAATCAATTATCAAGAACAAGCAGATTCTCTTCTATGACTGAAAACGACACTTGCGACACTTTCAAATCAAGAAACGATAGTACAATTACGTTACCTTTTTGTAAAGGAAAACTGAAAATGACTCAAAAAATACATAAAAACATTTACATTTCTTTGCATAATGGAGGTGGAATAACAGCAAGGAAAGGGGTTTCAAACAGAGGTGTACTGACTACAGGCAGCAAAACTCTTGAATAGATCTGAAAAGAGTGAACACAGAAACCAAAATTCAGGAACAAGGCCTTGTCTGATCAGCGCACCTGTAACACAGTGAATTTGAAATGCAGCGCACCTACTACACTCAGGAAGTGCGCTGAATTTTAGATTCACAGAACAGACGGTGCGCTGGACTAGGGACGAGACTTTGATTGGGTTCTAGGTCACAGTTTGCAGTTCATTTCAGGGATTTTGGCCGAGCAAGTGGTAATCAGTAAATCAATCACAGGGGTAGATCTAAGGAGGTTACTAGAGCCACCACGAGGGCAATTAGAAATATTGTAAATCAATTGTTTAATTCATAAACAAAACCTGGAGATTGACTGAAGCAGCGTTGATCTACTTTTCATTTGCATAGCAAATGCAGTTCGAAGGCTAGCTGGCTTGACTTCAGGCTCCGTTTGTAAGTTTATAAAGTAAACAAATGTAGATAAACAATCAATCTATTCGCTCCCCAGCGGAGTCGCCATTTTGTTACAGGGAAAAGTGTCAATGCAGAACTGCTAATCCCACTAAGGATGGTAGCTAACTTAGAAACAAACAAAGTAAAACTACTTTCATTTTCCTTTATGAAAGATAGATGAGAGAAGAATAAATGAGACCGACCTCTGTCTTGCGCTTGGTTCCTTGCTCGATTCCTCCCTCTTCTGATAGTCCTTTGCTACTTGCTTTCTTGTATACCCAGCTTCACAGAGTACCTGCAGAATCAAAGCAGCATAACACTATACGAGAACATAGATCTATTATCATAAATAATCTAGGATCAGATGTAAATTGACCATACAAATGCATAAAACATAAATCACACAAGAGTATGGAGGAAAACGTGAATAGCTTTATTGATAATCAAGAAAGGGACAAGAGAGTTACAACCAGTTGCTCTTACCCAGCATCATCCTCTCAGCAAGTAAGCCCTTCTTCACCTCATGAAAAGCTTAGATCACCCAACACTATGATGTTGCCTCAAGAAACCAACAACAATTCTTTACAAGATGCAAAATTCCAACCTCTGGATCTCTGGGATGAGGGATCCATATATAGATGTCTACAAGGGAGATGAGTCAGCTTGTGATTTGATTAGTGTCTTCCCTCTGATAGTTCTTGCTTCCACTTGGAGATTGATGATCTCTTACTCATCGCTGGTCGAATTCAGAGAGGCAAGTGTCACAGGAGAAGTTTCTGGAAGATTCCATGCTTCTCCACCTCGTGGATTGGCATTTCCATTTGTCCCTTCTTGCCCATCGCACCCCATAGAAGGGCTTTTTGAAATGCAACGCACCTATTGTGTGTATTTAGGTGAGATGCAACGCACTTTGCCTATGGAGCAAGTGAAATGGTCTAGTTTTGACCAGTTCTGAGCAGATTTTCATGGAGAACTTCTGGAAGAAGCTGTAATCAGTTGACCTTGTTCTTTTAGGGGTTAGAACAACACTTTTAGGGACTTAGGAGCCCTTAGTTTATGGACATTTATGCTTGGGGTTGCAGTGCCCAAAAATGTCTATAACAAAGGCCTACAACCATGATGCATAACTAGGTGTTCAAAGAAATGGCCTGTCTAACCCTCAGGCATCTCATACAGGGCTTGGTACCCAGGTGCAGGGTGCCAAATAATTGGACTCCAGAACCTATATCCTAACCAAGATGGCCCTGCCCTCAAAATGACTTCGCCATAGAGGTGCAAGCGGTTGGCGGCTAATTTAAAATTTTCATACTTAAATGATTCCCTAAGATAGATATTCGGATTAGAGATTTGATATCGAAATTTAGCCGCATCAATGGCAGGGTCTTTGATAGAGAAAAAGTATTCTAATCCCTGTCGAATGATTGCCTCATGCATGGGTCCTAATGCTTCAATTACACCCGGAGTCTTCATGAGGTTTCTATGTTTTCTCCACAACTGTACTGGATCCCTAGGCTCAGCTCTTATCCACAAATCTAATCCATTTTCTTGCCTTTGGAAAGCGTTATAGGCTTTAAGCCATTTAATTTGATTAACCCCAAATGAAATAAATGCCACTAATTGGATATCCCCAACAAAAGGGCCAAGGTTCAACTCGGTCTCTTGGTCTAATACAAGGTTATGAAAATAAAACTCACACAGTAGTCTCTAAACTTTTACCCCATAGTGTTTACGACAGTTTATAAAATCATCGAGGGTATTAATTTGTATGGGAGCACCTACTTTAACAGCCTTTATTTTCAATTACAAATATCGTTCCATTAAAAACAAGACATAATTCTTAGCAGGGGCTCTACATGTTAGGACGTCATTTTATAAGGAACATAAGGTATCCATCTGCTTGATAACTATATCTAATCTATGAGTTACCTTGGCGACTTTTTCTTCTTCCCTTCGCCACCCTTCAAAGGCCTGGCTTTCGAATAGATTGACGTTCCTAAGCTGCTATTGTAGCTCTTCATACTTTTCTTGAGGGACCATTTGCTCTCTAAGATTTTCTACTGCTTGCTGAGCTTGATTCAAACCCTTTCGTAGGGTTACCATTTTTGGATCTCTTTTCCATGCGGCAGTGGAGGCCGGGAGTTTTACCTGAATTTTCCTGTTGCGTTGTTTTGAGTTCATGACTCTGATCACTCCCAAATCTGGTGTCTCCGTCTGAATTTCCTTATCGTGGGTCAACATCTCATCCATTTCTATCTTAACGTGGATATCAGTCCATTCCTATTCCTTTTCAATTGGAACAACAGTCTGCTTCCCAGCATCATTTGGAACAGCAGCCTGGTTTTCGACAGGGTTTTGAACAACAGGATGGACTCTGGTCCTCCGCCCCTTTGTTTTGAGGGGTTTTGCTGGAGTGGTTGCATTTTTACTTCCCAAAGTCCTTTTTACCCTTTTCCTTGCTTTTAGAATCCTAATCTGCTGGTGGAGCTGAACTATTATATTCAGTAATCTATGCTATTCCTTTCGCAATTCCTTAATTTCCTGAATTTCCGGAAAAGGAACAGCAGGCTGTTCACTGCGGCCTGAACTGTGACTAACTTCCTGATTTTGTTCCTGGGGTGCTTCTTTGTTGTTCTGCTCTAGCTACTCCGGGGCAAGAACCCTAGCTGCTTCTGTTATTTCTTAGGTGACATCCTTTTCTACCCCCCTACCTCCGGAGTTTCTTCTGGTATCGTCTAGCTAGGAATGAGTTGTCCCTGTTCTGCATCTCCTGTCATGTTTTCATCATGAATGGGCAGACTCTCTTCTTCTGCCTCCTTTGCATGTGATTCTTCAGGTGCATTTTCCTCCTGAGGTTTCTCTTCGGCATGGAGGTCTGATGGGCTGGACGATTGGCCATATTCGCCCATATTGGCCAAAACTTTGGCCAATTCATCTTCTCCCAATGGGCTACCTTCCTGATATTCCGTTTCCTCCTCCTACTCAGATTGCTCGGATTTTTCTTCTTTTTCTCCTTCTTCTTCAGATTTCTCGGCTTCTTCTTCTTTTTCTCCTTCCTCTTCTTCCTGCACTCCTTTCTCATTATCTTCCCATTCTAATCATGGGGGTTGCTCATCTTCTATTTCTGCCGGCTGGCTGGTGTTTCCTTGGGGTTTCTCCAGCCTCCCTCGTAGCCATGCTAGCCGGACTGATTTTCTGCATTTTTCTAGACGCTCGGGTGTACTGGTGGCATGTTTACACTTTGGGGATGGTGCGGTCAATCTTCCTTCTATTATGGCAATTAGCTCTATGGCTGACTATTAAATGTGTCAACCCATGATGACTAACAACTGATTCTACATGGTGTGCCTTTTTTATGCTCCGTGCAACATCATGCAGTAATGAATTCAAGAATGCAGATAAATTTACAGAGCATTTTTGTTTTAACACAACTAAAAGTTTAAGATGTCGTGGTCTTACCACGTCTTTTCTGCCTTCACAGGTGATGTAGCTTTGAATAGTCTTCGCCAATTCCACCCACAGTTCTCCTAATGCTACTGGCAGAACCCCCTTTCCTCTAATTGTCAGGCTCTGGCCTTTGTCCTGGAAGGTTTCTATAATCTTCTGCAATCTCTCCTTCTTTAGCGTCCATATAGGCCCAGTGGCTGGCAGTCCCGAGACCTCTGCGATTATGTCATCAGTGACTGTTGTGTGTCTCCCCCTCACTGTGGAGTGATCCTCTTGCAAGTTCTGCAAGAATTCAATTGCCACAGTCTCATTAGACTCCTGCAAGCGGTTGAAATAAGTTAGCCACCCGGCTCTTGCCAGGATTTATCGTGTAGCATCAGAGACTGTTAACACCAGTGGTTCTCTCCGAATTGATCTCCCTCCCATGTTTATGGTTTTGCTGTGAAATCTCAGAATTTTGACAATGGAACGGCAACTATTCACACTGTTAGAAACACAGAGGGGCTGACGGACGCGATAATCGCTCAAAATCTAATGCTGTGGGATATACAGCGGAAATGGCTTAGGAACAGCAAGTCATGCAAAGAATTAAAAAATAGTATACCATTGAGCCGTGCTATTCCCACGTACGCAGTTTCTCGAATAGTGGTCTGACACATCATCCAAGGAATGATGAGGTTAACCTCCCCCCCCGCAATGTCATACGTTGTTCCGGCCGTCAAATAAAGGAGCGACGTGCCAATTGTTCTGAAGCAGAGTCATAAAGGAACAACATATGACAATATTCCATGTTTAAAAAGGTAGCAGATTACCAAAATTGAGGCATCAAGTTGGATCGCTTAATACGTAAGAGACTGCTGTGATATGATGCGAGGCTAGGAGGATAGGACATCTGCTGTACATTTCGAGTCTCATGCGGTCATTGTCAACTGCTCTGCCATGATTGGTGATAATAGATTTACATGCGTTGTATGGTTCGAAAAATAATATGCATTCATCTTATGTGATTCATTAATAAGGCATAAGAAACATAAGGGTGATAATAACTACCTATTGGTGTAAATAATGTGGCTTCAATACCATTAACAGTGCTCTGCTACCGACAGGTGTCCATAACCTTGGCAAAGTTGTTTATGTCACCCATGGAACCATGATCCTTTGTGTATGCTTAGGAAGTGCTGTGTGATGTCAAAATGTAGGCCATTATGCTGGCTTGGTGACCAGTTAGCCATAATGCCATTGACGAGGAAGGAGCGAAAGGTGGGCAAGCCGGCTCGTGATGAGGCCTCCTGTTCCAAGGGTTCTTTATTTGATATACCTTTTGGACCATATCCCTGGTGTGGTGGCCATAGTGGGAATGCCACTTCACTTTCTCCCTCATGATCATGGTAGGCTGGCTCTTGATGAGACCCCCTATCCTACATTTGACAACTTTATATAAACAAGTCAGTTTGCTATTTTTTTCTTCTTTTTTCTTTTTCATAAAGTACTATCCCATTTATACACAAAGGGTGGTTCAACACTCCTTAAGAGTGGTAATGGTGGAAGAAGTCTTAACATCTCAATAGGAAGATATAAACCCTTTGCTCTTATTCCTGAATAATAATCAAAGAGGATTTAAAAGGAACCAACATGATAAAGATAACGAATTAGAGCAGAGTTAGTGAAGCAATGACAACAAAAGATAATGGGTGAGTGTGTCCTTCCCTCTGTCCTTTTATCAATTCAGAGAAATTTCTTATAAAAATAACGATTTTATAATTTACCTGATTTCAGTATGTTGTGATTTTGTATCCATTGCATAAGTGCATAGCTGTATTCCAAAAAACTTGAAAGAACAGGAAAAGTAAGCATCCTTAATTTAAAACAGCAAGGGGAACAAGCATAAGTAAAAGGAATACGAGGATGTTGTTGCTTCAAGGAGGAAGAGCAAAAGAATGCAAGTGGTGTTCCTTTTAGAAAAAGGAACAGCAAAACACACAAATGTCGTTCCTTTGGAAAAGGAACAACAAAAATCGAAAATGTTGTTCCTTTGGAAAAGGAACAGCAAGACATGCAAGTGTCGTTCCTTTGGAAAAGGAACAACAAAAATCAAAACCGTTGTTCCTTTGGAAAAGGAACAACAAAACACACAAATGTCGTTCCTTTGGAAAAGGAACAGCAAAAATCGAAAATGTTGTTCCTTTGGAAAAGGAACAACAAAACACACAAATGTCGTTCCTTTGGAAAAGGAACAACAAAAATCGAAAATATTGTTCCTTTGGAAAAGGAACAACAAGACATCCAAGTGTCGTTCCTTTGGAAAAGGAACAACAAAAATAAAAAATGTTGTTCCTTTGGAAAAGGAATAGCAAGGCACACAAATGCTGGTCCTTTTGGAAAAGGAACAGCAAAAAGAAAAAGTGTTGTTCCTTTGGAAAAGGAACAGCAAAACACGCCAATGTCGTTCCTTTGGAAAAGGAACATCAAAAAGCAAAAGTGTTGTTCCTTTGGAAAAGGAACAGCAAAACACGCCAATGTCGTTCCTTTGGAAAAGGAACATCAAAAAGCAAAAGTGTTGTTCCTTTGGAAAAAGAACAGCAAAAATCGAAAATGTTGTCCCTTTGGAAAAGGAACATTAGAAAGCAAAAATAAAGAAAAAGAACAAGTTTAAAGCAAAATGACGGTCGATCCAACAGGTGCTATTCTTTTGAAAAAGGAACAACAGAATGAAAAATGCTGTCCCTTTGAGAAAAGGAACAACAAAAATAATAACATTGCTGCTGGTTCGAAAAGTAATGGCAAAGCATTTGATTCAAAAATATGTACAAAAACAAAATAAATTATGTAAAAAATTGTGAAAAGAGATAAATTACTTAATGAATCTCAGGTGAGGAAGACTTCTCTCCCTACCCCAAAATTTCCATATCAGAGTCTTGGAGTAGCTGCTGGCAGAAGGACTCCCGAGTGAGTGGTTTGCGATAAAGGCGAACTCGGTGGCCATTTTCCTTGAAGGAATATCCAGAACCGTCAATAGTGATTAGAGTAAGAGTACCATTGTCATGTACCTTCTGGATTTTATATGGTCCCAACCAACGAGTCTGGAGTTTCCCGGGAAAGTCCTGAAACCTAGAATCGTACAAAAGTGCCCAGTCTCCTTCGTAGAAGACTTTATTTTTAATGAGAGCATCATGCCATTTAGCTCGTTGTTGTTGGATAAGTGCAGTATTTTGGATTGCAGAGAGCCTGATTTCATCGAGCTCATTGATCTGCTGCAATCGATTAATTTGTGCCTCCGTTAAATCTAACCCAACTTCCTGTGTTGTTCGTAGTGTTTGGATTTCGAATTCTATGGAAAAAATGGGTTGCTTGCCAAACACTAATTTATAAGGTGAGTAACCAGTGGTGCTTCTCCATGTTGCTCTGTAAGCCCACAGTGCTTCTAGTAGTCTGGCAGCCCAATCACGTCTATGTGACGTGATTGTTTTTGTTAGGATTGCTTCTATTATTTTATTGCTGCTTTCTACCTGAACATTTGCCTGTGGGTGGTATGGAGTAGTGATTTTGTGCTGGACATGATAGTTTTTAAGTGTTGCAGCTATTTTGTTCCCAGCAAACTGTGGTCCACCGTTTGTAATTATATCCCTTGGAAGGCCATAACTCACAAATATATGGAACAAGAACTATATGACAGAATCTTCTGTAGCTCTCGGCAACGCCTCTGCCTCAACCCATTTGGTGACATATTTTGTTGCCACCAAGATATATGTTTTCTGATTTGAGGGTGGGTTAATTGGTCCGACGAAATCAAGGGCCTATCATTCGAATGGTTCAATGACTAACTGTGGGTTCAAGGACATCTCATCGGACTGACCAGGGCCTCCTGCTCTCTGGCAACTGTCACAAGCTTGGACGGATTTCTTTGCATCTTTGAAAATTGTAGGCCAATAATACCCGGTTTGCAGGACCTTATCTCCAGTTCCATGATCGGTGAAATGTCCGCCACATGGTCCATCATGGCAGGCTTTTAAAATGTCAAAGATTTCATCCTCTTGAACACATCTTCTGATATGCATGTCTTCCCTTGTGTGGAACAGGTAGCCTCCAACCCATGAGAATCGAGCACTCTTCTGAACAATCTGTCTCCGCTCATTAGGAGTTAGATGTTTCGGTAGTTTACCTACTGCTAGGTAATTGGCAACATCAGCATACCAGGGTGTTTGAACAGCAACAACAAAAAGATGCTCGTCCAGAAATTGATCTTCAACTACTGCTGCATTGATTGGCTTGGGCATTCTTGAGAGAAAATCGGCTACAGGATTTTCTTTTCCAGATCGATCCTTGATTGTAATATCAAATTCCTGCAATAAAATCAGCCATCTAGTTATTCTGCCATTTGTGATAGGCTTGTTTGCTAAATATTTGATGGCAGAATGATCTATATACAAGATAATAGGGTATCCAGTAATGTAATGTCTAAATTTATTGACAGCATGTATAAAATTTCTTTCTCAGTAACAGTGTAATTTAATTCAGCGGGGGATAAAATTTTTCTAATATAATAAATTGCATATGGTTTTTTATCTTCTTCCTGCCCAAGGACTGCTCCAATGGCTGTATCTGAGGCATCAGATGATATCTGAAATGGCAAATCCCAATTTGGTCCTCGAAGGACTGGGCTGTGGACACAAGCTTCTTTAGATCCTGGAAAGCACGTTCACATTTTTCTGTCCAAAGAAAATCAATGTTACCAGTTAGTGCATACATAGGTGCAACAATATGCGAAAATTGTTCTATAAACCTCCTATAATAACCAGAAAATCCAAGAAAACTGTGTACCTCCTTTTGAGTCGTAGGAGTGGGAATAAGCAAAATTATTTGGATTTTGGCTGGGTCTACCTAAATGCTAGCTGCTGAAATATAGTGTCCGAGAATAAGTCCTTCAGTCATCATCATATAGCATTTTTCATGGCTTAAACAAAGCTTGGTAGCAATGCAGCATTGTAGGACTTTTTCTAGTGTATCCAATGCTAGATCAAAATTGTCTCCACATGGTGTAAAGTCATCCATGTATACTTCAAGTCCTTCATTTATTAAGTTTGCAAAAATGCTGAGGATATCCCTTTGGAATGTGGCAGGAGCATTGCATAAGCCAAAAGGTAGAACTCTGTAGGCAAATGTTCCCCAAGGACAAGTAAAAGTGGTTTTGTCTTGGTCTTCAGGGGCAATCTGGATCTAATTGTATCCACTGAAGCCATCCAGGAAAGAAAATAATTTCTTTCCTGCTAAAGTGTCTAATACTTGGTTGATGAATGGGAGAGGGAAGTGGTCTTTTTTTGTTGCTTTATTTAGTTCTTTGTAGTCCACACAAATTCTCCACTTCCCATTCTTTTTTGGTACCACCACAAGCAAAGAGACCCATTTACTATCGGAGATAGGATAGATGAAGTTGACATCTAAAAGTTTTTGAAGTTCAGCTTTTACCACATCTTTTAGATGAGGATTAAGTCTCCTCTGAGGCTGGTGAACAGGTCTCGTGTCTTTTTCTATGTAAATGTGGTGGGTACATAATTGAGGGTCGATTCTTTTCATATCAGGATAGTCCCATGCAAATGATTCTTTATATTTCCTCAACATATGGATGAGCTTCGTTTCTTGTTCGGAGGTGAGGTTGGCATTAATGTTTAAGGTTTTTCTCGGTTAAATTTCCACAATTTTAGTATTTGCAACAGAGGTAACAGGTATCGTTTGATCATGTGCATCTTTAAGAGGATCTTCTTCAAATTCGTTGTTGAATGCTGCCTCTATCCTGTGACACTGTGTGCAGGATCTGGGTTTAGTTTGACTAATAAATTTATTAATGGCATCGTCCTCTATCTGATCTTTAAAATCGAGTGCCTCTTGTATAGTTAATGGAATCTAATGTTTTCAGTAAGGTATGATATAGGGTGCTTATTATTTTTTATCATTGTGACACTTGGCTATGCTGGAGGATATAAGGCTAAGTTCTTAATATTCAATCCCCTTGTTATGGTCATATTGTCTTGTCGGTAGCCAATATAGGCATCGGTAGTTGCAAGCCAAGGTCTACCTAAAATCAATGGGTGTCCATCAAGTCGGCTTTTGGGATTTATTACCAGAAAATCAGTGGGATATTCCCAGGAGTCAACGAATACCATGACATCATGTAGCGTGCCCTCTAGCCTAACCACAGATCTGTCAGCTAGCTCTAACAAGGTAGAGGTGGGTTCTACAGATGTAATGCCTAGCTTTTGGCAAGTAGTAGTTGTTAAGATGTTGATTGCATCTCCTAGATCAACTAAGGCATTAGGGAAGGTTTGACCATAAATTTGTACGGTGACTATTGGATTTCCTGGGTCTTCGTATTTAATGGGTGTTTCTTTTCCTGATAATAAGTCAGATAGAGTGCTAACTACTTGGACTCTTGGATTGTTTGCTGCATTCCTCCTTGGTTTCTTTACACACAATTATTTGATAGTCCTTGCATATATCAGAATGTCTTGAATGGCTTGGAGGAATGGAATTTTTATGTACAAATTTTGTAATTCTCCCAGAATGTCAAAATCAGGATATTGTGTAGGTCGAGGTATGATTAATCGTTCTGGGAATGGGGGAGAGGATGTGGTTGTTTGCTTATAAGTTTGTTTTTTGTTCACATCCTCTTCTTGTGACGGATGTTCTCTGGGTAACTGATTTTCAACATGGGCTTTCCTTTCTCCCTCAGTATCAATAATACGCCTAGATCTTAACTGAAGATCATTACACTCCCTCAAATCAGCTCCTATTTCTGGTGTTTCTATTATTTGGACAGATTGGATTGGTCTGTTATTTGGATTGGGGTTGGGTTGGGCTGGGAGTTGCGGTCTTAGATTAGACTGGGGATTTTGTTGTAGGGTTGGCAGTGTAGGTTGAGGGAGCGACATGGTTCCTACTGGCTGATGCATCGGTCTTTGCCAGTTTTTCTGCCAGGCTGAACTTTGTGAAGTAGGCGAAGTCCATTGTGGTGGGTATGCGTTACTTTGCCAATATGGTGGAGTATAGGGAAAATTCGGCCAACCAGATGGGCTTGCCTGATTCAGCCACGAGGTTGATGAAAGAAACGACTGAGGTGACCAATTTGGGGGCGGGGGTTGGGATTGACTTTGCCACATATTATATTGTTGAGCATTATACTGTAGAGACTGAAAAGAAGAGGTCAGGTCCGAAAACATACCAGATTGTCGCGGCTACCACTGACGGCGCTGGTTGAGCAAATATACCGATTCTGGCTCTTCTTTTGCTTCCTTATATACTGCTTTTAATCCGGGAAGTGAGGGACAGCTTTACGTAAGGTGATCTTTTGTGTAGATGGTGCATGTTCGAATTGCATCTAGTGGATACTCCTTATGGCTATGTTTCTTCCTGCATCGGGGACAAAATATTGCTAACTTCTGTTATGCCTCCATTTGCTTCTGCTTGGCCTGCATAACATCAAGTTGTGTAGTTAGCGTCCCTAGTATATCAGTTTTAAAATTTTCCAATAGATTTCCAATTTTTGCATGTGTTACTCCTTCTGTTGAAATTTTATTATCTCTTACAAACCGATCATGTTCTGCTAGTTTCAATCTTGTGCTGCCTTTCAAACTCCTGATACATAAGTCAATAATGTCAGCAAAAGTTTCCTAATAAATATCTCCTTTTCCCATAATATTTAATGTTTCAATCCATTGTTCCTTCATGCCCCTAATTAATGCTATTTTTAACACATTATCAAGTAAAGGTAGTGAGGCATAAGAAGATCTTTGAAGATTATACTGAAAACGTTCCACATACTCCTCTAATGTTTCATTTGGTCTAGATACCATCTGGAATATTTCATCCTTCAGTTCTCTAGACCTGCAATAGTCCTGATATTTCTTTAGAAAAGATTTTTCCATTTGATCCCAATTATTTATAACCCCGCCACCTAATCCCATAAACCATCTTAAGGTAGCCCCTTTTAATGTAGAGGGAAATAATTTTAGTTTTTGGGGGTCGGTGGTGTAATCATATCCCCTACATAGCACATCGAATTCAAATAGAAATGCATCCAGACCTTCTGATGTAAGACCATGGAATGTAGGGATATGTTGAAGAGGTATTGCTTTCATGGGCACATTTGCTGCAGTATCCACTATGGGGTATTGCAATGTAGAGGTTTGGGTGTTTGGCTGGTTTTGAGCCATTTGGTCGAATATATGAAAATAACCTTCTGGGATATCTAGGAAGGTATTCCTAGGTTGAGAAGGAATGACTTTAACAGGACTGGTTTTAACAACACTTCCTCTGTCTGGGATAATGAGAGTGCGTAATGTCTGAGGAGATTGAGTTTCTTCAACAATGATTTTTGGTGCACTTCCCTTGTCTGGGTTGTTTAATGGCTGAGTTGTCCCAAGAGGAGACCTTGGTTCCTCAGTTTCCCCTGTTTCTCCTCCTCCTTCACAAAGATTGTTGAAATTCCCTTCTTGCAATAGTTCTGGAGTAGAATTTTCAATTTCTTGAAAGTCCTACTCTTCAGTTTGACTATGCACCTCAGCAAAGGCTATAGATGGTGATCCTGTGGCATGAAGGGAACTAGTAGGTTGTCTAGAAATAACTTTTTTGGGTCCTATTAAAGGCTGAGATTCTGCTTTCTTGATGATTTCGTCTATGAAGGTTGATCGGCCAAGGGTCACCGACCCCTTAGCTTTTTCTGGCTTGGGTAGAGGTTTGGAATTCTTTTCTGGCTTTTTCTGCTTAGTCATGCACACAAATCAACTACTAGATTCTACCCAAAAAAAACAGTAGCAAATCTATAGGAAAGCGGGCAGGGGAGCAGGGCTGTTACATGCTCCACATGTAGGTTCTTACCTTCCGTTTTCAAAACCCAATTCTTCCCTAACAAGTTCTTACACTACTTTGAAAAAAACAAATGGCTACACTCTTTCCCCGACAATGACACCAAAATGTGGAGCTGTAAAAGGGGTCTCTTTCACCTCTAATTACCTCACAATAGTTGTCAATCCAGGAACGTTTTGTTATTTCAAAGAGTGTCTCAGTCTGAGGCTATCATTTTTCAGAATAATGCTAGTAGTACAATGTTCAGAAATACAAGAGTAAACAGATGCTTGTTTACAGTAAACTACTTCAAAAGATTAAACTACTCATTCAGAAAACTAAGCAAGTTATCAGTCAAGGGTTCAGTAGCAGTAACTCATCCCTCTGTAACTGATGGAACTAAGGTAAATCAGAGAACCGATCGTGGATCTGGGATCCAGGCAGTAAATGTCAGTGCTCACTACAACCCTGGATCGTTCTTCACACCAAAATAACAAATAACAGGAAATAGAACAGCAAGTAAGAAATGGAACAGCGAAACAAGAAATGGAACGGCAAATCTGAAATGGAACAGCAAACAGGAAACTGTAACAACAACTAAGTCTAGCAAGCAGTAACACCTTAGTCTACAAGATCAAATGCATGAATCGTGATCTATAGGAATTGAATGGAAATCTTTCACTCTTAAAGGACGAATTGAACAACACACCAAAATGGAACAGCACTGATTAATGATAAACTATAGAACAGTACTTCAAAACCATATATGCACACGTCACACCTTAATAGTAACCTGATCTCAGTAAACCAGTTATCACTCTTAGTTATAAAATATTACGACTGCATTTCAGAATGGAACAACAATGTCTATAGATCCATAATCGCAAAGAACATAATTGCTAAGATGAATTCCGTAATACCAATTAATAAGTGCACGACACAGAGGCTCTATAATTGAACATCAACAATATTCTGTAAAGACTGACAGTATTATATCAACACTTAGAAGAACAGTGATATGTTGCAGAGTCAATGCAATAGTTCTGTCTCAATAAAGTAAAGATAACAGAGCATGTGATGTAGACTAACAAAACACATCAGATTTCCAAATCACGCTAATAAGCAAACCACGCATAAACCAAACGTAATAGTACAGGAGCAAGTGTCCTCCAGGGTCGGGCCCTTATCCTCCAGGGGTACACCATTTGAAGTTATTCCAGACTCAGGGATGAAATAGCAACCGAGTTTGTATTAATGCATAAAACAAAATTACAATATATCGGTTCTTAACGAGACTCGATGATCAAAGTTTTGATCTCAAAGGAAATTACATAAAACATAACCAACTTTTTTCGAGCTAACAGTGCTGCCCCTTTTATAAGGGTGAAGGCGGAGATACCTAAGTGCAGAAATAGATAAAACAGCGATCCCTAAGGATCAAGGATCCTGAGGGATTCGCTGAACCGTTAGTCCTCAGTCATCTCTTTCCTTTCCTGCGCCGAGCCGATATCTCCACTTCCTTTCCAGGGCTGATTCGCTTTGATTTGCTTTGCCTTGTTTGCATACAGTCTCCTGTCAAAGGGACAATGGTTAACCCATCCTTGTCCTTTTCTTTGGAACGGCAACTTCTCGTTTTTCCTCCTTCCCGCATAAGGAAATGACAATTGTTAGTGTTTTCGTCTTGCATATTAATCTCACATGTTTTATTACAATTTCTTATCATTTTCCTAGTTCATGATGTAAAACGTTTGTAAGTTCTAATGAAAAGATGTTGAAATAATTACCAAAAACATACCTTCTTTAGTACTCCACAGGTGGCCATTTTGAAAAGAAAGAAAATCATTGAGAACGATTGAGAACTTACCCAAGAGTGGAGATGATTGATTATTGATGGTCACTGGAAATTTCTGAAACCACATTCTGAAAGTTTTGGTTGTAAGTGGAACGTAAAAGAATTCGGCTTAATGGAGTAATGGATTTATTATTATGCTCATAACGGTTTTTGGTCAAGTTAGCCGTTAATGGCATGGAGTATTAAATGAATTTAACATTGGCAGGAGTTATTAATGCCACAACGGTTGCTGGTTGGTTTTGCAAGAGAGATGGTTATGACTAGAAATGGCGAAAGGTTGGTCCCGCAATTCATTAGAGCTCAACGCGTATGTAAAGGAGGAATCGTAGAAACCATTTTTCGTACCCCCCCTCCATTAACCGTCGAGAGTGTCGGGGGTCCAGTAATTCATCTATTGTCGTTGATCTAGGCGTGTGCCATCATGACCGTTGAGAGCTACATGAATATTATGTCTTTCGCAGCAATCAAACCATAAGATTATTTAAAATATTTTATTTGAAAAATAATATCTAATTGCCGAATAAAAATATATAATGAGAAACATTTAAATTTGCGTGCTTATTCCCAAAAAAAAACTTTCATTTTTCTCTTTCTTTCTTTTTGATTTTTTTTCAACTCTTTTTCTTATTTTTATATCTCTATTTTCTTGAAATCAAAAGGAATTTGTAAAACAATTCTAAGGGTAAAAATAAGTTACAACATAATGATCGAATGTTTTTAAATTCCTCCAAAGATGATAATAAATTCAATATTTTAAAGATTTGTCAGACAACATGGGGGCACATCATCATCTTCTATCAATGGTGTTTCTTGATGTATACTACCTAAAATTTTTTGGGAATTCAACTCACATAGAAAGCTACCTCCACGCTGAATCCTACCATCACCCATCCCAGAAGTTTGGTGTTCTTAACACTCTTGCCATTAGTGCCTTTCAAATTTATGACTCTGAAAATCTCAAGGAAGAGAAGGAACATTTATCTTCGGTATTTAAGATTATAGGCTATCAAGAAAAATAAATTAAGAAAGACATAGAGAGAGCGGAAAAGAGGGTGTTATCTCAAGATCCTAAGGCCCAAGACCTACCTCAGGGTGGTAGAGTTTTCCTACCATATATTCAAGGGGTGACAAATAAGATTTCCAAAATCCTGAGAAGGAAAGACATAGTCACACAATTCTCAGTACCTAGAACAATTAAACAAGGTATGAGGCCTGTAAAGGATGATATTGATAGATATTAACTCAAGGGAGTTTATAAAATTGATTTTTCTTGTGGAAAAAGTTACATTGGTGAAACAAGACGTTCTTTGCAGAAAAGACTAAAATAACATGGAGCAGATATTAAGAATGGAAGTTCTCGTACTTCGGCCCTTGTGGAGCATTCTTCAAAAACAAAATTTTGGGCAACAGATCCCCCCATAGCATGTTTTTGGGGCTTAACGCCTGAGTTTTGGTCAATGTAATGTAAAGACCCCACTAACCTCCAGAACCCTCATTAACCCATACTACTTTGGGTGAGACCTCAGTCCGCGCGCTGTGGACTATTGCCGAAAGGGCCATTAGTACTGGGATTTGCTTGGCTAAACTCACTGTTGAACCTGCATCAAGCCCCATATAGCCAACAAATGGTTTCGTTGCTGGGACCGGGACCTGCCTAAGGGATGTCCGATGTCATGCCACTGGAACCCAACAAAGAAGGAAATTCAAGAGTGGTTGGACAAGAATATTCACGAGTTCGTGACACAGGAAAATAGAACTCCGCAGGTAGTCGAGAAAAGGTGGCTGGATCGCTACGTGTATACAGAAATCCACGAGATTTTCTTCACATCCTTTCCTTCTGAACTGTATGATTGGATCGCAAGGTTAGCCGACAGCTAGGGAAGGTGTAGACTCGACCAACTGATAGTGTGGACTCCAGAATTAGTGCACAGACTAGATATAGCAGAAGAAAATATCACGCAAGCTGTGGACCATTGGCTTGACCAGATAATAGGGGGATTTATCAGTGATTTTGCAATAGACACGACCATGAGCTACAGCGAAGCAGAGTAATGTTTTCTCAAGGGACTGCGAGGTAAGTACATTAAATCTTTGAATACCTGGATTAAGATGTTGTTATTTGAAAAGCAGGTTATGCAAATACATTAATGTTTGGAATGACATAGATCGGAACGATCTACAGAGGTAGCGGGGAATTAGGAAACAGTCCCTTAATTTCACCTTCGCGAGAGAGTGAGGAAGAGCTTGCCCGGGTCTATACGAGAAGTGCAGCCAATTTGATAGGGCAGCGCATTTCGCAGTCACCACCTCCATCCACTCCACCTCCACCAACCCCACAATTCAGCATGGTGAGCGTGATCAAGCTACCAGTATTCAGAGGAGTAGGGAATGAGGATCCGGACCAGTTCTGTTTTGTGGTAAGAGCAGTGTGGGAAGCACAAGGGGTCACGGATGACAACATTAAGAAGGCTACATTGGTGAGCACGTTGTAGGACCATGTGTTGACATGGTATATCAAGCACTCTAATGACCACCCAACCGCAGGGATAGCAGAGATCCAAAATGCGTTGAACAGGGAATTTAGCTGACCAAAATCAAAGATACAATCAATCATCAGGTTTAAATAGATCAAGATGCTTCTAGGTGAGACCCCCTGGGATCTATATCAGCGACTGAAGAGTATGATCCATGAGGCTAATATGATGCTCACAGATGCACAACATTGTGCATGGTTTGTGGCATCTCTGACACCACACTTGAGGACGGCATTGTCACAACAGAAACTTTCCACCCAGGCCAAAGCATTGGAAATGGCAATGAGGTTGCATGAAACACCAATACAATATCCGGGGTTGGGAGTTCAACAAATCCACGCACAACAACAAAATATCTGTCTAGAAATGCAGAGCTTGAACCAGGATAGGGCACCGTGGCCAGAGGCGCGCAAGGAAATATGGTGCATAAAATGCAAGGGCCAAGGCCATGACAAGGATCACGATCCAATATTCACGAACTACTTGGCAGGAGGGGGGCCAATGCTATTGAGACCAAAGGCATAGGCAGGGTCGAGTGCAACACATGCGTTATGGTGTGCGATCTATCAGATAGGAGGAAAACACACGACAAATAATTGTCATTTGTTGCAGAAGTATACACCGGCACCCCAGCAACCGTTTTGTAATTTCTATAGGTCAGTGGGCCATGACGAGCGTAATTGTTGCAGCTACGAGTTAATGATGGATCAGACCCCAACCTATAGGATGCAGACAGAAATGCGAGCCCTCGACCCATTTGCAGGGATGGCACATGCTGGATTTCAGGGGCGAGGTCGAGGACGAGGAGGAATGGGACCAGGAAGGGGCCGCGGATAGTTAATTTGTTACAATTGCAGAGGACCAGGGCACTGTGCCCGTGATTGTACCAACCCAACGAGAATATCCTATTCATACTATGCTCAATTTGATCATGAAGCGGTAGATTCTCCTATGTTGATCGCACAGATGCACAAGAAAGGGGTATTCCAGCCTCCTTCAACTCAAAATATCCAAATGATGAGGTCTGAACCTCGTGAAGAAGACCCAAACGTGAACATGATGCTCAGAAGCAGTCAACCACAGGGGAGGATAAGGGGAAGCAGCCCGAGGAAGATACATGGTTTCGCAAGGCTCCTACAAAGGAACCTGAGTTTGACCTAGAACGCGCAAAGGAAACGTTCATGGAAGCTAAGAAGAGCTTCGCAGAGGCCTCCACTTCAGGTAGTATGTATCAACCAAAGCCAGGGATGGATCCTTCTATGCTTACTACCTTTTTGGAGACATGCATGAAACTGCTGAGTGACAATAAGGCAATTAAGGGACTACAGGAGTTGATCACCAAGTGCGCAGGGTCAGGGGAACTGCACGTAGTCCAGAAACTAGGAAAGCATGCATTGCACACCAGGAGATAAATGAGATTGACGGTGTAGATTGGCAAGTATGAAATGGATCAAGTAATCCTAGACCTGGGTCCGGACATGAATGTATTACCAAAGCAAACATGGGAACGTATGGGTAGGCCCGTGTTACAATGGTCCCCTATTCAATTACGAATGGCGAACCAACAGAAGATTTTTCCCATGGGGAGGTTGCAAGGGGTAATAGTTTATATCGAAGGCGCGAGCACATAGACAGACTTTGAAGTAATAGAGATTGTCGATGACAGAAATCCTTATCCCGTGTTGAGGAATAGACTAGGCCACTGATACGAATGGAGTCATCAACCTGAAGAAGTGAAAGATGATATTCAAGAAAAAGTCCCTACGTGTAGTAGTCCCGCTAGACCCAGCCGAAGGAGTGCACTACACTGAACCAGTGCGCGACATGAAAGCGATGATGAGCAGGATTGTATTTACCAAATAACAGCGTGAGACCAGGATCGGGTGAACTTAACTGCAGATGGGAGAATCTCGTGGGAGTGCGACAGCTCCTGTACTTTGGATTCAGACGAAGAAGTAGAACGCTAGTAGAACTGGTTGCATGAAGTGACAATGTTGAATTGCAACATGATGATTAGATCACTCCGCTGCATGACGATAAAGGTAAGGGAACTGCCAACATATGATGGAGTGACATCAGTGGATGAATTCCTAGACAAATTTGAAAGTGCAGTACCAGAACAACAGCGATACGGTGCGCTGGAATGGGCACTGCACACAACACCCTCACGATGGTGGAATACACATTAGGAGACCATTTTAAACTAGCGCAAATGTAGAAGGTAGATGTGCTTGCGGTTTGGAAGCCCTCAGCATCGAACGAGAGACGAGCAGCCCAAACGAAGTAGCTTGCACACCCACCTGTGTTGATGGGTGCAGATGTGTGTCATTCAGTCCACACAAGCACACTCCAGACTAAGGATCAAAATTAGAACCAAACACAGTAGTAGGAAAAGCGATGCACACCACAAATATTCCATGTCGAATTGTTCAAAAAGTTGTGTAGAATCATGAACAAAGTTCACCAGGCAAGACAAACTGATTGGGACCAATGCGTACCAATGGTTCGATGGGCCTATGAGGCCATGAGCAAAAACCTGAGCGCGGAAATGACTCCAACACTGACGAGAAGAGATGAGACCATAAGAGTATAGAAGAATCCACATACAACATCTCCCACAGTTGGGATAGTACGCGAGGACCCGGGTAAAGGAATTATGCGGTTACAGGAAGCCATTTGGCGAGGGAGCTGGAAATTTTGCAAACTTGAAGAAGATTGGGTACAGTTAAGAAAGAAAAGCATGATATTGGACGAAGAAATCAACAAATTGGAAACCGAAGTCGCACAAGCATGCTACGCCGAGAAAATAAGCACGATGGGACAACGTATAGCTAGCCAAAATACTGCATTAGAAGAATTTGTGGCTCTGCTACCATGGTTGCGACTGCACCTTACTAGACAAAGTAAACAGGGGAGCACACCATACAATGAAGAATGCAACGCACTGATGGATGCGAGGTTAATTGAGGGGTGCCCACAGACTGGGCTGAAAGGTAAATTGAAGCCTCACATAGGTAGTGCAACCACCTGACTATCTCAGTGCTCCAAGCAATTGAAAGAGAGTGCGGGACTATAAAGGAGTTTGTCTGGGAGCTGCAAGAGACAGAGGTTGTGCGTAGGATCGATATGTCAAAGGGGTGCAGCCACGGATAGGGAGCTGCGCTGCTACGCGGGTAGGCTGGGAGGTGACTATTGGTGTCATTGTTCATGACAAGAGGTCCACTTTAAGGCAAAAAGGAGCGGGCGGTGGGAAATTAAGACATGAATTAAGAGCTAGATTTGGGACAATCTGCGGCCAAGAAGGCATTAATGATGCAGAAAGGGGGGGGAAGGGTTGAATTCAAATTCAAAAGATGCTATAAAACCCCCAGGGCCAAATCCAAGGCAACACTTGGTTGTTTGATAATTGAGCAAGTACAAAGCATTGAGCGTTGCATACTCTTACTATCCTCAAGTGTAGACATAATGACGGCTACTAGAACAAGAGTGTGATTCACTGAAGTTACTGCGGAGCCCCATATGGCCCATGAGGAGCCTGGAGAGGTGGCAGTTGTGCCAAAAGTTCCAAAATCACCATGCACGCCATGGCCAGAGAAAGATAAGCAAACGATAGGGCCAGTCTGTGTATCCCCAAGAAACCCACGGTTTGGCAAACTGTCAATGGTAGAGAAGGGAAAAGTTGTCACCATTGAAACAGAGGAGGAGGAGGAAGACTTGCAAGCCCTAATCACCCAAATTGAGGTGCAAGACAATGAGGCAGAGGATGTCTCCCAAATACATTCCCACGTGGAAGGGGAAAGTTACCTCTTTACATCCCCGTGTGGAAGGGGAAAGCCAAGGTACCAAAGGAACTAGAGGCTACGAAAAGTGCACTCCAGAACCCTCTCCTCCCCGATGATATAAGGTTTGAAGGTCTGCCATTGGGACGAGTACCTACTATGAAGTTCGAAGTCTAGGACCTTGAAGATAGCGAGAAGTTCCCATAGTTGGCCGCGGAGAGGTTAATGAAGCAGAAATGGTTGTGTGGTGTGTAGAAGGTGGGGTTACTCCATCTGCGATGGATACCCTATTGGAAATAATACTGAGAGGGGGGGTGAATCAGTATTATCAAATCAATAAAAAAAATTCATCTCCATACTTAGATACATATACACTACTTCAATTAAGGGAACCCGCGTGTATACGTAACTGTGTCTAATGCAACTAGCGTATATCCAGAATACTTATGATTCAGTTAATCCATTAAATGTTGTTCTTTAGTTAGTCATCAGAACTTTATTAACCATATGTATAGTAAGCAGGTGCAGTTAAACAGAACAGATCATTACACACAATAAGCACACATGAACACCATGATATAAGGTGGAAACCCAATGTGGGTGAAAACCACCTACTGCAAGTCATCTCTATCTTCTTTTAATAAGAAACTTCATTTTACAATATTTTTGTACTGGTGCAACCTTATACCAGTACTCAGGCTTCTACCTGCAGAAGGCTACAACCTTCTCTCGTTCTCCAGACTCTCCTGGAAAGGAGCTACAACCCCCTTAGCTCTTGTACTAGCTGATCAATTTACTAGTACGTAGGTGTTGTCCTACTGAAATGCTCCAACCTTTACTCATTCTCCATCTGGTACTGGAAGGGAGCTACCACCCCCTTTACTCTTGTACTAGCTGATGTACTAGTACGTAGGTGCCAACCTACAGAAGGCTACCACCTTCTCTTTCTTCCTCCAGGTACCATGTTTCATACATTTTCAGACTTGATACTCTTGAAGCACAACACAATAATATGAAGGCCACGTTTCATCCAATTTTCATATTGGACCCATCAATATAATTGAAGCACAAAACAATCAATACTAGAATCATCAATTTCTAAATCACTGAAACACTGAAACCCTATCAACAACACAGTCACCAGAACACAGAGTAGACAACAGAACTCTACAATAACAATCAGACCCAACTACAACTTCAAACATCATACTTCATTATGTATATGCTACTACAATGAATCAAACCCGCGTACATACACGCTTTCACCAAAGCCAACCCGCGTAAAAATCTATAAATATTCAATCATGACTTGCAGCTATTTCAAACTTAAATTATACCCAGTTCAGAACATTACATGCGTCAGAATACAGATCTAGAATAAGCATAATCAACCATATAGAGATAGTTCATTTCAAACCATTTGATCCCGATCTATGCTTAGATCTTGTTCTCCATCAACCGATGAGATCCCTCTTTAGCTCAAATCAAGCAACACATCATAAACCCATATCCTGCATACTGGATCTCATACTTCATCAAATATTCAAGACTTTTTCCATACCCTTGCCTAATGATCTTCTTCTCCTTTTATAGTCTTAGGCCTTTCTCAATACCATGGTCCAAAACCATAACAAAATAATACCATGGACCCAATACCTGGGATCAACACTTCTGACGAGATACCATGGTCCAAAACCATAGGTTCAAATACCAAGGACTAAATACCATGGACCAAACATAAGTTCTCCGACATGTACGCGCTTTTCCTTGCGTGAAAGAGCGTGTATACACATATGCGTCTTTTCAATGACTAACCCGCGTGTATACGCGTGTCGGTCACGATGAACCTGCGTATATATATTTTCTCTTCATTCTTGTAGTCTGATCATCAAATCCTTGCTGCTGACCTGCTGCACGTCATCTGTGTGATTTGCCATCAAGGACAACACTTGTCTCATAATGCCAACAATCTCCCCCTTTGGACTTGATGGCAAAGCTAACTTGTCACACTTAGAACTATCATCTGATTCCTTTGAGCTGTCCTGCATCCCATGCATTCAGTCACATCTGATATCTCTTCCGAAGATTCATCTAGTTATAAATACGTGAGATTTTCTTCTATGAGTGGGTTGCCATCAAGTACAACACATGCATCATAATGTCAACAATCTCCCCCTTTGGACTTGATGGCAACAACACCAAATCACTCTCCCCCTTTGACATCAAGGGCAAAGGGCAGACCAAGATATTCACTTTCCTTGATAAACATCCCGCTGACCATACTCCCCCTGAGTACCTACTAAAATTTCTGAATGAGCTCCCCCTTTGTATATGCCAAGGTGTACTAATATGTCCATGCTCCCTTTGAGTACATGCTGAAGTCTCTGCTCTGCTGAAGTGTGTTGTTCATGCTCCCCCTGACTGTAAGCAAGGTCTGCAAAAATATGTTCTACAGGAAAGAACATGACTCTATCATAAATGACCTTCCTATCACCAAAGACTCATACATACATCCATCTCCCATCCTAGTGGGGATATACCAATATTGATTCATCCACCCAACCAAGTGTGGATACATCAAAATTTTACACATGATAGAACAAGAACATTACATCATCCATCCCAGGCATAGTGGGGAAACCAACATAGGCCGTTACATGACCTTGATAATAAAAGAAATACATGACTAAAATATTTCAACATCCTTCCTTATGCATAGAGGGGGTACAGATAACATTATATGACCAGAAGAGATTTCATCAAATGACTACAATAGATAGAGACACACTATTACATCATGAGTCTTGATATGACCTTTACATGAGACCAAACATCTAAATAAGACCATGATAGTCATTAGAAACTATCATACATAATGTATGGTTTCTGTCAGGCCCATATCAAACTCTTCTCATTCTGAGTTTGGCCCACTGATTTCCTTCAAATTAACATATACGCGACTGTATCCACAGAAACAAGCGTATATATGTGAATACTCCTTATGAAACTCACGTACAACCATTTCCAGATCAGCAACCTATAAATGTCCTATGAAAAAGTATGACTACATATAGATATCAACTCATCATCATAAAATCATTCACATTATATCATATGTGTAAAACACCATAGAAATATTATCAACAAGATCATCCATGTATCATCACTTGGGAATATCTACATCAATCAACATATGTAAGTATCAACCTATCAACATATAGGTAAGAACTCATCATCATCATGTCTCCAACAATGAAACTTTGAGTAATCATTCATGTATCCAGCGCTATGTATCTTGAGCTCAAGATCTTTTGTCAAGGATTCTTTATATCATCAACTTCAACAATCCTCATCCACATGAGCACCAAGAACTATAGGAATCCTGCATCGTAACTGTATTATATGATCTTTATGCATATGATGACAGTAGCATATGAGTGAATCATCATCAAGTAATGCAGTTGTGTATTCAAGCTTTGTACTTCTCCTTATCCTTATGAAGATCACCATGTAAGCATCATATATGCACCATCTAAGAATCAATCCACAAATATGATCTGAACATCAACTATGTAACCCCAGGAATCATATGAGATTTTATCATGGACAACTCATAACCACATCATAGCAAGATATATCATTTAGCCATATAGCATCATTACCAAGGACTATTAACCATAATGGCAACAATGCATTGTTAAAGGCATATGCTCCCCCTCAACCTGTGCCATCTGTTTACTGTTAGATCTGATCATGCATATATCAGCAATAAGCATCAAGTTACTTCTAAACATCTTACAAGTATCAAGACATTTCCAACATCCTCAGCAAACTATAACTATTAACCAATAGAGAAAATAATGGACTGAATCATATCAGACCCTTTTTCTGAGCCTGTCCCCACTGCTTTTCCTCAGACTGACATATACACGACTTTGTAGTGTCTAACTCGCGTATATATGCGACTTACCTTTATGAAACTTGCGTATGAGATTTAGGACATTGAAGTTTTACACTTTCAGCTCCCCCTGAGTCTGTGATGTCTGTGTTGTCCTGTGTCTGTGCGGTGCCACATATTTCTGACAGAACTTCCTTATTTTTCCATATCTTCAAGTGTGATGATGTTTTCTCCTTTTGGTATGGTTCCCGTACTTTGTTCCTGCATTCCTTTGCTATATGTCCAAGCTTGTTATAGGTATAACATCTTACCTATTTCATATTCCTTCTGTAGCTATCAACAGCTTTGTGACCAAACATATTGCAAGAGAAACAATATCCCTTAAAGTACCTGGACCGTGATGATATTTCTGTGTGATGGTCTTGAACCATTCTTCTTTTGCATCTGGCTACAACATGTCCAAGATTATGACATACATAACATTCAACATTATTCATTGGAGGAGTAAAAGAATTTCTTTGAAGAATTTCTTTCCTTAGTTGTTGATGGGGTCGACCTTTCATCTCCTTGTTGAGCATTTCAGATTTTGCATTAGAGTTCCTTGTCTTATTTCCTGAACTAGATTCACCTTCAATAGATTCATGAAAACCAAGACCAGTTTTGATAGCAGGAGACCTTTGACTACTAAGAATATCATCCAAGATCTTAGTACTATCTTGGAATCGTAAGAGCTTATCCTTTTCTTCTAATTTATCATTTAGAATATTTACCTCAACCTAAAGTTGCTCTTCCCTTTCAAGATGTTGCTTCTTCATGTTTTCTTCAACTTTTCTTTCTTCTTCCAACTAATGTCTTAGTTCAAGAACTACGTTTTCTTGTTTTTCAAGAGCTTGGAGTAGTTCTTTATTCTGCTTCTTTGATTCTTCAAGATATTTCTTTAGTGAGAGGATCGTAGCTTCAAGCCTTTCCTAGTAACTGGATCTATCTCCGAGTTTCTTGATAGTTGTGCTTCTTTCATTTACTTCATTTCTTAATGATGTCACTTCATCCTGCAACTTTTGACATTGATTTTCCTTGTCCTTGAGTAACTTCCTTACCTTGTTTCCTTCCTCTAGTTGAGCTTTTAGTTTGGTAACGTCTTCTTTGAAAGCACATTCCCTTTTGTTCAATAGATCTTGTTGTTCTCTAATTTTGTCTGTAAGCCTTCTAAATACTGCCTCTATTTGATATCTTTCTTGCTCACCCATAAGAGCAAATTCAGTTGCTTCGCTATCACTTTCATCATCTTCACATGGATGGATACCTGAGGATAACAAATTCATACCTGATAGATCTTTTTCATCTTCATTCTGAAGTGATTCTGAACCTGAAGTGCTTCTTCCACATAATTCCCAATCGATGCTCCCATTGTCATAGACTTTCTGAGATTTCTTCTTCTTCTTAAGTGCTTTCTTCTTAAGCTTCTTTCCCATTGTTCCACGGATCTCCTTCAAGCGATCAAGCTTCTACCAAAGGAACTGCTCCGATACTAATTGTTGGAAATAATACTGAGAGGGGGGGTGAATCAGTATTATCAAATCAATAAAACTTTTTCATCTCCATACTTAGATACATATACGCAACTTCAATTAAGGGAACCCGCGTGTATACACAACTGTGTCTAATGCAACTAGTGTATATCCAGAATACTTATGATTTAGTTAATCCATTAAATGTTGTTCTTTAGTTAGTGCATCAGCACTTTATTAACCATATGTACAATAAGCAGGTGCAGTGAAACAGAACAGATCATTACACACAAGAAGCACACATGAACACCATGATATAAGGTGGAAACCCAATGTGGGTGAAAACCAACTGCTGCAAGTCGTCTCTATCTTCTTTTAATAAGAAACTTCATTTTACAATATTTTTGTACTGGTGCAGCCTTATACCAGTACTCAGGCTTCTACCTGCAGAAGGCTACAACCTTCTCTCGTTCTCCAGACTCTCCTGGAAGGGAGCTACAACCCCCTTAGCTCTTGTATTAGCTGATCCATTTACTAGTACATAGGTGCCGGCCTATTGAAATGCTCCAACCTTTACTCGTCCTCCAGCTGGTACTGGAAGGGAGCTACCACCCCCTTTGCTCTTGTACTAGCTGATGTACTAGTACGTAGGTGCCAACCTACAGAAGGCTACCACCTTCTCTTTCTTCCTCCAGGTACCACGTTTCATACATTTTCAGACTAGATACTCCTGAATCACAACACAATAATCTGAAGGCCATGTTTCATCCAATTTTCATACTAGACCCATCAATATCATTGAAGCACAAAACAATCAATACTAGCATCATCAATTTCTGAATCACTGAAACACTGAAACCCTGTCAACAACACAGTCACCAGAACACAGAGCAGACAACAGAACTCTGCAATAACAATCAGACCCAACTGCAACTTCAAACATCATACTTCATTATGTATACGCTACTACGATGAATCAAACCCGCGTACATACGCGCTTTCACCAAAGCCAACCCGCGTACAGATCTATAAATATTCAATCATGACTTGCAGCTATTTCAAACTTAAATTATACCCAGTTCAGAACATTACATGCGTCAGAATACAGATCTAGAATAAGCATAATCAACCATATAGAGATAGTTCATTTCAAACCATTTGATCCCGATCTATGCTTAGATCTTGTTCTCCATCAACCGATGAGATCCCTCCTTAGCTCAAATCAAGCAATGCATCATAAACCCATATCCTGAATACTGGATCTCATACTTCATCAGGTATTCAAGACTTTTTCCATACCCTTGCCTAATGATCTTCTTCTCCTTTTATAGTCTTAGGCCTTTCTCAATACCATGGTCCAAAACCATAACAAAACAATACCATGGACCCAATACTTGGGATCAACACTTCTGACGAGAAACCATGGTCCAAAACAATAGGTTCAAATACCAAGGACTAAATACCATGGACCAAACATAAGTTCTCCGACATGTACGCGCTTTTCCTTGCGTGAAAGAGCGTGTATACACATACGCGTCTTTTCAACGACTAACCCGCATGTATACGTGGCTCAGTCACAATGAACCTGCGTATATATATTTTCTCTTCATTCTTGTAGTCTGATCATCAAATCCTTGCTGCTAACCTGCTGCACTATGATCTGTCATCTGTGTGATTTGCCATCAAGGACAACACTTGTCTCATAATGCCAACATACCCCACTACCACCATGCACCCATCACCATTTTTGTCATCAAGCAGCTGTTGTGCCTGGTGCAAGATGGGTATATCTAGATAAAGGATTCAATTCCCTTCACGGCAAATCTAATTCACCGAATTTCTTGACTGCCAGTCAAAGGAAACGACCCCATGGCCATAACAAGAAAAAGAAATGATTTGGCCCTCATAGAAGCTATGAAGGCCAAGTATAAACTAGAAGAGAGAAAGTGGGGGTACGCAATAGCAATCATTAAAGACCAACGGGTGCATGTGGCCACCCAGTTGTTGGCCAACAAGCTAATGAGGAAATGTCGCACCGACAAGGTACCAGCGTCTGTGATTGCATTGGCATAGCAATGCACAGAGGGGTCTAGTTCAACTAGGTGCAGTTCCTCTGCGACGAGTTCTTAATGAACTACAGGGAGGCCTAGGAGCAGGGTAAGACCTTCCACTCTGTGTGGTTGCTCTTATCCATCCTGTTGGTTGCAAGGGAGTTTCCGGCAAACAACTAGTTTCCCACTACTAAGGGTGACCTGCCCGAAACCGTGAGGTACACCTCGCTATGGGCTGCAAAAGACGTGAACATGATTCTTGAGATAAAGGTGTTCTAGGTGTTTGTGGAGGCAAGCTTCCAAACATGGATTAATCGTAGGCTGCGCTTGTCCCCTACAGTTCATAACAACTTGCAAAGTGTGGCAGAATTCAAGGTGGATATTCATAACCTGTATATCCGGGCGCACAAGGATCCAGCATGAAAATGGGTGAAGCTTCCATTCATTGCAATAGATGATGTGGTCTGTAGTAATGGAGTCATGGCCTTCGAAGTGGCATGCCCCAGACTTGGCAGAAAAGGAGAAGGTCGCAACTCAGCAATGAAAGAAGGACACTAAGCTATGCATCACGTAGCTGGCTGAGAGGAGGCGCCAGGAACAAGAAGTAGCCACACAGCAGAAGGCAACTGATGCAACAACAGCAAGTGAGGATGACCAAGTTATGATGAACAACATGAAAGGCATCAGCTTGAACTTGGCCACCCTTCTACGAGATATTTTATACCAGCTGCAGGACGGAGTGACAATACAACTCTGCTCTTGGGAAGGATGCGTAGTACAAATGCTAAGTGAACAAAGAATCAACATCGAGTAGCTTAGACTACAACATGATGAAGCGGTGGCATAGAACCAGCAGCTGGAGCAGATCATAGAAGAAGCATGTTGCTGCACCCCAGAGCTGGAAATTGCAACAGACCGACCAATCGGAATGCAGATCCACAAATTCACTAATGGACTCCGCGAGGCAAAGAAGGAAGCTATGAGGATCCAGTTGGACCTCAACCTACAGATTGTTGAACTACAATTAAAGGTGCAATCGTCCATGCCTCTAGAAGGTCAAGAATAGTGCGTGGATGCTATCCAAAAAGGGCTGGAGGAAATAGGACAAGCAGTGCAGACCTATACGGGTATGTTGGAAGAATCCTTCACGGTCCTCACTTCCTTACAGGAGGACCCCACCATACAACGCCTGGAAACAGAGGCGTGGGAGCTTCAAGTATAGTATGATAGTGTGCGTGGAACAACGTAGATGGTTGTCCTGACCCAATAGCTGGTGAAGCTATAGCAGGCGAAGGCAGAGGCAACCCCTCTAGCCCTAGAGTGGGTCTAGTCACACCAAGGACAGATCAACAATAGATTTCCTTAAACAGTCATAGTTGGAGGCCTACCTCAGCCGGTGGTCGATGGAGTTCTGTTGCACTACTCCAGCTTTCGCTTCCTTCTCCTTAATGAGTGATCAACCTGAAACAATGCAAAGGAAATACAAAAAAGCACGTAACCGGAAAAAACAATGATCTATTTACTCACAAAGTCAATAAGTCATGAGCTATCAAGTAAATTACATACAAGACATAGGAAAACATCATTGATTGTATTAATAATGAAATAAGAGCAAGCTTACAACCAAAGTCTTGATGTCGCAAGCCTTCTCAGAGGGACCAACCAGTATATTTCTCAAGCATTCACTCTTTGAAGGTGGATCTCCCAACATACAAAGTTCTCTCTCACTCATAAGTTTTACATAAAGTTAAGGGCACTTCACAACCTTCCATAAGCTATCAACAATCCCACACTTGTCACACCCACACCGGCTATCTAGCAAACTTACAAACACAAATAGCACTGCTCAATCCAAGAATTTACCAACTAGCTGATCATAGCAATGGTGAGAATTTAAATAGGAGAAGGAGTCTCCATGAAGGGTAGAAGAGTGAGCTTATCCCCAAGGAAGGTAGCACAAATGACAGAACTTCCATACCAGAGGAGGAAGGGCGAAACAAACTGTGCCAACAACCAGGTCTGGAGACATCCATAAGGCCGACCGTTGGAACGAATTCGCCCAATGTGGATCATCGCAAGCTTATAACTAATCTTTAGCACTAACATCGCTAGAAGACAATGTCGCCAGTCAGACTGTCGCTAAAGATAGCAAGTAGCCTCGCGCCGGAGCATGAAATCGCATCATTGCAGGAAACAGATATACCTCCACACTGGAAGTGCGGGTGGACTATTTACAACCGCTGTTCATCGTGTATATTAAGCCCAAAGTCGCGATGAGGCAGAAAACTTAGGAAAAGTGGGTCACTTGGCAACATCAAAGAGCATTTGTTCAGTATGAGCATGTTTCATTGGGACACATGAAAGCAGTGACAAATTACTATGTAACAAATGCCCCCTAAAGGATGAAGCCCAAGAGAATGGCAGGGGTGAAATTCTTTATGAAACCGACTGAGCTAGAACACCATCTGGAAGAACTTTGCTGGCACAAGTACAACTGATATCTCTGCTAATGAAATACATGTAGTCTAGGCATGGGCGCAACCATCCAAAAGACATACGAACTAGGTCTATGGTATGGACCCAACCATCCAGCTAATAAGACCATGATAGTGATAAAGGTATGGTTGCAGCCATCCATGAAGACTCAAGTATGGTCGTAGCCATCCATCAATGAGCCACGTAATCACAAACCAATCCACGCAGCTCAAACATGTGTAATCTGAGTTCGGGGTCTTGAACCCAACCGATCATAGTACAAATTCTAGCATGTGAATAGATGTGCTGAGGTCAAGCATGATAGAAAGTCACTTGATTACCAGTCAATGATGGAAACCATTAACAAGCGCGAGAGGAACCACCAATAATGCCAATGGTTCTCAAGGTATAGTCTAGCACAATCCACGAAGTGTGAAGAAGGAGCTGAAGTCGAACACTCGTGGAATCACCCAATGGACGACCAATGATGAAAGTCGACCGTCAGGCGTGAAGAACTTTCCATTGAGGCATGCAAGCTCTAAGGTACCAAAGGGGATCTCTAGATCAATCTCCTGGATAATGAGCTGATGTCAACAACAGACGACCTGTCGCAGGAGGGCCATAATGTTTCCCCCATCAATGACACGAGATAAGGAACAAGTGATAGATAGTGAAATAGAGTATCAGAGGAGGAGGCAAGGATGTAAATGCAGAAGGATTATACTCTTGAACATATCGGAAACACGACTCTGGAGGGTGGCAGCATTCAGGTACCAAGGGATTAGAGGCTCGACAGAGGCGTCATGAATCAGATGGTGTTATAGACATTTTTGGGCACTGCAACCCCAATCATATATGTCCATAAACCAAGGGCTCCTAAGTCCCTAAAAGTGTTGTTCCAACCCCTAAAAGAACAAGGTCAGCTGATTACATCATCTCCCAGAAGTTCTCCATGAAAAACTACTCAGAACTGGTTAAAACTGGACCATCTCACATGCTCCATGGTCAAAGTGTGATGCATCCCACCTAATGCACATGAGAGGTGTGATGCATACTGAAAATCCCTTCTATGGGGTGCGATGGACGAGAATAGACAAGTGGCGGAGACAGTTTGCGAGGTGGATGATCACGGAATCTTCCAGAAACTTCTCCTATGACACTTGCCTCTCAGAATCGCCCAAGGATGAGTAAGAGATCAATGAGATCTCCAAGTGGAATCAAGAACTATCAGAGAGAAGACACTAATCAAAAACCCAGAGCTGACTCACACCTCTGCAAATATCTATATATAGATCTCTCATCCCAGAGATCCAGAGGAGGAGGCTGAAATTTTGTATCTTGTAAGGAAGTGCTGCTGGTTTCTTGGTGCAACATCATAGTGTTGGGTGATCTAAGAATTTCATGAGGTGAAGAAGGGCTTTCTTGCTGAGAGGATGACACTGGGTCAGAACAATTGGTTGTAATCCTCTTTGCTATTGTTGATATTAATAAAGCTATTCAAGTTTTCCTCTATATTCTTGTATGATTGATGATATATGCATTTGTGTGGTCAATATATATCTGGTCCTATATTGTTTATGATAGTAGATCTCTTTTCTATGCTGCTTTGATTCCATAGGTGCTCTTTGAAGCTGGGTAGACGAGGAAGCGAGTTGCGGAGATCTATCAGAAGGGAGAGGAATCAAGCAAGGAACCAAGTGCAAGACAGACGTTGGTCTCCTTTGCTCCCCTCTTATCTACTTCTCATAAAGGAAAACGAAAGTAGTTTTAGTTTGTTTGTTTCTAAGATAGCTACCAATCTTAGTGGGACTAGCAGCTCTGCATAGACACTAGATTTCCCGGTAACAAAATGGCGACCATACTGGGGAGCGAATAGATTGTTTGTTTGTCTATATTTGTTTGCTTTATAAGCTTACATACGGAGCTTGAAGCCAAGCCAGCTAGCCTTCGAACTGCATTTGCTATGCAAGTGCAAAGTAGATCAATCCCGCTTCAATCTATCTCCGGGTTTTGTTTATGAACCAAACAATCAATTTACAAACTCTCTAATTGCCCTTGTGGTGGCTCTAGTAACCTCCTTAGATCTACCCTTGTTATTTATTTACTGTTACCACTTGCTCGGCCTAAATCCCTGAACTATGCTGCAAACTGTGATCAAGAACTGGATCAAAAGTCTCGCACTGTACCATCACACCCTCTCTTCAAGGATATCAGTATGCATTGCACTTCCCGTGTGTTGTAGGTGGGATGCATACTGGAATCCCTGTGTAACAGGTGTGCTGATCAGAAAAGACTAATTTTTCCTCCAGACTTTGGTTTTTCTTCACTCTTTTCAGCTCTATTCAGGAGTTTTTCTATCTGTATTCAGTATACCTCTATTGGAAACCCCCTTCCTTACCATTATTCCACCTCCATTGTGCAAAGAACTGTAAATGTTTTTATGTATTGTGAGTCATTTTCAGTTCTCTTTTAAAAAGAAGTAGCGTAATTGAACTGTCGTTTCTTGATTTGGAAGTGTCGCAAGTGTCGTTTTCAGCCATATAAGAGAATCCGATTGTTCTTGATAGTCAATTACATTGTTACTCTTGTATTTGATTTGAATTAGTAGTTTTTCAAGTGTCTAAAACAATTTTTCAATTCCAAATCGCAAAGTGTCGTCATTGTCTTCATTTTGTCTTGAAAAGAAGCTTGTTAGTAATGTCGCTTTGAAAAATAATTCAGATTTGCGCTTAGCTTTCTTTCTATAATTGACACATTAAGAAGGCTAAAAACAAATACATGCATGTGCATTTTCATTTAGACTATTTGTTGGTTTGATTTAGGACAGTGCATATAGTGTGTGCTTTCTGCTCTATGTTGAAAGAATATCATCTCTCTTTCTTTAGTAGCTAGGATTTTCATTGCAAAAAGAAGATTAAACGATTGTTTATCATCGTAGATTGCATTTTAGGAATTGTATATCTACATCACGCGGTGAACCTGAAAGGAAAATTTCTTAGGCAATATCAACTGTAAAATAAATTTAATGAATCTAAAAATACTTTGGAACCTAACGCACAACATTTAGAAGTCTAGGCTAGAGACGTATTTCGGTGTCGTAAAGCCTGGTAACTGTTGTTTTCCTTGCTGGTTGGGTGATTCCTCCACTTTGAGATGATAAGTGCCAGTACGGACTTGTGCTCCCACGTACCATCGAGTATATATTGGGAGACCACAATAGGCTATATCCTTTATCCATAGGAAGCTGTGTCTGCCGCCCTATCAATCGTAATGCACTGAACACAACATTCGGGAAGATTGACTGCCGTACCGTAAAAATTATTTTGCAGTTTTGCGATTGGTTTGGTAATCCCTCTGTCTAGATTTCTAGAATAGTCTCTTTCGTTCCTTTTCAGACTCCTTAAAGGAAAAGGTCCATTTGAGCACTTGTCACTTCAAGCTCATTAAAAATCGAAGGCGACTAGAGTCATCTTTTGTTTTTTCTTGACTCTTAAAAATTGAAAAAATAAGTTGTGTCAAAGCGTCTAAAATTTATTTTAATCAAAATAACGTCATTGTTCCCTCGTTGGTCTTAGAAGATAGTCTCCCTTCATTGAAAGTTCTTGTAGAATCGCTAGGAAATATTTTGGATAGACTAGATATGTTTGAACAACCGTCGACATCAAGGACTATGTCATCTGACGCAGCAGCAGCAGAACCTCCTGCTGCTACTCCAACAATGTTCGCTAGTGTACCATCTGTCTCGGCAAGTTATCAACAACAAGTCGGAGTCCAATTAGGAACTATTTCAACGACATGGTCAGTTCCTATTTCTTCATCCAGATTATCATATGGTATCTCTTATGTTGAAACTCAACAAATTGATCCAATGTGTCTTCAAAGGCCAATCTACCCTTTAAGTACTAGAATGCCACCATATGGGGGGAAGTATGCCTTTTCATTGTTCCCTCCTAGAGAACAACCATATGGGAGTTTACAACAAAGTTTAGTTCAAACTGGAATTACATCCGGCGGTTGGGTACCAATACTGCCTCAGCAACCAAGGGTTGTATATTCAATGCAACCAGTCCACCCTGTCTCGAATATTCCCACTATACCTGCTATGGTGACTGCATCGCAAGTACCTGTTGTATGTCAACCCCAAGTTTCTCAGGTTACAATACAAAAGCCTCTCGTCTCAGCGATTCAATCACAACCTCAGGTTAGTGCCTCCGTATTTGGAGTGACTCAGGCTCAAACAAGTACTATGACTCCTCATCTTGGTCAATCATCCAGTATTGGACAACAGCAAATGGTCCAACAACCATGGCTAGTTCAATCTCAACAACCGCAATTCCAGCAATCATATCAAGGACCTAAGCAACAAGTCTTTGTAAGTAATGGGCAACCGCATTTCCAAAGTGGTTATCAACAACCATACTATAATGGTTATGCCCATCAACCTTATCAACGTTACCAGCATCAAATACATTATGCTGGTATGCAAAGACCCACTGCTCAGGCGATTCCATCTTATCCTGGGTATGCTTCACCTAACCTGAATCAACGGTTGCCCTTTGTAGCAACTCTAGAATTACCAGATTTAAACCGGCTGACAAATGATCCAATTGCTTACGCCCCTTGGTGGCGGACGATTCCACATAAACTTCTGCCAGATATTCCTAAATTTAATGGAAATCTGGGTGAAGACCCGTCAAATCATGTGATGACCTTTCATCTGTGGTGTTCATCTAACACTCTAAACGATGATTCGATTAGGCTTCGCCTTTTTCAGCGAACATTAACTGTTCTGGCAGCAAAATGGTATATTGAATTGCCTAGAGCTTCGTTTGATAACTTCAGTACCCTAGCCACAACCTTTTTAACCCATTTTCAGTTACCCATAAGGTACGAAATGTGAAAAAAACTTCTTACCAATTTCAAGCAAACGACAGCCACTCACATATCCGATCATATTCATGAGTGGCGACGTCGTCGTAGAATGGTAAAAACATACGTTCTTGATCAGATTTTAGCTGAATGGTTTATTAAGTCATTATTACCTTCCATTACAGAAGATGTGGCAAAGGGAGGAGTGGTCACTAAAGATCAAGTTATTGCTCGTGCACAATATCTAGACTTGATATATACTCAGTCTGGCATGCTCTACGATAAAATCCCTGATGCTCCTAGACCGGAATTCTCTGTTCCTCCTCCTCCTAAATCAAACAAAGACTCTCATGCTGGGGATGGCGTGATAGGTACGACAAGCACGAAATCGACAAAGGCTACATCTAAGAAAGCCCGTACGATTTCTGATCAAAATGCAAATGAATAACTTGTCGCCTCGGAGGTAAATGTCGTGTCAACCGACAAGGGCAAATAATTGAAGCAACCAGGGGGCAAGAAGAAAAAGAAAGGGAAGAAGAAGAAACAGGAGGAGTCGTCTCCTGAAAAATCTTCTATAAACCCTTCTGGAAATAGGAAACCAAATCATCCATGCTTCGTATGCGATGAGGATCATTGGACATCAGATTGTCCATATAAAGCTAAGCTTAGAAAATTCTTCAAGAGTACAAAAACCTCGGCAGTATTAACTGATCCATTTCTGAATCCAAGAACAAATATGGTTGCTAGTGACAATGCTTCCCGATCCCAAGTACTTATTATGTCCGTTTCGAAGCACAAAAATGATGCTCTGATATCGACAAGGAATAAAGATTATGGGAATCCACAGCTATCAAACAACAAGGCTAATGATCAACCTAGTAGTTCGACAACAACTTCGACCGAAGGTGTACCACCTATCATTCCTGAGCTAACAATAAAGCCACCAAAGGGAGTAGTACAAAAATCGACATTTAATCCTCATGCCAGAGCAGCACAACATTATAATATAGTAGGGGACTTGGCCCAATTGTCGTCCGCTATGTCGACACTTGTGGTACCGCAAAATTTCCCCTCCAAAAGCAAGCTTTATTATTAGCAATAGGTGGGATTGACCCAATGGATTCCAATCTTGTGGCCTTTGATCATAAAGGATATGACCCTCAGTTACCAGCTCAACTAGCTTTCCTTGTTCAAGTGAAAGCCCTCAACAAAACTATTCATCGAACAATTATTGATGAGGGGGCATCTACATGTATTATGTCGATGAGTTGCTGGAAAAATTTAGGCTCACCACCCTTGTCGAGATCGTCAATAACGTTAAAAGCATTTGATGGATGATCATACACTTCATACGGGATTTTAAGTAACTTGCAAGTTGAACTGGGGGGAAAACAGTAGAAATTGATGTTGAAGTAATTGACGGAAACCTCGATTACAACATCCTACTGGGAAGGCCCTGGATATATGCCATGGCTGCAGTTGTGTCGACCTACTTAAGGAAGATTGCACTTCCCTTCCAAGGAGGAATTACAATCGTCGACCAACAAACATTTCTCCCCAGCAGTTCACAAGTTACGGGAAGCATTCCAATGATCCATGGAAGCAATCATTCGCTTCAAAATATTGGAGTAGGCCTCCTAAAAGACCCTGCCTTAATGGGTACTTTTTCCCTACTGCCTCCGAGTAATCTGGCGGAAGTGGCCACAATGGAAACCTGCAATATGAAATCTTCTATATCTAATGGATTCGGAAGATTCCTAAACATTTTGTCAGCATGGATCATCGCCATTTTAGAAATATTGTAGCAATCAATTTTCTTGACCTGGGGGGAAAACCTAAATCAACGCTCATCGAGTGTTTGGATAGATAGGTCTAAGGAATATGGCACCTCTTCAGATCCTTGGTCGCATGTACATTCTACAGACGAAGGAATCATTCAATCAATGATGATAGGAGAGGCACCATGGGAAGATTACCACCATCGCTCCCATCTTCCGGATTACCACGAAGATTATTTAGTTTTTGATTTTCTATCAAATACTATAAATACAGTGGATTTCGAGGATGGTTCTTATCTTGTGTCGACCTTGTTAAAAAATGAAATGGAGTCATGAGGATAGTTCTTTTACTGTGTCAACCTCATTAAAAAATGAAATGACTCCCTTTCCAAATCGAGTCTTTGATTACGATCTCGTAAAATCAAAGTCGATTCTTTTGAAGATCTCGAAGGTAAACCTTCATTCCAACCACCGAGATGAATGCAATGAAGCTTTGGGGGCATGCACCTCGATTTGCGTTATTATACTGGGGGCATGCAAACTTATCACGAGCAGTGTTACCGCAGGGTTAAAGCTTGTTAAAAAATAAACCCGCCTCGAGCAGTTTTTATGTGGAGTTCAAGCTCGTTAAAAATTAAACATAATCAATGAACAAATGTTTCCCCCAGATTTTAAGCTCATTCATTAAAAAAAATGAACCAATTTCCGGTAAATAATCATCGTGAATGCATTATCATCAAACTTTGAGCCTTGGTCGTGTTCTCATCATCACCTCCACTCTGTTTTGACCGATCATTCACCTCCATTTGATTGTTTACCCTTTTTGAGGAACATCTGCAAAGAGTGATCCTGTTAGCCATCCTTGTGACACTGCCGTGATTGGAAAAATTCCAAACCTTACCTGGAATTAGCTGCTACCTGAATTTATCACTCATTCCTCAAAAAACAAGTCTCCTTTAAGCTCTTTTCATCTGACTCATAAAATATGAAAAGATTGCCAAGCAATTAGCCTCTCCAGCTCGTTAAAGTGACTGGAAGTGCTATCCCTCCTCTAGATTTTAATCTTTTTGGACCTGAGGGATTATTACACAAAAAGATCGAGCGCTTGTTTTGTTCGGCTCGTTAAAATTACCGAAAATTCATCCCTTTTGTATTATTTTATACATTTTCGGACTTAAGGGATTATAAGAAGAAAAAGGATTATTGGAGTTTTCTTTACGTCCCTTTCAGATTCTCTAAAATTGAAAAGGACCGAGTTATCTTTGTCGTTAAACTCGTTAAAACCGAATAGTGACAAACTTGTCCATACAGACAAGAATGAGTTTCACTATTGCTAGGCTCGTTAAAACATAGCGATGGGTTTGCCCGAAGGGAAAATTATATAACAAGCATATGTTATCCTCCTCAAGCTTGAAAAAATAAAGAGGTACTGGTCAGCAATGATTGGGGAAAAATTGGGAAGAAAACTTGAAGAAACTTTATTGGTAGCAAGTCGCTCTTGAACATGACACTTTCACTCCGCATCCGAGTTGGGTTGGGTTGTTCCGTTCACTGGTCATATCACCATTGGTCCATCACACCATCCATATTTTGGGTTAACGCTACCAATCCATCATGTCAGTGTCGTCATTATCTTTAAGAGAAGCCGCTCAGAGAATTCACCTGTGTCTCATCCACTGCAATACATTCACGCTCCATTCTTTCATGACCGCCACCCTAAACCCTGTATCATCAGATTGTTTTCACCTCCAAAATAATTTACTTCGTTCTGTGCCATAGATGTGGGATTCATTAAGGCCCTCCTATGGCGGGTAGCTTCTTGTCGACATTAGCTCATTATCTAAGAAGTCAACTCAGGGACAACCCTTTCAGTACTTTGAAGCTTGCATGGCTCAATGGCAAGTTTTCTCACTTCCGGCACCAGGTTTACATCAATGGCCTTCGACCGAAAGATTTTTCATGGTGTTCAACGCCAAGTCCCTTATTCACACCACGTGAATTGTACTGTAATACCTTGAGGGTCATCATCATTATCAGTGATTCCTCTCACGCCTGTTAACAACTTACATCATTGGCTGGTAATCAGGCGATGTCCTTCCATGTTTGACTCCAGAACATCTCTCACATGGATCGACTTGTACTTTGAGTGAAGATCGAATGAGATTGAAGACCCCATATCTAGTTTCATCCATCCGGGCGATATATATTCAGGAAAATAAAGACATCAAATGTACATCATTATTGTACAGATAATCATCCAATCTAAGGGATGATGGCTCTACCAGAATCATCAGTCTGCACACAGACGATTGTCTGTCTTATGTACATGAAAATGAATTTATAAAGCTGAGCATGGGAATGCCCGCCTCAACTAGATCATGAAAATATTATGAAGATAATGTATTGTATTGTATCTTATTACAGGTAGCCTTCCAACTCGAAAAAACTTCAGATCCTCATGATAAAGCATTTCACCCGACATCAAAAGATTAATAACCTCATGCTTTAGGGGGCAACTGTTATAGAAATTTTTGGGCACTGCAACCCCAATCATATATGTCCATAAACCAAGGGCTCCTAAGTCCCTAAAAGTGTTGTTACAACCCCTAAAAGAACAAGGTCAGCTGATTACATCATCTCCCAGAAGTTCTCCATGAAAAACTACTCAGAACTGGTTAAAACTGGACCATCTCACCTGCTCCATGGTCAAAGTGCGATGCATCCCAGCTAATGCACATGAGAGGTGCGATGCATACTGAAAATCCCTTCTATGGGGTGCGATGGATGAGAATAGACAAGTGGCGGAGACAATTTGCGAGGTGGATGATCATGGAATCTTCCAGAAACTTCTCCTGTGACACTTGCCTCTCAGAATCGCCCAAGGATGAGTAAGAGATCAATGAGATCTCCAAGTGGAATCAAGAACTATCAGAGAGAAGACACTAATCAAAAACCCAGAGCTGACTCACACCTCTGCAAATATCTATATGTATATCTCTCATCCCAGAGATCCAGAGGAGGAGGCTGAAATTTTGTATCTTGTAAGGAAGTGCTGCTGGTTTCTTAGTGCAACATCATAGTTTTGGGTGATCTAAGCTTTTCATGAGGTGAAGAAGGGATTTCTTGCTAAGAAGATGATGTTGGGTCAGAACAATTGGTTGTAATCCTCTTTGCTATTCTTGATATTAATAAAGCTATTCAAGTTTTCCTCCATATTCTTGTATGATTGATGATATATGCATTTGTGTGGTCAATATATATCTGGTCCTATATTGTTTATGATAGTAGATCTCTATTCTTGGATAGTGTTATGTTGCTTTGATTCCATAGGTGCTCTTTGAAGCTAGGTAGATGAGGAAGCGAGTGGCGAAGATCTATCAGAAGGGAGAGGAATCAAGCAAGGAACCAAGTGCAAGACAGAGGTTGGTCTCCTTTGCTCCCCTCTTATCTACTTCTCATAAAGAAAAATGAAAGTAGTTTTAGTTTGTTTGTTTCTAAGATAGCTGCCAGTCTTAGTGGGACTAGCAGCTCTGCATAGACACTAGATTTCCCAGTAATAGATGGAATGAGGCTAAATGGAAACCCAAACCCACGGAAGGCCAAATGACGATGTATGGATGTCCCAACCCGACAAGAAGCAAAAGTGTCGATGTTCAAGAGTGACTAGTTGCCATGATGATTTCCAAATTTTCCCCCACCGTTGCTAGCGAGTACCCCAATTATTTTTGAAAACAAGCTTAAAGGGGATAGCATATGCTTGTAATAAAAGTTCGACCTTCAGTCGAATCCAACCTAGTAATAGTTTAACAAGCCCTAGGGAGGAGAAGCTCGAGCCTCGTCATGGTGACGATTCCAATGTCGTCAGGGTTTAACGAGTCCAATATAGGTAAAACTCGGAATCTTTTTCATGTTTAGAGAATTTGAAAAAGGCACAGAAAAGAAAACTCTAGGGGGGTCCTTTTTCGTAAACTTGTGTCTCTCAAGCTCAAAAGAGTATAAAACGATACTCGAAAGAACTGCTTGACCATTACGATCAAGCAGTATTTTTCGTGATTAGTGACCTCAACCCAAAAAATTAGAAAAGCGATCGAAATCACGTCATTTTGTAACCGATAATGAACCCAAAACGACAAACGCCCAACAATATTTTCATGTTTACATGGTCGAAAAAGAGCTTAAAGTTGACCGCCTCTTATTTCGTTTAACAAGTCAAAATGAATAACTCATCTATATTTTCATATTTTAAGTGGGAAAAGAGCATTAAAGAAGACTTTACAGACCAAGTGTACACGAAATATGAGATAACTCCACTACCTATAGTTCTGCACAAGACACGTCAAACGTAAAACCCATTCGACATAAAATGATCAATATATGTGGACACATAGTTAAAAAGCCAAAACTTTAATTAACCATGTGATAAAAATGAGAAAAAACCCACATTTTAAAATATAATTTTTTAATTTTGAAAAATTACTATAAAAGGGGTGGGGTAATTCATTTGTTTTTACAATTTGCATTGCTCATTTTACCTCGGCGCATTTTGGAGCACCAACCTGAGCAAAGTTCTCAAGCTAATTTCGGCCTCATCCATCCACAGTTCATCCTGAAACCTTCACCAAGTAAGTACATTTCACTGTGCACTGCATTTTAGTAGTTTTTTCCACGTAATTTAGTGTTGGATAGGTGAATTTAGATGGATTTTTGAAACAGAGTCCGCCTCTCGGTCATCGCAGGAAAATCGCTTGGGTCCACGATGACTGAGCGTGTTTTACACGTAACACCTTTGGATCATTGCGAAAAATTGATGTATTCTCGCGATGATCGCATGAAAAATGAACTGTGAACTGATCGTCATCGCGTATGTTTTAAAAACAGTCGCGATGGCGATGTAAAATAAATTTTTTACGTAAATTATGAATTTAAATTTACAGAGGGAATTCTAATTCATTTTTCTCATCATGCAGGGCATCATGGTATTTGTTTGGCAGGAACAAACTCATGATGTCAACAATAAGGAAGCCTTTGCTGATGCTGGGTGTCGAAATGCTTTACGTGCGTGCGAGTTGCTAAAATTCTTCCTTAATCTGCACCTTCAGGCCCAACCCAATTTGTTAGAGCTGCTAATTCGGGCCTGGAACCCAACAGATGGAAAATTCATCATCCGTGGCAGAGACATTGAGTTCGATCCTGTAGACATATATTTCCTGATCGAATTGTCCCGTCGCGGTGAGAGGTCGATTCTAGAGGGCCAACGGACTGGGAGCGAATCACTAGACATGCTGATGGCACGAGTGCACCCACGGGCACGCAAAACGAAGAGCAGTAAGGTGGAAATTCCGACGGTTGAAGACTTGGTTCTTCGTGCAGTTCTATTCATGGTGACGAGGGCAGTAGGCTCCCAAGCCCAACACGAGGCATCAAAGACCCAACTTCGGTTGGTTCTTGAATGACTCAACCTGACCATGTTCAATTGGGAAAAAAAAGTGACGGCAAACATGAAGAGACTGCTTACCAACTGTCGTCGTGGGGAGACGAAACAATTCAGCTACAGGTCTATCTTGATCCCACTCATGCTGGAGCACGTGCCAGCGCTGCAGTTGTAGGACATGGACTTGGATTTTCCCATACCATGGGAGACCAGGATCACACAATGGGCCCATGTTATGCCACGAGGAGGTGGCGGACGACCAGTGTCATGGGGGACACTATTCTGTGAGTGGCTGGATTGTCAGATGATCTTCATCGAGGACTATCCATATGCTGGTATGGACTTTCGTGGAGACCCCGACATGCAGCTGCCTACTGGCGAGCAGTGGGACGATGGCGGTAGAACACTTCATCACACTGTTTTTGCCTTTTATCTTTTATGACATTTTTTAGATTTTTTTTATGTATATGTCCTAGTGATGTACTCTATGGTATTTGCAGATGTGGGACCAGTGAGGCCTGTAGGACTAGCTCCAAAGGCACGGAGGGATCTGTTATGAAACCAGCTCAAGAAAAAGATAGAAAAGATAGATCAATGCCTTAGAATTTAGCTTCTTCGAGGGGGCAACCTCCTTTACATTACATAAATGAACAATTCTTGGATGATTCAAATGACAAAACCTCCTTTCTATATATAGGAGTCTAAGGAGTCACAATATAATCCAGCCGACCTAACAATAATAATATAAAGCCACAAAAATAACAATAGACGGATTCTATGGGGCACAGTAATAACAATATGGAGGCAATAGGGGCACAACAATATTAATAAGGGGTATAACTACAATAGTAATGGGGTAATCACTAGTATTATAGGGACCCAACATGCCCCTCTCCTTCAAAAAAGTGTTGTCCTCAATGCTTGAGTAGTTTTGGATACTTCTGCATAAAATTCTCATCCTCCCATGTGGAATCTTTAGCGGATAAGTTCTTCCACTTGATAAGATACTCTGAAATTGATCGATTTCGTAGCTGTCGAGTTCTTATTTCTGTGACTGCTTCCAATTCCAATATAATTTTTCCTTCCTCATCAAGTTCTGGCAATATTGTTTGAACTGGGAGCTTGTCACCTACAACCTTCTTTAAACAAGAAACATGGACAACTGGGTGCAATCGAGAAGCTGCAGGAAGCTCCAATTTGTATGCCATAGTACCAATCTTTTGCAACACCTTGTACGGACCATAATACTTTGGTGATAATTTATTATCCTTCTTAGCTTGCTTGAGGGACATTTTCTTATATGGTTGTAGCCGTAGGAATACCCAATCACCTACATCAAAACTTCTTTCAATGCGATGTTGATCTGCCTGTTGTTTCATTCTATTCTGTGCCAACGCGAGGTTATCCTTTAAGAGTTGGAGGACTTGTTGTTGATGTTCGATGTGATGTTCCACTGCCTAAACCTTAGAATTTTCTCTTAAATATGATGTGATGGATGGTGGTTGATACCCATAAAGTGCCATAAATGGGGTCATTTTTGTTGTTGTATGGAAGGAAGTGTTATACCACCATTCAGCCAGAGGCAACCATTTGACCCATTGTGTCTGTTTATCATATACAAAGCAACGAAGATATCCTTCCAAAAATTTGTTTACTATCTCAGTTTGCCCATCAGATTGAGGATGATAAGATGAGCTATGAGCTAACTGAGTACCAAGACAAGAAAATAATTATGTCCAAAAATTTCCATCGAAAATGGGATCTCTATCACTTACAATAATCTTTGGGTTTCCATGTAGCTTTTGAATTGTTTCAATAAATGCAGTAGAAACTGTACTGGCTTTAAATGGATGTGATAATGCACAAAAGTGTACATACTTGGTAAGTCTGTCAACTACCACCATGATGACACTCCTTCCCTCAGACTTGGGTAAACCTGTGATAAAATCCATTGAAACCACCTCCCAACATTGGCTTGGAATGGATAAAAGTTGTAATCGACCCGGTGTCTTAATCGTTTCAACTTTATTTTGTTGGCAAACCAAACATTTCGCCACAAACTTTTGAATATCTAATTTAAGGCCATCCCAAAAAAATTCCTTCTTAACCCTATGGTAAGTTTTTAAAAATCCTGAGTGCCCTCCTAAGGGAGAAGTGTGCAATTCCATAAGAATCTTTTGTTTTAGCTAGGAATTCTTACAGAGGTATAAGCAATCTTTGTAACATAACGAATCATTTTGCCAGCTAAATGTATCAGACATACTAGAATCTTGTTGTAACTTTCGAATAAGTGCCCACACTTCTTCGTCATTCTTCCATTCCTCCCTTGCTTCGTTTATCCAATATGGTTGGATAATAGAAATGGCGCACAACAATGCTTCAACATCCTCATCCTTTCTTGAGAGTGCATCTGCCACCACATTTTGCTTCCCTTTTTTTTAGATGATTTCAAAGTCATAACCCAACATCTTTGCGACCCACTTTTGTTGCTCTTCAAAGGATAATATTTGTTCTAAAAAGTATTTAAGGCTATCATGATCCGTTTTTACCTTGAAGTGTCTTCCCATTAGGTAGGGTCGCCATTTATTAAGTGCATGGAGTATTGCCAACATTTCCTTCTCATAAATAGCTTTGCTTAAAAACTTTCCCTTGATTGGACGACTTTCAAAAGTAATGGGTCTTTCATCTTGCATTAGAACAGCACCAATTCCATTTCCTGAAGCATCACATTCCACAATAAAGGTTTTTGTGAAGTCCGGTGTAGCTAAGACTGGTGCTTGGCACATTGCCTCTTTAAGATGTTCAAAGGTCTTTGTTGCTTCCGGAGTCCATGAAAATGCATCTTTCTTCAATAATGTTGTTATAGGTGCTGCTATTCTCCCATAATTCTTAACAAACTTGCGATAATACCCTGTCAACCCGAGAAATCCTCGCAAATGCTTTATGGATGTGGGGATTTTCCATTCCTTAATGGCTTTAACTTTTCTAGGGTCTACCTTAACTCCTTCATGAGATACAATATGACCCAGATATTCCACCTCTTGGACTCCAAAGAAACATTTGGATCTTTTTGCATATAATTGTTTCTTCTCCAATAGTTGTAGCACCGTGTCAACATGTTCAACATGATCCTTCCAAGACTTGTTGTAGATTAGTATATCATCAAAAAATACTAACACAAATTTTCTAAGGAATGGTTTGAAAATTGAATTCATCAAACCTTGAAATGTTGAAGGTGCATTGGTAAGGCCAAAAGGCATGACCAAAAATTCATAATAATCCTCATGAGTTCTAAATGTTGTTTTCGGAATGTCTTTAGTCTTCATTCTGATTTGATGATATCCTGAACGAAGATCCAACTTGGTGAAGTAAATTGATCCATGCAATTCATCCAGTAATTCATCAATGACAGGAATGGGGAACTTATCTTTAATAGTGAGCTTGTTGAGCTCCCTATAATCCGGACACATGCGCCATGATCCATCCTTCTTGTGCACCAATACTACTGGAGCAGAGAAAGAACTTTGACTCGGTTGAATTATATCAGCCTCTAGCATTTCTGCAACCATACGTTCAATTTCACTCTTTTGGACATAGGGATATCTGTACGGCCTGATGTTTGGAGGAACACTTCCTGGAATCAGATGAATAGCGGAGATCTTTGGGAGTCTCAAATACCTTGGAATGACTGTCCAGGACTTTTTGGAGATCTGGAGAAATAGATGATTCCGATGTGGAAACATCTAGCGAACATAATTGTGCAATTACACCTCTTTGCTCCTTTTTTAGAAGCTTTGTCATACCATTAGAGCTGATTATCTTTCCTGGTTTCCCTGCAATACCCCTTAATTCAAATTCCTTTCCTTCCATAGAAAATTTGATGAAAATTTCTTGAAAATTAAAAGTTATTGTACCCAAGGATTGTAGCCATTGGACTCCTAGTACAACATCAGCAACTCCCATTGGAATGGAAATCATTGGGCTAGTCAATACATATTCTCCCATGGATAGCTTGATATTATGGCACTTTCCAGAGCAATTTATTGTTCCTCCATTTTCAATCATCACTTGACACTCTAGTGCTGGATATAGGAAGCAATTCAATTCTTTTGCTACCTTACAATGAATAAAATTGTGGGTGCTTCCTGAATCAATCAACACTATTACTTTTTCTTCTTGATTTGTCCTTCTATCTTGATGGTTTAAGGAGTGGTAATTCCTGCCAATGCATTACAAGATATGGTCGGATTTATTTTTCTTCATCTAAGCTTTGTTCCTGGAGTATATCCTCTTCTTTTGACCTTTCTTGCTCCTTTTCTTCTTCCTCTTCACAATCTATGTAGAATAATTTCTTCTTAGCACACTTATGACCTTTAGTGTATTTGCTATCACAATTGTAACAAAGCCCTTTTGCTATTTTTTCTTCCAATTGTTGTGGTGTCAACCTTATAGGTTGTGGAAGACTAGGGGCAACAACAGTTCCATCTTTATAGTTGTGAGTGGTATGCTTCCTGGTTGCCATAATTTTTCTTTCCATTTTTCTTGCTAACCTGAATACCTTCTCTAATGAATCAGGTTCCCAAAGGTGAACATCATGTTGGATATTATCCTTTAAAGACCCTATGAACACATAAATCCTATGCTCCTCTAGAATATCTTTTACCCTTATGTTCAATTTTTGGAATTCCTCAATGTGCTCCATTATTGAACCCTTTTGTTTGAGACTGATCAATTGGCTAGAAAAAGTGTTGCTTTTTGTATCCTCATAATGTGCTATCAATTCTTCCGTAAAAATTGCCTAAGTGATAAATTGTTTACGAGAGCAAAGCCACTGATACCATACAAGCTAATTTGGTTCCAAATATAAAGTTTCCATACGTACCTTTTGTGTGTTTTGCACATTATTGAGATCGAAGAATTGCTCCATCTGTAATATCCATGTGGCAGGATCCTTACCATCAAACTTCCTCATATCGATTTTTGGAATATGGTGGGTCTTCGATCCAACATTAGAGTCTATGGAGTCATTATTAACATTTATTTTGTTCACATCATGAGTTTCTTTTACAACCTTTTCACCTTTAGTAAGTATTTCTTGTAGAAAATTTGTCAAATCTATCTTCAAATCTGCCATGTCTGTCTTCAAATCTGTCTTCAAATTTGCCATGTCTCTCTTCAAATCTGTCTTTGAATCATCCATATTAGCTTCCATGCCCTTTATCTTAGATTCTACACCATTTATCTTAGATTCCACGCCATTTATCTTAGCTTCTGTTAGCTTTTGTGAGCATGACATTTGTTGCACTTGTTCTTGTAATTTTGATATATCATGTAGCATTTCTTCCTCTTCTTCATGAGTCATGCTAAAGCTTTCAGGTTCCTTACTAGGTGTTTGCATCTTCTTTCCTTGGGGCATTAGTTACCAATAATAATGCTTTACTATGCCCTTTGAATTCCTTCAAACCAAGCTTATGCAAAAATTTAAAAAAAAAAAACTACACACCTTTTTTCACTTTGTAGAAGCCTGATATTGAATCTGATGTATCTCTATAATTTCAGATCCTCCAGTTCTGAAATTGTGACCTGTATTAGCCTTTTGCGTCCTCTTTCCAATGCCACAAGTCTGACCCAAATTGGATTCTCCAAGGAAGAGTTATGCGAAATCTCCCATAGTGACTTGATTATAGACTAGTTCAATAGAGCGAACTTGTACGACGTGCCACAAGTCACTGTTTCGACCTTTGGATCTAAAAAATGCATACAAGAAACTACAGTCCATCCTCTTTCTATACCTTCTTATGAAATTTCAATCTGATCCCTGGAGAGAATGTTATGACGATTTTCCCCAAGTCACCCGTTTGGAATGTAATTCAGGAGTCTACAAAAAGACCAACTTCGTCAGATCATATCTCCGCAAATATAGCGCGAAAAGCTCTGAAATTTGGACCTGAGGTTCGGTGCGATTTCTTCTTAAATGGGTTTTTTTTTTAAACTTCTGAAATGTCGCAGAAAACAAGTTATAGCGAAAATTCCACGATGACCTGTTTGGAGCAGCGAAACCCTAGAATCCAAAGCTCTGATACCAAATGTTATGAAACCAGCTCAAGAAAAAGATAGAAAAGATAGATCAACGCTTTAGAATTCAGCCTCTTCGAGGGGGCAACCTCCTTTACATTACATAAATGAGCAATTATTGAATGATTCAAGTGACAAAACCTCCTTTCTATATATAGGAGTCTAAGGAGTCACAATATAATCCAGCCAACCTAACAATAATAATATAAAGCCACAAAAATAACAATAGAGGTATTCTATGGGGCACAGTAATAACAATATGGGGGAAATAGGGGAAACAATATTAATAATGGGTATAACTACAATGGTAATGGGGTAATCACTAGTATTATAGAGACCCAAGATAGACCAGGATCACACAGTGGGCCCATGTTATGCCACGAGGAAGTGGCGGACGACCAGTGTCATGGGGGACACTATTCTGTGAGTGGCTGAATTGTCAGACGATATTCATCGAGGACTAGCCATATGCTGGTATGGACTTTCATGGAGACCCCGACATGCAGCTGCCTGCTGGCGAGCAGTGGCACGATGGTGGTAGAACACTTAATCACATTGTTTTTTGCATTTTATCTTTTATGATGTTTTTAGATTTTTTTAATGTATATGTCCTAATGATGTACTCTATGGTATTTGCAGATGTGGGACTAGTGAGGCCTATAGAACTAGCTCCAGAGGCACGGAGGGATCCATAGGGCATCAGAGAGCTGGCCTTGGCTCCCCTAGCCGACGATCCGGTGGAGAAAGTGGCCCAAAATCTTGAGGGCCTAACGGTGAGGATCCCTGATTACATGGGGGTCGAGGAGGTCCCCATAGAGTTCCAGATACATACAGTAGGAGTGATACCCAAGGTTCACTGCCTGTTGAGGTGAGTCGCACGAGCGATGGTGTGCTATAGGGAACATAACCCACAGCAGTAGATGCCTAGGTTTTATTTCCTGCTAATTTTTTTGAGAGACATGTGTCTCAGATGTACGGAGAACACAGACTCTATTTGGACATATACACTTATTTTTTGAGCGCCTCGGTGTGCCACACGAGATATATATATATATATATATATATATATATATATACACATATATATACATATTCCTATGGTTCATTATTGTGTTTTGAATGCTTCTATGTGTTGTTTTGATTACATGTTACACAAATGTTTGTCTAATACATGGTTTGCTAATGCATCAGTTAACATGTTTAATCTTCTCAAAATGTGTTGATATGTGATAAAATCAAAATTCCTTTCTAAAAATTTAACACATAAATACAACCTTAAAATCTGATGGTCTCTGATGGAATAACGCCCATTAATCTGGTGGACAACAAGCTGAGAATCCAAATTCACAACCAATGTATGAATACCGAGGTTGATAGCTTCGGTCGATAACTCAATAACAGCACTATATTCAGTGACATTGTTTATGGTACAACCTAGACAAACACCTTGAAGGTCTACTAACTCACCATGAGGATCGTAGCTCACCCATGCCACAGAAGAAAGGTTGCGGGTACTGCGGCAGGCACCATCAGCGAAACCAAAGTAAGGCATACCAGACATCTGCACAAGAAGCAAAAGACACAATAAGCGGAAATTATGCCTACACACCAAGCCAAACATGAAAACACACACACAACACACCTGTTGAAAACACATGTATGTACAAATCCGAGTGCATGGAGTTCACGCATAATATTTTTTCAGGTAAAGCTCATTTTGGGGCTTATCTAGAGGGTTCCCTTCATAGTCAATCAGCTCATAGGCCCCTTTTTGCAAAACTCGCTTAACAATATAAGGCCCGTGCCACATGCGCTCGAATTTGCCTACCCCCAGATAATCATTTGCTTGATCATAGAGCAGGACTAAATCTCCTCTAACAAAAGAACGAGGATGGATAGTATGATCGAAGTGAGTTTTCACTCTCCTTCTATGCTTCAATAGCTAGAGAGGCTAATCGATGAGTCTCGTCTAGCCGCTCTAGGTAGAGAATACGTTCTTCTACCGGAGTAGTGTAGGGGAGTAATTCAATGGCTAATTTCAAAGAATGGATATCACACTCAATCGGAAGGGTAGCCTCCAGCCCATAAACCAATTGGAACGGGATGAACCTGGTGGCATCCTTCATAGAAGTTCGGTAAGCACATAAGGTGGAGAAAAACATCAAGTGCCAGTTGGACTTGTGCATGCCAATGGTGCGTTGAAGCATTGTAACTAGAAATTTGTTGACGGCTTCTACTTGGCCATTGGCTTGAGGATAGTACAGTGTCAAGCTATCATGCCGCAAGCCTAGCTGGGTTGTTAACTCAGTCATCATATGATTACGGAAATGTTTGTCGTGATTAGTGACGATATTCTAAGGGACTCCAAACCGTGAGATAACATGATTAAATAAAAATTGCATCCCTGTGTGACCATCTTCAGATAGTGTAGGCATCGCCTCAGCCCATTTTGTGAAATAATCAATGGCAACGATGATATACCCATGCCCCCCGGCCGAGCGAGGGTTACAGGTCATATAATCAATGCCCCATTTGGAAAAAGGGCCGACGGTAATGACAGGGTGAAATGGAGCAGGAGGCATGCGCATCTTCCATTGGTAGATTTGGCACTCATGATAAGAGCGGATGGAAAGAATGCAATCCTTGAAGATGGAGGGACAAAAGTAACCAGGCCAAAGGATCTTCTGAGCAGTAGCATACCCGGACATGTGACCACCATAGGCACCAGAATGGCAATCATTTAGAACTCGTTCGGCTTCCTTGAATGTTAAGCACTAGCGGAGAACAGAGTCAACACTAAGACAGTACAGGGTGTCCCCAATAATACGAAAGGGTTGAGAATGATGGCGAATCCATTGCCGAGCATCCTTGGACAAATCAGGACGAAAAGAGGATGTCTGAAGATAGAAAATGATATCCCCGTACCAAGGATCGAGGGTGCTAATTAAGAACAGAGTTTCATCCGAATATGGTCCTCTAACCGAGAGGGCGCGGTAAGAGATGGCAGAGAGCAAAGCAACTCAACAAAGATGAGGGACTTCTTAGACTTGGCAATGGTGGACTCCAAGTTGAACTCTTGGAGGACGACAATCCACTTTAAGTATTTTCCCCCCAGTAACTGATGTGACTGGATGTATGTCATTGGGTTTCAATCAGAAACCACCATCATGTTGCGCAATAAAATATAGTGGTGGAAAAGTTGAACGGCACAAACAACGGCCAATGCCAATTTCTCGACATAGGCATATCGAGTTTCTGTATCTAGTAAATTGCAGCTGAGATAGTAAACAACATGCTCACTGTCATTGTCATCATCTTGAACTAGAACCATGCCAATAGTGGTATCAGCAACGGATAAATACAGAGTGTAGTCACGATGATAATCAGGAGGATGCAACAACAGAGCAAAAACAAGGAGAGCCTTGAGGCGCTCGAATGACTCTTGTGCAGTGGCATCCCAGAGAAAAGGGGTATCCCACTTTAATAACCGCGTATAGCCTTTGGCCACTTCGACATAGTTCGGAATGAATTGTCGTAAAAAATTCGCTTTACCCTGCAAACTCTACAATTGCTACAAAGAAGCAAGGGGTGGGAGATTCAGGATGGCTTTGATTTAAGGGGATGGAGACAGATACCCTCTTGGGAGACGATGAACCCGAGAAGTCTGCCTGACTCAACACAGAAGACACACTTATGTGGATTAAGCTGGATACGATAGTGTCGAAAGTGAAGGAAAATTTCACGAAGGTCAGTTGGATGGTCCTGGTGCTTTGCTGAATGAGCTGGCAGATCATCTAGGTAAGGCTGCACAATGTGTCAAATATCATGGAATTCATAAGACATTGCACGCTGGAAGGTGGCACTGACATTTTTTAAACCGAAGGGGAGCATTTTATAAGTGAAAGTGCCCCACGGACAGATAAATGCGGTCTTGTGTTGATCTACAGGCGAAATATTAATCTGGTTATAACCAAAAAAGCTATCCATGAATGAGTACATTTCACTCCCGGCACACTCATCAATGAGCTGGTCAATGAAGGGTGTAGGGTAGTTATCTTTGGGACAGGCCCGATTAATATCACGATAATCAACACATACCCTGATAGTGCCCTGTTTTTTAGTCACAGGGACAATATTAGAGACCCAATCTGTGAGTGGGATGGGGTAAATAAAACCAGCCTTAAGAAGCTTTTCAACTTTCGCTTTAATAGTTGCAGCCTTTCGGGGGTGCATGGGGCATAGACACTGCCGAATAGGTTTAGCACCTAGATATGTAGGTATCTCATGCACCACGATGCTAGGATCGATGTCGGGCATCTCTTCGTAAGACCAAGCAAACACATCACGAAATTCGCGAAAAAGATCAGTATAAAGCTGAATCTCCTCCGAAGTACAGGTTAATACAACATGTATGAGCTCGACAATCCCTGGTTTAATAGAGATGTCGATTGGTTGAGTTTGTGTGATGTTTCCCATGTTCCCTTCAGAAGACACTTGATGAACTTGGATGGGTGTCTGAAGGGGTTGGGATGGGAGACAAGGAGCAAGCTGCTCAAGACAAGTAAGAATTTCCCGATGGGCAGGGAGAAACGAGGAATGATGGTGATGATCAGACCACGGGGGTTCCTTGAAAGACATAGTCTCAATAATCGCTTCATTAGAAGGAAAAATTTCCTTTAAAGGGTCCGAAGAAGTGGCATCTCCAAGCCAAGGGGATTGAACGTACGAGTCAAGAGCTCTGCTCGAAGGAGCAGATTCAGAGGAGGGAGCCGATGATGAAACAATTTCGACGTAGTTGAGCTCGGCAGGACTCAACGACATCTCATTGCCCCAGGATTCTATCTGATCAGTGGGGGGAAGAACCCAAGAATCAGAGTGAACAGAAATCATATTAATAGAAGCGACGTTGGGAGGCGGGAGTGAAAAAACACCCATAAGGGCAAAATCTTTAAAGAGTCTAGCTCCCACACTCTCACATGGAACGGAGGTATGCTCCACAAAAGGAACGTTTCCATCGGAAGAGGAGGAGGTGAAGAAGGACAACTGGTCTATGGTGATGATATTCCCCTGATGAGGAAAACGAATGACACGAAATAGATATGAAGCCATGGCTCACCTGGCATATGTCCAACTTCGTCCCAAAAGGAGGTTGTAAGTTAAATTGGCATCAACAACTTCAACCTCCACTTCGACCGTCTTCCCTTCCAAAGTAATAGGCAAGAGTTGGAGTATACCATAAGGACAAGACACTCTCCCATCAAAGGTTTCCAAGGTCGTGGAGATTGGCTCAGAGTTGGAGAACCAATAGCCTTCCAACAAGCAACAGACATTATGCAAGTAGAAGCGCCTTCATCAATGATGGTTCGATGAATCGTTTTAGAATTGATGATGACCTGGATAAGTAAGGCAATTTGGTGAGGCAGTCTCGGTATATGACTGTCTAGGTCAAAAGTGATCAAATCCAAGTTGGTCGGGTCAATGCCACCGATAGCTGATAGCAAGGACTTCCTCTGAGAGGGGCAGCTCTAGAGAACTTCTAAAGTGGACATAGCTGATGAAGCCTGGGCTAATTCCTCAACGATGCTATAATGCTGAGCAACACGAGCATTAGGGTTGTAAGAAGACTTCCAAAGTACCCATTTAGGAGGGGGTCGAATGGCTATTTCAGTGCTAGGTCTCTCGATATGGAGGGGACCAGAACTAGATAGAGGAGCGCTAGAGGGGACATCAGGCTCTTTCCCAGCAGGTGACAAATACTCTTTTTCCCGAGTACTAATGTGGACGGGAATTTCCCTAGCCATAAATACCTAAGAACCAAAGGGAGAAGAGGACTGAGATGAATCAGCCACCACTTGTGTTTGTTGTGAGGCAAAAGGCTCTTTGAGCACGGTGGGAGTCCCGAGGGAACCCTTCAAAAAACAACTAACTTCATACCACCTCGGACAGTCTTTGGTATAGTGATCCTCGTCACAGATAAGGCGAGGATACTTAGGCTTACACTTGGTACCTTCCTCGGGTGGAGGTTTAGGGGAATCCTGCTTCGGTTGATCAGCTTTATTCTTTCCTTTTCCCTTCTTCTTTCCTTTTGAGGCTTTGTCCGCCATGGTGGACTGGATGGCGTTAACATCGGAAGTATTACCAGAATTAGATACAGCCTGAGAAGTGTTTTCATTTGGAGCATTCGACTTTTGCTTCCTAGGGTTCGTAGAAGATTTCTTAGAGGATGGGTTAACATAACCAATGACGCCATCAGCAGATAGTGTTGGTGGGGCTTTGGAAGTTCCGGGCCTCGAGGCATCAGGCAAATAATCATATAATGTATCAGACTGGGAGTAAACCAAGTCAAGGTACTGAGCACGTGCAATAGCCTGCTCTTCAGTTACACATGCCCCCATAGCAATGTCCCGGGCTATCGGACTAACAAATGAGGTCGTGAACCAGTCAGTCAGAAGCTGATTGGGAATCCAAAACTTAATCAAACAGTGACACCGTCTCCATTCATGGATATGATCGGAGATATGCGTGGCCGTTGTTTGTTTTAAGGATGTCAGGAGATGTGTTCCCGTCTCATATCGAATCGATAACTAAAAATGAGTTAAAAAGGCCATAGCCAACAATTTAAAGTCCTGAAAAGATCCACGAGCTAACTCAATATACCATTTGGCAGCAAAGCCAGTGACGGTCCATTGAAAAAGGCGGAGCTAAATTGAATCATCAAGCCACGAATTTGACGAACACCATAGATGATAAGTCATGATGTGGGCTTGGGGATCTTCTCCAGCTTTACCGTCAAACTTGGGACAATCACCGGGAATCTTATTTGGAACCGGTGGCCAACACAGATTATGAAGAATAGGATCATTTGTCAATTTGGACACATCCGGTAATTCCAACGTTGCTAAACAGGGTAAGTGAGGGTTAAAGGACATTTGAGGCCACGGGTAGGAGGTAGCACCAGAGTTCCAGCCAGCTGCTTGTTGCCCCCATTGATTTTGTTTGGACGGATTTGGCCCAGAAGGGTTCTGTCCGTAGGGATTTTGTCCATAGGGGTTATAGTTGTAACTGGACGGTTGACCCTGGATCTACCCCCCAGCATTCCATTGATTACCAACTTGGCCTGTAGGAGAAACATACGGTTGCTAGTAATTCTAGTAAGGACTCACCTGCAGTTGTTGATAATTTTGGTACGGGGAAAATTGGGTTTGCCCTTGGGATTGATGGAAACCATAAGGCAGCTGGGCTCCAAACTGAGTCTAGGAGCCAAGTTGTGTTTGATAAGCAAGTTGAGATTGGGATCTAGCCTGCATTTGAGGACCGGATTGGGTCTAGAGCCCAAACTGGGGCTGAAAACCGGGTGGAGCTTGAGAAGCAACAATCATTTGAGTGCCCGGTTGAGCAAGCCCAGATGGATGTCCTTGAGAGAACTGAGGCTGAGTCATCTGGCTAGAAAGTTGACCTAGTTGAGATTGAGGTTGACCCATTTGCCTAGAAGGTTGAGTTTGTTGGGTATTGGGTTGTCCTTGCACAACTGAGGGTTGTCATGATTAGCCAGATGGCTGAGGAGACTAGACAGTTGGTTGGCCTAGTTGGATTTGAGGCTGACCAATTTGTCTAGACGGTTGACTAGACTGGACAGTGGGTTGGCCTTGCTGAACGTAACGCTGACCGACTTGCCCAGAAGGGTAGCCTTGCTGGACACCAGGTTGGCTTTGTTCTATGTAAGGTTGTCCCAGATTACGAGAAGGTTGCCCGAAATAGGTAAAAGATGAACCACCAAAGGCCGAAGGTTGTCCCTAGAAGGGTTGTCTGTGTGGGCCTCCAGGTTGCCCTAGATAAGCTTGTTCGTAATACTGTTGTCCATTAAAGGGCTACGCATAAGATGATTGACCTCGATAGGGTGGTCTTTTAAAATTGGCAGGGGGTACTTGGCCACCATGATAGGTGATGGTACCCCAAGCAACGGACAACGGAACCGAGAACTCAACCGCAGGTTGAGATGGCAAAGGTTCGAGGTAATAAATATGAACTCCTCAAGAATCGTAATAATGAAATAGATCTTTGGGATCTGGATTCTGAAGAGCTTGTAAATATTGATCGTATGCCCCCCCTGCTGGAATGGAACCAGAAGAAAGTGGGGCATTTAGTGCAGGATCAACAACTCCAGATGTAGATACCAATGGGCCACTATTCACAGATCCGGACAAAGGTCCAACAATAGTGATCACAACTGAGGATGCAGTGATGGTGCTAACAACACGGGCTGAAGAAGCCACACAAACAATTGGAATAGTCAAGACTAAGGTGACAGACACATTGTGAATTTGAGGGGTAAAAGGCTCCGAAGTCGGAGTGACGGTACGAGACCACATGGAACTTGTAAGGGGAGTTCTAGAACCCATAATATCCTTCAAAGCCTTATAACGTAAAGGTAGCGTGACACCGAGAGGGGTGACATGGAAGGGTGAAGTTTCCGTTGGGATAGGAATTTCGCCGCTCGTCACAAATGATTCTTCACTCGTGACGGGGGATGTGTCATCCATATTAGAAGAATACATTGGGATCGAAACACTAGGAGGAGTAATGGGAATATCTTCTTCAGAAGGCTCCCAAATGAGGTTCCAATGAATATTGTAAGACTCATCCTCTAGAGTGCGAGAGTTAAGCGGTTGGATACTCGGGATGACAGGGAGAGTATCACTAACAACCGGTGCCTCAGGAGCAACAGAAGATGGAGACCCTTGGTCACTTGGAACGGGAGATGGGATCGGTGATTCCGCCAGGATGATTCAATTCAAAAAATCTTAGGAAAACTTAACGAGAAAGAACCCTACACAAGCTAAAACACAAACAAGATCTAACAGGGTAAATGTGAATGTGGCCGAATAAATTTTAAGACACAGGAACAGAACTTGACCTTTTCATCTTTAAAGAGTCGAGAAAAGGACGAAAATATGACTCTAGTCGCCTTCGAATATTTAATGAGCCTGAAGTGACAAGTTCTCAAATGGACCTTTTCTTTTAAGGAATACGAAAAGGAACAAAAGTGACTACTTTGGAGAACTAGGCAAAAGTTTTACCAAACAACCCGTAAAACTACATATACACCTTGGCAGTCATATGAAAACCAAGGACTTTTCGTACAACAATCAATCTTCCTGAATGTTGTGTTCAGTGTGTTACGGTTTGCAAGATGGTAGACATGCCTTCCTAAGGATGAAGGATGATAACCTAGTGGGGTCTCCCAACATATACTCATTGGTACATGGGAACACAATTCCATACTAGACCGCTATTGAGTCACAGAAGGAGGAATCACCCAACCTTGAGTGAAAATAATAGTGACTAGGTTTAACGATGCTGGAGCACGTCTCTAGCCTAGACCTCTGAATAGTGTGCGTTATGTTCCAATGCATTGTTAGGCTTATTCAATTCATTTTAGAGTTGATCTTGAATTATGTTTCAATTTTTAGACCTTACCGTATGTATACAACAAATCCTAGGATGCAGCTAGAATGAGAAAAATATCCTTTTACTTCAATGAACACCTACCTATAGGAGGGTAGAGAGATCATTTCCAAACCAATAAAACCAAGATAAACAAAGCTAGTCACTCAATGCATACAGACATCAATTCCTAAAGTGCACGGGTACTACTAATGAGAGATTTTATCATTCGCTTTCCAATATGCAAACTTGAAATGTAAATTCACTTTCACTTTCGTATACTAAATGAATGCAATCTTTTGATTTTGATGTCTTTAAATCTAGAAGAAACAAATAAGAAAACGAGCAAGTGTGGAAAAAAACTCGGTTGATCCAAACAATCGTGATCTATGTTTGGTAGTGAAAATAAATCGAATCAATACCAAAGATTGGTTCAATAATTGTCACTAAAAATCAACCAGAAACAAGCAATAGGGAAGGCTTAATCAAACCAACAAGAAAGTTGCAAACGAACCTTGGGCAAACCAGCAACCAAGCCAATTGATTTCAAGAACTTGAAAGAACGAACTAGGTCACACAGGAAAAAAGCAAGATTCATTCAACAAAGCCAACGAAAGAGTGCCTTAACCATAAACAATCAAAAACAAGCAACTGAGCAAGAGGAAAAAGCCAGGGATCAACAGGATGGGTGAATTCAGGAGGCAGAATTGAAAAAAACAATTCTACAGGAATCGTCGTGGGGAATACACAAGCAACTAGCGCTGATAAGGAACTAGCTGTAGCAACAGAGCGACGTCGTCGCGGAAGTACACACCTTTACCGCGACGTACCGATTTCCACAGTCGTCGCGACTGTGTGACATTTTTCAGCGACGCACAGGATTTTACAAAAGAGTGAACACGACGTCAGCGCGACTGTTAAACTATTATCCACGATGATGTTCAAAAACAATGACAGGCGAACAAAAACTCCCAAACCAAAACCAGTCAATCCTTCAATCATATAGAGGTATTTCCCAGATCAACCCAGGAAACTCAAAAGACTGATAGTTAATCCCCAAACTTCAAGAGAGACCAAATCAAAATCAAAACAAGAGCAAACAAGAGAAGAACATAGGCCAAACTCCCCAGTGGAGTCGCCAACTTGTGATGCAGGAAAGTGTTCCCTCTGCGAACAAAGGCAACCCCTCTAGCCCTAGAGTGGGTCTAGTCACAACAAGGATAGATCAACAATAGATTTCCTTAAACAATCATAGTTGGAGGCCTACCTCAACTGGTGGTCGATGGAGTTATGTTGCGCTGCTCCATCTTTCGCTTCCTTCTCCTCAATGAGTGATCAACCTGAAACAATGCAAAGGAAATACAACAAAGCAGGTAACCGGAAAACAACAATCATCTATTTACTCACAAAGTCAAGAAGTCATGAGCTATCAAGTAAATTACATACAAGACATAGGAAAACATCATTGATTGTATTAATAATGAAATAAGAGCAAGCTTACAACCAAACTCTTGGCGTCTCAAGCCTTCTCAGAGGGACCAACCAATGTATTTCTCAAGCATTCACTCTTTGAAGGTGGATCTCCCAACATACAAAGTTCTCTCTCACTCATAAATTTTACACAAAGCTAAGGGCACTTCACAACCTTCCATAAGCTATCAACAGTCCCACACTTGTCACAACCACACCAGCTATCTAGCAAACTTACAAACACTAACAACACTGCTCAATCCAAGAATTTACCAACTCGCTGATCATAGCAATGGTGAGTGTTTAAATAGGAGAAGGAGTCTCCATGAAAGGTGGAAGAGTGAGCTTATTCCCAAGGAAGATAGCACAAATGATGGAACTGCCATACCACAGGAGGAAGGGCGACACAAACTATGCCAACAACCAAGTTTGGAGACATCCAAAAGGCCGACCATTGGAACGAGTTTGCCCAATCTGGATCATTGTGAGCTTATAACTAATCTTTAGTGCTAACATCGCTAGAAGACAATGTAGCTAGTCAGACCATCACTAACGATAGCAAGTAGCCTCGTGTCGAAGCATGAAATCGCACCGTCATGGGAAACAGATGTACTTCCACGCTAGAAGCATAGCTGGACTATTTACAACCATTGTTCATCACGTATATTAAGCCCAGAGTCGCGATGAGGTAGAAAACTTAGGAAAATTGGGTCACTTGGCAACATCAGAGAGCATTTGTTCAGTATGAGCATGTTTCATTGGGACACATGACACAGCAGAAAGACTAGGGTGAAAGCAGTGACAAACTACTATGTAACACCCCTGTAGCTGAGTGCATAGGGCAGAGGCGGGTCTGTAACTGAACTTTGAGTATTAATAAAGATAAGATTGATTCAGAATATTGTGCATCTATTTGCAGATCTGTATTTCTATGTTCTAGTTATCTTTATGCATTTATATTATTTTCAAGTACGCACGCTAATTTGAAAGTTGAATAAGTAATAAGAATATTGGGCCCACACAAACTAAGTTAAGCACTAATATAATAGCACAGTAAGGATCGAATCAGAATAATACTATATTCACAAAGGTGCGCATGGGTTGCGAAGAATAGAAAGTTGTGCGGAGCAGCGCAATGCACAAATTAGGATCGTGAACCTTCAAAACCCTCACCAAGACATCCCTAGGGTGCGGAATCTTGGTTCTAGCACCCTCCCATACTACTTCGGGTGAGACCTCAGTCCACGCTCCGTAGACTGTTGCCGAAAGGACCAGTAGTACCGGGATTTGCTTGGCTAAACTCATTGTTGAACCTGGGTCAGGCCCCACATAGCCAACACAAAACACCAAGTTTGTTTGGAGAGCACCTCAATTATCACAAGAGAAGAACAATATCAGAGACGGAAGATTAGGGAGGCTCTTGAAATTATAAAACATCCACAGAATCTCAACAGGGACAATGATATCGAGATCAGTGGAAGTTGGCTTCCTTTAGTCAGAGGGACTATGACCACCAATACATCTCAGGTAATCAGGGAGTTTTTTTCCTCTCCTATCCTTATAACTCTCTAATATTATATTATTAATAAAAATAAAAATATTTATATTATTATTCTTAATAATAATTATCATTATTATTATTGAGTATTTATAATAGTAATTGTTATTTAATTATAAAAATTATTTATAGTAATAATAATAAATTTTTATTTATAATAATAATATTAATGATTATTAATTATTTATAATAATAATTAGTTTTTAATTATTATTATAATATCTATTAATCGATTAGTTTATTAATCAAATTATTTATAATAGTATTGAAAACCTATTATTAATAACAAAAATAATAAAAATAAATACAATTTATCTTATATTATAAATAGATTAGAAATAATATTATCTATTTATAATAATAATAATAATAGTTATCATTATTATTAAGTATTTACAATAATAATTAGTATTTGATTATTATTATATTATCTATTAATCAATTTCTTTTAGATTTAAGATATAATAATTAGAAAGAAAAAATAATTGTATAAAATCTATTCAACTAATTAACTAATTAATTACAATATTCATCTAATATAAAATCTATTAATAATAATAAAATTTAAAATAATTTATTAAAAGATTATAATCAAAGCTTTTAATACTGTTAATAATTATTATAAATAAAAACTAAAACAAGGTGCCTTGGCCTTGGCCTTGATGGGGACCCCTCCTTAATGGGGCCCCTTTTTATTAGGATGAACCTTCGGTGCCTTGATGGGGCCCCTCCTTAAGCCTTGATGGGAAACCCCCACCAACCTTCCACCCCTACCTTCCAACACCCACCAACCATCCACCAACCTTGTTGGGCTGATCATACTTACTCGTCTGGACCTAAGCTTACATTCTCACCAAGAACCCCTCAACCCCCGTTGCCCATAGGGGTTTATCTTTTTTAAGCTTTCTACAATCCTCTTCCCTTCTCTTCTCTTACCATCAACCCCTGTGGGGGCCTTTCTCTTACCATCAACCCTTGCGGGGGGATGTTATAGATATTTTTGGGCACTGCAACCCCAAGCATAAAATGTCCATAAACCAAGGGCTCCTAAGTCCCTAAAAGTGTTGTTCTAACCCCTAAAGGAACAAGGTCAACTGATTACAACTTCTCCCAGAATTTCTCCATGAAAAAACTGCTCAGAACTGGTCAAAATAGGATCATTTCAGCTGCTCCATAGGAAAAGTGTGTTGCATCTCACCTAAGTACACTTTGTTGGTGCGTTGCATTTCAAAAATCCCTTCTATGGGGTGCGGTGGGCGAGAAGTGACAAATGGCAGTGTCAATCCGCGAGGTGGAGAGGCATGGAATCTTCCAGAAACTTCTCCTGTGACACTTGCCTCTCTGAATTCGACCAAGGATGAGTAGGAGATCATCAATCTCCAAGTGGAAGCAAGAACTATCAGAGGGAAGACACTAATCAAATCACAAGCTGACTCATCTCCCTTACAGATATCTATATATGGATCCCTCATTCCAGAGATCCGGAGGCTGGAATTTTGTATCTTGTAAGGAATTGTTGTTGGTTTCTTGAGACAACATCATAGTGTTGGGTGATCTAAGCTTTGTATGAGGTGAAGAAGGGCTTACTTGCTGAGAGGATGATGCTTGGTCAGAACAACTGGTTGTAACTCCCTTGGCTCTTTCTTGATTATCAATAAAAGCTATTCAAGTTTTCCTCCATACTCTTGTGTCATTTATGTTTTATGCATTTGTATGGTCAATTTACATCTGATCCTATATTGTTTATGATTATAGATCCATGTTCTTGTATAGTGTTATGCTACTTTAATCCTACAGGTACTCTGTGAAGTTGGGCATACAAGGAAACGAGTAGCGAAGGACTATCAGGAGAGAGAGGAATCGAACTAGGAGATAAGCGCAAGACAGAGGTTGGTCTCCTTTGTTCTTCTCTCATCTATATTTCATAAAGGAAATACGAAAGTAGCTTTACTTTGTTTGTTTCTAAGGTAGCTACCACATCTTAGTGGGATAAGCAGTTCTATGTAGACACTTTTCCCTATAACAAAATGGCGACTCCGCTAGGGAGCGACTAGGTTGTTTGTTTATCTTCCTTGTTGTTTATTTTATAAACTTATAGACGGAGCCTGAAGTCGAGCCAGGTAGCTTTCGAACTGCATTTTCTATGCAAATGCAAAGTAGATAAATGCCACTTCAGTCAATCTCCGAGATTTGTTTATGAATTAAACAACTGATTTACAAACTCTCTAATTGCCCCTGTGGTAGCTCCAGTAACCTCCTTAGATCTACTCCTGATTGTTGGTTTACTGATTACCATTTGCTCGGCCAAAACCCCTGAACTAAACTGCAAACTGTGACCCAGAACCCAAGCAAAGTCTCATCTCTGGCCCAACGCAGGCTCTGTTCTGTGAATCTGAAATTCAGCGCACTTCCCGAGTGTAGTAGGTGTGATGCATTTCAAGCTCACTGTGTTACAGGTGTGCTAATCAGACTAGGCATTGTTCCTCAGTTTTGGTTTTTGTGTTCTTTCTTTTCAGTTCTATTCATGAGTTTTGTTGTTTGTAATCAGTATATCTTTGTTTGAAACCCCTTTCCTTGCTGATATTCCGCCTCCATTGTGCAAAAGAACTGTAAATGTTTTTGTGTATTTGTTGAGTCATTTTCAATTCTCCTTTGCAAAAAGTAACGTAATTGTACTGTCGTTTCTTGATTTGAAAGTGTTGCAAGTGTCGTTTTCAGTCATAGGAGAGAGTTTTGTTGCTCTTGATAGTCGGTTACCCTATTACTATTGTATTTGGTCCGAATTTGTAGTTTTTCTAGTGTCGAAAGCAAGTATTCATTTCTGAATCATAAAGTGTTGTGATTGTCTTCATTTTTTATTTTGAAAAGAAACTTGTTAGTAATTGTCGCTTGAAAATTAATTCAGATTTGTGCATTAGCTTTCTTTTTATCATTCACATATTAAGAAAGCTAAAAACAAATACATGCACGTGAATTTGCATTTAGACTGTTTGATTGGTTTGATTTAGGACAGTGCATATAGTGTGTGCTCTTTGCTCTTTGTGAAAGAATACTATCTCTCTTTCCTTAGTAGCTAGGATTTTCATTGCACAAAGAAGATAAAAGATTGTTTATCATCTTAGATTGCATTTTAGGAAAGTGTACATCTACATCTCGCGGTGAACCTGAAAGGAAAATTTCTTAAGCAAGATTAACTATAAAATAAATTTAATGAATCTAACAACGCTTTGGAACCTAACGCACAACATCTAGAAGTCTAGGCTAGAGACGTATTCCGGCGTCGTAAAGCCTGGTAACTATTGTTCTCACTGATGGTTGGGTGATTCCTCCACTTTGAGACGATAAGTGCCAGTACAGACTTGTGCTCCCACGTACCGTTGAGTATATTTTGGGAGACCACAATAGGCTTGATCCTTTATCCATAGGAAGCCGTGTCTGCCCCCCTATCGATCGCAATGCACTGAACAGAGAATTCGGGAAGATTGACTGCCATACTGTAAAAAGTATTCTGCAGTTTTGCGATTGGTTTGGTAATCCCTCTGCCTAGATTTCCAGAGCAGTCCCTTTCGTTCCTTTTCAGACTCCTTAACAGAAAAGGTCCATCTGAGCACTTGTCACTTCAGGCTCATTAAAAATCGAAGGCGACTAGAGTCATCTTTTGTTTTTTCTCGACTCTTAAAAATTGAAAAAACAAGTTGTGTCAAAGCATCTAAAATTCATCTAATTTGGAAACATACTTCCCCTTGATTTTTAGTTGATCGAGTAATCCGCAATCGTGGAAGAAAGTCAATTGAAACCCCATCGTTCGCGGAGGCTTACGAGTCAACCGTCTTTGTCTCTGGAATCGAAGCTATTACGGACAAAGCGACCTCGTTTAACCGGTTCCAAATCTCCTGGTAAAGTTAGAACAAGTGTTCCAACAACATAAGAGACTCCGGTTACTCCAAACATTTCTGGTATCCCTGCCTTTACAGAAGAAGTTCAGCAGCCACCAAAGGACAGTAGTATTGATCCTAGTCTGAGGGTAAACACTTTTATCACTGAACCAGTTCCATCTACAATCGGTTCGGAGAGTGTTGTTCCCTAAACATCTGTCACTGCAGATTCCATACCTTCTTCGGCACCAGAAATATTCTACAGACCTGACGGTCTACCCCTTCCACCTGGTCTGATTGCTATAGAAGAGATTGTGGAGGATCCTCCATCTAGTACTCCATCGCAATTTGGAGTCGGGATCACTCTATATCCTTCTTCATCAGAAATTAGTCTACCGCTAGCAGAAGCTCTTGTAGAATCGCTAGGTAATCTTTTGGATAGACTAGAAATGTCTGAACAACCGTCAACATCTAGGACTGTGTCGTCTGACATAGTGACGGCAGAACTTCCTGCTATCACTCCAACAATGTTCGCCGGTATACCATCTGTCCCAACTAGCTCTCAATCGCTAGAAGGAGCCCACTCAGGGGCTATTTAGACGGTATGGTCCGTTCCTGTTTGTTCATCCGGAGTAATATCCAGGAACTCTGATGTTGAGTCTCAACAAATTGATCCATTTGGAGGTCAATTTGGGCAGTCTGGTCCTCAAGGGTAAACCATTCCCTTAAGTACCGTATTACCACCGTATGGGGGGCAGTATACCCTTTCATTGTCCCCTCCGGGAGGATAGCCATACGGGAGTTCACAACAAAATTCAGGTTATGTTGGAATTACGTCAAGCGGTTAGGTACCAATACTACCTCAACAACCAAGAGTTGTATATTTGATGCAACAATGTTTACCTATGTCAAGTATACCAACTACGCCAGCTATTGTGACGGTGTCGCAAGTTCAAGCACTGCCTGTTGTATGCTAACCTTAGGTTTCTTAGGTTGTAATGCAACATCCTCTTGACCCTGCAACTCAACCACAATCGCTACCTGGTGGAATGACACAGGTTCAAACGGGTACAATTACCCCTCATCTTGGTCAAACAGTTAGTATCGAGCAACAGCACATGGCTTCACAACCATGGCTAGTGCAATACCAACAACCGTTGTTCCAACAAGTATACCAAGGTTCTGAGCAACAAATCTTTGCAAATAGTGGGCAGCCATATATTCAAAACAGTCAAAATCAACCATTCTACAATGGTCATGCCCACCAACCTTACCAAAGTTACCAGCATCAAATGCATTATGCTGGTACGCAAAGACCAACTGCTCAGGAAATCCCATCTTATCCTGGGTATGCTTCACCTAACCCGAATCAACAGTTACCCTTCGTGGCGACTTTAGAGTTACCTGATTTAAATCAGTTAACAAACCATCCAATCGCTTACGCCCCTTTGTGGCCAGCGATCCCGCATAAACTTCCATCAGATATTCCTAAATTTAATGGAAATCCGGGTGAAGATCCGTCGAATCATGTGATGACCTTTCATCTGTGGTGTTCATCAAACACCATAAACGATGATTCGATTAGGCTTCGCCTTTTTCAGAGGACGTTAACTAGTCTGGCAGCAAAATGGTATATCGAATTGCCCAGAGCTTCATTTGACAACTTCAGTACCCTAGCCACAACCTTTTTAACCCATTTTCAGTTACCAATAAGGTACGAAACGGGAACAGAACTTCTTACCAATTTCAAACAAACAACGGCCACTCACATATCTGATCATATACATGAGTGGAAACGTCGTCGTAGAATGGTAAAAACGTATGTTCCTGATCAGCTTTTAGCTAAATGGTTTATTAAGTCATTATTGCCTTCCATCACGGAAGATGTGGCAAAAGGGGGAGTCATCACCGAAGAGCAGGTTATCACTCGTGCACAATATTTGGACTTGATTTACACTCAGTCTAGCATGCTCTACGATAAAATACCTGACGCTCCTAGACCGGAATTCTCAGTCCCTCCTCTCCTAAATCAAACAATGACTCTCATGCCAGCGATGGCATGATTGGCGCAATAGACACGAAATCGACAAATGCTACATCTAAAAAGGCCCGTAAGATTTCCAGTCAAAATGCAAAAGAGGAACTTCTTGCCTAGGAAGTAAATGCCGTATCGACAGATAAAGGCAAAGAAACCAAGAAACCAGGGGGCAAGAAGAAAGGCAAAGGGAAGAAGAAGAAATAGGAAGAATCATCACCTGAAAAATATTCTGAAAACCCTTCTAGAAATAGGAAGCCAAATCATCCATGCTTTATATGCGATGAGGATCATTGGACACCAGATTGTCCGTATAAAGCTGAGCTTAAAAAATTCTTCAAGAATACAAAGACCTCAGCAGTATTAACTGATCCGTTTCCAAATCCAGGAACAAATCTGGTTGACAGTGGAAATGCTTCCCCATCTCAAGTGTTGATTTTGTCGGTTTCCAAACAGCAAAATGATGCTTTGATATCGACAAGGAACAAAGATTATGGGAATCCACAGCTGTTGGACAACAAGGATAAATATCAACTTAGTAGTTCGACAACAACTTCGACAGAAGTTGCACCACCCATCATTCCTGAACTGACAATAAAACTGCCAAAGGGAGTAGTACACAAGTCGACATTTAATCCTCGTGCTAGAGTAGCACAGCATTATAATATAGTGGAAGATTTGGCCCAATCGCCATCCACTATGTCGACTCTTGAGGTACTACAAAATTTCCCATCCCAAAAGCAGGCTTTATTATCAGCCATCGGTGGGATAGGCCCAAAGGATTCCAATCTTGTATCCTTTGATCATAAAGGATACGATCCTCAGTTACCATCTCAACTAGCTTTCCCCGTTCAAGTGAAAGCCCTCAACAAAATTGTTCATCAAATGATTATTGATGAGGGGGCATCTACATGTATTATGTCGATGAGTTACTGGAAAAATTTAGGATCTCCAACCTTGTCACGATCTTCGACAACATTAAAAGCATTTGACGGATGAACATATACCCCATATGGTATTCTAAGTAACTTGAAGGTGGAACTAGGAGGAGAGACAGTAGAAATAGATGTTGAAGTAATCGACGGAAATCTCGATTACAACATCCTGCTAGGAAGACCATGGATATATGCTATGGCTGCTATTGTGATGACCTATTTTAGGAAGATTGCATTTCCCTTTCAAGGAGGGATTACAATCGTCGATCAACAAAACTTCCTCCCCAATGATTCTCAAGTTACGGGAAGCATTCCAATGATCCATGGAAGCCCCCATTCGCTTCAAAATATCGGAGTAGGCCTACTAAAAGACCCTATATTAATGGGAACTTTTTCCCTTCCACCTCCAATCAATTTGGCGGAAGTAACGTCGGTAGGAACCTGCAATATGATATCTTCAACTAAAAAGATCTCGGAAAACGATATCGACATGGATCATGCGCGGGTTTTGCCTCCAAGCCCAATAGAAATATTGTAGCAATCAATGTTCCTAGAATGGGAGGCAAACCCAAATCAACGCTCATCAAGCGTTTGGATAGATAGGTCTAAGGAATATGGCACCCCTTCAGATCCTTGGTCATGAGTGCATGTCACCGATGAGGGAATTGTTCAATCAATGGCAATTGAAGAGGCACCATGGGAAGATTACCACCATCGTTCCCTTCTTCCGGATTGTGAAGAAAATACTCCTGATGACCTTTATCATCCTTCAGTTTTTTATTTTCTATAAAATACTGTAAACACGGTGGATTCAGAACGAAACTTGTCCAACATTGAAGAGACTATCGCCATAAATATCTCGACCAAAACAGATGTTGTAGAGAATATTTATGTTGGCAAATGTTGTTCTCCTTCAAAACTGGAAATATATAACACTCTTTTTCGGGAGTTCAGAGATGTCTTTGCTTGGTCATATAATGAAATGCCAGGCATTGACTCGAGTATCGTTGAACATGAAATCAAGATGTATCCAGATGTCAAATCAGTACGACAACGGCTACGGCAGGTGCACCCCAAGAAATCCGCTACCATTAAGGTAGAAGTTGAAAAACTTCTCCATGCTGGTTTCATTTACCCGGTTCCTCTAACCGATTGGGTATCGAATATTGTCCCTGTTATGAAAAAACAAGGAACAATTAGAGTGTGCATCGATTATAGGGATGTAAATCAAGCTTGCCCAAAAGACACCTACCCTACACCCTTCATCAACCAGATAATTGATGAATGTGCTGGATGTGAAATCTTTTTATTTATGGATGGATTCTCCGGGTATAATCAAATAAATATCCACCCACAGGACCAGTCAAAGTCTGCATTTATTTGTCCGTGGGGCACATTCGCATATCGAAAATTACCCTTTGGCTTAAAGAATGCAGGGGCAACATTTCATAGGGCAATTAATTATGCCTTCCATGACATCAAAAACATCATTCAACCATACCTCGATGACCTTTCGGCTCATTCGCGAAAGTGGACTGATCATTCGTGGCATTTAAGAGCAATATTTCTACGTTGCCGACACTACAAGGTATGACTCAATCCACACAAATGTGTATTTTGTGTCAGTTCTGGTCGTTTACTTGGCTTTGTAGTCTCGAAAGACGGGATTCGTCTCGACCCATGTAAGGTTCAGGCAATCATAAATATTCCTCCACCTTCCAATTTGCTTCAGATTCAGAAACTCCAAGGGAAAGAAAACTTTCTGAGGAGGTTCATTCCAAATTACGCCGAACTTGCTAAAGGTTATACGCGTCTTTTGAAAAAGGAAGTACCCTTTGTCTGGGATCAGGTTGCGCAAGCTTCCTTTGATGCTTTAAAAGAATCCATAATGAAAGCATCATTAATGTACACTCCTGATTATCAAAAAGACTTTAACCTGTATCTAGCTGCAGCGGATACAACCATCGCAATGGTTTTAGTTCAAGAAGACAACGGAATTGAACATCCTATATGTTATTTAAGTAAGAACTTAAATGATACAGAAAGCAAATATTCTTATGTTGAAAATCTAGCGCTCGCAGCTGTTCAAGCGATACAGAGATTTCGACACTATGTCCTCTTTCGAAAAACTACCATTCTGTCAGATTGCAACCCCATGACTTATATATTGTCGCGACAGTTGTTGGGGGGAAAATATTCAAAATGGATAGCAATTCTACAAGAGTTTGATCTGGAATTTGTAAAATCCAAGTCAAAGAAAGCTCTGGTTTTCGCAAAATTATTATGCGATCTCCCATTGTCGTCCAACGATGAAACATCCAAAGAAATGATCGTGGATGAAAATTTGTTTCTGATATCTTCAAGCAATCTGTGGTATGGGGATATAATCATTTATCTCCAAACCCAAAAATATAAGCCCAATACCTCCTGCTCTGAACAAAAAAGTATTCGATACCAATCAAAAGACTACATGATCATCGGTGATACACTTTACCGTCGTGGTGTCGATACAGTTCTGAGGAGGTGCCTCACCCATGAGGAGGCTGAAAAAGTCCTGAATGATTTCCATTCAGGCACGTGTGGGGGGCATCAATCCGGTTACGCGATTTCAGCTCGTAAAATGATCCTATAATCATACCACAGGTAATCTTTTTCTGAGGGATTTAATCTTTTGTTCTATTCATGAGTTTTGTTGTTTGTAATCAGTATATCTCTGTTTGAAACCCCTTTCCTTGCTGATATTCCGCCTCCATTGTGCAAAAGAACTGTAAATGTTTTTGTGTATTTGTTGAGTCATTTTTAATTCTCCTTTGCAAAAAGTAACGTAATTGTACTATCGTTTCTTGATTTGAAAGTGTCGCAAGTGTCGTTTTCAGTCATAGGAGAGAGTTTGGTTGCTCTTGATAGTCTATTACCCTGTTACTATTGTATTTGGTTTGAATTTGTAGTTTTTCTAGTGTCGAAAACAAGTATTCATTTCTGAATCGTAAAGTGTTGTGATTGTCTTCATTTTTTATTTTGAAAAGAAACTTGTTAGTAATTGTCGCTTGAAAAGTAATTCAGATTTGTGCATTAGCTTTCTTTTTATCATTCACATACTAAGAAATCTGAAAACAAATACATGCATGTGCATTTTCATTTAGACTGTTTGATTAGTTTGATTTAGGACAGTGCATATAGTGTGTGCTCTTTGCTCTTTGTGAAAGAATACTGTCTCTCCTTCCTTAGTAGCTAGGATTTTCATTGCACAAAGAAGATAAAAGATTGTTTATCATCTTAGATTGCATTTTAGGAATTGTACATCTACATCTCGCGGTGAACCTGAAAGGAAAATTTATTAAGAAAGATCAACTATAAAATAAATTCAATGAATCTAACAACGCTTTGGAACCTAATGCACAACATCTAGAAGTCTAGGCTAGAGATGTATTCCGGCGTCGTAAAGCCTGGTAACTGTTGTTCTCACTGATGGTTGGGTGATTCCTCCACTTTGAGACGATAAGTGCCAGTACGGACTTGTGCTCCCATGTACTGTCGAGTATATTTTGGGTGACCACAATAGGCTTAATCCTTTATCCATAGGAAGCCGTGTTTGTCGCCCTATCGATCACAATGCACTGAACACAGCATTCGGGAAGATTGACTGTCGTACCGTAAAAAGTATTCTGCAGCTTTGCGATTGGTTTGGTAATCCCTCTACCTAGATTTCCAGAGCAGTCCCTTTCGTTCCTTTTCACACTCCTTAACGGAAAAGGTCCATCTGTGCACTTGTCACTTCAGGCTCATTAAAAATCGAAGGCGACTAGAGTCATCTTTTGTTTTTTCTCGACTCTTTAAAATTGAAAAAACAAGTTGTGTCAAAGCGTCTAAAATTTATTTTAAACAGAATAATCATCACCCTTTCCTACGTTGATCTTAGGTTGAGAAAATGGAATCCAGCAACCAAGCAATTCCCCTTGGAGAAAATCCTAGTCCCTTCTCCTCTTGGGGAGATGTTGGTGGACCCCATATGGCCACATTGTCGCTTCCAGGATTGACAATCGGCTTGCCCATATGGCTCTTCTCAACCTCTGTCGTTCAGAACACCGCAATTCCTGAACAATCGAGTCAGCAACTAGACGAATCCAGAGTTACCCACCAACCTTCTACTTCCTCCAATTCTTCCTCTCCTCCTTCCTCTTCGCTTGATGGGGCTGGTAAAGCCAAAAATCAAGTACCTGAGAAGAAGAAGGAAAAGAAGAAGAAAGAGAAGAAGAAGAAGGAGCCAAAAGCGAAAGGGGGCAACCAAGCGTCGTCTAGCGAAAATCCACACACTGCACCGACCAGGCCTAAGTCGCCATGTGTCATTTGCAAAGGAGACCACTATCATCGAGATTGTCCCTGCATCCCTCGGATCTTAAGGGACTGGTCTCCTCGTTTGCACAACCCAGTGTCGTCAACCTCTGATGATCATGTTGAAAACACACCGTCGACTAGTGAAAGTGAAGCCCAGGACAAAAAGGAAAATATAGATTTCCTTGTAAACTGTGCGAAGGCAATCATGCCGTCCACCGTTGTCCCTTCTTAGACGAGGCTAAAAGAGTTTTGGACGATCGTCCGGTTTCACCGTTATGACTTCCTCCTGGATATAAAAAACTCTTTCCGAGTTCGTCACTAGTTGAAAATCTGGCTGACCCGCCCAGGTGGTCAGCCGAAGCATCTATTATTGAAGACAAACCATCTGAACCCATACCAGATGAAATTCAAAAGGTCGAGGCGGCAGTTGACCTAGTCTTGCCTTCAGAGGTTCCATCTTCAGATGATACAGTCACAGAAGAGAATAAGGATGACACCGTCCAAATTCTTTTCGTAAGAACAGACTCCGATGAACATGGGGGCAATTTACCCATTCCTTTACCGCAGGAAGGAAGTTCGTCAGAGTCGTACCCGGCTGTCTATTCGGTCCCACCTCCAAGCAACCTAGTTGTTTCCTTCGACTGGAATCAACTAGGCAGACCCCGTTTACCGGCTAGTGTACCATTCCGAATTATTGCTCAAATATATAGAATGGTTATGGCTGGTACCATCATAGATGAAGGGGCTTCTGTGAGTATCCTTTCCTCGACTGGTTGGAAAGCGCTTGGTTCGCCATCGCTTTTGCCTGAGATGAGAAATCTAACAAGCTTTGACAAAGGAACCAGTCGACCGTTAGGGATCCTTCCCAATGTGCCCATAACATTGAGAGGGAAAATTGTTCACATGAACGTAATGGTATTTCAAGGACCCCTAGATTATAATCTACTCCTTGGACGAGACTAGATTTATTGCATGGGAGCCATTGTCTCATCACTCTTTAGAGTAATGTGTTTTCCGCACGAAGGAAGAGTGGTCAAGCTCATAGACCAGCTTTCATTTCCCGGATCACACAGAGCAAATAGTCATATGCCTTCCCTGAATGGTCTTTTCACACAAGGAATGTCTCATCAATTTCCAGTCTGTCCACCTGATAGCGCGAGTGATTTGGAGAACATGACTGAAACCCAGGGGGCATGCACCCTGGTTTTCTTCGGCAGGAAAACTTCGGGTATAGGGTAGGTTTCCACGAGAGATATATGACTAGTCTGTACCCCCGTCCGTGATTGGAAAAGGGGGTTAGACTGGAATAAGATTCCCTCGTCAAAGTTATGTGAGTGGATCGTCTCACCTTTGTCTATTTCGGTATACATCACAGAAGAAGTGTTTTGTTTGCGCTGTGAATAGAACATCCTTTGGTAACCTGAAAGAGGTAGACCTTTCCTGATAAAACAAATATTTTGTTGGAGATTTGAAAGGTGACCTTGAAACTCTGTTTTATACCTGGGGGCATGCAAACCTTTTGGCGTGCAAGCAAAGAGCGACTATTTATTTTTTAAATTTGTAGGTCCTCTAACCCTTTAAACTCGTAGGATTGGTTGTTTCCTAACTTGCATAAAGAAAGGATGTGGGGAAAAACTCTAAAAATTGTCGTTTTCATATATGAGACATTCTTATTATACGACTGGATTAATCGAGCAGTTTTAGCACATAGTTCAAGCTCGTTAAAAATAAAAAATAAACATAAGTCATGAGCAAATTTTTCTCCCCGCGTCTAAGCTCATTAAAAAATGAACTATTTCCCGGTAAATAACCATCGTGAATGTAGTACTTCAGCCTTTAAAGCCTTGGTCGTGTTCTCATCATCACCTCCACTCGGTATTGGCTGATCATTCACCTCCATTTGATTGTTTACCCCTTTTGAGGAACAGCTGCGAAGAGTGATCCCACTAGCCATCCTTGTAACACTGCCATGATTGGAAAATTCCAAACCTTACCTGGAATCAGCTGCTACCCAATTTTATCACTCGTTCCTCAAAGACGAGTCTTCTTTAAGCTCTTTTCAACTAACTCGTAAAATATGAAAAGATTGCCGAGCCATTGGCCTCTCCAGCTCGTTAAAGGGACCGGAAGTGCTATCCCTCCTTTAGATTTTAATCTTTTTGGACCTGAGGGATTATTACACAAAAAGATCGAGGGCTTGTTTTGTTCGGCTCGTTAAAAGTATCGAAAATTCATCCCTTCTGTATTTTTTATACTTTTTCGGACTTAAGGGATTAGATGACGAAAAAGGAATTTTGGAGTTTCCCTTATGTCCCTTTTTAGACTCTCTAAAATTGAAAAGGACCGAGTTATCTTTGTCGTTAAACTCGTTAAAACTTAATAGCAAGAAACTTGTCCATAGCAGACAAGAACGAGTTTCACTATCGCTAGGCTCGTTAAAAAATAGCGATGGGTTTGCCTGAAGGGAAAATTATAGAAAAAGCATATGTTATCCTCCTCAAGCTTGACAAAAATAAAAAGGTACTGGTCAGCAATGACAGGGGAAAAATTGGGAAGAAAAATTGAAGAAACTTTGTTGGTAGCAAGTCGCTCTTGAACATGACACTTTCACTCCACATCCAAGTCGGGTTGGTTTGTTTCATTCACCGGTCACATCACCATGGTCCCATCACACCATCCACATTTGGGGTTAATGCTACCAATCCATCACGTCAGTGTCGCCGATATGTTCAAGAGAAGTCATCCAGAGAATTCACCTGTGTCTCACTCGCTGCAATACATTTACACTCCATTCTTTCATGACCACCACCCTAAACCTTATATCACCAGATCTTTTTCACCTCCATTAAAATCATTTGCTCCGTTCCATGTCATTGATGTGGGATTCATTAAGGCCCTCCTATGACGGATCGCTTCTTGTCGACATCAGCTCATTATCCAAGAAGTCGATCTAGGAATACCCCATTCAGTACTTTGAAGCTTGCATGCCTCAATGGCAAGTTTCTCACTTCCGGCAACAGGTTTACATCAATGACCTTCGACCGAAAGATTTTGCGTGGTGTTCAAAGCCAAGTCCTTTATTCACACCACGTGAATTGTACTGCAGTACCTTGAGGGTCATTATCATTATCGGTGATTCCTCTCGCGCCTGTTAACAGCTTACATCATTGGCTGGTAATCAGGCGATGTCTTTCCATGTTCGACTCCAGAACATCTCTCACATGGATAGACTTGTACTTCGAGTGAAGATTGAACGAGATTTGAAGACCCCGGATCTAGTTTCATCCATCTGGGCTGCGATATATATTCAGGTAAATAAAGACATCAAATGTACATCATTGTTGCACAGATAATCATCCAATCAAAGGGATGACGACTCTACCAGAATCATCAGTCTACACTCAGACGATTGTCTGTCCTATGTACATGAAAATGAATTTATAAAGCTGAGCATGGGAATGCCCACCTCAGCTAGATCATGAAAAAATTATGAAGATAATGTATTGTATTGTATCTTATTACAGGTCTCCTCCCGACTTGAAAGAACTTCGGATCCTCATAATAAAGCATTTCACCCGACATCAAAAGATTAACGACCTCATGCTTTAGGGGGCAACTATTATAGACATTTTTGGGCACTGCAACCCCAAGCATAAAATGTCCATAAACCAAGGGCTCCTAAGTCCCTAAAAGTGTTGTTCTAACCCCTAAAGAAACAAGGTCAACTGATTACAGCTTCTCCCAGAAGTTCTCCATGAAAAAACTGCTCAGAACTGGTCAAAACAGGATCATTTCAGCTGCTCCATAGGCAAAGTGCGTTGCATTTCAAAAAGCCCTTCTATGGGGTGTGATGGGCGAGAAGTGACAAATGGCAGTGTCAATCCGCGAGGTGGAGAGGCATGGAATCTTCCAGAAACTTCTCATGTGACACTTGCCTCTCTGAATTCGACCAAGGATGAGTAAGAGATCATCAATCTCCAAGTGGAAGCAAGAACTATCAGAGGGAAGACACTAATCAAAGCACAAGCTGACTCATCTCCCTTATAGATATCTATATATGGATCCCTCATCCCAGAGATCCGGAGGCTGGAATTTTGTATCTTGTAAGGAATTACTGTTGGTTTCTTGAGACAACATCATAGTGTTGGGTGATCTAAGCTTTGTATGAGGTGAAGAAGGGCTTACTTGCTGAGAGGATGATGATGGGTCAGAAAAACTGGTTGTAACTCCCTTGGCTCTTTCTTGATTATCAATAAAAGCTATTCAAGTTTTCCTCCATACTCTTGTGTCATTTATGTTTTATGCATTTGTATGGTCAATTTACATCTGATCCTAGATTGTTTATGATTATAGATCCATGTTCTTGTATAGTGTTATGCTACTTTAATCCTACAGGTACTCTGTGAAGCTGGGCGTACAAGGAAGCGAGTAGCGAAGGACTATCAGGAGAGAGAGGAATCGAACTAGGAGATAAGTGCAAGACAGAGGTTAGTCTCCTTTGTTCTTCTCTCATCTATATTTCATAAAGGAAAAACGAAAGTAGCTTTACTTTGTTTGTTTCTAAGGTAGCTACCACACCTTAGTGGGATAAGCAATTCTGTGTAGACACTTTTCCCTGTAACAGGGGATATCTTTTTTTTTCTTTAGTCCTTGATGGGAGGCCTATGGCATTAATTAATAATCAACCTGATTTAAGATATAATAATTAGAAAAAAAATTAATTATATAAAATCTATTCAATTAATTAACTGATTAATTACAGTATTCATCAAATATAAAATTATTAATAATAATAAATTAAAAACAATTTATTAAAAGATTATAATAAAAACTTTTAACATTGTTAATAATTATTATAAATTAAAAATTTAAATTAAAATCTGACCTTCATCTCCTTAATTCAAATTATCTTATAACTATTTATCCTATCACTAAGATCTTCTTCCATCATCATTCAGAATTGTCCTGATGATGGATCCCTTTTGGGATTTGAAACGTTGACAAATATGGTTATTATTGTGGATACTTCGAGACTTAACTCAAAAGAAATGAACCACATATGCCTAAAATCCAGAAGAATTATACCATTTGAGACAACTTCTAACCCAATGAATATTCTTTTGAAAAATGTGATTCACTAGTTACTAGGCATCAACAAACAATTTCCAAACTTTAAGAACTTAGAGCTTAATTATAATTATGTGTTTATTTGAAACATATATATTTATTGTGCTTGGGAGTTTAGCACCCATTCCTTACAATACTTTTGTACATACCATAAGATAATGAACATTCATCTTCCCATCTCATCTTCAGTCAAAATATGGCTAAGACACTTCCCTAGCAACCAATGGATTTTGCTAGCATGTAGAATCTAATGTCGCTAATGGAAGAATTAACTACTTCATACAAATAGCAGACCGATCCGGGATATTTTCTTCATTGATGTTTCCATAATTGCATGAAAGAGCATGTAAAAACCACATAATCAAACACTTAAAGAAGAAACAACATAAAGAAGATCATAAATACAATGCACACTATATTTAATAATGGAGTTCGTCCAATTTGGACTACGTCTCTGGGCCCTACTTCAGTAGTGAGGAGGCCTCTTCATTCATCTAAAAAAAAATGAAAATTATTACATGGATAATACATATTAAAACCTCAAAGCTTGGGAGTAACCTAAAAATGGGCTACTCATATCTAAAAACATACTACACTAGTGAAATCTTCTTGAAATTCTGAGTAATTTCAGTATAAACTTGACTATATTATATCGCAATCATCTATGGCCCCTCAAAGAATATTTTAGATTCTACAATAGATTATTTTAGAAATATTCCAAGTAATATTCCTCTTGAATATGCTTCTATTGAGAAACACACCCGTAGAGTTCTAGCCTTGGATCCCTCGACCTCCTCATCGCTTGGCCCTCCTAGTTTCATGGCTTGTCACTATTTCGTTGATTCGTCGAATGCAAATTAGGTGGTTAAATACAATTTCACTAATAGATTAAATAATGAGCAGGACATTGGCCCAATGGTACCATGGTTATTCATAGGGTGTTCAGTTACAATTAGGTCAAGGGTTCGAAACCCATTGCACCCAATTTTAAATAACAACAAAAAATTTAAAACCTCTGGTTTGTTTTTGTTTTTTTCTACACATTTTTTATTACGATTTTAAACCACCGCTGAAGATTGTAACTATCGACGCTGCCAATCCCTAAACCGTCTACCAATCTGTGGGTTGACCAGGCTAATACGGACATTTCTTGGGTGCTACGTGGCCCCATATCATTAGGCCACCAAAATTGCCCCAACTTTGGCAAGGTACCACCAGATTTAGTAGTCTTGCCAAATTTAACTATAACTAAAATGTTCGCCAATTTTATTTGGTGGTCTGCTAAATTTTGTCCTTTTTTCCAAGTTTGACCACAATTTTGACTGAGAATAACTTCCGCGTACGAACTCGGATCGAGGCGGCGTTTGCAGTATTGGATTCCTTGTGACAATCTCTTTGATTTGGTATTGGTTTCACTAAAATTCAATGAATTTGGTTTTTAAGGCATAGGGATTTTACTGCATCATTCCTCCCCACTAAAATACTTTTGGTCCTCCAAAAGCATAAACAGTACTCCAATCTTGATTTGCATAACAAATGTCTCATATAGACCACCTTTCCTTTCCTTCACCTTTGTACTTCGGAACCAAGAATGATGAAGTCGGAACCTATATCCATATGAAAATATGTAGCTGCCAAAGCACGTGCAACATGCAATATTCAAGCAAGACCATACTTTCCAACAGTTTATAAAAAACTCATGGTCAAGTTTTTAAAACAGAACTCATACATTTTATTATCTAACTAAATACCAAAATATCACTATGTTGCATTCATAAGTGATGTTATACATTTAATCATTTTTACAAGTTTTTTTTCCATTTATGGCATCTTTTAAAAACAAAAATGTGATTTCCAATGGTGGTCATTCTCAACTACGTATAAAGGTTACCCATCTCTTATCTAACCAGGCTAATGGGATTTCTTCCTGTAGATGGTTTCCTTGTTTAACTACTTCATAGGTTGATTCCTTCACAGGTGCTTTCATATGCTCCTAGACCTTCTTTGGGCATATCTCTAGATGGAGCTTCCAACATGTGGATTTATTATTTCCACCCTTGTTGCAATGGCTGCAATAGTTTTTCTTGCTCCATACTTTCTTGACCTTCTTTTGTGTCTCCTTCCTGTATGGCATATCCTCCCTTGAATTTCTATATTTGGTGCATCTTTGGTGTGGTAAACTTGAATTAGTTCTTCCTTTGAAATTCTCACTATCACTTGAAGGTGACGATGTGCTCTCAGAATCCTGCACTGCCTTAGACTTGTCGCTTGAAGACTCTCCTATCTTTGTGGGTTTGGAGTGTCTTTAAAATGCACCAAAATCATCATCATAATGACAACATTAAATTGAAGAATCACTGACACTATTTACCTCAGTTGTCGATTTTGAAGCGGGTGATGATGGATTCAGTAAGCCTCCACTGCACTTCAACTTTTCTAAGGTCTCTTCTATGGCTTCTAACTGAAGCTACAATCCCTTCTTCTCCTCTTTTGCTTCTTGTAGTAGTCTTTTTAGTTTAGCATTCTCTACTTGAATGCTCTAGTTGATCTCCTCAATTTCTTGGAGCCATGCATTCTTTGATGTTCTATCAATCATTGGTAAAACACTTGCGATTGCAACAGTTGTGGAGGTCAATTAGTCCAACACCTGCAATCCCAATAGCTTCCTAAATCTGAACCTAGTTTATGTTACATTGTAGCAATATTTTTTGTCTTCCCTTTGCCACCATTCCTCTTAGGCTTCAATTTTGGATGTATTTTCCAACAATGCTCCTCATCGTGCCCTTCTTTCTTTCAATGAGCACAAGAGGGGTTTTCTTCTTTTTTCTTTTTGTCATTTTCTTCTTTTCATGGTTGTCTTATTCATGCTTTCGCCTGTTTTCAAGGCAAGTAGCCTTCACACTAGCTTCATCAAGAGTAGTGGAGTCAAACAACAACAATGAATATCAAAGATAACTATGTAAAGCACCAATATATTTCATCCAAGTATCAGGCAAATGTAAAAGAATGCCCAATGCCAATGCTTGTTTCCAAAATTTCTCTATGAAAATTTGAACACTATGACCTTTTCCTTATCTCAAATGTTGCCACTCCATCATGGATTTTTTCTAGTATCCAAAGGATAAATTTCCCTTAGTAATGTAGAAACAAACATACCAAGAAGGAGTTTACCCATATGCTTACTAGCGTTTTGAATTTTTCTCTCCCACCATACAAGAGTGGTGCCTCCCAGTCAAAGAGATGCTAATTGGATCTTTGCCTCATCCTCTTAGATTTGTTGTATTTGACAATACACTTCGATCTTTTTGATCAAAATGTTTAGTTTTTCTCCATTAGATTCTCCATTAAACATGGCCAAATCAAAATTTACATCTGACTTTAAAAAGGGCCTTTTAGAAGCATTTATATGTTGTCTATTTTAATTATGAGAAGAAGATGAAGAAGTAGAACATTCACTTGAAGATGGATATGGAGGTTTAGGAGGTTCTCCTCCATTTCCCTGATTTATCGAAGCATTGTCCTCTACTTTCTCTTTCTTCTTCTTTTCCAACTTCAACAATTTCTTCTCATAATTTGTAAATAATTTGTCTACCTTATTTTCCATGTTGTAGAAACATTTACGGAAATCTTGCCCATTCTCAGTAAGGGCATCACCATCTTCCAATTTCCTTCTTCATGTTTCATGTCTAATATTTGGGTCAAAATACTTAATTTTTCCTTCACTCTCTTCAAGTTTGGCCCTGGTTATCATCCACACTCACAATTCACATTAGCAAGAAGACTTCTCTAATACCAACATGATCCAGGATCTTTGTTTCATTGATGTTTTCAGAATTGCATGAAAGAGCATGTAAAAACCATATATGCAATCACTTAAATAAGAAGTAACATAAAGGACACAATAAAGGCAATGCATACTATTTTTGATAACGAATTTCGTCCAATGTGAACAACGTCTCTGAGCCCTGCTTCAGTGGTGGGGAGGCCTCTTCATTCATCCAAGAAAAAATGAAAATGAGTACATGAAAAGAAAAAATAAAAAATCATTGTATTACCTCCATTCATGGGAGAGACCTAAAAATGGGCTACTCAAATCTAGAAAGAAATTGAACCAATGAAATCCTCTTGAAATTCTAAGTAATATGAATATAAAATTGACTATATTCTATCATCGTCAACTCTTACCCCTCAAATAATATTTTAGATTCCATAATAGAATTTTGTGGGAGTATTCCTATGGAATATGCTCCTCTCAAGAAACACATTAGCAAGGTTCCACTCCTATATCCCTTGGCCTCCTCCACACTTGGTCATCCTGGTTTTGTGGCTTGTCACTATTCTGCCGATCCGTCGAATGCAAAGTAAGTGGTTACATATGATTTCGTCAGCAGATTAAAAGATGAATACATCAGTGGCCCAATGGTACTGTGGCTATTCATAGGGTTTTTAGTTACAATTGGATCGGGGGTTCAAAACCCGTCGCACCCAATTTCAAATAGAAACAAAATTTATAAAACCATTGGTTTTTTTTTGTTTTTTTTTTACTCATTTGTTATTGTGGTTTTAAACCATCACCAAAGACCGTGACCACTATTGGGCGCGGGATACCCCAAGGGAAATTTTGGGGCTTAGAGCCCAGATTTTCGTCCAAGTTTGTAATTCCAATGTAAAGACTCCGCATTTGGTGGGTGCGGAGCTCGTAGTTGTAAAAGAGTCATAGGGTTGCCCGCCCTTATTTTGATAAGGTAATGTCAGCTGTAGAAGATCTACCCATGGTCCGCGGACCATGGGATTGTATAAATAGAGCGAAGCTCTAAGTAGTCAAGGGCATCAATAACATAATGTCTAAGGAATGATGATGTATGTGAGATAGATCTGAAGTGTAAAGTCTAGTTTTGGGTCATAGTGTAGGAAGAGGCTCTGTAGCTAAGTGCGCAGAGGCCTAGTAGTCTGCAACTGAGTGTGCGGACCCCTACATCTAAGTGCACAAGGTGAGTCAAGTCTGTAATTAGTTGGAAGTATTAATAAAGAGAAGTTTCTATCAATTCTGTGACTTTATTTCCTGTGTTATGCATCTGTTATATCGGGTATGAATTTTGCTTCTAATGCTTATATGATGAGCAAATGTATATAATTGTATTGGTTAAGTGAATTCGAGTAAGAATATCTATTACGCAAGCATAACTAAGATCTGATAATAAGATAAGTAAGATACTTGGCATAGCTTGGGAAATAGAGCAGTTCATTACCATAGCAGCGCGAAAGCATCTCAGCCCCTGGTTAGGGCTACGTGAAGGCCGATTGTAATAAATCATGAAGGTACTGAAGGTTAGAATGGAGCGTGAAGCGACCCGCACTAAGGTAGGTCTAGTTGGAATAAACCGATATCACATCCATCTCAAGGGTGCAGAAACTTTGTTCTAGCATCCCCCCATACTACTTCGGGTGAGACTTCAATCTGCATTCCGCAGGCTGATGTCGAAAGGGCCAGTAATGTAGGGATTTGTTTGGCTAAATAACTCTAAACCTAGGTCAAGTCCCCATAAGCCAACAAATGGTTCCGTTTCCGGGACCAGAATCTGCATGAGAGATGTGTGATGTCGTATCATTGGAATCCAACTAAGAAAGAAATTAAAGGCTGGTTGGAAAGAAGAATTCACGAGTTCACGTTGCAAGAGAACATAAACCTGTGACTATCAAAAGAAGAGTGGCTAGACAGCTACCTATTACAGAGATCCATGAAATATTTTTTGCGCCCTTCCCTACTGAGCTATACGAGTGGATCGTGAAGCTAGCCGGTAGCCAAGGAAGGTGGAAACTTGACGGTCCTATTGTGTGGACCCCAAAGCTAGTGCGGAGATTGGAAGCAGTGGAGGATAAGATTGCATGCATCGTCGATCATTGGCTCGATCATATTATAGGATGATTCGTTACTGAGTTCACAGTTGACACCTCAATTAGCTACAGCGAGGCAGAGTGACCCTTTCTCAAAGGACCATGAGGTAAGTACGTAAAGTCTTTGAATACTTGGATTAAAATGTTGTTGTGCGAAAAGTGGGTTATGCAGTTACCTTGACATTTAGGGCTACGCGAACTGGAAACGTTTATAGGAACAAAGCAAATAAGGGTCTAGAAAATAGCCCCTTGATTTCACCTCCGCGAGGAGATGAAGAAGAGCTCGTGAAGGTATCTCGCCAAAGTTATATTCAACTAATAAGACAAAGAATTTCATGAATACCACCTTCACCCACACCACCATCGACTTCACCTCCATCACCTCCATCTTCATCCATACCAACTCCAGAACAACTGTGATTTAGTATGGCAAGCACAGTGAAGTTGCCTGTGTTCAAAGCTTTGGGAACTAAAGATATAGACCAATTATGGTTCATTGCAAGGGATGTATGGGAAGAGCAAGGTGTTAATATGACCAATAAATAAGGCAACGCTAGTTAGTGCCCTACAAGATCACACGCTGACCCAGTATATTAAGTACTCCAACAATAACTTGAATGCGAGAGTCGCGGATATCCAAACAACACTAAATAGAGAATTTAGTAGGCCTAAGTCTGAAGCGCAGTCAATCATGGGATTTAAAGAGATCATGATGCTACCAGGTGAGACTCCTTGGGAACTAGATCAGAGGCTGAAATGTATGATTCATGAAGCAAATATGAATCTGACAGATGGACAGCATCGCGAGTGGTTTGTAGCTTCGCTACTACCACATTTAAGGAGTGTGCTATCGCAGCAGAAGATAACAACTCAGGAAGAGGCCTTAGAGATCACTATGAGGCTACATGAGACCTCGATGTAGGATCATAACCTAGGAGTTCAGTAGATCCATGCGCAACTGAATAATCTATGCCTTGAGATGCAAAGTCTGAAACAAGATAAGACAACTCGACTAGAAGTACGCGAAGAGGTGTGGTGTGTAAAATGCAAGAGTCAAGTTCATGACAAAGACCACTGCCCAGTGTTTACAAATTACCTTTCAGGAGGAGGAACAATGCCTTTAAGGCCAGAAGCTCAAGCAGGACCTAGCGTGCTGCTTGCTTTGTGGTGTGCGATATGCCAAATAACCGAAAAACATGCCACGGATAATTATCACTTGTTACAAAAGTATATGCAAACTTCGTAACAGTTTTTCTACAACTTTCGTAGGTCGGTGGGACATGACAAGTGTACTTGTAGAAGCTAAGAGTTGATGACGGATAGAATGCTTGCCTACAGAGTTCAGGACGAAATGCAGCCCCTTGACTAGAATCCAAGAATGGCGGAGACAGGATTTCAGGGGCGTGGATGAGGCCGAGGTGAAGGAGGACCTGGTAGAGGTCGTAGACAATTGATTTGCTAAAATTGTGGAGGTCTAGGACACTATGCCAATGATTGCACGAATCCAATGCGCCTGTCATGTAAGTATTGCACGATGTTTAATCATGAGATAGAAGATTTTCCTACACTGATAACTAGGATCCATGACAAAGGAGCGTTATCCCCTCCCCCGACTCGAAATATGATGAGGTCTAAGCCGTGTGAGGAAGATCTAAACGTAAACGTTGTGCTCCGAAGGGGAATCCCGACGGGTGATGACAAAGGAAAACAGCTGGAAGACAATACCTCGATTCGCAAAGCCCTAGCAAAAGAAGCTGAGTTTGATTTGGAGAAGGCTCAGGAAACCTTCATGGATGCTAAGAAGAGCTTCGCTAAGGCCTCCATGTCAGGGAGCAAAGATCAACCTGAGTCAGAAATGGATCCCTCCATGCTCACATCTTTCTTAGAAACCTGTATGAAGTTACTGCGTGATAGTAAGGTTCTGAAAGGGATATAGGAACTTATCAATAGATGTGTTGGGACCGCGCCAAGAGAACCATGCAAAGTCTGGAAGATCGGAAAGCATAAGACAAGGATAGGCTATGAAATGAGACTAACCACACAAATCGGAGAATACGAGATGGACCAAGTCATTCTGGATTTGGGATCAGATGAGAATGTTCTACGAAAACAGACATGGGAACGAATGGGGAGACCCGCACTGCAATGGTCTCTAATTCAACTGAGAATGGCGAATCAACAAAAAATAATACCTATGGGGCGATTGTAGGGAATAACTGTGGATATTGAGGGAGCAAGCACAATGGTAGATTTCGAAGTAATAGAGATTTTTAATGATAGCAATCCATACCTCACGCTCCTGCGAATTGACTGGGCCATTGATATGAACAGGGTAATTAATCTGAAGAAGCAAAAAATTATCTTTGAAAATAAGTCACTGCATGTAATTATACCCCTGGACTTGTTGAACGAACACGCTATACGGAATCTATCTGCGACTATGAGAGTGATGATGATCTAGACTGCATCGACAAGATAATAGTGTGAGACCAATAATGGGTGAATTCCACCATGGATGGACAGATTACATGGGTGCGCAAAAGTTCCTACGATTCAAATTCTGATGAAGAAGTAGAACGATGGAAAAATCGGTTACACGAAGTAACTATGTTGAAATGCAATATGATGACAAGGTCGTTGTATTACATGTTGACAGAAGTAAGAGATCTGCCCACTTATGATGGTCTAAATGAGGTAGATACCTTCTTGGATTCCTTTGAAAGGGAGGTGCTAGAAAAGCAATGCTTTTAGGCCTTGGACTGGGTACTACACGCTATGCCCGTGAGATGGTGGGGTACGCACAAAGGAAGCTTTGATGATTGGCGCAAATGTAGGAGAATGATGCGAGTACAATTTGGGAAGCCTAAGGTGCGACTGACAGACAAGTATGATGGGCAGGATGATCCGCGAATGCATCTAGCCAAGTGGACGTAGGCCTATGGAGAGAAGCCCAAACCTATGTAGAGGCACATGTACTTCGCGCTAAAATACCTGATCAATAAGCATGTGTTTGGGGGTGAACTTGTAGATGGCTCTTAATGTTGGGAGGACATTATGCAGGAAGAGCAACCATGCAGAAGATTCTACGCATCGAGTTGTGGTGGCCAACCCTTCATCAGGATTCAAAAGCATATTGCAAGGCATGTGACGTATGTCAGTGGATAGGAAGGCTATCGCAGAGGGATGCAATGCATTTGAATCCACAAATGATGTTGCAACCTTTCGAAAAGTGGGCAATAGATTTTGTCGGACCTATTAAACCTCAAGGAAAGATAGGCGCGAGGTACATTATCACTGTGACAGAGTAACTAACTCATTGGGTAGAAGTGCAGCTGGTGAAGGATTGCACAGGCGCGACTACCGCGAAGTTTCTATTTGAACATGTACTGATGCGATTTGGATGTCCGAAGATCTTGATGAGAGATCATGGTACACACTTCCTAAACGAAACGATCAGCGAAATAACAAAGGAATTTCAGGTGTATCACCAGAAGAGCACACCTTATCACCCACTGGCTAACAAAAAAATAGAAGCATTCAACAAGGTACTGGAAACCACACTGACCAAGGTATACAATGTGCAACGAAGTGATTGGGACGTACACATACTTGCAGTGTTATGGGCTTATCGGACGACATGCAAGAAACTGATGGGACAGAAACCTTTTAGGCTTGTCTATGGAGTGGAAGCCATAATGCCTATGGAATACTTTGTGCATAATCTACACATAGCAGTGCTCATAGGTATGACAGATCACAGAGCCCTGGAGGAGAGACTTGTTCAGCTGGAAGAGCTCAAAGAAGAACAATTTTTGGCTAGATTCCACCAGTAGGTCCAAAAGTAGTGTGAAAAGGCATGGCATGACCAACACATCAAGTTGTCCACATTCAAGGTAAACAGTCTAGTGTTTTTGTGTGATAGAAAGTTTGATAAATTCCCTAGAAAGTTTAGGATGCACTGGTTAGGGTCGTATATTATTAAGGAGATTACTGGTGGAGGCGCGTTACAGTTGGTCAAGTTAAATGGAGAGCCCTTCCCAGGAAAAGTGAATGGCAGTCATTTGAAGCCATACACAGGTGGCCTGGCCACCTAACTAGCTGACCAAGCAGTTGAAAGGAGGCACGGGACTATACACTACTCTGCTTGGGAATTGCACGATGTAAGGACTATGCATAGTAGCAAAGTGTCACAGGGTCCGCGACAGTGTGAAGACAGCTGTGCTGGTGCGCAGGTCTACCAAAAAGTGACCATTACAATCATTATTCGTGATGTGATGCTTGGTTTGAGGCCAAATGGAGCGAGCAACAGGTATTTAAGGTGAACTTTATGGGATAGATTCTTGAAAATCTACTGCCAACCTAGCATTAATGGACCTAATGTGGGGGCAACAGTCGAATTCAAATACAAAAGGCACTATAAATTACAAATGGATGTCCAGCAACCAACACTTGACAAATTGAGAACTGAGTTGTTGCGCGCTCAGATATTCATGAACATAAACTTATTCGATATTCTGAAAGCGAATTCATTGCTTGAGCAATTACCAGAGACATTAAGAGAACTGTGGAATCACACTATGGCACCACCAAAAGAAGTCACGGATACCAGAGCAATGAAAACCGAGGAAGTTGTGCAGGCAAGTGCAGAAGTAGAAGCCCCAGAGAGTGTCGTAATAATCGATGAGGTCCCTAAATCACCGCACATGTCGAGACCCAAGAAGGATAAACAGGCCATGATACCAGTGTGTGTCTCGCCCAGAAATCCACTAAGGACCAAGCTCACAATGGAGGAAAAGGGGAAGGCCATTAATTTGGAGGCCAATGAGGAGGAAGAGTTTGAAGAAATCCTAGTGGAGGAGGAGGATGTAGAGATGGAAGTCGAAACCTAGGGCACGGACCCTATCACCAAGCTGCCAGAATATGTTCCTCTGCGAAAGGGTAAAGCTAAGGTTCCAAAGGATATAGATGAGAGAAAGAGCTCTCTACAAACTCCCCTGCTCCCAGACGATATTGTGTTTGAAGGAGCGCACTTGGGATGGGTTCTCGTGCTAAAATTTGAAGATTGGGACCTTGCGGACCACAAGAAGTTCTCGCATTTAGCGACTGTGAAGCTAATGCGCCAAAAGATAGATGAATCAGCTAGAATGAGAGAGTTGGAGCCACATAAATGGCTTAGAGGTGTTGAGAAAGTAGGGTTGCAAAACCTGCTTTGGGTTCCGCATTATCACCGTGCCCTAGTGACCATTTTTGTCATCAAGTAATTTCTCTGCTTGGTGCATGATGAGTGCTTTTGGATAGAGGATCCTATCCCCATCACAAACCATCTAATTCATCATATCACACAGCTACCTTGCACAAGGGAGGACCCAGCAAACATTTCAGAGGGAAAAAGTGATGACTTGGCCATCACGAAGGCCATGAGAAATAAATTTAAGTTGGAGAAGAAGAAGTGAGGGTATGCCATATCCAGCATCAACAACCCTGTAGTCAAGGTCGCGACAAATATATTGGTAGGAAAGGTGATGCGAAATTGTTGCACGGATGAGGTGCTCGCGATAGTGGTTGCACTAGCAACGTAATGCACAGAAGGGGTCCAGTTCAACTAGGCAAACTATCTATGTGGTGAGTTCCTTGCGAACTGCTGCGAGGCACAGGAGCAGGGCAAAACATTTCAATATGCATGGCTCTTGTTTTCGATAGTATTGGTGGCATGGGAGTTGCCCGAAGATAGCCAATTCCCATCGATCGTGCAGGACCATCCAGAGGCAGCGAAGTACTCTTCGTTGTGGGCAATCAGGTATGCACAAAGGATAAGGGAGAGCAAGATATTTTGGGTGCTCATGGAGATGAACATCAGGATGGGGATCAATTGCAAGCTGCAATTATCGCCCACTATCTACAATAGTATGCAAAGCTTCAATGATTTCAAATCAGACTTCCACCATGTCTTCATAGGGGTGCGGAAGGACCCCACAAAGACGTGGCATGAGTTACAGTATTTGATGATTGACAATGTGATATTCGCAGTCCTTGAGTCTTGGCCGTCGGAGTGGCATGCTCCAGCTGTCTCCTCGATGGAAGAAGAGAAGTCCATCAAGCAGCGGAAGAAGGAAGAGACAAAACTGCGGATGGCACAGCTGATAGAAAAGTGCAAGAAAGAAGAAGCAGTGGCTAAGGCCCAGGTGGCGCGCGATGCTACGTAGTTGGTGGAGCAGCAGAAAATAACAGAAGAAGAGCGTGAAGGATAGAAGTCACCTTCACCCAAACTGAAGACAGACATGGAACAAGGTGGCACGAACCCACAAACAATGTACACCAAGCTAAAACATCTGCACCTAAGAGAGTAGGTGGGGCTGCGAAAGAAGAAAAAGGCCTCAAAGACTTCATTCAACCCAATCACCCTCACTGAGGGGGATCTACATGATATCGGCAAAATGGTAAGGGATGTCATCACGAAGGCTGATGAGCCTCATCATTGAGTAATTATATGGGCCTTAATTGGCCTTAATTCACCTCCTCTCTTAGTCAAACCAACTATTTTCACAACTTATTGCATACTTTTTATTATATTTTGTTTATGAAATGAGTTAGAGTTGGATATGTTGCTTTGTGGTCTAATGTGCATGAAATGCAGGAATAAAGGATAAAAGCAAGGAAAATGCAGGTATAAAGGATAAAAGCAAGGAACTATGGCAAAGACCTTGGTAAAACTAGAATGGGACAAGGGAGAGTAATTATAGGAGGTAAATCCTCCTCATTTACTACCCCTCCATTCGAATATTTCTTCACCAACTCAAAGGGCAAACATCCATCACTTTGAAGACTAGAAGATAGCCGAGCAAGTGAAAAGGACAAAAACTAGTTTTTCTTGAATTAGAGGTCAAGCCTCCCTAATGGGAAGAAAGTTGTTAGAGACTTCACATGTATAAATAGAGAGGTTTAGTACCCCAGTAGGATTCAGACTTCTATTGTAAAACACTGTTTTATTTCTAAGCTACAAAGACTTGCAACAGTTTGCTCTGTAATCCATAGTGTTACATAGTAATTTGTCACTACCTTCACCCCAGTCCTTCTACTATGTCATGTGCCAGTAAAACATGCTCATATTGAACAAATGCTCTCTTATGTTTCCAATTGACCCACTTTTCCTAATTTTTCTACCTCGTCGCGAGAATACACTTAATATATGCAATGGACCTCTATCATAAACAGTCCAGTTGCACCCCCATCGTAGGAGTACATCTATTTCCCGCGATAGTTGGATTTCATGCCCCAGCGCGAGGCTATTTGCTATCTTTAGCGATGGTTTGACTGAATACATTGCTTCCTAGCAATGTCGGCGCTAGAGCTTAGTTATCGACCACCTATGATCCAAATTGAGTGAATTCGTTCCAACAGTCGGCCTTCTAGATGTCTCTGGACCTAGTTGTTGGGTCAGTTTGGGTCACCCTTCCCCCTCTGGCATGGTAGTTCCGTCTTTTATGATGCTTTCCCTGAGGATAAGCTCCCTCTCCCTCATTTCATGGAGACTCCTTCTCCCATAAAACCACTCACCATTGCTATCATCTGCTAGCTCTTTTGGTTGTATGGTGCTGCTACTGCTTTTGAGTTTGATAGATAGTTGGTGTGAGTGTGACAAGTGTGGGATTGCTTTGTAGTTTGCAAGAAGGTGTGGAGTGCCCTTAACCTTGTGTAAATCTTGTGAATGAGAGAGAGAGATATATTGCTATTTGGGAGACCCATCTTTGAGATTGAATGCTTGAAGGAACACACTAGTTGGACCCTCTGAGAAGGCTTGCGACATCAAGACTTGGTTGTAAGCTTGGCTCTTGATTTATCATTAATACAATCAATGGTGATTTCCTATGTCTTGTATGTAATTTACTTGATAGCTCATGACTTCTTGACTTTGTGAGTAAATATATCATTGTTGTATCTCAATTACGTGCTTTGTTATTTCTTTGTGGTGTTTCAGGTTGATCGCTCACTAAGGAGAAGGAAATGGAAGCTGGAGTAGTGCAACAGAACTTCATCGACCACCGACTTTAGGTAGGCCTCCAACGATGACTATTTAATGGAATTAATTGTTCTTTTGTTCTTGCTGTGACTAGACCCACTCTAGGGCTAGAGGGGTTGCCTCTGTCCGCAGAGGGAACACTTTCTTGCATCACACATAGGTTTTCATAATAAGAATGAGTTCTATTTAAGCCAGCTCTGAGTTAACTATGAGGGCTCAAGCTCTTGGGTTAGGGCCCGACCCAAGTAGCAAAATCTCCTCTTTACTGTACATGTATGCTAGCATAGAGTTATGTTCTGTTTATTTGCTTAAGTAGTTTTATGGTTTTCACTATTTATTTGCTTAAGTAGTTGCACTTTCATTACAACAAGATAACGTAGATTATTCATGGTTTTCCTATTCCTTTGCTTCAGTAGCTATATTTGCTTTAAGTTTACTGCCATTTTTATTTTTTTAATTAGCAGGTTATCTAGAGGAAAAAGATCACTATTAGGTTGTGCGTAGGTGTTTCTCCCTCATCTCCTCTGTTGGGGGGAAAAGTATCTAATGCAGAATGCCTCTATCCCACTCTGAAGGTGATAGTACCTCAGCAACAACCGAATGCAAAGCTATTCAAGATTACTTCTTTATGAGATGTAAGAGAGGGGAGAAAGAGATCCACTATCCGTTGTCTTCCGCTAATGTTTGATCCAATCTTCTCTCTTCACTGCTTGCTCCCAGCTCCTTGCTCTTTCACTGGCCCAGCTACACAAAGATCCTGCAAAAGCACAAGAAAGGGAAACTACAAGAAGCATACATCCATAATTGATTCAAGGATTAGAATAAATCAAATATACAAGCATCAATACGCCACAAAGACACATGCATATAGAAGAACCTCAAATGCTTTATTAATGGAAGAAGTAAAGTTCTGAGAGTGTTACAACTATAATAGGCCCAATCCAGCAACACCTCCTAGCAGAAAGAAATCTCCTCTTCACCTCCTTCAAGCAAAACACCCAATAGCTCTATACACAAACCAACAGCACTTCCTTACTTGCACAAAATTCCAGCCTCCCTAGACCTCATGAGAGAGCTCTATATATAGGAGTTTTGGAGAAAGGATGAGTCAGCTTGAGGCTGGCATGAAGCTGACTAGTGTCCTCTCCCACTTCAGTTATACTTCAGTTCTTGAGTCCACTTGGAGTTTCTTGCTTCCACTTGGAGATCTAGATCCTCTTACTCATCACAAGGCGAATTCCCTGATCCAAGTGTCATTTTGGAAGCTTCCTGGGCATTTGACACCTTGCAGAATGACTGTGCCACTTGGCCAATCTCGCCCAACGCAGGTAGCCTTCATTAGATTTGACATTCAGTGCAGGTACAGAGTGGAGCAATTGACATTCAGCGCAGATGCTCAGTGGAACACTGACATGATCCAGAAATAGCTTGTTTTTGAGTGTTTTCAGGTGGAGAACTGATTTTCAGTGCTGTGGTTTGCTAACCTTGTTCCTCTAGGGGTAGTAACAACATGTTTAGGGACTTTGGATCCCTCAGATTATCGACATTTCATGCTTCATGCTGTAAGGCACAAAAATTTCTATAACAGTTGCCCCCTAAAGTATGAGGTCGTTTATCGGGTGAAATGCTTTATCAGGAGGATCCGAAGTTCATTCAATCGCTGAGAGGTGCCCTGTAATAAAATACAATACAATACATTATTTTTCATTCTGCTTTCATGATCTAGCTGAGGCGGGCATTCCCATGCTCAGCTTTATAAATTCATTTTGGTACATAGAATAGACGATCGTCTGATGGTAGACTGATAATTCTCTGCTGAAATTATCATCCTTTGAGTAGGATGATCATCTGTTGCAATGATGTACATAACAAATGTCTTTATATCCTAAATATATATATCGCAGCCCGGATGGATGAAACTAGATCCGGGGTCTTCAAACTCGTTCGATCTTCACTCTAAGTACAAGTCGATCCATGTGAGAATTGCGCTGAAGTCGAACATGGAAAGACATTGCTTGATTACCGGTCAATAATGTAAACCGTTAACAAGCGCGAGAGGAATCACCAATAATGACAATGATCCTCAAGGTACTGCAGTACAATTCACGTGGTGTGAATAAAAGACTTGGCGTCGAACACCACGCAAAATCTTCTGGTCGAAGGTCATTGATGTATACCTGTCGCCGGAAGTGAGAAACTTGCCATTGAGGCATGCAAGCTTCAAAGTACTGGGGGGTTTGTTCCTAGATCAACTTCTTGGATAATGAGCTGAAGTCGACAAGAAGCGATCCGTCAAAGGAGGGCCTTAATGAATCCCACATCAATGACACGGAACGGAGCTAATGATTTTAGTGGAGGTGAAAACAATCTGTGAAATATGATTCAGGGTGGCGATCATGGGTGGATGAAGGATAATGTATGGCAGTGGATGGGACACGGTTGACTCTTTCTGAACAACATCTCTTGAACATATAACGACACTGATGTGATGGATTGGTAGCATTACCCCAAATGTGGATGGTTTGGCGAGGACCATGGTGATGAGACCGGTGAATGAAACAACCCAACCCGATGTGATACGGAGGACAAAGTGTCATGTTCAAGAGCGACTTGCTACCATTAAAGCTTTTGAGGTTCTCCCAATTTTTCCCCAGTCATTTCTAACCAGTACCTCTTTATTTTTGTCAAGCTTGAGGAGGATAACATATGCTTGTTCTATAACCTGCCCTTCGGGCAAGCCCATCGCTATGTTTTAACGAGCCTAGCGATAGGGAAACTCGTTCTCGTCTAAAGACAAGTTTGTCGCTATTTAATCATTTTAACGAGTCTAACGACAAGGAAAACTCGGTCCTTTTCATTTTTAGAGAGTCTGAAAAGGTACAGAAAGTTAACTCTAAAATTCCTTTTTCGTCATCTAATCCCTTAAGTCCGAAAAAGTATAAAACCATACAGAAGGGATGAGTTTTCAATAACTTTAACGAGCCGAATAAAACAAGCGCTCGACCTTTTTGTGCAATAATCCCTCAGGTCCAAAAAGATTAAAATCTAGAGGAGGGATAGCTCTTCCGGTCACTTTAACGAGCTGGAAGGCCAAAACTCGGCAAACTTTTCATATTTTACAAGTCAGGAGAAAAGAGCTCAAAGAAGACTCGTCTTTTGAGGAACGAGTGATAAACAGGGATAGCAGCGGATTCCAGGTACAGGTTGGAATTTTCCAATCACGGCAGTGTCACAAGGATGGCTAAGTGAAATCACTCTTCGCAGCTGTTCCTCAAAATGGGTAAACAATCATATGGAGGTGAACGATTGGCCAAATGAAAAGGAGGTGGCGGGTGCAAACACGACCAAGGCTTTTATGGCTAATAAATTTACGATCACAATGGTTATTTACCGGTACTGGGTTCATTTTTTAAAGAGCTTGAATGCGCCAAAACACTGCTCAAAAGCTTATGTTTATTTTTTAACGAGCATGAACTATGACGCTAAAACTGCTCGGATCTCGCTTTTCTATTTTTTAACGAGCATAAATTCCGCGGTAAAACTGCTCGATGATAAGTTCGCATGCCCCCAGCATAATAACGCAAATCGAGGTGCATGCCCCCCAAGCTTCATTGTATTCAACTCGGTGGTTGGAATGAAGGTTTACCTTTGAGAAAGGGGATTTGTTTCATTTTTTAATGAGGTTGACACAAGATAAGAACCGTCCTCTGACTCCTTGTTTCATTTTTTAACGAGGTTGACATGAGATAAGAACCGTCCTCGGTTCTTCATTTTTTAACGAGGTTGACATGAGACAGGAACTATCCTCGAAGTTTTAGATCCATTAGAAATAGAAGGTTTCATATTCCGCTGTGGCTATTTCCGCCAGATTACTTGGAGGCGGGAAGGCAAAAGTACTCATTAAAGTAGGGTCTTTTAGGAAGATGACTCCGATATTTTGGAGAGGATGATTGCTTCTATGGATCTTTGGAATGCTTCCTGTAATGAATGGTGGTATGACTTCTGTCGAAGTTGTCGTCGAACTGCTTGGTTGATCTCTTCCTTTGCTGTTCGACAACTGCGGATTCCCGCAGTCTTTGCTTCTTGTCGAAATCAAAGCATCATCCTGTTGCTCAGAGGTCGACACCATTAGCACCTGGCACCCGGAAGTATTTCCACTATCAACCAGATTTTGACTTTGATTGGGAAACGGATCAGTCAACACAGCTGGATTTTTCGGACTCTTAAAGAATCTTTTTATCTCAACTTTGTATGGACAGTCTCTTGTCCAGTGATCCTCATCGCATATTTGACACCCAAAAGGTGGTTTCCCTTTTCCAGGAGAAGTTTTTCGAGGAGATAATTCTCCTTGTTTTTTCTTCTTCCCTTTGTTTTGCTTCTTCTTGCTTCCTGGTTGATTGGTTTCTTTGTCTTTATCTTCCGATACGGCATTTACTTCCGAAGCAAGAATTTCTTCTTTTGCATTTTGATCCGAATTCTTACGGGCTTTCTTTGATGAAGCCTTTATCGATTTCGCGTTTGCTGTGCCAATCACGCCATCACCGGCATGAGAGTCACTATTTGATTTAGGAGGGGGAGGAATTGAAAACTCTGGTCTAGGGGCGTCAGGTATTTTGTCATAGAGTGTGCCGGACTGAGTATAAACTAAGTCCAAATATTGTGCACGAGCAATCACTTGCTCCTCTGTTACGACTCCCCCCTTGGCCACATCTTCCGTAATAGCCGGAAGTAATGACTTTATAAACCATTCAGCTAATAGCTGATCGGGAACATATGTTTTCACCATCCTATGATGACGACGCCACTCATGTATATGATCAGATATATGGGTAGCAGTTGTCTGTTTGAAGTTGGTCAATATTTCTGTTCCCGTTTCATACCTTATCGGTAATTGAAAATGGGTTAAGAAAGTCGTGGCTAGGGAACTAAAGTTGTCGAAAGAGGCTCTTGGCAATTCAATATACCATTTAGCCGCTGGACCTGTCAATGTCCTCTGAAAAAGGCGAAGTCTTATCGAATCATCGTTAAGGGTGTTCGATGAACACCACAGATGAAAGGTCATCACGTGATTCGACGGGTCTCACCTGGATTTCCATTGAATTTAGGAATGTCAGATGGAAGTTTATGAGGAATCGCTAGCCACCAAGGGGCATAAGCAATCGGATCGTTCGTTAACCGATGTAAATCAGGTAACTCTAAAGTCGCCACGAATGGTAACTGTTGATTCAGGTTAGGCGAAGCGTAACCAGGGTACGATGGAATCGCTTGAGCAGTGGGTCTTTGCATACCAACATAATGTAATTGATGTTGGTATGATTGATACGGTTGATGGACTTGACCACTGTAAAGTGGTTGGTTTTGACCGTTTTGGATATACGGTTGTCCACTATTCGCAAAGATCTGCTGCTCAGAACCTTGGTATACTTGCTGGAACTGCGGTTGTTGGTATTGTACAAGCCATGGTTGTGACGCCATGTTCTGTTGCGCCATGCTAACCATTGGACCAAGGTGTTGGGTAATTGTACCCATTTGTACTTGTGTCGCCCCACCAGTTGGCAATTGTGGTTGTGACCCATGGTCAAGTGACTGTTGCATTACAACCTGAGAAATCTGAGGTTGACATGTAACAGGTATCGCTTGAACTTGAGACACAGTTACAATAGCCGGTGTGGTTGGGATATTCGTCACAGGTACACACTGTTGCATAGAATATACAATCCTTGGTTGTTGAGGTAGCATAGGTACCCAACTACTTGATGCAATTCCAGTATAACCTGAATACTGTTGAGAACTGCCATATGGATATCCTCCCGGAGGAGGTAATGAAAGGGCATACTGCCCCCCATATGGTAGCAATCCGGAACTCAGAGGGATCATTAGTCCTTGAGGACTAGATGGCCCAAACTGACCTCCATGAGGATCAATCTGTCGAGTTTCAACATAAGAATTACCGGGTATTACTCCAGATGAACAAACTGGAACAGACCATACTGTCGACATAGTCCCTTGGTGTTGGGGGGAAAAGTATCTAATGCAGAATGCCTCTATCCCACTCTGAAGGTGATAGTACTCCAGCAACAACTGAATGCAAAGCTATTCAAAGTTTCTTCTTTATGAGATGAGAGAGGGAAGAAAAGGATGATCTACTAACCGTTATCTTGCGCTAATAGTCGATCCAGTCTTCACTCCTTGCCGCTTGCTCCTAGCTCCTTGCCCTTTCACCGGCCCAGCTACACACAGATCCTGTAAAAGCACAAGAAAAAGAAACTACAAGAAGCATACATCCATAATCGATTATAGGATTAGCATAAATCAAATATACAAGCATCCATTCATCATAAAGACACATGCATATAGAAGAACCTCAAATACTTTATTGATAATAGAAGTAAAGTTCTAAGAGAGTTACAACCACAATGGGCCCAATTCAGCAACACCTCCCAGCTGAAAGAAATCTCCTCTTCACCTCCTTCAAGCAAAACACCCAATAGCTCTATGCACAAACCAACAGCACTTCCTTACTTGCACAAAATTCCAGCCTCCTTAGACCTCATGAGAGAGCTCTATATATAGGGTTTTGGAGAAAGGATGAGTCATCTTGAGACTGGCCTGAAGCTGACTTGTGTCCTCTCCCACTTTAGTTAATCTTCAGTTCTTGAGTCCACTTGGAGAATCTTGCTTCCACTTGGAGATCAAGACTCTCTTACTCATCACTAGGCGAATTCCTTGACCCAAGTGTCAGTTTGGAAGCTTCCTGGGCAGTTGACACCTTGCAGAATGACTGTGCCACTTGGCCAATCTCGCCCTGCGCAGGTAGCCTTCATTAGTTTTGACCTTCAGCGCAGGTACAAGGAGGAGCAGCTGACATGATCCAGAAATAGCCTGTTTTTGAGTGTTTTTGGGTGGAGAACTGATTCTCAGTGCTGTGGTTTGTAGACCTTGTTCCTCTAAGGGTAAGAACAACATGTTTAGGGACTTTGGATCCCTCAGATTATTGACATTTCATGCTCCATGTTGTTAGGCACAAAAATGTCTATAACACTTGGTGGACTCCTTCTAGCTGTTGAGAGCTAGTTGGGACAGCTGGTATGACGGCAAACATCGTTGGAGTGACGGCAGGGGCTTCTGCTGTCACTGTGTCATTTGACACAGTCCTAGATGATGACGGTTGTTCAGACATTTTAAGTATATCCAATAGATTGCCTAGCGATTCTACAGGAACTTCCACTTGTGGTGGATTAACTTCTGATGAAGGAAATAGAGTGACCCCGACTCCAAAATGAGTTGGAGTACTTGCTTGCGGATCCTCTGCAATTTCCTCTATCGCAATCAAACCCGGTGGAAGAGGAAGACCGTCAGGTCCGTAAAATATTTCTGGTGCCGAAGAAGTGGTTGCTTCGACAGCGACAGTTGTTTGAGGAGCAAAACTCTCTGGACCGGTTACCGATGGAACTGGTTCAGTTACACAAGTGTTTGCCCCCAGACTAGGATCAGTATTACTGTCCTTCTGTGGCTGTTGAACTTCTTCTATAGAGGCAGGGTTTCCAGAAATGTTAGGAGTAACCGGAACCTCGGATGTAGTAGGAACACTTGTTCTAACTTTCAAAGGAGATTTTGAACCGGTTAAACGAGTTCGCTTTGCCCATACTGTTTTCGATTCCGGGGACAAAGACGGTTGACTCGCAAGCCTCCGCGAACGACGGATTCTCAATTGACTTTCTTCCACGATTGCGGATTACTCGATCAACCAAAATATTAAAAGGGGAAATTTGTGTTTCCGAATTGAATGAATTTTATTAGACGCTTTTAGACACAACTTGCTTTTTCACTTTTTAAGAGTCGAGAAAAAGCTAAAGATGACTCTAGTCTCCTTCGATGTATTAACGAGCCCGAAGTGACAAATGCTCGGTTGGACTTTTTCAGTTATAGAGTTTGAAAAAGGCCAAAAGAAACTGCTCTGGAGATCTAGGCAGAGGGTGTGCCAAACCTTTCGCAAAACCACAGAATACGTTTTACGGTATGAGTGGTCGATCTTCGTGAATGCTGTGTTCACTGCATTGCGATCAGTAGGGCGGCCGACACGGTTTCCTATGGATAAAGGCTTTGATCCTATATGGGTCTCCCAATATATACGCGACGGTACGTGGGAGCACAAGTCCGTATTAGTGCCACCGACTCTCAGGAGGAATCACCCACCTTCGTCGAGATCGACAGTCACTATGTTTAACGACGCCGGAACACGTCTCTAGCTTAGACCTCTAGATGTTTGCGTTATGTTTCAAAGCGTTGTTAGGTTCATTCAATATATTTTAAGTTGATCTTTTTAAAGTTTGCCTTTCAAGGTTCACCACGAGATGTATTGATACAAATTCCTAAATGCAGTCTAAGATGAGAAGCAAGCTTTTCCAATCTTTTCGACTTATGAAAATCTTAACTACTGAGGGAAAGAGAGATAAAATCCTTTTCACACAGATCAAAGAGCACTCGCTAATGCACTTTTTCCCTAAATCAACATACAAACTTAATGCAAAATGCAAAAATGCAAGTATTTCTTTTCTCTTCCTTAATGTTTGATGAAATACAGAAAGAAAGTTGTTGTATAATTTCGAATTCAGTTTCAAGCGAAAGCAAACAAGTTTATCCAAAATCGAAAGACACCTTACGATTCACTTGTTTCGACACTTAGAAATATATAAATTCAAACCATATAACAAAAGCGACAAACTCAATCAGCTATGAACAGCAAATAAACTAACTCTTAAGATCAGAACAACACTTAATGACAGGTCTAGATCTAAGAGGTCAATGCAAGACTGGTTCACTTTCATTATGGGAAACTATAAATGACACAAGAAATACAAAAGAACAAATACAGTTTCTTTATACAACTGAGGCGGAATAATGACAAAGGAAGATGATTTCAGATAGGCCTACTGACTGGCAACAAACAGCAAAAACAATAGTGAAAACAAGGCAAGACACAGCAGGAAACCTCAGTAACTCAAGCCAAGACTGGTCCAGCGCAGGTGTAACACTGCCTGTTTGACCTTCAGCGCAGGTAGCCCCTTCGGGAACTGCGCTAAAATGCAGACTGCCTTTGTACAGCCTGCAATGAAGAACGAGACTTTCGTCCGTCTTGGTTTCCGGGTCACAGATTGCTCAAAAATTCACAGTTTTTGCTCAAATCAAAAGCTATCAGTCAAGGACACACTAAGGGATGTAAAGGAGGATAAAAAGCTATCACTAAGAGCTTATTAGAGTCCTTGTGGATCAGCTCTTCAAATCATAAACTTGCCCAGAAACTGAGCTAGAGTAGCTGCCCTCTACTTTGTGTTTGATGGACTCAAACACAGTTTGATTCGGTACTCCCTTTGTTTATGAAATGAATAGCAAGAAACACAACAAACCAACAAGATACGCTCCCTAGTGGAGTCGCCAATTTGTTGGGGGGAAAAGTATCTAATGCAGAATGCCTCTATCCCACTCTGAAGGTGATAGTACCTCAGCAACAACCGAATGCAAAGCTATTCAAGATTACTTCTTTATGAGATGTAAGAGAGGGGAGAAAGAGATCCACTAACCATTGTCTTCCGCTAATGTTTGATCCAATCTTCTCTCTTCACTGCTTGCTCCCAGCTCCTTGCTCTTTCACTGGCCCAGCTACACAAAGATCCTGCAAAAGCACAAGAAAGGGAAACTACAAGAAGCATACATCCATAATTGATTCAAGGATTAGAATAAATCAAATATACAAGCATCAATACGCCACAAAGACACATGCATATAGAAGAACCTCAAATGCTTTATTAATGGAAGAAGTAAAGTTCTGAGAGTGTTACAACCATAATAGGCCCAATCCAGCAACACCTCCCAGCAGAAAGAAATCTCCTCTTCACCTCCTTCAAGCAAAACACCCAATAGCTCTATACACAAACCAACAGCACTTCCTTACTTGCACAAAATTCCAGCCTCCCTAGACGTCATGAGAGAGCTCTATATATAGGAGTTTTGGAGAAAGGATGAGTCAGCTTGAGGCTGGCATGAAGCTGACTAGTGTCCTCTCCCACTTCAGTTATACTTCAGTTCTTGAGTCCACTTGGAGTTTCTTGCTTCCACTTGGAGATCTAGATCCTCTTACTCATCACAAGGCGAATTCCCTGATCCAAGTGTCATTTTGGAAGCTTCCTGGGCATTTGACACCTTTCAGAATGACTGTGCCACCTGGCCAATCTCGCCCAGCGCAGGTAGCCTTCATTAGATTTGACATTCAGCACAGGTACAGAGTGGAGCAGTTGACATTCAGCGCAGATGCTCAGTGGAGCAGCTGACATGATCCAGAAATAGCTTGTTTTTGAGTGTTTTCAGGTGGAGAACTGATTTTCAGTGTTGTGGTTTGCTGACCTTGTTCCTCTAGGGGTAGTAACAACATGTTTAGGGACTTTGGATCCCTCAGATTATCGACATTTCATGCTTCATGCTGTAAGGCACAAAAATGTCTATAACATCCTCCCTCTGGAACCATGACTTGAGGAAGGGACCCTTCATCAACCCCAAAAACATAGGTTTTTGGTTCTCACATGAGCTAGGGAGTTCGTTGTTTGATGCAATTATTTGTTCACCATCACTTGTTTTCTCTATCATTTTTATTTGTAAAAACCGCCTTAAGCACGTTCCTCATGCCTCGTATCCTCGCCATCTGATTACCAACAAACCTTCACAATCACCGTATGATTTATTAGTTTTTTCCAACTATTGCCTCGCGTGGATTCCACCACTTACTTTATGAGCTTTAAGTCCACACCATCGATTTTCCTTGCCTAATCCGATGGCTATCACTTCACCCAATTGAAAATTAGGTTGGTCAATCTCCACCGTTGATCAGCCCGCCTGATCCAACAGCTATTGCGCAATCTCGTGCAAATTAGTGCATGAACGTTATCTACCTGAGAGCACATGAGAAAAGTGGTTTTCTCATGCTACGTGTCACGCAATAAGGATAATTGCATGAAATTTTAAAATATAGCTTATGGCCTTGAGGGCACACGAGAAAATACTTACCACCTTAGAAACCCGCTCTATCATTTCCACACATTTCTTTTCCCCGTGATACAATCTCTGTCGTCCATCTCTTGACTTCACCCCCATGATAAGATCTCAGTCGTTCACCGCTCTTGTTAACCTCGTTCATCCATCTACTCACATCCCTCGCGATACGATCTCTACAACTCATCCTCTTCATTAACCTCATTCATCCATTTATTCACTTAAGGCTTTGCAATAAGATCTCCACCATTCATCCTATTAGTTAACCCTATTCACCCATCTATCTACGTAACCTCGTATGATCTGATCTCTACCATTCAATTGCCTTTCACCCGACTGATCCAACGGTTCTTATGCACTGTTGCTCCCTCACATCCTCCTTTCACTGATTTTGTCCTCCAACTGCTCTTCCTCTTAAAAGTCGAGTTAGTTTAGTTCTTTGCTTACACCTTAGTCTAGTTTAATGTTTTTTTACTTCTTCAACTTAGATAGCAGCCTTAGGTTAATGATTTTTTTAGGAATTATGGCTAGCATAGTTGTTTAATTGGTTAGTTAGGTTATGGTATGGTTTATCATTTCACGTTGTTTTCTTCAATACTGCAGTAGAAGTAGCTCTCCCTTAAGATAGATTTTCTCTTCTTCCATCAAAGAGTTAAGATTATTCTAAACCTATAGAATTCTATCTTGGAACCCTTGGGGTCTCTTTCCAGATGAGTAGTGACAACAGGAAGTACCTTCACTTTTACTTGTGCATATAGCACTGTCACCTCCAAGTTTGTATGAACCCTGGGTTGATAAGTAAAGTTGGTAGCCCTGGGAGTTGTAGCATTCTTGTTGCAATACCTGGGCTCATCACTTTTTGGCGTCGTTGTCAAGGAGGTTTCTAAGTAGAAGTAATTATTGTTTTCTTCTATTTTCTAGTCTCCAACTTTCTTTTCTTCTACTTCTAGTCTTCAATTTTCTTCCATTAGTTTATTTCTGCAAAAGTAATTTAGTAGCTTCCTTTCTTTCATTTTTCATTAGTTGATTTCCTTTCCATTATACAAGTACTTTCTAGCTTTAAAGAAAATCTTACAAAAACCAACCCAAAAACATTTCTTTTCATGCCTTGTAGGAATAGGGACAATTCAGGGAAATTTTTGTCAAATACCCCCACTGCATCCAACAGTTAACCTTCTTTCTTCTTCAGTGATGGTGAATTGGAAGACCCTTTAGGTGAGAAACCTTACCTATTTGAGGAACCTATAGAGCAAGAAGAAGAGGAAGAACCCATTCCTACTAAACCAATGGCTGAAAACTAAAATGACAGAGGAAATAGAGAGAGAATTGAGGGTCCCTTCCCCATAAGGGAAACCAATAGGGACACTAAGATGAAGAATATAAGCCCCTCTGCTCTAGCCCATTTCCATGGCCTGACCACAGAGGACCCTGAAACCTTCCTATTTTAGTTTGTTGTTATATGTCGAACCTATGACTATACTGATGATGAGAAAAGGTTAAAACTATTCCCATTTACCCTCAAGGATGCAGCATTGCGCTGGTTCATGGGTTTACCTGGAGATAGCATCACAACTTGGGCTCAGATGCAACAAGCCTTTAACAAAAAATATAGGGACTATTGTAGGTTAAAGGATACTAAAGAAGAGATTTCCAGGATGACCAGAGGCCAAGATGAATCCTTAGAAGACTATGAAGAAAGATTCTGGCTCAGTTACAAAAGGGCCAGGTGCACACTTGACCCTGAGTCACTAAAACTAGTCCTGCTTAGAGGAGTAAGGGAGGATCTTTTGGATACCTTACATATGATAGTGGGAGAAGATGTCTACCAATTACCCTATGAGGATATTAAGGCTATCTTTAGAAACCATTCTAGGGCAGCCAGGAAAAAGGGTAGTAGTAGTCAACCTATAACTAGTACATCATCCTCTAACTTATCCATCAAGGGTGAAATTGTAAATATGCTGTAATATTACAAAGGTGATATACTGCAAACCCTTGCCTTGCAATTGGACACCATGAACATCAAAAGGAAGCAAGATGAAGCAGAGAGATCCTTGGCCATCTTTTGTCCTAGATGCACTAGGAGGCATCCTGGGAATGAATGTCCATTAAACTGTATTAAGATTTGCTCAGTCTGTGAAGAAAACCACTCCACAGACAAGTGCCCATCTTTACTTGGACTCAAAGTTGTATATCAAGGATCTGAAGGCGTCACTGATCAGCTTTGCTACATCAACCAAAGGAGACCTCTTGGGCCTAGACCATACCAGCAGGGTATGCAAGGGTCATCCCATGCATATTACAACCCCAACCAAACCACAACTATACCTTCTTGGGGTCCCCCTACTCAACCTTCCTGGTATACACCCCCTCCTTGGTCCTATGCATCTCAATATCATTCCCTGCCAGCCAACCAATCATTTCAACCTTATTTTCAGCCACAACATCAGTGGAATTCCCCACACCAGGGGTGGAGGTCCCAATTCAACAATTTTCCAGCCCTATTACCTCCACCACCTACCCAACCACAACTCCTACACTCTTCTCCACCCAAGAAACCCTAGATGCCTGCCCAGCCAAATCCGAACCCAAACAATAGGCAGGCTCAACAATCATACAGTGGAGAGACATCATACCCAGCTTATGTTGTAGAGAACTAGGAGATCAACCTAAGATCTGGGAGAATTCTCCCTGATAACCAACCTCCCTCTCCACATGGGGAGGTTGAGGAAGAAAGAGAGGAAAGCAACCTTAAAGTAAATCCACCCTACCCTGAGAGATTAGCCCAACCACTCTAGCCTACCCCAGAAGAAAATGAACTTCTGGGAGAATTGAAAAATCTATGTGTAAAGATCCGCCTTCTCCAAGCAATCAAAGATGTTCCTATTTATAATAATTTTATTAACGAGAAGTGCTTCAAGAATCCAGGAAGAAGAAAAATGGATGCCCCTACCATTAACGTCATTGAGTAGTTGTCTGACTTAATGTTGGGGCAAGTAATATGTCCAAAGTATTTGGACCCTGGAAGCCCTATAGTAGATGTGCACATCAATGGCACTATTGTCCCACACACTCTGATTGATCTTGGGGCTGCCATTAATGTGATGACCAAGGACACCATGCTCAAGCTCAACCTCCAAGGGTCATTAAGAAAGACCACAACAGTTCTGCAACTTACAGACCGTTCCATAGTCACCCTTAAGGGAATTTTGGAGGATGTAATGGTCTCCATTGATTCCTGGGAATACCCTATAGATTTCCTAGTTCTCTAGCCTAAGGTTAAGCTTACTGGTTACCCTCTCATCCTTGGGAGGCCATGGTTGGCCACAACTAATTCTTACATTAGATGCAGAGCTGGGAATATGACCATCAAGAATGGGCATATGTCCAAACAGTTAGTCTTATACCCTCTTGCTCAACCTACCCTAGAGCATGATTTACCTTTATGGTTAGAGGAGGAGGAAGAAGATGAGGTTTATTATGCCCAACTTTATGCTTTGGAAGCAACCATAGGAGGAGGACAACAAGATGAGGATGACTTAATTGAACACCTGCTCCAAAGTCCAACTCCTAGTTCATTTAGAAAGGAAGTAAGGGAAACCTAGAGAAATCATCCAATTGACTTATGCTTGGATAATTCCAACCCACTCCATGTCAAATCCATAGAATTTTCCTTAGAGAGAACTTTGAAAATTAACCCATCTCTTTCTGCTTTAGAAGAGGAAAAGCTATGCAACATGTTGAGAGAACACTTAGAAGCCTTCGCTTGGAGTTATAAGGAAATGAAGGGAGTACACCCCTCAGTGTGTACTCACCAAATATAAATCAAAGAAGGTTGCAAGTCAGTCAGGCAACCACAAAGGAGGATGAATCTAGCTAGATGCAGTATTCATTTACCCTATCTCAGACAGTGAGTGGGTCTCTCCTTTAGTGTTAGTTCCCAAGAAAAATGGTAAGTGGAGGATTTGTGTTGATTATAGGGAGTTGAACAAAGCCACAAAGAAGGATCGTTTTCCCCTACCCTTCATTGACCAAGTGCTAGATGGCCTGGCAGGGAAGAAGTTCTTTTCTTTCCTAGATGAATTCAGTGGATACAACCAAATACAAATCTGCCTAGAAGACCAAGATAAGACCAAATTCACCTATCCTTGGGGTACTTTTTCCTATCGGTTCCTTCCTTTTGGCCTATGCAATGCTCCTGCCACTTTCCAGAGAGCAGTCTTGAGTATTTTTGCTGAATTAGGACATGATGCTGTGGAAATCTATATGGATGACTTTACACCTTATGGTCGTGATTTCCAAGAAGCCCTAACTAACCTAGGCAAAGTATTACACAAATGCATTGAAATGAATCTATCTCTCAGTACAGAAAAATGTGAATTCTTAATGGCTGAAGGGACTGTGCTAGGTCATTCAATATCTCAGCAAGGACTGCAGGTGGACCCAAACAAAATAGAAATCATCCAAAGGGTCCCACCTCCACAAAAGCAGAGAGTCGTCAAGAGTTTCTTAGGGTTAGATGGATACTACTGAAGGTTCATAAAGGACTTCAGCAAGTTGGCATCTCCTTTGTTTGGGTTGTTGGCCAAGGATTCTAAGTTTATATGGTCAACGAGCTGGCAAGAGGACTTAGACATTCTAAAGGGTAATTTAACCACTGCACAAATCCTTAGAGGCCCAAACTGAGCCCTCCCTTTACATATTCATGATGATGCCTCACACAAAGCCATAGCAGCCTTAGGTTAGGAAGAGGAGAAATTTCCCAATGCCATCTATTTTATCAGTAAGAACCTGTCAAAGGCTGAGCTAAACTATACTGTGATCAAAAAAGAACTCCTGGTTGTTGTGCATGCATTAAACAAATTTAGGCATTATATTATAGGCTATGAAGCATCTATGCATACTAATCATGCTGCAATCAAATATTTAATGAACAAACCAGATGTGAATGCCAAAATTATAAGATGGTTTCTTTTATTACAGCAATTTGATCTAACTATTGTTGATAAACCTGGTAAGGAAAATGTTGTTGTTGGCTTTCTATATAGGATGAATCTTCCTGTAGGTGAGGAAGGAATGGTGGATGACCAGTTACCAGATGAGCATTTGTTTTCTATTTCAGTTCTCTCCCCATGGTTTGCTGATATAGCAAACTATTTGGTATCAACACAAGTTCCACCAAACTTTCCTTCCAAAGAAAAGAGCAAGATAGTTAGAAAGAGCACCCCCTTCACCTAGATTGGGGACAATCTGTTCAAACTTTGCCCAAATAAAATCTTGAGAAGGTGTGTAAGGGAAGAGGAATTCTTTGACATCCTTCTGACCTGTCATGATGGGCCTTGTGGAGGTCACTTTGCAGCAAAGAGGATAGCATTCAAAGTGTTGCAAGTAGGCTATTATTGGCCTACTCTTCATTGGGATGTGAAAAAATACATTAGTCAGTGTGATCAGTGCCAGAGGATGGGAAAGCCTACTCCAAGATATGAAATTCCCCTACAACCTCAAGTGACTTTCGAGCCATTTGAAAAGTGGGACATGGACTTCATTGGGCCAGTCAACCCTCCTTCAAAGCAAAAACAACACATTATTGTGTGCACTGATTATTTGACTAAGTGGGTTGAAACCAAGGCAATTAAAGCAGCAACAAAGGAGAAGGTGGCTGAGTTCTTAAGGGAGAATATATTCTACAAATTTGGGTACCCTAGAGAGCTAGTCACAGACCAAGGCAACAAGTTTACCTCCATCATGATTGAAGAACTACTCAGCCATCACAAAATCAAGCATAGGACCTCCACTCCTTATGATCCATAAACTAATGGGCAAGTGGAGGTGACCAACAAGGCACTGGAGAACATCTTAACCAAGGTGGTGAGTAGCAGCAGGAAGGATTGGGCAGAGAGACTAGTTGAGGCCACTTGGGCCTATAATACAACATGGAAGACCACCACTGGATTTACACCCTATGAGCTGGTCTATGGGAAAAAGGCTTTGTTATCCATTGAGTTTGAATATAACACATTGAGGATGGCATCCCAACTAGATTTGGATCTCAGTCATGCACAGAAAGAAAGATTGTTACATTTGAATGGATTGGATGAATTCAGAATGCAGGCCCTCCTACATACAGAGATAGTTCATCTTCAGAGGAATATCTGGCATGACAAGCACATCAAGGAGAAGCAACTTCAAGAAGGAGACTGGGCATTTGTATATGATTCAAGGTATAAAGACTTCACAGGCAAGCTAAGGACAAGATGGCTCGGGCCTTATGTGGTGGAAAGATGCCATGATAATGGTTCAGTGTAAATCAAAACTATTGATGAAGAAGCCATTCCATTGCTAGTTAATGGACACTGATTGAAAATGTACAAGAGGCCTTTATCAAAACAATATTTCATTGACAATATCAATAAGATAGTGATGATGGTGGGGCAAGTTACAGCTCCTCCCTCAGCAGGTCACTGAAAAAGGAAAAAAGAGAATAAGGATTCATGTGAAAACCTCCATGAGGTGCCTGAGTCCCATCTTTGGGTTGAAAACCTCATGAAGCGGCCCAAGGATGAGAAAAAAATGAAAAAGAGTAAGAATATCCCTGGGTAAAAACCTTCCTTCAGGCGCCCAGGAAAGATATCTAGGGTGAAAACATATTTGAGGCAACCTAGTTTTTTTTTTAATATAATAATAAAAAAAGAAAAAACATAATTGTTATGTGCAGGTGGGTGAAAAAGACAAGCAAAGAGCAAGGAGAAGATCCAAAGGTAACCTTGCCTCACATATATTCATCTCCTGCACTCCTTACCATGCATCCCACCATCAATTCTATTGTTTTTCACTTCATTGCTTCATTTCAGGTGAAGATTGTATTTTCTAACATAATCACCTCAACCATTACCATCATCCCTGCATCCACATACACTCCTACTCCCTCTTTCCATTCATTACAACATCCTCACAGCACCATCCAACAATATGATCAAGAAATTCTAAGGGAGACACCAAACATTGCCAAGTGGTAATCTAGGAGCTCCACAAAAGTAGCAGAATCAAATTTTGGAGCTCCACAGCAGCAGCAGCATCAGATCTAAGAGCTCTACATCAATAGAAACAACATCAGATCTTCAATCATAGACACTTGCAAAAGCTAATAAACCATCAGCAGACAGTAGAGGAGGAAGAAGAATGACCATCAGCAGCACCTATGATCTTTGACAGTTGCAGCATGGCATAAAGACCACAGGTAAGTATCCCAGTCACTCACTCATATGCATCATTTGATCAAAAGTTGTAAAGGTTAAGAGCTAGTTGGTTTATAAGTGAAAAAGTGGAAAAAAGGAAATTCTTTAATAAGTCAAAAGAGAATGCAAGAATCCATAGATACAGTGTTGTTATGGAAACCATTTGAGAATGATTGAAGAATTAAGACTTGGGGTAGAAAAACCAGTTCACCAGAGACTCAGCATACCCTATTTTCTGATGCAATCACTCATAGACTTTAGCAAAAAAGTAAAGAAAGGGAATTCCCAACATTTGGCTCACCATGGGTTGACGTTAGCTTGTTGGGGCCTGACCTAGGTTCGAAGTTAATTAGCCAAATAAATCCTTGTACTACTGGCCCTTTCGGCAATAGTCTGTGGAGCGCGAACTAAGGTCTCACCCAAAGCAATATGGGGGGATGCTGGAACCAGGTTTCTGCACCCTTGAGATGTCTGAGGGGTTGATTTAGTCCAACTATGAATACCTTCGTGTAGGTTACTTTGCGCACTTCCGTGGTCTATGGGGCCTTCATGCCCTGTTATATTCGCCTTCATGCAACCCTAACCAGGGGCTGTGGGGCTTTTGCACTATTGGAGCAACAATCTGCACTATTTCCCCAAGTCATACCATGGATCTTACTTATCTTCTTATAACAATTAGTTATCTTCGCATAAACAGATACCTTATATTATATTCACTTACTCAACACATTTATTTAAGTTCACACAGTAAATAAATAGTAAACTCACAATTCATACCCAATATACTTTAATTCATAAAACAAGAAAAGATACATAGAAATATGGTAAAAATTCTCTTTAATAATGCTTCTAATGGTTATAGACTCAACCTACCATGTGCACTCAGCTGTGGAGCCTTCTCCTACTCTATGACCCAAAGACACAACTCTACACTTTGACTCAATGCTTCATGGATTTATTTAGCTCTATCCTTATCTAGATGTCTCTTTACACTTAGATCCTCTCCCTATTTACATAATCCCATGGTCTTCAGACCATGGGTAAATCTCTCAAACCGACACTACATTTACAAAAGTAAGGGCAAACAACCCTATGACTCTTATTACAACTTCGTGCTCCGTGCCCACAAATTGCAGAGTCTTTACAATGGATTTAGTCAAAACTTTGGCTTCAAGCCCCAAAACTTACCTTGGGGTGATACCATGCCAAATAGACCCCCAACACAAACATCATGACTCGCCCTCGAGTCACTCTATCGGTGCGGAGATCTTCGCGCGGAGACCTCCCAACTCTACTCAAACTGCCGCAAGGTCAGCAACGCACTGAGCGACTGCCTGTTGTATCTCTTGTACGCATTTTTCTGAAACTGCGGTGTCAGAACTACTCCCCTGGATCTGTTCCTGCATCCCCTGCATCTGCATGAGCTTGCCTTCAATTGTTGTTGTGATTAGGAAGGCCTCATCGATCCAAGGCTGAACACGCACCTTCAAAATTCTTCTTTGTGTCACGCTGTGTCTACTTTCTCTTTAAGCGCTTTGGCCTGTTGCATTCACACGAGACTCTGAGTGAGGGCCACCATCAGCGTGGTCCCTTTGATGTTGGCGTACTGCTATTGTAGCTCAAGCACCTCTGTTTCTAAGCGCTATATGTTTGGGTCCTCCTGTAGATTTTTTAGGACCTCGAATGATTCTTCCAACATTCTGGTGTAGTCCCTTACTGCACTGCTAATCTCCTCCAGCCCTGATGTAATGGCGCTAGCGCACTGTTCCCTTACCTCTGAAGGAGTTGAAGGCTGCACCTTCAACCGCAGCTCTACAATCTGAAGGTTCAGTTCTAGTTGAACCTTAGCCATTTCTTCTCGCACCTCGCGCAACCCTACTACTAATATCTGGATACACACCTTTGTTGGTGCTTCTACTAGGATGGCTAGCTCAGGGACCATCTAGCAGGCTTCTTCAATCACCTGTACCATCTACATGTATAGAGACATGACCTAGTCACGCTGCAATCTCAACTGCTCCATGTTGATCTTCTGTTCACTCAACACCTACAGTGAGTGGTTCTCCCTAGCCCATAGTTTTGCAGTAATCCCATCCTGCAAAACATAGAGTGTCTCTCGAGGGAGTGCAACCATGCTGAGCCCTATCCCCTTCAATGTTCTAATTGTAGGCTGTTCGGCCTCATTTGATGTAACCAATTCCCCTTCTCGCAAAACTATTGTGTTGGTTGTACGAGCACGCAGCATTTCCTCAACTGTGGCTATTCCTACTGCGAGGTTGGTTGAGAGGGTACCAGCCTGAGGAGTCTGCACCTGCAACTCTTGAATCTATGCTCGGAGGGCCCCCAACACAATCTGATTCTCCTCCGCAAAGTTCTGGAAGGCCTTTGTGGTGACATCATGCACTGTCTCTCCTATATCATGAAGATCCCCCTCAGTAAGGGTGATCGGGTCAATAGATAGCTTAGACGCTTTTATCTTCTTGTGCAGCCCCATCCACTCACTCGGGCATTAGCGCTTCAATTGTGTTGACACTGCTTGGGGGTCCACGCCGCCCTCCTCTACCTTTGTTTCCATCTCTTTCTCCTGCTCAAGCAAAGGCGACTTCTAGCCCTCACGCTCCTTCTCTACAACCTTTTGTGCTATTTCTGCGGCCTTTTTTGTTCTACTATTGTCTACGCAGTGTCCTGTGCCTTTTTTGCTGCTGCTTATTTCCTTCTTTTTTCTACCAACTATGCCACGCATAGTTTTGCCTCCTCCTTCTTTTTCTGCACAGCAGAGTTTTCCAGCACAGAGATGTCTAGGGCACACCACTCTAATGGCCACATCTCAAGTACGTCGAATATCACATCATCTGGCTATATAAGGCAGTTTGTTCCACTTCCTTGCAGGGTCCTTGCGTGCCCTAAGGTAGATGTGATGAAAGTCTGCTTTAAACTCTGTGAAACTTTGCAGGCTATTGTAGAAAGTGGGTGATAACCATGGCTTGTGGTAATCCCCATTCTGATGTTCTTCTCCATGAACACATAGAATATTTTACTGTCGTGGATCCGGTTTGCATCCTTAGTGGCCCACAGCGAAGCGTACTTCACAGCCTTGAGAGATCCCTTACAATTGTGGGCAACTGACTATCCTCCGACAATTCCCTAGCAACCAGCACTATGGACAACAGAAGCCATGCATAGTGGAAATTTTTTCCTTGTTCCTGTGCCTCGCAGCAATTCTTCAGGAACTCCTTGCACAAGAATTCAGACTAGTTAAACTGGACCCCTTCTGCGCACTATTTAGCAAGCTCCACCACCAGCACGAGCACCTCATCTATGCGGCACTTTCGCATGACCTTACCCGCCAATATCTAAGTCGCCACTTCGACAGTTTTGTTGTTGATACTAGAGATCACGTAGCCCCTCTTTTTCTTCTCCAGCTTCTATTTCTTTTTCATGGCCTCCACGATGGCCAAATCACTGTTCTTCCCATCTAAAATGTCTGCGGGGTCTTCACCTTTACACGGGAGTCAAGTAACTCGATGGATTAGGTGGTTCATGATGGGGATGGGCTTCTCCAGCCACAAAAACCCACCATGCACCAAGAAGAGTAGCTGCCTGATGACAAAGATAGTCACTGGGGCGCAATGGTAATGTGGCACCCAGAGCAAGTTAAACAACCCTGCCTTTTCGACTCCGCGTAACCACTTGCACAACTCTAGCTCTATGACTCCCACCAAGATGTGTTTCTTTGGCTTCATGAGGTGCACGGTCACTAAGTGAGGGAATTTCTTGTGGGCACTGAGATCCCAGTCTTCGAATTTTAAGCTCAGCACCCTTCCCAAGTGCGTTCCTTCAAAGATGATATCGTCCAGGAGGAGTGGAGTCTGCAGAGAGCTCTCACTCTTATCGAGGTCCTCGGGCACCTTTGTCTTCCCCTTCTGTGCAGGGACATACGCGGGCAGCTTGGTTAGAGGGACTGCGCCCTTGATTTCATCCTCAATGCCCTTGTCCTCGTCCTCTTCAATTATGATATCCTCCAGGTCTTCTTCCTCCTCATCAGTTTCCAAGTTAACCGCTTTCCCTTTTTCCTCCATTGTTAATCTGGTTCGTAGTGGGTTTCGAGGGGACACACGCACGGGAATCATTGGTTCTTTATCTTTCTTCAGTCTCAGCATGCACAGTGATTTAGGGATTTCTGCAACTATCTTGGCGCTCTCAGGGGCATCTTCCATGGTCATGGCCTGCGCAGCTTCTTCAACTATTATCTCAATGATTTCCCTGGCTTATTCAGACACTGCCATCTTGTTTGTCCAGAAATATCTCAACCGTTCAATCAGGGGCTCAACCAACGCTCTCCAAAGTAAAAACAGGTCTCGGTTTGGAATACTTGGGGCACACAATATCTCAATTCACAAATGAACAAGTTTTGTTTGTTGGGCAGCCCTTTGTGTTTTATAGCACCTTTTGAATTTGAATTCGACCGTTCCCCCCAAATCCAGTCCATTAATGCTCCCTTAGCAACATATTTTCCTAAATCTTGCCCATAAATCTCATCTTAAATGCCTTCTGCCCACTCCATTTGGTCTCAAGTCAAGCATCACATCATTAATAGTGACTACAATGGTCACTTTCCAGCCAACCCACGTGGCAGCGCAGCCACCCTTGCACAGTCGCAGACCTTGTGACACTTTGCTTCTGCGTGCACCCCCAACATCGTGCAGCTTTCGGGCAAAGTAGTTTATAGTCCCCTGCCTCCTTTCAACTGCCAGGGGTGCTAATACTGTACTTCCCACAGCTAGTCAGGTGGTTGCACCACCTGTATAGGGTTCCAACCGGTCTTCTGTCACTTTTAATTGAGAAAATCCGCCTTTTATTTTTATTATCCATGTCCTGCACTTTACCCTCTGCATCACGCCACCATGGGTGATTCTTATAGTAATATACGATCCAATCCAAGGCATCAAACTGATCAACTCTCAGTGGTAGTCCCCAAATTCATCAACATAGTCATGCACACCCTACCTTATCACCCTGGTTTTCTTATCGAGAAAATCCTTCTTTATTTCTTCCTCAAGCTTCTTGACTTCCGCTTCTATCAGAACGCTTTTCTCCCTTAATCGCACCCTTTCTTTCATAAGTTCTTGGAGCCTAAGATAACCATGTTGTATTTCTTCCTCAGGTCCCAAGCATTTTATTTCGGTCAACTGCGCGATCCCTTCTTCCAGGGCTCCATGAACCGTCATATCTACCGGCACTGCTATGCATGAACTTGGCATACTATGCTCTATTGGAACTACAATGTTTGCTCCATAGGCCACCATAGGAGGTGTCTACCCTGTCAGTTTCTTGCACGTTGTCCTATAATCCCATAGAACTACTAGTATGCGCAGGTCCCAATCACTCCGTTGTGCATTACATACCTTATTCAGTGCTTCAAACACTTCGTTAAAGGCTTCTACGTGGGTAGCCTTCTACACACTCATTCTTTCCACACTTCGTCGTCCCAACTGGAGGGACCATTCGTGCAATTTCCTCACCACCACCTGCTTATTGACCGTGTTCCCGAACGCGAAGTCCATGTGCATCCGCGCAGGTTGTTTACCATATGCCTGTATTGTTATCGGGAAATCTAGTGTCTATGCAGAGCTCCTAGTCCCACTAAGGCTGGTAGCTACCTTAGAAACAAACAAACTAAAACCACTTTCATTTTCCTTTATGAGAAGTAGATAAGAGGGGAACAAAGGAGACCAACCTCTATCTTGCGCTTGGCTCCTTGCTGGATTCCTCTCCCTTCTGATAGATCTTTGCCACTCACTTCCTCGTCTACCCAGCTTCAAAGAGCACCTGTAGAATCAAAGCAGCATAACACTATCCAAGAACATAGATCTACTATCATAAACAATATAGGACCAGATATATATTGACCACACAAATGCATATATCATCAATCATACAAGAATGTGGAGGAAAACTTGAATAGATTTATTAATAATCAAGAATAGCAAAGAGGATTACAACCAATTGTTCTGACACAGCGTCATCCTCTCAACAAGAAAGCCCTTCTTCACCTCATGAAAAGCTTAAATCACGCAACACTATGATGTTACACCAAGAAACCAGCAGCACTTCCTTACAAGATACAAAATTTCAACCTTTGGATCTCTGGGATGAGGGATCCATATATAGATGTTTGCAAGGGGGGTGAGTCAGCTTCTGAGATTTGATTAGTGTCCTCTCTCTGATAGTTCTTGATTCCACTTGGAGATTGATGATGTCTTACTCATCCCTGGGTGAATGCAGAGAGGCAAGTGTCACAGGAGAAGTTTCTGGAAGATTCCATGATCCTCCACCTCACAGATTGACCCTGCCATTTGTCCACTCTCACCCATCGCACCCCACAGAAGGGCTTTTCAGTATGCATCACACCTACCATGTGCATTTAGGTGGGATGCAG